>CM076998.1:94829487-96079487 GCA_039090855.1 Macrothele yani
TGAAAGGTTATACGATCTTGCACGCGTCTTGTCGGAAAGCGCTCCCGGTACAGTCTTTGGGCTTCCCTCGCATTCCCGTCCGCAGCTCCATACATGAAATGCATGTCTGCCTTCTCCTGATTCGTGAAACAATCCATTCCTTGTGAAATCCACGGCAGAAATGACGACGAGTACAAAACCCGTGCTTATATGGTTTCACTGGAGAGCGCCCTCTAGCGCTTCACCGTTTGAGTTACGACCCTACATTGTACGACGAAAAGTGTTAGTTTAGGTGTGTTCTATCACCCCGCAAAGTTTGGCACAAGAGTTTTGAATCACCCCGTATATCGTCATCATTTCACATTTTCTACGAAATAGTGTAATTCGAAATATACGCAGTCATCGCTCCATCCACGTTATTTTTTTATAAACAACGAATAGCAACTGAAAAATTGTTCATCCGACACCGCTGGGATCGAATCCCAGATCTCTCGATAACAAGCCAAGTGCGTTCGCTTTACGTTACGGTGCCAACAATTCACAGCGGTATTCGTGGTTTATCAGTCAGCATCTGACTACACAAATCCATATTGATGGGCTCAGCAACTGATGTGGCGCCATCTAGTGGCATTCAACAAAGCCCTTTGGATTTATAACAGCTGTTATTAAAACAGCTTGCTTTGTTGAATGCCACTAGATGGCGACACATCAGTTACTGAGCCCATCAATATGGATTTGTGTAGTCAGATGCTGACTAATAAACCACGAATACCGCTGTGAATTGTTAGCACCGTAGCGTAAAGCGAACGCACTCGGCTAATTATCGAGAGATCTGGGGTTCGATCGCAGCGGTGTCGGATGAACAATTTTTCAGTTGCTATTCACTGTTTAAAAAAAAAAACGTGGATATGGCGATGACATCGTATATTTACATTATCTCCACGTATTTGAAATATAGTGTAATTTTAAAACTTAGAACACATTATTGAAAAAAAAACAAAAAAACATTGTTTCATCGTTTGAAACAAACAATTGAATTGAACAAATATGCAAGACGTTAGCATTGTTTCACCAATATCCCATTGTTCAAATTTCATATAAATAATCATGCCACAGTACCAAGTGTTACTCATCGAAGGGAAGTTTTGAAGAGTAGAGCGAATTTAAAAATACACAAGAAGTAGTGTATAGTGAAATGCCATCTAAGGAAAAAAGTTATGCGGTGAATAATAGGACAAATGATGTACCAAACAAGGAAGTTGAGGAAAGAGCAGAGAAAATAAATTTTTGTTGTATATGATAATACAGAACATAGAAAACTAGTTTCGATAGGTAACGCTCTAAAGAACTTTCTTTTCTTCTTCTTACGATATGATATTATTATAGCAACGTTTCACGTAAAAAAATGGTATTCATAAACAAATCTCAAGGACAGAATCAGAATCCAGCCCTGGTACAAAAGTAATAGAAAATTCAGCGTTTTATTTAGTTACCAGTTAAATAGGAAATTTCAGCTGTCTGGAGGATAGATCGAAAAAATTAATAGAAAAAGTAAGTTTTCTTTCTGGTTACCACGTGGTTTAACAGCGTCTCTGGACAAATTTCTCACAAAGCACCCAAATACTTACTTTCCTATACTATTTTGAACATTTTATTCTAAAACACCCGAAAGTTAGCATAAAAAAACTCATTAAACAAATTTTATCATCATGTTTGAATAACAGTAATTTCCAATGAACAAGACGAAATCAAATATCAAATGAGCTTATATCTTTGAGGACGCATTTCAAATCGGAGACAGAAGTTTTGTTGTTAGGACTCAGAAATTTCATTGTTAGCAATTCCGAAAACCTGAGAAACAAGGACATTCCATAGCCTTCGAATCTGAATAATTCAGAAAACAAGAAGCACAAATACACTATAGGGGGATAATAGCACCTTACGCTGCCCAGTTGAGCTGGTATCAAATTTAATATGCTGAGACCACTATGAAATGGGCTTTTCAGTTGATGACCTGCTGCCCAGCTAACTCACAAACTTTTGCTTTGATTTTTTTTCAATGTGTCACTAGAACAGTTCCACACAGTGTTTGTCATTTTCTTGTAGGACTTCCGTCCTGAGTGAGTAGAATTTAGGTCCCAGCCACCTACAGCGAGATCGCCTTTTGGGCAGAACACAGAAACGGAAGGAATGAGAGGAAGTCTAGCGACTTTGACAGAACAGTTTGTAGTGAGAGTAGAGTACAGTAGATGGCGCCACCGTGCAAGTACGATATTGCACACAGAGGGGTGAGAGCATTTCAGGGGGGGCATACGAAAGGATACCCATTTCACCAGTGGGTCCAGCCTAGGGCCCGTCACTTAACGTGCTCGTCCGATGCACGGCGGATATCCAGCGATTGTTAGTAAACTACACCATCTCCGAACGATCAGCCGAGGCTCAAACTTGAGGACCTTGCAATGATAGTCTGACTCGCTAACCACTAAGCCAACCGCGGCTAACTAAAACAGTTCCGTTGAACATTTTCCACGTGTTTTTTTTTTTAACGTTAAACGGGATCAAAATGCTCATTCGCATTTATGTCAAAAAACAGTCCCCTTCCGCAATTTTGACCGATTTCAACCATGGGACAGAACCATCGACTGTCAAAGGGTAAACACACGACGTATTCTAGCCATCTTCGGGTGATTCCCCAGAAAGCCACGTCCATAACCACATGGTTATTGCATTTAACCTGTACTTTTTTCCGATTTCCATAAATGGGTTATGCTGGCACTCTTAAAAGCGAAAACGAAATACCTTACGAAATTCTAAACAGCATCTGACGCGGTCCAGTTGAATTGGTATCGAATGTAATATGTTAAGACCTTTACGAAATGGGCTTTTCCAGTTGACATGTTAGAAAGTTGGTTTACTACCATTTCCTCATTTTTTTTCAATGTACAGCTTCATGGCATGGAAAACGCTTTATTACCTATGTTGTTTAAAGGTTCCCCGTTTCTAATTTAAAGTCACAGCCTGAAAGATAGGAGAGAACAACTAACTGTGTCATAGGACAAACACAAAACTCAGGGTTCGTCTGCGAATCCAGTTCAGGCCTCGTTAGGAAGATTCCCCAGAAAACCCCGTCCGTTACCACTAGGTCATTTCATTGAACCTGTTTTCTTTTCGGATTTCCGTAGCTGGGTTATGCAGATTTGTGTATGGCCGTCTTGGCTGGGCAATCGCTCGGCCCCTGGGTAAAAAACCAGAAAAGAAAATGTAATTGCGACGGAGAATATGCCGATCACGGAAGTGTGGGTGAAATCAAACTCAAAGAGAAAATTATTTTCGTAATTTTCTTTTTGAATTGAACCTTTCTCAAAGAACCGGAGGAAATTTACTTCTAACTCAAGAGGAAAATTACTTCCGTAATTTCCTTCTTGAGCTGAAGGTTTTCTTCTTATTCATATTTCACCAGTTCACAGAGGGAACTGTCCGAATGTTCGCACATTCTGCTTTGGTGTTTTAGGGACAGCATGCATTACTATGGTGTCCTATTAATATCGTAATGGCAACTCAGTTCGCTACAACTTGTGGGAATTGAGTCCATTTGTAACCAGGCTATGGAATCAGAAAACTAAGCAATTCACCGTTCCCTGTGTCTAAGAAGAGATCCAAATTTTGAGTGCATGTGTGCACATCCGCTTTATATGGGAGTTCTGTCATTTGGCGAAATAAAATCTGGCTTTGATACGTCATATGCAGATATTAAAGTTCCATTTTATATCGGGCATATTCTCCTCATGTTATTCTGAAAATGTAAAGCGTTGAAATAACTTGAAGAGGAGAATCATTGGACTTAAGATCAAATGACAGGAAATTTAGCAAATTCTTGCCATTCCCAGATTACGAAGCACATCCCAGCACAAAAGAAGCTATTGTCCTTCACCGAGATATCAAGTTCATTTCAAATTTCGGAATCTAATTACAAGACACTAACTTAAAAGCCTATTTCTTTGACTTTTCAGTGCATTTAGGATTTTTATTGTTACAAAAGTTGCCAAGTCTCCGTTTGTTTTTCTATCTGATTTAATAATAACACCCCATATTCCAACATTCCAAAGAAGAGAGGTAATAAATAGTTGGCTTTCTCTTTACTATGACGCAAGATGACCAAAATTTAAGAAACATCGTTGGCGAATTAAGTAAGAGCAAGCAAAATTCACAAGAAGTTTTATATTATGCATAACACCCCGTTTGCGTGCTTAAGAATAGCGTACGATGAAACAAGGAAAAACTACTTTTGTTTTTCGAATCTTCGTTTAGATCATGTATATGCTTTTAGAGTTTTACTTCACGTTGAGCCTCAACACAGAAAATCACAATTACACAGAGATCTGCTGAAAGCTAATAAATGAATCACGAAAGCTCGCACTTAATAATGTAGCAGATGAAGAAAATTTATATCATTTAGATACTTCGACTTTAACAAACATCGGTCTATACGAACAGAGAAAAGAGACTCGTTGAGTTTACTCAATATGTATTGAAATAGAAGCTGATTTCGCTAGACCAGCTGAATTATCGGAAGTGAAAGAACTCTTCGATAAGCTCATATTCGGCTGTCTTACGCATTACGATGCGAACCATTTGTCCACTTTGCATCTGACTAAATTCTACAAAGGTAAGGAAGCTGAAAGCAATATTGGAACAATATAAGTGAAGAAAAGCTTTCGTTACATAAATCCGACGTTACCCTACACAGGATCAGCTATTCTAAACATATCAGACAATACTCATAGACTTAACAAGTCAAGAATTCTTACCGTACAAACCTTAAATCCAGCACATCATTACACAGAACACAACGGCTCTTGTTAGGACTAGCATATCAACAACAGATGCTTTCAATTTGAGCAAAGAATCTGTTATTTTTTAAAAAGGTTTTCATGCGAAAACCTTTAAAGCCCAAAGTGCCAAACAGACAGATCACACACATATGTTGGTACCCGTTTCGGTAACCTCAAACAAAGAAAATCCAGGATGTGAGAAAGAGAACACATTCTAAGAATGTTCCACAAAAATGATTGTAAGGCATGTAATTCGAATGGACCGAATGGCACTCTTACTAGCGAATACGAGATACCTTACGTAACTCTAAACAGCATCTGACGCGGCCCAGTTGAATTGGTATCAAATTTAATATGTTGAGACCTTTATGAAATGGGCTTTTTCAGTTAACATGTAAGAACGTTGGTTTATTACCTTTTCTTCATATCTTTTTTTCAATGTACAATTTCATGAGCTCCATGGAAAATGCTTTATTACATATGTTGTTTAAAGGTTCCCCGTTTCTAATTTAAAGTCACAGCCTGAAAGATAGGAGAGAACCACTAACTGTGTCATAGGACAAACACAAAACGCAGGGTTCGTCTGCGAATCCAGTTCAGGCCTCTTTAGGAAGATTCCCCAGAAAACCCCGTCCGTTACCACTAGGTCATTTCATTGAACCTGTATTCCTTTCGGATTTCCATAGCTGGGTTATGCAGATTTGTGTATGGCCGTCTTGGCTGGGCAATCGCTCGGCCCCTGGGTAAAAAACCAGAAAAGAAAATGTAATTGCGACGGAGAATATGCCGATCACGGAAGTGTGGGTGAAATCAAACTCAAAGAGAAAATTATTTTCGTAATTTTCTTTTTGAATTGAACCTTTCTCAAAGAACCGGAGGAAATTTGCTTCTAACTCAAGAGGAAAATTACTTCCGTAATTTCCTTCTTGAGCTGAACGTTTTCTTCTCATTCATATTTCACCAGTTCACAGAGGGAACTGTCCGAATGTTCGCACATTCTGCTTTGGTATTTTAGGGACAGCATGCATTACTATGGTGTCCTATTAATATCGTAATGGCAACTCAGTTCGCTACAACTTGTGGGAATTGAGTCCATTTGTAACCAGGCTATGGAATCAGAAAACTAAGCAATTCACCGTTCCCTGTGTCAAAGAAGAGATCCAAATTTTGAGTGCGTGTGTGCACATCCCCTTTATATGGGAGTTTTGTCATTTGGCGATATGAAATCTGTCTTTGATCCGCTATATACAGATATTAAAGTTCCATTTTATATCGGGCATATTCTCCTCATGTTATTCTGAAAATGTAAAGCGTTGAAATAACTTGAAGAGGAGAATCATTGGACTTAAGATCAAATGAAAGAAATATAGCAAATTCTTGCCATTCCCAGTTTACGCAGCACTTCCCAGCACAAGAGAAGCTATTGTCCTTCACCGAAATATCAAGTTCATTTCAAATTTCGGAATCTGATTAGAAGACACTAATTAGGATTTTTATTGTTACAAAAGTTGCCAAGTCTGCGTTTGTTTTTCTATCTGATTTAATAATAACACACACCATTCCAACATTCCAAAGAAGAGAGGTAATAAATAGTTGGTTTTCTATTTACAATAACGCAAGATGACCAAAATTTAAGAAACATCGTTGGCGAATTAGTTAAAAGAGCAAGCAAAATTCACAAGATGTTTTATATTATGCATAACACCCCGTTTGGGTGTTTAAGAATAGCGTACGATGAAACAAAGACAAACTACTTTTGTTTTTTGAATCTTCGTTTAGATCATGTATATGCTTTTACAGTTTTATGTCACGCTGAGATTCAACACAGAAAATCACAATTACACAGAGTTCTGCTGAAAGCTAATAAATGAATCACGAAAGCTCGCACTTAATAATGTAGCAGATGAAGAAAATTTATATTATTTAGATACTTCAACTTTAACAAACATCGGTCTGTACGAACAGAGGAAGAAGAAAGGTGACTGTCGTAGAGTTTACTCAATATGTATTGAAACAGAAGCTGAATTTCGCTAGTTCTTATCAGCTGAATTATCGGAAGGGAAAGAACTGTTCGATAAGCACATATTTGGCTGTCTTACGCATTACGATGCGAACCATTTGTCCACTTTTCATCTGACTAAATTCTACAGAGGTAAAGAAGCTGAAAGCAATATTGGAACAATATAAGTGACGGAAAGATTTGTTACATAAATCCGACGTTACCCTACACAGGATCAGCTATTCGAAACATATCAGACAATACTCATAGACTTAATAAGCCAATAATGCTTGCCGTACCACCCTTAACTCCAGAACATCATTGCACAGAACACAACGGCTGTTGTTAGGACTGGCATATCAACAACAGACGCTTTTAATTTGAGCAAGGAATATGTTAATTTTTAAAAAGGCTTTCATGCGAAAACCTTTAAAGCCCAAAGTGCCAAACAGCCAGATCACGCACATATGTTGGTACACGTTTCGGTAACCTCAAACAAAGAAAATCCAGGATGTGAGAAAGAGAACTCATTCTCAGAATGTTCCACAAAAATGATTCTAAGGCATGTAATTCGAATGGAACGAATGGCACTCTTACAAGTGAATACGAGATACCTTACGAAACTCTAAACCGCATCTGACGCAGCCCAGTTGAATTGGTATCGAATTTAATATGTTGAGACCTTTATGAAATGGGCTTTTTCAGTTAACATGTAAGAACGTTGGTTTATTACCTTTTCTTCATATCTTTTTTTCAATGTACAATTTCATGAGCTCCATGGAAAATGCTTTATTACATATGTTGTTTAAAGGTTCCCCTTTTCTATTTAAAGTCACAGCCTGAAAGATAGGAGAGAACCACTAACTGTGTCATAGGACAAACACAAAACGCAGGGTTCGTCTGCGTATCCAGTTCAGGAGTGTTTAGGAAGATTCCCCAGAAAACCCCGTCCGTTACCACTAGGTCATTTCATTGAACCTGTATTCCTTTCGGATTTCCGTAGCTGGGTTATGCAGATTTGTGTATGGCCGTCTTGGCTGGGCAATCGCTCGGCCCCTGGGTAAAAAACCAGAAAAGAAAATGTAATTGCGACGGAGAATATGCCGATCACGGAAGTGTGGGTGAAATCAAACTCAAAGAGAAAATTATTTTCGTAATTTTCTTTTTGAATTGAACCTTTCTCAAAGAACCGGAGGAAATTTACTTCTAACTCAAGAGGAAAATTACTTCCGTAATTTCCTTCTTGAGCTGAAGGTTTTCTTCTTATTCATATTTCACCAGTTCACAGAGGGAACTGTCCGAATGTTCGCACATTCTGCTTTGGTGTTTTAGGGACAGTATGCATTACTATGGTGTCCTATTAACATCGTAATGTCAACTCAGTTCGCTACAGCCTGTGGGAATTGAGTCCATTTGTAACCAGGCTATGGAATCAGAAAACTAAGCAATTCACCGTTCCCTGTGTCTAAGAAGAGATCCAAATTTTGAGTGCATGTGTGCACATCCGCTTTATATGGGAGTTCTGTCATTTGGCGAAATAAAATCTGGCTTTGATACGTCATATGCAGATATTAAAGTTCCATTTTATATCGGGCATATTCTCCTCATGTTATTCTGAAAATGTAAAGCGTTGAAATAACTTGAAGAGGAGAATCATTGGACTTAAGATCAAATGACAGGAAATTTAGCAAATTCTTGCCATTCCCAGATTACGAAGCACATCCCAGCACAAAAGAAGCTATTGTCCTTCACCGAGATATCAAGTTCATTTCAAATTTCGGAATCTAATTACAAGACACTAACTTAAAAGCCTATTTCTTTGACTTTTCAGTGCATTTAGGATTTTTATTGTTACAAAAGTTGCCAAGTCTCCGTTTGTTTTTCTATCTGATTTAATAATAACACCCCATATTCCAACATTCCAAAGAAGAGAGGTAATAAATAGTTGGTTTTCTCTTTACTATGACGCAAGATGACCAAAATTTAAGAAACATCGTTGGCGAATTAAGTAAGAGCAAGCAAAATTCACAAGAAGTTTTATATTATGCATAACACCCCGTTTGCGTGCTTAAGAATAGCGTACGATGAAACAAGGAAAAACTACTTTTGTTTTTCGAATCTTCGTTTAGATCATGTATATGCTTTTAGAGTTTTACTTCACGTTGAGCCTCAACACAGAAAATCACAATTACACAGAGATCTGCTGAAAGCTAATAAATGAATCACGAAAGCTCGCACTTAATAATGTAGCAGATGAAGAAAATTTATATTATTTAGATACTTCAACTTTAACAAACATCGGTCTGTACGAACAGAGGAAGAAGAAAGGTGACTGTCGTAGAGTTTACTCAATATGTATTGAAATAGAAGCTGAATTTCGCTAGTTCTTATCAGCTGAATTATCGGAAGGGAAAGAACTGTTCGATAAGCACATATTTGGCTGTCTTACGCATTACGATGCGAACCATTTGTCCACTTTTCATCTGACTAAATTCTACAGAGGTAAAGAAGCTGAAAGCAATATTGGAACAATATAAGTGACGGAAAGATTTGTTACATAAATCCGACGTTACCCTACACAGGATCAGCTATTCGAAACATATCAGACAATACTCATAGACTTAATAAGCCAATAATTCTTGCCGTACCACCCTTAACTCCAGAACATCATTGCACAGAACACAACGGCTGTTGTTAGGACTGGCATATCAACAACAGACGCTTTTAATTTGAGCAAGGAATATGTTAATTTTTAAAAAGGCTTTCATGCGAAAACCTTTAAAGCCCAAAGTGTCAAACAGCCAGATCACGCACATATGTTGGTACACGTTTCGGTAACCTCAAACAAAGAAAATCCAGGATGTGAGAAAGAGAACTCATTCTCAGAATGTTCCACAAAAATGATTCTAAGGCATGTAATTCGAATGGAACGAATGGCACTCTTACAAGTGAATACGAGATACCTTACGAAACTCTAAACCGCATCTGACGCAGCCCAGTTGAATTGGTATCGAATTTAATATGTTGAGACCTTTATGAAATGGGCTTTTTCAGTTGACATGTTAGAAAGTTGGTTCACTACAATTTCCTTATATCTTTTTTTCAATGTACAGTTTCATGAGCTCCATGGAAAATGCTTTATTACCTATGTTGTTTAAAGGTTCCCCTTTTCTATTTAAAGTCACAGCCTGAAAGATAGGAGAGAACCACTAACTGTGTCATAGGACAAACACAAAACGCAGGGTTCGTCTGCGTATCCAGTTCAGGCCTGTTTAGGAAGATTCCCCAGAAAACCCCGTCCGTTACCACTAGGTCATTTCATTGAACCTGTATTCCTTTCGGATTTCCGTAGCTGGGTTATGCAGATTTGTGTATGGCCGTCTTGGCTGGGCAATCGCTCGGCCCCTGG
Source organism: Macrothele yani (assembly GCA_039090855.1). NCBI lineage: Eukaryota > Metazoa > Arthropoda > Arachnida > Araneae > Macrothelidae > Macrothele > Macrothele yani. The sequence continues at coordinate 94,839,707 of CM076998.1, forward strand.
GTAAAAAACCAGAAAAGAAAATGTAATTGCGACGGAGAATATGCCGATCACGGAAGTGTGGGTGAAATCAAACTCAAAGAGAAAATTATTTTCGTAATTTTCTTTTTGAATTGAACCTTTCTCAAAGAACCGGAGGAAATTTGCTTCTAACTCAAGAGGAAAATTACTTCCGTAATTTCCTTCTTGAGCTGAACGTTTTCTTCTCATTCATATTTCACCAGTTCACAGAGGGAACTGTCCGAATGTTCGCACATTCTGCTTTGGTATTTTAGGGACAGCATGCATTACTATGGTGTCCTATTAATATCGTAATGGCAACTCAGTTCGCTACAACTTGTGGGAATTGAGTCCATTTGTAACCAGGCTATGGAATCAGAAAACTAAGCAATTCACCGTTCCCTGTGTCAAAGAAGAGATCCAAATTTTGAGTGCGTGTGTGCACATCCCCTTTATATGGGAGTTTTGTCATTTGGCGATATGAAATCTGTCTTTGATCCGCTATATACAGATATTAAAGTTCCATTTTATATCGGGCATATTCTCCTCATGTTATTCTGAAAATGTAAAGCGTTGAAATAACTTGAAGAGGAGAATCATTGGACTTAAGATCAAATGAAAGAAATATAGCAAATTCTTGCCATTCCCAGTTTACGCAGCACTTCCCAGCACAAGAGAAGCTATTGTCCTTCACCGAAATATCAAGTTCATTTCAAATTTCGGAATCTGATTAGAAGACACTAATTAGGATTTTTATTGTTACAAAAGTTGCCAAGTCTGCGTTTGTTTTTCTATCTGATTTAATAATAACACACACCATTCCAACATTCCAAAGAAGAGAGGTAATAAATAGTTGGTTTTCTATTTACAATAACGCAAGATGACCAAAATTTAAGAAACATCGTTGGCGAATTAAGTAAGAGCAAGCAAAATTCACAAGATGTTTTATATTATGCATAACACCCCGTTTGGGTGTTTAAGAATAGCGTACGATGAAACAAAGACAAACTACTTTTTGTTTTTTGAATCTTCGTTTAGATCATGTATATGCTTTTACAGTTTTATGTCACGCTGAGATTCAACACAGAAAATCACAATTACACAGAGTTCTGCTGAAAGCTAATAAATGAATCACGAAAGCTCGCACTTAATAATGTAGCAGATGAAGAAAATTTATATTATTTAGATACTTCAACTTTAACAAACATCGGTCTGTACGAACAGAGGAAGAAGAAAGGTGACTGTCGTAGAGTTTACTCAATATGTATTGAAACAGAAGCTGAATTTCGCTAGTTCTTATCAGCTGAATTATCGGAAGGGAAAGAACTGTTCGATAAGCACATATTTGGCTGTCTTACGCATTACGATGCGAACCATTTGTCCACTTTTCATCTGACTAAATTCTACAGAGGTAAAGAAGCTGAAAGCAATATTGGAACAATATAAGTGACGGAAAGATTTGTTACATAAATCCGACGTTACCCTACACAGGATCAGCTATTCGAAACATATCAGACAATACTCATAGACTTAATAAGCCAATAATGCTTGCCGTACCACCCTTAACTCCAGAACATCATTGCACAGAACACAACGGCTGTTGTTAGGACTGGCATATCAACAACAGACGCTTTTAATTTGAGCAAGGAATATGTTAATTTTTAAAAAGGCTTTCATGCGAAAACCTTTAAAGCCCAAAGTGCCAAACAGCCAGATCACGCACATATGTTGGTACACGTTTCGGTAACCTCAAACAAAGAAAATCCAGGATGTGAGAAAGAGAACTCATTCTCAGAATGTTCCACAAAAATGATTCTAAGGCATGTAATTCGAATGGAACGAATGGCACTCTTACAAGTGAATACGAGATACCTTACGAAACTCTAAACCGCATCTGACGCAGCCCAGTTGAATTGGTATCGAATTTAATATGTTGAGACCTTTATGAAATGGGCTTTTTCAGTTAACATGTAAGAACGTTGGTTTATTACCTTTTCTTCATATCTTTTTTTCAATGTACAATTTCATGAGCTCCATGGAAAATGCTTTATTACATATGTTGTTTAAAGGTTCCCCTTTTCTATTTAAAGTCACAGCCTGAAAGATAGGAGAGAACCACTAACTGTGTCATAGGACAAACACAAAACGCAGGGTTCGTCTGCGTATCCAGTTCAGGAGTGTTTAGGAAGATTCCCCAGAAAACCCCGTCCGTTACCACTAGGTCATTTCATTGAACCTGTATTCCTTTCGGATTTCCGTAGCTGGGTTATGCAGATTTGTGTATGGCCGTCTTGGCTGGGCAATCGCTCGGCCCCTGGGTAAAAAACCAGAAAAGAAAATGTAATTGCGACGGAGAATATGCCGATCACGGAAGTGTGGGTGAAATCAAACTCAAAGAGAAAATTATTTTCGTAATTTTCTTTTTGAATTGAACCTTTCTCAAAGAACCGGAGGAAATTTACTTCTAACTCAAGAGGAAAATTACTTCCGTAATTTCCTTCTTGAGCTGAAGGTTTTCTTCTTATTCATATTTCACCAGTTCACAGAGGGAACTGTCCGAATGTTCGCACATTCTGCTTTGGTGTTTTAGGGACAGTATGCATTACTATGGTGTCCTATTAACATCGTAATGTCAACTCAGTTCGCTACAGCCTGTGGGAATTGAGTCCATTTGTAACCAGGCTATGGAATCAGAAAACTAAGCAATTCACCGTTCCCTGTGTCTAAGAAGAGATCCAAATTTTGAGTGCATGTGTGCACATCCGCTTTATATGGGAGTTCTGTCATTTGGCGAAATAAAATCTGGCTTTGATACGTCATATGCAGATATTAAAGTTCCATTTTATATCGGGCATATTCTCCTCATGTTATTCTGAAAATGTAAAGCGTTGAAATAACTTGAAGAGGAGAATCATTGGACTTAAGATCAAATGACAGGAAATTTAGCAAATTCTTGCCATTCCCAGATTACGAAGCACATCCCAGCACAAAAGAAGCTATTGTCCTTCACCGAGATATCAAGTTCATTTCAAATTTCGGAATCTAATTACAAGACACTAACTTAAAAGCCTATTTCTTTGACTTTTCAGTGCATTTAGGATTTTTATTGTTACAAAAGTTGCCAAGTCTCCGTTTGTTTTTCTATCTGATTTAATAATAACACCCCATATTCCAACATTCCAAAGAAGAGAGGTAATAAATAGTTGGTTTTCTCTTTACTATGACGCAAGATGACCAAAATTTAAGAAACATCGTTGGCGAATTAAGTAAGAGCAAGCAAAATTCACAAGAAGTTTTATATTATGCATAACACCCCGTTTGCGTGCTTAAGAATAGCGTACGATGAAACAAGGAAAAACTACTTTTGTTTTTCGAATCTTCGTTTAGATCATGTATATGCTTTTAGAGTTTTACTTCACGTTGAGCCTCAACACAGAAAATCACAATTACACAGAGATCTGCTGAAAGCTAATAAATGAATCACGAAAGCTCGCACTTAATAATGTAGCAGATGAAGAAAATTTATATTATTTAGATACTTCAACTTTAACAAACATCGGTCTGTACGAACAGAGGAAGAAGAAAGGTGACTGTCGTAGAGTTTACTCAATATGTATTGAAATAGAAGCTGAATTTCGCTAGTTCTTATCAGCTGAATTATCGGAAGGGAAAGAACTGTTCGATAAGCACATATTTGGCTGTCTTACGCATTACGATGCGAACCATTTGTCCACTTTTCATCTGACTAAATTCTACAGAGGTAAAGAAGCTGAAAGCAATATTGGAACAATATAAGTGACGGAAAGATTTGTTACATAAATCCGACGTTACCCTACACAGGATCAGCTATTCGAAACATATCAGACAATACTCATAGACTTAATAAGCCAATAATTCTTGCCGTACCACCCTTAACTCCAGAACATCATTGCACAGAACACAACGGCTGTTGTTAGGACTGGCATATCAACAACAGACGCTTTTAATTTGAGCAAGGAATATGTTAATTTTTAAAAAGGCTTTCATGCGAAAACCTTTAAAGCCCAAAGTGTCAAACAGCCAGATCACGCACATATGTTGGTACACGTTTCGGTAACCTCAAACAAAGAAAATCCAGGATGTGAGAAAGAGAACTCATTCTCAGAATGTTCCACAAAAATGATTCTAAGGCATGTAATTCGAATGGAACGAATGGCACTCTTACAAGTGAATACGAGATACCTTACGAAACTCTAAACCGCATCTGACGCAGCCCAGTTGAATTGGTATCGAATTTAATATGTTGAGACCTTTATGAAATGGGCTTTTTCAGTTGACATGTTAGAAAGTTGGTTCACTACAATTTCCTTATATCTTTTTTTCAATGTACAGTTTCATGAGCTCCATGGAAAATGCTTTATTACCTATGTTGTTTAAAGGTTCCCCTTTTCTATTTAAAGTCACAGCCTGAAAGATAGGAGAGAACCACTAACTGTGTCATAGGACAAACACAAAACGCAGGGTTCGTCTGCGTATCCAGTTCAGGCCTGTTTAGGAAGATTCCCCAGAAAACCCCGTCCGTTACCACTAGGTCATTTCATTGAACCTGTATTCCTTTCGGATTTCCGTAGCTGGGTTATGCAGATTTGTGTATGGCCGTCTTGGCTGGGCAATCGCTCGGCCCCTGGGTAAAAAACCAGAAAAGAAAATGTAATTGCGACGGAGAATATGCCGATCACGGAAGTGTGGGTGAAATCAAACTCAAAGAGAAAATTATTTTCGTAATTTTCTTTTTGAATTGAACCTTTCTCAAAGAACCGGAGGAAATTTACTTCTAACTCAAGAGGAAAATTACTTCCGTAATTTCCTTCTTGAGCTGAAGGTTTTCTTCTTATTCATATTTCACCAGTTCACAGAGGGAACTGTCCGAATGTTCGCACATTCTGCTTTGGTGTTTTAGGGACAGCATGCATTACTATGGTGTCCTATTAACATCGTAATGTCAACTCAGTTCGCTACAGCCTGTGGGAATTGAGTCCATTTGTAACCAGGCTATGGAATCAGAAAACTAAGCAATTCACCGTTCCCTGTGTCTAAGAAGAGATCCAAATTTTGAGTGTATGTGTGCACATCCGCTTTATATGGGAGTTCTGTCATTTGGCGAAATAAAATCTGGCTTTGATACGTCATATGCAGATATTAAAGTTCCATTTTATATCGGGCATATTCTCCTCATGTTATTCTGAAAATGTAAAGCGTTGAAATAACTTGAAGAGGAGAATCATTGGACTTAAGATCAAATGACAGGAAATTTAGCAAATTCTTGCCATTCCCAGATTACGAAGCACATCCCAGCACAAAAGAAGCTATTGTCCTTCACCGAGATATCAAGTTCATTTCAAATTTCGGAATCTAATTACAAGACACTAACTTAAAAGCCTATTTCTTTGACTTTTCAGTGCATTTAGGATTTTTATTGTTACAAAAGTTGCCAAGTCTCCGTTTGTTTTTCTATCTGATTTAATAATAACACCCCATATTCCAACATTCCAAAGAAGAGAGGTAATAAATAGTTGGTTTTCTCTTTACTATGACGCAAGATGACCAAAATTTAAGAAACATCGTTGGCGAATTAAGTAAGAGCAAGCAAAATTCACAAGAAGTTTTATATTATGCATAACACCCCGTTTGCGTGCTTAAGAATAGCGTACGATGAAACAAGGAAAAACTACTTTTGTTTTTCGAATCTTCGTTTAGATCATGTATATGCTTTTAGAGTTTTACTTCACGTTGAGCCTCAACACAGAAAATCACAATTACACAGAGATCTGCTGAAAGCTAATAAATGAATCACGAAAGCTCGCACTTAATAATGTAGCAGATGAAGAAAATTTATATTATTTAGATACTTCAACTTTAACAAACATCGGTCTGTACGAACAGAGGAAGAAGAAAGGTGACTGTCGTAGAGTTTACTCAATATGTATTGAAATAGAAGCTGAATTTTGCTAGTTCTTATCAGCTGAATTATCGGAAGGGAAAGAACTGTTCGATAAGCACATATTTGGCTGTCTTACGCATTACGATGCGAACCATTTGTCCACTTTTCATCTGACTAAATTCTACAGAGGTAAAGAAGCTGAAAGCAATATTGGAACAATATAAGTGACGGAAAGATTTGTTACATAAATCCGACGTTACCCTACACAGGATCAGCTATTCGAAACATATCAGACAATACTCATAGACTTAATAAGCCAATAATTCTTGCCGTACCACCCTTAACTCCAGAACATCATTGCACAGAACACAACGGCTGTTGTTAGGACTGGCATATCAACAGCAGACGCTTTTAATTTGAGCAAGGAATATGTTAATTTTTAAAAAGGCTTTCATGCGAAAACCTTTAAAGCCCAAAGTGCCAAACAGCCAGATCACGCACATATGTTGGTACACGTTTCGGTAACCTCAAACAAAGAAAATCCAGGATGTGAGAAAGAGAACTCATTCTCAGAATGTTCCACAAAAATGATTCTAAGGCATGTAATTCGAATGGAACGAATGGCACTCTTACAAGTGAATACGAGATACCTTACGAAACTCTAAACCGCATCTGACGCAGCCCAGTTGAATTGGTATCGAATTTAATATGTTGAGACCTTTATGAAATGGGCTTTTTCAGTTGACATGTTAGAAAGTTGGTTCACTACAATTTCCTTATATCTTTTTTTCAATGTACAGTTTCATGAGCTCCATGGAAAATGCTTTATTACCTATGTTGTTTAAAGGTTCCCCTTTTCTATTTAAAGTCACAGCCTGAAAGATAGGAGAGAACCACTAACTGTGTCATAGGACAAACACAAAACGCAGGGTTCGTCTGCGAATCCAGTTCAGGCCTGTTTAGGAAGATTCCCCAGAAAACCCCGTCCGTTACCACTAGGTCATTTCATTGAACCTGTATTCCTTTCGGATTTCCGTAGCTGGGTTATGCAGATTTGTGTATGGCCGTCTTGGCTGGGCAATCGCTCGGCCCCTGGGTAAAAAACCAGAAAAGAAAATGTAATTGCGACGGAGAATATGCCGATCACGGAAGTGTGGGTGAAATCAAACTCAAAGAGAAAATTATTTTCGTAATTTTCTTTTTGAATTGAACCTTTCTCAAAGAACCGGAGGAAATTTACTTCTAACTCAAGAGGAAAATTACTTCCGTAATTTCCTTCTTGAGCTGAAGGTTTTCTTCTTATTCATATTTCACCAGTTCACAGAGGGAACTGTCCGAATGTTCGCACATTCTGCTCTGGTATTTTAGGGACAGCATGCATTACTATGGTGTCCTATTAATATCGTAATGGCAACTCAGTTCGCTACAACTTGTGGGAATTGAGTCCATTTGTAACCAGGCTATGGAATCAGAAAACTAAGCAATTCACCGTTCCCTGTGTCAAAGAAGAGATCCAAATTTTGAGTGCGTGTGTGCACATCCCCTTTATATGGGAGTTTTGTCATTTGGCGATATGAAATCTGTCTTTGATACGCTATATACAGATATTAAAGTTCCATTTTATATCGGGCATATTCTCCTCATGTTATTCTGAAAATGTAAAGCGTTGAAATAACTTGAAGAATAGAATCATTGGACTTAAGATCAAATGACAGAAATATAGCAAATTCTTGCCATTCCCAGTTTACGCAGCACTTCCCAGCACAAGAGAAGCTATTGTCCTTCACCGAAATATCAAGTTCATTTCAAATTTCGGAATCTGATTAGAAGACACTAATTAGGATTTTTATTGTTACAAAAGTTGCCAAGTCTGCGTTTGTTTTTCTATCTGATTTAATAATAACACACACCATTCCAACATTCCAAAGAAGAGAGGTAATAAATAGTTGGTTTTCTATTTACAATAACGCAAGATGACCAAAATTTAAGAAACAGCGTTGGCGAATTAAGTAAGAGCAAGCAAAATTCACGAGATGTTTTATATTATGCATAACACCCCGTTTGGGTGTTTAAGAATAGCGTACGATGAAACAAAGACAAACTACTTTTGTTTTTTGAATCTTCGTTTAGATCATGTATATGCTTTTACAGTTTTATGTCACGCTGAGATTCAACACAGAAAATCACAATTACACAGAGTTCTGCTGAAAGCTAATAAATGAATCACGAAAGCTCGCACTTAATAATGTAGCAGATGAAGAAAATTTATATTATTTAGATACTTCAACTTTAACAAACATCGGTCTGTACGAACAGAGGAAGAAGAAAGGTGACTGTCGTAGAGTTTACTCAATATGTATTGAAACAGAAGCTGAATTTCGCTAGTTCTTATCAGCTGAATTATCGGAAGGGAAAGAACTGTTCGATAAGCACATATTTGGCTGTCTTACGCATTACGATGCGAACCATTTGTCCACTTTTCATCTGACTAAATTCTACAGAGGTAAAGAAGCTGAAAGCAATATTGGAACAATATAAGTGACGGAAAGATTTGTTACATAAATCCGACGTTACCCTACACAGGATCAGCTATTCGAAACATATCAGACAATACTCATAGACTTAATAAGCCAATAATTCTTGCCGTACCACCCTTAACTCCAGAACATCATTGCACAGAACACAACGGCTGTTGTTAGGACTGGCATATCAACAACAGACGCTTTTAATTTGAGCAAGGAATATGTTAATTTTTAAAAAGGCTTTCATGCGAAAACCTTTAAAGCCCAAAGTGCCAAACAGCCAGATCACGCACATATGTTGGTACACGTTTCGGTAACCTCAAACAAAGAAAATCCAGGATGTGAGAAAGAGAACTCATTCTCAGAATGTTCCACAAAAATGATTCTAAGGCATGTAATTCGAATGGAACGAATGGCACTCTTACAAGTGAATACGAGATACCTTACGAAACTCTAAACCGCATCTGACGCAGCCCAGTTGAATTGGTATCGAATTTAATATGTTGAGACCTTTATGAAATGGGCTTTTTCAGTTGACATGTTAGAAAGTTGGTTCACTACAATTTCCTTATATCTTTTTTTCAATGTACAGTTTCATGAGCTCCATGGAAAATGCTTTATTACCTATGTTGTTTAAAGGTTCCCCTTTTCTATTTAAAGTCACAGCCTGAAAGATAGGAGAGAACCACTAACTGTGTCATAGGACAAACACAAAACGCAGGGTTCGTCTGCGTATCCAGTTCAGGCCTGTTTAGGAAGATTCCCCAGAAAACCCCGTCCGTTACCACTAGGTCATTTCATTGAACCTGTATTCCTTTCGGATTTCCGTAGCTGGGTTATGCAGATTTGTGTATGGCCGTCTTGGCTGGGCAATCGCTCGGCCCCTGGGTAAAAAACCAGAAAAGAAAATGTAATTGCGACGGAGAATATGCCGATCACGGAAGTGTGGGTGAAATCAAACTCAAAGAGAAAATTATTTTCGTAATTTTCTTTTTGAATTGAACCTTTCTCAAAGAACCGGAGGAAATTTACTTCTAACTCAAGAGGAAAATTACTTCCGTAATTTCCTTCTTGAGCTGAAGGTTTTCTTCTTATTCATATTTCACCAGTTCACAGAGGGAACTGTCCGAATGTTCGCACATTCTGCTTTGGTGTTTTAGGGACAGCATGCATTACTATGGTGTCCTATTAACATCGTAATGTCAACTCAGTTCGCTACAGCCTGTGGGAATTGAGTCCATTTGTAACCAGGCTATGGAATCAGAAAACTAAGCAATTCACCGTTCCCTGTGTCTAAGAAGAGATCCAAATTTTGAGTGCATGTGTGCACATCCGCTTTATATGGGAGTTCTGTCAATTGGCGAAATAAAATCTGGCTTTGATACGTCATATGCAGATATTAAAGTTCCATTTTATATCGGGCATATTCTCCTCATGTTATTCTGAAAATGTAAAGCGTTGAAATAACTTGAAGAGGAGAATCATTGGACTTAAGATCAAATGACAGGAAATTTAGCAAATTCTTGCCATTCCCAGATTACGAAGCACATCCCAGCACAAAAGAAGCTATTGTCCTTCACCGAGATATCAAGTTCATTTCAAATTTCGGAATCTAATTACAAGACACTAACTTAAAAGCCTATTTCTTTGACTTTTCAGTGCATTTAGGATTTTTATTGTTACAAAAGTTGCCAAGTCTCCGTTTGTTTTTCTATCTGATTTAATAATAACACCCCATATTCCAACATTCCAAAGAAGAGAGGTAATAAATAGTTGGTTTTCTCTTTACTATGACGCAAGATGACCAAAATTTAAGAAACATCGTTGGCAAATTAAGTAAGAGCAAGCAAAATTCACAAGAAGTTTTATATTATGCATAACACCCCGTTTGCGTGCTTAAGAATAGCGTACGATGAAACAAGGAAAAACTACTTTTGTTTTTCGAATCTTCGTTTAGATCATGTATATGCTTTTAGAGTTTTACTTCACGTTGAGCCTCAACACAGAAAATCACAATTACACAGAGATCTGCTGAAAGCTAATAAATGAATCACGAAAGCTCGCACTTAATAATGTAGCAGATGAAGAAAATTTATATTATTTAGATACTTCAACTTTAACAAACATCGGTCTGTACGAACAGAGGAAGAAGAAAGGTGACTGTCGTAGAGTTTACTCAATATGTATTGAAATAGATGCTGAATTTCGCTAGTTATTATCAGCTGAATTATCGGAAGGGAAAGAACTGTTCGATAAGCACATATTTGGCTGTCTTACGCATTACGATGCGAACCATTTGTCCACTTTTCATCTGACTAAATTCTACAGAGGTAAAGAAGCTGAAAGCAATATTGGAACAATATAAGTGACGGAAAGATTTGTTACATAAATCCGACGTTACCCTACACAGGATCAGCTATTCGAAACATATCAGACAATACTCATAGACTTAATAAGCCAATAATTCTTGCCGTACCACCCTTAACTCCAGAACATCATTGCACAGAACACAACGGCTGTTGTTAGGACTGGCATATCAACAACAGACGCTTTTAATTTGAGCAAGGAATATGTTAATTTTTAAAAAGGCTTTCATGCGAAAACCTTTAAAGCCCAAAGTGCCAAACAGCCAGATCACGCACATATGTTGGTACACGTTTCGGTAACCTCAAACAAAGAAAATCCAGGATGTGAGAAAGAGAACTCATTCTCAGAATGTTCCACAAAAATGATTCTAAGGCATGTAATTCGAATGGAACGAATGGCACTCTTACAAGTGACTACGAGATACCTTACGAAACTCTAAACCGCATCTGACGCAGCCCAGTTGAATTGGTATCGAATTTAATATGTTGAGACCTTTATGAAATGGGCTTTTTCAGTTGACATGTTAGAAAGTTGGTTCACTACAATTTCCTTATATCTTTTTTTCAATGTACAGTTTCATGAGCTCCATGGAAAATGCTTTATTACCTATGTTGTTTAAAGGTTCCCCTTTTCTATTTAAAGTCACAGCCTGAAAGATAGGAGAGAACCACTAACTGTGTCATAGGACAAACACAAAACGAAGGGTTCGTCTGCGAATCCAGTTCAGGCCTGTTTAGGAAGATTCCCCAGAAAACCCCGTCCGTTACCACTAGGTCATTTCATTGAACCTGTATTCCTTTCGGATTTCCGTAGCTGGGTTATGCAGATTTGTGTATGGCCGTCTTGGCTGGGCAATCGCTCGGCCCCTGGGTAAAAAACCAGAAAAGAAAATGTAATTGCGACGGAGAATATGCCGATCACGGAAGTGTGGGTGAAATCAAACTCAAAGAGAAAATTATTTTCGTAATTTTCTTTTTGAATTGAACCTTTCTCAAAGAACCGGAGGAAATTTACTTCTAACTCAAGAGGAAAATTACTTCCGTAATTTCCTTCTTGAGCTGAAGGTTTTCTTCTTATTCATATTTCACCAGTTCACAGAGGGAACTGTCCGAATGTTCGCACATTCTGCTCTGGTATTTTAGGGACAGCATGCATTACTATGGTGTCCTATTAATATCGTAATGGCAACTCAGTTCGCTACAACTTGTGGGAATTGAGTCCATTTGTAACCAGGCTATGGAATCAGAAAACTAAGCAATTCACCGTTCCCTGTGTCAAAGAAGAGATCCAAATTTTGAGTGCGTGTGTGCACATCCCCTTTATATGGGAGTTTTGTCATTTGGCGATATGAAATCTGTCTTTGATACGCTATATACAGATATTAAAGTTCCATTTTATATCGGGCATATTCTCCTCATGTTATTCTGAAAATGTAAAGCGTTGAAATAACTTGAAGAATAGAATCATTGGACTTAAGATCAAATGACAGAAATATAGCAAATTCTTGCCATTCCCAGTTTACGCAGCACTTCCCAGCACAAGAGAAGCTATTGTCCTTCACCGAAATATCAAGTTCATTTCAAATTTCGGAATCTGATTAGAAGACACTAATTAGGATTTTTATTGTTACAAAAGTTGCCAAGTCTGCGTTTGTTTTTCTATCTGATTTAATAATAACACACACCATTCCAACATTCCAAAGAAGAGAGGTAATAAATAGTTGGTTTTCTATTTACAATAACGCAAGATGACCAAAATTTAAGAAACATCGTTGGCGAATTAAGTAAGAGCAAGCAAAATTCACAAGATGTTTTATATTATGCATAACACCCCGTTTGGGTGTTTAAGAATAGCGTACGATGAAACAAAGACAAACTACTTTTGTTTTTTGAATCTTCGTTTAGATCATGTATATGCTTTTAGAGTTTTATTTCACGCTGAGCCTCAACACAGAAAATCACAATTACACAGAGTTCTGCTGAAAGCTAATAAATGAATCACGAAAGCTCACACTTAATAATGTAGCAGATGAAGAAAATTTATATTATTTAGATACTTCAACTTTAACAAACATCGGTCTGTACGAACAGAGGAAGAAGAAAGGTGACTGTCGTAGAGTTTACTCAATATGTATTGAAATAGAAGCTGAATTTCGCTAGTTCTTATCAGCTGAATTATCGGAAGGGAAAGAACTGTTCGATAAGCACATATTTGGCTGTCTTACGCATTACGATGCGAACCATTTGTCCACTTTTCATCTGACTAAATTCTACAGAGGTAAAGAAGCTGAAAGCAATATTGGAACAATATAAGTGACGGAAAGATTTGTTACATAAATCCGACGTTACCCTACACAGGATCAGCTATTCGAAACATATCAGACAATACTCATAGACTTAATAAGCCAATAATTCTTGCCGTACCACCCTTAACTCCAGAACATCATTGCACAGAACACAACGGCTGTTGTTAGGACTGGCATATCAACACCAGACGCTTTTAATTTGAGCAAGGAATATGTTAATTTTTAAAAAGGCTTTCATGCGAAAACCTTTAAAGCCCAAAGTGCCAAACAGCCAGATCACGCACATATGTTGGTACACGTTTCGGTAACCTCAAACAAAGAAAATCCAGGATGTGAGAAAGAGAACTCATTCTCAGAATGTTCCACAAAAATGATTCTAAGGCATGTAATTCGAATGGAACGAATGGCACTCTTACAAGTGACTACGAGATACCTTACGAAACTCTAAACCGCATCTGACGCAGCCCAGTTGAATTGGTATCGAATTTAATATGTTGAGACCTTTATGAAATGGGCTTTTTCAGTTGACATGTTAGAAAGTTGGTTCACTACAATTTCCTTATATCTTTTTTTCAATGTACAGTTTCATGAGCTCCATGGAAAATGCTTTATTACCTATGTTGTTTAAAGGTTCCCCTTTTCTATTTAAAGTCACAGCCTGAAAGATAGGAGAGAACCACTAACTGTGTCATAGGACAAACACAAAACGCAGGGTTCGTCTGCGTATCCAGTTCAGGCCTGTTTAGGAAGATTCCCCAGAAAACCCCGTCCGTTACCACTAGGTCATTTCATTGAACCTGTATTCCTTTCGGATTTCCGTAGCTGGGTTATGCAGATTTGTGTATGGCCGTCTTGGCTGGGCAATCGCTCGGCCCCTGGGTAAAAAACCAGAAAAGAAAATGTAATTGCGACGGAGAATATGCCGATCACGGAAGTGTGGGTGAAATCAAACTCAAAGAGAAAATTATTTCCGTAATTTTCTTTTTGAATTGAACCTTTCTCAAAGAACCGGAGGAAATTTACTTCTAACTCAAGAGGAAAATTACTTCCGTAATTTCCTTCTTGAGCTGAAGGTTTTCTTCTTATTCATATTTCACCAGTTCACAGAGGGAACTGTCCGAATGTTCGCACATTCTGCTTTGGTGTTTTAGGGACAGCATGCATTACTATGGTGTCCTATTAACATCGTAATGTCAACTCAGTTCGCTACAGCCTGTGGGAATTGAGTCCATTTGTAACCAGGCTATGGAATCAGAAAACTAAGCAATTCACCGTTCCCTGTGTCTAAGAAGAGATCCAAATTTTGAGTGCATGTGTGCACATCCGCTTTATATGGGAGTTCTGTCAATTGGCGAAATAAAATCTGGCTTTGATACGTCATATGCAGATATTAAAGTTCCATTTTATATCGGGCATATTCTCCTCATGTTATTCTGAAAATGTAAAGCGTTGAAATAACTTGAAGAGGAGAATCATTGGACTTAAGATCAAATGACAGGAAATTTAGCAAATTCTTGCCATTCCCAGATTACGAAGCACATCCCAGCACAAAAGAAGCTATTGTCCTTCACCGAGATATCAAGTTCATTTCAAATTTCGGAATCTAATTACAAGACACTAACTTAAAAGCCTATTTCTTTGACTTTTCAGTGCATTTAGGATTTTTATTGTTACAAAAGTTGCCAAGTCTCCGTTTGTTTTTCTATCTGATTTAATAATAACACCCCATATTCCAACATTCCAAAGAAGAGAGGTAATAAATTGTTGGTTTTCTCTTTACTATGACGCAAGATGACCAAAATTTAAGAAACATCGTTGGCGAATTAAGTAAGAGCAAGCAAAATTCACAAGAAGTTTTATATTATGCATAACACCCCGTTTGCGTGCTTAAGAATAGCGTACGATGAAACAAGGAAAAACTACTTTTGTTTTTCGAATCTTCGTTTAGATCATGTATATGCTTTTAGAGTTTTACTTCACGTTGAGCCTCAACACAGAAAATCACAATTACACAGAGATCTGCTGAAAGCTAATAAATGAATCACGAAAGCTCGCACTTAATAATGTAGCAGATGAAGAAAATTTATATTATTTAGATACTTCAACTTTAACAAACATCGGTCTGTACGAACAGAGGAAGAAGAAAGGTGACTGTCGTAGAGTTTACTCAATATGTATTGAAATAGATGCTGAATTTCGCTAGTTATTATCAGCTGAATTATCGGAAGGGAAAGAACTGTTCGATAAGCACATATTTGGCTGTCTTACGCATTACGATGCGAACCATTTGTCCACTTTTCATCTGACTAAATTCTACAGAGGTAAAGAAGCTGAAAGCAATATTGGAACAATATAAGTGACGGAAAGATTTGTTACATAAATCCGACGTTACCCTACACAGGATCAGCTATTCGAAACATATCAGACAATACTCATAGACTTAATAAGCCAATAATTCTTGCCGTACCACCCTTAACTCCAGAACATCATTGCACAGAACACAACGGCTGTTGTTAGGACTGGCATATCAACAACAGACGCTTTTAATTTGAGCAAGGAATATGTTAATTTTTAAAAAGGCTTTCATGCGAAAACCTTTAAAGCCCAAAGTGCCAAACAGCCAGATCACGCACATATGTTGGTACACGTTTCGGTAACCTCAAACAAAGAAAATCCAGGATGTGAGAAAGAGAACTCATTCTCAGAATGTTCCACAAAAATGATTCTAAGGCATGTAATTCGAATGGAACGAATGGCACTCTTACAAGTGACTACGAGATACCTTACGAAACTCTAAACCGCATCTGACGCAGCCCAGTTGAATTGGTATCGAATTTAATATGTTGAGACCTTTATGAAATGGGCTTTTTCAGTTGACATGTTAGAAAGTTGGTTCACTACAATTTCCTTATATCTTTTTTTCAATGTACAGTTTCATGAGCTCCATGGAAAATGCTTTATTACCTATGTTGTTTAAAGGTTCCCCTTTTCTATTTAAAGTCACAGCCTGAAAGATAGGAGAGAACCACTAACTGTGTCATAGGACAAACACAAAACGCAGGGTTCGTCTGCGAATCCAGTTCAGGCCTGTTTAGGAAGATTCCCCAGAAAACCCCGTCCGTTACCACTAGGTCATTTCATTGAACCTGTATTCCTTTCGGATTTCCGTAGCTGGGTTATGCAGATTTGTGTATGGCCGTCTTGGCTGGGCAATCGCTCGGCCCCTGGGTAAAAAACCAGAAAAGAAAATGTAATTGCGACGGAGAATATGCCGATCACGGAAGTGTGGGTGAAATCAAACTCAAAGAGAAAATTATTTCCGTAATTTTCTTTTTGAATCGAACCTTTCTCAAAGAACCGGAGGAAATTTACTTCTAACTCAAGAGGAAAATTACTTCCGTAATTTCCTTCTTGAGCTGAAGGTTTTCTTCTTATTCATATTTCACCAGTTCACAGAGGGAACTGTCCGAATGTTCGCACATTCTGCTTTGGTGTTTTAGGGACAGCATGCATTACTATGGTGTCCTATTAACATCGTAATGTCAACTCAGTTCGCTACAGCCTGTGGGAATTGAGTCCATTTGTAACCAGGCTATGGAATCAGAAAACTAAGCAATTCACCGTTCCCTGTGTCTAAGAAGAGATCCAAATTTTGAGTGCATGTGTGCACATCCGCTTTATATGGGAGTTCTGTCAATTGGCGAAATAAAATCTGGCTTTGATACGTCATATGCAGATATTAAAGTTCCATTTTATATCGGGCATATTCTCCTCATGTTATTCTGAAAATGTAAAGCGTTGAAATAACTTGAAGAGGAGAATCATTGGACTTAAGATCAAATGACAGGAAATTTAGCAAATTCTTGCCATTCCCAGATTACGAAGCACATCCCAGCACAAAAGAAGCTATTGTCCTTCACCGAGATATCAAGTTCATTTCAAATTTCGGAATCTAATTACAAGACACTAACTTAAAAGCCTATTTCTTTGACTTTTCAGTGCATTTAGGATTTTTATTGTTACAAAAGTTGCCAAGTCTCCGTTTGTTTTTCTATCTGATTTAATAATAACACCCCATATTCCAACATTCCAAAGAAGAGAGGTAATAAATAGTTGGTTTTCTCTTTACTATGACGCAAGATGACCAAAATTTAAGAAACATCGTTGGCGAATTAAGTAAGAGCAAGCAAAATTCACAAGAAGTTTTATATTATGCATAACACCCCGTTTGCGTGCTTAAGAATAGCGTACGATGAAACAAGGAAAAACTACTTTTGTTTTTCGAATCTTCGTTTAGATCATGTATATGCTTTTAGAGTTTTACTTCACGTTGAGCCTCAACACAGAAAATCACAATTACACAGAGATCTGCTGAAAGCTAATAAATGAATCACGAAAGCTCGCACTTAATAATGTAGCAGATGAAGAAAATTTATATTATTTAGATACTTCAACTTTAACAAACATCGGTCTGTACGAACAGAGGAAGAAGAAAGGTGACTGTCGTAGAGTTTACTCAATATGTATTGAAATAGAAGCTGAATTTCGCTAGTTCTTATCAGCTGAATTATCGGAAGGGAAAGAACTGTTCGATAAGCACATATTTGGCTGTCTTACGCATTACGATGCGAACCATTTGTCCACTTTTCATCTGACTAAATTCTACAGAGGTAAAGAAGCTGAAAGCAATATTGGAACAATATAAGTGACGGAAAGATTTGTTACATAAATCCGACGTTACCCTACACAGGATCAGCTATTCGAAACATATCAGACAATACTCATAGACTTAATATGCCAATAATTCTTGCCGTACCACCCTTAACTCCAGAACATCATTGCACAGAACACAACGGCTGTTGTTAGGACTGGCATATCAACAACAGACGCTTTTAATTTGAGCAAGGAATATGTTAATTTTTAAAAAGGCTTTCATGCGAAAACCTTTAAAGCCCAAAGTGCCAAACAGCCAGATCACGCACATATGTTGGTACACGTTTCGGTAACCTCAAACAAAGAAAATCCAGGATGTGAGAAAGAGAACTCATTCTCAGAATGTTCCACAAAAATGATTCTAAGGCATGTAATTCGAATGGAACGAATGGCACTCTTACAAGTGAATACGAGATACCTTACGAAACTCTAAACCGCATCTGACGCAGCCCAGTTGAATTGGTATCGAATTTAATATGTTGAGACCTTTATGAAATGGGCTTTTTCAGTTGACATGTTAGAAAGTTGGTTCACTACAATTTCCTTATATCTTTTTTTCAATGTACAGTTTCATGAGCTCCATGGAAAATGCTTTATTACCTATGTTGTTTAAAGGTTCCCCTTTTCTATTTAAAGTCACAGCCTGAAAGATAGGAGAGAACCACTAACTGTGTCATAGGACAAACACAAAACGCAGGGTTCGTCTGCGTATCCAGTTCAGGCCTGTTTAGGAAGATTCCCCAGAAAACCCCGTCCGTTACCACTAGGTCATTTCATTGAACCTGTATTCCTTTCGGATTTCCGTAGCTGGGTTATGCAGATTTGTGTATGGCCGTCTTGGCTGGGCAATCGCTCGGCCCCTGGGTAAAAAACCAGAAAAGAAAATGTAATTGCGACGGAGAATATGCCGATCACGGAAGTGTGGGTGAAATCAAACTCAAAGAGAAAATTATTTTCGTAATTTTCTTTTTGAATTGAACCTTTCTCAAAGAACCGGAGGAAATTTACTTCTAACTCAAGAGGAAAATTACTTCCGTAATTTCCTTCTTGAGCTGAAGGTTTTCTTCTTATTCATATTTCACCAGTTCACAGAGGGAACTGTCCGAATGTTCGCACATTCTGCTTTGGTGTTTTAGGGACAGCATGCATTACTATGGTGTCCTATTAATATCGTAATGGCAACTCAGTTCGCTACAACTTGTGGGAATTGAGTCCATTTGTAACCAGGCTATGGAATCAGAAAACTAAGCAATTCACCGTTCCCTGTGTCTAAGAAGAGATCCAAATTTTGAGTGCATGTGTGCACATCCGCTTTATATGGGAGTTCTGTCATTTGGCGAAATAAAATCTGGCTTTGATGCGTCATATGCAGATATTAAAGTTCCATTTTATATCGGGCATATTCTCCTCATGTTATTCTGAAAATGTAAAGCGTTGAAATAACTTGAAGAGGAGAATCATTGGACTTAAGATCAAATGACAGGAAATTTAGCAAATTCTTGCCATTCCCAGATTACGAAGCACATCCCAGCACAAAAGAAGCTATTGTCCTTCACCGAGATATCAAGTTCATTTCAAATTTCGGAATCTAATTACAAGACACTAACTTAAAAGCCTATTTCTTTGACTTTTCAGTGCATTTAGGATTTTTATTGTAACAAAAGTTGCCAAGTCTCCGTTTGTTTTTCTATCTGATTTAATAATAACACCCCATATTCCAACATTCCAAAGAAGAGAGGTAATAAATAGTTGGTTTTCTCTTTACTATGACGCAAGATGACCAAAATTTAAGAAACATCGTTGGCGAATTAAGTAAGAGCAAGCAAAATTCACAAGATGTTTTATATTATGCATAACACCCCGTTTTGGTGTTTAAGAATAGCGTACGATGAAACAAAGAAAAACTACTTTTGTTTTTTGAATCTTCGTTTAGATCATGTATATGCTTTTACAGTTTTATTTCACGCTGAGCCTCAACACAGAAAATCACAATTACACAGAGTTCTGCTGAAAGCTAATAAATGAATCACGAAAGCTGGCACTTAATAATGTAGCAGATGAAGAAAATTTATATTATTTAGATACTTCGACTTTAACAAACATCGGTCTATACGAACAGAGAAAAGAGTCTCGTTGAGTTTACTCAATATGTATTGAAATAGAAGCTGATTTCGCTAGATCAGCTGAATTATCGGAAGTGAAAGAACTGTTCGATAAGCTCATATTCGGCTGTCTTACGCATTACGATGCGAACCATTTGTCCACTTTTCATCTGACTAAATTCTACAAAGGTAAGGAAGCTGAAAGCAATATTGGAACAATATAAGTGAAGAAAAGCTTTCGTTACATAAATCCGACGTTACCCTACACAGGATCAGCTATTCTAAACATATCAGACAATACTCATAGACTTAACAAGTCAAGAATTCTTACCGTACAAACCTTAAATCCAGCACATCATTACACAGAACACAACGGCTCTTGTTAGGACTGGCATATCAACAACAGATGCTTTCAATTTGAGCAAAGAATCTGTTAATTTTTAAAAAGGTTTTCATGCGAAAACCTTTAAAGCCCAAAGTACCAAACAGACAGATCACACACATATGTTGGTACCCGTTTCGGTAACCTCAAACAAAGAAAATCCAGGATGTGAGAAAGAGAACTCATTCTCAGAATGTTCCACAAAAATGATTGTAAGGCATGTAATTCGAATGGAACGAATGGCACTCTTACAAGTGAATACGAGATACCTTACGAAACTCTAAACCGCATCTGACGCAGCCCAGTTGAATTGGTATCGAATTTAATATGTTGAGACCTTTATGAAATGGGCTTTTTCAGTTGACATGTTAGAAAGTTGGTTCACTACAATTTCCTTATATCTTTTTTCAATGTACAGTTTCATGAGCTCCATGGAAAATGCTTTATTACCTATGTTGTTTAAAGGTTCCCCTTTTCTATTTAAAGTCACAGCCTGAAAGATAGGAGAGAACCACTAACTGTGTCATAGGACAAACACAAAACGCAGGGTTCGTCTGCGAATCCAGTTCAGGCCTGTTTAGGAAGATTCCCCAGAAAACCCCGTCCGTTACCACTAGGTCATTTCATTGAACCTGTATTCCTTTCGGATTTCCGTAGCTGGGTTATGCAGATTTGTGTATGGCCGTCTTGGCTGGGCAATCGCTCGGCCCCTGGGTAAAAAACCAGAAAAGAAAATGTAATTGCGACGGAGAATATGCCGATCACGGAAGTGTGGGTGAAATCAAACTCAAAGAGAAAATTATTTTCGTAATTTTCTTTTTGAATTGAACCTTTCTCAAAGAACCGGAGGAAATTTACTTCTAACTCAAGAGGAAAATTACTTCCGTAATTTCCTTCTTGAGCTGAAGGTTTTCTTCTTATACATATTTCAATAGTTCACAGAGGGAACTGTCCGAATGTTCGCACATTCTGCTTTGGTATTTTAGGGACAGCATGCATTACTATGGTGTCCTATTAATATCGTAATGGCAACTCAGTTCGCTACAACTTGCGGGAATTGAGTCCATTTGTAACCAGGCTATGGAATCAGAAAACTAAGCAATTCACCGTTCCTTGTGTCAAAGAAGAGATCCAAATTTTGGGTGCGTGTGTGCACATCCCCTTTATATGGGAGTTTTGTCATTTGGCGATATGAAATCTGTCTTTGATACGCTATATACAGATTTTAAAGTTCCATTTTATATCGGGCATATTCTCCTCATGTTATTCTGAAAATGTAAAGCGTTGAAATAACTTGAAGAATAGAATCATTGGACTTAAGATCAAATGACAGAAATATAGCAAATTCTTGCCATTCCCAGTTTACGCAGCACTTCCCAGCACAAGAGAAGCTATTGTCCTTCACCGAAATATCAAGTTCATTTCAAATTTCGGAATCTGATTAGAAGACACTAATTAGGATTTTTATTGTTACAAAAGTTGCCAAGTCTGCGTTTGTTTTTCTATCTGATTTAATAATAACACACACCCTTCCAACATTCCAAAGAAGAGAGGTAATAAATAGTTGGTTTTCTATTTACAATAACGCAAGATGACCAAAATTTAAGAAACATCGTTGGCGAATTAAGTAAGAGCAAGCAAAATTCACAAGATGTTTTATATTATGCATAACACCCCGTTTGGGTGTTTAAGAATAGCGTACGATGAAACAAAGAAAAACTACTTTTGTTTTTTGAATCTTCGTTTAGATCATGTATATACTTTTACAGTTTTATTTCACGCTGAGCCTCAACACAGAAAATCACAATTACACAGAGTTCTGCTGAAAGCTAATAAATGAATCACGAAAGCTCGCACTTAATAATGTAGCAGATGAAGAAAATTTATATTATTTAGATACTTCAACTTTAACAAACATCGGTATGTACGAACAGAGGAAGAAGAAAGGTGACTGTCGTAGAGTTTACTCAATATGTATTGAAATAGAAGCTGAATTTCGCTAGTTCTTATCAGCTGAACTATCGGAAGGGAAAGAACTGTTCGATAAGCACATATTTGGCTGTCTTACGCATTACGATGTGAACCATTTGTCCACTTTTCATCTGACTAAATTCTACAGAGGTAAAGAAGCTGGAAGCAATATTGGAACAATATAAGTGACGGAAAGATTTGTTACATAAATCCGACGTTACCCTACACAGGATCAGCTATTCGAAACATATCAGACAATACTCATAGACTTAATAAGCCAATAATTCTTGCCGTACCACCCTTAACTCCAGAACATCATTGCACAGAACACAACGGCTGTTGTTAGGACTGGCATATCAACAACAGACGCTTTTAATTTGAGCAAGGAATATGTTAATTTTTAAAAAGGCTTTCATGCGAAAACCTTTAAAGCCCAAAGTGCCAAACAGCCAGATCACGCACATATGTTGGTACACGTTTCGGTAACCTCAAACAAAGAAAATCCAGGATGTGAGAAAGAGAACTCATTCTCAGAATGTTCCACAAAAATGATTCTAAGGCATGTAATTCGAATGGAACGAATGGCACTCTTACAAGTGAATACGAGATACCTTACGAAACTCTAAACCGCATCTGACGCAGCCCAGTTGAATTGGTATCGAATTTAAAATGTTGAGACCTTTATGAAATGGGCTTTTTCAGTTGACATGTTAGAAAGTTGGTTCACTACAATTTCCTTATATCTTTTTTTCAATGTACAGTTTCATGGGCTCCATGGAAAATGCTTTATTACCTATGTTGTTTAAAGGTTCCCCTTTTCTATTTAAAGTCACAGCCTGAAAGATAGGAGAGAACCACTAACTGTGTCATAGGCCAAACACAAAACGCAGGGTTCGTCTGCGTATCCAGTTCAGGCCTGTTTAGGAAGATTCCACAGAAAACCCCGTCCGTTACCACTAGGTCATTTCATTGAACCTGTATTCCTTTCGGATTTCCGTAGCTGGGTTATGCAGATTTGTGTATGGCCGTCTTGGCTGGGCAATCGCTCGGCCCCTGGGTAAAAAACCAGAAAAGAAAATGTAATTGCGACGGAGAATATGCCGATCACGGAAGTGTGGGTGAAATCAAACTCAAAGAGAAAATTATTTTCGTAATTTTCTTTTTGAATTGAACCTTTCTCAAAGAACCGGAGGAAATTTACTTCTAACTCAAGAGGAAAATTACTTCCGTAATTTCCTTCTTGAGCTGAAGATTTTCTTCTTATTCATATTTCACCAGTTCACAGAGGGAACTGTCCGAATGTTCGCACATTCTGCTTTGGTGTTTTAGGGACAGCATGCATTACTATGGTGTCCTATTAATATCGTAATGTCAACTAAGTTCGCTACAGCCTGTGGGAATTGAGTCCATTTGTAACCAGGCTATGGAATCAGAAAACTAAGCAATTCACCGTTCCCTGTGTCTAAGAAGAGATCCAAATTTTGAGTGCATGTGTGCACATCCGCTTTATATGGGAGTTCTGTCATTTGGCGAAATAAAATCTGGCTTTGATACGTCATATGCAGATATTAAAGTTCCATTTTATATCGGGCATATTCTCCTCATGTTGTTCTGAAAATGTAAAGCGTTGAAATAACTTGAAGAGGAGAATCATTGGACTTAAGATCAAATGACAGGAAATTTAGCAAATTCTTGCCATTCCCAGATTACGAAGCACATCCCAGCACAAAAGAAGCTATTGTCCTTCACCGAGATATCAAGTTCATTTCAAATTTCGGAATCTTATTACAAGACACTAACTTAAAAGCCTATTTCTTTGACTTTTCAGTGCATTTAGGATTTTTATTGTTACAAAAGTTGCCAAGTCTCCGTTTGTTTTTCTATCTGATTTAATAATAACACCCCATATTCCAACATTCCAAAGAAGAGAGGTAATAAATAGTTGGTTTTCTCTTTACTATGACGCAAGATGACCAAAATTTAAGAAACATCGTTGGCGAATTAAGTAAGAGCAAGCAAAATTCACAAGATGTTTTATATTATGCATAACACCCCGTTTGCGTGCTTAAGAATAGCGTACGATGAAACAAGGAAAAACTACTTTTGTTTTTCGAATCTTCGTTTAGATCATGTATATGCTTTTAGAGTTTTACTTCACGTTGAGCCTCAACACAGAAAATCACAATTACACAGAGATCTGCTGAAAGCTAATAAATGAATCACGAAAGCTCGCACTTAATAATGTAGCAGATGAAGAAAATTTATATCATTTAGATACTTCGACTTTAGCAAACATCGGTCTATACGAACAGAGAAAAGAGACTCGTTGAGTTTACTCAATATGTAT
This sequence comes from Macrothele yani, assembly GCA_039090855.1. Lineage (NCBI taxonomy): Eukaryota > Metazoa > Arthropoda > Arachnida > Araneae > Macrothelidae > Macrothele > Macrothele yani. The sequence continues at coordinate 94,864,333 of CM076998.1, forward strand.
TGAAATAGAAGCTGATTTCGCTAGTTCTTATCAGCTGAATTATCGGAAGTGAAAGAACTCTTTGATAAGCTCATATTCGGCTGTCTTACGCATTACATGCGAACCATTTGTCCACTTTTTATCTGACTAAATTCTACAAAGGTAAGGAAGCTGAAAGCAATATTGGAACAATATAAGTGAAGAAAAGCTTTCGTTACATAAATCCGACGTTACCCTACACAGGATCAGCTATTCTAAACATATCAGACAATACTCATAGACTTAACAAGTCAAGAATTCTTACCGTACAAACCTTAAATCCAGCACATCATTACACAGAACACAACGGCTCTTGTTAGGACTGGCATATCAACAACAGATGCTTTTAATTTGAGCAAGGAATATGTTAATTTTTAAAAAGGCTTTCATGCGAAAACCTTTAAAGCCCAAAGTGCCAAACAGACAAATCACACACATATGTTGGTACCCGTTTCGGTAACCTCAAACAAAGAAAATCCAGGATGTGAGAAAGAGAAGACATTCTAAGAATGTTCCACAAAAATGATTGTAAGGCATGTAATTCGAATGGACCGAATGGCACTCTTACTAGCGAATACGAGATACCTTACGTAACTCTAAACAGCATCTGACGCGGCCCAGTTGAATTGGTATCAAATTTAATATGTTGAGACCTTTATGAAATGGGCTTTTTCAGTTAACATGTAAGAACGTTGGTTTATTACCTTTTCTTCATATCTTTTTTTCAATGTACAATTTCATGAGCTCCATGGAAAATGTTTTATTACATATGTTGTTTAAAGGTTCCCCGTTTCTAATTTAAAGTCACAGCCTGAAAGATAGGAGAGAACCACTAACCGTGTCATAGGACAAACACAAAACGCAGGGTTCGTCTGCGAATCCAGTTCAGGCCTCTTTAGGAAGATTCCATAGAAAACCCCGTCCGTTACCACTAGGTCATTTCATTGAACCTGTATTCCTTTCGGATTTCCGTAGCTGGGTTATGCAGATTTGTGTATGGCCGTCTTGGCTGGGCAATCGCTCGGCCCCTGGGTAAAAAACCAGAAAAGAAAATGTAATTGCGACGAAGAATATGCCGATCACGGAAGTGTGGGTGAAATCAAACTCAAAGAGAAAATTATTTTCGTAATTTTCTTTTTGAATTGAACCTTTCTCAAAGAACCGGAGGAAATTTGCTTCTAACTCAAGAGGAAAATTACTTCCGTAATTTCCTTCTTGAGCTGAACGTTTTCTTCTCATTCATATTTCACCAGTTCACAGAGGGAACTGTCCGAATGTTCGCACATTCTGCTTTGGTATTTTAGGGACAGCATGCATTACTATGGTGTCCTATTAATATCGTAATGGCAACTCAGTTCGCTACAACTTGTGGGAATTGAGTCCATTTGTAACCAGGCTATGGAATCAGAAAACTAAGCAATTCACCGTTCCCTGTGTCAAAGAAGAGATCCAAATTTTGAGTGCGTGTGTGCACATCCCCTTTATATGGGAGTTTTGTCATTTGGCGATATGAAATCTGTCTTTGATACGCTATATACAGATATTAAAGTTCCATTTTATATCGGGCATATTCTCCTCATGTTATTCTGAAAATGTAAAGCGTTGAAATAACTTGAAGAGGAGAATCATTGGACTTAAGATCAAATGACAGAAATATAGCAAATTCTTGCCATTCCCAGTTTACGCAGCACTTCCCAGCACAAGAGAAGCTATTGTCCTTCACCGAAATATCAAGTTCATTTCAAATTTCGGAATCTGATTAGAAGACACTAATTAGGATTTTTATCGTTACAAAAGTTGCCAAGTCTGCGTTTGTTTTTCTATCTGATTTAATAATAGCACACACCATTCCAACATTCCAAAGAAGAGAGGTAATAAATAGTTGGTTTTCTATTTACAATAACGCAAGATGACCAAAATTTAAGAAACATCGTTGGCGAATTAAGTAAGAGCAAGCAAAATTCACAAGATGTTTTATATTATGCATGACACCCCGTTTGGGTGTTTAAGAATAGCGTACGATGAAACAAAGACAAACTACTTTTGTTTTTTGAATCTTTGTTTAGATCATGTATATGCTTTTACAGTTTTATTTCACGCTGAGCCTCAACACAGAAAATCACAATTACACAGAGTTCTGCTGAAAGCTAATAAATGAATCACGAAAGCTCGCACTTAATAATGTAGCAGATGAAGAAAATTTATATTATTTAGATACTTCAACGTTAACAAACATCGGTCTGTACGAACAGAGGAAGAAGAAAGGTGACTGTCGTAGAGTTTACTCAATATGTATTGAAATAGAAGCTGAATTTCGCTAGTTCTTATCAGCTGAATTATCGGAAGGGAAAGAACTGTTCGATAAGCACATATTTGGCTGTCTTACGCATTACGATGCGAACCATTTGTCCACTTTTCATCTGACTAAATTCTACAGAGGTAAAGAAGCTGAAAGCAATATTGGAACAATATAAGTGACGAAAAGATTTGTTACTTAAATCCGACGTTACCCTACACAGGATGAGCTATTCGAAACATATCAGACAATACTCATAGACTTAATAAGCCAATAATTCTTGCCGTACCACCCTTAACTCCAGAACATCATTGCACAGAACACAACGGCTGTTGTTAGGACTGGCATATCAACAACGGACGCTTTTAATTTGAGCAAGGAATATGTTAATTTTTAAAAAGGCTTTCATGCGAAAACCTTTAAAGCCCAAAGTGCCAAACAGCCAGATCACGCACATATGTTGGTACACGTTTCGGTAACCTCAAACAAAGAAAATCCAGGATGTGAGAAAGAGAACTCATTCTCAGAATGTTCCACAAAAATGATTGTAAGGCATGTAATTCGAATGGAACGAATGGCACTCTTACAAGTGAATACGAGATACCTTACGAAACTCTAAACTGCATCTGACGCAGCCCAGTTGAATTGGTATCGAATTTAATATGTTGAGACCTTTATGAAATGGGCTTTTTCAGTTGACATGTTAGAAAGTTGGTTCACTACAATTTCCTTATATCTTTTTTTCAATGTACAGTTTCATGAGCTCCATGGAAAATGCTTTATTACCTATGTTGTTTAAAGGTTCCCCTTTTCTATTTAAAGTCACAGCCTGAAAGATAGGAGAGAACCACTAACTGTGTCATAGGACAAACACAAAACGCAGGGTTCGTCTGCGAATCCAGTTCAGGCCTGTTTAGGAAGATTCCCCAGAAAACCCCGTCCGTTACCACTAGGTCATTTCATTGAACCTGTATTCCTTTCGGATTTCTGTAGCTGGGTTATGCAGATTTGTGTATGGCCGTCTTGGCTGGGCAATCGCTCGGCCCCTGGGTAAAAAACCAGAAAAAAAAATGTAATTGCGACGGAGAATATGCCGATCACGGAAGTGTGGGTGAAATCAAACTCAAAGAGAAAATTATTTTCGTAATTTTCTTTTTGAATTGAACCTTTCTCAAAGAACCGGAGGAAATTTACTTCTAACTCAAGAGGAAAATTACTTCCGTAATTTCCTTCTTGAGCTGAAGGTTTTCTTCTTATTCATATTTCACCAGTTCACAGAGGGAACTGTCCGAATGTTCGCACATTCTGCTTTGGTGTTTTAGGGACAGCATGCATTACTATGGTGTCCTATTAATATCGTAATGTCAACTCAGTTCGCTACAGCCTGTGGGAATTGAGTCCATTTGTAACCAGGCTATGGAATCAGAAAACTAAGCAATTCACCGTTCCCTGTGTCTAAGAAGAGATCCAAATTTTGAGTGCATGTGTGCACATCCGCTTTATATGGGAGTTCTGTCATTTGGCGAAATAAAATCTGGCTTTGATACGTGATATGCAGATATTAAAGTTCTATTTTATATTGGGCATATTCTCCTCATGTTATTCTGAAAATGTAAAGCGTTGAAATAACTTGAAGAGGAGAATCATTGGACTTAAGATCAAATGACAGGAAATTTAGCAAATTCTTGCCATTCCCAGATTACGAATCACATGCCAGCACAAAAGAAGCTATTGTCCTTCACCGAGATATCAAGTTCATTTCAAATTTCGGAATCTAATTACAAGACACTAACTTAAAAGCCTATTTCTTTGACTTTTCAGTGCATTTAGGATTTTTATTGTTACAAAAGTTGCCAAGTCTCCGTTTGTTTTTCTATCTGATTTAATAATAACACCCCATATTCCAACATTCCAAAGAAGAGAGGTAATAAATAGTTTGTTTTCTCTTTACTATGACGCAAGATGACCAAAATTTAAGAAACATCGTTGGCGAATTAAGTAAGAGCAAGCAAAATTCACAAGATGTTTTATATTATGCATAACACCCCGTTTGCGTGCTTAAGAATAGCGTACGATGAAACAAGGAAAAACTACTTTTGTTTTTCGAATCTTCGTTTAGATCATGTATATGCTTTTAGAGTTTTACTTCACGTTGAGCCTCAACACAGAAAATCACAATTACACAGAGATCTGCTGAAAGCTAATAAATGAATCACGAAAGCTCGCACTTAATAATGTAGGAGATGAAGAAAATTTATATCATTTAGATACTTCAACTTTAACAAACATCGGTCTATACGAACAGAGAAAAGAGACTCGTTGAGTTTACTCAATATGTATTGAAATAGAAGCTGATTTCGCTAGATCAGCTGAATTATCGGAAGTGAAAGAACTGTTCGGTAAGCTCATATTCGGCTGTCTTACGCATTACGATGCGAACCATTTATCCACTTTTCATCTGACTTAATTCTACAAAGGTAAGGAAGCTGAAAGCAATATTGGAACAATATAAGTGAAGAAAAGCTTTCGTTACATAAATCCGACGTTACCCTACACAGGATCAGCTATTCTAAACATATCAGACAATACTCATAGACTTAACAAGTCAAGAATTCTTACCGTACAAACCTTAAATCCAGCACATCATTACACAGAACACAACGGCTCTTGTTAGGACTGGCATATCAACAACAGATGCTTTCAATTTGAGCAAAGAATCTGTTAATTTTTAAAAAGGTTTTCATGCGAAAACCTTTAAAGCCCAAAGTGCCAAACAGACAGATCACACACATATGTTGGTACCCGTTTCGGTAACCTCAAACAAAGAAAATCCAGGATGTGAGAAAGAGAACACATTCTAAGAATGTTCCACAAAAATGATTGTAAGGCATGTAATTCGAATGGACCGAATGGCACTCTTACTAGCGAATACGAGATACCTTACGTAACTCTAAACAGCATCTGACGCGGCCCAGTTGAATTGGTATCAAATTTAATATATTGAGACCTTTATGAAATGGGCTTTTTCAGTTAACATGTAAGAACGTTGGTTTATTACCTTTTCTTCATATCTTTTTTTCAATGTACAATTTCATGAGCTCCATGGAAAATGCTTTATTACATATGTTGTTTAAAGGTTCCCCGTTTCTAATTTAAAGTCACAGCCTGAAAGATAGGAGAGAACCACTAACTGTGTCATAGGACAAACACAAAACGCAGGGTTCGTCTGCGAATCCAGTTCAGGCCTCTTTAGGAAGATTCCCCAGAAAACCCCGTCCGTTACCACTAGGTCATTTCATTGAACCTGTATTCCTTTCGGATTTCCGTAGCTGGGTTATGCAGATTTGTGTATGGCCGTCTTGGCTGGGCAATCGCTCGGCCCCTGGGTAAAAAACCAGAAAAGAAAATGTAATTGCGACGGAGAATATGCCGATCACGGAAGTGTGGGTGAAATCAAACTCAAAGAGAAAATTATTTTCGTAATTTTCTTTTTGAATTGAACCTTTCTCAAAGAACCGGAGGAAATTTGCTTCTAACTCAAGAGGAAAAATTACTTCCGTAATTTCCTTCTTGAGCTGAACGTTTTCTTCTCATTCATATTTCACCAGTTCACAGAGGGAACTGTCCGAATGTTCGCACATTCTGCTTTGGTATTTTAGGGACAGCATGCATTACTATGGTGTCCTATTAATATCGTAATGGCAACTCAGTTCGCTACAACTTGTGGGAATTGAGTCCATTTGTAACCAGGCTATGGAATCAGAAAACTAAGCAATTCACCGTTCCCTGTGTCAAAGAAGAGATCCAAATTTTGAGTGCGTGTGTGCACATCCCCTTTATATGGGAGTTTTGTCATTTGGCGATATGAAATCTGTCTTTGATACGCTATATACAGATATTAAAGTTCCATTTTATATCGGGCATATTCTCCTCATGTTATTCTGAAAATGTAAAGCGTTGAAATAACTTGAAGAGGAGAATCATTGGACTTAAGATCAAATGACAGAAATATAGCAAATTCTTGCCATTCCCAGTTTACGCAGCACTTCCCAGCACAAGAGAAGCTATTGTCCTTCACCGAAATATCAAGTTCATTTCAAATTTCGGAATCTGATTAGAAGACACTAATTAGGATTTTTATTGTTACAGAAGTTGCCAAGTATGCGTTTGTTTTTCTATCTGATTTAATAATGACACACACCATTCCAACATTCCAAAGAAGAGAGGTAATAAATAGTTGGTTTTCTATTTACAATAACGCAAGATGACCAAAATTTAAGAAACATCGTTGGCGAATTAAGTAAGAGCAAGCAAAATTCACAAGATGTTTTATATTATGCATAACACCCCGTTTGGGTGTTTACGAATAGCGTACGATGAAACAAAGAAAAACTACTTTTGTTTTTTGAATCTTCGTTTAGATCATGTATATGCTTTTACAGTTTTATTTCACGCTGAGCCTCAACACAGAAAATCACAATTACACAGAGTTCTGCTGAAAGCTAATAAATGAATCACGAAAGCTCGCACTTAATAATGTAGCAGATGAAGAAAATTATATTATTTAGATACTTCAACTTTAACAAACATCGGTCTGTACGAACAGAGGAAGAAGAAAGGTGACTGTCGTAGAGTTTACTCAATATGTATTGAAATAGAAGCTGAATTTCGCTAGTTCTTATCAGCTGAATTATCGGAAGGGAAAGAACTGTTCGATAAGCACATATTTGGCTGTCTTACGCATTACATGCGAACCATTTGTCCACTTTTCATCTGACTAAATTCTACAGAGGTAAAGAAGCTGAAAGCAATATTGGAACAATATAAGTGACGAAAAGATTTGTTACATAAATCCGACGTTACCCTACACAGGATCAGCTATTCGAAACATATCAGACAATACTCATAGACTTAATAAGCCAATAATTCTTCTCGTACCATCCTTAACTCCAGCACATCATTACACAGAACACAACGGCTCTTGTTAGGACTGGCATATCAACAACAGATGCTTTCAATTTGAGCAAAGAATCTGTTAATTTTTAAAAAGGTTTTCATGCGAAAACCTTTAAAGCCCAAAGTGCCAAACAGACAGATCACACACATATGTTGGTACCCGTTTCGGTAACCTCAAACAAAGAAAATCCAGGATGTGAGAAAGAGAACACATTCTAAGAATGTTCCACAAAAATGATTGTAAGGCATGTAATTCGAATGGACCGAATGGCACTCTTACTAGCGAATACGAGATACCTTACGTAACTCTAAACAGCATCTGACGCGACCCAGTTGAATTGGTATCAAATTTAATATGTTGAGACCTTTATGAAATGGGCTTTTTCAGTTAACATGTAAGAACGTTGGTTTATTACCTTTTCTTCATATCTTTTTTTCAATGTACAATTTCATGAGCTCCATGGAAAATGCTTTATTACATATGTTGTTTAAAGGTTCCCCGTTTCTAATTTAAAGTCACAGCCTGAAAGATAGGAGAGAACCACTAACTGTGTCATAGGACAAACACAAAACGCAGGGTTCGTCTGCGAATCCAGTTCAGGCCTCTTTAGGAAGATTCCCCAGAAAACCCCGTCCGTTACCACTAGGTCATTTCATTGAACCTGTATTCCTTTCGGATTTCCGTAGCTGGGTTATGCAGATTTGTGTATGGCCGTCTTGGCTGGGCAATCGCTCGGCCCCTGGGTAAAAAACCAGAAAAGAAAATGTAATTGCGACGGAGAATATGCCGATCACGGAAGTGTGGGTGAAATCAAACTCAAAGAGAAAATTATTTTCGTAATTTTCTTTTTGAATTGAACCTTTCTCAAAGAACCGGAGGAAATTTGCTTCTAACTCAAGAGGAAAATTACTTCCGTAATTTCCTTCTTGAGCTGAACGTTTTCTTCTCATTCATATTTCACCAGTTCACAGAGGGAACTGTCCGAATGTTCGCACATTCTGCTTTGGTATTTTAGGGACAGCATGCATTACTATGGTGTCCTATTAATATCGTAATGGCAACTCAGTTCGCTACAACTTGTGGGAATTGAGTCCATTTGTAACCAGGCTATGGAATCCGAAAACTAAGCAATTCACCGTTCCCTGTGTCAAAGAAGAGATCCAGATTTTGAGTGCGTGTTTGCACATCCCCTTTATATGGGAGTTTTGTCATTTGGCGATATGAAATCTGTCTTTGATACGCTATATACAGATATTAAAGTTCCATTTTATATCGGGCATATTCTCCTCATGTTATTCTGAAAATGTAAAGCGTTGAAATAACTTGAAGAGGAGAATCATTGGACTTAAGATCAAATGACAGAAATATAGCAAATTCTTGCCATTCCCAGTTTACGCAGCACTTCCCAGCACAAGAGAAGCTATTGTCCTTCACCGAAATATCAAGTTCATTTCAAATTTCGGAATCTGATTAGAAGACACTAATTAGGATTTTTATTGTTACAAAAGTTGCCAAGTCTGCGTTTGTTTTTCTATCTGATTTAATAATAACACACACCATTCCAACATTCCAAAGAAGAGAGGTAATAAATAGTTGGTTTTCTATTTACAATAACGCAAGATGACCAAAATTTAAGAAACATCGTTGGCGAATTAAGTAAGAGCAAGCAAAATTCACAAGATGTTTTATATTATGCATAACACCCCGTTTGGGTGTTTAAGAATAGCGTACGATGAAACAAAGAAAAACTACTTTTGTTTTTTGAATCTTCGTTTAGATCATGTATATGCTTTTACAGTTTTATTTCACGCTGAGCCTCAACACAGAAAATCACAATTACACAGAGTTCTGCTGAAAGCTAATAAATGAATCACGAAAGCTCGCACTTAATAATGTAGCAGATGAAGAAAATTTATATTATTTAGATACTTCAACTTTAACAAACATCGGTCTGTACGAACAGAGGAAGAAGAAAGGTGACTGTCGTAGAGTTTACTCAATATGTACTGAAATAGAAGCTGAATTTCGCTAGTTCTTATCAGCTGAATTATCGGAAGGGAAAGAACTGTTCGATAAGCACATATTTGGCTGTCTTACGCATTACATGCGAACCATTTGTCCACTTTTCATCTGACTAAATTCTACAGAGGTAAAGAAGCTGAAAGCAATATTGGAACAATATAAGTGACGAAAAGATTTGTTACATAAATCCGACGTTACCCTACACAGGATCAGCTATTCGAAACATATCAGACAATACTCATAGACTTAATAAGCCAATAATTCTTCTCGTACCACCCTTAACTCCAGAACATCATTGCACAGAACACAACGGCTGTTGTTAGGACTGGCATATCAATAACAGACGCTTTTAATTTGAGCAAGGAATATGTTAATTTTTAAAAAGGCTTTCATGCGAAAACCTTTAAAGCCCAAAGTGCCAAACAGCCAGATCACGCACATATGTTGGTACACGTTTCGGTAACCTCAAACAAAGAAAATCCAGGATGTGAGAAAGAGAACTCATTCTCAGAATGTTCCACAAAAATGATTGTAAGGCATGTAATTCGAATGGAACGAATGGCACTCTTACAAGTGAATACGAGATACCTTACGAAACTCTAAACCGCATCTGACGCAGCCCAGTTGAATTGGTATCGAATTTAATATGTTGAGACCTTTATGAAATGGGCTTTTTCAGTTAACATGTAAGAACGTTGGTTTATTACCTTTTCTTCATATCTTTTTTTCAATGTACAATTTCATGAGCTCCATGGAAAATGCTTTATTACATATGTTGTTTAAAGGTTCCCCGTTTCTAATTTAAAGTCACAGCCTGAAAGATAGGAGAGAACCACTAACTGTGTCATAGGACAAACACAAAACGCAGGGTTCGTCTGCGAATCCAGTTCAGGCCTCTTTAGGAAGATTCCCCAGAAAACCCCGTCCGTTACCACTAGGTCATTTCATTGAACCTGTATTCCTTTCGGATTTCCGTAGCTGGGTTATGCAGATTTGTGTATGGCCGTCTTGGCTGGGCAATCGCTCGGCCCCTGGGTAAAAAACCAGAAAAGAAAATGTAATTGCGACGGAGAATATGCCGATCACGGAAGTGTGGGTGAAATCAAACTCAAAGAGAAAATTATTTTCGTAATTTTCTTTTTGAATTGAACCTTTCTCAAAGAACCGGAGGAAATTTACTTCTAACTCAAGAGGAAAATTACTTCCGTAATTTCCTTCTTGAGCTGAAGGTTTTCTTCTTATTCATATTTCACCAGTTCACAGAGGGAACTGTCCGAATGTTCGCACATTCTGCTTTGGTGTCTTAGGGACAGCATGCATTACTATGGTGTCCTATTAATACCGTAATGTCAACTCAGTTCGCTACATCTTGTTGGAATTGAGTCCATTTGTAACCAATCTATGGAATCAGAAAGCTAGGAATACATTTTCATGATAATTCACCGTTCCCAGTGTCTAAGAAGAGCAAATAATTATTTCTGTGTGTGCGTCATATACAGATCTCGTCATCTGCAAGGGCGCTCGTAAGGGAGTGGGGACAGCGGGGATCGAGCCCCCCCCCGCCCAGCCGTTGGCATAGCCAAATGTTTGGTAAATTTAGAAACACTAAAATTGAAGAAATCTGTTTTTCAATCATTTTGAAAAATAATAAGATATTAATGATTGATTGTATCAATTATTTTTGTTGTATTTTAGTATTTTGTACATTTACTAAAATGTTTGACAGCCTTGAAGGAGGTAAGGATTTTTCTTACCCCCCCCCCAAGTTCTCATATGGGCGCCACTGGTCATTTGTTAATATGAAATCGGGCTTTGATAGTATGTACACTGATAGCAAAGCTATATTTCATATCAGGCATTTTCTCCCCAAGTTATTCTGAAAATGTAAAGCGTCGAAATAACCTAACAAGAGAGAATCGTTGGACTAAATACCAAATGACATGAAATAGTATAAACATTTGCTGTGCACAGATTACGATGCACTTTCTAACACAAAAGATATTAAGTTTCACAGAGGCATGAGGTTCACTTCAAATTACGAGATCCATCAAGAAAATGAACACTAACAGCCTACGTTTTTGACTTCCGAATGTATTTAAGATTTCTGTTATTACACAAGCTGTTAAATTTCTGCCTTTGTTATCTGTGTGATAAAATAGTCAGATGAGATATTTCATTTTGCACCATTCTAAAAGCAGAAAGAATAGCAGAGGTAATAGCTGGTTTTATCTTTTGCAATGATGGGATATGAGCAAAATAAAAGAAACATCCTTGTCGAAGCCGCCCCGGTGGCGCAGTGGTCTAAGCGATGGCCTCTGATCATTCGTCCGAACGGGGTCCGGGTTCGAATCCCGGTGAGGCATGGATGTTGTGTTTGTCTTACGGCACTGGCTCTCTCCCTTCCCTGGAACCAGTGACCCTAAATTAGGGACGGGCGACTGCTTATAGCCCATTGAGTTGCTCACGGTGGTCGTTAAACCTCCAATCAAAAAAAAAAAAAAAAAAAAAATCCTTGTCGAATTAGAAGGAAATAAAAATCGGGAGATGTTTTGTTTATACCATCTTCTCGTATAACACCTTTGTTTGTTAACATTCGAGAAATAACTGAATAAGGAAAGATGTATACGTATAAAGAAACAAAAGAAAAAGGAAGCAAATTAAATCGATTTTGAGGTCGGAATATTTTTTTAGATCAGGGACGTACCATTTCAGTTTTACTATGCATTCAGCTTAATTACCATTTAGTTTTACTATAATAATTAAGCTGAATGCATAGTAGTTTTACGTAAGCTGAATGCCGTTTAGTTTTACGTACCATTTTAGTTTTACTATTCATTCAGAAAACCCATTTTATATAGATCTGGGTTAAATCTGAAAGACGAAGCATAGAAGCATGCACTAGCATGTAGCGAATTAGGAACACTGGAATATTTAAACTTTTGAATTTAAGTGTGACTACTTTCTGCGAATGGAGAAGAAAGGTCAAACATGCCATTATGAGAAAGTTTTAAAGAACAAAGTGCTAAAAAGATAGAGGATACACGTTGGCAATTAATAAGTAAGAACTGTACACCAATTATACTCAAAATGGTATAACTATACTAATAATCCGAATTTCTTGGCGTAGAGCAGAAACAAAACTTTCCAAGCTTTCGCACAGCAGAGAAGCATTTTCAAAATTCCTGGCTAAGCATCTACCAGAATTGGACTTTAAAATAACTTCCACTCTTGATTTTATAACGAAAACCAAGAAGCTCACTGTTCAACAACGCGACATTATCGGCAGTTTCGACGTAGTTTCTCTTCTTCCATCGATTACCGTATCAGAAGCCATCAGACGTTGAAAGAGGCCATATCTAATTCATCAGTTTATTCGCAGGAGTCTTGCCTCAGCGTCTTCAAATTAATGGACTTGGTCTCAGATTCCAGCTACTTCAGTTTTCAAGGGCTAATTTATAAACAAGTAAATGGCGCTCCGATGGGATTTTCTCTTTCAGCCGACCACGCGGCAGAAATACTTCGCCCTATTGAGCAACATATGTTCACCAACATCTCCCCGACGCCTACCACCTGGCTACGATATGCCGAAGACGCATTTTTCACATGATCACATAGAAAGGAGACTGTAAATCTTTCCTCGATAAAATTAATTTTATACACCCTAAGATCAATTTTACTATGGAGCTTGAACACAATGGTACCTTAACCTTATCTCGACGTCTCAGTGAGGAAATCGCCTGAAAACCGCTTTCATACGGAAGTCTATTATAAACGCACCTCCATTCCCAACCTGATGCTCTGCAGTTCATTCTGCCCTGTTGATTACAAGACGGCCTTCTTCCGTTCACGAATTAGAAGAGCCTTCGCTGTCTCATGTAATGTCCGTCCTAGACAATCCGAATAAAAAACATCGTCGAATTTGCCACTGAGGCAGGATATACGTTGAACCAGATGCATAACTTTATCGAAAAAGCCAAAACCAGCGTGTTAATATTTCTATGACGCAACTTCGCTACCTGTGCTATATTCCCTACATATCAAATGTTACCCTATCAACTCAAAAACGTGCTCAGGAGGATGAACTACGATGTCGGTATATTGTTTCTGGCATATTTAAATACGATTCAAAAGGGAAATAATTACAAGCCCCTTCTTCTCAATGAGACAAGTGTTCATGCCATTCCACTACAATATCCGGACGGCTCCAATCGATACTACATCGGAATGACCAAACGTCCGCTTGGAATCAGAATCAGCGAACATAAAAGGGATACAAAAGACAGAAAAGTAACCCCTGCCCTATTAAGAGAAGTCAAGTTCAAGCCCGCCGATCCTACGTGGAGTGATGTAAAGAAATCAGCTTCATACTCAAACCCAAATCTACTGCCATTCGCGAAACCTTGGAAACCTTGCCCAGCAGCGAGGCTTGCAATGATAGCGTCTTTCTGGAGTTGCCATGTATTTGGAATCAATTTTTCAAATAATGCTGCGTTTTCTGTTATGGTGCCGCGTGAACAACCAACGTGACCTCGTTTCTTCGAATTATCACATTTGCGCCTATTCATTCATTGCCTAGTCAAGTCACCGCGTTCAAATTGTTGAAATTTCAACATTGCCTAGTCAAGTCACCGCGTTCAAATTTTCGACATAAATTCTATTTATGTCGAAGAGTATTTTCGATATAGTTACTTTTGCAAATTACGCATAGATTTTCCGCTAGAGGGCGTAAAAGTAAATTACATTTTCCCTGATAACTCTTCTTCTAAAACTCCCGTTTGAAAAATTTTTTTCTTCAGAGGATACACCTCCTGATGGAAAAACTTTTGCATATAACTTCAAATTTTTGGTAAAGAATACTTTAGCCACCAGGGGGCGTAAATGTTAATTTTTGCTTCTGATGTATTTGCCATAAAATCTCAGCTTCTAAAATATCGATTGAAAAAATTATTTCGTTGACTGATGCCACTCACATCAATAAACATTTTCGGAATATTTTCTACTTAAATCATTCCACAGTTTCTCCGCAAGGGGGCGTTGATATATATTTTAGTTTTGTCAATATCTCTACTTCTAAGAGTCCGATTTGAAAAATTCCTTCTTTGTTGGATAGTGCTTCCAATGTGACATGATTTTCATATAATTTCAAAATTTTCAATTAATTCATAGACTTTCCGCTAGGGGACGTAAAGGTAAATTGCTTTCCCCCTATGTCTCTGCTTCTAAATCTCCGATTTGAAAAATTCTTTCTGCACCGGACACAGCTCCTGATGGGAAATTCTCTGCACATCATTCCTTATTTTTTGTAAAGAATGATTTGGCCACCAGTGGGCGTAAATCTTAATTTCTGCTTCTGATGTATTTGCAGTAAAATATGAGCTTCTAAATTCTCGAATGAAAAAAAACATCGTTTGTAGACCGATACTACTCATGTCGACAAACCTTTTGGGAACATTTTCTTCTTGAAATAATGCATGGTTTCTACGCCAGGGGGTGTAGATCTATATTTTATTTTTGTCAATATCTTTATTTCTAGGAGTCCGATTTGAAAAATTCCTTCTTTGTTGGATAGTGTTTTCGATGCGAAATGTTTTTCCTACAAATTCGAAATTGTCAAGTAAATCATAGACTTTCCGCTAGGGGCACGAAGGTAAATTGCGTTTTCTGCGTTATTTCTGCTTCTAAAACTCCGATTTGAAACATTCTTCCTGTATCGCATACAAGACCTGATGGAAAGTATTTTTCACATAATTTCTAATGTTTGGTAAAGAATGGTTTGGCCACCAGGAAGCATAAGAGTTAATTTCTGCTTCTGATGTATTTATAGCAAAATCTGGGATCCTTAAAACTCGACTAAATTTTTTTTTCTTGGACCGATAGTGTTCATAAGGAAAAACCTTTTGAGAATACTTTCTTCCTAAAATAATGCATAGTTTTCCCACCATGGGACGTAAAGTCACTTCTTATTTTTGTCGATATCTCTGTTTCTAAGAGTGCGATTTGAAAAATCATTTCTGTGTTCCAGAGCGTTTCCGGTGTTAAATGTTTCTCATATAAATTCATGTTTTTCTTAACGCACAAGTCCGCAACCAGAGGGCGTAAGTTCACGATTCCGTTTACAGAAATGTCTGAGGGATTAAAAACCCGATTGAAAACCTTCTTTCTTCCGTCAGATACTATTGTTTTCCATACCGGTTCCATTGACTTTGAATAGCTTTGATAAATTTAATTTGCGTCAGAACGGATTCAAAGGACGTGCTTATTACACCCGAAAATTCGGTGTCATCTTTCTTGTTTAGTTTTGCGTTCCGTATATACAGGGGGAATTAATTAAATTATTATATTTAGTATCATCTGCAAAGACAACCAGAGGGCTGTCTCAGACATGGTAAGAGAACTGTTCAAAACATTGACACACATAAACTAAACTTGGTAGGGACACTTAGCAGAACACAAGGATGATTTTTTTAAATTAAAAATTATATGTAAGATAGTACAACTATATTAATTATACGAATTTATTGGCGTAGATAAAATCAAGGTTTCAAAGCTTTCGCACATCCACCAGATAGCTTTTTCAAGGAAGGTAGATAGCAAACTGGATAATAGAACGTTTTATATAGAAAGCCATCTGGTTGATGTGCGAAAGCTTGGAAACCATGATTTTATCTACGCCAATAAATTCGAATAACTAGTATAGTTATACTAGCTTATGTATATTTGGTGTACAGTTCCTTCCGTTACTATTTAAAAATTATATACTTCTCAAAGCATGGTCGAAGAGGAATTCGATCAAACTTGGTAGAGACACTTTTCAGAAAATGGGAAAAATCTTTTGAAATAAAAATAAAAATTACCCGAAATATAAGACCCACTTTTCCCTCAAATAAATTGGTATCAAAATTTCCCAGTGCCTGATATACCGATGGTCGTTACTATCGCTATAAATGCATATGCATGCATGGTGCTATGAAGACTGCTAAACGGGTTTAAAAAGTTGTAGCTGTATCCAACGATGGGGTTAACGTCTTGGCGGGAGTATTTGGCTTATCAAAAACGAAAATTACTTCCTAAAAAAAATACACACGTAATTTTAATGCTTATCCATCCTGATTTGAAAATGGACATCTAGACGGGTTTTTTTTTAAATAACTATTATTCTGTTTAAGGAAATTTTGCAGCTTTAGCTCAGATTGCATTGACCATTCCACTGACAATATATCACTTCATGAAAGAGGTTTTTCGAATCAAAACCTCATTACGAATGAAAAGTGAAACCGGATTAATGACATTCATTTGCAATATTTATCAAGAATTTCAGACACAGGACCTTCATCGTTAGTAAAAGATGGAGAGGTATGTGATATGGACTTTTCCGCTGTTGTTACCCACTTGAAAAGCAGCAAAAAGGCGAAAATTATAAATAATAATTACAACACTAAATCAAAATAAAACCTACTGATCACACTCTGTTATGTCCAATAAAAGAACAATGTGAATATGCTATGGATTTTAATTCTCAGTGTACAGATAAGTGACTTCTTATAGCAAATGAGCGGAACTGAACTTGACAAAGTAGACTGTATCTTTTTACCAAATATATGAGACTGAGTTCATTCTCAATTACAACCTGTTGCAATACTAAATTGCATTGTGTAGGAAGAATTGTACGTACATATATCACAAAATCTTCATCTTTGCCGCAGATGTAAGGATGCAGGTTTCTAACCTTAGGAACTATTGCTGTATTTCAAATTTTTCTACACTGCTGGCCACCCAACATGCAACACCAAGATGGAAGCATCCGATTGGCCTGAAATTCACAGCATGCGTCGCCTGCGAGAGGACATGCAAACGATTAGCATTGCAGAGCATATGCAAATCATGTGCGCCCGACACGCCATCGAGAAGCACTATAAGAAGGGTGCACCGAAGACGGGGTGTAAGTAATGGAAGTGTGTTGTGCTGCCGGACCTGTGCGTGGGAAGCTTCCTGATGCCTCGTCGCAGAATACAGCAGTCATTCCAGCACGTTTCGGAGTTCGACAGAGGACGAATAGTGGCTTATCGCGACAGCGGTTTATCATACCGAGACATCGGCGTCCGTGTGGGACGACATCCAGCCACATTGAGGCAAGTATGGATTCGGTGGGTGCAGGAGAAACGGACGGACCGACGTGAGCGATTGCCGCAAACGCGGCACACCACGGAACGAGAGGACTGGCATGTTGTGTGGCGGGCATTGACGGCTCGCACCGCCACATCACGAACGTTAGCGCAGGAATTAGGGTGTGTTGCGCAACAACCTGTGTCAGCACGTACTGTTCGACGTCGTCTGCAGGAGCGGGGACTTGTCGCACGGCGCCCATTGCTCCGATTACCATTGACGTTACACCACCGGCGAGTGCGGCGGCAGTGGGCCGTTGAACGCCGCACCTGTACTACGGGAGGGCGCGACATTGTCTTCTCCGACGAATCTTGCTTCTGCCTGCAACAACACGAGGTCAGATCCGCGTGTAGCGGCACCGCGGCGAGAGACTGTATTACGCCTGCATTATGCATCGCCATACCGGTCCGTCGCCTGGCGTTATGGTTTGGGGCGCAATTGGATAAGACACCCGCACCCCTCTGGTACGCATCGCCGGTACACTCAACAGCCACCACTACATCTCCGACGTTTTGGAGCCTGTAGTCCTCTCTTAGCTGCAGGGCATGCCAGCGGCCGCGATTAAACAGGAAAATGCGCGCCCGCACCATGCAACAATTGTTCATGGCCCACCAGGTGTCACTGTTGCCGTGGCACACCTGTTCTCCCGATATGCCGCCCATCGGACACGTCTGGTCGCTGATCGGCAACCGAGTGGCCCGACAAGAACCACCCGCGGCTACGCCTGATGAACTGTGGCAACGTGTGGAAGCAGCCTGGACTGACATACCCCAAGCCCACATCCAAAGCCTCTTTCGTTCGATGCCGCGGCCGTTATTGCCAGCCATGGGGGCCACACGAACTATTGATGTCTGCGTGTTCCGCAAGTCGCACGGGCCTGTAAACTCAATCGTTTGATCTTTGTATCTGTTGTTATGTGCCCAGTAAATCTGGCTTTGCTATCTCGTGTCCTTCTTGGTGTTGCATTTTGGGTGGCCAGCAGTGTATGCTTATTAATATAATTAAAATAACTGCATGTCCAAAAAACACATTGCTTTATTGCAATGCATATATTGCTAACCATTATCAATCCACAGCTGGATGAAGGTCTCCCCAAGAGTCTTTCGCAACGGTCCGTGTTGCGCCAGTTTCCTTGCATGTCACTCTTCATACTGTCGAATTTCATCCACTCATCTCCCATGTGGTCTTCTTCTGATTCTTAACTTGTCCCTTGGAATTAGTCTAGAATTTTGATTATCTGTCGGTGGTCCGTTCTTCTGGCAACATACTCACCATATTGCCTTTTCAGAAACTTTATTCTGATCATGATGTCTTCCATTCTTGTCATTTTCTTTATCTACGAGTTCCTCTTCAAATATCTTCTGGTTATACCAAGCATACTTCCCTCCATGCTTCTTTCAGTTGTGTGCAGTCTTTCTATATCTTTTTTAGTTAAGGTCCACGTCTGTGCTCTGTACGTAAGCACTGGAAGAAATCATTAATTAAACACTTTTCTTTTAAGAGATAATGGCAAGTTGCTCTTAAAAATTGTACTGTTTCTTCCAAAAGCTCTCCAACCAAGTTTTATACGCCGATTAATTTCTTCATCAGTGTGGCCTTTGCGTAATATCTGCTGTGCAAGGTAAATGTAGGTATCGGTAATCTCCAGCTTTTATCGATCAATCGATAAATCTTCACATTTTGTATAAGCATCGCACATCAGTTTTGTCTTTTGAAAGATCATTTTTAATCCCACTTCTTCACTCTTGTCAGCAAGTTCCTGGATCAAACTCTGCAGTTCTAAAGGGGCAGTTGCAAAAATAACTAAGTCATCAGCAAAACGA
Organism: Macrothele yani; assembly: GCA_039090855.1. Taxonomy (NCBI): domain Eukaryota; kingdom Metazoa; phylum Arthropoda; class Arachnida; order Araneae; family Macrothelidae; genus Macrothele; species Macrothele yani. Next base: position 94,883,612 of record CM076998.1, read on the forward strand.
AGATGATTAAATAACTCCATTAATTTTTATCCCATTGCTTTACCAGTTCAATTTTTGAAAGACATTTTGCAATGTATCATCAAAGAGTTTGGGAGATATGGTGTCACCTTGTCTCACTCCCTTTCCAATTTTTATTGGTGCTGCATCCTCAAATAGACGAACCTTTGCTCTTGCATTTTCATAGATGTTATTAATAATACTAATGTATGCATCTACAATATCGCAGGATTTCAAAGCCATTGTAACTGCTGATGGTTTCACGGAATCAAAGGGCTTTTCATAATCGATAAAGCAATACATAATGGGAGTTTATATTCTTTCGTTTTTCAGTTAGTTCGTTCAGCACATGGATATGATCTATAGTGCGGTAGCCACTCCTGAATCCAGCTTGTTCTCGTGGTTGAGCCAAGTCTAGTGTTACCTTTAAGCGATGTGAAAGAACCTTGAAAGTGAAATATATAAAATAAATATAAAATTCTTCAAAGAGAAATATATAAACAAAATATCAAATTCTTCAAAGTGAAATATATAAACAAGATATCAAATGAACGCAAATGTACCTAAGAAAATATCTTGAATATCTCGTTATTAATTCTTCAAAGTGAAATATATATAAAATATTAATTCTTCAAAGTTAAATATTTAAAAAAAAATATCAAATAAACGCAAATGTACCTAGGAAAATATCTTGATTATCTCGTTATTAATTCTTCAAAGTGAAATATATATAAAATATTAATTGTTCAAAGTGAAATATATAGAAAAAAATATCAAATAAACGCAAATGTACCTAAGAAAATATCTTGATTATCTCGTTATTAATTCTTCAAAGTAAAATATATATAAAATATTAATTTTTCAAAGTGAAATATATAAACAAGATATCAAATGAACGCAAATGTACCTAAGAAAATATCTTGAATATCTCGTTATTAATTCTTCAAAGTGAAATATATATAAAATATTAATTCTTCAAAGTGAAATATATATAAAATATTAATTCTTCAAAGTGAAATATATAAAAAATATTAATTGTTCAAAGTGAAATATATAAAAAAGATATCAAATGAACGCAAATGTACCTAAGAAAATATCTTGAATATCTCGTTATTAATTCTTCAAAGTGAAATATATATAAAATATTAATTCTTCAAAGTGAAATATATATAAAATATTAATTCTTCAAAGTGAAATATATATAAAATATTAATTCTTCAAAGTGAAATATATATAAAATATTTTCTTCAAAGTGAAATATATAAAAAAATATCAAATAAACGCAAATGTACCTAGGAAAATATCTTGATTATCTCGTTTTTAATTCTTCAAAGTGAAATATATATAAAATATTAATTCTTCAAAGTGAAATATATAAACAAGATATCAAATGAACGCAAATGTACCTAAGAAAATATCTTGAATATCTCGTTATTAATTCTTCAAAGTGAAATATATATAAAATATTAATTCTTCAAAGTGAAATATATATAAAATATTAATTCTTCAAAGTGAAATATATAAAAAATATCAAATAAACGCAAATGTACCTAAAAAAATATCTTGATTATCTCGTTTTTAATTCTTCAAAGTGAAATATATATAAAAAAAATATCAAATAAACGCAAATGTACCTAAGAAAATATCTTGATTATCTCGTTATTAATTCTTCAAAGTGAAATATATATAAAATATTAATTCTTCAAAGTTAAATATTTAAAAAAAATATCAAATAAACGCAAATGTACCTAGGAAAATATCTTGATTATCTCGTTATTAATTCTTCAAAGTGAAATATATATAAATATTAATTGTTCAAAGTGAAATATATAAAAAAAATATCAAATAAACGCAAATGTACCTAAGAAAATATCTTGAATATCTCGTTATTAATTCTTCAAAGTGAAATATATATAAAATATTAATTCTTCAAAGTGAAATATATATAAAATATTAATTCTTCAAAGTGAAATATATATAAAATATTTTCTTCAAAGTGAAATATATAAAAAAAATATCAAATAAACGCAAATGTACCTAAGAAAATATCTTGATTATCTCGTTTTTAATTCTTCAAAGTGAAATATATATAAAAAAAATATCAAATAAACGCAAATATACCTAGGAAAATATCTTGATTATCTCGTTATTAATTCTTCAAAGTGAAATATATATAAAATATTAATTCTTCAAAGTGAAATATATAAACAAGATATCAAATGAACGCAAATGTACCTAAGAAAATATCTTGAATATCTCGTTATTAATTCTTCAAAGTGAAATATATATAAAATATTAATTCTTCAAAGTGAAATATATATAAAATATTAATTCTTCAAAGTGAAATATATAAAAAATATCAAATAAACGCAAATGTACCTAAAAAAATATCTTGATTATCTCGTTTTCAATTCTTCAAAGTGAAATATATATAAAAAAAATATCAAATAAACGCAAATGTACCTAAGAAAATATCTTGATTATCTCGTTATTAATTCTTCAAAGTGAAATATATATAAAATATTAATTCTTCAAAATGAAATATATATAAAATATTATTTCTTCAAAGAGAAATATATAAAAAAAATATCAAATAAATGTACCTAAGAAAATATCTTGATTCGTTTCGAATATCTTCAGTTGGCTAATCTTGACAAAGACAGTTCCGAACGTTACGTTAATCACACACACATAAAAGCGTGCGCGCGCGCAAGTTGTTTTACGCTCTCTTGGATAATATAAACGGCTCGGAACCTCACATTTTATAATATGTGAACAGCCTGTATCTGTAATGCAAATTAACCTGTAAAATTGGTACCAACGATATCAATCTCCAAAATACGAAAGGACTCTTTACACAACCCAATAGAAGCCAACAATATAAAAGAAATACATACATACATATCACTAAGCTGTTCTCTGAGATTCAGAGGTTAGCTCCAAAAAGAAATACAAACTTCCAGATATTTTTACTTATTGTTGTCGTATCAAACTTCTCCATTTACATCGATCTTGACATACAACTCGTGCTTCACTGATATCCATTACACGCCGTACACAAGATCTTTTATACTTCATACTCATAATCTTTTTCTCATGCAGACACTCCTGAATCTGATCCACCCATGTCTTCCTTGGCCTTCCTCTGCCTTTCCTTCCTGCCACTTGGGCTGAAAAGATTTTTTTAGTAAAAATTTCATCACTCATTCTTTCAACATGGCCAAACCACCACAACATTTGGTCTTCACCTTGCTAACAACATTTTGCTTCACATCACACAGCTGCAATACATCTTCATTTCTCACACAATCATATCGTGTCTTGCCACAAACCCCACGTAAGTAACGCATTTCTCCAGCACACAAACGACTCCTATGTTTCTTCTGTAGTACCCAGGTGTCACTACCATATATCAGAGTAGGAACAATTGCACTTTCAAACACAGCCATGCGGGACTCTCTAGAGAACCCGTCATTCCTGTGAAAACCTCCCAGAGCAGCTATGACTTTCAAAGAAGAGTTCACTCGCCTACTGATTTCACCATCCAACTTGTTCTCTCTGTCAAACATGCTTCCTAAATACACAAACGCACTCACCTGGTCAATCACAGTGCCATTTATACTTACATTACATTCAGTGCTACCCGTTCCTCTCTCAAACACCATAACTTTGGTTTTTCCCTTATTTATACTCAGTTTGAATTTCATGCAAACTTCGTGCATCCGAGTCAACATACTCTGCAACTCACTTTTGCTCCCTACCAACAGGACAGTGTCATCAGCATACAGCAATCTGCACACACGGATATCACCAAGACATAAACCACTATTATCTATTTTGGCATCACGCATACATGCATCCATAAATATATTAAACAGCCATGGTGACATTACACAACCTTGTCTGACTCCCGCAGCAATGGAAAACCATTTTGATAAAACACCATTCACTCGTACACAAGCTCTACTACCAGCATACATGGCTTTTATACTATTAAGTAGATTCCCAGTAACACCATATTCATTCAATACCTTCCACAAAAGTGTCCTATTCACTCGGTCGTAAGCTTTCTCTAAATCTATGAAGGCAGTAAAAACTTTCTTCCCAACAGCCAGATACTTTTCAATCATCGTGCGTAATGCAAAAATCTGGTTAGTGCAGCCTTTACCAGGCATAAAACCACTCTGAACATCCCACACTTTCTCTGATGTAAGACCCCATACTTTTTCAATAACAACCTTACCAAACACTTTCCGTGGCACACTTAGTAGGCTAATATCACGGTAGTTTTTGCATTCAGTCTGATCACCTTTTCCCTTATAGAAGGGAACAATAATAGCACCCTTCCAATCTCGAGGGACCATTTCTAACTCCCAGCAGAACTGTCAAATTTCAGTTAACCAGTCAATTACAGAGTCACCACCATATTTCAACATCTCGGCCGTTATGCCATCAACTCCCGGAGCCTTACCATTCTGAAGAGATTTTAGAGCTTTACAAACTTCTTCTCTTGAGATCCCTCCTGTGCTTTCATCCCTCATTGTGACGTCATCTGCATCTGTCTCGGAATCATCTTTGCTTTCCTGATCTAATAACTCACAGAAATATTCACCCCTTCTGTCACTTAGCTCATTGGGCTCACATATCATTTTCCCAATCTCATTCTTCACACAACTTACAACTTTGTTTCCCCTATTTTTGCTGAGTCTCATGTACTTCCAGAAGGACTTCCTTTCTTTCCAAAAAGCCAGTTTATGTCTTTCCACCTTCTCTTTCCTATCTTTTGCCTTACTCTGGCGAACCAGCTTAGCAGCTTCACGCTTCTTACAGCGATATTCATCCACAGAGACTGTACCTTGCAACATCCCCAAATAGGCTTCCTTCTTTTTCTTTACTGCCTCATCAATCTCACTATTCCACCAAGCATCACCTCTATTTTTACCCACTATTGTGGTGCCACAGACCTCTTTAGCAGCAATGACAACACAGTTCTTAAAACATTCCCACTTCTTTTCTACATCCCTCTCACCAGACTTCAGATCCTTCAGTCGTTCTCTGAGTAAGTCAGAATACCACTGATGATCTTCAAGGACCCTATCAACCTTTATTCTTTCTATCCTGGGTCTCTTCCTTTTCCTCCAACCAACATTAAGTTTCACTCGTGACACTACCAAGTAATGATCAGAACCAACATCCGCACCTCTCATCACACGGGTGTCAACAACTAAGTGTTTCAAACGCTGATCGTAGACAACAAAATCTATCACACTCTTTTGACCAAGAGTACGATTTTCCCAAGTATATGTGTGGATATACTTGTGGTTGAAAAATGTATTAGATACACACAAACCATTCTCAATGCAGAGTTCAATTAATCTTTCACCATTATCATTCACACAAGGATCATTAAACTTACCCAGAACATTGTCAGAAATTGCATTCTGCACACCTACTCTAGCATTGAAATCCCCTGCTATTATAACTTTTTCTTTAGCACCAAACTGGCTTAAAACAGCTTTTAGCTCATTCCAGAAATCTTCTTTCTTATCAGAAGGTTCCGAATCACAAGGAGCATACACTACAACAATTACAATTTTCTGAAGTTTCACTTTCAAACGAATCCAGAGAATTCTCTCACTTACGCAACTATAGTGAATCAAGTTGTTCTTCATCTTTTCACTTAATATCACACCTACACCAGCCTGCCCTCTCATATTATCCAATACTCCAGACCACACACTCACAGTGCCATTCACTTCTTCTACCCCAATTTCCTTCTTTTTGGTTTCATTTACACTCAGCACATCCAGTCTATACTTATTCATCTCCTCAATCACCTCACTCATCTTGCCATTTATACCTCTAGTATTCCATACACCAATCTTACATTCACTCAGCCGAGATCTCTTTCTCATACGCCGTTTAGAAAGTCCAGGTCGATTCCGTGGTGGACCGTCCTTCTCAAGTGTGGTAGGTCCACCATATCCCACATATCCCACACTTGAGTCATTCTTAATATTTCTTTTTGTCTTTTTAATCAGGTAAGTACATCAGTGTGGGGAATTAGCCCACAGCTGAGGGTTCCAGTGGGTCATTCAACCTAAGGATTCTGGAACAAAACCCAGTGAGTTGGGGTCTTTTCGCCAATGTCACACAGAACTAGCTTGCACCTCTTCAAAATTCACACAGGCCTTAGTTGCTGTTGTGTGTGCCATTGTTACCACGGAGCGCCCCGAGGAGGCAAACCCATCGCTCACTACGACCGCCCACTCGCTCACTACGACCGCCCGCACTCACAAAAGCAAAAACTGGCCCCAAACTTAACAAGTTTGTAAAATCGTGCAATGCATTGATTATAATATGCTTTCCAACATACCAGAAATCATTACTCAAGTTATGAGGATAATGGCTGTGGAATAAATCTCGACCCTGTGCCCTGACCCTTGATCCTATATCGATTATATTCAACAGAACCGGCTCGGTATACCTCCGAAAGAACATGATAAAGTTTTGTCGCAATCGAAGCATTTTTACGTAAGTTATGATGCATAAGGGCTATGGCACAGATCCCGCTCCTGTGTCCTAACCTTTGACCCCATTTCGCCCATTTTCAACAGAATTCGTCCCCAGGCTGGCCCCTACAACATACTAACATTTCATCAAAATCGAAGTAGTTTTACGTAAGTTATGACGCATAATGGCGATGGAAGTGATTCCGCTCCTATGTCCTGACCTTTGACCCCATTTTCAATAGGGTTTGTGGCCCAGTGGTCCCTTACCAAATACTAAAATTTCATCGAAATCAAACCTTTTTTAGGTTAGTTATGACGCATAAGAGCAGTGGAATGGATCCCGCTCCTATGTACTGATCTTTCACCCCATTTCGTTCACTTTAAATAAGGTTCGTTCCCAGGTGATACCCTACCAGATACTAAAATTTCATCGAAATCGAACGATTGTTACGTGAGTTATCGTGCGGACGGACATACGCACACAACGCGTGACGTAATGAAGCAGATGGGAATCGCGAACATCTGCTCGCAAGAGTATGACGTCATAAAACTTTAATAGGATCCACACACAACGCGTGACGTAATGAGACAGATGGCGTGACCGCGCGCCAACATTCTCAAACGCGAGATTGTGACGTCATAAGATTTCTGAGCATTGGAAACATTAATGGAACGACGCCATGACACTAAAAACGTTATAATTCGGGGTGGTTAGTTAACCCACTAAACGAATTCTCCTTAAGTCGAGATCAAGCTAAATCGATTTCTAGTACCAGAAAACGGTAGGTTAACGACTTTCATCAAAATTCTTAGAGCCGTTTTCAAAATAAAATGTACCTACATACATACAAGAATTGCTACTTTAAGGTGGACGTCAAGTAATTATGCTTCCTATACTTCCATTGGAAAAACTTCTGTACGCATTTTCTTCACAATCAATGCGTTCCCAAGAATGAAAATTTGAACATCGATTGAAATAGCTTCATTTCATAACTTGGAATACTTAATATTTTCTAAACCATAACCGTAATAATATTTTCTAAACCATAATCGTAATTATGCAATCCAGCATTGATTTGTCCACTGACGTCATCAAAGTACAGGTCGCGCCATCTTTTTTCTGGTTTCAACACCACCAAAGGAAACGTTATTGTTTTTTAATATAATTATGCTTTAGAAAATGTTAAGTATTCCAATTTATAGTATGAAGTTATTTTAATCGATGTTCAAATTTCCATCCTTGGGAACACACTAATTGTGAAGGAAATGTTTTTTTTTTTTTTTGAAGTGGAGGTTTAAGGACCACCGTGAGCAACTCAATGGGCTATAAGCAGTCGCCCGTCCCTAATTTAGGGTCACTGGTTCCAGGGAAGGGAGAGAACCAGTGCCGTAAGACAAACAAAACATCCATGCCTCACCGGGATTCGAACCCGGACCCCGTTCGGACGAATGATCAGAGGCCATCGCTTAGACCACTGCGCCACCGGGGCGGCTGAAGGAAATGTGTACAAAAGGTTTTCCATTGGAAATATAGGAAGCAAAATAACTTGACGTCCACCTTAATACTGTGGGATAAAGGCGATGGAATGGATCATGATCCTATGTCCTGACCTTTGACTCCATTTGTCCCATTTTCAATAGGGTTCCTCTCCAGGTGGTCCCCTACCACATACTAAAATTTCATCGACATCGAACCATTTTTACGCACCTTGTGACGCATAAAGGGCAATGGAATGCATCCCGCTCCTATGTCCTGACCTTTGACTCCAATTCACCCATTTTCAATAGGGCTTTGTCCTTTAAGTTGTCCCCTACCACATACTAAAATTTCATTGAAATCGAACCGTATTTACGCAAGTTATGACGCATAAGGGCAATTGAATGAATTCCGCTGTTATCGCGTGACCTTTGTCCCCACTTCACCCATTTTCAATAGGGTTCGTCCGCTGGTGATCCCCTACCACATACTAAAATTTCATCGAAATCGAACCATTTTTACGTGAGTTATCGTGCCGATAGACGGACGGACAAAAGCTGGAGCATATACGCTTCTTCCAACCTACGGTTGGAAAGCGTAAAAAAGGCAATTGATTATCCTAAAGCCTCAAGTGGTTTTGGCAACTGAATACATAATCTGAATTTATCTTGCAATGATGAATAATTTGTTTGTTCCCTTTGTCAGTGGTTCGAAATAACACGTGTACAACGATATTAAATATTAGATCCCGAAAATTACAGATTCATATTTTAAGGCATCGGGTTTTTTTTAATGACATATTTTATTTAACTAAGGAAGTCCTTGTTGGATGTCAGCCACACCAAGTTGCCTAATGCAAAAATAATCTGGCAAGTGTGCGAAACAGCTCTGCCTAATGTTTTACTTCCATTTTATCCGACTACTGCTTACAGCACATAGAGTTGCTCTTTGTGGTCGTTAAACTCAGACATTAAAAAAAAAAAAAAAAAAAAGAAACGAAAAAACGTTTATCCAATCGTTTCGAATAATATCTTCAGCTGGCTAAACTTGACAAAGCAAGTTCCGACCAATAAACACACACACAAGAACGCCCGCGCACTGAGAAAAAAAGTTTGTTTGAAACAACAAAATAGTTTTGTTGAGCTATTTTGCCGATTTATTTTGTTGCTTAAGCCAAATTCCATCCGAATTGTTTTTTGTTAATTCAACTAAACGTTTTATCACGATAACAATACATTTTGTTGGATCAAACAAATTCCCAAAAAACGATCCAGGCATTATGTTAAATGAACAAAACGTTTTGTCATGAAAACAATACATTTTGTTGAATCAACAATCATTTTCAGCAAAATACATTTGTGAATTCAAGAAACATTTTTGCTGACTGCATATCGACAAAAGTTTTTGGTTCATTCAACAATTTTTTTGCTGAATTAACAAAACGTTTTTCTCAGTGTGCTCCATGACATCGACAGTGTTCTTCCACCGAATGACGTCATGCACAGCTTAAATAATCATCTGCGCAATGGACGTTATTCATGTGGCGTCAGGAATGGATTTCTGCGGGCCAACATAGCTACTAATTCAATGTTTTGGCCATTTCTCGATGCTACCTTGGAACCTTGACAAGGATCTATCTATTAATTCTATAAGGTTTTTTTACTGTGAGTCCTATTTTGAGAGAACGGCTGAACGTAAAGATGGGTTGAAGTATCAAAATAAGGATGTTACCATACAGATGTGCCAGTCGAAGAGAAAAATGTGATTGGGGCAACGGTTCGGGCTTGGTGGGACGGCAGAGTTCTCATGTAAAGTCTATGGGAGAAGCGTGTGGTTGACATTCGATCGCCTGCGGTTGACTCACGCGCTGTTGAAGGCGGAAGCATGGAGGGACTGAGAAAGTCCGAAGTCCCTTTTCTGAGCGAACCGTTGCGCAAAGCAACGCTAGCAGGCATTCCTATTAAAGTTCTTCTAATCGGAACAGCGAACACTCTCGAGGACCTGATTATGTTATGCCGCTGGACTGTGTGATGTATATTTACAATTTAATATTCATTCGATCCAGTTTATTCAGGTAGGTAAGACATTTCCCGTTATGTAAAGATGTAATAAACATTCCGTTGACCATTGTTAGTGAAAATAATACGGGCGACTGCTAATAGCCTATTGAGTTGCCCACGGTAGTCGTTAAACTTTCAGTCAAAAAAATAAAAAAATTACGAACCCAGTAGGCTATTATTGCCTTTACTGGAATGGTTGAATGAATTTGTCAATCAAATAAAGTTTACATTTGTTGTTTCATATGAGTTTATTCTTTTCACACAAAAAAATAATAATAATAAAAAAAAAACCTAACCGTCGATTCCGACGGGTGAAGAGTATTCGCAACGCGAATCTCATTCCAACAACATTTACAAACACAATTGTGACTGAAGATGAGAGCGAAAGAGTGCGATATCCAGTTGAATTTTTTGCACACAATCGAGATAAGTGGACTTCCGCCTCACATTTTACGACTGAAAAAGAGTGTAGTCGTAATGCTCATCACAAACCTGGTCGCCCCGGTGGCGCACTGGTCTAAGCGCTGGCTTATGATGATTCGTTCGTGAATGGTCCGGGCTCGAATCTCGGTGAGGCATGGATGTTGTGTTTGTCTTACGGCACTGTCTTTCTCCCTTCCCTGGAACCAGTCACCTAAATTAAGGACTGGCGACTGCTTAGCTCATTGAGTTGCTCACGGTGGTCGTTAAACCTTCAGTGAAAAAACAGAAATCACGAACCTGGAGTATTGTCTTTACTGAAGTGGTTAAATGGCCGCCCCGGTGGCGCAGTGGTCTAAGGCGTTGGCCTCTGATCATTCGTCCGTAAGGGGCCCGGGTTCGAATCCCGGTCAGGCATGGATGTCGTGTTTGTCTTACGGCACTGGCTCTCTCCCTTCCCTGGAACCAGTGACCCTAAATTAGGGACGGGCGACTGCTTATAGCCCATTGAGTTGCTCACGGTGGTCGTTAAACCTCAAACCAAAAAAAAAGAAGTGGTTGAATGAATTTGTTAATCAAATAAAATTTACATTTGTTGTTTCATATGATCTTTTCAAAAAAATAAAATAATAATAAACCTAACCGTCGTTTCCGACGAGCTTCGTCTAGTAGTTTTCGAAAAAGTATACGACCGCCAGAATCCAGTGTCAAATAATATAATCTCCTTTGCCTGAACGTTTATCCCACTATGGTGGCGTAGTGGAAAAAGCGCTTGCCTGTTTTAATTGTTGAATCCCTACCTCGACCAAAATACTTTATTGTTGATATATGCATGAAAAACACTTTCTCTTTTGGAGATCACAAACAAAAAGAATACCTGCTTATTAAATATTAGTCTACGTATCTTATTTTCTCCCTTCATTATTGACGGGCTTTCACCTTGTTTATTTCTGATTTCCAAACATAGGCTTTGCCAGTTTTCTAGGAATCTATGGAGCTTGTTTCTTTTGATACTATCTGTAGCCAACGTTGTTTGTACAACACCGAAGTTGCCGTCGCAATGACTAAGTGGTCAGTGCTCATGTTTCTGGATAATTGTTGAAGCTGGCCTGGTTTCGAGTCCCAGATGAGGCCTGTGCGGTGTGTTTGTCCTACGACGTGGCCCCAATTCTGGGACCGGCGACAGCTTATAGCCCCTACCTAAGGCCACACGAGCGATAATTACTGCCGAATTTCTGCAGTAAATGAAGCTGCTACAAAAGTCGCAAATGAATGGCCAGACGGTATTCGTAAATGTTGCTCTCATCACAAGGGCTGCCTTGCCACATGAGCAATATTTGCATCAGCCAGACTGCGTATTGATTTGGGTTGATGGTAGTGTGATGAATCATGAAGCTCCAGCGTAATAATAAAAACCAAAAGCTGTTCAATTGTTATTGTTATATTTAATAATAATTCGTCGTCGACGTCGGCGAACATATCATAGGAAGTGGTGGATTCATCTTACTATCAGTGAAATATTGCACAATGGAAAGTTTGCACTTCTTCACAGAAAACTTCGACAGTTCCCAAATAAGTTTTTTGAATATTATAGAATGTCTATAAAGTCTTTTGATTTTCTTCTCCCCGTTGTGAGTGATGGGTATGTAACGATTAGTCGACAAACGATTGGCCGATAGTAACGATTGGTCGACAGAAATGATTAGTCGACATAACGATTGGTCGACCGCACGTTTGATCGACATAACAATTCATCGACAGTAACGACTGGTCGATATAATGATTAGTCGACATTGGTCGACATAAAATGGTCAACGGAACTTGAAAACAAAAACAAAATTTAAATAAGTGAAAACAGTTTGGCGGTAAATTGCTCCATCGGAAAATTGCCTCATGGTTTTCATTAAGGGGACGAGCACAAATCGCCGTTCGTCCAAGAAACGCTTTGAATGTGTAGCAATTTTCCGGTGGGGTAATTTTCCGATTTTCCGAATTATGTGTGGCAGTTTACCCAAGGTGCCTATATCTAAAGTGCCCCGGGGCCCTTTCGGAAATAACATCGTTCAGAAGGGCCTCTATATAGATTTCAATTAGAGTACAAAAGATGAAACGAGGGCCTATTTGGAAATAATATGTTATAATGTTGTACGTTCTGAGGACTGCATTCTAAAAGATATCATTTCCAAAAAGGAACGTTGCGTTTTGAGAGGTCAGTACGTTCTGAGAGGTACCGCTGCGAATGTAAACCATAATTCTCTGAACCAATGGTTATCTCGACCAATCGTTGTGTCCACCAATCGTGCTGTCGACCAGTCGTTACTGTCGACTGATCGTTATGTCGACCAATTGTTATTCGACCAATCGTGCTGTCGACCAGTCGTTACTGTCGACTGATCGTTATGTCGACCAATTGTTATTCGACCAATCGTGCGACACCGGTCAGTGATAGCCTTAAAAAATCTTATACTGTTACGCGGCAATACATATGCGTGGAAGAAAAATTAACATTTACATTAAGGTAAGCTTATTTGAATAATGTTTATTAATAAGTACTCAAAGTAAAAAGGGAATATATGTCAAAGTGAGTGTACGAGATACACATATATAAAAGAACAAAACCAATATCCATTATACTTCTTAACATCGTTTTTTGAAATATTCCATAGTCTCGAATATTGCTGTACAATATTAAGTGTTGACGATATAAATACATAAAGAAAATGTTTTGTACCATTCACAATTGAAAGACAGATAACACCGACTCTGAATCAACATCTGATTCAACGTTAGTTACAATTGAAGGTGACACTGGATATCTCCTTCCATTGCTCACCAACCGCAGCTTCTGTAATTTTCATCCACGCACCAGCTTTCTTGTTCTTATTTCTGTAGTTCTCGCATTTCGAATCGAACAGCACATCATACTTTTGAACTTCAATTATTATCTGTTCACTGTCAATAAAAAATCTATCGTGATTAATATCCAAACCACAACCGAAACCAAACACACCACTCGCTACAAATGTCGCTATGTGTGGCCAGCTTTCCTGCTTCAAATGAAGCGAGTAAAATGGGTCGGGGTCCATTCTTCTGCGACATGACCTTGATGTCGAACTCCTCTCTACCTCATTGGCGACATTTACTGCTGTGTCTGGTTAGTTCTGTTGCAGTTTATTTCTTGCGCTACAAATGTAGCAGAAATCCGGCAGTAATTATCGCTCGTGTGGCCTTAGTTTTAAAAGACTAAGAGCTGCTCATGATTGCCATAAAACCCAGAAACGAGAATACACTGCCGAAGCTACTGTTGGAAACAGTGGAACAGATGATCTTCTCCTGAACTACATAAGAATCTGATTGAGTTACATCAAATCTGCAAATTTCGTGCCCAGAGAATGGCAACAAAACCGGGAAGCTCCAGGTTTTAGAATTTTTAAAAAGCTTAAAGAAATTTTTTCAGTCACACTTGATTACGGCATACACATAGACAAAACATTAGAGATACCATACATAATAGCGTATTTGGTCCTACTCTACCGCGAATAACAACAGCCTATACACGCCAAAGCATCAACTCCACCAGGTGCCGGAGGGTTTTCGGAGGCAATGCCAGCCATGCCTATTATAGCATTGTCCGCAACTCAGCCCAAGAGTTCTATTCAGGATCCAAGAATCTGATGTCCCGCTTCATGGCACCCCAGATAGCTTCCACAGGTTTTAAATCCGGCGACCTCAGGGACCACCGGATGGTTCCAAACTCAGATGAACGTACTTCGAAACATGCTTGAGTGGCTGCGGCCCGGTGGGGTTGCGCATTGTTCTGCTGAAACAGACCATCGGTCGTAGGATGAGCGAAGGCCATGAAAGCGTGTAGGTGATAGAGTTGAGTTCGGTCCCGATTTTCGGAGCCCGAGCCCATACGTGCCCGTGGTATATCAGCAGGAGCCTACCCGAGCCCGAATTTTAAATTGCAAGATACAGCCCGGGACCGAACGAGCCGGAAAACTGGCTAACCTGTTCAACCATTAAAAAACAAAATACTTCCACTCTCTCCTCCTCCTGCAATTAACCAATGTATTTCTCAAATGGGGAGTGGGGAAGGAATATCTCTCTATTTTTTCAATGTAACTGTACAATTTTCTTTGACCTTTCGTTTCCACCTTAAGCGCTTCGGGCTGTGCTGTAATTGTATGTTGCTCAAATAATGCTAATATTATCGCACCATAATGCGATGCAATATGTACGTTGCTAAATAGAATGAATTAGCAGGGAGCTACTGCATGGAGATGGTGGTAAATTATCGTCGACATGATATCAACTATCCAATATCTATAGTTCTTGAAAGAGCTTCTTCTTCTCTTCAGAAACACACTAATGCATGCGCGGCCCAAGGCATTTTCTACCCAAGCCTGGAATAAATGACCATCTCGAATGCCCGCTCCCAACCAGAACCAGTTACCAAAGAATTCCCTGTATCAACTATAAAGTGTCACATTTGCTAGATCATATAAATCACAATTATATATAAAAAAATTCTCTCGCTCTCCCTCTCTCTAAGAGCCCGAGCCCGTCCGAGCCCGAACCGCAGTAAATATTCTACAGCCCGGGCCCGATTTGGTCCCGGGCTCTGCTTCGGGCTTTCGGGCTCGGGCTCAGCCTGTCTCAGCTCTGGTAGGGGATCAGCTAGCACACGCTGGTAGCGCGCAGTGGTTAAAAACCTTTCCAGACACACTAAGGGACCTAATGTGTCCCGTGAGAAGGCTCTCCAAACCACCGCAAAGCCACCACCGGCTTGAAAAATCACACCTGCCACCTGCACCCTCCCGTTAGTTCGGTATAGCTGAAAACGGCATTTATCTTTCAACACGACACGGCTCCACTCTTCAGAGGTCAAGCTGTGATGTTAGCGGTGATAGGCGAGAAGTAATTTCAGATGACGAAGAGTCAACAGTGACACACGAGTAGGGCGTCGGTGCCTGTAGCCCAGAGTATGAACATCATTTCACTCGTTTCAGCTGCGTTCATCACACTTCTTAGATAACGAATATTTTCGTTCGAACTGATTTCAGCTCATTTGGCTAATCCCGAGTTAATGTGTTCTAAATGGTTAAAGGGTTGATATCAGGACACTTCCTTCGCCACTCTATCTTCTGGATATCTTCACTCGCGAGGTACTCGTCAAGCAACCGAGCCCTATGAGGACAAGCATTATCATCCGTGAAAATGAACTCAGGGCCTAATGTACCCCGCAAGAGTTTTACAAGGGGATCAAGGATCTCCTCAGTGTATTTTTAAGCATACACTGCGCCACCGTCAAACACATGGAATGGCGTACGGCCGTCCTGCTTTATGCCTCCTTCATAAGGGAAATCCTCCTCCATCACAGTAATCTCGTTTCCTGATGTATCAGCGATGGCTTGCACCTTCTACGGTATCTCCAGACAGGCACACATCCGGCATCCGTTGTGAGACTGAAATGGGACTCATCCGTGAAGCGTACATGCGTTCATTGTTGTTCGGTCCGGGCATGGCACTGTATAAACCATATCCTTTGAGCTCTTCTTTGTAGTGGACTGAGATACCACTTTAAGAAGCTGCTGATGATTATGACGCCTGACGCATGCACCAAAGGAAACCCAACTACAGTAGATATAACACCCCTGTTCCTACCAGCATACTTATATTTGACCCACCCTAGTAAATTTAGAGTTGCAACACAGTTTTTGAGTTCCTTACACAGAGGTCCTATGTTTATCCTATGATATGCCTTCTCCAAATCCACAAAAGCAGCGAAAATCTTCTTACTAACAGACAGAAACTTTTCAATCAGAATAGTTGTTTAAATCCCCCCTCTCCTTCTCTTTTATCAACTAGCTCTGTGCATAGCGCTGAATAAAAACACTCAAATAGTGCGTCATAAACCCAGATTATTCAGTATTACTTGTACCTGAGAGTTCACACGGCAGAATGGAAACACCCAAATTCAACAATGCATCATTGAAGGGAACACTCAAATTCATGGCGCTAAATAGAAACGCTCAAATAGTGCGTCATAAACTCAGATTACTCAGTATTACTTGTACCTCAAAGTAAAACAACATCTCAAACTTTTTTAGGCGTACGAAGAAGCAGTGGATTATGTACACTGGTGTGAAATTATTAAGGACGAAGAGGAGAAATTAGCATAACAGCGGAACGAGCAGGCAGAACGAACTGAAAGACCACTCAATAGATAGACTAGGGTCCGGTACGGTAGGGCATGCGCATATATGCAGCATGACGTAGGGGTGGGAGTGTCGAAAGGTTATAAAGCACACGGGTGGTGTACGCTCAGCAATTCGGCGAAAGCTATTGCACGGTGTACTTCGGTTTGAACGACGTCGAGTTGCTGCCACCGTGTGATATAGCCAACAGGCAATCCAGTAGACGACATCTGGATGACTTTACCCGAGGTCGCGTCATTGGGAAGTTGGAAGAAGGTCGAAGTTTGACTAGTGTGGCCGAGGAGTTCGGGATCACTCACAGCATCGTTTCACGAGCTTGGAGAGCATTTCAAACGACAGGAACAGCTGTCCGAGAGTTTAGTAGTGGTCGTCCACGGGCAACCACGGCGGCGGATGACCAGTATATTGTCCTACGGGCGAGAAGAGACAGACGGCAGACAGCGGGAGAAATCGCAAGGCACATGCAACAGACAACTGGACGTCTGTTATCGCGTTTTACCGTGGCCAGGAGGCTGCACAAAGGTGGTCTATTTGCACGACGACCAGTACGGTGTGTGCCATTAACGCCTGCTCATCGGAGACGGTGGTTTCTGTGGTGCCAGGAACACAAGAACTGGACACATCAGCAATGGGGTCGAGTTCTCTTTACGGATGAGAGCCGATTTAGTCTGACGAGCGATTCTTGACGTATACACATCTGGAGAGAGCAGGGAACATGCAATCACACCTCCAACATCATCGAAAGGGACCGGTTTGGAGGTGGCGGAGTTCTCGTTTCGGGCAGTATCTTGCTTGGTAGCCGTACTGACCTGCACATCTTCCAAGGAGGTTCAGTCACTGGTGTCCGCTATTGTACCGAGGTTATCCTGCCTCACGTGCGTCTGTTTAGAGGTGCTGTGGGTCCTGAGTTCCTCTTCATGGACGACAACGCTACATCTCATCGTACAGTGGCTGTCGCAGAGCTGTTGGAGAGTGAAGATATTCAACGCATGGATTGGCCCGCATGGTTCCCGGACCTGAATCCAATCGAACACGTGTGAGACCTTCTCGGGAGACGCTTGGCAGCACGTCACCAGCCGCCAGCAACGACTTCGCAGCTGCGATTGGCGCTACAAGAGGAATGGGCCGCGATGCCTCAACAGCTCCTTGACAACCTCGTCCTCAGCATGGACAGACGTTGTGAATCCTGCAACGCAGTCACGGGTGATCATATTCCCTAATGAAAGCTGGATTTTTCTTGGCAGCCGCCTGTCACATGGACGTTTCTGTTTTCTGTCCAGTTGTGCTCGAAGCTACCTTTTCAATAAAGTGCCTTTGTATCCTTTGGATTCCTTGTTTGGACGGTTTTGCTCACTTCTTCTTGGGGATCTTATGGTATGATTTGAGTCGATGTGGAGCACTTCTGCACGACGTTACATTCGAAAAACCGTCTCGTCCTTAATTTTTGCACGCCAGTGTATATGTTTTATCACTACTTTGTAAAAAAATCCCCTGATCATAATTATGCATTATGACGAAGTAAATTTCTCCATCATCTTTATGCCAGGGGCGGGATTCGATCCCCCAACTCTCGCCTCCGGAGCTCCAAGTGCTATCCACTATACGACACTGGCAAGTGCTCTCACTGCTATCTGCCGTTATCTCATGTGCGTCCTGCGGGGCGTGTGTAAAACAGTTAGATTCTGTGGAGGACGACAGTTTCAGCAGTTTTTGTAAGGGAGTAAATCATGCATTTCCATAATATATTTATATGGTGTCTATATAACCAACGACCATATTATCTACGATGCCCACTGCGGAGAGGTTTTTTGAACGCTCTGGATGTGTGCGTGTGAGTGTGTGTGTGTGTGTGTGTGTGTGTGTGTGTGTGTGTGTGTGTGTGCATACATTCGGTCCTTAACCACCCGCTGGAATCACAGTATACCCGCCCAGGCACGTCACAGAGTGCAAGTGACAAGGTCGACCACACGGAGTTGTCAGCGGCCGGTCAGGACAGATGAGCCATAGTATGTCACGTGAGCGCAGCGGGCAGTGGTAGTGATTTGACGGACGTTCAAAATGGAATGATCATCAGCTACCGCGCCATGGGTGGAAGCATCTCAGAAACAGGTGACGTCGTAGGCTGTTCGCGAGGTGCTGTAGTAAGGGTGTACCAACAATGGGCCGCTAATACACAGAGTACCTCGTGACGTCATAACTGTGGAGCCCCAAAGGCCATCGACGCCAGAGAAGAACGTCGCCTCCCTCGACTGGTAAAAGGGCAATCGACGGGCAGCAATTGACCACGCAAATATAAACTATACAGTTTTCGACTATTATTTTTTATACATGAACGTATATATGCTAAATCTAATTACCTAACATTTGCCTTCCCATGATCACGACACTCGTGGTAATACTAGTTTTTTAGCACCTAGAGCGCGTACAAATATTTTATTTAATAATATTAACGTGACGTGTCCTAGGTCCTGGAATGAGTTGCCGCTTCGGAACAAGACGGTGACGCCCTTTCCGGTGTTTAAAAGAGAGCTTAAGAATTTATTTCTTAATGGTTGATTACTGGTTGGTCACATATTGTTTATTATTACTTCCATTTACTGTATTGAGGATAATTTGTTCCTTGGCTTGACGACTTAGATCTTTGGGGGCGGGGGGGGGGGACTAGGGGCTCGTCAGGCTATTTGTTCGCCTTTTTCCCTGGTTCCTTTGCCACATCACATGCAAAGAATCTGTTGCAGTGCTTTAATTTATTTAAAACTAAAAGATTATAGTGTTACTTTGATGCTTTGTAATTATTTTTTCCTTTGGTTATGCTCCCTGTGGTGATATTTTTGATGTACTGGCTACGAAGTGTTTGCACTTTCTTGTCGGTCTGTGTGACTTAATTATTTATTTTAGTAGGTAACTTTTTCAAAACATTAATTTCATTTGTATATACTTCGTCATGCGTATGTTTTAATGAAAATATGATATTATTTGCAAAACTCCAATTGTATGGAAATGGTTATACTTTTGAAGTTCTATAATAGCTATACTTTTGAAGTTTTGTAATAGCTATACTTTCGAAGTTATAAGGAAGTAAATTTCTCCGTCATTTTTGTCCACGCCGGGGCTCGAACCCGGGTCCCCTCATTCCGGAATAAGTCCCTCTACCAATTGAGCTACACGGACGTTCGTTCTGACTGCCATCTGCCTTTATGTCGTGTGCATCCTGCTGGGCAGGTACGTCACATCCCTCCCCCCGAAAGAGGGCCGGGGGCGTGGCCCACGGGTCAGCTGTGACCATGAATCGTCGCAAGCAGCCATCCGCTGTAGTACGTTCACTTAAGAACTCCCAGTCAATTTTTTTTTATTTTTCGAAGCGCTGGAGAAGGGATTCTCTGATTTTTCCTCTCTCGCGGTGTGGAAAGAACATCACACCATTGCGAGATTTTGAACGGCCGGGTCATCCGTGAAGTTCGGGCGCCATTATAACGAAGTAAATTTCTCCGTCATTTTTGTCCACGCCGGGGCTCGAACCCGGGTCCCCTAATTCCGGAATAAGTCATTCTACCAACTGAGCTACGCGGACGTTCGTTCTGACTGCTATCAGCCTTTATGTCGTGTGCGTCCTGCTGGGCAGGTACGTCACAAAGTGCTGCAATTTCTTACTTTGGCAACATTGCATGCTGCGTGCGACCGTTGATTTCTACGATACAAAAAGGGTGAGTTCATTAATTCTGTTTGCACATTTATATTATTATTGGTATTACTGTATTCTTGGACTTTTGTTGTTTATTATGATTGTAGATGTAGTCCCTGGTGTGTATGGACTAAATTCTGCTTTGTTGTGGTGTGGCATAAAATTGTAGTTAAATAAATAAATAAATAAGTAAAATGAACGCCGGAGCACCCAGATACGTGCCCCCGATAACTGTAGAGCGAAATTTGTTACACATGGTTCTCCGTAGTCGACGCTGCATCAAGGCGCCCATGTTAACCGAGGTCTATTGGCAACGACGCCTGCAGTTCGCACGGGACTCCCGTCATTGGACAGTGGAAGAGTGCGGAAAGGTTGCCCTCTACGACGAATCGAGGTTTCTCCTCCATAGAAGTGACGAGCGGTGAAGGATGCGACGTCACACACACGAGAGCCAACACCCTGACACGCTTGTCAGTCACGTACAGGCCGGCGGTGGCAGCGTGCATGCGTGGGGGATGTTTTCCTGGTATGACCTGCGACCGTTGGTACCACTGGATGGGTGGGTCCCTGAACGCCAATGGCTAGCTGTACGTCCTCGCTGACCACATAGATCTATCCATGTTGGACATTTACCCTGGTGTTGATGGTGATTACCAACAGATCAATGCGCCGTGCCACGTCGCTAAGAGGGTGCGTGACTGGTTCTAGGAACACGGCAGCGATGTTTCCGTTCTCATTTAGCCGGCAAAATCACCGACCTCAATCCCATAGAGCACTTATGGGATTATTTGGATCGACAGGTTCGACGTGAAGACCCACAACCGCGTCATCTCCGGGACCTCCGTGCTCTGCTGCAATCCGAATGGGCACGTGTGCCTCCGGACAACCTTCCAGAGCATGAATGCGTCCATGCCACTCCATCTCGCCACTCTCAAACGGGCCAAGGGTCGTTATTCCCATTATTAAATAGGTGATCATATCATCCTGATACGACTGTGTGTATATACTGTACACATGACTATGTATAATTATAAATTGAGTTTTGAATTTATAGTTCAAAGCACATTTTTCCGGTTAAGGTTCGAGTCGGCTCCAATTATGCTATGTCCGGGTCCAAATCCAAAATTTTGGCCCCGTTTCCAAGTCTGTGCGCGTTCTACGGCTGCAGGTCTGTTGAGGACAATTCGCTTCCCCACCGAACCGCAAAACCACCTAGGCATGGATCTAGGAACACTCATCTGAGGTTGAAATCTTCCAGTGCTCACCAAGGTTCCCATATTTGAACCCTGTGAAAGCTCTCTCTATCTCTGTCTATCTGTGATGCAGAGAAGCGGAGTATCAGATCCATGGTTCCCCGACCGACATCTCGGCCGGAATTGTGGACAATGCTGCAACAGGCATGATTGGCATTACCTACGGAAATTTTCCGCCATCTGGTGGAGCCGATGCTTCGGAGTGTCCACGGTGATATTCGCGCTAGGCGAGGATCATCAACAAGCTATTAGGTAGGTATCTCTATTGTTTTGCCCATTGAGCGTGCATTTCATCAGAATAAAATGCTTGCACCAAAAAAGTACTACGAAAGACAGTTTTTCTTCGCATCTGTCACCAGAGAAAACATTTTAGTAAAACTGTTTACAGAATGAGTACACGATTTTTGCTATTTTATAAAAGATGTCGGCAATGAACGTTAATAGCATGCAGTGTGATGCTTTTTGAAGAAGGAAACTAATTAAATTGGTTGCCAGGTGCTACAGAGGATTAATACGAAAACTGTTGATATATTTAAGTGAAAATCTTGACAACGGAAGCAATTTTTTATCAGTCAGGGTCTATCAAGCACGCTTTCGCTTCGCCTTAGTTTTACGTTACCCAATCTGACATTGTTTAAGGAACGTATAATATCGAGCACAATGTTACATCGCTAATTTTGTACTTACGCAACAAAAATTTTTCACTGCAATACGCTTGGGGCTTTCAGAGAAGTAAGAATCTGGCTTTAATCTTACCTGTGCTGCGTTAAAAGGTTTATGAAAGTTGGATGATCCCAGAAAAAGGCTTCAGTGCGTTCCACATTCACCTTTAGAACAAAGAAAGGGAAAACTTAATATGAAATTCATGAGAAAAAGTGGTATTAGCATAAGAAAAATCTAAAAAAAAATTATTTTCGTTTTTTCGTATTTTTCAAATTGCCATTTTTAAAACAACAATACATCCATCACTTTTTGGAAACAACGAAGATAATTACACTGTTTTGTGAACCTGCCAAGTCAAACATTCCAGTTTTTTGGTTTTTTTTTTTTTTAGGTTTAACGACCATCCTGAGCAACTCAGTGGGCTATAAGCAGTAATCCGTCGCTAATTTAGGGCCACTGGTTCCAGTGAAAGGGAGCCGCCCCGGTGGCGCAGTGGTCTAAGGCGCTGGCCTATGATCATTCGTCCGTAAGGGGTCCGGGTTCGAATCCCGGTCAGGCATGGATGTTGTGTTTGTCTTACGGCACTGGCTCTCTTCCTTTCCTGGAACCAGTGACCCTAAATTAGGGACGGGCAACTGCTTATAGCCCATTGAGTTGCTCGCGGTGGTCGTTAAACCTCCAAAAAAATTAAAAAAAAAAAAAAAGGAGAGAGCCAATGCCGTAAGACAGATGTGTCTGGGTTCGAATCTCACCGGGATTCGAACCCAGATACATCTCTGACGGATGGTCACAAGCCAAGATTAGACTACTGAGTCATCGGGGCTGTCAGTTCAGTTTAATTGGTCATGATAGCTGGTAAATTTTTAATTTTTGTTTTCGTTTCGGAGGTTAATTACTGGGGAACGGATTTTTACGTACATTTGAAAATAAGTATTTTCACATAAAAACACATATTTTCGAGAATGTTTTATGAAAATATGTATTTTTCCGAAATTTCGTAATAAATACGTAAACTGGCATGTCTGCTGCGTTTTTTTCGTTTAGTGTAAATAAACCTGATGAGAAATTTAAGCTAAAAATATAGAATAGTATTGCAACGAGCAGGTGGATTTTATGTCTCTCTCTCCTCCACGAGGGCTCGTTTCATCAGTACCACAGCATTGGCGAATGATGTCTTCACTTCCTGCTCGGAGAAGTGGAACCGGAACTTCTCGCTTACCCAGGAAGGTATAGGGGACACACGGATAGGTCTCAAAGCCCAACACGGAGAGTATACAGCTATGAGCCATTAAATTATGACCACCTATCTAATAAGTTGTAGGACCCCCTTTTGCCCGCAAAACAGCAGCTACTCGGCTGGGCATCGGTTCGATGAGGTAGGGATAGGTATCCTGGGTATCTGGTACCATAATGTCAACAGCAGTCCTCCAGTTTCCCTATCATCAAGGACGGACGCTGATTGGTTTGCTCCGTCAGAGATAAGGATCGACGTAGTACGAGAAGCTGTGACGAGAGCGGGAATGCTGCTCTTATCAGCAGTCGCCATCGCCGATGGCGAGGCATGATAAATTAGAATAAAGCGATTTTGAAACCTCCAGTTTCCCATACACTGGGGGTGAATATTTAGCGCGAAACAGCTTTTCCAAGTCGTGCCACAAATGTTCGATTGGGTTTATGTCAGGTGAACTTGAAGGCCAAGGCATTAACTGAAAGTCACCAGCATGTTCCTCGAACCACTCGTTGACGATTCTGGAAGTGTGGCGTGGCGCATTATCCTGTTAGTAATGGACATCAAAAGCAGGGAACACAGTTGCCATGAATGGGTGAACTTGGTCTCCAACGATGTTCAGATACCTGACAGCTATCAGCGATTGTGCTATTGGGATAATGGGGACGAAAGTGTCCCAAAGAAACATCACCGACAGCATAGCACCGACGCCGCCAGACTGCTTCCGCCCAACAGCGCATACAGGTGCCATAGCCTCCGTTGAAAATCGGCGTATCCGTGCTCGGCCGTCCACCTGATGCACCAGGAATCTTGATTCGTCAGACCAGATCACATTCCTTCAATCATCCACGGTCCAATTTCAATGTTCTTGGTCCTATCTCTCTCTCTCTCTCTCTCTCTCTTTAAAGGTTATATTACTCGATAATTGCCAAAATTTAGTTCATATCTTTAGGCTGACATTCAACTAAATATTTTCAACAATACCTCATTTCATTATTTAATTTTCACAATTTAATAAAGTACAATAGAAAGGCAAAAATAATACAAAACGGCTCATCGCGGACCGGGCCTAAATAACAGCTGCAATTTGATGGACTCGGCATTGCCGAGAATTTAATATCTGAAACGGACCGGGCATTAAAAGCATGAGCTTGAGCCAGGCCTGGGTCACTAAATAAGTCCCGTGCAGACCTCTAGCACTCCTTCTGGCCATCGTAGCATCCTGCACCTCATTAGGTCGGAGAAATACTAAAAACCCATGACATCTTTTCGGTAAATCCGTCTTTTTAGCTTCCAGCCCATAGTCAGGTTAAGTTTGCTTAGAGTATAGTCTTCATAGTGGCACTCCCTCCCGCCATAGTGGCATACTGCACCTCATTAGTACGGAGAAATAGTGAGAAATCATGACATCTTTTCGGTAAATCGGCCTTTTCAGCTTCCTGCCCACGGTCAGGTTAAGTTTGCCCAGAGTATAGTCTTCCTGGGGGCACTCTTTCCCACCATAGTGGCATTCTGCACCTCATTAGTGCGGAAAAATAGTGAGGAAGCGTGACATCTTTTCGGTAGATCCGTCTTTTCAGCTTTCAGCCCACAGCCAGGTTAAGTTTGCCCAGAGTATAGTTTTCCTGGGGGCACTCCTTCCCACTATAGTGGCATTCTGCACCTCATTAGTGCGGAGGAAGAGTAAGAAACCATAACAACCTTTCAGTGAATCGGCCTTTTCAGCTACCTGCCCACAGTCAGGTAAAGTTTTCCCCGAGTATAGTCTTCTTCGAGGCACTCCTTCCCGCCATAGTGGCATACTCCACCTCATTAGTGCGGAGAAATAGTGAGAAACCATGACATCTTTTCGGTAAATCGGCCTTTTCAGCTTCCAGCCCACAGTCAAGTTAAGTTTTCCCCGAGTATAGTCTTCTTGGAGGCACTCCTTCCCGCCATAGTGGCATACTGCGCCTCATTAGTGCGGAGAAAGAGTGAGGAACCATGACATCTTTCGGTAAATCGTCCTTTTCAGCTACCAGCCCACGGTCAGGTTTAGTTTTCCCGGAGTATAGTTTTCTTGCAGGCACTCCTCCCCGCCATAGTGGCATACTGCGCCTCATTAGTGCGGAGAAAGAGTGAGAAACTATGACATCTTTTCGGTAAATCGGCCTTTTCCGCTTCCAGCCAACAGGCAGGTTAAGTTTGCCCAGAGTATAATCTTCCTGGGAGCACTCTTTCCCACCATAGTGGCATTCTGCACCTCATTAGTGCGGAGAAAGAGTAAGAAACCATGACAACCTTTCGGTAAATCGGCCTTTTCAGCTTCCTGCCCACAGTCAGGTTAAGTTTTCCCCGAGTATAGTCTTCTTCGAGGCACTCCTTCCCGCCATAGTGGCATACTTCACCTCATTAGTGCGGAGAAATAGTGAGAAACCATGACATCTTTTCGGTAAATCGGCCTTTTCAGCTTCCAGCCCACAGTCATGTTAAGTTTGTCCCGATTATAGTCTTCATGGTGGCACTCCCTCCCGCCATAGTGACATACTGCTCCTCATTAGTGCGGAAAAATAGTAAGAAACCGTGACATCTTTTAGGTAACTTGGCCTTTTCAGCTTCTCAGGTTAAGTTCGCCCAGAATATAGTCTTCATGGTGTCACTCCTTCCCATCATAGTGGCAAACTGTACCTCATTAGTGCGGAGAAATTCTGAGAAACCGTGACATCTTTACGGTGAATCGGTCATTTCATCTTCCAGTCTTTAATACTGCCTAAACTATAGAGTCCGTTATAAGGACAAAAGCTTTCAACACACAGTATGGAATTTTCTATAAACAAAAATTATCTGTACACATCCAGGCTTTCATATATATATATTAATGGAGGGGCAATGTACGTTTGTAAGAATATGTTTCGGAAGGTATTTTACTTGTTTAAATATTGAATTTCATTGAAACATGTGAGTTTCTCGATCTTTGTCAATAACTGTGACGAATTTCTTCATTTTTTGCTTTCCGTAGAAGTGGTTGCAATGAATTACCTGCGTGATTAATCAGGAATGCAAGTGTCTTCTATAAAGCAACTCATTCAGCAGAGCGCTTTGTGTTTGATAAAACAATGAAAGCTTGTCTTCGTTGCTCCGTGTTTGGCCCATTTTAATCCCTGATGAGTTGATTCGGAAGTTTTTAGAGCCCATTGAGAACACTCAAGGTTACACCAAGGTCGTTCTGCAGACCGAGGTATCTCGTGGGAATTATAAAGGCCCGTAGTTGTGGGAAGAAAGAGAGCTGGTCTCGTTAAGTTGGTTATTTTGCAAGAAAACTTGAGGTTCTCAAATAGCCTTTCTCTTGTGTTACACGCATTCACGAAGCAATAAAGTGCGCTACAGCGAACATGATAATTACTTGGGGGCTTAAAATTAAATGAACTTTCAGGCATTGTTCTTTAAATGCGACATCTACTGGAAAGATCAGTAATCATTAAATGAAACCACACCAACTTGTATTAGTGTCTTATAAAAACTGCAGACAGTTAAGAACAATATTGCCTCGCATATATTACAAACCCCTTTTGTAATGTAGAAAGCCTAAGACTTTTTAAAGGTTCTTTTTCTCTCTCCATTAAATTTGACTTTACAGAGTGCTATTATTTTAAATGGAAAATTTAGGGAAACAACTACCTTTATTTTCATATTTCATTTGTTGAAATGAGAGTTGAAAACAGCATTTCAAGAATCATTTGCATAAAACTCTGGATATCATGTTATATGAAAACTGCAAACAGTTAAGAAAAATATTCCCTCGCCTGTACAGAGTGATTTACTCGGGACTTTACCCCCAAAAAAGCGCTATAATTTTGAAAAGGAAAAACATTTCAAGCCGAAATTTGAAGACGAAGTGCCGTACGTTCTGACATTCATATCCATACCTGCGCCGTTTGGCTTGTATGCCCAGATGGCGGCACAATACACGGCGTCCGGCGGGAACGGTTTCGCGCCATTCCCTTTGTCAGTCGGCTATCGTCGAGTACGATGGTGTTCACTATTACTGAGCGCATGTTTATCGTTCGAAGTAACTGGAATTCAGGCTCTTTCAAGGAGTGTTAGAAAGAGTTTAAGAAGAAATTTCCAGGTCGGGAACCACCTACGAAGCCAACGATTTCAAATCTTGCGAAGAAACTTGAGACGACAGGAAGCCTTGTTGATACGCATTCAGGAGGGCGACCCACAATGTCAGAAAACACGTGCGGTGTGTGAAAAAGAGGTTGTTTACAGTTTCCAAAGAATCGTTACGCAGGCTGTCGCAAGAAACAGAAAGGTCATATTCGACCTGCCAGAGGACTGTAAAAATGGGTAAACTGAAACCATATCGTGTTACAGTTGTTTATGAGCTGTTACCAATTGACATGCCGAAGCAAATGCATCACTTCCGGTGGTTTAAGGAATGTGTCAGTCAAAATTCAGGCGTATTAGACATTACATGGTTCACGGACGAAGCCTCGTTCTACCTTTCACGCTATGTGAACTCACAGAATACACGGGGATAGGCGAGTGAGAATACCCATGTCATTCACGAAGAAAGAATGCGTCACATAAAGATTGGCGTATGATGCACAATTTCACGGAACCGGATAATGGGTCCCATTTTCTTTGAACAGACTGTCAACACAGAAGTGTATCTCAATATCTTCACGCAGTTCGTGAACCAACTGGATGATATTGAACTAAAGAATGGCTTCTTCCAACAGGATAGTGCGACTTGTCTCACTTCCAATGCCAGTATGGCTGAGATTCGAAGTATCTTCGGCGACCGGGTTCTCTCCAAAGGTTTGCGGTCACCCAGGTCTCCAGATTTAACTCCAGATTTATCTTCACGCAGTTCATGAACCAACTGGATGATATTGAACTGAAGAATGGCTTCTTTCAACAGGATAGTGCGACCTGTCTCACTTCCAATGCCAGTATGGCAGAGATTCGAAGTTTCTTCGGCGATCGGGTTCTCTCCAAAGGTTTGTGGTCACCCAGGTCTCCAGATTTAACTCCAGATTTATCTTCACGCAGTTCATGACCAAACTGGATGATATTGAACTGAATAATGGCTTCTTTCAACAGGATAGTGCGACTTGTCTCACTTCCAATGCCAGTATGGCTGAGATTCGAAGTATCTTCGGCGATCGGGTTCTCTCCAAAGGTTTGTGGTCACCCAGGTCTCCAGATTTAACTCCAGATTTATCTTCACGCAGTTCATGAACCAACTGGATGATATTGAACTGAAGAATGGCTTCTTTCAACAGGATAGTGCGACTTGTCTCATTTCCAATCCCAGTATGGCTGAGATTCGAAGTATCTTCGGCGATCGGGTTCTCTCCAAAGGTTTGTGGTCACCCAGGTCTCCAGATTTAACTCCAGATTTATCTTCACGCAGTTCATGAACAAACTGGATGATATTGAACTGAATAATGGCTTCTTTCAACAGGATAGTGCGACTTGTCTCACTTCCAATGCCAGTATGGCTGAGATTCGAAGTATCTTCGGCGATCGGGTTCTCTCCAAAGGTTTGTGGTCACCCAGGTATCCAGATTTAACTCCAGATTTATCTTCACGCAGTTCATGAACCAACTGGATGATATTGAACTGAAGAATGGCTTCTTTCAACAGGTTAGTGCGACTTGTCTCACTTCCAATGCCAGTATGGCTGAGATTCGAAGTATCTTCGGTGATCGGGTTCTCTCCAAAGGTTTGTGGTCACCCAGGTCTCCAGGTTAAAACTCCAGATTTATCTTCACGCAATTCATGAACCAACTGGATGATATGGAACTGAAGAATGGCTTCTTCCAACAGGATAGTGCGACTTGTATCACTCCCAATGCCAGCAAAGCTGAGATTCGAAGTTTCTTCGGAGATCGGGTTCTCTCCAAATGTTTGTGGTCATCCAGGTCTCCAGGTTAAAACTCTAGATTTATCTTCGCGCAATTCATGAACCAACTGGATGATATTGAACTGAAGAATGGCTTCTTCCAACAGGTTAGTGCGACTTGTCTCACTTCCAATGCCAGTATGGCTGAGATTCGAAGTTTCTTCGGCGATCGGGTTCTCTCCAAAGGTTTGTGGTCACCCAGGTCTCCAGATTTAACTCCATCCGATTACTTCTTATGGGGTCATCTGAGAGGTACTGTATTCAGCAATAAGCTTAGGACTATTCGGCAGCTGAGAAACAACATCATGCAGGAAATTGAAGCAATAAATACCAACATGCTGAAGAGTACATTTGACAATATGCAGCGAAGAGTTGATCTCTGGATGCAAATGGCGAACATTTTCAACATCTCTGATATCGATGTGATTGTGAAAAAGTAAGGCACTTCGTCTTCAAATTTCAGCTTGAAATGTTTTCTCCTTCCAAAATTTTAGTGGTGTTTTTGGGTAAAGTCCCGAGTGAATCACTCTGTATTACAAACCCCTTTTATAATGTAGAAAGCACAATACTTTTCCAAGGTTCTTTTTCTCTCTCCATTTAATTTGATTTTACAGAGTGCTATTATTTTAAATGGAAAATTTAAAGAATAAACAACCTTTATTTTCATATATAATTTATTGAAGTGAAAGTTGAAAATAACGCCAACATTTCAAGAATCATTTGCTTAAAGCTCTGAGTATCATAACCTAGAGCTGAGTTCGTGCTCAATTTTCGGAGTCCGAGCCCGTCCGATCCCGTGGTATATCAGCCCGAGCCCGAATTTTATATTGAAAGATCGAGCCCGGGCCCGAACGAGTCCGAAAATTGGCTAACCTGTTCAACCATTAATAAAAAACATCTCCTTTTCCACACTTCCATTCTCTCCTCCTCCTGAAATTAACCAATATACACTATCTACCAACAAGTAATTGGACACCCCTGCAATCGACGATATCTGGGGTCCTGACACACGTCACGGCCGCTACCGCCGCCGTCGTTAAATATCGTGTGGGAAACAACAACGCAACCAGTCGCATGCAAGATGCCACGCAGTTCGGAGCTCTATGATTTCGAGAAAGGTTTAATCGTCGGGTATCACAGAAATGGCCGATCCATACGTGACATATCCAGCGAGTTGAAGTACCCAAAATCGACAGTGGCCTACGTGATTGGCAATTGGAAGATGAGAGGTGACTGTTCAAATGTGCCCCGACCCGGCAGACCCACAAAACTGGGAGTTAGAGACCGACGGGTGCTGGCCAGAAAAATTCAGAAGAACTGCACGGAAACAATGGCCCACATCCGCGAGGAGTTTCAACAGGCATCCGAGAGTGTTCTTTCGATGAATACCATCCGTAAGGAAGCCCATCTGCTTGGTCATCATGGACGTGCTGCCGCCGACAAGCCTTTGATCACCAAGTCAAATAGCGCTGCTCGGCTAACGTGGTGAAAAGAACGTCGACAGTGGACCGTTGAACAGTGGAAACAGGTTCTCTGGAGCGACGAATCAAGGTTCACCCTCTACCCTTCCGATGGCATTTTCTGGGTTTGGCGTCTGCCTGGAGAACGCCTCCTGCCGGAATGTATTGTGCCAACTGTGAAGTTCGGCGGCGGTGGAATTACGCTATGGGGGCGTTTCTCCTGGTATGGCACGGGACCCATGGTCGCAATTCCTGGTAGACTCAACGCCGAGACCTACTGCACCATTTTGGATGACAATGCGCTTCCTACGTTGTGGCAGTTTTATGGGGTGGACCCTTGTTATTTTCAGGATGACAATGCCACCTGTAATGTTGCGAGGTCCACCATGGCTTGGTATGGTGATAATGGGGTAAATCGAATGGACTGGCCTGCGCAGAGCCCGGATCTTAACCCTATCGAGCACTTCTGGGACGAGTTGGAGCGTCGACTTAAGGGGTGCCCCCACCATCCGAAATCGGTGAAGGAACTGACCTGTCTTCTCCAAGCCGAGTGGAAGAAAATACCGCTAGCCGTCGTACAACGCCTGGCTGAGAGTATGCCCCGGAGGGTCGCAGCTGTAATCGCCGCTCGTGGAGGCTCCACCAACTATTGAAGGCGAATAAACTTCGTTTTCCTTTGCTATCACAGGTGTCCAATTACTTGTTGGTAGATAGCGTATTTCTGAAATAGAGAGTGGGGGAGGGACCTCTATCTATTTTTATAGTGTAACTGTACAATTTTTTTGACCATTCCTTTCTACCTGCAGTGCTTCGGGCGGCCGGCATTCCAAAATGATTCTGAGGTGCTACAATTGTATGTTGCTCAAATAATGCTAATATTATCGTGCCATAATGAGCTGAAATATGTTCGTTGCTAAATAGAATTAGCAGGGAACTACTGCGTGGAGATAGGGGGTAAATTATCGTCGGCATGCTATCAACTATACAATACATATAGTTCTTGAAAAGCTTTTTCTTCTCTGCAGAAACACATCAATGCGCGGCCTATGTCATTTTCTACACCCAAGCCCGGAATAAATAGCCATCTCGAAAGCGTGCTCCCCAATCAGAACCAGTTCCCGAAGAATTCCCTTTACCAACTTAAAGTGTCTCATTTGCTAAATCATATAAAATCACATTTATACATAAAAAAAAAAAAAAAAAAAAAAATTCTCTCGCTCTCCCTCTCTCTAAAAGCCCGAGACCGAACCGCAATAAATATTCTACAGCCCGATCCCGATTCGGGCCCGGGCTCAGCCCGTCTCAGCTCTATCATGAACACGTAAACAAATAAAGTTAATATGTCATTTTTCATGGTGACTTCAGAGACGTCGTTGAACTTCAAAGTCAGGTTGAACGATATGGGTGAGCGAGTATTGTTTTTGCTGATAGGAACTTTATTTACGAAACACTGACATAGGTATTAATGTTATTGTTTTTTCCTACAGGTCGCAAAGAAATTCGGCCCCCCGTCCCTCTTGATACATGCTCATTGATTTTAAAACTGCTTTTTTTTTTTTTTTTTTTTCTGGGTTTTTAACGACCACCCTGAGCAACTCAATGGGCAGTAAGTAGTCGCTCATCCCTACTTTAGGGCCCCTGTTTCCAGGAAAGGTAGAGAGAGAGAGAGGTAGCCAGTGCTGGAAGGCAAACATAGCAACAATGCCTCACCGGGATACGAACCTTGACCCATCTCAGACGAACGGTCATAAGCCAGCGCTTAGACCACTGCGCCACCGGGGCGGCATGGAACTGTATTGAAGTTTTTGCACTTTTTGTAATACAAAAGCATCCAAAGTTTGAGGACATTTCTTGTTAATGTTCTGTCCATCCATTTTTAATAAAATTAGTAAAACCTGAAGAGTCACATACCCGTATAACAAACGTGACACACTGCAACCAGAACCACGCACTGGTTAAAAGCTTTTATGCTTAGGAGAAGTGTCTGAAGGCGAATGTGTTCGCGGATGGTTGAGGAGAAACAGACACGTAGCGGCACAATACGTTTTCCCTTGACTCCCTTCCTTGAAGCCAGCTACCTTGTCTTGCACTCATCTTTCCCAAAACAGTCGTCAGACATGCCCTGCTCCCTCACTCCCCCGGGGCAGGTTTAAGAAAGCTGATACAGCTTTAGAGTCCACTTTCCACGTTAATGTTCCCTACTTATAGTAGAACGAAATGCTGAAGATACGGAACAGCTGCCTCCGCAACGAAACATAGTCCCTAGTGTCTAGAGCAAAAAGCAATAGAAGTATTGTTCAGAATCCATTTTTGCTTGCTCAGTAGTTTATTGGACAAAATTGCTATCTAAAACAAATCTTCAAAAAGTCAGAGCGTTTTCAGAAATAAATTTGATGTGAGAAGTAACTCAGTCAAGAGCCACTCGCTTTCGGCTGATGCTTTCCAGCTGGAAACCAACTTGGAGAGGGGCATAAAATTCTAACAACACAGCGACAATAAATTGGCAATCGAGGGAACTCGAGGGAATATGTTACTTAAGCAGGCAGTAGGGAATGGAGTTCGGCGTGTCATCCCACTTCCGTACGCGCTATTTTCGTAAAAATAATTTTTTTTTCATTTCTGTACACATCCAGAATATCTAGTGCCATTTCCGTACATAGATGTGATGCTCCGTAAGCAGTCAGATATGCGTGAATTTTTTTTTTTTTTTTTTTTGAGGTTTAACGACCACCGTGAGCAACTCAATGGGCTATAAGCAGTCGCCCGTCTCTAATTTAGGGTCACTGGTTACAGGGAAGGGAGAGAGCCAGTGCCGTAAGACAAACACAACATCCATGCCTCACCGGGATTCGAACCCGGACCCCGTTCGGACGAATGATCAGAGGCCATCGCTTAGACCACTGCGCCATCGGGGCGGCGATATGCGTGAAGGAAGATAGAGGATCAGAGGCGAAGTGATATCCCCCGCAGTCCTGCTCTGCACTACGGGAGGGTTCACGGCTATAACAGCTCTAGCCTCAGGAAAAAGATTTTATAAAATCTTTTGTGGAAACTTCATACGGAATTGGTTAAAGAAACAGCCCTGAATTTTTGACGGAAACGAAATGTTAAAAAGAAATAATTTTTTTTTCGCGGTTTTGGAATTAAATAACTGCGACAAGTGCTGAAGACCGTAAAGATGGCATCAATGGGCAGCCTGTTTGTCCTTCAGTTTTTATTGCTGTTTCCGCTAACCCTACCATGAGCGTTCATTAGTTGACGAGAACGATGAATGGTGAACTGTGACGTCGGAGAAATTTGCACAGGGGATCAGCATTTACTTTCACGCTTAGCATTCCCCACGTCGGATACTAGGCGTGGTGAAACTGTACGGAAGTGGCACTAACCGATCTGCTATGTACTGAAATGGGATAAATTCCTTTTGTACGGAAATGGCACGTACGGAAGTGGGAGACACTCACAATTCCCACTGCTTCTGTTGAAACGGATTCCTGTCGTTTAGTTCCTTGTGGTGTTAAAATTAACTTCGATGTTTAACTTAATGTTTCTACGAATCAGGTTGAATCATAAATCTATCAGTGGGGTGTGTGGGGAGTAAGTACGAGAGTAGTTGTTTGACAGAAAGGAAACAGCAGGAGTGCACTGCAACGCGGACTCATACCGTTCTTGCTGTCCACGCGCATGTCGTAACAAGGCTCCTCGCCTTTTATTACAGTACACTCTTAGGTAGATAGTGTGGAAACAATATTCTTCACATATTACGTAGAAATTCATCTGAAATATTATCACAGCGATTAGACATCTCTGAATTGCGTGTTATTTACTCTTTCTCTCGTAACATTTGTCACATCAGAAACACTGAAAATTCAAAGAAAGACGTCTTCTGTATGGACACAATGCCATACAGATGTCTTCTACCATCTTCTGTATGGCATTGTGACCACGTCCTGGAACAGAAATCGGGAGATATGAGTTCGATTCCCATTCGATGACAATGTAATTTTCAGGTTTTCTGATGTGACTAATGTTACGTGAGAAACAGTAAAATACACGCAGTTCAGATATGTCTGATTGCGGTGTTAATAACTATAATTCAGTATACTCTTAGGGTGACTTGAAGTTTAGTATTACCTCCTACAGTATTAACCCGCCTCATTCGCCCCTGGACATACTAACATGAAAAAAGAATTAAAGTAAGGATTTAGAAGAGTGGAGAAAAATTGAATCTTCATGACCCTATCATCATCATCATCATCATCAACCATTATCAATCCACTGCTGGATGAAGGTCTCCCCAAATTTCTTCCACAATTGTCTGTCTTGGGCCTGTCTCCTCTATATCACTCCAGCATACTTTCGAATTTCATCTATCCATCTCTCCCATGGGGTCTTCTTCTGGGTCTTTTACTGTCCCTCGGAATCCAGTCTAAAATTTCGGTTGTCCATCGGTGGTCCGTTCTTCTGGCAACATGTCTAGCCCATTGCTATTTCAGTGATTTCACTCTGGTCATGATGTCGTCCACTCCTGTCATTTTCCTTATCCACAAGTTCCTCTTCTTATCTTTCCCGGTTACACCAAGCATGCATCTCTCCATGCTGCTTGCGTTGAGTTGTCTGAAGTATTTGTATGTCTTTTTTAGTTTAGGTCCATGTCTCTGCTCCATACGTAAGCACAGGCACGTTGCATTGATTAAAGACTTTCCTTTTGAGACATAATGGCATACTGCTCTTAAAAATTGTACTGTTTCTTCCAAGAGCTCTTCATTCAAGTTTTGTACGCCGATTAATTTCTTCATCAATATGACCCTCACTTGATATCTGCTGCCCAAGATAAATGTAGGAATCGGTTGTCTCAAGCTTTTCTCCATCAATCGGTAAATCTTTGTTTCATGTGAAAGCATTGTACATCACTTTTGTCTTCTGAAAGTTCATTTTTAATCCCACTTCTTTACTCTTGTCAGCAAGTTTTTGGATCATACTCTGCAGCTCTGAAGGGGTAGTTGCAAAGATGACTGTCATCAGCAAAACGAAGGTAAGTTAAGTAATGTCCTTTAATCTTTATCCCTTTGTTTTCCCAGTTCAATGATTGAAAGACATTTTACAATATGGCGTTGAAGAGCTTGGGAGATATGGTGTCACCTTGTCTCACTCCCTTTCCAATTCTTATTTGTGCTGTATCCTCAAATATCCAAACCTTTGCACTTACATTTTCATATATGTTATTAATAATGCTAATATATGCATCTTCAATACTACAGGATTTCAAAGCCATTGTTACTGCTGATGGTTTCACGGAATCGAAGGCCTTTTCATAGTCAATAAAAGCCCTGCATAATGGGAGTTCATATTCTCTTGTTCTTTCAGTTAGTTGTCTCATCTCAGTACATGGATATGATCCATAGTGCTGTAGCCACTCCTGAATCCAGCTTGTTCTCTTGGTTGGGTCATGTCTAGTGTTACCTTCAAGCGATGTGAAAGAACCTTAGTGAAGATTTTATAAACCACTGATAGGAGGCTGATAGGTCTGTAGTTCCTGAGATCCTCAACGTCACCTTTTTAATGGAGCAGGATAATTGTAGCATTGTTCCAATCTTCAGGAATCTTCCCTTCATTAAGACATCTGGTGAAAATTTGGGCGAGTGTAGTTTCAATTTCTCCACTTGCGTCTTGTATAATGTCCTAGGTAATTCCATCTTCTCCTGGAGCTCTTTCCAGTTGATGCTATTTAATAAACATTCCACGGAGAAGTATCCAACGCATTTCCAGCGGAAAATATGTAGTTTTACACGATGAAAAACACGATACTCATTATTACTTGGCGAAATCCAGATTATATTTTAAGTTAAAAGATATTGAAAAATGATACAACTTCCAGCAGATCAGAGCGGACTTCCACCGTTCTCTCCTTCAAATCGGGTGTCAACTCCCGAGGTACCCACTTTGCACACACTTTCCGATACCCCAAGTCTTACACCATTTTCTGTATGGCATTGTGACCATAGTCCAGTTGTGCAACAAGCTCACGGATTGTTTCTAGTCTCTCCGCGGGAATCAATTCATCCACTTGCTCACGAATCGTGTCAATGTTCGACGATGATGGTCCCCCACTGCGCAATTTGTCTTCAATGTTGGTTTCCCTTCTTTAAACTTCTTCATCCATCTGTGTCAATGGTGTCATCTCCGTAAACATTCTGTAGCCTTCAGTGGATGTCGGACAACCTCCACTTTTCCTTCGTCAAGAACTCAATGACCGCACATTGCTTCTGCTTGGAATCCATTATTTACCTGCAATGAAGAAGAAGGGTTACTATGGAGGAGGAGTTACTCTACCAACATGTGCAATTTGAACGAATTCTGTCAATTAATAAAAAAGTTATGCCCACATTTGAATTACTTTCGGTACAACCTCCGTAGTTGTTTTTTGTAACCGCTTCAATGCACCACGGAAAACGCTGCTTACTTTGCTGATTTTAAATTATGCACACCTTCTCCCAAAAAGGTGCAAATGCATTCTTTTCTTGTTTTTTTCCTTTTTTGCTGATTTTTATTTCTAAAAATCTGCAAATCTGCTGTGAAATGTTTTTTTACGTATCGGAAAGGATTCAAAAGGCGTGGCTCATTACATCCAAGAATTTGGTGTCATATTTCTTATTCAATCTATAATCGTAAAAAAATTCGCTCGAAAAACGTTTCGCTTTGCGTTTGCAAAACTGAAATTTTAATCGCTTTTCCATTCTGTGGTAATGCAAAATGTATTGCTACGCCCCTGGGCGCCATACTATCGAATAAAAATAGCTTTAAGAATTTAGATGTCAAGATGTCAGGCAATGGCTGATGAGCCAGAGGTAGACATTAGAATGTCGAATAAATATTTGTGAGTCCTTTTATCACCGAAATCTTATACTGGTGAAAAGAATTTTGCCTGCAATTTAGCCAATTAAAACCAAGAAATTCTGACACTCATAAATGATGCATGCAACTTCAGGACTGGCACGAGACAACAGACATTTAATCAATAAAACATGAAGATAATGATCAAGGCGTCTATATACAGAGGATGGTGAAAGAGGGGCGCCAAATAGACTCGCCCTTTTCGGATTAGCTCTGAGGCTGAATTTTTCATTAAAGTTCAATGATTATTTGTTGGCATGATTATTCATTGTCCGGAATTAAACAGTTCTCAGCCGACGAAAGTCTATTGGCTGACCGGAGCCAATTCATTCACAACTGGCATGCATAAATAAATAGTACTTACGGATATGCAGCTTTTCCTCGGGTATCCGTGTTTGGTGCACTCACTTATGTTTGATGTACAAACTAATATTTGATGTATTCGGTTATTTTGGCTTTGGAAGCGCACCTGTGTGACGACACGCCCATTTCAGAGCGCGTACTATGACCAATGGAGATGGGAGACTAACCCCGTTTCCCACTTACTATACCCCCGAAACAAAATACTAGCATTCACCTGTATGAAGCCAGGTACGAATGTGTGCACACTAACGTCGAGGTCGAACGAGGCCGTTGACTTGATAGCAGGATCTGTCCTTCCGTTCTTCCCAGCTGATCTGTCCTTCTGTCCCAAGGTCATTCGCCTTACATCACCGGTCGTGCACCTCAGTCACTCGGGGCTGCAATTCCATCACTTCGTGTGACCTCCGGGATGCTTCTGGCTTTCTATGTAGAAACTTGCATCAAGGACTTACATGCAATCTAGCACCAGGAAAAGAGGTATCTTCCCTCTCCTCTTTCCTCGCGGTAACGTCAACCGCTAGGCCGTTCTTTGCTTAGCTGGCCAACTTCTTCGGGCAGAAGTTCTTCTTCCGCCGCTAACACCGAGATGGATCAATCCAGATCCGGCTCCCTGAGTCTAGCTTCCTTCACGGCTTTGAACCAAACTAATCTTTTTCGCTTGTTCACATTTCGTCAACAAATTCCTTGCTCTGTCGTTATGGGTCTGTTTTAATTTTTCAGTCTTATTGCTTCCTAAAAGCATTCGGCACGATGAAGAGGTTAGAAATGCATGTCTCTGCATTCGGAATATGTGGTGGGGTCTGCTCACCGATAAGTACGGAAACATATAACTTAACTAACACTTCTTTGTCCTGCCAAGTTTCGGATTAGCAAACGCCATAAGTTTTCCGATCTGGTGGTGACACTCTAACGGTTTCTCCAAACATCCCACCATCTGACACTTACTCGGCCAACCAACTTGACCAACGCGCGAGGGGGAAGGGGGTGCATTCGTCACACCAAACGACCCAGGCTTGCTTCAGATTTCACCCTTCCAAGAAAAAGAGGCTCTTATCTCTTTTGTTCTTTCGCAATGGGGGAAACCACTAGCTGTTAATTTTCAACCAATAATTAACGCTCTTCCCGCCTTCTGCAAAAAACATGCTAATCGAATTAGTTACCGTACCCCAAAGTCGTAACAGTATGTTTGATGCTATGCGTCTTTCCCGACAGTAATACACTGAAGAGCAATTGAATTAGAGATAGCTGACGTTATGCAAATGTGGCGCAATGGGCGGCCCTGTAAACGAAAACGACATGACGTATGCAGAGATCCGACAATATAAAGAGTGATGCGACGAGATGCGACGAGAATCAGTAAGAGTCGGACGCAGTATGGGTAAGACGAAGGATCTAAGCGCATTTGATCGTGGGCAAATTGTCGGGGGCCCAAAGAATGGGTCACTCCATCTTGAAAGTCGTGCAGGCACTGGGATTTTCACGAGCCACTGTGTCAGGGGTGCACAGTGAGTACATCGAATCCGGGAAAACCATCCCTGCAAGGGCTAACTTCCGTGGACAACAGTGTGTGGATGAGCGGGGTCATCGTCGGCTAGTTCGCATTGCAACAGCGGATAGGCGGGCCACAGTGCAAGAAATCACTCGGCAAGTTAACGCTGGTGCACAAAAACGTGTAAGCAGCCACACCATCCAGAACCATCTCCTCGCTATGGGGTACAGAAGCCATCGTCCCACGAGGGTACCGCTGCTGACCGCACATTACAGGGTGCAAAGATTAGCATGAGCGCGGGAACATTGCCACTGGACCCTAGACATATGGAAAAATGTTGCCTGGACTGATGAGTCGAGATTCACTTTGGTACATGCGGATGGCAGAATACGAGTACGGCGCAAACCACATGAAGCGATGGATCCTTCTTGCCAGCAGGGTACTCTTCAAGATGGTGGGGTTGGCATTCTCGTCTGGGGACTGTTAACGGGGACCGAAATATGGGACCCATGGCACGTGTGACATCGTCCCTCACTGGTCAACGTTACCGGGATATCCTGGACGACCATTTGCTCCCGTTTGTGCGTCTTCAACATCCCACTGGGGGACCTCATCCTGCAACAAGACAATCACTCCCGAATTGTATCCGAATGGTTGGATGAACACTCCACCGACGTGACCTTGCTTCCTTGGCCAGCTAGGTCACCTGACCTCAATCCCATCGAGCACATCTGGGAGGCCATCGAGAGAGATTTTCGAGGCTCTGACCCCCTCCATCAAATCTTCGTGAACTGTGGGAGCTTGTTCAGGGGTCGTGTATCCATATGGCTTCCCAACGCTTCCGGTGTCTGCCGAATCCATGCCGAGACGAATCGCCGCCGTCATCAGGACGAAAGGTGGTGCTACACGTTACTAGACAGGTATCTCTAATTCAATTCCTCTTCAGTGTACAGTAAATCAAGTAGAAAATTACGATGTAATGAAAATGGGTATCGGGGCATCATTGTCTAAATCACTATTGAATTTCGATTTTGCCGCATGCTGTCCCATGAAGGGACGCAACAATAGTTAATTTCATTGTTACTCAGCAATATGTTTTACTAAACTATCGCCGAACATAATTTCATCACGTTTTACAAAAACGTAACAATACTCACTGCAGTCTGCGCAAATTACGAGAACCTGATGTTAAATGTGATAAAAGCCATTACAAAAATGCATTTTCGATGCTATGAAAACGGTGCATCGTGGCAAAATTTGGCTTTCCTCTCGACCTCCCCAAGGAATAATTACCTGTCGAGAGCTTTAAAATATTGTCCAACACGATAGAGTGTAGATATCCTGATAAAAAGTTACCAAATCGCTCACTAACGTACTTCCGATTCAGCTTTTCTTTCCATCCTGAGGTCAGATTTTATCTCGCGCATGCGCAAATGGACTTTCGTAGCTACATCCCATTTAATCGGTGTCCGGGTGATTTTTTACGTTTGTCTAAATCTGAATAATATAAAACCTACGTCCAATAGGCTCCAGGACTGACTGCATAAATGACGTAACAGTTGTGGGATAAAAATATCGTGTGCATGACAGAAGAACAGTAGTCCTTGGCCAACCAGCTAACAGCTGGAAACCGGTTTATACCGGCAGGTGGCAGTCATAGCAAGCGTTCTCGTACCATTTCATTTTAGCCATGGAAAAGCAGAGAGTAGATATCCATTTTTGTTAGAAACTTGGAAAATCAGCTACTGGAACTTTCAGAATATTTAAAAGAAACGTACGGAGACACAGCATTATCCAGCAGCAGAGTTTTTGAATGGTATGCACGGTTTCGTGACGGGCGGGAC
Organism: Macrothele yani; assembly: GCA_039090855.1. NCBI lineage: Eukaryota > Metazoa > Arthropoda > Arachnida > Araneae > Macrothelidae > Macrothele > Macrothele yani. The sequence goes on from CM076998.1 coordinate 94,925,065, forward strand.
TCCTTTGGTGACGATCCGAGGTTTGGGCGTACTTCTAGTGTGCAGCAGCGGAAAAAGGCGAAGAGATGCGGAATGAGTTAAGGAAAGATCGCCGAATTACTGTCTGTCTGTCTGTCCGTTCGCACGAATGCTCGCGAAAAATGCTTCGATTTTGATGAAATTTTAGTATGTGGTAAGGAATTACCTGGGTAGGAACCTTATTGACAATGGACGAAATGGGGTTAAACGACAAGACATGGGAGCGGGATCCATTCCATCGCCCTTATGCGTCATAACTTACGTAAAAATGCTTCGATTGCGACAAAACTTTAGCATGTTGTTACGGATGCATACTGAACCGGTTCTGTTTAATATAATCGACAAGGGGTCAAAGGAACAAGATTTATTCCACAGCCATTATCATCATAACTTAACTAACACTGCTTCTATTGCGACAAAACTTTAGTATTTTGTTCCGGGGGTATACTGAACTGGCTCTGTTGAATATAATCGAAATGGGGTCAAAGGACAGGGCACAGGAGCGAGATTCATTCCACAACCATTATCCTCATAACTTGACTAAAAGTGCTTCTATTGCGACACACCTTTAGAGTGTTGTTCCGGAGGTATGCTGAACCGGTTCTGTTGAATATCATCGGAATGGGGTCAAAGGTTAGGGCATAGGAGCAAGATTTATTCCACAGCCATCATCCTCATAACTTGACTAAGAATGCTTCTATTGCGACAAATATGTTGTTCCGGGGGTATACTGAACCGGTTCTATTGAATATAATCGGAATGGGGTCAAAGGTCAGGACACAGGAGCGAGATTCATTCCACAGCCATTATCCTCATAACTTGACTAAAAGGGCTTCTATTGCGACAAAACTTTAGTATGTTGTTCCGGAGGTATACTGAACCGGTTCTGTTGAATATCATCGAAATGGGATCAAAGGCCAGGACACAGGAGCGAGATTCATTCCACTGCCATTATCCTCATAACTTGTCTAAAAATTCTTCTATTGCGACAAAACTTTAGTATGTTGTTCCGGAGGTGTACTGAACTGGTTCTGTTGAATATCATCGGAATGGGGTCAAAGGTTAGGGCATAGGAGCAAGATTTATTCCACAGCCATTATCCTCATAACTTGACTAAGAATGCTTCTATTGCGACAAATATGTTGTTCCGGAGGTATACTGAACCGGTTCTGTTGAATATCATCGAAATGGGATCAAAGGCCAGGACACAGGAGCGAGACTCATTCCACTGCCATTATCCTCATAACTTGTCTAAAAATTCTTCTATTGCGACAAAACTTTAGTATGTTGTTCCGGAGGTGTACTGAACTGGTTCTGTTGAATATCATCGGGATGGGGTCAAAGGTTAGGGCATAGGAGCAAGATTTATTCCACAGCCATTATCCTCATAACTTGACTAAGAATGCTTCTATTGCGACAAATATGTTGTTCCGGAGGTATACTGAACCGGTTCTGTTGAATATCATCGAAATGGGATCAGAGGCCAGGACACAGGTGCGAGATTCATTCCACTGCCATTATCCTCATAACTTGTCTAAAAATTCTTCTATTGCGACAAAACTTTAGTATGTTGTTCCGGAGGTGTACTGAACTGGTTCTGTTGAATATCATCGAAATGGGGTCATAGGTTAGGGCATAGGAGCAGGATTTATTCCACATCCATTATCCTCATAATTTGAGTAACAACTTGAGCAATGATTTCTGGTATGTTGGAAAGCGTATCATATTCAATGCATTGCGTGATTTTACTAACTTGTTTATATTCTCTATTGCGCCATTCCTGGAACTTTTGGGACGTAGGTTGTATAATAATAATAATAAATATTTTTTTTGGAGAATTAAGAAGTAGAAACACTAGCATCGGCCATAGTTTATTACATGTTTACTTTTATGACTCATATATCTTCCTTCATTGTTTTACGACAATAACATTCATTAATCCACCTACCTAAGTATCGCTCATGGTCAAGAATTAACAAACCTTATTATTTGTTGTTATGATTTAATTCCGCTTAGTACCTGAAGGACTGTGGATCGTCATGGTTGTGAGTGACTCGGATAAATGCAACGTGTTGAACGTAAATAAATGTATACTCCGGAATCCCTCATTTTATTTCACACCCACAAAGATCTTGGTATGCGAAAGATTCATAGCATAAATTATCTACAACGACTACCAGAGTACTATCGCGAGTTTTTTTTAATGTCGCAGCTTTTATTTTTTCGTGAGATTTTCACTGATGTTTTTCATCACGAGAATGTTTTTACAAGTCAGCCTATTTGGAAGTTTCGACGTTGCTGTCAAATTTCAATTTTGCATTTCTTTGAATATTTCGGATGTAACGTACCGAATGTAGCTTTGCAATATATCGGAATTTGTTTTCTGAAGAGTTTTGAGGAGACGAGAGAAATATTCGATTCCACATACGGAAAATCCTTGTGTTACGCAAGTTTTATTTCTGTGCATCAATGCCTCTCGCAGATTACACACTCGCATGGCAACAACGTATGTTAATTTAGGTGATACTCCATTCCGAAAATTGATGCAAATTCTGATAGGGGGTTCCTGTTTAGATTGAATCCTCAAGCGAAGTAACTTGGAATCATAAGAAATAATCAGGACACACGAGCCGGAACATATTAGACCTTTCATAAAATTACAGAAGTTATAAAATCTGTCGTAATCCGTTTTTTTTTTGTTTTTTTTTTTTTTTTTTTGCTTAATTTCTTCAATATCCGTAGCCGGAAAAGATTACACTTTCAGATAAATATAACATCATTTCTCAACCCTCCCTAAATAATTTTTTTTTCTAATAATGAGAAAAAACTGAACTGTGTTACACATAAATTTTATTCATTCTTACGTCGGAAAGCATTTTCTCATTTTAGTATTGCGCAGTTTTTACAGAATTCCTTGCTTTTGAATTAGGGAAAATATAGAGAATCTCTCTAACGATACATAATAAAAGTTTATTTCTACATCTCATTTTTCTATAGCTTATGGTGACAAATATTGCTAAAAACGAATAAAAGGAAATAAAAAAAAACTTGTGTTTCCTGAGACATACACCGGTAAGCCATTATACAGTATTATGACCATCGTAATACTAAAGAAATCAGCACGCCTGGAGACAGAACGGTGGCGCAGGTGAAGTTCACAAAGCAGTATATATATCTCCCGAGGACCGGCTTTTGTTTGTTTGTTCGTTTGATTGTTTGATTGGAGGTTTAACGACCACCGTAAGCAACTCAATGGGCTATAAGCAGTCGCCCGTCCCTAATTTAGAGTAACTGGTTCCAGGGAAGGAGAGAGCCAGTGCCGTAAGACAAACACACCATCCATGCCTCACCGGGCGGGATTCAAACCCGGACCCCTTTCGGACGAATGATCAGAGGCCATCGCTTAGACTACTGCGCCACCGGGGCGACCTGAATGGCTTTCGGTTAGTAGAGTGTTCGGAGTCAGAATGGGAAAATCTGCCGATTTATCGGAGTTTGATAAAGGACAAATTGTAATGGCATGGCGCCTCGGAACTACGATCTCGGAAACGACGCGACTTGTGGGTTGTTCACCTGTCGCTGAAGTGAGTACGTATAAAAAGTGGTGCACAAATGGCCAAACGAAGAACCGCCGTCTAGCCGTATGTCGTCCGCAGCTCACTGATGCCAGAGTGGAGCGGATACTTTGTGCATTGTTCACAGGGACCGCAGGGCCACAGTGAGACAAATCTCCCGCAGCTACAACAGTGGTGATCAGGGCAATGTGTAATAGCACAGAGTTTATTGCAGCCTTCTGCGCATGGGCCTGCGTAGCCGAAGACCCGGCCGGGTCCCCATGCTCACTGAACGTCATCCCCGACAACGCATTAAATGGGCCCCAGATCATCGAGATTGGACTGTGGATGATTGGAAGAAAGTGGCCTGGTCTGACGAATCAAGATTCCTGGTGCATCACGTAGACGGCCGAGCGCGGATACGCCGATTACCAACGGAGGCTATGACACATGGATGCACTGTTGCGCGGAAACAGACCGACTGCGGCGGCGGTGTTATACTGTAGGCGATGTTTTCTTGGGATATTTCAGGCACCATTATAATCTAATAGCACAATTCCGGATAGCTCTCAGGTATCTGAATATCGTTGCAGACCAAGTTCACCCGTTCATGGGAACTGTGTTTCCCTGCTGGTGATGGCCATTACCAACAGGATAATGCGCCATGCCACACAGCCGAAGTTGTCAAGGAGTGGTTCGAGGAACATGCTGGTGCCTTTCTGTTAATGCCTTGGTCTCCAAATTTATCTGACATGAACCCAGTCGAACATTTGTGGTTCGACTCGGAAAAGCGTGTTCGCGCTAAATCACCACCACCCCGAAATGTACGGGAACTGGAGGACCTGCTGTTGACATTATGGTATCAGATATCCCAGGATGCCTATCACCACCTCATGGAACCGATACCTCGCCAAGTGGCCGATGTTTTGCCGGCTAAAGGGGGTCTTACAGCTTATTAGGTAGGTGGTCGTAATGTAATGGCTTATCGGTGTACCTACAGAGGAGAAACACGTGTTAAGACGACAAACCTGCGGCCATTCATTCCGTCGGTGTAGTTTAGTTGGTTAGAACAACTGGCACCGGAGCGAGGAGACGCAACTTCAATCTCCATCACCGACAAATATGTGAATTTCACATTGGCGCCAGATTGTGGAAAGAAAGGCGTGCCAAGGCGACAGATGTGCAGCGATACGTTCCGTCGCTGTAGTTTAATGGGTTAGAACAACTAGCTACGGAGCGAGGAGGCGCGATTTCGAATCCTAGCGCCCGCAGTTGTGAACTTCACATGCCATATAAGCATACACTATGTGATTAAAAGTATCCGGACACTTGTCTATCCGTAAACTCTCCGTAACAGCAAAGAAATTAATACCGAGTTGGTCCGCCCTTTACTGCTATCAGTGCCTCTAAATGGGAAGGCTTTTCATCAAATTTTAATACGCTACTGTGGGAATCGCCTTCCATTCTGCCACATGAGTATTAACCCTTTAACGACCATGACCCCAAAATCTTGTATCACTCTAAATACCATAACGCCCGAAACTGTCTGACGACCGAGGGCGACTCCTGCTGGTCCCTCATAAGTCATTAAAATTTGAAACACAGGTAAGAGTAGGAAGTCTGACTCACTCTAGGTGTTTCGGGCGGCTATGGCCGTTTGTATGTACGTGCGTTTTGGGCATTATGTGCGTTAAAGGGTAATCAGGTCTGTCACCAAAGTCAGGCGGTTCGGTATATATCGCAGTCTATTCAATTCATCCCAAAGGCATTTCACGTAGTTGAGGTCTGGGCTCTGTGCAGATTAAACAGGGCCTTGAGGTTCTAAACAAAGCTATTACAACCAAAAAACGGTGGGTACCTTTGTGTATTGCAACGTACGCAGCTGCATTAAAAGTCACGTCTCTGACCGTGGTGTTCACATTTTTCTATTCAACCCCTGTATCTCATGGTCTTTTGTAAACCGTTTACCTCGAAATCGCCGTTCACGTAGTAGAGGAGAGCTCCTGCGAGAGTTTCCTGGCTGTCGACTATCTATGGAGACGAGCTGTTAAGAGACAAATACTGGTCGTCTTAACTTCTTGTGGCTTGTGGGCGTCCTTGTCCTGGCCTTCTGGCTATTGTCCCGGATTCCTCAGGCTGTCTTCAGAGATTGGAGACCACTTGCCTCTACACATTTGGCCACCTTGCTACCTCAGATTGCGATTGACCTGCTTCCAATCTTCTGATCGCTTTCTACAGTAAAGAGTCTTCTAAGCAATGGTTTGGAGCCATCTTCCACTAACAGTCCAACTGAAGCTTCAATTGCCGCACCCCGCTCAGAACAACGTTTATCAAGGTCCCGTGCCTGCTAGTCCGATGACGTAGATCGTTATTTTCACTGTAAAGAGTTTTTTAAGCAATGATGCAAAGCCATTCTTCCATTAAGCAATGGTGCAGAGCCGTTCTTTCACTAACAGTCTAACGCAGGCTTCAATTGCCGCACCCCGCTCAGAACAACGTTTATCAAGGTCGCGTGCCTGCCAGTCCGATGACGTAGATCGTCATTTCCACTGTAAAGAGTTTTTAAGCAATGATGCAAAGCCATTCATCAATTAAGCAATGGTGCAGCGCAGTTCTTCCACTAACAGTCCAATGCAAGCTTCAATTGCCGCACCCCGCTCAGAACAACGTTTACCAAGGTCGCGTGCCTGCCAGTCCGATGACGTAGATCGTCATTTCCACTGTAAAGAGTTTTTTAAGAAACGATGCAAAGCCATTCTTCCATTAAGCAATGGTGCACAGCCGTTCTTTCCCTAACAGTCTAACGCAGGCTTCAATTGCCGCACCCCGCTCAGAACAACGTTTACCAAGGTAGCGTGCCTGCCAGTCCGATGACGTAATCTTCATTTCCACTGTAAAGAGTTTTTTATGCAATGATGCAAAGCCATTCTTCCATTAAGCAATGGTGCAGAGCCGTTCTCCCACTAACAGTCCAACGCAGGCTTCAATTGCCGCACCCCACTCAGAACAACGTTTATCAAGGTCGCGTGCCTGCTAGTCCGATGACGTAGATCGTCATTTCCACTGTAAAGAGTTTTTTAAGCAATGATGCAAAGCCATTCTTCCATTAAGCAATGGTGCAGAGCGGTTCTTCAACTAACAGTCCAAAGCAAGCTTCAATTACCGCACCCTGCTTAGAACAACGTTTATCAAGGTCGCGTGCCTGCCAGTCCGATGACGTAATCGTCATTTCCACTGTAAAGAGTTTTTGATGCAATGATGCAAAGCCATTCTTCCATTAAGCAATCATGCAGAGCCGTTCTTCACCTAACAGTCCAACGCAGGCTTCAATTGCCGCACCCCACTCAGAACAACGTTTATCAAGGTCGCGTGCCTGCTAGTCCGATGACGTAGATCGTCATTTCCACTGTAAAGACTTTTTTAAGCAATGATGCAAAGCCATTCTTCCATTAAGCAATGGTGCAGAGCCGTTCTTCCACTAACAGTCCAACGCAGGCTTCAATTGCCGCATTCTGCTTAGAACAACGTTTATCAAGGTCGCGTGCCTGCCAGTCCGATGACGTAATCGTCATTTCCAGTGTAAAGAGTTTTTTATGCAATGATGCAAAGCCATTCTTCCATTAAGCAATGGTGCAGAGCCGTTCTTCCACTAACAGTCCAACGCAGGCTTCAATTGCCGCACCCCACTCAGAACAACGTTTATCAAGGTCGCGTGCCTGCCAGTCCGATGACCTAGATCGTCATTTCCACTGTAAAGAGTTTTTAAGCCATGATGCAAAGCCATTCTTCCATTAAGAAATGGTGCAGAGCCGTTGTTTCACTAACAGTCCAATTCAAGCTTCAATTACCGCACCCCGCTCAGAACAACGTTTATCACGGTCGCGTGCCTGCTAGTCCGATGACGTAGATCGTTATTTTCACTGTAAAGAGTTTTTAAAGCAATGATGCGAAGCCATTCTTCCATTAAGCAATCCTACAGAGCCGTTCTTCCACTAACAGTCCAACGCAAGCATCAATTGCCGCACCCCGCTCAGAACAACGTTTATCAAGGTCGCGTGCCTGCCAGTCCGATGACGTAGATCGTCATTTACACTGTAAAGAGTTTTTTAAGCAATGATGCAAAGCCATTCTTTCATTAAGCAATGGTGCAGAGCCGTTCTTCCACTAAAAGTCCAACGCAAGCTTTAATTGCCGCACCCCGCTCAGAACAACGCTTATCAAGGTCGCGTGCCTGCCAGTCCGATGACGTAGATCGTCATTTACACTGTAAAGAGTTTTTTAAGCAATGATGCAAAGCCATTCTTCCATTAAGCAATGGTGCAGAGCCGTTCTTCCACTAACAGTTGAATGCAAGCTTCAATTGCCGCACCCCGCTCAGAACAACGTTTATCAAGGTCGCGTGCCTGCCAGTCCGATGACGTAGATCGTCATTTACACTGTAAAGAGTTTTTTAAGCAATGATGCAAAGCCATTCTTCCATTAAGCAATGGTGCAGAGCCGTTTTTTTATTGGAGGTTTAACGACCACCGTGAGCAACTCAATGGGCTATAAGCAGTCGCGCGTCCCTAATTTAGTGTCACTGGTTCCAGGGAAGGGAGAGAGCCAGTGCCGTAAGACAAACACAACATCCATGCCTCACCGGGATTCGAACCCGGACCCCTTACGGACGAATGATCAGAGGCCATCGCTTAGACCACTGCGCCACCGGGGCGGCAGCCGTTCTTCCACTAACAGTCCAACGCAGGCTTCAATTGCCACACCCCACTCAGAACAACGTTTATCAAGGTCGCGTGCCTGCCATTCCGATGACGTAGCTCGTCATTTCCACTGTAAAGGGTTTTTTAAGCAATGATGCAAAGCCATTCTTCCATTAAGCAATGGTGCAGAGCCGTTCTTTCACTAACAGTCTAACGCAGGCTTCAATTGCCGCACCTCACTCAGAACAACGTTTATCAAGGTCGCGTGCCTCCCAGTCCGATGACGTAGATCGTCATTTCCACTGTAAAGAGTTTTTTAAGCAATGATGCAAAGCCATTCTTCCATTAAGTAATGGTGCAGAGCCGTTCTTTCACTAACAGTCCAACTCAAGCTTCAATTGCCGCACCCCGCTCAGAACAACGTTTATCAAGGTTGCGTGCCTGCCAGTCCGATGACGTAGATCGTCATTTCCACTGTAAAGAGTTTTTTAAGCAATGATGCAAAGCCATTCTTCCATTAAGCAATGGTGCAGAGCCGTTCTTCCACTAACAGTCCAACGCAGGCTTCAATTGCCGCACCCTGCTTAGAACAACGTTTATCAAGGTCGCGTGCCTGCCAGTCCGATGACCTAGATCGTCATTTCCACTGTAAAGGGTTTTTTATGCGATGGTGCAAAGCCATTTTTCCATTAAGCAATGGTGCAGAGCCGTTCTTCCACTAACAGTCCAACGCAGGCGTCAATTGCCGCACCCCACTCAGAACAACGTTTATCAAGGTCGCGTGCCTGCCAGTCCGATGACGTAGATCGTCATTTCCACTGTAAAGAGATTTTTAAGCAATGATGCGAAGCCATTCTTCCATTAAGCAATGGTGCAGAGCCGTTCTTTCACTAACAGTCTAACGCAGGCTTCAATTGCCGCACCCTGCTCAGAACAACGTTTATCAAGGTCGCGTGCCTGCCAGTCCGATGACGTAGATCGTCATTTACACTGTAAAGGGTTTTTTAAGCAATGATGCAAAGCCATTCTTCCATTAAGCAATGGTGCAGAGCCGTTTTTTTTATTGGAGGTTTAACGACCACCGTGAGCAACTCAATGGGCTATAAGCAGTCGCGCGTCCCTAATTTAGTGTCACTGGTTCCAGGGAAGGGAGAGAGCCAGTGCCGTAAGACAAACACAACATCCATGCCTCACCGGGATTCGAACCCGGACCCCTTACGGACGAATGATCAGAGGCCATCGCTTAGACCACTGCGCCACCGGGGCGGCAGCCGTTCTTCCACTAACAGTCCAACGCAGGCTTCAATTGCCGCACCCCACTCAGAACAACGTTTATCAAGGTCGCGTGCCTGCCATTCCGATGACGTAGTTCGTCATTTCCACTGTAAAGGGTTTTCTAAGCAATGATGCAAAGCCATTCTTCCATTAAGCAATGGTGCAGAGCCGTTCTTTCACTAACAGTCTAACGCAGGCTTCAATTGCCGCACCTCACTCAGAACAACGTTTATCAAGGTCGCGTGCCTGCCAGTCCGATGACGTAGATCGTCATTTCCACTGTAAAGAGTTTTTTAAGCAATGATGCAAAGCCATTCTTCCATTAAGCAATGGTGCAGAGCCGTTCTTCCACTAACAGTCCAACGCAGGCTTCAATTGCCGCACCCTGCTTAGAACAACGTTTATCAAGGTCGCGTGCCTGCCAGTCCGATGACCTAGATCGTCATTTCCACTGTAAAGGGTTTTTTATGCGATGGTGCAAAGCCATTTTTCCATTAAGCAATGGTGCAGAGCCGTTCTTCCACTAACAGTCCAACGCAGGCTTCAATTGCCGCACCCCACTCAGAACAACGTTTATCAAGGTCGCGTGCCTGCCAGTCCGATGACGTAGATCGTCATTTCCACTGTAAAGAGATTTTTAAGCAATGATGCGAAGCCATTCTTCCATTAAGCAATGGTGCAGAGCCGTTCTTTCACTAACAGTCTAACGCAGGCTTCAATTGCCGCACCCCGCTCAGAAAAAACGTTTATCAAGGTCGCGTGCCTGCCAGTCCGATGACCTAGATCGTCATTTCCACTGTAAGGAGTTTTTTAAGCGATGATGCAAAGCCATTCTTCCATTAAAAAATGGTGCAGAGCCGTTGTTTCACTAACAGTCCAATTCAAGCTTCAATTACCGCACCCCGCTCAGAACAACGTTTATCACGGTCGCGTGCCTGCTAGTCCGATGACGTAGATTGTTATTTTCACTGTAAAGAGTTTTTTAAGCAATGATGCAAAGCCATTCTTCCATTAAGCAATGGTGCAGAGCCGTTCTTTCACTAACAGTCTAACGCAGGCTTCAATTGCCGCACCCCGCTCAGAACAACGTTTATCAAGGTCGCGTGCCTGCCAGTCCGATGACGTAGATCGTCATTTCCACTGTAAAGAGTTTTTTAAGCAATGATGCAAAGAAATTCTTCAATTAAGCAATGGTGCAGCGCAGTTCTTCCACTAACAGTCCAATGCAAGCTTCAATTGCCGCACCCCGCTCAGAACAACGTTTACCAAGGTCGCGTGCCTGCCAGTCCGATGACGTAGATCGTCATTTCCACTGTAAAGAGTTTTTAAGCAATGATGCAAAGCCATTCTTCCATTAAGCAATGGTGCAGAGCCGTTTTTTTTATTGGAGGTTTAACGACCACCGCGAGCAACTCAATGGGCTATAAGCAGTCGCGCGTCCCTAATTTAGGGTCACTGGTTCCAGGGAAGGAGAGAGCCAGTGCCGTAGGACAAACACAACATCCATGCCTCACCGGGATTCGAACCCGGACCCCTTACGGACGAATGATCAGAGGCCATCGCTTAGACCACTGCGCCACCGGGGCGGCAGCCGTTCTTCCACTAACAGTCCAACGCAGGCTTCAATTGCCGCACCCCACTCAGAACAACGTTTATCAAGGTCGCGTTCCTGCCATTCCGATGACGTAGATCGTCATTTCCACTGTAAAGAGTTTTTAAGCAATGATGCAAAGATATTCTTCCATTAAGCAATGGTGCAGAGCCGTTCTTTCACTAACAGTCTAACGCAGGCTTCAATTGCCGCACCTCACTCAGAACAACGTTTATCAAGGTCGCGTGCCTGCCAGTCCGATGACGTAGATCGTCATTTCCACTGTAAAGAGTTTTTTAAGCTATGATGCAAAGCCATTCTTCCATTAAGTAATGGTGCAGAGCCGTTCTTCCACTAACAGTCCAACTCAAGCTTCAATTGCCGCACCCCGCTCAGAACAACGTTTATCAAGGTTGCGTGCCAGCCAGTCCGATGACGTAGATCGTCATTTCCACTGTAAAGAGTTTTTTAAGCAATGATGCAAAGCCATTCTTCCATTAAGCAATGGTGCAGAGCCGTTCTTCCACTAACAGTCCAACGCAGGCTTCAATTGCCGCACTCTGCTTAGGACAACGTTTATCAAGGTCGCGTGCCTGCCAGTCTGATGACGTAGATCGTCATTTCCACTGTAAAGAGTTTTTTATGCAATGGTGCAAAGCCATTTTTCCATTAAGCAATGGTGCAGAGCCGTTCTTCCACTAACAGTCCAACGCAGGCTTCAATTGCCGCACCCCACTCAGAACAACGTCTATCAAGGTCGCGTGCCTGCCAGTCCGATGACGTAGGTCGTCATTTCCACTGTAAAGAGTTTTTAAGCAATGATGCAAAGCCATTCTTCCATTAAGCAATGGTGCAGAGCCGTTCTTTCACTAACAGTCTAACGCAGGCTTCAATTGCCGCACCCCGCTCAGAACAACGTTTATCAAGGTCGCGTGCCTGCCAGTCCGATGACCTAGATCGTCATTTCCACTGTAAAGAGTTTTTTAAGCAATGATGCAAAGCCATTCTTCCATTAAGAAATGGTGCAGAGCCGTTGTTTCACTAACAGTCCAATTCAAGTTTCAATTACCGCACCCCTCTCAGAACAACGTTTATCACGGTCGCGTGCCTGCTAGTCCTATGACGTAGATCGTTATTTTCACTGTAAAGAGTTTTTTAAGCAATGATGCAAAGCCATTCTTCCATTAAGCAATGGTGCAGAGCCGTTCTTCCACTAACAGTCCAACGCAGGCTTCAACTGTCGCACCCCGCTCAGAACAACGTTTATCAAGGTCGCGTGCCTGCCAGTCCGATGACGTAGATCTTCATTTCCACTGTAAAGAGTTTTTTAAGCAATGATGGAAAGCCATTCTTCCATTAAGCAATGGTGCAGAGCCGTTTTTTTTATTGGAGGTTTAACGACCACCGTGAGCAACTCAATCGGCTAAAAGCAGTCGCCCGTCCCTAATTTAGGGTCACTGGTTCCAGGGAAGGGAGAGAGCCAGTGCCGTAAGACAAACACAACATCCATGCCTCACCGAGATTCGAACCCGGACCCCTTACGGACGAATGATCAGAGGCCATCGCTTAGACCACTGCGCCACTGGGGCGGCAGCCGTTTTTCCACTAACAGTCCAACGCAGGCTTCAATTGCCGCACCCCACTCAGAACAACGTTTATCAAGGTCGCGTGCCTGCCAGTCCGATGACGTAGATCGTCATTTCGACTGTAAAGAGTTTTTTATGCAATGGTGCAAAGCCATTTTTCCATTAAGCAATGGTGCAGAGCCGTTCTTAAACTAACAGTCCAACGCAGGCTTCAATTGCCGCACCCCACTCAGAACAACGTTTATCAAGGTCGCGTGCCTGCCAGTTCGATGACGTAGATCGTGTTTCCACTGTAAAGAGTTTTTTAAGCAATGATGCAAAGCCATTCTTCCATTAAGCAATGGTGCAGAGCCGTTCTTTCACTAACAGTCTAACGCAGGCTTCAATTGCCGCACCCCGCTCAGAACAACGTTTTTCAAGGTCGCGTGCCTGCCAGTCCGATGACCTAGATCGTCATTTCCACTGTAAAGTGTTTTTTAAGCAATGATGCAAAGCCTTTCTTCCATTAAGAAATGGTGCAGAGCCGTTGTTTCACTAACAGTCCAATTCAAGCTTCAATTACCGCACCCCGCTCAGAACAACGTTTATCACGGTCGCGTGCCTGCTAGTCCTATGACGTAGATCGTTATTATCACTGTAAAGAGTTTTTTAAGCAATGATGCAAAGCCATTCTTCCATTAAGAAATGGTGCAGAGCCGTTCTTCCACTAACAGTCCAATTCAAGCTTCAATTACCGCACCCCGCTCAGAACAACGTTTATCACGGTCGCGTGCCTGCTAGTCCGATGACGTAGATTGTTATTTTCACTGTAAAGAGTTTTTTAAGCAATGATGCAAAGCCATTCTTCCATTAAGCAATGGTGCAGAGCCGTTCTTTCACTAACAGTCTAACGCAGGCTTCAATTGCCGCACCCCGCTCAGAACAACGTTTATCAAGGTCGCGTGCCTGCCAGTCCGATGACGTAGATCGTCATTTCCACTGTAAAGAGTTTTTTAAGCAATGATGCAAAGAAATTCTTCAATTAAGCAATGGTGCAGCGCAGTTCTTCCACTAACAGTCCAATGCAAGCTTCAATTGCCGCACCCCGCTCAGAACAACGTTTACCAAGGTCGCGTGCCTGCCAGTCCGATGACGTAGATCGTCATTTCCACTGTAAAGAGTTTTTTAAGCAATGATGCAAAGCCATTCTTCCATTAAGCAATGGTGCAGAGCCGTTTTTTTTATTGGAGGTTTAACGACCACCGCGAGCAACTCAATGGGCTATAAGCAGTCGCGCGTCCCTAATTTAGGGTCACTGGTTCCAGGGAAGGGAGAGAGCCAGTGCCGTAGGACAAACACAACATCCATGCCTCACCGGGATTCGAACCCGGACCCCTTACGGACGAATGATCAGAGGCCATCGCTTAGACCACTGCGCCACCGGGGCGGCAGCCGTTCTTCCACTAACAGTCCAACGCAGGCTTCAATTGCCGCACCCCACTCAGAACAACGTTTATCAAGGTCGCGTTCCTGCCATTCCGATGACGTAGATCGTCATTTCCACTGTAAAGAGTTTTTAAGCAATGATGCAAAGATATTCTTCCATTAAGCAATGGTGCAGAGCCGTTCTTTCACTAACAGTCTAACGCAGGCTTCAATTGCCGCACCTCACTCAGAACAACGTTTATCAAGGTCGCGTGCCTGCCAGTCCGATGACGTAGATCGTCATTTCCACTGTAAAGAGTTTTTTAAGCTATGATGCAAAGCCATTCTTCCATTAAGTAATGGTGCAGAGCCGTTCTTCCACTAACAGTCCAACTCAAGCTTCAATTGCCGCACCCCGCTCAGAACAACGTTTATCAAGGTTGCGTGCCAGCCAGTCCGATGACGTAGATCGTCATTTCCACTGTAAAGAGTTTTTTAAGCAATGATGCAAAGCCATTCTTCCATTAAGCAATGGTGCAGAGCCGTTCTTCCACTAACAGTCCAACGCAGGCTTCAATTGCCGCACTCTGCTTAGGACAACGTTTATCAAGGTCGCGTGCCTGCCAGTCTGATGACGTAGATCGTCATTTCCACTGTAAAGAGTTTTTTATGCAATGGTGCAAAGCCATTTTTCCATTAAGCAATGGTGCAGAGCCGTTCTTCCACTAACAGTCCAACGCAGGCTTCAATTGCCGCACCCCACTCAGAACAACGTCTATCAAGGTCGCGTGCCTGCCAGTCCGATGACGTAGATCGTCATTTCCACTGTAAAGAGTTTTTTAAGCAATGATGCAAAGCCATTCTTCCATTAAGCAATGGTGCAGAGCCGTTCTTTCACTAACAGTCTAACGCAGGCTTCAATTGCCGCACCCCGCTCAGAACAACGTTTATCAAGGTCGCGTGCCTGCCAGTCCGATGACCTAGATCGTCATTTCCACTGTAAAGAGTTTTTTAAGCAATGATGCAAAGCCATTCTTCCATTAAGAAATGTTGCAGAGCCGTTGTTTCACTAACAGTCCAATTCAAGTTTCAATTACCGCACCCCTCTCAGAACAACGTTTATCACGGTCGCGTGCCTGCTAGTCCTATGACGTAGATCGTTATTTTCACTGTAAAGAGTTTTTTAAGCAATGATGCAAAGCCATTCTTCCATTAAGCAATGGTGCAGAGCCGTTCTTCCACTAACAGTCCAACGCAGGCTTCAACTGTCGCACCCCGCTCAGAACAACGTTTATCAAGGTCGCGTGCCTGCCAGTCCGATGACGTAGATCTTCATTTCCACTGTAAAGAGTTTTTTAAGCAATGATGGAAAGCCATTCTTCCATTAAGCAATGGTGCAGAGCCGTTTTTTTTATTGGAGGTTTAACGACCACCGTGAGCAACTCAATCGGCTAAAAGCAGTCGCCCGTCCCTAATTTAGGGTCACTGGTTCCAGGGAAGGGAGAGAGCCAGTGCCGTAAGACAAACACAACATCCATGCCTCACCGAGATTCGAACCCGGACCCCTTACGGACGAATGATCAGAGGCCATCGCTTAGACCACTGCGCCACTGGGGCGGCAGCCGTTTTTCCACTAACAGTCCAACGCAGGCTTCAATTGCCGCACCCCACTCAGAACAACGTTTATCAAGGTCGCGTGCCTGCCAGTCCGATGACGTAGATCGTCATTTCGACTGTAAAGAGTTTTTATGCAATGGTGCAAAGCCATTTTTCCATTAAGCAATGGTGCAGAGCCGTTCTTAAACTAACAGTCCAACGCAGGCTTCAATTGCCGCACCCCACTCAGAACAACGTTTATCAAGGTCGCGTGCCTGCCAGTTCGATGACGTAGATCGTGTTTCCACTGTAAAGAGTTTTTTAAGCAATGATGCAAAGCCATTCTTCCATTAAGCAATGGTGCAGAGCCGTTCTTTCACTAACAGTCTAACGCAGGCTTCAATTGCCGCACCCCGCTCAGAACAACGTTTTTCAAGGTCGCGTGCCTGCCAGTCCGATGACCTAGATCGTCATTTCCACTGTAAAGAGTTTTTTAAGCAATGATGAAAAGCCTTTCTTCCATTAAGAAATGGTGCAGAGCCGTTGTTTCACTAACAGTCCAATTCAAGCTTCAATTACCGCACCCCGCTCAGAACAACGTTTATCACGGTCGCGTGCCTGCTAGTCCTATGACGTAGATCGTTATTATCACTGTAAAGAGTTTTTTAAGCAATGATGCAAAGCCATTCTTCCATTAAGAAATGGTGCAGAGCCGTTCTTCCACTAACAGTCCAACGCAGGCTTCAATTGCCGCACCCCACTCAGAACAACGTTTATCAAGGTCGCGTGCCTGCCAGTCCGATGACGTAGATCGTCAATTCCACTGTAAAGAGTTTTTAAGCAATGATGCAAAGCCATTCTTCCATTAAGCAATGGTGCAGAGCCGTTCTTCCACTAACAGTCTAACGCAGGCTTCAATTGCCGCACCCCGCTCAGAACAACGTTTACCAAGGTCGCGTGCCTGCCAGTCCGATGACGTAGATCGTCATTTCCACTGTAAAGAGTTTTTTAAGCAATGATGCAAAGCCATTCTTCCATTAAGCAATGGTGCAGAGCCGTTTTTTTTATTGGAGGTTTAACGACCACCGTGAGCAACTCAATGGGCTATAAGCAGTCGCGCGTCCCTAATTTAGGGTCACTGGTTCCAGGGAAGGGAGAGAGCCAATGCCGTAAGACAAACACAACATCCATGCCTCACCGGGATTCGAACGCGGACCCCTTACGGACGAATGATCAGAGGCCATTGCGTAGACCACTGCGCCACCGGGGCGGCAGCCGTTCTTCCACTAACAGTCCAACGCAGGCTTCAATTGCCGCACCCCACTCAGAACAACGTTTATCAAGGTCGCGTGCCTGCCAGTCCGATGACGTAGATCGTCATTTCCACTGTAAAGAGTATTTTAAGCAATGATACAAAGCCATTCTTCCATTAAGTAATGGTGCAGAGCCGTTCTTCCACTAACAGTCCAACTCAAGCTTCAATTGCCGCACCCCGCTCAGAACAATGTTTATCAAGGTCGCGTGCCTGCCAGTCCGATGACGTAGATCTTCATTTCCACTGTAAAGAGTTTTTTAAGCAATGATGCAAAGCCATTCTTCCATTAAGCAATGGTGCAGAGCCGTTCTTCCACTAACAGTCCAACGCAGGCTTCAATTGCCGCACCCTGCTTAGAACAACGTTTATCAAGGTCGCGTGCCTGCCAGTCTGATGACGTAGATCGTCATTTCCACTGTAAAGAGTTTTTTATGCAATGGTGCAAAGCCATTTTTCCATTAAGCAATGGTGCAGAGCCGTTCTTCCACTAACAGTCCAACACAGTCTTCAATTGCCGCACCCCACTCAGAACAACGTTTATCAAGGTCGCGTGCCTGCCAGTCCGATGACGTAGATCGTGATTTCCACTGTAAAGAGTTTTTTAGCAATGATGCAAAGCCATTCTTCCATTAAGTAATGGTGCAGAGCCGTTCTTCCACTAACAGTCCAACTCAAGCTTCAATTGCCGCACCCCGCTCAGAACAATGTTTATCAAGGTCGCGTGCCTGCCAGTCCGATGACGTAGATCTTCATTTCCACTGTAAAGAGTTTTTTAAGCAATGATGCAAAGCCATTCTTCCATTAAGCAATGGTGCAGAGCCGTTCTTCCACTAACAGTCCAACGCAGGCTTCAATTGCCGCACCCTGCTTAGAACAACGTTTATCAAGGTCGCGTGCCTGCCAGTCTGATGACGTAGATCGTCATTTCCACTGTAAAGAGTTTTTTATGCAATGGTGCAAAGCCATTTTTCCATTAAGCAATGGTGCAGAGCCGTTCTTCCACTAACAGTCCAACGCAGGCTTCAATTGCCGCACCCCACTCAGAACAACGTCTATCAAGGTCGCGTGCCTGCCAGTCCGATGACGTAGATCGTCATTTCCACTGTAAAGAGTTTTTTAAGCAATGATGCAAAGCCATTCTTCCATTAAGCAATGGTGCAGAGCCGTTCTTTCACTAACAGTCTAACGCAGGCTTCAATTGCCGCACCCCGCTCAGAACAACGTTTATCAAGGTCGCGTGCCTGCCAGTCCGATGACCTAGATCGTCATTTCCACTGTAAAGAGTTTTTTAAGCAATGATGCAAAGCCATTCTTCCATTAAGAAATGGTGCAGAGCCGTTGTTTCACTAACAGTCCAATTCAAGTTTCAATTACCGCACCCCGCTCAGAACAACGTTTATCACGGTCGCGTGCCTGCTAGTCCTATGACGTAGATCGTTATTTTCACTGTAAAGAGTTTTTTAAGCAATTATGCAAAGCCATTCTTCCATTAAGCAATGGTGCAGAGCCGTTCTTCCACTAACAGTCCAACGCAGGCTTCAACTGTCGCACCCCGCTCAGAACAACGTTTATCAAGGTCGCGTGCCTGCCAGTCCGATGACGTAGATCTTCATTTCCACTGTAAAGAGTTTTTTAAGCAATGATGGAAAGCCATTCTTCCATTAAGCAATGGTGCAGAGCCGTTTTTTTTATTGGAGGTTTAACGACCACCGTGAGCAACTCAATCGGCTAAAAGCAGTCGCCCGTCCCTAATTTAGGGTCACTGGTTCCAGGGAAGGGAGAGAGCCAGTGCCGTAAGACAAACACAACATCCATGCCTCACCGAGATTCGAACCCGGACCCCTTACGGACGAATGATCAGAGGCCATCGCTTAGACCACTGCGCCACTGGGGCGGCAGCCGTTTTTCCACTAACAGTACAACGCAGGCTTCAATTGCCGCACCCCACTCAGAACAACGTTTATCAAGGTCGCGTGCCTGCCAGTCCGATGACGTAGATCGTCATTTCGACTGTAAAGAGTTTTTTATGCAATGGTGCAAAGCCATTTTTCCATTAAGCAATGGTGCAGAGCCGTTCTTCCACTAACAGTCCAACGCAGGCTTCAATTGCCGCACCCCACTCAGAACAACGTTTATCAAGGTCGCGTGCCTGCCAGTTCGATGACGTAGATCGTGTTTCCACTGTAAAGAGTTTTTTAAGCAATGATGCAAAGCCATTCTTCCATTAAGCAATGGTGCAGAGCCGTTCTTTCACTAACAGTCTAACGCAGGCTTCAATTGCCGCACCCCGCTCAGAACAACGTTTTTCAAGGTCGCGTGCCTGCCAGTCCGATGACCTAGATCGTCATTTCCACTGTAAAGAGTTTTTTAAGCAATGATGCAAAGCCTTTCTTCCATTAAGAAATGGTGCAGAGCCGTTGTTTCACTAACAGTCCAATTCAAGCTTCAATTACCGCACCCCGCTCAGAACAACGTTTATCACGGTCGCGTGCCTGCTAGTCCTATGACGTAGATCGTTATTATCACTGTAAAGAGTTTTTTAAGCAATGATGCAAAGCCATTCTTCCATTAAGAAATGGTGCAGAGCCGTTCTTTCACTAACAGTCTAACGCAGGCTTCAATTGCCGCACCTCACTCAGAACAACGTTTATCAAGGTCGCGTGCCTGCCAGTCCGATGACGTAGATCGTCATTTCCACTGTAAAGAGATTTTTAAGCAATGATGCAAAGCCATTCTTCCATTAAGCAATGGTGCAGAGCCGTTCTTCCACTAACAGTCCAACGCAGGCTTCAACTGTCGCACCCCGCTCAGAACAACGTTTATCAAGGTCGCGTGCCTGCCAGTCCGATGACGTAGATCGTCAATTCCACTGTAAAGAGTTTTTAAGCAATGATGCAAAGCCATTCTTCCATTAAGCAATGGTGCAGAGCCGTTCTTCCATTAACAGTCAAACGCAGGCTTCAATTACCGCACCCCGCTCAGAACAACGTTTATCACGGTCGCGTGCCTGCTAGTCCTATGACGTAGATCGTTATTTTCACTGTAAAGAGTTTTTTAAGCAATGATGCAAAGCCTTTCTTCCATTAAGAAATGGTGCAGAGCCGTTGTTTCACTAACAGTCCAATTCAAGCTTCAATTACCGCACCCCGCTCAGAACAACGTTTATCACGGTCGCGTGCCTGCTAGTCCTATGACGTAGATCGTCATTTCCACTGTAAAGAGTTTTTTAAGCAATGATGCAAAGCCATTCTTCCATTAAGCAATGGTGCAGAGCCGTTCTTCCATTAACAGTCCAACGCAGGCTTCAACTGTCGCACCCCGCTCAGAACAACGTTTATCAAGGTCGCGTGCCTGCCAGTGCGATGACGTAGATCGTCAATTCCACTGTAAAGAGTTTTTTAAGCAATGATGCAAAGCCATTCTTCCATTAAGCAATGGTGCAGAGCCGTTCTTCCATTAACAGTCAAACGCAGGCTTCAATTACCGCACCCCGCTCAGAACAACGTTTATCACGGTCGCGTGCCTGCTAGTCCTATGACGTAGACCGTTATTTTCACTGTAAAGAGTTTTTTAAGCAATGATGCAAAGCCATTCTTCCATTAAGAAATGGTGCAGAGCCGTTGTTTCACTAACAGTCCAATTCAAGCTTCAATTACCGCACCCCGCTCAGAACAACGTTTATCACGGTCGCGTGCCTGCTAGTCCTGTGACGTAGATCGTCATTTCCACTGTAAAGAGTTTTTTAAGCAATGATGCAAAGCCATTCTTCCATTAAGCAATGGTGCAGAGCCGTTCTTCCATTAACAGTCCAACGCAGGCTTCAACTGTCGCACCCCGCTCAGAACAACGTTTATCAAGGTCGCGTGCCTGCCAGTCCGATGACGTAGATCTTCATTTCCACTGTAAGGAGTTTTTTAAGCAATGATGCAAAGCCAGTCTTCCATTAAGCAATGGTGCAGAGCCGTTTTTTTATTATTGGAGGTTTAACGACCACCGTGAGCAACTCAATGGGCTATAAGCAGTCGCCCGTCCCTAATTTAGGGTCACTGGTTCCAGGGAAGGAAGAGAGCCAGTGCCGTAAGACAAACACAACATCCATGCCTCACCGGGATTCGAACCCGGACCCCTTACGGACGAATGATCAGAGGCCATCGCTTAGACCTCTGCGCCAACGGGGTGGCAGCCGTTTTTCCACTAACAGTCCAACGCAGGCTTCAATTGCCGCACCCC
Source organism: Macrothele yani (assembly GCA_039090855.1). NCBI lineage: Eukaryota > Metazoa > Arthropoda > Arachnida > Araneae > Macrothelidae > Macrothele > Macrothele yani. The sequence continues at coordinate 94,946,331 of CM076998.1, forward strand.
ACTCAGAACAACGTTTATCAAGGTCGCGTGCCTGCCAGTCCGATGACCTAGATCGTCATTTCCACTGTAAAGAGTTTTTAAGCAATGATGCAAAGCCATTCTTCCATTAAGAAATGGTTCAGAGCCGTTGTTTCACTAACAGTCCAATTCAGTCTTCAATTACCGCATTCCGCTCAGAACAACGTTTATCACGGTCGCGTGCCTGCTAGTCCGATGACGTAGATCGTTATTTTCACTGTAAAGAGTTTTTTAAGCAATGATGCAAAGCCACTCTTCCATTAAGCAATGGTGCAGAGCCGTTCTTCCACTAACAGTCCAACGCAAGCTTCAATTGCCGCACCCCGCTCAGAACAACGTTTATCAAGGTCGCGTGCCTGCCAGTCCGATGACTTAGATCGTCATTTCCACTGTAAAGAGTTTTTTAAGCAATGATGCAAAGCCATTCTTCCATTAAGCAATGGTGCAGAGCCGTTCTTCCACTAACAGTCTAACGCAGGCTTCAATTGCCGCACCCCGCTCTGAACAACGTTTATCAAGGTAGCGTGCCTGCCAGTTCGATGACCTAGATCGTCATTTCCTCTGTAAAGAGTTTTTTAAGCAATGATGCAAAGATATTCTTCTATTAAGTAATGGTGCAGAGCCGTTCTTCCATTAACAGTCCAACTCAAGCTTCAATTACCGCACCCCGCTCAGAACAACGTTTATCACAGTCGCGTGCCTGCCAGTCCGATGACGTAGATCGTCATTTCCACTGTAAAGAGTTTTTTAAGCAATGATGCAAAGCCATTCTTCCATTAAGCAATGGTGCAGAGCCGTTCTTCCACTAACAGTCAAACTCAAGCTTCAATTGCCGCACCCCGCTCAGAGCAACGTTTATCAGTGTCACGTGCCTGCCAGCCCGATGACGTAGATCTTCATTTGCATATTTCAATAGGAGCAATTACAATGTTGCTTGGGTACGGCGACATAATGTATCCCATTGCAGATGTCTCTGAAAACTCTTTACAATGGGTCATCTCGTTTTGGACATATTCTCAAAATGTTAATTTTGGACACCACTGTATTTGCAAAAACTGAGATTAGAAAACGTTTAAACAGGAACTTTTATAAAAATCAATTATGAAAAGAAAATAGGTGAATGAAGTGTGTGAAATAAAAATAAATTCATTAAACACTCATTAAATCTCGGGGAACATTTGCATTTCCTTTCCGTCTCGTTTCACCATTACATTTCCCCTCTTTAAATAGGACCGTGCTTAAATTTTCATCTCTTCCTATACCTCGTTTGCATACAAAATATCTTGTTTGTAACGCTAATCACTTTTTTCGCTCTTTGTGTTCGGATATTTTTATACATTGTAACACAAACAGATTTGCGGCTGAATCCGTTTCTAATATTTATTTAAACAACAAGTATTTGAAACTAACTGTTTTATTTGCGTTCAATGTGCATTTTATTACCGATTTTCATTCACGTTGTATTTCCACAGGATATCCTTTATTCTAATGCGAACGCGCTTCCTTTTGATATTCGGTGTTAATATTAATGTATTCCATTTTAATGCTTCAGAGCTAAGAGTAAATGTCGAAAAAAAGAAAAAAATAAGAGCAAAGGAAATGAAAACAGTAATCATTTGAAACAGATGGAAAAGAATAGAAATAAGAAACAAGTCGAATAATAAAACCATGAACGTCAAAATTACTAATAAATCGGGCGTATGCATTTCGACAGTATTTCGCAGGGATTTTTATTATCACTATTCTTTTTTAGCAGTTGAATGATCTCAGCGGAAATGGCCTAAAATTACTTTCCCCGAAGAAGGAAGAGAACAAGGATCGAGGAAATAACATTAGAATGCCTCACTCAAAAAGACATTAGCTCTCTAAGATTTGGAATTAAATAATCTTTATACCACTGATAGAGACATTAAACTAACATTGTAACATTTTTGAAATACGAAGAAATTTTACGATATCGTTAATGAAAAAGGGAAAAAAAATTATGTTTTGGAGTTCACTAGTATGCTGATAGAACGCACACGAAGCTATTTCACTTACAGTCAAATTCTCAGAGTAACAGGTTTATTCTTTAGCAGTGGAAACTGGATTTTTGTCGGTGATAGAGATCGAAGTCGCGTCTCCTCGTTCCGGAGTGAGTTTCTCTAACCGACTAAGCTACACCGACGGAATGCATCGCTGCAGATTTGTCTTCTTGACACGTGCTTTACCTCTGTAATACGTCACATAGCTAAGCTTCAGATTAAACACCACCACAGTTGGTCTTACAAACTCAGACTTAACATTGTAGAGCATCTATATATTAATGCTATATGGTTTTTTATTGTGAGTCCTATTTTGAGAGAACGGCTGAACGTAAAGTTATGGTTGAGGAATCAAAATAAAGGTCTTACCATGTAGATGTACCAGTAGAAGAGAACAATGAGATTGAGGAAACGGTTCAGACGTTGTGGGGCAGCAAATTTCCCATATAAAGTCTATAGGAGAAGCGTGCGGTTGACATTCGATCGCCTGCGGTTGACTCACGCGCTATTGAAGGCGGCAGCATGGAGGGACTGAGATAGTCCAAAGTCCGAAGTCTTCTCTTTTCTGAACGAACCGTTGAGCAAAGCAACGCTAACAGGCATTCGTATCAAAGTTCTTCTCATCGGAACAGCGAACACTCTCGAAGACCTGACTGCATTATGCCGTTGGACTGTGTGATGCACACACTGAGTAGCCATTTTTTTATGACCACCCCCTCAGTACTTCGTTGGGTCACCTTTTGCCTTTAATACTGCGTCGATTCTTCGTGTCATAGACTCCACGAGATGTTGATAGGTGATTTGTGGAATCTGAGACCATGCTTGATAAATAACACTTTCCAGGAGTGTGAGATGCAGGGTTGTGGATCCAGCTGTCTGATGGACAGTTCGACTTCATCCCACAAATTCGCAATGGGGTTGAGATCTGGAGATTGTGGGAGCCACCTAGGCAAAGTAAACTCACTGGCATGTTCCTGAAACCAATCCTGTACAATACGAGCACTATGGCAGGACGCATTATCTTGTTGAAAGTAGCCATCGCCATTGGGATAAACCATCCACATGACAGGATGCATTTGGTCCTCAACGATGTTTAGATATGATGTGGCAGTCAGACGTTGATCAACACGAATTAAAGGGCCCAAAGCGTGCCAGGAAAATATTCCCCAAACCACAACGTTACCTCCACCAGCTTGAAGGGTTGTAGCAATGAATTTGGGGTCCATGCTTTCGTGCTGTTTCCGCAAAATTCTCACTCGTCCATCGGCATGGTACAACTGAAAACGTGATTCATCGGACCACATAATCTGTTTCCAGTTATCGACTGTCCAATCCTTATTGTCCTGTGCGAACTGGAGACGTTTTCTCTTGTTAACTGCAGACAGCAAAAGTGTTCGAACAGGCCTTCGGCCGCCATATCCCATCCGATGCAGTGTACGGCGAACAGTGCTTGCAGAGATCATTTGAGGGGATTCTTGATTAAGATGGTCTGTAATTTGCTGCACTGTTGCCCTTCTGTTGTCTGTTACCAGTCTGGATACTCTCCGTTCCGCCCGAGCAGTCACTAGTCGATGACGACCACACGTTGCACGTAGAGACCCAGTTTTTTGGCTGAGAGTCCAGTCTTCAAACAATTTAACAACAGCTGCTCTGGAACATTTCACGAATGCGGCGGTTTCGGTGATACTCGCTCCATGGCTCGGAGCTCCTACAATCATCCCACGTTGAAAGACCGTCAAATCGCATTTTTTACCCATATCGTAACCCCAAAATCACTTCTACTACTGTCGCAAGCTGTCTCTTTTTATACTAGACTCGCCCTCTGGCTGCAACAGCGTGCAGCCATAGCTCATTTGCTTAAAACTGTCAGGTGGTCATAATAAAGTGGTCACTCAGTGTATATATACACTTCAATATTCATTCGATCCAGTTTATTCTCTTAGGTAAGACGTTTCCCATTATGTAAAGATGTAAATAAACTTTCCGTTGACCATTGTCAGTGAAAATATTTAGAATGTACGCATTGAATTGCGCATCTGTATCTTCACTCTATAAGGTTTCTTACTGTGAGACCTATTTTGAGAGAACGGCTGAACGTAAAAATGTGTTTCAGATATCAAAATAAAGGTCTTACCATGTACATGTGTCAGTCGAAGAGAAAACTGAGATTGGGCCCTCGATTCGGGCATAGTTGGGTGGCAGAGTTCCCATGTAAAGTCTATGGGAGAAGCGTGCGGCCTTTATCTACATTAGGCCCTCAGTTCAGTGTTAGACTTGGTGTGTGCATGGTGTTCTATTGTCAGTCCTAAAGTAAGTAAATACTTTATTGCATACTTACCCTTAACAGAATGTCTCTCCCGCAGAAAAACATAAGAGACTTACTGGAATGCGTGAACTTCCAGTAAGTTTCTTATGTCTCAGATAAGAGAGAATGAAAAGTATGCGCAACGTGAATCTCATTCCAACAACATTTACAAACACAGTTGTGACTGAAGATGAGAGTGAAAGAGTGCGCTATCCAGTTGAACTTTTGCACACGATTGAGATGAGTGGACTTCCGCCTCACATTTTACAACTAAAAAAGGGTGCAGTCGTGATGCTCATCACGAACCTGGTGGTGCAGTGGTCTAAGGGCTGGCTTATGATGATTCGTTCGTGAAGGGTATGAGTTCGAATCCCGGTGAGGCATGGCTTTTGTGTTTGTCTCACGGCACTGGCTCTCTCCCTTCTCTGGAACCAGTGACCCTAAATTAGGTACGGGCGTCTGCTTATAGCCCATTGAGTTGCTAACGGTGGTCGTTAAACCTTTAGTCAAAATAAAAAGTCACGAGCCTGGACTATTGTCTTTACTGAAGTGGTTGAATGAATTTGTCAATCTTATAAAGTTTACATTTGTTGTTTCATATCAGTTTATTCTTTAAAAAAACAACAACAAAAAAACTAACAGTCGATTCCAATGGGTTTCGTCTAGTAATACATTTATAGACGCAGTAAACACAAACATGAAGGAAAGAGCTTTATCCATCCTTTTTATTAGGCTGTAGCAGGTGAAATGTCCAATTTTACAGACTGGCGCAAGTAATTTGCAAATAAACGCATCGAGCGATGTGATTTGGGATATGTAATTTTAAAGCATCAAGGATGCGGCCTGTATTGCACGAATCAACGCATTGAGTGATGTGACATGTGATGTGTGAATTCGAATCATTTTATTATTATTATTTTTTTTTGATTTACAGTTGAGGAACTTTAGCATACAAAGTACATTGGCGTGCAAAAATTAAGGACGACACGGTTTTTCGAATGTAACGTCGTGCAGAAGTGCTCCACATCGACTCAAATCATACTATAAGATCCCCAAGATGTACGAATATCGGACAAGTGAGCAAGACCGTCCAAACAAGGAATCCAAGGGATATAAAGGCACTTTATTGAAAAGGTAGCTTCGAGCACAACTGGACAGAAGACAGAAACGTCCATGTGACAGGCGGCTACCAAGAGAAATCCAGTCTTTTGTAGGGGACTGCCCTGACTGCGTTGCAGGATTTACAACGTCTGTCCATGCTGAGGACGAGGTTGTCAAGGAGCTGTTGAGGCATCGCGGCCCATTCCTCTTGTAGCGCCAATCACAGATGCGGAATCGTTTCTGGTGGCTGGTGACGTGCTGCCAAGCGTCTCCCAAGAAGGTCCCACACGTGTTCGATTGAATTTAGGTCCGGGGACATTGCTAGCCAATGCATGTGTTAAATATCTTCACTCTCCAACAGCTCTGCGACAGCCATTGTAGGATGAAGTGTAGCGTTGTCCTTCATAAAGAGGAACTCAGGACCCACAGCACCTTTAAGCAGACGCACGTGAGGCAGGAGGACCTCGGTACAATAGCGGACACCAGTGACTGAACCTCCCTGGAAGATGTGAAGGTCAGTACGGCTACCAAGCATGATACCGCTCCAAACGAGAACTCCGATACCTCCAAACCGGTCCCTTTCGATGATGTTGGAGGTGTGATTGCGTATTCTCTGCTCTCTCCAGATGCATACACGTCCAGAATCGCTCATCAGACTAAAACCCGTTTGGGCACCTCGTAAGCCTGCGCATCCGGCCAGGGCCACAAAGCTGAGAGCGTGACATAGTGTAAATTCAAAAGACTTATGACTGAAAAATAAAGTGAAATTAAATCGGCTCTCATCCGTAAAGTGAACTCGACCCCATTGCTGATGTGTCCAGTTCTTGTGTTCCTGGGACCAGAGAAACCGCCGTCTCCGATGAGCAGGCGTTAATGGCACACACCGTACTGGTCGTCGTGCAAATAGACCACCTTTGTGTGCAGCCTCCTGGCTACTGTAAAACGCGATAACGGACGTCCAGTTGTGTGTTGCATGTGCTTTGCGATTTCTCACGGTGTCTGCCGTCTGTCTCTTCTCACCTTAGGACAATATACCGGTCGCTCGCCGCCGTGGTTGCTCGTGGACGACCACTGCTTAACTCTCGGACAGCTGTTCCTGTCGTTTGAAATGCTCTCCAAGCTCGTGAAACGATGCCGTGAGCGATCCCGAACTCCTCGGCCACACTGGCCACACTTCGACCTTCTTCCAACTTCCCAATGACGCGACCTCGGGTAAAGTCATCCAGATGTCGTCTACTGGATTGCCTGTTGGCCATATCACACGGTGGCAGGAACTCGACGTCGTTCAAACTGATGTACACCGTGCAATAATTTTCACCGAATTGCTGAGCGTACACCGCCCGTGTACTTTATACCCTTCCGACACTCCTCCCTCCTCCTTACGTCATGCTGCATATATGCGCATGCCCTACCGTACCGGACCATAATCTATCTCCTGAGTGGTCTTTGGATCCGTTCTGCCTGCTCGTTCCGCTGTCATGCTAATTTCTCCTCTTCGTCCTTAATTTTTGCACACCAGTGTATCTGCCGCGTAACAATTCATGAAGTAATCCACGGGGAACTGAAATTGAAGAAAAACACTTGGTGCCAAACGAACTGAACTGACGTCTCAATAAAAGAATACAAGGGTTCAAACACGTCCTAAAATGCTCGAATGTTTGCAAGGCTTGTCACAGGTAACGAGTTAAAATAAACGTCAATCCATTCATTATAAAGGTGACAAAGTCTTCCCCAAAGAAGTTTCGAGCAGCGTGCTTTCCTGGAAAGCATATGGCTACAGTCTCCTGGATAGGCAGTGGCTGATTCATCGGGAGTCGACAGGCGCAACCCTAAAACAGAGAGAATGGCCAAGTTCGTCAGCAACTAACGCACTTATTTTTAAAAAATATAGTAAAAAATGCACAGGTTTTCGAAAAAGGTTTTGTGACAATGGAAATTTCCTGGGAATTTGGAGATAAAACGTTCTGTTCTAGTTTCATCAGCTAAAACAAATCAACAACAGAAAACCAAAAAGAAACTAGAGGTACAGAAACAGGAAAAGCTCATAAGAAAAGTGAAAAGACATTTTCTCTGATCGTGAAAAGCAATGCACGTGCTATGTTCTGTTCTTGAGTATATTGCCCGGTAGCATAAGAAATTGGGAACAGGGAAGGTCATGAACTCCGGAATGCGTGTCAGATAGTGTGAGTAACAAAACCGAAGTATGTATATTTCTCGTTTGAGCCTTAAACAAAAACCCGTAAAGATATTCTCAACTATGCTGCTTTCTGTTCGGTTTCGATGAGTTTTGCGGATTTTTCACCCCTTCCAGTTTTACCACGCGTTAGTCTTACAATACACAGTGAGCCCCGTTAAGTAATGAGACTGATTTTTCACGGAGAAGCCCTTTGAATGTAAGTAACAAAGGTGTATATAGTTTTGACCGCTAGAGTGTGCACTGCCATTGCAAGGACAACTTTCGAGTAAGGTGACGCAGCAGTTTTGGTGCGGCCACCATTCAAGAAAGATCTGTGTGAGTGGTAAAATTTTACTCTTGATAAAATTTTGCAACGTTTAAAGATGAGAGGGAGTCCCTTGAGGATGAACCACGCACAGGACGTCCAGTTTCTGCACGGACAAATGAAAACGCGGTGCACGCTGAACAACTTGATGTCTGTATGGAAACGATCAGGGTAATCTTAGAAAAAGATCTGCGCACGAGGAAGATTTGTTCGAGAAGGTTATGTTATTATAAATTCACAAGACTGTGAACACTCAAGAGACGTATATAGCGTATTAAATCCGTTTATTTTTGTGGTATAGTATGCACAAAGATTAACCAAGCTTTCACACTCAACTGGAAGGCTTTATCAAGGCAATGGTATACATTTTATTTTCTTGAAAAAGCCTCCCAGTGAAGTGTGAGAGCTTGGCGAATCTTTGTGCTTACTACACCACAAAAATAAGCGGATTTAATACGCTACATGCGTCTCTTAAGAATTGTTCGAGGTTTATGCCGCACACTTTGATACACGAACAGAGACAGCACCGGGCTGTATGTTACCTGTTGAGGCAGTTGTAAAAAATGAGAGACAAAGGAGAGGCAGTTGTTTAAAATGAGAGACAGAGAGACAGAGAAAGACAGTTCTCTGTCTTATCAGTCGTTAAAAATCATTGTTAGACAGTTCTTTAAAATTACAGACAGAGAAACAGTTGTTAAAAATGAGAGACAAATGAGAAACAGCACCGGGCTGTATGTTGCCTGTGAAGCAGTTGTTAAAAATGAGAGACATACAACAGAGACACCACCGGGATGTATGTTGCCTGTGAAGCAGTTGTTAAAAATGAGAGACATACAACAGAGACAGCACCGGGCTGTATGTTGCCTGTGAAGCAGTTGTTAAAAATGAGAGACATACAACAGAGACACCACCGGGATGTATGTAGCCTGTGAAGCAGTTGTTAAAAATGAGAGACATACAACAGAGACAGCACCGGGCTGTATGTTGCCTGTGAAGCAGTTGTTAAAAATGTGAGACATACAACAGAGACAGCACCGGGCTGTATGTTGCCTGTGAAGCAGTTGTTAAAAATGAGAGACATACAACAGAAACAGCACCGGGTTGTATGTTGCCTGTGAAGCAGTTGTTAAAAACGAAAGACATACAACAGAAACAGCACCGGGGGATTGTATGTTGCCTGTGAAGCAGTTGTTAAAAATGAAAGACATACAACAGAAACAGCACCGGGGGATTGTATGTTGCCTGTGAAGCAGTTGTTAAAAATGAAAGACATACAACAGAAACAGCACCGGGTTGTATGTTGCCTGTGAAGCAGTTGTTAAAAATGAAAGACATACAACAGAAACAGCACCGGGGGTTGTATGTTGCCTGTGAAGCAGTTGTTAAAAATGAAAGACATACAACAGAAACAGCACCGGGGGGTTGTATGTTGCCTGTGAAGCAGTTGTTAAAAATGAAAGACATACAACAGAAACAGCACCGGGGGGTTGTATGTTGCCTGTGAAGCAGTTGTTAAAAATGAAAGACATACAACAGAAACAGCACCGGGTTGTATGTTGCCTGTGAAGCAGTTGTTAAAAATGAAAGACATACAACAGAAACAGCACCGGGTTGTATGTTGCCTGTGAAGCAGTTGTTAAAAATGAAAGACATACAACAGAAACAGCACCGGGTTGTATGTTGCCTGTGAAGCAGTTGTTAAAAATGAAAAACATACAACAGAAACAGCACCGGGTTGTATGTTGCCTGTGAAGCAGTTGTTAAAAATGAGAGACATACAACAGAGACAGCACCGAGTTGTGTGTTGCCTGTGAAGCAGTTGTTAAAAATGAGAGACATACAACAGAAACAGCACCGGGTTGTATGTTGCCTGTGAAGCAGTTGTTAAAAATGAAAGACATACAACAGAAACAGCACCGGGTTGTATGTTGCCTGTGAAGCAGTTGTTAAAAATGAAAGACATACAACAGAAACAGCACCGGGGGGTTGTATGTTGCCTGTGAAGCAGTTGTTAAAAATGAAAGACATACAACAGAAACAGCACCGGGTTGTATGTTGCCTGTGAAGCAGTTGTTAAAAATGAAAGACATACAACAGAAACAGCACCGGGGGTTGTATGTTGCCTGTGAAGCAGTTGTTAAAAATGAAAGACATACAACAGAAACAGCACCGGGTTGTATGTTGCCTGTGAAGCAGTTGTTAAAAATGAGAGACATACAACAGAGACAGCACCGGGCTGTGTGTTGCCTGTGAAGCAGTTGTTAAAAATGAGAGACATACAACAGAAACAGCACCGGGTTGTATGTTGCCTGTGAAGCAGTTGTTAAAAATGAAAGACATACAACAGAAACAGCACCGGGTTGTATGTTGCCTGTGAAGCAGTTGTTAAAAATGAAAGACATACAACAGAAACAGCACCGGGGTTGTATGTTGCCTGTGAAGCAGTTGTTAAAAATGAAAGACATACAACAGAAACAGCACCGGGGGGGGTTGTATGTTGCCTGTGAAGCAGTTGTTAAAAATGAAAGACATACAACAGAAACAGCACCGGGGGTTGTATGTTGCCTGTGAAGCAGTTGTTAAAAATGAAAGACATACAACAGAAACAGCACCGGGTTGTATGTTGCCTGTGAAGCAGTTGTTAAAAATGAAAGACATACAACAGAAACAGCACCGGGTTGTATGTTGCCTGTGAAGCAGTTGTTAAAAATGAAAGACATACAACAGAAACAGCACCGGGTTGTATGTTGCCTGTGAAGCAGTTGTTAAAAATGAAAGACATACAACAGAAACAGCACCGGGTTGTATGTTTGCACTCTGTGAAGCAGTTGTGAAAAATGAGAGACATACAACAGAGACAGCACCGGGCTGTGTGTTGCCTGTGAAGCAGTTCTTAAAAATGAGAGACATACAACAGAAACAGCACCGGGTTGTATGTTGCCTGTGAAGCAGTTGTTAAAAATGAGAGACATACAACAGAGACACCACCGGGATGTATGTAGCCTGTGAAGCAGATGTTAAAAATGAGAGACATACAACAGAGACAGCACCGGGCTGTATGATGCCTGTGAAGCAGTTGTTAAAAATGTGAGACATACAACAGAGACAGCACCGGGCTGTATGTTGCCTGTGAAGCAGTTGTTAAAAATGAGAGACATACAACAGAAACAGCACCGGGTTGTATGTTGCCTGTGAAGCAGTTGTTAAAAATGAAAGACATACAACAGAAACAGCACCGGGTTGTATGTTGCCTGTGAAGCAGTTGTTAAAAATGAAAGACATACAACAGAAACAGCACCGGGGGATTGTATGTTGCCTGTGAAGCAGTTGTTAAAAATGAAAGACATACAACAGAAACAGCACCGGGTAGTATGTTGCCTGTGAAGCAGTTGTTAAAAATGAAAGACATACAACAGAAACAGCACCGGGGGTTGTATGTTGCCTGTGAAGCAGTTGTTAAAAATGAAAGACATACAACAGAAACAGCACCGGGTTGTATGTTGCCTGTGAAGCAGTTGTTAAAAATGAAAGACATACAACAGAAACAGCACCGGGGTTGTATGTTGCCTGTGAAGCAGTTGTTAAAAATGAAAGACATACAACAGAAACAGCAACGGGTTGTATGTTGCCTGTGAAGCAGTTGTTAAAAATGAAAGACATACAACAGAAACAGCACCGGGTTGTATGTTGCCTGTGAAGCAGTTGTTAAAAATGAAAGACATACAACAGAAACAGCACCGGGTTGTATGTTGCCTGTGAAGCAGTTGTTAAAAATGAAAGACATACAACAGAAACAGCACCGGGTTGTATGTTGCCTGTGAAGCAGTTGTTAAAAATGAGAGACATACAACAGAGACAGCACCGAGTTGTGTGTTGCCTGTGAAGCAGTTGTTAAAAATGAGAGACATACAACAGAAACAGCACCGGGTTGTATGTTGCCTGTGAAGCAGTTGTTAAAAATGAAAGACATACAACAGAAACAGCACCGGGTTGTATGTTGCCTGTGAAGCAGTTGTTAAAAATGAAAGACATACAACAGAAACAGCACCGGGGGTTGTATGTTGCCTGTGAAGCAGTTGTTAAAAATGAAAGACATACAACAGAAACAGCACCGGGTTGTATGTTGCCTGTGAAGCAGTTGTTAAAAATGAAAGACATACAACAGAAACAGCACCGGGTTGTATGTTGCCTGTGAAGCAGTTGTTAAAAATGAAAGACATACAACAGAAACAGCACCGGGTTGTATGTTGCCTGTGAAGCAGTTGTTAAAAATGAGAGACATACAACAGAGACAGCACCGGGCTGTGTGTTGCCTGTGAAGCAGTTGTTAAAAATGAGAGACATACAACAGAAACAGCACCGGGTTGTATGTTGCCTGTGAAGCAGTTGTTAAAAATGAAAGACATACAACAGAAAGAGCACCGGGTTGTATGTTGCCTGTGAAGCAGTTGTTAAAAATGAAAGACATACAACAGAAACAGCACCGGGGGTTGTATGTTGCCTGTGAAGCAGTTGTTAAAAATGAAAGACATACAACAGAAACAGCAACGGGTTGTATGTTGCCTGTGAAGCAGTTGTTAAAAATGAAAGACATACAACAGAAACAGCACCGGGGGTTGTATGTTGCCTGTGAAGCAGTTGTTAAAAATGAAAGACATACAACAGAAACAGCACCGGGTTGTATGTTGCCTGTGAAGCAGTTGTTAAAAATGAAAGACATACAACAGAAACAGCACCGGGTTGTATGTTGCCTGTGAAGCAGTTGTTAAAAATGAAAGACATACAACAGAAACAGCACCGGGTTGTATGTTGCCTGTGAAGCAGTTGTTAAAAATGAAAGACATACAACAGAAACAGCACCGGGTTGTATGTTGCCTGTGAAGCAGTTGTTAAAAATGAGAGACATACAACAGAGACAGCACCGGGCTGTATGTTGCCTGTGAAGCAGTTGTTAAAAATGAGAGACATACAACAGAAACAGCACCGGGTTGTATGTTGCCTGTGAAGCAGTTGTTAAAAATGAAAAACATACAACAGAAACAGCACCGGGTTGTATGTTGCCTGTGAAGCAGTTGTTAAAAATGAAAGACATACAACAGAAACAGCACCGGGTTGTATGTTGTCTGTGAAGCAGTTGTTAAAAATGAAAGACATACAACAGAAACAGCACCGGGTTGTATGTTGCCTGTGAAGCAGTTGTTAAAAATGAAAGACATACAACAGAAACAGCACCGGGTTGTATGTTGCCTGTGAAGCAGTTGTTAAAAATGAAAGACATACAACAGAAACAGCACCGGGTTGTATGTTGCCTGTGAAGCAGTTGTTAAAAATGAAAGACATACAACAGAAACAGCACCGGGTTGTATGTTGCCTGTGAAGCAGTTGTTAAAAATGAGAGACATACAACAGAAACAGCACCGGGTTGTATGTTGCCTGTGAAGCAGTTGTTAAAAACGAAAGACATACAACAGAAACAGCAGCGGGTTGTATGTTGCCTGTGAAGCAGTTGTTAAAAATGAAAGACATACAACAGAAACAGCACCGGGGGATTGTATGTTGCCTGTGAAGCAGTTGTTAAAAATGAAAGACATACAACAGAAACAGCACCGGGTTGTATGTTGCCTGTGAAGCAGTTGTTAAAAATGAAAGACATACAACAGAAACAGCACCGGGTTGTATGTTGCCTGTGAAGCAGTTGTTAAAAATGAAAGACATACAACAGAAACAGCACCGGGTTGTATGTTGCCTGTGAAGCAGTTGTTAAAAATGAAAGACATACAACAGAAACAGCACCGGGTTGTATGTTGCCTGTGAAGCAGTTGTTAAAAATGAAAGACATACAACAGAAACAGCACCGGGTTGTATGTTGCCTGTGAAGCAGTTGTTAAAAATGAAAGACATACAACAGAAACAGCACCGGGTTGTATGTTGCCTGTGAAGCAGTTGTTAAAAATGAGAGACATACAACAGAGACAGCACCGGGCTGTGTGTTGCCTGTGAAGCAGTTGTTAAAAATGAGAGACATACAACAGAAACAGCACCGGGTTGTATGTTGCCTGTGAAGCAGTTGTTAAAAATGAAAGACATACAACAGAAACAGCACCGGGTTGTATGTTGCCTGTGAAGCAGTTGTTAAAAATGAAAGACATACAACAGAAACAGCACCGGGGGTTGTATGTTGCCTGTGAAGCAGTTGTTAAAAATGAAAGACATACAACAGAAACAGCACCGGGTTGTATGTTGCCTGTGAAGCAGTTGTTAAAAATGAAAGACATACAACAGAAACAGCACCGGGGGTTGTATGTTGCCTGTGAAGCAGTTGTTAAAAATGAAAGACATACAACAGAAACAGCACCGGGTTGTATGTTGCCTGTGAAGCAGTTGTTAAAAATGAAAGACATACAACAGAAACAGCACCGGGTTGTATGTTGCCTGTGAAGCAGTTGTTAAAAATGAAAGACATACAACAGAAACAGCACCGGGTTGTATGTTGCCTGTGAAGCAGTTGTTAAAAATGAAAGACATACAACAGAAACAGCACCGGGTTGTATGTTGCCTGTGAAGCAGTTGTGAAAAATGAGAGACATACAACAGAGACAGCACCGGGCTGTGTGTTGCCTGTGAAGCAGTTCTTAAAAATGAGAGACATACAACAGAAACAGCACCGGGTTGTATGTTGCCTGTGAAGCAGTTGTTAAAAATGAGAGACATACAACAGAGACACCACCGGGATGTATGTAGCCTGTGAAGCAGATGTTAAAAATGAGAGACATACAACAGAGACAGCACCGGGCTGTATGATGCCTGTGAAGCAGTTGTTAAAAATGTGAGACATACAACAGAGACAGCACCGGGCTGTATGTTGCCTGTGAAGCAGTTGTTAAAAATGAGAGACATACAACAGAAACAGCACCGGGTTGTATGTTGCCTGTGAAGCAGTTGTTAAAAACGAAAGACATACAACAGAAACAGCACCGGGTTGTATGTTGCCTGTGAAGCAGTTGTTAAAAATGAAAGACATACAACAGAAACAGCACCGGGGGATTGTATGTTGCCTGTGAAGCAGTTGTTAAAAATGAAAGACATACAACAGAAACAGCACCGGGTAGTATGTTGCCTGTGAAGCAGTTGTTAAAAATGAAAGACATACAACAGAAACAGCACCGGGGGTTGTATGTTGCCTGTGAAGCAGTTGTTAAAAATGAAAGACATACAACAGAAACAGCACCGGGTTGTATGTTGCCTGTGAAGCAGTTGTTAAAAATGAAAGACATACAACAGAAACAGCACCGGGGGTTGTATGTTGCCTGTGAAGCAGTTGTTAAAAATGAAAGACATACAACAGAAACAGCACCGGGTTGTATGTTGCCTGTGAAGCAGTTGTTAAAAATGAAAGACATACAACAGAAACAGCACCGGGTTGTATGTTGCCTGTGAAGCAGTTGTTAAAAATGAAAGACATACAACAGAAACAGCACCGGGTTGTATGTTGCCTGTGAAGCAGTTGTTAAAAATGAAAGACATACAACAGAAACAGCACCGGGTTGTATGTTGCCTGTGAAGCAGTTGTTAAAAATGAGAGACATACAACAGAGACAGCACCGAGTTGTGTGTTGCCTGTGAAGCAGTTGTTAAAAATGAGAGACATACAACAGAAACAGCACCGGGTTGTATGTTGCCTGTGAAGCAGTTGTTAAAAATGAAAGACATACAACAGAAACAGCACCGGGTTGTATGTTGCCTGTGAAGCAGTTGTTAAAAATGAAAGACATACAACAGAAACAGCACCGGGGTTGTATGTTGCCTGTGAAGCAGTTGTTAAAAATGAAAGACATACAACAGAAACAGCACCGGGTTGTATGTTGCCTGTGAAGCAGTTGTTAAAAATGAAAGACATACAACAGAAACAGCACCGGGTTGTATGTTGCCTGTGAAGCAGTTGTTAAAAATGAAAGACATACAACAGAAACAGCACCGGGTTGTATGTTGCCTGTGAAGCAGTTGTTAAAAATGAGAGACATACAACAGAGACAGCACCGGGCTGTGTGTTGCCTGTGAAGCAGTTGTTAAAAATGAGAGACATACAACAGAAACAGCACCGGGTTGTATGTTGCCTGTGAAGCAGTTGTTAAAAATGAAAGACATACAACAGAAAGAGCACCGGGTTGTATGTTGCCTGTGAAGCAGTTGTTAAAAATGAAAGACATACAACAGAAACAGCACCGGGGGGTTGTATGTTGCCTGTGAAGCAGTTGTTAAAAATGAAAGACATACAACAGAAACAGCAACGGGTTGTATGTTGCCTGTGAAGCAGTTGTTAAAAATGAAAGACATACAACAGAAACAGCACCGGGGGGTTGTATGTTGCCTGTGAAGCAGTTGTTAAAAATGAAAGACATACAACAGAAACAGCACCGGGTTGTATGTTGCCTGTGAAGCAGTTGTTAAAAATGAAAGACATACAACAGAAACAGCACCGGGTTGTATGTTGCCTGTGAAGCAGTTGTTAAAAATGAAAGACATACAACAGAAACAGCACCGGGTTGTATGTTGCCTGTGAAGCAGTTGTTAAAAATGAAAGACATACAACAGAAACAGCACCGGGTTGTATGTTGCCTGTGAAGCAGTTGTTAAAAATGAGAGACATACAACAGAGACAGCACCGGGCTGTGTGTTGCCTGTGAAGCAGTTGTTAAAAATGAGAGACATACAACAGAAACAGCACCGGGTTGTATGTTGCCTGTGAAGCAGTTGTTAAAAATGAAAAACATACAACAGAAACAGCACCGGGTTGTATGTTGCCTGTGAAGCAGTTGTTAAAAATGAAAGACATACAACAGAAACAGCACCGGGTTGTATGTTGTCTGTGAAGCAGTTGTTAAAAATGAAAGACATACAACAGAAACAGCACCGGGTTGTATGTTGCCTGTGAAGCAGTTGTTAAAAATGAAAGACATACAACAGAAACAGCACCGGGGGTTTGTATGTTGCCTGTGAAGCAGTTGTTAAAAATGAAAGACATACAACAGAAACAGCACCGGGTTGTATGTTGCCTGTGAAGCAGTTGTTAAAAATGAAAGACATACAACAGAAACAGCACCGGGTTGTATGTTGCCTGTGAAGCAGTTGTTAAAAATGAGAGACATACAACAGAAACAGCACCGGGTTGTATGTTGCCTGTGAAGCAGTTGTTAAAAACGAAAGACATACAACAGAAACAGCAGCGGGTTGTATGTTGCCTGTGAAGCAGTTGTTAAAAATGAAAGACATACAACAGAAACAGCACCGGGGGATTGTATGTTGCCTGTGAAGCAGTTGTTAAAAATGAAAGACATACAACAGAAACAGCACCGGGTTGTATGTTGCCTGTGAAGCAGTTGTTAAAAATGAAAGACATACAACAGAAACAGCACCGGGTTGTATGTTGCCTGTGAAGCAGTTGTTAAAAATGAAAGACATACAACAGAAACAGCACCGGGTTGTATGTTGCCTGTGAAGCAGTTGTTAAAAATGAAAGACATACAACAGAAACAGCACCGGGTTGTATGTTGCCTGTGAAGCAGTTGTTAAAAATGAAAGACATACAACAGAAACAGCACCGGGTTGTATGTTGCCTGTGAAGCAGTTGTTAAAAATGAGAGACATACAACAGAGACAGCACCGAGTTGTGTGTTGCCTGTGAAGCAGTTGTTAAAAATGAGAGACATACAACAGAAACAGCACCGGGTTGTATGTTGCCTGTGAAGCAGTTGTTAAAAATGAAAGACATACAACAGAAACAGCACCGGGTTGTATGTTGCCTGTGAAGCAGTTGTTAAAAATGAAAGACATACAACAGAAACAGCACCGGGGGGTTGTATGTTGCCTGTGAAGCAGTTGTTAAAAATGAAAGACATACAACAGAAACAGCACCGGGTTGTATGTTGCCTGTGAAGCAGTTGTTAAAAATGAAAGACATACAACAGAAACAGCACCGGGTTGTATGTTGCCTGTGAAGCAGTTGTTAAAAATGAAAGACATACAACAGAAACAGCACCGGGTTGTATGTTGCCTGTGAAAGCAGTTGTTAAAAATGAGAGACATACAACAGAGACAGCACCGGGCTGTGTGTTGCCTGTGAAGCAGTTGTTAAAAATGAGAGACATACAACAGAAACAGCACCGGGTTGTATGTTGCCTGTGAAGCAGTTGTTAAAAATGAAAGACATACAACAGAAACAGCACCGGGTTGTATGTTGCCTGTGAAGCAGTTGTTAAAAATGAAAGACATACAACAGAAACAGCACCGGGGGGTTGTATGTTGCCTGTGAAGCAGTTGTTAAAAATGAAAGACATACAACAGAAACAGCACCGGGTTGTATGTTGCCTGTGAAGCAGTTGTTAAAAATGAAAGACATACAACAGAAACAGCACCGGGGGGTTGTATGTTGCCTGTGAAGCAGTTGTTAAAAATGAAAGACATACAACAGAAACAGCACCGGGTTGTATGTTGCCTGTGAAGCAGTTGTTAAAAATGAAAGACATACAACAGAAACAGCACCGGGTTGTATGTTGCCTGTGAAGCAGTTGTTAAAAATGAAAGACATACAACAGAAACAGCACCGGGTTGTATGTTGCCTGTGAAGCAGTTGTTAAAAATGAAAGACATACAACAGAAACAGCACCGGGTTGTGTGTTGCCTGTGAAGCAGTTGTGAAAAATGAGAGACATACAACAGAGACAGCACCGGGCTGTGTGTTGCCTGTGAAGCAGTTCTTAAAAATGAGAGACATACAACAGAAACAGCACCGGGTTGTATGTTGCCTGTGAAGCAGTTGTTAAAAATGAGAGACATACAACAGAGACACCACCGGGATGTATGTAGCCTGTGAAGCAGATGTTAAAAATGAGAGACATACAACAGAGACAGCACCGGGCTGTATGTTGCCTGTGAAGCAGTTGTTAAAAATGTGAGACATACAACAGAGACAGCACCGGGCTGTATGTTGCCTGTGAAGCAGTTGTTAAAAATGAGAGACATACAACAGAAACAGCACCGGGTTGTATGTTGCCTGTGAAGCAGTTGTTAAAAACGAAAGACATACAACAGAAACAGCACCGGGTTGTATGTTGCCTGTGAAGCAGTTGTTAAAAATGAAAGACATACAACAGAAACAGCACCGGGGGATTGTATGTTGCCTGTGAAGCAGTTGTTAAAAATGAAAGACATACAACAGAAACAGCACCGGGTAGTATGTTGCCTGTGAAGCAGTTGTTAAAAATGAAAGACATACAACAGAAACAGCACCGGGGTTGTATGTTGCCTGTGAAGCAGTTGTTAAAAATGAAAGACATACAACAGAAACAGCACCGGGTTGTATGTTGCCTGTGAAGCAGTTGTTAAAAATGAAAGACATACAACAGAAACAGCACCGGGGTTGTATGTTGCCTGTGAAGCAGTTGTTAAAAATGAAAGACATACAACAGAAACAGCACCGGGTTGTATGTTGCCTGTGAAGCAGTTGTTAAAAATGAAAGACATACAACAGAAACAGCACCGGGTTGTATGTTGCCTGTGAAGCAGTTGTTAAAAATGAAAGACATACAACAGAAACAGCACCGGGTTGTATGTTGCCTGTGAAGCAGTTGTTAAAAATGAAAGACATACAACAGAAACAGCACCGGGTTGTATGTTGCCTGTGAAGCAGTTGTTAAAAATGAGAGACATACAACAGAGACAGCACCGAGTTGTGTGTTGCCTGTGAAGCAGTTGTTAAAAATGAGAGACATACAACAGAAACAGCACCGGGTTGTATGTTGCCTGTGAAGCAGTTGTTAAAAATGAAAGACATACAACAGAAACAGCACCGGGTTGTATGTTGCCTGTGAAGCAGTTGTTAAAAATGAAAGACATACAACAGAAACAGCACCGGGGGGTTGTATGTTGCCTGTGAAGCAGTTGTTAAAAATGAAAGACATACAACAGAAACAGCACCGGGTTGTATGTTGCCTGTGAAGCAGTTGTTAAAAATGAAAAACATACAACAGAAACAGCACCGGGGGGTTGTATGTTGCCTGTGAAGCAGTTGTTAAAAATGAAAGACATACAACAGAAACAGCACTGGGTTGTATGTTGCCTGTGAAGCAGTTGTTAAAAATGAAAGACATACAACAGAAACAGCACCGGGCTGTGTGTTGCCTGTGAAGCAGTTGTTAAAAATGAAAAACATACAACAGAAACAGCACCGGGTTGTATGTTGCCTGTGAAGCAGTTGTTAAAAATGAAAGACATACAACAGAAACAGCACCGGGTTGTATGTTGCCTGTGAAGCAGTTGTTAAAAATGAAAGACATACAACAGAAACAGTACCGGGGGGTTGTATGTTGCCTGTGAAGCAGTTGTTAAAAATGAAAGACATACAACAGAAACAGCACCGGGTTGTATGTTGCCTGTGAAGCAGTTGTTAAAAATGAAAGACATACAACAGAAACAGCACCGGGGGGTTGTATGTTGCCTGTGAAGCAGTTGTTAAAAATGAAAGACATACAACAGAAACAGCACCGGGTTGTATGTTGCCTGTGAAGCAGTTGTTAAAAATGAAAGACATACAACAGAAACAGCACCGGGTTGTATGTTGCCTGTGAAGCAGTTGTTAAAAATGAAAGACATACAACAGAAACAGCACCGGGTTGTATGTTGCCTGTGAAGCAGTTGTTAAAAATGAAAGACATACAACAGAAACAGCACCGGGTTGTATGTTGCCTGTGAAGCAGTTGTTAAAAATGAGAGACATACAACAGAGACAGCACCGGGCTGTGTGTTGCCTGTGAAGCAGTTGTTAAAAATGAGAGACATACAACAGAAACAGCACCGGGTTGTATGTTGCCTGTGAAGCAGTTGTTAAAAATGAAAAACATACAACAGAAACAGCACCGGGTTGTATGTTGCCTGTGAAGCAGTTGTTAAAAATGAAAGACATACAACAGAAACAGCACCGGGTTGTATGTTGCCTGTGAAGCAGTTGTTAAAAATGAAAGACATACAACAGAAACAGCACCGGGTTGTATGTTGCCTGTGAAGCAGTTGTTAAAAATGAAAGACATACAACAGAAACAGCACCGGGGGTTTGTATGTTGCCTGTGAAGCAGTTGTTAAACATGAAAGACATACAACAGAAACAGCACCGGGTTGTATGTTGCCTGTGAAGCAGTTGTTAAAAATGAAAGACATACAACAGAAACAGCACCGGGTTGTATGTTGCCTGTGAAGCAGTTGTTAAAAATGAGAGACATACAACAGAAACAGCACCGGGTTGTATGTTGCCTGTGAAGCAGTTGTTAAAAACGAAAGACATACAACAGAAACAGCACCGGGTTGTATGTTGCCTGTGAAGCAGTTGTTAAAAATGAAAGACATACAACAGAAACAGCACCGGGGGATTGTATGTTGCCTGTGAAGCAGTTGTTAAAAATGAAAGACATACAACAGAAACAGCACCGGGGGATTGTATGTTGCCTGTGAAGCAGTTGTTAAAAATGAAAGACATACAACAGAAACAGCACCGGGGGATTGTATGTTGCCTGTGAAGCAGTTGTTAAAAATGAAAGACATACAACAGAAACAGCACCGGGTAGTATGTTGCCTGTGAAGCAGTTGTTAAAAATGAAAGACATACAACAGAAACAGCACCGGGTTGTATGTTGCCTGTGAAGCAGTTGTTAAAAATGAAAGACATACAACAGAAACAGCACCGGGGGGTTGTATGTTGCCTGTGAAGCAGTTGTTAAAAATGAAAGACATACAACAGAAACAGCACCGGGTTGTATGTTGCCTGTGAAGCAGTTGTTAAAAATGAAAGACATACAACAGAAACAGCACCGGGTTGTATGTTGCCTGTGAAGCAGTTGTTAAAAATGAAAGACATACAACAGAAACAGCACCGGGTTGTATGTTGCCTGTGAAGCAGTTGTTAAAAATGAAAGACATACAACAGAAACAGCACCGGGTTGTATGTTGACTGTGAAGCAGTTGTTAAAAATGAGAGACATACAACAGAGACAGCACCGGGCTGTGTGTTGCCTGTGAAGCAGTTGTTAAAAATGAGAGACATACAACAGAAACAGCACCGGGTTGTATGTTGCCTGTGAAGCAGTTGTTAAAAATGAAAGACATACAACAGAAACAGCACCGGGTTGTATGTTGCCTGTGAAGCAGTTGTTAAAAATGAAAGACATACAACAGAAACAGCACCGGGGGGTTGTATGTTGCCTGTGAAGCAGTTGTTAAAAATGAAAGACATACAACAGAAACAGCACCGGGTTGTATGTTGCCTGTGAAGCAGTTGTTAAAAATGAAAAACATACAACAGAAACAGCACCGGGGGTTGTATGTTGCCTGTGAAGCAGTTGTTAAAAATGAAAGACATACAACAGAAACAGCACCGGGTTGTATGTTGCCTGTGAAGCAGTTGTTAAAAATGAAAGACATACAACAGAAACAGCACCGGGTTGTATGTTGCCTGTGAAGCAGTTGTTAAAAATGAGAGACATACAACAGAGACAGCACCGGGCTGTGTGTTGCCTGTGAAGCAGTTGTTAAAAATGAGAGACATACAACAGAAACAGCACCGGGTTGTATGTTGCCTGTGAAGCAGTTGTTAAAAATGAAAGACATACAACAGAAACAGCACCGGGTTGTATGTTGCCTGTGAAGCAGTTGTTAAAAATGAAAGACATACAACAGAAACAGCACCGGGGGTTGTATGTTGCCTGTGAAGCAGTTGTTAAAAATGAAAGACATACAACAGAAACAGCACCGGGTTGTATGTTGCCTGTGAAGCAGTTGTTAAAAATGAAAGACATACAACAGAAACAGCACCGGGGGGTTGTATGTTGCCTGTGAAGCAGTTGTTAAAAATGAAAGACATACAACAGAAACAGCACCGGGTTGTATGTTGCCTGTGAAGCAGTTGTTAAAAATGAAAGACATACAACAGAAACAGCACCGGGTTGTATGTTGCCTGTGAAGCAGTTGTTAAAAATGAAAGACATACAACAGAAACAGCACCGGGTTGTATGTTGCCTGTGAAGCAGTTGTTAAAAATGAAAGACATACAACAGAAACAGCACCGGGTTGTATGTTGCCTGTGAAGCAGTTGTTAAAAATGAAAGACATACAACAGAAACAGCACCGGGTTGTATGTTGCCTGTGAAGCAGTTGTTAAAAATGAGAGACATACAACAGAGACAGCACCGAGTTGTGTGTTGCCTGTGAAGCAGTTGTTAAAAATGAGAGACATACAACAGAAACAGCACCGGGTTGTATGTTGCCTGTGAAGCAGTTGTTAAAAATGAAAGACATACAACAGAAACAGCACCGGGTTGTATGTTGCCTGTGAAGCAGTTGTTAAAAATGAAAGACATACAACAGAAACAGCACCGGGTTGTATGTTGCCTGTGAAGCAGTTGTTAAAAATGAAAGACATACAACAGAAACAGCACCGGGTTGTATGTTGCCTGTGAAGCAGTTGTTAAAAATGAAAGACATACAACAGAAACAGCACCGGGTTGTATGTTGCCTGTGAAGCAGTTGTTAAAAATGAGAGACATACAACAGAGACAGCACCGAGTTGTGTGTTGCCTGTGAAGCAGTTGTTAAAAATGAGAGACATACAACAGAAACAGCACCGGGTTGTATGTTGCCTGTGAAGCAGTTGTTAAAAATGAAAGACATACAACAGAA
Organism: Macrothele yani; assembly: GCA_039090855.1. NCBI lineage: Eukaryota > Metazoa > Arthropoda > Arachnida > Araneae > Macrothelidae > Macrothele > Macrothele yani. The sequence goes on from CM076998.1 coordinate 94,970,000, forward strand.
ACAGCACCGGGTTGTATGTTGCCTGTGAAGCAGTTGTTAAAAATGAAAGACATACAACAGAAACAGCACCGGGGGTTGTATGTTGCCTGTGAAGCAGTTGTTAAAAATGAAAGACATACAACAGAAACAGCACCGGGTTGTATGTTGCCTGTGAAGCAGTTGTTAAAAATGAAAGACATACAACAGAAACAGCACCGGGGGGTTGTATGTTGCCTGTGAAGCAGTTGTTAAAAATGAAAGACATACAACAGAAACAGCACCGGGTTGTATGTTGCCTGTGAAGCAGTTGTTAAAAATGAAAGACATACAACAGAAACAGCACCGGGTTGTATGTTGCCTGTGAAGCAGTTGTTAAAAATGAAAGACATACAACAGAAACAGCACCGGGTTGTATGTTGCCTGTGAAGCAGTTGTTAAAAATGAAAGACATACAACAGAAACAGCACCGGGTTGTATGTTGCCTGTGAAGCAGTTGTGAAAAATGAGAGACATACAACAGAGACAGCACCGGGCTGTGTGTTGCCTGTGAAGCAGTTCTTAAAAATGAGAGACATACAACAGAAACAGCACCGGGTTGTATGTTGCCTGTGAAGCAGTTGTTAAAAATGAGAGACATACAACAGAGACACCACCGGGATGTATGTAGCCTGTGAAGCAGATGTTAAAAATGAGAGACATACAACAGAGACAGCACCGGGCTGTATGTTGCCTGTGAAGCAGTTGTTAAAAATGTGAGACATACAACAGAGACAGCACCGGGCTGTATGTTGCCTGTGAAGCAGTTGTTAAAAATGAGAGACATACAACAGAAACAGCACCGGGTTGTATGTTGCCTGTGAAGCAGTTGTTAAAAACGAAAGACATACAACAGAAACAGCACCGGGTTGTATGTTGCCTGTGAAGCAGTTGTTAAAAATGAAAGACATACAACAGAAACAGCACCGGGGGATTGTATGTTGCCTGTGAAGCAGTTGTTAAAAATGAAAGACATACAACAGAAACAGCACCGGGTAGTATGTTGCCTGTGAAGCAGTTGTTAAAAATGAAAGACATACAACAGAAACAGCACCGGGGGTTGTATGTTGCCTGTGAAGCAGTTGTTAAAAATGAAAGACATACAACAGAAACAGCACCGGGTTGTATGTTGCCTGTGAAGCAGTTGTTAAAAATGAAAGACATACAACAGAAACAGCACCGGGGGTTGTATGTTGCCTGTGAAGCAGTTGTTAAAAATGAAAGACATACAACAGAAACAGCACCGGGTTGTATGTTGCCTGTGAAGCAGTTGTTAAAAATGAAAGACATACAACAGAAACAGCACCGGGTTGTATGTTGCCTGTGAAGCAGTTGTTAAAAATGAAAGACATACAACAGAAACAGCACCGGGTTGTATGTTGCCTGTGAAGCAGTTGTTAAAAATGAAAGACATACAACAGAAACAGCACCGGGTTGTATGTTGCCTGTGAAGCAGTTGTTAAAAATGAGAGACATACAACAGAGACAGCACCGAGTTGTGTGTTGCCTGTGAAGCAGTTGTTAAAAATGAGAGACATACAACAGAAACAGCACCGGGTTGTATGTTGCCTGTGAAGCAGTTGTTAAAAATGAAAGACATACAACAGAAACAGCACCGGGTTGTATGTTGCCTGTGAAGCAGTTGTTAAAAATGAAAGGCATACAACAGAAACAGCACCGGGGGTTGTATGTTGCCTGTGAAGCAGTTGTTAAAAATGAAAGACATACAACAGAAACAGCACCGGGTTGTATGTTGCCTGTGAAGCAGTTGTTAAAAATGAAAAACATACAACAGAAACAGCACCGGGGGTTGTATGTTGCCTGTGAAGCAGTTGTTAAAAATGAAAGACATACAACAGAAACAGCACTGGGTTGTATGTTGCCTGTGAAGCAGTTGTTAAAAATGAAAGACATACAACAGAAACAGCACCGGGCTGTGTGTTGCCTGTGAAGCAGTTGTTAAAAATGAAAAACATACAACAGAAACAGCACCGGGTTGTATGTTGCCTGTGAAGCAGTTGTTAAAAATGAAAGACATACAACAGAAACAGCACCGGGTTGTATGTTGCCTGTGAAGCAGTTGTTAAAAATGAAAGACATACAACAGAAACAGTACCGGGGGGTTGTATGTTGCCTGTGAAGCAGTTGTTAAAAATGAAAGACATACAACAGAAACAGCACCGGGTTGTATGTTGCCTGTGAAGCAGTTGTTAAAAATGAAAGACATACAACAGAAACAGCACCGGGGGTTGTATGTTGCCTGTGAAGCAGTTGTTAAAAATGAAAGACATACAACAGAAACAGCACCGGGTTGTATGTTGCCTGTGAAGCAGTTGTTAAAAATGAAAGACATACAACAGAAACAGCACCGGGTTGTATGTTGCCTGTGAAGCAGTTGTTAAAAATGAAAGACATACAACAGAAACAGCACCGGGTTGTATGTTGCCTGTGAAGCAGTTGTTAAAAATGAAAGACATACAACAGAAACAGCACCGGGTTGTATGTTGCCTGTGAAGCAGTTGTTAAAAATGAGAGACATACAACAGAGACAGCACCGGGCTGTGTGTTGCCTGTGAAGCAGTTGTTAAAAATGAGAGACATACAACAGAAACAGCACCGGGTTGTATGTTGCCTGTGAAGCAGTTGTTAAAAATGAAAAACATACAACAGAAACAGCACCGGGTTGTATGTTGCCTGTGAAGCAGTTGTTAAAAATGAAAGACATACAACAGAAACAGCACCGGGTTGTATGTTGCCTGTGAAGCAGTTGTTAAAAATGAAAGACATACAACAGAAACAGCACCGGGTTGTATGTTGCCTGTGAAGCAGTTGTTAAAAATGAAAGACATACAACAGAAACAGCACCGGGGGTTTGTATGTTGCCTGTGAAGCAGTTGTTAAAAATGAAAGACATACAACAGAAACAGCACCGGGTTGTATGTTGCCTGTGAAGCAGTTGTTAAAAATGAAAGACATACAACAGAAACAGCACCGGGTTGTATGTTGCCTGTGAAGCAGTTGTTAAAAATGAGAGACATACAACAGAAACAGCACCGGGTTGTATGTTGCCTGTGAAGCAGTTGTTAAAAACGAAAGACATACAACAGAAACAGCACCGGGTTGTATGTTGCCTGTGAAGCAGTTGTTAAAAATGAAAGACATACAACAGAAACAGCACCGGGGGATTGTATGTTGCCTGTGAAGCAGTTGTTAAAAATGAAAGACATACAACAGAAACAGCACCGGGTTGTATGTTGCCTGTGAAGCAGTTGTTAAAAATGAAAGACATACAACAGAAACAGCACCGGGGGTTGTATGTTGCCTGTGAAGCAGTTGTTAAAAATGAAAGACATACAACAGAAACAGCACCGGGTTGTATGTTGCCTGTGAAGCAGTTGTTAAAAATGAAAGACATACAACAGAAACAGCACCGGGGGTTGTATGTTGCCTGTGAAGCAGTTGTTAAAAATGAAAGACATACAACAGAAACAGCACCGGGTTGTATGTTGCCTGTGAAGCAGTTGTTAAAAATGTGAGACATACAACAGAGACAGCACCGGGCTGTATGTTGCCTGTGAAGCAGTTGTTAAAAATGAGAGACATACAACAGAAACAGCACCGGGTTGTATGTTGCCTGTGAAGCAGTTGTTAAAAACGAAAGACATACAACAGAAACAGCACCGGGTTGTATGTTGCCTGTGAAGCAGTTGTTAAAAATGAAAGACATACAACAGAAACAGCACCGGGGGATTGTATGTTGCCTGTGAAGCAGTTGTTAAAAATGAAAGACATACAACAGAAACAGCACCGGGTAGTATGTTGCCTGTGAAGCAGTTGTTAAAAATGAAAGACATACAACAGAAACAGCACCGGGGGGTTGTATGTTGCCTGTGAAGCAGTTGTTAAAAATGAAAGACATACAACAGAAACAGCACCGGGTTGTATGTTGCCTGTGAAGCAGTTGTTAAAAATGAAAGACATACAACAGAAACAGCACCGGGGGGTTGTATGTTGCCTGTGAAGCAGTTGTTAAAAATGAAAGACATACAACAGAAACAGCACCGGGTTGTATGTTGCCTGTGAAGCAGTTGTTAAAAATGAAAGACATACAACAGAAACAGCACCGGGTTGTATGTTGCCTGTGAAGCAGTTGTTAAAAATGAAAGACATACAACAGAAACAGCACCGGGTTGTATGTTGCCTGTGAAGCAGTTGTTAAAAATGAAAGACATACAACAGAAACAGCACCGGGTTGTATGTTGCCTGTGAAGCAGTTGTTAAAAATGAGAGACATACAACAGAGACAGCACCGGGTTGTGTGTTGCCTGTGAAGCAGTTGTTAAAAATGAGAGACATACAACAGAAACAGCACCGGGTTGTATGTTGCCTGTGAAGCAGTTGTTAAAAATGAAAGACATACAACAGAAACAGCACCGGGTTGTATGTTGCCTGTGAAGCAGTTGTTAAAAATGAAAGACATACAACAGAAACAGCACCGGGGGTTGTATGTTGCCTGTGAAGCAGTTGTTAAAAATGAAAGACATACAACAGAAACAGCACCGGGTTGTATGTTGCCTGTGAAGCAGTTGTTAAAAATGAAAGACATACAACAGAAACAGCACCGGGTTGTATGTTGCCTGTGAAGCAGTTGTTAAAAATGAAAGACATACAACAGAAACAGCACCGGGTTGTATGTTGCCTGTGAAGCAGTTGTTAAAAATGAGAGACATACAACAGAGACAGCACCGGGCTGTGTGTTGCCTGTGAAGCAGTTGTTAAAAATGAGAGACATACAACAGAAACAGCACCGGGTTGTATGTTGCCTGTGAAGCAGTTGTTAAAAATGAAAGACATACAACAGAAAGAGCACCGGGTTGTATGTTGCCTGTGAAGCAGTTGTTAAAAATGAAAGACATACAACAGAAACAGCACCGGGGGGTTGTATGTTGCCTGTGAAGCAGTTGTTAAAAATGAAAGACATACAACAGAAACAGCAACGGGTTGTATGTTGCCTGTGAAGCAGTTGTTAAAAATGAAAGACATACAACAGAAACAGCACCGGGGGTTGTATGTTGCCTGTGAAGCAGTTGTTAAAAATGAAAGACATACAACAGAAACAGCACCGGGTTGTATGTTGCCTGTGAAGCAGTTGTTAAAAATGAAAGACATACAACAGAAACAGCACCGGGTTGTATGTTGCCTGTGAAGCAGTTGTTAAAAATGAAAGACATACAACAGAAACAGCACCGGGTTGTATGTTGCCTGTGAAGCAGTTGTTAAAAATGAAAGACATACAACAGAAACAGCACCGGGTTGTATGTTGCCTGTGAAGCAGTTGTTAAAAATGAGAGACATACAACAGAGACAGCACCGGGCTGTGTGTTGCCTGTGAAGCAGTTGTTAAAAATGAGAGACATACAACAGAAACAGCACCGGGTTGTATGTTGCCTGTGAAGCAGTTGTTAAAAATGAAAAACATACAACAGAAACAGCACCGGGTTGTATGTTGCCTGTGAAGCAGTTGTTAAAAATGAAAGACATACAACAGAAACAGCACCGGGGGGTTGTATGTTGCCTGTGAAGCAGTTGTTAAAAATGAAAGACATACAACAGAAACAGCACCGGGTTGTATGTTGCCTGTGAAGCAGTTGTTAAAAATGAAAAACATACAACAGAAACAGCACCGGGGGTTGTATGTTGCCTGTGAAGCAGTTGTTAAAAATGAAAGACATACAACAGAAACAGCACTGGGTTGTATGTTGCCTGTGAAGCAGTTGTTAAAAATGAAAGACATACAACAGAAACAGCACCGGGCTGTGTGTTGCCTGTGAAGCAGTTGTTAAAAATGAAAAACATACAACAGAAACAGCACCGGGTTGTATGTTGCCTGTGAAGCAGTTGTTAAAAATGAAAGACATACAACAGAAACAGCACCGGGTTGTATGTTGCCTGTGAAGCAGTTGTTAAAAATGAAAGACATACAACAGAAACAGTACCGGGGGGTTGTATGTTGCCTGTGAAGCAGTTGTTAAAAATGAAAGACATACAACAGAAACAGCACCGGGTTGTATGTTGCCTGTGAAGCAGTTGTTAAAAATGAAAGACATACAACAGAAACAGCACCGGGGGGTTGTATGTTGCCTGTGAAGCAGTTGTTAAAAATGAAAGACATACAACAGAAACAGCACCGGGTTGTATGTTGCCTGTGAAGCAGTTGTTAAAAATGAAAGACATACAACAGAAACAGCACCGGGTTGTATGTTGCCTGTGAAGCAGTTGTTAAAAATGAAAGACATACAACAGAAACAGCACCGGGTTGTATGTTGCCTGTGAAGCAGTTGTTAAAAATGAAAGACATACAACAGAAACAGCACCGGGTTGTATGTTGCCTGTGAAGCAGTTGTTAAAAATGAGAGACATACAACAGAGACAGCACCGGGCTGTGTGTTGCCTGTGAAGCAGTTGTTAAAAATGAGAGACATACAACAGAAACAGCACCGGGTTGTATGTTGCCTGTGAAGCAGTTGTTAAAAATGAAAAACATACAACAGAAACAGCACCGGGTTGTATGTTGCCTGTGAAGCAGTTGTTAAAAATGAAAGACATACAACAGAAACAGCACCGGGTTGTATGTTGCCTGTGAAGCAGTTGTTAAAAATGAAAGACATACAACAGAAACAGCACCGGGTTGTATGTTGCCTGTGAAGCAGTTGTTAAAAATGAAAGACATACAACAGAAACAGCACCGGGGTTTGTATGTTGCCTGTGAAGCAGTTGTTAAAAATGAAAGACATACAACAGAAACAGCACCGGGTTGTATGTTGCCTGTGAAGCAGTTGTTAAAAATGAAAGACATACAACAGAAACAGCACCGGGTTGTATGTTGCCTGTGAAGCAGTTGTTAAAAATGAGAGACATACAACAGAAACAGCACCGGGTTGTATGTTGCCTGTGAAGCAGTTGTTAAAAACGAAAGACATACAACAGAAACAGCACCGGGTTGTATGTTGCCTGTGAAGCAGTTGTTAAAAATGAAAGACATACAACAGAAACAGCACCGGGGGATTGTATGTTGCCTGTGAAGCAGTTGTTAAAAATGAAAGACATACAACAGAAACAGCACCGGGTTGTATGTTGCCTGTGAAGCAGTTGTTAAAAATGAAAGACATACAACAGAAACAGCACCGGGGGTTGTATGTTGCCTGTGAAGCAGTTGTTAAAAATGAAAGACATACAACAGAAACAGCACCGGGTTGTATGTTGCCTGTGAAGCAGTTGTTAAAAATGAAAGACATACAACAGAAACAGCACCGGGGGGTTGTATGTTGCCTGTGAAGCAGTTGTTAAAAATGAAAGACATACAACAGAAACAGCACCGGGTTGTATGTTGCCTGTGAAGCAGTTGTTAAAAATGTGAGACATACAACAGAGACAGCACCGGGCTGTATGTTGCCTGTGAAGCAGTTGTTAAAAACGAAAGACATACAACAGAAACAGCACCGGGTTGTATGTTGCCTGTGAAGCAGTTGTTAAAAATGAAAGACATACAACAGAAACAGCACCGGGGGATTGTATGTTGCCTGTGAAGCAGTTGTTAAAAATGAAAGACATACAACAGAAACAGCACCGGGTAGTATGTTGCCTGTGAAGCAGTTGTTAAAAATGAAAGACATACAACAGAAACAGCACCGGGGGTTGTATGTTGCCTGTGAAGCAGTTGTTAAAAATGAAAGACATACAACAGAAACAGCACCGGGTTGTATGTTGCCTGTGAAGCAGTTGTTAAAAATGAAAGACATACAACAGAAACAGCACCGGGGGTTGTATGTTGCCTGTGAAGCAGTTGTTAAAAATGAAAGACATACAACAGAAACAGCACCGGGTTGTATGTTGCCTGTGAAGCAGTTGTTAAAAATGAAAGACATACAACAGAAACAGCACCGGGTTGTATGTTGCCTGTGAAGCAGTTGTTAAAAATGAAAGACATACAACAGAAACAGCACCGGGTTGTATGTTGCCTGTGAAGCAGTTGTTAAAAATGAAAGACATACAACAGAAACAGCACCGGGTTGTATGTTGCCTGTGAAGCAGTTGTTAAAAATGAGAGACATACAACAGAGACAGCACCGAGTTGTGTGTTGCCTGTGAAGCAGTTGTTAAAAATGAGAGACATACAACAGAAACAGCACCGGGTTGTATGTTGCCTGTGAAGCAGTTGTTAAAAATGAAAGACATACAACAGAAACAGCACCGGGTTGTATGTTGCCTGTGAAGCAGTTGTTAAAAATGAAAGACATACAACAGAAACAGCACCGGGGGGTTGTATGTTGCCTGTGAAGCAGTTGTTAAAAATGAAAGACATACAACAGAAACAGCACCGGGTTGTATGTTGCCTGTGAAGCAGTTGTTAAAAATGAAAGACATACAACAGAAACAGCACCGGGTTGTATGTTGCCTGTGAAGCAGTTGTTAAAAATGAAAGACATACAACAGAAACAGCACCGGGTTGTATGTTGCCTGTGAAGCAGTTGTTAAAAATGAGAGACATACAACAGAGACAGCACCGGGCTGTGTGTTGCCTGTGAAGCAGTTGTTAAAAATGAGAGACATACAACAGAAACAGCACCGGGTTGTATGTTGCCTGTGAAGCAGTTGTTAAAAATGAAAGACATACAACAGAAAGAGCACCGGGTTGTATGTTGCCTGTGAAAGCAGTTGTTAAAAATGAAAGACATACAACAGAAACAGCACCGGGGGTTGTATGTTGCCTGTGAAGCAGTTGTTAAAAATGAAAGACATACAACAGAAACAGCAACGGGTTGTATGTTGCCTGTGAAGCAGTTGTTAAAAATGAAAGACATACAACAGAAACAGCACCGGGGGTTGTATGTTGCCTGTGAAGCAGTTGTTAAAAATGAAAGACATACAACAGAAACAGCACCGGGTTGTATGTTGCCTGTGAAGCAGTTGTTAAAAATGAAAGACATACAACAGAAACAGCACCGGGTTGTATGTTGCCTGTGAAGCAGTTGTTAAAAATGAAAGACATACAACAGAAACAGCACCGGGTTGTATGTTGCCTGTGAAGCAGTTGTTAAAAATGAAAGACATACAACAGAAACAGCACCGGGTTGTATGTTGCCTGTGAAGCAGTTGTTAAAAATGAGAGACATACAACAGAGACAGCACCGGGCTGTGTGTTGCCTGTGAAGCAGTTGTTAAAAATGAGAGACATACAACAGAAACAGCACCGGGTTGTATGTTGCCTGTGAAGCAGTTGTTAAAAATGAAAAACATACAACAGAAACAGCACCGGGTTGTATGTTGCCTGTGAAGCAGTTGTTAAAAATGAAAGACATACAACAGAAACAGCACCGGGGGGTTGTATGTTGCCTGTGAAGCAGTTGTTAAAAATGAAAGACATACAACAGAAACAGCACCGGGTTGTATGTTGCCTGTGAAGCAGTTGTTAAAAATGAAAAACATACAACAGAAACAGCACCGGGGGGTTGTATGTTGCCTGTGAAGCAGTTGTTAAAAATGAAAGACATACAACAGAAACAGCACTGGGTTGTATGTTGCCTGTGAAGCAGTTGTTAAAAATGAAAGACATACAACAGAAACAGCACCGGGCTGTGTGTTGCCTGTGAAGCAGTTGTTAAAAATGAAAAACATACAACAGAAACAGCACCGGGTTGTATGTTGCCTGTGAAGCAGTTGTTAAAAATGAAAGACATACAACAGAAACAGCACCGGGTTGTATGTTGCCTGTGAAGCAGTTGTTAAAAATGAAAGACATACAACAGAAACAGTACCGGGGGGTTGTATGTTGCCTGTGAAGCAGTTGTTAAAAATGAAAGACATACAACAGAAACAGCACCGGGTTGTATGTTGCCTGTGAAGCAGTTGTTAAAAATGAAAGACATACAACAGAAACAGCACCGGGGGGTTGTATGTTGCCTGTGAAGCAGTTGTTAAAAATGAAAGACATACAACAGAAACAGCACCGGGTTGTATGTTGCCTGTGAAGCAGTTGTTAAAAATGAAAGACATACAACAGAAACAGCACCGGGTTGTATGTTGCCTGTGAAGCAGTTGTTAAAAATGAAAGACATACAACAGAAACAGCACCGGGTTGTATGTTGCCTGTGAAGCAGTTGTTAAAAATGAAAGACATACAACAGAAACAGCACCGGGTTGTATGTTGCCTGTGAAGCAGTTGTTAAAAATGAGAGACATACAACAGAGACAGCACCGGGCTGTGTGTTGCCTGTGAAGCAGTTGTTAAAAATGAGAGACATACAACAGAAACAGCACCGGGTTGTATGTTGCCTGTGAAGCAGTTGTTAAAAATGAAAAACATACAACAGAAACAGCACCGGGTTGTATGTTGCCTGTGAAGCAGTTGTTAAAAATGAAAGACATACAACAGAAACAGCACCGGGTTGTATGTTGCCTGTGAAGCAGTTGTTAAAAATGAAAGACATACAACAGAAACAGCACCGGGTTGTATGTTGCCTGTGAAGCAGTTGTTAAAAATGAAAGACATACAACAGAAACAGCACCGGGGGTTTGTATGTTGCCTGTGAAGCAGTTGTTAAAAATGAAAGACATACAACAGAAACAGCACCGGGTTGTATGTTGCCTGTGAAAGCAGTTGTTAAAAATGAAAGACATACAACAGAAACAGCACCGGGTTGTATGTTGCCTGTGAAGCAGTTGTTAAAAATGAGAGACATACAACAGAAACAGCACCGGGTTGTATGTTGCCTGTGAAGCAGTTGTTAAAAACGAAAGACATACAACAGAAACAGCACCGGGTTGTATGTTGCCTGTGAAGCAGTTGTTAAAAATGAAAGACATACAACAGAAACAGCACCGGGGGATTGTATGTTGCCTGTGAAGCAGTTGTTAAAAATGAAAGACATACAACAGAAACAGCACCGGGTTGTATGTTGCCTGTGAAGCAGTTGTTAAAAATGAAAGACATACAACAGAAACAGCACCGGGGGTTGTATGTTGCCTGTGAAGCAGTTGTTAAAAATGAAAGACATACAACAGAAACAGCACCGGGTTGTATGTTGCCTGTGAAGCAGTTGTTAAAAATGAAAGACATACAACAGAAACAGCACCGGGGGGTTGTATGTTGCCTGTGAAGCAGTTGTTAAAAATGAAAGACATACAACAGAAACAGCACCGGGTTGTATGTTGCCTGTGAAGCAGTTGTTAAAAATGTGAGACATACAACAGAGACAGCACCGGGCTGTATGTTGCCTGTGAAGCAGTTGTTAAAAATGAGAGACATACAACAGAAACAGCACCGGGTTGTATGTTGCCTGTGAAGCAGTTGTTAAAAACGAAAGACATACAACAGAAACAGCACCGGGTTGTATGTTGCCTGTGAAGCAGTTGTTAAAAATGAAAGACATACAACAGAAACAGCACCGGGGGATTGTATGTTGCCTGTGAAGCAGTTGTTAAAAATGAAAGACATACAACAGAAACAGCACCGGGTAGTATGTTGCCTGTGAAGCAGTTGTTAAAAATGAAAGACATACAACAGAAACAGCACCGGGGGGTTGTATGTTGCCTGTGAAGCAGTTGTTAAAAATGAAAGACATACAACAGAAACAGCACCGGGTTGTATGTTGCCTGTGAAGCAGTTGTTAAAAATGAAAGACATACAACAGAAACAGCACCGGGGGGTTGTATGTTGCCTGTGAAGCAGTTGTTAAAAATGAAAGACATACAACAGAAACAGCACCGGGTTGTATGTTGCCTGTGAAGCAGTTGTTAAAAATGAAAGACATACAACAGAAACAGCACCGGGTTGTATGTTGCCTGTGAAGCAGTTGTTAAAAATGAAAGACATACAACAGAAACAGCACCGGGTTGTATGTTGCCTGTGAAGCAGTTGTTAAAAATGAAAGACATACAACAGAAACAGCACCGGGTTGTATGTTGCCTGTGAAGCAGTTGTTAAAAATGAGAGACATACAACAGAGACAGCACCGAGTTGTGTGTTGCCTGTGAAGCAGTTGTTAAAAATGAGAGACATACAACAGAAACAGCACCGGGTTGTATGTTGCCTGTGAAGCAGTTGTTAAAAATGAAAGACATACAACAGAAACAGCACCGGGTTGTATGTTGCCTGTGAAGCAGTTGTTAAAAATGAAAGACATACAACAGAAACAGCACCGGGGGTTGTATGTTGCCTGTGAAGCAGTTGTTAAAAATGAAAGACATACAACAGAAACAGCACCGGGTTGTATGTTGCCTGTGAAGCAGTTGTTAAAAATGAAAGACATACAACAGAAACAGCACCGGGTTGTATGTTGCCTGTGAAGCAGTTGTTAAAAATGAAAGACATACAACAGAAACAGCACCGGGTTGTATGTTGCCTGTGAAGCAGTTGTTAAAAATGAGAGACATACAACAGAGACAGCACCGGGCTGTGTGTTGCCTGTGAAGCAGTTGTTAAAAATGAGAGACATACAACAGAAACAGCACCGGGTTGTATGTTGCCTGTGAAGCAGTTCTTAAAAATGAAAGACATACAACAGAAACAGCACCGGGTTGTATGTTGCCTGTGAAGCAGTTGTTAAAAATGAAAGACATACAACAGAAACAGCACCGGGGGTTGTATGTTGCCTGTGAAGCAGTTGTTAAAAATGAAAGACATACAACAGAAACAGCACCGGGTTGTATGTTGCCTGTGAAGCAGTTGTTAAAAATGTGAGACATACAACAGAGACAGCACCGGGCTGTATGTTGCCTGTGAAGCAGTTGTTAAAAATGAGAGACATACAACAGAAACAGCACCGGGTTGTATGTTGCCTGTGAAGCAGTTGTTAAAAACGAAAGACATACAACAGAAACAGCACCGGGTTGTATGTTGCCTGTGAAGCAGTTGTTAAAAATGAAAGACATACAACAGAAACAGCACCGGGGGATTGTATGTTGCCTGTGAAGCAGTTGTTAAAAATGAAAGACATACAACAGAAACAGCACCGGGTAGTATGTTGCCTGTGAAGCAGTTGTTAAAAATGAAAGACATACAACAGAAACAGCACCGGGGGTTGTATGTTGCCTGTGAAGCAGTTGTTAAAAATGAAAGACATACAACAGAAACAGCACCGGGTTGTATGTTGCCTGTGAAGCAGTTGTTAAAAATGAAAGACATACAACAGAAACAGCACCGGGGGTTGTATGTTGCCTGTGAAGCAGTTGTTAAAAATGAAAGACATACAACAGAAACAGCACCGGGTTGTATGTTGCCTGTGAAGCAGTTGTTAAAAATGAAAGACATACAACAGAAACAGCACCGGGTTGTATGTTGCCTGTGAAGCAGTTGTTAAAAATGAAAGACATACAACAGAAACAGCACCGGGTTGTATGTTGCCTGTGAAGCAGTTGTTAAAAATGAAAGACATACAACAGAAACAGCACCGGGTTGTATGTTGCCTGTGAAGCAGTTGTTAAAAATGAGAGACATACAACAGAGACAGCACCGGGTTGTGTGTTGCCTGTGAAGCAGTTGTTAAAAATGAGAGACATACAACAGAAACAGCACCGGGTTGTATGTTGCCTGTGAAGCAGTTGTTAAAAATGAAAGACATACAACAGAAACAGCACCGGGTTGTATGTTGCCTGTGAAGCAGTTGTTAAAAATGAAAGACATACAACAGAAACAGCACCGGGGGTTGTATGTTGCCTGTGAAGCAGTTGTTAAAAATGAAAGACATACAACAGAAACAGCACCGGGTTGTATGTTGCCTGTGAAGCAGTTGTTAAAAATGAAAGACATACAACAGAAACAGCACCGGGTTGTATGTTGCCTGTGAAGCAGTTGTTAAAAATGAAAGACATACAACAGAAACAGCACCGGGTTGTATGTTGCCTGTGAAGCAGTTGTTAAAAATGAGAGACATACAACAGAGACAGCACCGGGCTGTGTGTTGCCTGTGAAGCAGTTGTTAAAAATGAGAGACATACAACAGAAACAGCACCGGGTTGTATGTTGCCTGTGAAGCAGTTGTTAAAAATGAAAGACATACAACAGAAAGAGCACCGGGTTGTATGTTGCCTGTGAAGCAGTTGTTAAAAATGAAAGACATACAACAGAAACAGCACCGGGGGGTTGTATGTTGCCTGTGAAGCAGTTGTTAAAAATGAAAGACATACAACAGAAACAGCAACGGGTTGTATGTTGCCTGTGAAGCAGTTGTTAAAAATGAAAGACATACAACAGAAACAGCACCGGGGGTTGTATGTTGCCTGTGAAGCAGTTGTTAAAAATGAAAGACATACAACAGAAACAGCACCGGGTTGTATGTTGCCTGTGAAGCAGTTGTTAAAAATGAAAGACATACAACAGAAACAGCACCGGGTTGTATGTTGCCTGTGAAGCAGTTGTTAAAAATGAGAGACATACAACAGAAACAGCACCGGGTTGTATGTTGCCTGTGAAGCAGTTGTTAAAAATGAAAAACATACAACAGAAACAGCACCGGGTTGTATGTTGCCTGTGAAGCAGTTGTTAAAAATGAAAGACATACAACAGAAACAGCACCGGGTTGTATGTTGCCTGTGAAGCAGTTGTTAAAAATGAAAGACATACAACAGAAACAGCACCGGGTTGTATGTTGCCTGTGAAGCAGTTGTTAAAAATGAAAGACATACAACAGAAACAGCACCGGGGGTTTGTATGTTGCCTGTGAAGCAGTTGTTAAAAATGAAAGACATACAACAGAAACAGCACCGGGTTGTATGTTGCCTGTGAAGCAGTTGTTAAAAATGAAAGACATACAACAGAAACAGCACCGGGTTGTATGTTGCCTGTGAAGCAGTTGTTAAAAATGAGAGACATACAACAGAAACAGCACCGGGTTGTATGTTGCCTGTGAAGCAGTTGTTAAAAACGAAAGACATACAACAGAAACAGCACCGGGTTGTATGTTGCCTGTGAAGCAGTTGTTAAAAATGAAAGACATACAACAGAAACAGCACCGGGGGATTGTATGTTGCCTGTGAAGCAGTTGTTAAAAATGAAAGACATACAACAGAAACAGCACCGGGTTGTATGTTGCCTGTGAAGCAGTTGTTAAAAATGAAAGACATACAACAGAAACAGCACCGGGGGGTTGTATGTTGCCTGTGAAGCAGTTGTTAAAAATGAAAGACATACAACAGAAACAGCACCGGGTTGTATGTTGCCTGTGAAGCAGTTGTTAAAAATGAAAGACATACAACAGAAACAGCACCGGGGGGTTGTATGTTGCCTGTGAAGCAGTTGTTAAAAATGAAAGACATACAACAGAAACAGCACCGGGTTGTATGTTGCCTGTGAAGCAGTTGTTAAAAATGTGAGACATACAACAGAGACAGCACCGGGCTGTATGTTGCCTGTGAAGCAGTTGTTAAAAATGAGAGACATACAACAGAAACAGCACCGGGTTGTATGTTGCCTGTGAAGCAGTTGTTAAAAACGAAAGACATACAACAGAAACAGCACCGGGTTGTATGTTGCCTGTGAAGCAGTTGTTAAAAATGAAAGACATACAACAGAAACAGCACCGGGGGATTGTATGTTGCCTGTGAAGCAGTTGTTAAAAATGAAAGACATACAACAGAAACAGCACCGGGTAGTATGTTGCCTGTGAAGCAGTTGTTAAAAATGAAAGACATACAACAGAAACAGCACCGGGGGTTGTATGTTGCCTGTGAAGCAGTTGTTAAAAATGAAAGACATACAACAGAAACAGCACCGGGTTGTATGTTGCCTGTGAAGCAGTTGTTAAAAATGAAAGACATACAACAGAAACAGCACCGGGGGGTTGTATGTTGCCTGTGAAGCAGTTGTTAAAAATGAAAGACATACAACAGAAACAGCACCGGGTTGTATGTTGCCTGTGAAGCAGTTGTTAAAAATGAAAGACATACAACAGAAACAGCACCGGGTTGTATGTTGCCTGTGAAGCAGTTGTTAAAAATGAAAGACATACAACAGAAACAGCACCGGGTTGTATGTTGCCTGTGAAGCAGTTGTTAAAAATGAAAGACATACAACAGAAACAGCACCGGGTTGTATGTTGCCTGTGAAGCAGTTGTTAAAAATGAGAGACATACAACAGAGACAGCACCGAGTTGTGTGTTGCCTGTGAAGCAGTTGTTAAAAATGAGAGACATACAACAGAAACAGCACCGGGTTGTATGTTGCCTGTGAAGCAGTTGTTAAAAATGAAAGACATACAACAGAAACAGCACCGGGTTGTATGTTGCCTGTGAAGCAGTTGTTAAAAATGAAAGACATACAACAGAAACAGCACCGGGGGTTGTATGTTGCCTGTGAAGCAGTTGTTAAAAATGAAAGACATACAACAGAAACAGCACCGGGTTGTATGTTGCCTGTGAAGCAGTTGTTAAAAATGAAAGACATACAACAGAAACAGCACCGGGTTGTATGTTGCCTGTGAAGCAGTTGTTAAAAATGAAAGACATACAACAGAAACAGCACCGGGTTGTATGTTGCCTGTGAAGCAGTTGTTAAAAATGAGAGACATACAACAGAGACAGCACCGGGCTGTGTGTTGCCTGTGAAGCAGTTGTTAAAAATGAGAGACATACAACAGAAACAGCACCGGGTTGTATGTTGCCTGTGAAGCAGTTGTTAAAAATGAAAGACATACAACAGAAAGAGCACCGGGTTGTATGTTGCCTGTGAAGCAGTTGTTAAAAATGAAAGACATACAACAGAAACAGCACCGGGGGTTGTATGTTGCCTGTGAAGCAGTTGTTAAAAATGAAAGACATACAACAGAAACAGCAACGGGTTGTATGTTGCCTGTGAAGCAGTTGTTAAAAATGAAAGACATACAACAGAAACAGCACCGGGGGTTGTATGTTGCCTGTGAAGCAGTTGTTAAAAATGAAAGACATACAACAGAAACAGCACCGGGTTGTATGTTGCCTGTGAAG
Source organism: Macrothele yani (assembly GCA_039090855.1). Lineage (NCBI taxonomy): Eukaryota > Metazoa > Arthropoda > Arachnida > Araneae > Macrothelidae > Macrothele > Macrothele yani. The sequence goes on from CM076998.1 coordinate 94,986,992, forward strand.
CAGTTGTTAAAAATGAAAGACATACAACAGAAACAGCACCGGGTTGTATGTTGCCTGTGAAGCAGTTGTTAAAAATGAAAGACATACAACAGAAACAGCACCGGGTTGTATGTTGCCTGTGAAGCAGTTGTTAAAAATGAAAGACATACAACAGAAACAGCACCGGGTTGTATGTTGCCTGGGAAGCAGTTGTTAAAAATGAGAGACATACAACAGAGACAGCACCGGGCTGTGTGTTGCCTGTGAAGCAGTTGTTAAAAATGAGAGACATACAACAGAAACAGCACCGGGTTGTATGTTGCCTGTGAAGCAGTTGTTAAAAATGAAAAACATACAACAGAAACAGCACCGGGTTGTATGTTGCCTGTGAAGCAGTTGTTAAAAATGAAAGACATACAACAGAAACAGCACCGGGGGGTTGTATGTTGCCTGTGAAGCAGTTGTTAAAAATGAAAGACATACAACAGAAACAGCACCGGGTTGTATGTTGCCTGTGAAGCAGTTGTTAAAAATGAAAAACATACAACAGAAACAGCACCGGGGGGTTGTATGTTGCCTGTGAAGCAGTTGTTAAAAATGAAAGACATACAACAGAAACAGCACTGGGTTGTATGTTGCCTGTGAAGCAGTTGTTAAAAATGAAAGACATACAACAGAAACAGCACCGGGCTGTGTGTTGCCTGTGAAGCAGTTGTTAAAAATGAAAAACATACAACAGAAACAGCACCGGGTTGTATGTTGCCTGTGAAGCAGTTGTTAAAAATGAAAGACATACAACAGAAACAGCACCGGGTTGTATGTTGCCTGTGAAGCAGTTGTTAAAAATGAAAGACATACAACAGAAACAGTACCGGGGGTTGTATGTTGCCTGTGAAGCAGTTGTTAAAAATGAAAGACATACAACAGAAACAGCACCGGGTTGTATGTTGCCTGTGAAGCAGTTGTTAAAAATGAAAGACATACAACAGAAACAGCACCGGGGGGTTGTATGTTGCCTGTGAAGCAGTTGTTAAAAATGAAAGACATACAACAGAAACAGCACCGGGTTGTATGTTGCCTGTGAAGCAGTTGTTAAAAATGAAAGACATACAACAGAAACAGCACCGGGTTGTATGTTGCCTGTGAAGCAGTTGTTAAAAATGAAAGACATACAACAGAAACAGCACCGGGTTGTATGTTGCCTGTGAAGCAGTTGTTAAAAATGAAAGACATACAACAGAAACAGCACCGGGTTGTATGTTGCCTGTGAAGCAGTTGTTAAAAATGAGAGACATACAACAGAGACAGCACCGGGCTGTGTGTTGCCTGTGAAGCAGTTGTTAAAAATGAGAGACATACAACAGAAACAGCACCGGGTTGTATGTTGCCTGTGAAGCAGTTGTTAAAAATGAAAAACATACAACAGAAACAGCACCGGGTTGTATGTTGCCTGTGAAGCAGTTGTTAAAAATGAAAGACATACAACAGAAACAGCACCGGGTTGTATGTTGCCTGTGAAGCAGTTGTTAAAAATGAAAGACATACAACAGAAACAGCACCGGGTTGTATGTTGCCTGTGAAGCAGTTGTTAAAAATGAAAGACATACAACAGAAACAGCACCGGGGGTTTGTATGTTGCCTGTGAAGCAGTTGTTAAAAATGAAAGACATACAACAGAAACAGCACCGGGTTGTATGTTGCCTGTGAAGCAGTTGTTAAAAATGAAAGACATACAACAGAAACAGCACCGGGTTGTATGTTGCCTGTGAAGCAGTTGTTAAAAATGAGAGACATACAACAGAAACAGCACCGGGTTGTATGTTGCCTGTGAAGCAGTTGTTAAAAACGAAAGACATACAACAGAAACAGCACCGGGTTGTATGTTGCCTGTGAAGCAGTTGTTAAAAATGAAAGACATACAACAGAAACAGCACCGGGGGATTGTATGTTGCCTGTGAAGCAGTTGTTAAAAATGAAAGACATACAACAGAAACAGCACCGGGTTGTATGTTGCCTGTGAAGCAGTTGTTAAAAATGAAAGACATACAACAGAAACAGCACCGGGGGTTGTATGTTGCCTGTGAAGCAGTTGTTAAAAATGAAAGACATACAACAGAAACAGCACCGGGTTGTATGTTGCCTGTGAAGCAGTTGTTAAAAATGAAAGACATACAACAGAAACAGCACCGGGGGTTGTATGTTGCCTGTGAAGCAGTTGTTAAAAATGAAAGACATACAACAGAAACAGCACCGGGTTGTATGTTGCCTGTGAAGCAGTTGTTAAAAATGTGAGACATACAACAGAGACAGCACCGGGCTGTATGTTGCCTGTGAAGCAGTTGTTAAAAATGAGAGACATACAACAGAAACAGCACCGGGTTGTATGTTGCCTGTGAAGCAGTTGTTAAAAACGAAAGACATACAACAGAAACAGCACCGGGTTGTATGTTGCCTGTGAAGCAGTTGTTAAAAATGAAAGACATACAACAGAAACAGCACCGGGGGATTGTATGTTGCCTGTGAAGCAGTTGTTAAAAATGAAAGACATACAACAGAAACAGCACCGGGTAGTATGTTGCCTGTGAAGCAGTTGTTAAAAATGAAAGACATACAACAGAAACAGCACCGGGGGTTGTATGTTGCCTGTGAAGCAGTTGTTAAAAATGAAAGACATACAACAGAAACAGCACCGGGTTGTATGTTGCCTGTGAAGCAGTTGTTAAAAATGAAAGACATACAACAGAAACAGCACCGGGGGTTGTATGTTGCCTGTGAAGCAGTTGTTAAAAATGAAAGACATACAACAGAAACAGCACCGGGTTGTATGTTGCCTGTGAAGCAGTTGTTAAAAATGAAAGACATACAACAGAAACAGCACCGGGTTGTATGTTGCCTGTGAAGCAGTTGTTAAAAATGAAAGACATACAACAGAAACAGCACCGGGTTGTATGTTGCCTGTGAAGCAGTTGTTAAAAATGAAAGACATACAACAGAAACAGCACCGGGTTGTATGTTGCCTGTGAAGCAGTTGTTAAAAATGAGAGACATACAACAGAGACAGCACCGAGTTGTGTGTTGCCTGTGAAGCAGTTGTTAAAAATGAGAGACATACAACAGAAACAGCACCGGGTTGTATGTTGCCTGTGAAGCAGTTGTTAAAAATGAAAGACATACAACAGAAACAGCACCGGGTTGTATGTTGCCTGTGAAGCAGTTGTTAAAAATGAAAGACATACAACAGAAACAGCACCGGGGGGTTGTATGTTGCCTGTGAAGCAGTTGTTAAAAATGAAAGACATACAACAGAAACAGCACCGGGTTGTATGTTGCCTGTGAAGCAGTTGTTAAAAATGAAAGACATACAACAGAAACAGCACCGGGTTGTATGTTGCCTGTGAAGCAGTTGTTAAAAATGAAAGACATACAACAGAAACAGCACCGGGTTGTATGTTGCCTGTGAAGCAGTTGTTAAAAATGAAAGACATACAACAGAGACAGCACCGGGTTGTATGTTGCCTGTGAAGCAGTTGTTAAAAATGAGAGACATACAACAGAAACAGCACCGGGTTGTATGTTGCCTGTGAAGCAGTTGTTAAAAATGAGAGACATACAACAGAGACAGCACCGGGCTGTGTGTTGCCTGTGAAGCAGTTGTTAAAAATGAGAGACATACAACAGAAACAGCACCGGGTTGTATGTTGCCTGTGAAGCAGTTCTTAAAAATGAAAGACATACAACAGAAACAGCACCGGGTTGTATGTTGCCTGTGAAGCAGTTGTTAAAAATGAAAGACATACAACAGAAACAGCACCGGGGGTTGTATGTTGCCTGTGAAGCAGTTGTTAAAAATGAAAGACATACAACAGAAACAGCACCGGGTTGTATGTTGCCTGTGAAGCAGTTGTTAAAAATGTGAGACATACAACAGAGACAGCACCGGGCTGTATGTTGCCTGTGAAGCAGTTGTTAAAAATGAGAGACATACAACAGAAACAGCACCGGGTTGTATGTTGCCTGTGAAGCAGTTGTTAAAAACGAAAGACATACAACAGAAACAGCACCGGGTTGTATGTTGCCTGTGAAGCAGTTGTTAAAAATGAAAGACATACAACAGAAACAGCACCGGGGGATTGTATGTTGCCTGTGAAGCAGTTGTTAAAAATGAAAGACATACAACAGAAACAGCACCGGGTAGTATGTTGCCTGTGAAGCAGTTGTTAAAAATGAAAGACATACAACAGAAACAGCACCGGGGGTTGTATGTTGCCTGTGAAGCAGTTGTTAAAAATGAAAGACATACAACAGAAACAGCACCGGGTTGTATGTTGCCTGTGAAGCAGTTGTTAAAAATGAAAGACATACAACAGAAACAGCACCGGGGGTTGTATGTTGCCTGTGAAGCAGTTGTTAAAAATGAAAGACATACAACAGAAACAGCACCGGGTTGTATGTTGCCTGTGAAGCAGTTGTTAAAAATGAAAGACATACAACAGAAACAGCACCGGGTTGTATGTTGCCTGTGAAGCAGTTGTTAAAAATGAAAGACATACAACAGAAACAGCACCGGGTTGTATGTTGCCTGTGAAGCAGTTGTTAAAAATGAAAGACATACAACAGAAACAGCACCGGGTTGTATGTTGCCTGTGAAGCAGTTGTTAAAAATGAGAGACATACAACAGAGACAGCACCGGGTTGTGTGTTGCCTGTGAAGCAGTTGTTAAAAATGAGAGACATACAACAGAAACAGCACCGGGTTGTATGTTGCCTGTGAAGCAGTTGTTAAAAATGAAAGACATACAACAGAAACAGCACCGGGTTGTATGTTGCCTGTGAAGCAGTTGTTAAAAATGAAAGACATACAACAGAAACAGCACCGGGGTTGTATGTTGCCTGTGAAGCAGTTGTTAAAAATGAAAGACATACAACAGAAACAGCACCGGGTTGTATGTTGCCTGTGAAGCAGTTGTTAAAAATGAAAGACATACAACAGAAACAGCACCGGGTTGTATGTTGCCTGTGAAGCAGTTGTTAAAAATGAAAGACATACAACAGAAACAGCACCGGGTTGTATGTTGCCTGTGAAGCAGTTGTTAAAAATGAGAGACATACAACAGAGACAGCACCGGGCTGTGTGTTGCCTGTGAAGCAGTTGTTAAAAATGAGAGACATACAACAGAAACAGCACCGGGTTGTATGTTGCCTGTGAAGCAGTTGTTAAAAATGAAAGACATACAACAGAAACAGCACCGGGTTGTATGTTGCCTGTGAAGCAGTTGTTAAAAATGAAAGACATACAACAGAAACAGCACCGGGGGTTGTATGTTGCCTGTGAAGCAGTTGTTAAAAATGAAAGACATACAACAGAAACAGCACCGGGTTGTATGTTGCCTGTGAAGCAGTTGTTAAAAATGTGAGACATACAACAGAGACAGCACCGGGCTGTATGTTGCCTGTGAAGCAGTTGTTAAAAATGAGAGACATACAACAGAAACAGCACCGGGTTGTATGTTGCCTGTGAAGCAGTTGTTAAAAATGAAAGACATACAACAGAAACAGCACCGGGTTGTATGTTGCCTGTGAAGCAGTTGTTAAAAATGAAAGACATACAACAGAAACAGCACCGGGGGATTGTATGTTGCCTGTGAAGCAGTTGTTAAAAATGAAAGACATACAACAGAAACAGCACCGGGTTGTATGTTGCCTGTGAAGCAGTTGTTAAAAATGAAAGACATACAACAGAAACAGCACCGGGTTGTATGTTGCCTGTGAAGCAGTTGTTAAAAATGAAAGACATACAACAGAAACAGCACCGGGTTGTATGTTGCCTGTGAAGCAGTTGTTAAAAATGAAAGACATACAACAGAAACAGCACCGGGTTGTATGTTGCCTGTGAAGCAGTTGTTAAAAATGAAAGACATACAACAGAAACAGCACCGGGTTGTATGTTGCCTGTGAAGCAGTTGTTAAAAATGAAAGACATACAACAGAAACAGCACCGGGTTGTATGTTGCCTGTGAAGCAGTTGTTAAAAATGAAAGACATACAACAGAAACAGCACCGGGTTGTATGTTGCCTGTGAAGCAGTTGTTAAAAATGAAAGACATACAACAGAAACAGCACCGGGTTGTATGTTGCCTGTGAAGCAGTTGTTAAAAATGAGAGACATACAACAGAAACAGCACCGGGTTGTATGTTGCCTGTGAAGCAGTTGTTAAAAATGAGAGACATACAACAGAAACAGCACCGGGTTGTATGTTGCCTGTGAAGCAGTTGTTAAAAATGAAAGACATACAACAGAAACAGCACCGGGTTGTATGTTGCCTGTGAAGCAGTTGTTAAAAATGAAAGACATACAACAGAAACAGCACCGGGTTGTATGTTGCCTGTGAAGCAGTTGTTAAAAATGAAAGACATACAACAGAAACAGCACCGGGTTGTATGTTGCCTGTGAAGCAGTTGTTAAAAATGAAAGACATACAACAGAAACAGCACCGGGTTGTATGTTGCCTGTGAAGCAGTTGTTAAAAATGAAAGACATACAACAGAAACAGCACCGGGTTGTATGTTGCCTGTGAAGCAGTTGTTAAAAATGAGAGACATACAACAGAGACAGCACCGGGCTGTGTGTTGCCTGTGAAGCAGTTGTTAAAAATGAGAGACATACAACAGAAACAGCACCGGGTTGTATGTTGCCTGTGAAGCAGTTGTTAAAAATGAAAGACATACAACAGAAACAGCACCGGGTTGTATGTTGCCTGTGAAGCAGTTGTTAAAAATGAAAGACATACAACAGAAACAGCACCGGGGGGTTGTATGTTGCCTGTGAAGCAGTTGTTAAAAATGAAAGACATACAACAGAAACAGCACCGGGTTGTATGTTGCCTGTGAAGCAGTTGTTAAAAATGAAAGACATACAACAGAAACAGCACCGGGGGGTTGTATGTTGCCTGTGAAGCAGTTGTTAAAAATGAAAGACATACAACAGAAACAGCACCGGGTTGTATGTTGCCTGTGAAGCAGTTGTTAAAAATGAAAGACATACAACAGAAACAGCACCGGGTTGTATGTTGCCTGTGAAGCAGTTGTTAAAAATGAAAGACATACAACAGAAACAGCACCGGGTTGTATGTTGCCTGTGAAGCAGTTGTTAAAAATGAAAGACATACAACAGAAACAGCACCGGGTTGTATGTTGCCTGTGAAGCAGTTGTTAAAAATGAGAGACATACAACAGAGACAGCACCGGGCTGTGTGTTGCCTGTGAAGCAGTTGTTAAAAATGAGAGACATACAACAGAAACAGCACCGGGTTGTATGTTGCCTGTGAAGCAGTTGTTAAAAATGAAAAACATACAACAGAAACAGCACCGGGTTGTATGTTGCCTGTGAAGCAGTTGTTAAAAATGAAAGACATACAACAGAAACAGCACCGGGTTGTATGTTGCCTGTGAAGCAGTTGTTAAAAATGAAAGACATACAACAGAAACAGCACCGGGTTGTATGTTGCCTGTGAAGCAGTTGTTAAAAATGAAAGACATACAACAGAAACAGCACCGGGGTTTGTATGTTGCCTGTGAAGCAGTTGTTAAAAATGAAAGACATACAACAGAAACAGCACCGGGTTGTATGTTGCCTGTGAAGCAGTTGTTAAAAATGAAAGACATACAACAGAAACAGCACCGGGTTGTATGTTGCCTGTGAAGCAGTTGTTAAAAATGAGAGACATACAACAGAAACAGCACCGGGTTGTATGTTGCCTGTGAAGCAGTTGTTAAAAACGAAAGACATACAACAGAAACAGCACCGGGTTGTATGTTGCCTGTGAAGCAGTTGTTAAAAATGAAAGACATACAACAGAAACAGCACCGGGTTGTATGTTGCCTGTGAAGCAGTTGTTAAAAATGAAAGACATACAACAGAAACAGCACCGGGGGTTGTATGTTGCCTGTGAAGCAGTTGTTAAAAATGAAAGACATACAACAGAAACAGCACCGGGTTGTATGTTGCCTGTGAAGCAGTTGTTAAAAATGAAAGACATACAACAGAAACAGCACCGGGGGGTTGTATGTTGCCTGTGAAGCAGTTGTTAAAAATGAAAGACATACAACAGAAACAGCACCGGGTTGTATGTTGCCTGTGAAGCAGTTGTTAAAAATGAAAGACATACAACAGAAACAGCACCGGGTTGTATGTTGCCTGTGAAGCAGTTGTTAAAAATGAAAGACATACAACAGAAACAGCACCGGGTTGTATGTTGCCTGTGAAGCAGTTGTTAAAAATGAAAGACATACAACAGAAACAGCACCGGGTTGTATGTTGCCTGTGAAGCAGTTGTTAAAAATGAGAGACATACAACAGAGACAGCACCGGGCTGTGTGTTGCCTGTGAAGCAGTTGTTAAAAATGAGAGACATACAACAGAAACAGCACCGGGTTGTATGTTGCCTGTGAAGCAGTTGTTAAAAATGAAAGACATACAACAGAAACAGCACCGGGTTGTATGTTGCCTGTGAAGCAGTTGTTAAAAATGAAAGACATACAACAGAAACAGCACCGGGGGTTGTATGTTGCCTGTGAAGCAGTTGTTAAAAATGAAAGACATACAACAGAAACAGCACCGGGTTGTATGTTGCCTGTGAAGCAGTTGTTAAAAATGAAAAACATACAACAGAAACAGCACCGGGGTTGTATGTTGCCTGTGAAGCAGTTGTTAAAAATGAAAGACATACAACAGAAACAGCACTGGGTTGTATGTTGCCTGTGAAGCAGTTGTTAAAAATGAAAGACATACAACAGAAACAGCACCGGGCTGTGTGTTGCCTGTGAAGCAGTTGTTAAAAATGAAAAACATACAACAGAAACAGCACCGGGTTGTATGTTGCCTGTGAAGCAGTTGTTAAAAATGAAAGACATACAACAGAAACAGCACCGGGTTGTATGTTGCCTGTGAAGCAGTTGTTAAAAATGAAAGACATACAACAGAAACAGTACCGGGGGTTGTATGTTGCCTGTGAAGCAGTTGTTAAAAATGAAAGACATACAACAGAAACAGCACCGGGTTGTATGTTGCCTGTGAAGCAGTTGTTAAAAATGAAAGACATACAACAGAAACAGCACCGGGGGTTGTATGTTGCCTGTGAAGCAGTTGTTAAAAATGAAAGACATACAACAGAAACAGCACCGGGTTGTATGTTGCCTGTGAAGCAGTTGTTAAAAATGAAAGACATACAACAGAAACAGCACCGGGTTGTATGTTGCCTGTGAAGCAGTTGTTAAAAATGAAAGACATACAACAGAAACAGCACCGGGTTGTATGTTGCCTGTGAAGCAGTTGTTAAAAATGAAAGACATACAACAGAAACAGCACCGGGTTGTATGTTGCCTGTGAAGCAGTTGTTAAAAATGAGAGACATACAACAGAGACAGCACCGGGCTGTGTGTTGCCTGTGAAGCAGTTGTTAAAAATGAGAGACATACAACAGAAACAGCACCGGGTTGTATGTTGCCTGTGAAGCAGTTGTTAAAAATGAAAAACATACAACAGAAACAGCACCGGGTTGTATGTTGCCTGTGAAGCAGTTGTTAAAAATGAAAGACATACAACAGAAACAGCACCGGGTTGTATGTTGCCTGTGAAGCAGTTGTTAAAAATGAAAGACATACAACAGAAACAGCACCGGGTTGTATGTTGCCTGTGAAGCAGTTGTTAAAAATGAAAGACATACAACAGAAACAGCACCGGGGGTTTGTATGTTGCCTGTGAAGCAGTTGTTAAAAATGAAAGACATACAACAGAAACAGCACCGGGTTGTATGTTGCCTGTGAAGCAGTTGTTAAAAATGAAAGACATACAACAGAAACAGCACCGGGTTGTATGTTGCCTGTGAAGCAGTTGTTAAAAATGAGAGACATACAACAGAAACAGCACCGGGTTGTATGTTGCCTGTGAAGCAGTTGTTAAAAACGAAAGACATACAACAGAAACAGCACCGGGTTGTATGTTGCCTGTGAAGCAGTTGTTAAAAATGAAAGACATACAACAGAAACAGCACCGGGGGATTGTATGTTGCCTGTGAAGCAGTTGTTAAAAATGAAAGACATACAACAGAAACAGCACCGGGTTGTATGTTGCCTGTGAAGCAGTTGTTAAAAATGAAAGACATACAACAGAAACAGCACCGGGGGTTGTATGTTGCCTGTGAAGCAGTTGTTAAAAATGAAAGACATACAACAGAAACAGCACCGGGTTGTATGTTGCCTGTGAAGCAGTTGTTAAAAATGAAAGACATACAACAGAAACAGCACCGGGGGTTGTATGTTGCCTGTGAAGCAGTTGTTAAAAATGAAAGACATACAACAGAAACAGCACCGGGTTGTATGTTGCCTGTGAAGCAGTTGTTAAAAATGAAAGACATACAACAGAAACAGCACCGGGTTGTATGTTGCCTGTGAAGCAGTTGTTAAAAATGAAAGACATACAACAGAAACAGCACCGGGTTGTATGTTGCCTGTGAAGCAGTTGTTAAAAATGAAAGACATACAACAGAAACAGCACCGGGTTGTATGTTGCCTGTGAAGCAGTTGTTAAAAATGAGAGACATACAACAGAGACAGCACCGGGCTGTGTGTTGCCTGTGAAGCAGTTGTTAAAAATGAGAGACATACAACAGAAACAGCACCGGGTTGTATGTTGCCTGTGAAGCAGTTGTTAAAAATGAAAGACATACAACAGAAACAGCACCGGGTTGTATGTTGCCTGTGAAGCAGTTGTTAAAAATGAAAGACATACAACAGAAACAGCACCGGGGGGTTGTATGTTGCCTGTGAAACAGTTGTTAAAAATGAAAGACATACAACAGAAACAGCACCGGGTTGTATGTTGCCTGTGAAGCAGTTGTTAAAAATGAAAGACATACAACAGAAACAGCACCGGGGGTTGTATGTTGCCTGTGAAGCAGTTGTTAAAAATGAAAGACATACAACAGAAACAGCACCGGGTTGTATGTTGCCTGTGAAGCAGTTGTTAAAAATGAAAGACATACAACAGAAACAGCACCGGGTTGTATGTTGCCTGTGAAGCAGTTGTTAAAAATGAGAGACATACAACAGAGACAGCACCGGGCTGTGTGTTGCCTGTGAAGCAGTTGTTAAAAATGAGAGACATACAACAGAAACAGCACCGGGTTGTATGTTGCCTGTGAAGCAGTTGTTAAAAATGAAAGACATACAACAGAAACAGCACCGGGTTGTATGTTGCCTGTGAAGCAGTTGTTAAAAATGAAAGACATACAACAGAAACAGCACCGGGTTGTATGTTGCCTGTGAAGCAGTTGTTAAAAATGAAAGACATACAACAGAAACAGCACCGGGTTGTATGTTGCCTGTGAAGCAGTTGTTAAAAATGAAAGACATACAACAGAAACAGCACCGGGTTGTATGTTGCCTGTGAAGCAGTTGTTAAAAATGAAAGACATACAACAGAAACAGCACCGGGTTGTATGTTGCCTGTGAAGCAGTTGTTAAAAATGAAAGACATACAACAGAAACAGCACCGGGTTGTATGTTGCCTGTGAAGCAGTTGTTAAAAATGAAAGACATACAACAGAAACAGCACCGGGTTGTATGTTGCCTGTGAAGCAGTTGTTAAAAATGAGAGACATACAACAGAGACAGCACCGGGCTGTATGTTGCCTGTGAAGCAGTTGTTAAAAATGAGAGACATACAACAGAAACAGCACCGGGTTGTATGTTGCCTGTGAAGCAGTTGTTAAAAATGAAAGACATACAACAGAAACAGCACCGGGTTGTATGTTGCCTGTGAAGCAGTTGTTAAAAATGAAAGACATACAACAGAAACAGCACCGGGTTGTATGTTGCCTGTGAAGCAGTTGTTAAAAATGAAAGACATACAACAGAAACAGCACCGGGTTGTATGTTGCCTGTGAAGCAGTTGTTAAAAATGAAAGACATACAACAGAAACAGCACCGGGGGTTTGTATGTTGCCTGTGAAGCAGTTGTTAAAAATGAAAGACATACAACAGAAACAGCACCGGGTTGTATGTTGCCTGTGAAGCAGTTGTTAAAAATGAAAGACATACAACAGAAACAGCACCGGGTTGTATGTTGCCTGTGAAGCAGTTGTTAAAAATGAAAGACATACAACAGAAACAGCACCGGGTTGTATGTTGCCTGTGAAGCAGTTGTTAAAAATGAAAGACATACAACAGAAACAGCACCGGGTTGTATGTTGCCTGTGAAGCAGTTGTTAAAAATGAAAGACATACAACAGAAACAGCACCGGGTTGTATGTTGCCTGTGAAGCAGTTGTTAAAAATAAAAGACATACAACAGAAACAGCACCGGGTTGTATGTTGCCTGTGAAGCAGTTGTTAAAAATGAAAGACATACAACAGAAACAGCACCGGGGGTTGTATGTTGCCTCTGAAGCAGTTGTTAAAAATGAAAGACATACAACAGAAACAGCATCAGGTTGTATGTTGCCTGTGAAGCAGTTGTTAAAAAATGAGAGACATACAACAGAGACAGCACCGGGCTGTATGTTGCCTGTGAAGCAGTTGTTAAAAATGTGAGACATACAACAGAGACAGCACCGGGCTGTATGTTGCCTGTGAAGCAGTTGTTAAAAATGAGAGACATACAACAGAGACAGCACCAGGCTGTATGTTGCCTGTGAAGCAGTTGTTAAAAATGAGAGACATACAACAGAAACAGCACCGGGATGTATGTTGCCTGTGAAGCAGTTGTTAAAAATGTGAGACATACAACAGAGACACCACCGGGATGTATGTTGCCTGTGAAGCAGTTGTTAAAAATGTGAGACATACAACAGAGACAGCACCGGGCTGTATGTTGCCTGTGAAGCAGTTGTTAAAAATGAGAGACATACAACAGAGACAGCACCAGGCTGTATGTTGCCTGTGAAGCAGTTGTCAAAAATGTGAGACATACAACAGAAACAGCACCGGGTTGTATGTTGCCTGTGAAGCAGTTGTTAAAAATGTGAGACATACAACAGAAACAGCACCGGGATGTATGTTGCCTGTGAAGCAGTTGTTAAAAATGTGAGACATACAACAGAGACAGCACCGGGCTGTATGTTGCCTGTGAAGCAGTTGTTAAAAATGAGAGACATACAACAGAGACAGCACCAGGCTGTATGTTGCCTGTGAAGCAGTTGTTAAAAATGAGAGACATACAACAGAAACAGCACCGGGATGTATGTTGCCTGTGAAGCAGTTGTTAAAAATGTGAGACATACAACAGAGACAGCACCGGGCTGTATGTTGCCTGTGAAGCAGTTGTTAAAAATGTGAGACATACAACAGAGACACCACCGGGATGTATGTTGCCTGTGAAGCAGTTGTTAAAAATGTGAGACATACAACAGAGACAGCACCGGGCTGTATGTTGCCTGTGAAGCAGTTGTTAAAAATGAGAGACATACAACAGAGACAGCACCAGGCTGTATGTTGCCTGTGAAGCAGTTGTCAAAAATGTGAGACATACAACAGAAACAGCACCGGGTTGTATGTTGCCTGTGAAGCAGTTGTTAAAAATGAAAGACATACAACAGAAACAGCACCGGGTTGTATGTTGCCTGTGAAGGAGTTGTTAAAAATGACAGACATACAACAGAGACAGCACTGGGCTGTATGTTGCCTGTGAAGCAGTTGTTAAAAATGTGAGACATACAACAGAGACAGCACCGGGCTGTATGTTGCCTGTGAAGCAGTTGTTAAAAATGAGAGACATACAACAGAGACAGCACCGGGCTGTATGTTGCCTGTGAAGCAGTTGTCAAAAATGTGAGACATACAACAGAGACAGCATCGTGATGTATGTTGCCTGTGAAGCAGTTGCTACAAATAAGAGACAGAGAGACAGAAAAGCAGTTGTTAAAAATGAGAGACAAATGAGAGACACTTGTTTAAAATGAGAGGCAGCAAGACGGAGAAAGACTGTTATCTGTCTTCTCAGATGTTAAAAATTGTTGTTAGACAGTTGTTTAAAATTACATACAGAGGAGTAGTTGTTAAAAATGACAAATGAGAGACAGCACCGGTTTGTAAGTTGCCTGTGATGCAGTTGTTAGAAACGAGAAACATGCAATAGAGACAGCACCGGATTGTACGTTGCCTGCGTAGCAGTTGTTAAAATGAGAGACATACAACAGAGACAGTACCGGGTTATATATTGCCTGTAAAGCAGTTGCTAAAAATGAGATACATACAACAGAAACAGCACTGGGTTGTATGTTGCCTGTGAAGCAGTTTTTAAAAATGAGAGATATACAACAGAGACCGCACTGGGTTACATACAACAGAGACCGCAGCGGGTTACATACAAAAGAGACCGCACCGGGGTACATACAACAGAGACAGTATCCGGTTGAAGCAGTTGTTAAAAATGAGAGACAGAGACAGCACCGGATTGTATGTTGCCTGTGAAGCAGTTGTTAAAAATTAGAGACATACAACAGAGACAGCACCGGGCTGTATGTTGCATGTGAAGCAGTTGTTAAAAATGAGACATAAAACAGAGACAGCATAGGGTTGTATGTGCCTGTGAAGCAGTTGTTAAAAATGAGAGACATACAACAGAGACAGCATCGGGTTGTATGTGCCTGTGAAGCAGGTTCTGGCTTCGAAGTAGATCTCTGTGATTGAACATCCACCCTACTCGCCAGATTTGGCTCTCGTAGACATTTTCCTCTTCTCAAGGATGAAGTGTGCTTTGAAAGGGGAGCGCTTCAGCAACATTGAGGACAGCGAACGATGTTTCACCAACAGACTGAAGGAGGTTCCGCGTCAGGATTTCCACCATGCCTTCAAACACCTGTACGAAAGGTCTCACCGTTGTGTGGAGTTGGAGGAAGAATATTTTGAATCTGTGCAAATGACAATTGAAAATATAGTTTGTTGTTTTGATATAATAACTTTTATTTCATTACTTAACCGGCACACTGTACATAGGAATGTCGGCTTCGTTGGTTTCTTTTCGTCACTTAGCGCATTCTTTGACAATGTACCGAACGCAAAATTTTCATTCCAAACGTATGCCTCCTGCCTGTGATATTTGGCTTTGGGGATACTTCAAAGACAGAATTCTTCTAACGGCGAACGATCTTTCTCAGATTTGTATCAGACGGGAAGTGGCCAACATCGACCGCGACATGCTGCGAGTAACCGTGCCACATATCGGCCTTCCATTGCATTTCTTCTGATGTACAGCATATTGAGCATATTTTGTTCTTAAAAGTTTCTGATGTCAATAAACAGTAAATTCACGCACATGTACGTTCTTTTCTTGCGCCTTCAACGTCATTGTCCCCCTAGTGGCGCAATTTAAACTAATTTTCCCCGCGCTAAATCGTTTTTCCATGCCCTCAATGAACTGCATATCAAGTTTTGTCACGATATCTAATTTCTCGCTTTTCTATACACCCGAAAGTGGTGACATTTATTTTATAACCACCTGGTGTATACACGGGAGTTCCAAAAGTAATTGGATAGCAGTAAGCAAATTTTTAACTGGCGCTGCCTTCGTATAAAGGGTTCGACGCACGCTACGTTTTTTTATCATTTGTGAGGTGTAATCTCGTGAGTCAGGTTGAACAGCCGCCAGTAGGATTATGGCGAGCTGAAGTGAATTATCGGAGTTTGAACGAGGCATAGTAGTGTGAGCCAGACAGATGAGGCATCCAATTTCTAAAGTTGTGCGAACATTCAACATTCCTCGACCCACTGTGTCACGTGTTTACCGAGAATACCTCATGGAAGGTATTACCACCCAACGTGGACAGCGCTGTGGCCGATCACAGGTGCTGAATGACCGTGACCAGCGGCGTCTGACCAGGATTCTCCGTGCTAACAAGCAAGCGGCAATGGCTCAAGTAACA
The DNA here is from genome assembly GCA_039090855.1 of Macrothele yani. NCBI lineage: Eukaryota > Metazoa > Arthropoda > Arachnida > Araneae > Macrothelidae > Macrothele > Macrothele yani. The sequence continues at coordinate 95,002,888 of CM076998.1, forward strand.
TCAGATTTAATTCAGGAGGTATCGGATCCATATCCATGAAGTCAGTGCATCGTAATTTAGCGTCCATGGGATATGGGCGCAGAAAACTGCCTTTGTTAACACCACATCGGACACAGCGCCTCACCTGGGTTCGTGAACACGGTAATTGGACCCTGGAAGATTAGCAACATGTGGCGTGGTCCGATGAGTCACGCCACCAATTGGTGACGAGCTGATTGGTAGGGTTTGCGTACGGCTCCAGACCTCATAAGGCCATAGACCCTCCTGTCAACAAAGCACTTTGCAAGCTGGCGGTGATTTCATACATGTTTCGGGGTGTCATTACGTGGCACGGTTTGGGTCCTCTGGTTCTCGTAAACACGTTATTAACAGGTAATCGCTTTGTTGCTCTGCTGGGTGTCCATTTACTGCCCTTCATCGACTTTATGTACCCCAACAGGGATGGGATTTCCCAGTCGGACAATGCATCACGTCATCGGACCCAAGTTGTCCAAAATTGGTTCAAGGAACATTCTAAACAGTTCCGAAGGATGGTGTGGCCATCACGTTCGCCCGATGTGATCCCAATAGAGCACTTATGGGACGTGGTGGAAAGAGCACTTATGGGACGTAGTGGAAAGGTCCATTATGGGACGTGGTGGAAAGGTCAAATAGAGAAAGGGCACTTATGGGATGTGGTAAAAGCGTTTATGGAACGTGGTGAAAAGGGCACTTATGGAAGACTGAAGAACCACATGCGGCACGGTTCACTCTCGATATCGGTACGGTCCACTCTCGATATCAGTACGGTCCACTCTCGATATCGGTACATACCGATACGGTCCACTCACTATAATGTAAATATCGGTACGGTCCACTCACTATAACGTCTAATATGTACATATCGGTACGGTCCACTCACTATAACGTATAATATGTACATATCGGTACGGTCCACTCACTCACTACTCATATCGGTAAGGTCCACTCACTCACTACTCATATCGGTAATGTTCACTCTCGATATCGGTACATATCGTTACGGTCCACTCACTATAACGTTTTCATGTTTCCTCCCATGAGATAGCACTTTTCATGTGCCCCTCACTAGTGGAAAGAGCACTTATGGGACGTGGTGGAAATGTCATATAAAGCACTTATGGGACGTGGTGGAAAGGTCCATTCGCATCCAAGGTACTGCACTTACAAATACGAGGGAAACTGGGAGCGGCTATTCAGACGGTATGGCTCAACATCTGTCCAGAAGTCCTTCAGCCACTTCTGGAATCGATGCCACGTTGAGTTTCTGCACTTCGCGGGTCTAAAGGATGTCCTACACGATACTATCCCCTGACATTTGGCATTTCAGTGTACTACAACATCCTCAACAGTCTTCGTCTCAATATCCACCTCCAGCGCAAAGAGAAATGGATACGACAAGTTCTGTTGCAGCATGACAGTGCCAAGTCTTACATGAGATGTGCAACAACACTGACATCCATTCGCTTCATGCTCTTACCACGTCCGCCATATTCACGTGATTTCAACCCATGTTTGACAAGATTTAAGAACCACTGCGCTTCAAATTTACAGAAGGATGAGGACTTGCAGTATACGCGATCTGGTGCGGGCTCGTCCTACTGAATGGTATCTTACAACCGTAAGAAAGTTGCCAGGAAGACGGCAATGGTGCATTGACATGGTGCGATGGTGCAACTACCATAGCTTGGAGTCTTATATTCTAAGTGAGTCGCAGTCATTTATGAGCGATCCTTGTATTTTAAACAAAAAATAATGTGATTAAAAACTAAGAATATTTAACCCTTTAGCTGGATGGAACGAATAAACTCAAGGTTAGCAAAATGGGCTGAAATCAACTTGAGCGAATATATTCGCTGTCTAAGAAGTGAGCTGAACGTCACTGGAACTAGTGAATCTACGCATCAGAAAGTGCTGCTTTCCCTTAGCGTTGTTATTCAAAGTGGTCATTTAAGGGAAGGATTGACACTAATTCTTTCTGACTGATTACCTGATGAATAAAACTGGAGATGAACCTAAGAAAACAAAGAGAAGACGTGTGTGTCACTTGCTTCTATCCATTGTCATGATGTCAGTGACAGGGGGACTAGCTCGTCCTTTTCATGTTTTGGGTCATGGAGTAGATAACAAAGGACTAAAAGGGAGTGTGTAAACTCAAGTTTGTCCGTGACGACGATCGAACTCGCCCCCCTAACTCCGGAGTAAGTTGCTCTCCCACCTAAGCTACACGGACGGAACATATCTCTGCACATTTGTCGTCTTGACACGTGCTTTACCTCTGTCGTACGTCGCAGGAGCGCTTATGATCTGTGATAGGTTTACGGTCGGCACTGCTAAGATGAGAAGGCAGGAAAATAATTGTTTTGCCGTAACTTTGGTAAAAATCGGCCACTGTGTGAACATTTCTGTTTGGGGAGCGCAGAAATTTTCAGACACCATTTGGTTCAGATACTTCTGCTGCTTAAAGAGTCAATACGCTTTAACAAGACATTTCAAAGAGTTCACTCATTAGACAAAACATTAGAGATAGAGGTGATGGGAAGTTGGCATGGGCATCCCCCGTGCAGACTCGAACAGACCCAAACCGAACGTAGGCGATAACTAGACGGATAGCAGGGCTCCCTAAGAGTGTATCGCAATGGACGAACATGGGTAAACGTGGTGGTCTGAGAGACTTTGATAGTGGACGCATGGTCGACTCAAGACAGGTGGGTCATTCTATCGCCCAAGTGGACTCTAGGGTTCTGGAGTGCAACCGTATCAAGGGTGTACCGCGAGTATACCATCGACGGACGTGCCAGTGCCCAGAGAGTAGACGGCGGCTGACCATACGCTATTGATAACACAGATCGACGTAGACTATCCTGGCTCGCACAGACCGACAGCTTGGCAAAGGCAGCGCAAATTACATCCGGGTTAAATGTCGGAAGCCCAAGCAGCATTACTGAGCGAACGGTACAGCGCACTTTGCATACCCTGGGCTACGGAAAGCTGACGCCCTACTTGTGAGCCACTGTTGACAGCTCATCATCGGAAATTACGACTCCCCGTGCCGGGAATATCAAAACAGGACCTCTGCAGGCCGCTTCGTGTAGTTAGATGAATTACGTTTTCAGCTGACTGGAGGGTGCGGGTGTTGGCGTGGGCAGCATGAGGCCATTGTCCTCGTCGCGCAGGCTCTGCTCTGTTCAAAGCGACTATGGTTCTGTTCAAGGCGTTGGTGGCACTGTTCAAGGCGTTGGTGGCACTGTTCAAGGCGGTGGTGGCTCTGTTCAAGGCGGTGGTGGCTCTGTTCAAGGCGGTGGTGGCTCTGTTCAAGGCGGTGGTGGCTCTGTTCAAGGCGGTGGTGGCTCTGTTCAAGGCGGTGGTGGCTCTGTTCAAGGCGGTGGTGGCTTTGTTCAATGCAGTGGTGGCCCTGTTCAAGGTGGTAGTGGCTCTGTTCAAGGCGGTGGTGGCTCTGTTCAAGGCGGTGATGGCTGTGTTTAAGGCTGTGGTGGCTGTGTTTAAGGCGGTGGTGGCTCCTTTCAAGGCGGTGATGGCTCTGTTCAAGGCGGTGGTGGCTGTGTTCAAGGCGGTGGTGGCTCTGTTCAAGGCGGTGATGGCTGTGTTTAAGGCTGTGGTGGCTCCTTTCAAGGCGGTGGTGGCTCCTTTCAAGGCGGTGGTGGCTCTGTTCAAGACGGTGATGGCTCTGTTCAAGGCCGTGGTGGCTCTGTTCAATGCAGTGGTGGCCCTGTTCAAGGCGGTGGTGGCTCTGTTCAAGACGGTGATGGCTCTGTTCAAGGCGGTGGTGGCTCTGTTCAATGCAGTGGTGGCCCTGTTCAAGGCGGTGGTGGCTCTATTCAAGGCGTTGGTGGCACTGTTCAAGGCGTTGGTGGCTCTGTTCAAGGCGGTGGTGGCTCTATTCAAGGCGGTGGTGGCTCTGTTCAAGACGGTGATGGCTCTGTTCAATGCGGTGGTGGCTCTGTTCAAGGCGGTGCTGGCTTTGTTCAATGCAGTGGTGGCCCTGTTCAAGGTGGTAGTGGCTCTGTTCAAGGCGGTGGTGGCTCTGTTCAAGGCGGTGATGGATCTATTCAAGGCGGTGGTGGCTCTGTTCAAGATGGTGGTGGCTCCTTTCAAGGCGGTTTTGGCTCCTTTCAAGGCGGTGGTGGCTCTGTTCAAGGCGGTGGTGGCTGTGTTTAAGGCGGTGGTGGCTGTGTTTAAGGCGGTGGTGGCTCCTTTCAAGGCGGTGATGGCTCTGTTCAAGGCGGTGATGGCTCTGTTCAAGGCGGTGGTGGCTCTGTTCAAGGCGGTGGTGGCTCTGTTCAAAGCAGTGGTGGTTGTGTTTAAGGTGGTGGGGGCTCTGTTCAAGGCGGTGGTGGCCCTGTTCAAGGCGGCGATGGCTCTGTTCAAGGCGGTGGTGGCTCTGTTCAAGGCGGTGGTGGCTCTGTTCAAAGCAGTGGTGGTTGTGTTTAAGGCGGTGGTGGCTCTGTTTAATGCGGTGAGAGCTCTGTTCAAGGCGATGGTGGCCCTGTTCAAGGCGGTGGCGGCTCTGTTCAAGGCGGTGGTGGCTCTGTTCAAGGCGGTGATGCCTCCTTTCAAGGCGGTGGTGGCTCTGTTCAAAGCAGTGGTGGTTGTGTTTAAGGCGGTGGTGGCTCTGTTTAATGCGGTGATGGCTCTGTTCAAGGCGGTGGTGGCCCTGTTCAAGGCGGTGGCGGCTCTGTTCAAGGCGGTGGTGGCTTTGTTCAAAGCAGTGGTGGTTGTGTTTAAGGCGGTGGTGGCTCTGTTTAATGCGGTGATAGCTCTGTTCAAGGCGGTGGTGGCCCTGTTCAAGGCGGTGGCGGCTCTGTTCAAGGCGGTGGTGGCTCTGTTCAAGGCGGTGATGGCTCCTTTCAAGGCGGTGGTGGCTCTGTTTAGTGCAGTGATAGCTCTGTTCAAGGCGGTGGTGGCCCTGTTCAAGGCGGTGGCGGCTCTGTTCAAGGCGGTGGTGGCTCTGTTCAAGGCGGTGATGGCTCCTTTCAAGGCGGTGGTGGCTCTGTTCAAAGCAGTGGTGGTTGTGTTTAAGGCGGTGGTGGCTCTGTTTAATGCGGTGATGGCTCTGTTCAAGGCGGTGGTGGCCCTGTTCAAGGCGGTGGCGGCTCTGTTCAAGGCGGTGGTGGCTTTGTTCAAAGCAGTGGTGGTTGTGTTTAAGGCGGTGGTGGCTCTGTTTAATGCGGTGATAGCTCTGTTCAAGGCGGTGGTGGCCCTGTTCAAGGCGGTGGCGGCTCTGTTCAAGGCGGTGGTGGCTCTGTTCAAGGCGGTGATGGCTCCTTTCAAGGCGGTGGTGGCTCTGTTCAAGGCGGTGGTGGCTCTGTTCAAAGCAGTGGTGGTTGTGTTTAAGGTGGTGGTGGCCCTGTTCAAGACGGTGGCGGCTCTGTTCAAGGCGGTGGTGGCTCTGTTCAAGGCGGTGGTGGCTCTGTTCAAAGCAGTGGTGGTTGTGTTTAAGGTGGTGGGGGCTCTGTTCAAGGCGGTGATGGCTCTGTTCAAGGCGGTGGTGGCTCTGTTCAAGGCGGTGGTGGCTCTGTTCAAGGCGGTGGTGGCTCTGTTCAAAGCAGTGGTGGTTGTGTTTAAGGTGGTGGGGGCTCTGTTCAAGGCGGTGATGGCTCTGTTCAAGGCGGTGGTGGCTCTGTTCAAGGCGGTGGTGGCTCTGTTCAAAGCAGTGGTGGTTGTGTTTAAGGCGGTGGTGGCTCTGTTTAATGCGGTGATAGCTCTGTTCAAGGCGGTGGCGGCCCTGTTCAAGGCGGTGGTGGCTCTGTTCAAGGCGGTGGTGGCTCTGTTCAAAGCAGTGGTGGTTGTGTTTAAGGCGGTGGTGGCTCTGTTTAATGCGGTGATGGCCCTGTTCAAGGCGGTGGCGGCTCTGTTCAAGGCGGTGGTGGCTCTGTTCAAGGCGGTGGTGGCTCTGTTCAAAGCAGTGGTGGTTGTGTTTAAGGCGGTGGTGGCTCTGTTTAATGCGGTGATGGCCCTGTTCAAGGCGGTGGCGGCTCTGTTCAAGGCGGTGGTGGCTCTGTTCAAGGCGGTGGTGGCCCTGTTCAAGGCGGTGGCGGCTCTGTTCAAGGTGGTGGTGGCCCTGTTCAATGATTTGGGAAGCCTTCTTACTCTAAGCATTAGGTTCCATAGGAACCGATGAGCGTTACCAGCATATGCTGGTTGATCACTTACACCCTTTCTGGCCTTCGCGCATCCTACGGCCGATGGTCTGTTTCAGCAGGACAATGTGCTTTTGTACCAGGCCGCAGCCACACAAGTATGGCTCAAGGAACACTCATCTGAGTTTGGAACCATCAAGTGGTTCTGGATTAGGACCCGGTGGAAGCAGTCTGGGATGCCGTGAAGCTTAACATCTAATCCTTGGATCCTAGACCGACGTCTCGGGCGGAGCTGTGGACAATGCCGCAACAAGCATGGCTGGCTTTACCTCTGGAAATCCTCCGGTATCTGGTTAAGTCGGCGTGTACCTGCTCTTATTCGCATTAGATGAGGACCAACGCGCTATTTAGTAGGTATCTCTAATGTTTTGTCCATTTGTAGCTTAGTTGGGAGAGCAACTTACTCCGGAGTGATGGGATCGCGGATTCGATCTCCGTCATGGACAAATCTGTGTTTTCACATCGGCGCCCGAACGTAAAAATGGATTTACTGGCCGTTGCGTTCTTCGAAAAATGTGTGATGCATGTTCCACACATCGTCTAGAATTAATGAAAGTTCATTCTTCGTTTCAATGAAAAGAAAAAAAATTGACAGGCAGATGATGTGACGTACTATAGAGGTGAAGCACCTGTCAAGCCGACAAAACTTCAGCAATACATTCCGTCCGTGTAGCTTAGTTGGGAGAGCAACGTACTCCGGAGTGATGGGGGTGCGCAGAAATGTGTGTTTTCATACAATGAGTGCGCATCAAATGCCCTAAACGCGTGCCTCTCATTTAAGAACCCACAAAAATCCACCTAACATAGGATTAAAGCTTTCTGAAACCACCCATTTAATGCAGGAAATCTTTAACGGAAAGAATAATGTAACCAAAAATAGCCAAATCAGCGGAAATCGACGAGACGCTGATGGGCTTCATCTAATGGTTTAAAGGAAAATGAATCAAGATATTCATGAAATGACGATATGCGAAGTTGATAAACGACATATTCATTAGCTGGAAGGATGAATTTCTTTCCCACTAAGAAAAAAGGGAAAGAGAAGGAAAGTAATATGTAAATGAATAAATAAAAATAGAAAACCGGTAGAATGTTCAGATTATCTAGTAGCATAAATTTATTGATTTCCCACGAAGGGAAATACTTTTTTTCTTAAAATAATATTACATAAATGTCAGAGGAGACGAAAGGACGAATGTTGAAGATAGAAAAAGCACGCATACTTCAGGAAGGCAAGGAACATGCACGAGGAAGTCTTAAGGTTCCGTCTCGTTATATAGTACAGCACAAGAATTTAAGACATCACTGTTTCGATGTTTTGCAGACCATTATGAAAAATCACTAGCGAAGGGCAAAGATAATCATGTAGGAACGGTTAATGTGGAACTCTGAAGCTACGTAATCAAAGTATTCAGGGTGCTGTATAAGTAGCAAGAAATCACTGATATAGACGAAAACAGCTACTTGATAACTGGTGACCAACAGTTAAACATAATCAACGTGTTAAATTACAAAAATGAGAAGGCGCAATCAAATAGGCTGTTTACTGTACATATACACGGTGCAAAATAAAGTCTTAACTCACCCCAATAAGTTCGGAACGAACGGTACTAGAGCCATAAAACTTAGATACCATCATCATTGTCAACCATTATCAATCCACTGCTGGACGAAGGTCCCCCCAAGTTTCCTCCACAACGGTCTGTCTTGTGCCAGTCTCCTCCATGTCACTCCCGCATACTTTCGAATTTCATCCACCCATCTCCCATGTGGTCTTCTTCTGGGTCTTTTCCTGTCCCTTGGAATCCAATCTAAAATTTCAGGGATTTAACTCTAATCATGATGTCTTCCACTCTTGTCATTTTTCGGATCCACGAGTTCCTCTTCTTATCTCTCCTGGTTACACCAAGCATGCACCCCTCCATGCTTTTTTGAGTTGTCTGTAGCCTTTGTATGTCTCTTTTAGTTAAGGTCCACGTTTCTGCACCATACGTAAGCACTAGAAGGGTGCATTGATCAAACATTTTTCTTTTAAGACATAATGGCATATTGCTCTTGAAAATTATGCTGTTTCTGCCAAAAGCTCTCCAAGCAAGTTTTATACGCCGATTAATTTCTTCATCAATGTGACCCTCACTTGATATCTGCTGTCCAAGATAAACGTACCTGTCTGTTATCTCCAGCTTTTCTCCATCAATCGATAAATCTTCATTTCCTGTAAAAGCATTGAACATCACTTTTGTTTTCTGAAAGTTCATTTTTAATCCCACTTCTTTACTCTTGTCAGCAAGTTCCTGGATCATACTCTGCAGCTCTGATGGGGTAGTTGCAGAAATGACTACGTCATCAGAAAAAACGAAGGTGAGTTAAATAATCTCCATTAATCTTTATCCCTTTGTTTTCCCAGTTCAGTGATTGAAAGACATTTTCCAATATGGCATTAAAGAGATTGGGAGATATGGTGTCACCTTGTCTCCCTTTCCAATTTTTATGTGTGTTGTATTTTCAAACAGCCGAATCTTTGCACTTACATTTTCATAGATGTTATTAATAATATTAATGTATGCATCTTCAATACCGCAGGATTTCAGAGCCATTGTAACTGCTGATGGTTTCACCGAATCAAAGGCTTTTTCATAATCGATAAAAGCCATGCACAATGGAAGTTCATATTCCCTCGCTCTTTCAATTAGTTCTCTCAGTACGTGGATATGATCTATTGTGCCATAGCCACTCCTGAATCCAGCTTGTTCTCTCGGTTGAGCCATGTCCAGTGTTACCTTCAAGCGGTGTGAAAGAACTTTAGTGAAGATTTTATAAACCACTGATAGGAGGCTGATAGGTCTGTAGTTCCCGAGATCCTCAATGTCACTTTTTTATGTAGGAAGATCATTGCAGCGTTGTTCCAATCCTCAGGAATCTTCACTTCATTAAGGCATCGAGTAAAAATTTGGACGAGTACTGTTTCAATTTCTCCACTTGCTTCTTGTATGATGTCTACAGTAATTCCATCTTCTCCTGGAGCTTTTCCACGCTTCATGTTCTTGATTGCATGTGCAACTTCTGCTGGAAGGACTGGAGGAACTCTGGTACTGGTATCTTTCATGATGTCTGGAGTGCATGTATCATGCCTTTCATATAATTTGGAGTAGAAATCTTTCACTCTTGTCAAAATTTCGCCTCTATTTCTTGTTACAGAATCATCTTCTTTTCTCAGTGCCATAATCTGTTTTTTTCCCTTACTGAGATGTCCCTTTGCTATCTTTAGGCTTTGGTTGTTTTCAATTGCTTTCCTCACTAGTTCACAGTAGAATTTCCTTACGTCTTCAGTGATACCTTTTCGTACTGTCTTGCATAGCTCTATATATTCCACTTTGGAAGTCACATCTTCTTTAGTTGTCCGATCCGGTGACATCGACGATAGCGCCCCAAGTGGTGAAATGAGGAATTTAGCAGGTCTAACCCGCGGACCACGAGATATAATGAAAAAGTGTCTAAGACAAAGTTGTAGGGCGCCATTCACTTAGTACGAAATGACATTTTACGTCAACCAAAATAGTGCATGGAAGACGCGAAACGCTGTTGAAGCTGAATCCGTTTCTGGCCACTGCCGAGAGGCTGTCAAACCACATGCCCCACTGCCAGTCTAGTACTGCTGTGTGGATGGGCGAGAACATATCCCAGAGCGTCTTCTGGGATACTGTTGAGATCCTACGTGCATATATCTTCCCGGACATGGACGAGCTGCTGAGTTGGCAGTCTCCCTGAGGCGTTGATCAACATGGTTGATAGTCCTATCAGCTGGATGTGGACCAGCTGGGAAACGTAAAGCATACTGCCGTGCTGCTTCCCTAGCGTTACGTTAACACTCACCGTACAGCAACACCATCTCACAGTACTCATCGTTGGAATAGCCCGCAATGTGAACGTTCACTCGTTTGACGACAACATCTTATTAGTTAGGGGAGTGCTTAAAGGATTCATTTGTCATTTTTCATGTAGGACTTCCGTCCACAGGGAGTAGAGTTTAGGTCCCAGCCACCTACAGCGAGATCGCCTTTTGGGCAGGACACAGAAACGGAAGGAATGAGAGCAAGTCTAGCGACTTTTGACAGAACAGTTTGTAGTGAGATTAGAGTACAGTAGATGGCGCCACCGTACAAGTACGATATTGCACATAGATGGGTGAGAGAATTTCAGGGAGGACATAGGAAAGGATACCCATTTAACCAGTGGGTCCAGCCTGGGGGCCGTCACTTTACGTGCTCGTGCGATGCACGGCGGATATTCAGCGATTGTTAGTAAATCACACCATCTCTGAAATATCAGCCCAGGCTAGAACCTGGGGACCCAGCATCGATAATCTGAAACACTAACCACTAAGCCATCCGCGGCTTGACGACAACATCGCTCTGACAGGGTTTTATATCTTAGGCTGGGTACTACGTCATGGTCATCGTTTGCATTCGTACGCAGCTCTTGTGCCCTGTAAGCCAATGAGCGGCATCTGATGTTGCTTCTTTAATAATTTGGTACTTTACGTACGAAGGTGTGTTGCGTCAGTGGCCAGAAACGGATTCCGCTTCAACAGCGTTTCACGTCGTCCATACACTCTTTTGTTTGACGTAAGATGTCATTTCGTACTAAGTCAATGACGCTCTACAACTTTGTCTTTGGCATTTTTTCATTATCTCTCTTAGCTCGCGAGTTAGACATGCCAACTTCCTCATTTCACCATTAGGGTCGCTGTCATCGATGTCATAGAATCGGCATGGCGCAGCAGCTGGAGTGTTACTTGAAATTGGAAGTACGCGGAACAGAGTGTCTTCTATGGGCAAAACGTTTGAATCCAACTGAAATCCACCGTGAAGTGCACAGACAGGCCTTTGGCTTTGAGGACCGTTGATCACATTTCACGCATCTAGGAGTTAACCGCCGCATTAAAATTCATGAAACTGTTGAAGATTCGAGCGTGTCATATGGTAGTGTACATGCTATCATTCACGAGCATCTGCATTTCAAAAAGGTGTGCGCAAGATGGGTTCCACGAGTTTTAACGGAAGTGCATAAAAATTAGCAATTTGTCTCTAGTCTTGCGTTTCTGTAACATTATTATGAAGAAGGCACAGAGGTATTGCAGCGCATCGTCACCGGCGATGAGACGTGGGTACATCACTTCGTACGAGATGGGGAAATTCAAAAAGTGATGAAAACGGCGTTTGTTTTTTTACTGCGTGGGGCTGGTGTACACAGGATTTATAGGAAAACGGAGTACGATAAACGCTGCAATGTACTGCGAGATATTAAAAAAGTTACGAAAAGTAATTAAAGATCGAAGACGAAGAAAATTGTCAAAAGGAATCATTTTGTTGCACGACAACGCAACCCCACACAAAGTTTCCGCCAAGCAGGAGCTTCTTCGCAATTTCAATTGGGAAGTATCGCCGCATCTGCCATACAGTCCTGATTTAGCCCTCTGCGATTACCACTTGTTCCCCAAAATGAAAAAGGACCTTTTTTTGTTATTGAAGGTTATCGACCATCGTGAGCACCTCAATGGGCTATAAGCAGTAGCCCGTCCCTAATTTAGGGACACTGGTTCCATAGAAGGGAGAGAGCCAGTGCCGTAAGACAAACACAACATCCATGCCTCACCTGGATCCGAATCCGGACCCTTCATTGACGAATAATCATAAGCCATCGCTTAGACCACTGCGTCACCGGGCGGCTAAAAAAGGGCCTTGGGAGCAAGCATTTCGCAAATGATGATGAAGCTGTAAAAACATGTCTCCGTGAACTTGAAGCGAACTTTTACTTTCTCGTTAGGGAAAAACCGGTTGCTCGGTCCGATAAGTGTTTACTAAAACTTGGTGATTACGTGGAAGAAAAAAAAAAAAAAAGTATATGTGCCAGAAATTATATAAAAGTTAGGTGAAGACTTATTTTTGATATGCCTAGGTAATAAATAGACAGTTATACAATAAAAACAGTGCGTCTAGGCAGTATTGGAAAAACAACATGACGCAATACCAGTAGATTGAAAGATAAATATATGAGAGGGAATACATGATGAGAAAAAGTAGATGGAAAGGGAGAAACACATCAAATACACTGCCTGACAGAGTAAATGCCACAACATGAAGGAATGCTCGAAAACAGACCAAACTACACACACAGATAGCCAAGCATGTCTTGAACAAATGATTTAATCGTCACATACAGAATAGGCCGAATATACAGGATGATCAATAAGGAGTGTGGCCCTGATTTTGGGCGATACAGCGTTGAATCCAACGTGGCATAGAGGCAATGAGAGTACGAATAGAGTCCTGGGGTATCGTTGACCATGTGATGTTGATCCAAGTCCATAATTCATCTTCATTTTACGAGGGTGGGATAGTCTTCAGTCCCACAGATGCTCGATGGGCGAGAGGTCGGGGGATCATGTTGGCTACGGAAGCATCCGCACACAGTGTAAAAGCATTCAGGCTGATCCGAGCGGTACGCGGCCGGGCGTAATCCTGTCGAAAAGCAGTGTTTGGAATACCTTCAAGATAGGGTAATGCCACTGGCAGCAGTACCTTGTCAGCATAGCGACGTGACGTCAATGTGCACGTAATGCGTACCAGCGGTGAGCGGCGGCTGTTGGGCGCTGATAGTACCCCACACCATGATTACACGTTGCCAGGCCGTGTGGCGTTCTACAATGGAAGAGGAATTCTCCCGTTAACCACATCGCCTCCAGACTCTCACACGGCGTACATCCGTGGTGAGACAGAACCGGGATTCGTCGCTGAACACCACACTGTTCCATTCGGCACCCCATGCAGCATTGGAGCGACACCACGCCAAGCGGTAACGACGATGTTGCGAAAGCTACCTGTTAAGGGCAGCCTTCGCAACGGAAGGCTGGACAGCAAACCAGGCGCAGTCAATCGGTGCGACACTGTCCGCGTCGATATCGGAGCATCCATGACTCCCGTACACTCCGCAAAATGTCGCCCGTTGTGGCCTGTGGGTCCGCTACGGCATGACGTCATGTGCGACGATCGGTGTACTCGGACTTCCGTCTCCGAGCTTCGGTCTTCGTACAACAGAGCCACTGTCCCCCAATGCAATCGACGGTTGTGTCATCACGTTGCGTTTCTTCCGCAATACGACGCAAGAACCCAGGGCCGGCGCTAGCCAAAGTTCCGCGCTGTGCGACTTTCCCTTTGCAGTTCCTTCCCCTTTCTAATTGCCGCAACATTGTCACGAAATCATTGTTCTTATTTTTCCTTATAGCAAATATTTCTTAGCTCATAATCAATCACGGGTTTCACCCTTTTTCCTTTCCTTTCTACTTCACATTTCAATACAAAATGTCCTAAATATTTTTCCTTCATAAAATAAAGTATACATTTCCCCAAAATTTTATAATTATTTCACCAAGTTCAAATATTGGAGAAAAACATTGCCACAGCACAAAACAATATTGTATATATAGATACTCTCAGATTAATAAGGAAGCCAATTAAACTTTTTTATTTCCATATTTATTCCTTTAGCTGCAAAAATTCTGTTTGCTGTTGAATACTAAGTATTCTAAATAAGACAAAACAAAAGTTGGAATAAAATAGAAATTTATCAGCCCGCTGGTTAAAAAATGGATTTATTGAACTTTTAATGCATTACAAATTAAATGTACGAATAGGTTGGTTGGTTGGTTGTTGGATTTTATTGGCGCAAGGGCCAGGTTTGGCCAAAGAGCGCCAGACCAAGAACTATCAGCCACAGATTTTTAAAAAACGTGGAAAATGATTAAGAGCAGACAGGCTTGGTAAAAGTTGAAAAAGAGTATGATGAAAGCTGTGAAGACAAGGTAGTTAATTAGGTTTATATAAAAATTTATTAATTGACTATTATAATTATAATTTTTTTTTTTTTTTTTTTTTTTTTTTAAACAGAACTACACAAAGGATGAGTCACTCTCCTCCCCCCACACTCCCCTGCAATGCTGGCAGAGGGCGGGGACGAACTGTCACTCTCTTCTCCCCCATGTTCCTCTGCAATGTTGTTTGAGGCTGGGGACGAACTGTCACTCTCCTCCCCTATGTTCCTCTATAATGTTGGTTGAGGGTGGGGACCTCGCTGAGGCCGAGACAGTTGGATGGACACTGCACACCTTTGCGGATTGAGGGCCGGGTCGTCCGCACGTGCAGGCTTTCTGCTTTAAACTGGAAGAGAGGGTCGGCTGCAAAGAGAAGGCCCAGAATCAGGTAGTCGAAAAATCGCGAGCTCGGGGAAAAACACCTGTGTCGCTTGGTCAGCTGTAGATCGCTTGGCAAGCGCTGCGAGAGCTACAGGGCGCGGAACAAAGGGCTGCACGGGTTGTGGCAGAGACTTAACAACTGCGGCAAAACTACGCTGTCGGGTGTTGGGAATACCCAACTTGGCTTTGGCAGCAGGGTACGAGAGGCCTTCCAGGGTCTTGAGGCGCTGGATCGCCATCTCGTCCTTCCATTTCATACAGTTGCGGGAGTAAGCTGCATGGGCCTCACCGCAGTTAACACAGCAGGCCGCAGAAGTGCAACCTTCCCCGTCATGTTCACCGGAGCCACAATTAGCGCAACGAGCGGAACTCTTACAGAATCGTTGTGAATGCCCGTACCTCTGGCACCTGAAACAGCGCAGAGGACTGGGAATGTACGGGCGAACTGCACAGACCAAGTAGCCTGCTTTGATTTCTGTCGGAACTTTCGGGGAGTCAAAAGTCAAGATGACATTTTTTGACTTAATCATGGAACCATCACGCCGGAACATCATACGACGTGCAGCAATAACACCTTGATCAGCAAGTTCAGTCACGAATTCGTCTTCACTGCATGGCAAGAGATCAAACTCCGAAATCACACCCCGAGAGGTGTTAAGAAACGGGTGAGGTGTCACTTTCACAGGAATGCCTTGAAGACTAGTGAGGTTCAGAAAAGTGTTACTCTGAGAAACACTGCAAGTTTGGACAAGCAGGTCCCCAGAGCGAAGCTTCCTCACAGACTTCAAGGGGCCAACCGCAGCGTCCAAAGCTTTAGAAATGAAAAAAGGGAGATCTGGTGGACAGTCTCTCATTCGGATCGATGGATTCTACAAGCAAGTGAGTAGCATGCGTAGTCACAGCAATTGAGGGGAGACGACGCTTCGGAGCGACTGGTACAGCTGCCGAAGAAGAGGTTCCACATTCTTGGTCCAGGTCAAGGTCTAAAGACCGTTTAAGGGTATGAGACTTGGTAGGTTGAGAAGACGAAGGAGTGTCGTTGGCAACTATCATTTTGTCAGGTGACTTAAATTTGGAGTTTTTGTTCTTTTTACCCATGGAAAAAAGGAGGAAGATTCGTCTGCAGACTACTCCACCCACCACCGAGCCCTACAAGGGAGAACTGGAGGTCTGCAAGCCAAGAAAATGACGCTGGACACAGTTCTGGAGCTTATACGTTGCAGATATAGTCCGTTGGCTGTGATCACACGCACTCGGCGGACACTTCGGCCTCCGGGCACCGTCATGCCAACGCCTTTGGCATGATCCCACAGCCCCCGGGCTCACCCTGCCGTGCTATACGACAAAAAAGCCGCTAAAGCCGTGTACACAACTTGGTACAAGACTTCTGACTAGAGGTGGGTTAGTCTCTAGCCTCCCGTTTACAGCGAAGCCGGGGTCGAAGAGGAGTGTTGGTACACAGGAGGCACTTATCCGGTCTCCTGCGACCTCAGCCGCCAGACATCCCATTTCCGCCTCACGGGTCTCCGCACGCGGCAAACATGCAGGTAGGTCTAGCACCCAAACCAGCTAAAAGGAAAAAAGAAATCCAAAGAAGACAAATCCTGGAAGGGAACCTAAACGGAATCTCAGCAACCTACGAACTGAGCGGTTAATATAATACAGTTAGTGGTGGAGGGTAACAAAACCACAAGACCGGGGTGTTAGTACATAACGTGGTAGCGATTAGGTAAAGTATACAACACGGGCAACTAGCCAGTGGAGAAAATAAACAAAAACGAAAAAGCGAGACACAAGACCAGCTCGGGATCGTGGGGCCGCGACTCCCCAACAGCTGGATGAACAGCCGTCCCTGCAAACACCAATAGCACCAAATTAAAAATCAAGCGGTGGCATGACATCAGATGTTGACCAGTCACAAGGTCAGCTCGGGCCGTGGGGGCGCCGCTCCCCAAATAACTGGAAAACCAGTTATCCCCGTGCGGGGAAATGTACGAATACAGTTTTGTGATTTAAAGAAAAAAAAAACTGCATTTTCATTTCACAGAATTCCATAATCAATAAATTACGCCAAAATAATTGATAATTTTATTTAAACAGGAAAAGAAGAAAATAATACACTGGTGTGGAAAAATTAAGGACAAAGAGGAGAAATTAGCATAGCGGAACGAGCAGGCAAAACGGACAGAAAAACCACTCAGTAGATAGACTAGGGTTCAGTACGGTAGGGCATGTGCATATATGCAGCATGACATGGGGGTCGGAAGAGTATAAAGCACACAGGCGGTGTAAGCTCTGCAATTTGGTGAAAGATATTGCGCGACGTACATCGGTTTGAACGACGTCGAGTTGCTGCCACTGTGTGACATGGCCAACAGGTAATCCAGTAGACGACATCTAGATGTCTTTACCCGAGGTCGCGTCATTCGGAAGTCGGAAGAAGGTCGAAGTATGACTAGTGTAGCCGAGGAGTTCGGGATCGCTCACAGCATCGTTTCACGAGCTTGGAGAGCATTTCAAACGACAGGAACAGTTGTTCGAGAGTTTAGCAGTGGTCGTCCACGAGCAACCACGGCGGCGGACGACCGGTATATTGTCCTACAGGCGAGAAGAGACAGACGGCAGACAGCGGGAGAAACCGCAAGGTATATACAACAGACAACTGGACGTCCGTTATCAAGTTTTACCGTGGCCAGGAGGCTGCACAAAGGGGATCTATTTGCACGACGACAAGTACGGTGTGTGCTATTAACAACTGCTCATCGGAGACGGCGGTTTCTGTGGTGCTAGGAACACAAGAACTGGACACATCAGCAATGGGGTCCAGTTCTCTTTACGGATGAGAGCCGATTTAGTCTGACGAGCGATTCTGGACGTATACACATCTGGAGAGAGCAGAGAACACGCACTCACACCTCCAACATAATCGAAAGGGACCAGTTTGGAGGAGGCGGAGTTCTCGTTTGGGGCGGTATCATTCTTGGTAGCCGTACTGACCTCCACATCTTCCAAGGAGGTTCAGTCACTGGTGTCCGCTATTGTACCGAGGTTCTCCTGCCTCACATGCGTCTGTTTAGAAGTGCTGTGGGCCCTGAGTTCCTTTTCATGGACGACAACGCTACACCTCATCGTACAGTGGCTGTCGCAGAGCTGTAGGATAGTAAAGATATCCAACGCATGGATTGGACCGCAAGGTCCCTGGACCTAAATTCAATCAAACACGTGTGGGACCTTCTCGGGAAACGCTTGGCAGCATGTTATCAGCCGCCAGCAACGATTCCGTAGCTCGGATTGGCGCTACAAGAGGAATTGGCCGCGGGCCTTCTACAGTTCCTTGACAACCTCGTCCTCAGCATGCGCAGTAAATACTGCAACGCAGTCAGGGGTGGTCATATCCCCGATTAAAGACTGAATTTTTCTTGGCAGCCGCCTGTCACATGGACGTTTCTGTCTTCTGTCCAGTTGTGCTCGAAGCTACCTTTTCAATAAAGTGCCTTTGTATCCTTTGGATTCCTTATTTGGACGGTTTTGCTCACTTGTCCCATATTCTTACATCTTGGGGATCTTATGGTATGATTTGAGTCGATGTGGAGCACTCCTGCCTGACGTTACATTCGAGAAACTGTCTCGTCCTTAATTTTTGCACGCCAGTGTATAAAGACAGTTCAAATACAAGGAACTTTTCTGGCTTTAGATCTTGCCAACTGTTTGAATGCTTCTGTGTAGTCTAATTTTTTAGCCAATTGATGTTCAATAGAATTCATTGCCAGTCCACTCAAACGACCCTGTGACATAGTTGACCGCAAGTATGTCTTGATAGGCTTGGAG
This sequence comes from Macrothele yani, assembly GCA_039090855.1. Classification (NCBI taxonomy): domain Eukaryota; kingdom Metazoa; phylum Arthropoda; class Arachnida; order Araneae; family Macrothelidae; genus Macrothele; species Macrothele yani. The sequence continues at coordinate 95,021,146 of CM076998.1, forward strand.
ACTTTTCTCTCCCCACTAGCTACAGTTACAGGTAGAGTCAGTAGGATACGGAGTGCCCCACTTCCATTTGGGGAAAAATTGTGTTGGTTAATGAATTTTAAAGTTTCTATCGGAACAATACCAGGCTCTACTAAAGTCGAAAACACTTTCAGTTCATCTTTTAACTCATCAGAATTTATGTCTTTCGAATATTTGTCCTGTAAAACATTGGAAAAGTTATAACATTTTTCACTGAGCAGATCCATTGATGGCCATGTCTTGGAGCTTGCTTACATTATTAAGAAAATCAAAGGTATCGTAATGAGATTTCAATTGCATGAATCTTTCTTCCAAAGTTGTAATTATAACGTCTAAAAGGTGGAAGTGAAATTCAACTTTATAATGCATCGTTAGATCTTCAGTAGTCTCATCTCCTTTATAAGTGAACTGCTTGCTTTCCTATGCCCCCCACTTTCATCACGCCCGTACCTTCGGCCGCTGTGGACAAGCGCATGATCCTATGTGTTCTTTACATGTACTGTAAGCAACACTAAAAGGATAAACAAACCAATTCTTTTCTTTCTGAATATTTTTAATATTGGATGAAAGAAGTCTTTTACAATTAGGTTAGGTTGCTTTCTCCTATTTACGCTTCTCCGCTGCTAAGAAAACACGAAAAGGGTAATTTTGCCGCCCTCCTCAGAGCGCCGCTCTGTGCGGTGGCACACTTTGCACATGCCTTACGCAGGCCCTGCAAGGGCCATCCGGCGGTAGGAAGGCCTACGATGACACCTCTCGTGATTCACCCGTTTGACGAAATCGCGTACGACAGCAACTTAACGACATTGGCACCCTTTGTTTTTTCTCCAGACACGGTTACAGTAGAACCACTCACTTCTTGCGGCCGTGACACATTTACGGCAAAAACCACTCGACAGATGGCTGGTTGTCCGTTTATGTCCCGCGCGCCGTTCGTGTGATTGGCCTGCAAATGCAATCATTTGCATAACTTGTACGTGTGCACCCACCCTGCAATTTGCATGGCGCTGCGTTCACGTCTTCGTGGTGTGGCATTTTCTCTGTCAGGCATTGTATGTCCAATATGCTTGGATAACGTTATGACTTCATGAATTTACTTCGCTGACAAGCTATGGAATGTTTTACATTGAAGTGTTCAACGTAGTTATTTCAATTCTTTTCTTCAAATGAGTTTGTACGGAAAGCTGAATGGGAGCAATCAATTCCCTAATGACGTAAGAAAAGCACCTTTATTTTTATTTTTGTTCTTTCTTGCTTTCCGTTTTTTCTTCTTCTTTGCAACCGCTCTTGACCCACATTCGAACATTCGAAGTGTCTGCGTCGTCGGTTGCTTATCCTTCATTTTGATTCACCTTTTTTTTCTCGAAATGTACATATGCACGCATGCACATAAAAGAAGTTGTTCAGATAACTAATTGGCCACTAGAGGCTTTTCAAATAAAGCAGCGTTACTGATATCACGAAAGAAATAATTTTGATCCAGGTATCATGCCACATATGCGCAATTGAAAGCATAACATTCTCGTTTAAAAATCAGATTTTCAAGGGAAAAACCTCAGTTAACATCAAGAGTTTTTAGGAGATACTGAAAAAAACAAAAATCTTCCGCTTCGGTAAGTAATCAAGCCACTTTTTTTGTGTTTTAAGATATTTTTTATTTTAAGTTCAGATAAAATTCACATAGTTTAATTATCAGGCTCATTTAATTGCGAAAACTGGCAATGTGCTCATTAAAGCTATGCTTTTAGAATAAATCATTCAGATACTATAGAGAATTTTACAAACCGTAGACAGTATGAAAACAGAATAATATTAGTATGTAAACAAATCAAAGTAATAAAAAAATGCGAGGCTGAATTCGTAAGAAATAAAATGCTTTACTTAAAAGAATAAGCGATTACTTTTCTCATACAAGTACGCACTTTAAAGACTGACGTGCAATTAGTAAATTTTGAACACTTAAGAACTAAATCAAGCGCCTGTAGTGAGAACTTCTTTTTATTATAACTAAATTAAGAGCCTGTAGCGAGAACTTCATTTTATTATAACTAAATTAAGAGCCTGTAGCGAGAACGTCTTTTTATTATAACTAAATTAAGAGCCTGTAGCGAGAACTTCTTTTTATTATAACTAAATTAAGAGCCTGTAGCGAGAACTTCTTTTTATTATAACTAAATTAAGAGCCTGTAGCGAGAACTTCTTTTTATTATAACTAAATTAAGAGCCTGTAGCGAGAACTTCGTTTTATTATAACTAAATTAAGAGCCTGTAGCGGGAACTTCTTTTTATTATAACTAAATTAAGAGCCTGTAGCGAGAACTTCTTTTTATTATAATTAAATTAAGAGCCTGTAGCGAGAACTTCTTTTTTAAGAACTAAATTAGGAGCCTGTGGCGAGAACTTCATTTTATTATACCTAAATTAAGAGCCTGTAGCGAGAACTTCTTTTTATAAGAACTAAATTAAGAGCCTGTAGCGAGAAATTCTTTTTATTATAACTAAATTAAGAGCCTGTAGCGAGAACTTCTTTTTATTATAACTAAATTAAGAGCCTGCAGCGAGAACTTCTTTTTTAAGAACTAAATTGGGAGCCTGTAGCGAGAACTTCTTTTTAAGAACTAAATTAGGAGCCTGTAGCGAGAACTTCATTTTACTATAACTAAATTAAGAGCCTGTAGCGAGAACTTCTTTTTATTATAACTAAATTAAGAGCATGTAGCGAGAACTTCTTTTTATTATAACTAAATTAAGAGCCTGTAGCGAGAACTTCTTTTTATTATAACTAAATTAAGAGCTTGTAGCGAGAACTTCTTTTTATTATAACTAAATTAAGAGCCTGTAACTAGAACTTCTTTCTATAAGAACTAAATTAAGAGCCTGTAGCGATAACTTCTTTTTATTATAACTAAATTAAGAGCATGTAGCGAGAACTTCTTTTTATTATAACTAAATTAAGAGCCTGTAGCGAGAACTTCTTTTTATTATAACTAAATTAAGAGCTTGTAACGAGAACTTCTTTTTATAAGAACTAAATTAAGAGCCTGTAGCGATAACTTCTTTTTATTATAACTAAATTAAGAGCCTGTAGCGAGAACTTCTTTTTATAAGAACTAAATTAAGAGCCTGTAGCGAGAACTTCTTTTTATTATAACTAAATTAAGAGCCTGTAGCGAGAACTTCTTTTTATTATAACTAAATTAAGAGCCTGTAGCGAGAACTTCGTTTTATTATAACTAAATTAAGAGCCTGTAGCGAGAAATTCTTTTTATTATAACTAAATTAAGAGCCTGTAGCGAGAACTTCTTTTTATTATAACTAAATTAAGAGCCTGCAGCGAGAACTTCTTTTTAAGAACTAAATTAGGAGCCTGTAGCGAGAACTTCTTTTTTAAGAACTAAATTAGGAGCCTGTAGCGAGAACTTCATTTTACTATAACTAAATTAAGAGCCTGTAGCGAGAACTTCTTTTTATTATAACTAAATTAAGAGCATGTAGCGAGAACTTCTTTTTATTATAACTAAATTAAGAGCCTGTAGCGAGAACTTCTTTTTATTATAACTAAATTAAGAGCTTGTAGCGAGAACTTCTTTTTATTATAACTAAATTAAGAGCCTGTAACGAGAACTTCTTTTTATAAGAACTAAATTAAGAGCCTGTAGCGAGAACTTCTTTTTATTATAACTAAATTAAGAGCCTGTAGCGAGAACTTCTTTTTATTATAACTAAATTAAGAGCCTGTAGCGAGAACTTCTTTTTATTATAACTAAATTAAGAGCCTGTAACGAGAACTTCTTTTTATAAGAACTAAATTAAGAGCCTGTAGCGACAACTTCTTTTTATTATAACTAAATTAAGAGCATGTAGCGAGAACTTCTTTTTATTATAACTAAATTAAGAACCTGTAGCGAGAACTTCTTTTTATTATAACTAAATTAAGAGCTTGTAACGAGAACTTCTTTTTATAAGAACTAAATTAAGAGCCTGTAGCGATAACGTCTTTTTATTATAACTAAATTAAGAGCCTGTAGCGAGAACTTCTTTTTATAAGAACTAAATTAAGAGCCTGTAGCGAGAACTTCTTTTTATTATAACTAAATTAAGAGCCTGTAGCGAGAACTTCTTTTTATTATAACTAAATTAAGAGCCTGTAGCGAGAACTTCTTTTCTATTGTAGCGTAGAAATTCGAGTTTTGCCACAGTATGACAGTAGGAAGCACATTATAGTGCCCAATACTTAAGAAAGAATGATGCTCCCAAAATTCATCTATTGATCAAATATTTCCTACTCTTTGGAATTCATTAATTAGGCAATATGAATTAAATACTTGACACCACAAATATGCGAGAACTTCTTTTTTTAATTATTGATTGCGTTTTCAAATGTGATAAACAGAAAATTTTAATTCTAATATTCAACTTACGAAAGAAGGGAGGGATATAAGTTTAAAATTATGCATAATTATCTGATACGAAATGAAAGAGAAAAGCTTAAAGCAAGTATGAAAGGACTGAGTATACTCCAGAGCACTATTTCCCAACCTTTTTTACTTCGCGAAACCATTGAAGTCGTCCTTTAGACATCGCGGAAGCCCATATCGCATAATTACGCCAGACCTACACGATGTTAAGTCATTTGCATAATATTTAATTTATTTTATCAGATTATTTAAAAGGAACGAGTAAAATGAAAAGTAATATTGAGCTGGGATAAAAAATGACATAAACAACGATTCCAACACAAATTATTTGAAGTAAGAATACTAATCTTAACTACACTGCTGGCCACTCAAAATGCAACACCAAGAAGGAAGCATCCGATTGGCCTAAAATTCGCAGCATGCGTCGCCCGCGAGAGGACATGCAAACGATTAGTATAGCAGGGCATATGCAAATCATGTGCGCCCGGCACGCTACCGAGAAGCACTATAAGAAGGGTGCACAGAAGGCGGGGTGTAAGTAGTCGAAATGTGTTGTGCTGCCGGACCTGCGCGTGGGAAGCTTCCTGATGCCTCGTGGCAGAATATGGCAGTCATTCCAGCATGTTTCGGAGTTCGACAGAGGACGAATAGTGGCTTATCGCGACAGCGGTTTATCGTACCGTGACATCGGCGCCCGTGTGGGACGACATCCAGCCACAGTGAGGCGAGTATGGATTCGGTGGGTGCAGGAGGGACGAACGGACCGACGTGAGCGATTGCCGCAGCCGCGGCACACCACCAAACGGGTTGACCGGCATGTTGTGCGGCGGGCATTGACGGCTCGCCCCGCCACATTACTAACGTTAGCGCAGGAATCAGGGTGTGTTGGGCAACAACCTGTGTCAGCACGTACCGTTCGACATCGTCTTGAGGAGCGAGGACTTGTCGCACAGCTTCCATTCCTCCGATTACCATTGACGTTACACCACCGGCGAGTGCAGCGGCAGAGGGCCCTTGAACGCCGCACCTAGACTACAGAATGGCACAACATTGTCTTCTCCGACGAATTCTGTTTCTGCCAGCAACACCACGATGGTCGGATCCGCGTGTGGCGGCACCGCGGCGAGAGACTGTATGACGCCTGCATTATGCATCGCCATACTGGTCCATCGCCTGGCGTTATGGTTTGGGGCGCAGTTGGATATGACACTCGCATCGCCGGTACACCCAACAGCCACCGCTACATCTCCGATGTTTTGGAGCCTGTAGTCCTCCCTTACCTGCAGGATCTTCCAGCGGCCACGTTTCAACAGTACAATGCGCGCCCGCACGTGGCACGCATCGTGCAACATTTCTTCACGGCCCACCAGGTGTCACTGCTGCCGTTGCCAGCCTGTTCTCCCGATATATCGCCCATCGAACACGTCTAGTCGCTGATCGGCAACCAAGTGGCTGGGCAAGCACCACCCGCTGCTACGTCTGATGAACTGTGATAACGTACACCAAGCCCACATCCAAAGCCTCGTTCGTTCGATGTCGCGGCGTGCAGCTGCCGTTATTACCAGCCATGGGGGCCACACGAACTGTTGATGTCTGCGTGTTCCTCAAGTCGCACGGACCTGTAATCTCAATCGTTTCATCTTTGTATCAGTTGTTATGTGTCCAGTAAATCTGGCTTTGCTATCTCGTGTCCTTCTTGGTGTTGCATTTTGGGTGAACAGCAGGGTATAAAACCGAAAATCCTTGTGTCTGTTTGTTGTTGGTCTGAAGCAGCAAAAACTCTCGAACGCCAAACTCTGGCATCATGAAATTTGCATAGTATATTGATGCTGGAATTTCTAGGTCAACGCAACTATTTTAAGCTCTCTACGTCGTTCCCTTCCCGAATTCTGAGTTAATAAATTTTGAGGTGATTTGACACCAGATAAATGTATAGAAGGCATAATGTGTTTCATTGGGTTGGTGCGAATGAAATGTCCGGCAAAGGACCAGCACACGTTGACGGCGAGAACGGAAAAGTAGGAAAACTTAGCTAGGCAAAATAATCCCTCTCGGCATCGACACATAGTTGCCATCTGTCCGGCAAGTCCATGATCCCGGAACGAAAAAGTCTTGTGGCTGGGACCCGAAGAAATTATCAACTGCACGCTGAACCTCGTTGTCTGTCGTGAACTGTTTCCCGGACAGGAAGTGATCCAGGTAATGAAACAGATGATAATCTGTCTGAGACAAGTCCGGGTAATAGGCAGGATGAAGCAGTGCTTCTTAGTCCAAGACACTTAGTGTCAGCCGCCCCGGTGGCGCAGTGGTCTAAGCGATGGCCTCTGATCATTCGTCCGAACGGGGTCCGGGTTCGAATCCCGGTGAGGCATGGATGTTGTGTTTGTCTTACGGCACTGGCTCTCTCCCTTTCCTGGAGCCAGTGACTCTAAATTAGGGACGGGCGACTGCTTATAGCCCATTGAGTTGCTTACGGTGGTCGTTAAACCTCCAATAAAAAAAAATCTTTTAGTGTCAGTATCGTTTGTTGTGCGACATGAGGGAGGGCGTTGTTCTGGAGCAGAAGAAAACCATGTGTGTTGACAGAAGCCAGTTGTTTCTGCAGCAATTTTCGGTGCATCTGGTGTAATTCAGCACAATAACGTTCTGCAGTAATGGTTTGGCCTCTTGCCAAGAATCTCCGATGAATTATCCCGACTGTGGACCAGCAGACAAGGGAGATGATCTTCTTGGTGTGCAGGGGTGTCTTAGGATGTAATCCAGCAGGTTGTGCCTTCCTTAAGCATTATGCAGATCGTTTCCGATTAATATAAAGGGCCCACTTCTCGTAGCAGGTGACGATTTGATGCAGTAGAGGTTCCTGTTTATTCCTGGCAAGCAGCGACGTGCAGATTTCCAAAAGCCTGGTCTTGTTGGCAGCTTGACAGTATATCTTGAAACTGGCCTCTGGAATATCACAGTAAATGGTCGAAATTTTCACCGCGAACTTTGACATAAGACATAGCAAGATTTAAAAATGATTGTTTTACCAGATGGAAAATTCCAAAAAACGCACGAACGAAGGAAACGTTGGAACCCCTTATGCATCCAATATTCCAATTCCTGGACATCACAGACCTCAATACCACACACTTTAGATGTACTCTAAGGGGTTGTAAAATAATATATGTAGGATTTTAAGGTTTAATTCGTCACCAACTGAAGTCTATTTGTTGACTCAATCAATTCGCTGAACCCTTAAATCTTAACTCGCATCGTAGCAGCTGCAAACTTAATTAAGCATTTGCAAAGTCTCTAATTACGGACTTTAAAGTAATGGACCAAGGTAAATGATTCAGCAGCAGCAGCACTTACTAATTCAATATCCAGTTTATTTCATCACACGCACGTGAAGACCAACACGTTGAAGGTAGTTTCCAAATACTAAGACGATAACATAAATCTAGCAATTCGAACTATGAACTCGGTATTTCTTAACAAGGCACAATTAACAACTATAGCCAGCTGTAATAGAACATCATCCACATATCTCAGTAGTACAACTTTATCGTTTGATCTTATCTTTTATCGATGTTCACCTAACGCATAGCATATCGACTGCGCGCACATCACTCTTGTTTGTCTTTACTTTTTATTGAACTTTGACTCACTGTCAGAGTGCCAGCTTTGAAACATTCGTTGGGACGAATAATGTGTCGTTAAGTCAGAAAATGTTTAACGAGAAGAAACCACATTTACGTAAGAACACAGAAACTCAAAAGAAAGGTTAAATTACTGATATTTGTCACATGGTTTAAGTCAGGGAAGGCACGGAGGCCATACTGTTATGTCTAGTCCACCGCTCTCGAAACAGGTTTTTCAATAATGCACGAACTCCCAAGCAAAAATGAGGAGTAGCACCATCAAGTATAAACCACAACTGAATCCCATTGCGCGGATCTATATTTTCTAATAGTTGTGTTCTATACAAAATCATGGAAACAGCCTCAGTTAAAGGTTATGGAAAACTGTAAGGTCTCAACAGCCCGTTGCAAGCATTTCCGTATATCTATTTAGGGAAAACCATTTCTGGTACCTCGATTGCAAGTATCCATGAAGATTTTACCCTCCCATAAGTGTCTATTACCGAAGTTAAATATCTATCTTGTGAAAATCTTGTCAAATCCGTAAATCAAATTAATGATCAAAATACCAGTTCCGGAGCGCATAATCGCTGGTAGGGTGTTGTTCTTTGTTGAAAACTGGTTGCAGTCTTTGTACTAATTGAAGTTGGTAGCGTTAAGGAAGTTGCGTTGGAGTCTTTGCACCCATTGAAGATGGTAGGGTTAGAGAAGTTGTATATGCAGGCACTCGTTGAAGGTGGTATGATTAGAGAAATTGTAAGTGCAGTCTTTGCACTCGTTGAAGGTGGAAGGGTTAGAGGAGTTGTATGTGCAGTTTGCACTTGTTGAAAGTGGCACGATTAGAGAAGTTGTAAGGGCAGTCTTTGCACTCTTTGAAGGTGGTAGGGTTAGAGGAGTTGTATGTGCAGTTTGCACTTGTTGAAAGTGGCACGGTTAGAGAAGTTGTAAGGGCAGTCTTTGCACTCGTTAAAAGTGGTAGGGTTAGAGAAGTCGTGAGTGCAAATCTTCGCTCTCGTGGAAGGTAGTAGGGTTGAAGAAGCTGTGTATGCAGAGCTCGCCACACCGTCTTGCGTGGTATTCTATAACAAATTTTTGTTTGCCATGTACTGGCCCTTGGATATGCAGCGTTTACCTGAAGGATCAGGTCCTCTTAAGGATGCATTAACAAACCACATGGTTTTCCATGGTCATTTTGCTCTCACATAAAATGAGCCATTTTCTTGCAGCCGTTTACTGATGGCGGGTTTTTTTTTCTTTTAGCGTGGAATTCGGGGAATTGTAAGCACACTTACCAGATCTGGAATTCGGGGATCTGGTAAGTGTGCTTACAGATCCCCGAATTAAAAGACGTGTTCACATTTATTGCCAAAAGCTAGCTCACACATCAGGTGCATGTTAGCCATTTCAGCATACGCATACTGTGCCGTGTCACATATTCGGCTGCAATGTCAGTTCGTTACGGGCACATTATCTACTTCCTAGCAGGAGCACCAGTAGAAATGGATCATTAGCGCTGGTTGCCACAGGATGGCCTAACCGAACTGTGTTGCCCCAATCGCCTTGTGGTCTGAGACGACCGACTCTGATCTTCCGACAGAGATGGGCCTGTGTTCAGGTCTTAGATGGGGCGCAGGTGGTGTATTTTTGAGATGGGGCGCAGGTGGTGTATTCTTTTGAGATGGTGCTGACTCTGAATCAGTGACCTTAAATTAGGGAAGGGCGACTGCTTTTACAGCTCTTTGATTAGTTCATAGTGTTAGTTAAACCCCGAAACAAAGTTAATATAAACTAACTAACCACACTAATGCGATTTCCAGATAACTTGAAGCTCACGGTGTGTACTTCAAACAATATATTGCACTTTCCTGGGGTGTACCTCGAAAACTATGTATCTTTTTTTTCGAGAGAAGATGGTTGGCCGACCCTGTGGCGCATTGTATAGACCATTCGTCTGTGATGAGTCTGGGTTCGAATCCCAGTGAGGCATGGATATTGTGTTCGTCTTACGGCATTGGCTCTTCTCCTTTCCTGGAGCCAGTAGCCTTAAATTAGGGATAGGAGACAGCTTATAGCCCATTGAGTTGCTCACGGCGGTTTTTAAACACCCAGTCAAAGAATAAAAAAGAAGAAGTGGGTTGACGACCTCTGTGAGCAACTCAATGGACCTTATTCACCTCGCATTGCATCATGGGAAACCCTTTCCGTGGCCGAGGACCAACAAGAGTTTGTTTACATGCGTTTTCCCATTGCTTAACATGGCGTTACGTTGCAAGGGTTCAGGAAAAACGCGATTTTCGTAAATTTATTAACGACATGTATAACTTTTGCTCATCGTATGGTTGTGCTAATAAATCCTGCAACCTAAATTGTGTAGACGAAAGAAAAACATTCTTTAATTTTCTGCTGCAAAAGACGAAATTATTAAGGGAATGGCTGTGTAAAATGATACGCGGGGATTTCAATTTCGATGTGCACTCTCCAATATGTTCTGTCCACTTTAACGAAAAAGATTTTGGATATGATGACACTACGAATCAAAGGCAGTTGAAACCTCGTAGTATACCTTCGAATTTCAATTTTAAAAAAGAAAAAAAAGGTAGGCAAAAATTGATGGAATATTTAGATCGGTAAATTACGAATTAAGTTCTACTTTCCTGAAAGAATAAAACAAACATATCTATAATTTCTCTCTTATTTAATGTTACGCATTCATTTAATTTTTAAGCAGATTGCCTAGCGTGCAAACCCTAGTTTGTTTCCTTATTACGTATTTTTCTGAGCTTTTAAATGTTTTTGTTTTACAAAACAAGGTACTAAATTTTCGAAGTTAGCAAAACTGTTTTTGCACGATAAAAAAGGGTAGTTAAAAGCTGATGATAAATTAAAAGACTTTACTAAGTACAATTAAAACATCACATTTAAAAAAACATAAGACCTTTCGGGGCCGCATCGGTCCCATCCTCAGATGTAACACAATCACACAATACACGAAGGAACATTGATATATATACATCAAGAAAATAGTCACATGATTAGGTGGCGTAGTTTGTATGCGCAGATGAACCGAGAAGAAAAAGGCTTAATTGAGGTTCAAGTTCAGAATCGAGTTGTTCCTGGCTGTCAATGCGAGTTTCCATGCAATAGGAATAATAGAAGGGTAATCATCATTGCAGCATGCAGACCCAAATTCGTAAATACACTGGCGGAAAGTGAAAAAAGAACACCAAGAAGGAGACGTCTGATACCAACGAAATTTATACAGCATAATAACGGAATACAGAAGATAACGTGATCAAAACATTATGGCAAAATACAGCTGTATTTGCTGGTAAAGTGAAAAATAACATTTCCATGTAAAATGGTTAGTACGAGGTTGAACCGCCATGAACTGCGTCACACTGGGCAATTCTGGCATGGAGTCGGTCGTACAGATGTTGGATGTAAGTTCGGGGTATTGAGTTCCAAGCATCCTCAACCTGGACGCGTAAATCGGGGATGGTCATGGCTGGCCGTGGAGACCGGATAAGTCGTTGTCCCATAAAATCCCACACGTGCTCAATCGGGGACAAATCCGGTGAACGTGCAGGCCATGGAAGTTGTCTCACACCCTGAAGGGCATGTTGCGTTGCACGTGTCGTGTGTGGGCGTGCGTTATCTTGCTGGAAAACACCACGATGGATTGACCTTACAAATGGCACAACAACGGGCTGAATGATGTTGTTGATGTAGGAGGTGCTGTTTAACGTACCCGGTACAAACACTAGTTGTGTACGGGAGTGATAGCTGATCGCTCCCCACACCAGGAGACCAGGTGTAGGCCCTGTGTGTCGCTGGCGGATGCAAGAAAGGTGGAGACGCTCCCCTGTGCGTCTGCGAACACGCATACGGCCATCGGAGGCTCCCAAGCAGAATCTGCTTTCATCGCTGAACACGACAGATCGCCATTGCGTTCTCCAGTGCAGACGTTGGCGACACCACTGCAGCCGTTCCTGACGGTGGGCTGGAGTCAGAGGTACACATGCCAGAGGCACACGTGCACGTAGTCCTGCATCCAGTAGACCGTTGCGGATTATTCGCACAGTCACCTCAGGTACAACAGCAGCTCGGATTTGCGTCGCAGTGGATGTTCTGCTTGACAACGCCGCTCTTCTTATGCGTCGATCGGTCCGCTCATCAGTCCGTCTGTGACTCCCGGTTCCACCTCTTCTCAGTGGGAATGTTCCTCGGACCATCTACGCCACCATCGTACCACCACCGATACTTCCCGTCCAATTCGCTCCGCAATACGACGATACGACCACCCGGCTTCACGGAGTTTGACTAGACGACCTCGCTCAAAGTCCGATAACTGCTGAAATCGTACACGTCTTCCATGTCCAGGCATTGCAGCTTCTTCAGGGTCTTTGCACGTGTCCGTACGCCGACGACTGACTACATTCACTTCGCTGTACTACTTAAATACCACCGACGATAATTTTCATATTATGCCGTGCTGTGGCGTAAGCGCTCACTGGTTGGTCCCGAAATTAACATCACACCGACGTCAACTCAACCGCATTAACATATGTAAATTTCATGATCGTCCGCCAATTCCTTCTTGGTGTTCTTTTTTCACTTTCCGCCAGTGTAATTAAGCTTTCAGCAAACAGAGTATTAGGCTTCAAAGTTAGGGTGGTCAGAATGCGTGTTTCGTCCCAGCAAGGCTGTCGAGATAGTGCAGTATTTTAGTAAGTATATTTAGTAAGTCGAGATAGTGCAGTATTTTAGGAACGCATTTTGACTGTGTATTTGTGTTCTTTCAATCTTGTCTGTAATGAGCGCATGGTACATCCCACATAGACAGTGTTAGCAGGAGGTGAGCTCGTAGAAATTAGTGGAACACAGTAAACACCGTACCTTTGGTCGTTATCTTTGGGTGATCTTTCGTTTCTGACCAATGAAAAAATGTTTTTAGTCCAAATGCCGAAGTCAATATTAAGAGGTCGGCAACAGTTTTTCAAAACATTAACCAAATCAGGTACATAATCCAAGGCTCCAACATATCTGATATTATTATGTTCCCTCCTAAGAGAGGACATAAATTGTCTCTTAACTTTGTTTAAAACACTAGTAATAATGGTACCGGGGAATCCGTGGGCTGAAGCAATATCAAGAATCTTAGAAATTTCAAGGTTTCTGAATTTTAATGTAGAAGAGTGCGTAAATGCTCGTCGAAAAAGGAAATAAAACGCTGCAAGCTTGTAGTTGAGGGTGGGAGGACACCATAGGGATAATAGTGGAAGTAAAAGTAGGTTTACAATAAACTGAAAAAGAGATGGACTGTGAGAATGGGTTACGAACTAATAAGAAATTCAAAAATGTGAGGCTGAAACTAGATTCTAGATCGATAGTGAATTTGATAGTGGGGAATTCGGAAGATAATCGATCAGCAAAGTGAGAAAGTTCGTCTTGGGTCGAGTCCCAAAAGACTAGAACATCATCAACATAACGAAGGTAAAGGATAGGGTGAACTGAAGAATTATATATAACTTTTTCTTCAAGGTATTGCAGAAGCAACTCTGCAAGAATAGGGGAGAGAGGGGAGCCCATAGGTGCACCCTCAAGTTGACGATAGATTTGATTATTGAAGGTAAAAAAAGAACGATTGAAAACTAGTCGAAGAGCACTCATGACAGGATGAACTTCCTGAACCGGTATTTGGCCAAGGGAAAGGAGTTTGGTCTCGATAAGGGTGTGAACAGTAGCTACCGGAATATTAGGGAAAAGAGCAACGACATCCAGAGACGCCATAAAAAATTAAACGTAAGACGTTTCAACTCACGTGGGCGCCACGTGAGTTGAAACGTTTAATCCTGGAAAGGGCTTGAACAGAGCTAGATGTGAAAAAAAAAAAAAGAGTCCGAAATAAGAGGTTTAAGGAATTTGGAAAAAAGCTTTCTCAAGTGAACGAATAGGGTTACAGTGGCCTGAGACCAGAGAATAGGTTGGCCAGGTTTATGTAATTTTAATTTATCAAAGAGATTGGGGACACTAGGTCCAGAAGAGGGGTGGATACAAGAAGAAATACAAAGCGGAAGTGACCCTGATAGTCGAAGTCTACTTAGGGATGAAATAATAGCTGCAACAGGGTTATTTTGGACTTCCAGATAAGGAATATCTACAAGTGCATCATACATTTTAGAAAGATAATCAGTTTTATTCAAAATGTCTATTTTCGAAGATTTATCAGCAGAAACTGTGGATACATTAGGGTTACAACGAAGGATATTTAATTGCTTTTTGTCTTCCTTGAAAAGGGCAAAATGTTGTTGATTGGTTTTAACACTATAATATTTTAAGGCATGAACAGAGTTAAATCTGGTCTGGTCCCGAATGGGAGAAGGAAAAGATTTAATAATACTTTGAGATTGTGGAATTAATTGGAATTTATTGATGAGAGTGACTGGATAACAAAATTTAGCACCTCGGTTTAAAGCAGAAGATTGAAGTGGATTAAGTGAGACACTACTGAGATTAAGATATGCCGAAGTAATGGACGACTGTTTAGGTTTTGAACGAAGTTTTGCAGAAGGCAGTCTTGTCAAGAGTTCGTCTGAAACTAAATATCTAAGTTTTTTAATATGGGTTGACTGCAAGTGTTCAGAAGGTGAGAAAAAAGTAGCTGATATAGAAATAAGAAATATGCCCAAAATAAGATAAGGTACACGTGCAGCCAGGTGTGAGTAAGCAAGATACGACTTACTTTATGGAAAATTCTTGATGTTCTTTCATGTATTGAGTGATTGGGTTACATCTGAGGATGGGACCGATGCGGCCCCGAAGGGTCTTATGTTTTTTAACTGTGATGTTTTAATTGTACTTAGTAAAGTCTTTTAATTTATCATCAGCTTTTAACTACCCCTTTTTTATCGTGCAAAAACAGTTCTGTGAACTTCGATCGCTTGTCTTGCTCAGCACGAATGTTTCGATCTCTTATACTAAATTTTATGTTTCAGATATTTCGCCAATGTCTGGCAATAAGAACATGAGAATTTAATATAGCGTGTACGAGAAATGCTACGTTAAAAACTTCATTATGACTAACGGCGATGCTTTCCTGCGTCATGCGAAATAAACATCGAACAGAAAATTGTCTTTGTATATTTTTGCAACTTTGATTTGTTCTTCTAAAAAATTAATTTCTTCTTCTTCGCCCTGTAGTTCTACTAATTCCTCGGCAGAACCCATGACGTTAGGATTGTAAAAATTAGGAAACAGTAAGGGATAATCAAATAGCGAAAACATTGAATCAGCAGCCATATTGGTACGCAGAAATCCACTTCTGACGTCACATGAATAAGGTCCATGGGTTATAAGCAGTCAGTTCGTCATAATTTGAGACAACGGGCGCCAGAGGCAGGAATGAGAGCCAGTTCTGTAAGGCAAATCCACCGTACATGTCCCAATTGGGATTCGAGGTTGGACCCATCTCGGATGCATGATTAGAAGCCAACGCTTTGCACCACTCGACAAACGGTGTGAAAAAATATGTTCCGGATGCCCTATATTTGAGTAACGTTTTCTTATTTTGTTGTGTAGATTTACTTCCTGAAGTTTGGTCGTGCGTTTGTTTAACACCATGTATGCTGAACGAAATACGGGATTACGCCATATAATACAAATTTTGAAGATGACAATCCGATTTTTGGCGTAAATGTGACAAGGATGGCAAGTCAGATAATATCCGAAAACTTGAAAATTTTCATCGTCCTGGAGCGGGACTCGAACCCGCGTCTCCCAGAAAACGCCTAGGTATGCTAACCACTACACCACCCAGAACGACCAAGTTTCAAGTTTCCGATCAATTTGAATATAAATTTCTAAATTCAATTTGAATTTAGAAAGTTTTCGGATATTATCTGACTTACCATCCTTGTCACATTTACGCCAAAAATCGGATTGTCATCTTCAAAACCATGTATGCTATAACTGAAAGGTGATATGATTTTTCTTTTTTTAATTTCTAGCTATGGTATTTTAGTGGACAAGATCCAATGCAATGCTATCGGGATATCGTCATACATTCCAGCTTTGCTTTGTATTCTTCTTTGTTAAGATTTTTATTTATACAGCAGGGAGTTCAGTGGCTTCGTGTGTCTCAAAGGAAAGCATTTCTTTTGGGGAAGGGGATTTTCAGGTTAAGAGCCAGATGACGTGTCTCGTAAATTCAGACTCTTCATGCGATGCAAGATGGCTTCCGCGTGGAGCTCGATAAGTCGCTTCAGGCAATCTATACACGCTACGAACACTTTCCATGCAGGTTCATCCCAATTCTTCTGCCTCAAGCCCCACAAGCACGCGTTAGATATGGGTGCGTATGTTCACATACACGCTAGGAAACATCAGCCGGCATATAATGCTGTAAATAGTTTTCGTTTTTACCTCCACAAGAAAACTTTTGATAGCTTGGTAGAATTCTGAATTTATGGTGTCTACCCCTATATAGCAAAAGCGAGTTCTCTAGACGTGCTCTATAGTTTTGTAAGGCGTTTACGAACAGAGAAAAAGAGGGGGAAAATATAGTTCTGTTTCGACAGGAACTTTAATCGAACTATTTTCACCAAAAGCATTATCACGTATGTCTGAGAAAAACGCCAGTCGCAATAAAGCAAACTTTTAATAGAACTTTTATTGTAATGAAACACGCAGAGGGGTCCAAAAGCTATGCTGTTACAGGCCTGTCCACTGAGTTATGTTTCAGTGCCCTGTGTCAAGAGTTTGTTTGACTCCGTTTGTAAAGAATTTCGAAGTTCTGTGGTTTTACCTGTACTTTTCCCAAATGATGAAAATAAATAAATAAAATACACTGTACAAAAGGAGTGATGTGAATTCACGGTAAATGTCTGAAAATAACGTGCAGTTAAGCTGCCGGTAAGTGTCCGTTTTTCAACGAAATGTCAGATTTTGAAAGTGTCCGTTTCTGTTAACTTCCGTATTTTCTCGAATTTTCTGTAGTCAGAAGTTCCGTTTATTTTAGGAAAGTCCGTTTCAAGTTTCCCCGTATTTATACAGAAATTTCGTAAAATCGGAGAACCTGGATTATTCAGCCCATACGCCAGAGAATCGAACCGACGTCGCGCGTCGTAACCACTGAGCCAGAAAGACTCGTGTAAAACCAGATCAGATCAGATCAGTTCATATGTAGAGAATTTTAGGAAGGGAGTGTCTGACCCCAGGTCTTAAACAACCCTTAGAAATAGGAAGCTAGGAGATTTGGACTAGAGTGCCCGATAGGAAAGTGACACGGAACCGAGGTAGAAAGGTATTTATTACCGGGGGCCAGTACCCGGGACCCGATGGCTTAACGTGCACATCCGACGCACGGCGGATATTTAGTGGTTCGAGCGTTCGTACCTGCCTGAGATTGAATCCAAGGTCTTCTCCTTGGCAGTCACGAACGTTGGCCACTAGGTCGTCCACGGCCAGACTCGTGTAAAATGCTCACGTTCAGCGTTAAACTCGCATTGCGCGACTTAGAATTTTTTTTTTGTTATTAATGTGAGTGATTTAGTAGTTTTATTTTCTGTTGAAGCTTTTTTTTTACTGTAGGAGGACATATCACAAATTAAGTATTTTTTTTTCATCCTGATTTACTTTTTTCGAAGCTACAGAATGCTTTGAAATTTGAGAACTATTTCTTTAACTGACAATGACTTTCAAATACCTTTAAGAAATGATGAACTGTACTAAATGTGCTATTTTACAGTATTGTTTCACAAAACTTGTAAATGTTAAATTTACTCTTGATAGCTGTAATAGCTTTTGTCTCAAGTACTCCACAGACTGTTATAAACATCGAACAAACACCTGTTCAATAATTTATAATAAATACCCGGTTTCTCACGGCAACACAATATATAATATCTGGTGAACAAAATGAGAAGAGGAGAAGAAATATCCTGTGACAAAATTCATGCGATCTGCAATATCCGATCTCGCTACAACTTCAAAATCAGTTCCTTTGACAGATGATTGGAATTTAACAGTAAATCAAACCTCAAGTATTTCCCCGAATCTCTCCTATTACCGGAATGTTTTGTTTATATGGATAGGGAAAAAGTGAGAACGGATTTTTTCCATTAATATATGAAAGGAATTGAGGAACAGTTTCTGAAAATTCAGATTTTCCGTTAACACATCTTGAAAACAGCATTTTACCGTCAAAATAAGAAAGAAACTGCGGTAAAGTTTCTGAAATTTCAGAATTTTCCGTTAACACATCTTAAAAACAGTAAATTACCGTCAATATAAGAAAGAAACTGCGGAAAGGTTTCTGAAAATTCAGAATTTTCCGTTAACACATCTTGAAAACAGTAAATTACCGTCAATATAAGAAAGGAACTGAGGAAATGTTTCTGAAAATTCAGAATTTTCCGTTAATACATCTTGAAATTTTTCCGTTAACACATCTTACCGTCAATATAAGGACGAAACTGCGGAAACGTTTCTGAAAATTCAGAATTTTCCTGTCGTGTTAAAAATCTGTGGAATTCAGGTTTCTTTCCGTCGTTTCATGGAAAAGATTGAATCCGAAATATGCTTCGTTAATTCACGAAAGGAATCACGGGCTCGTGAAAAATTGCAGAATTTTTTTACAGAGTACCAGCTAAAAATAATGGTCATTCCTTTGCAGTGCAGAATATGTTTATTCCTGTTTAGTTATGGGGAAGATATTTCAGCTTTGTCCTGATTTCTTTATATTATTAACTCAATGATCCGTTTCTGCTTTATTATTCTATCGGACTTCTTTCTCAGTTATCTCGCTGTTAGGTTTAATTTTTCCACTTTAATGGCAGCTGGCATTCTTTTTCTCGCCATCATCACGACCCGGAGGAAAATCTCACAACCTCCTGTCTTACAGAGCCCCGATCAGAAATCACTTGCTTTTCTTCATTCTTATTTGGGCCACTCCGTGACCCCATTTTTACACCCCTGTCCAGATCCTCGCAGAAGACGCTGGCGTTACTTATAATTGCTTTCTCTCTCTCTCTCAGACACTTTCGCTAGTACTTTTACACCTCTACGTTAACGCCTAACTTTGATGTGCCTCTTATGCTGTTGAACACCTGATCTTAAAACTATTCTTCCACCTACCGTGAAAACTGCCTCCATTAAGCTTAAGATAAGATAATTTCTTGATCCTCTCCCACGAAAACCATTAGCCACTCACCCTCTCGTTTAGCAATAAAATTATAAAACCGTACTCGTCGATTCCCACGGATAGGACAGTAGTGAAAGGAAATATTGTCCTGCCTCTATCGCAGTTGCATGGAAATAGGGGAAATGGGACCTCTCCAAATAAACGCTAAGAAAAAGGGGATAAGATTTAAACTCACCGTACCATATTCAAAATATTGGGTGTGTGCGTAAGTTCTACCCATTTTCGTAGGCTACAAAGAAAGGAGGAAAACACAACAAATAACGTACCTAGAATTTCACATAATTACCATCATTCTGTATGACCTCTTACCATCTGTCTAGGAGTAGGTGAATCCCACGCCGGAAAAACTCTTGTGTTTTAGAGTAAAAAAAGTCATGTAATACCGTTTTCACATCGTCCACATCATCAAAGGTTTGGAGAGCGAAGGCGTTCTGTAATGATGGGAAAAGGTGGTAGTCCGTAGGTGTCAGGTCAGGGGAATACGCCGGGTGAGGTAACACTTCCCAACCGAAGTCCAGGAATTTTTGCCGAGTGATTAAAGCAGCATAAGGTCTGGTGTTATCATAGTGCATGATCATGCCTTTTGCGATTGAGTAGTGCTGGGAGCTTCGATGTCAGTTGTTCTCGCAATCTGCCCAACTGTTGGCAGTAGAGGTCAGCATTTATCGTTCGGTTAGCGCCAAGACCTCCCTTGGATTATTTCCCGGTCATCCCACCAAACATTCAATAAAACCCTTTTGGGATGCAGTCCTCCTTTGGAGGTCGATGGAGCAGGCTCGGCACCTTGACACACAGTCCGCCGACGCTTTACATTACGGTACAGTACCCATTTCTCATCACCCGTTACAATTCCTCCCCAAAACGGCTCATTTCTGTGACGAGAAAGCAAAGAAACGCAGTTACGGATTCTCTCCTCTAGTTGCTTTGCAGAAAGTTGGTGTGGAACTCAGCTATCGAAATTGGTGATGTGATAGATGCATCCAAATGCATGCATTTTTCTTTCGACAGCTGTTCTGTGTATCGACAACTTTTCCACTAATTCCTGAACGGTTGGATATGGGTCATTTGTTATGGCTTGTTCCACATCCTCGTCAGAAACAGCGCATGGACGTCCAGGACGTGGTTGATCTTTGCAGCTTTTCTCTCCGTCCAGGAATTTCCGAAACCAACGGGGACATGTGCTATCATAATCTGCATCCTCCCCATACACTTGACAGATGTTGTGGCAAACCGTGGCTGCAGTACTGCCTTTATCGAACTCGTACAGTAAACAATGTCTAATGTGCTCCTTACTGTATGCCATGTAACACCGTCAGTGATTTCTGTTACGAATGACTTACTCGGACAAACCTAGTGCCTCTATATGCTCTACTACTCCACGCTTTATTGGCCGAAAATTCGGCATCGCAGCGTCATCTGTGACGTAACTATTCCATCGGAATTTGCATCTATTACAAAAACGGATAGAACTTTTGCGCATACCCAATACTAAAAGAGACCCTGTTCCCCATACAGAGAAAACTAAGACTTGTCGGACACAAGTGCAGAAAATAAAAATGATAGAAATACAGAAACATTGGTGTTTAGCTTAATGAACGGAAAAAATGCAAGAGGACGCCCTTACCATATGTGGGCTGACGATATAAAAAACTGGTGCAGTGAAACTCTTCAAGAACTGAGCCACACTGCAATGAACAGACTTCAATGGGAAAATATAGTTAAAATGGCAACAGATACCCACGGGAATTATACCCATTGTTGAGGATGATTATGGTATTTAAAATGGTTATTAAAGTTCATCTTGTTAAAATCTATGATACCCTGGTTACAATGATCTACCTTTAGAAAATTATTAAAATCTTCATCGATGAGTCATTACATTATAGCCACCCTCCAGCCTAGAGAAATGAGCGCACCTGAAGACCGAACTGTGGCGCAGCTGAATTACACAAAGCAGTATATATACAACCCGAGGATCGGCTTTCGGTTGGTAGAGTGTTCGGAGTCAGAATGGCAAAAGCTGCCGATTTATCGGAGTTCGGTAAAGGACAAATTGTGACGGCACGGCGCCTCAGAAGTACGATCTCGGAAACGGCGAGGCTTGTGGGTTGTTCACGTGTCATTGTAGTGAGTACGTATCAAAAGTGGCGCACAAATGTCCAAACGACGAACGTCGTCTGCAGCTCATTGATACCAGATGGGAGCGGAGACTGTCACGCATTGTTCACAGCGTCCGCACGGCCACAGTGTGACAAATCCCCGGCAGCTACAACAGTGGTGATCAGGGCAATGTGTCACAGCACACAGTTCATCACAGCCTTCTGCGCATGGACCTGCATAGCCGAAGACCCAGCCGGGTCCCCATGCTCACTGTATGTCATCGCCAACAACGCATGAAATGGGCCCAAGATCATCGAGATGATTGGAAGAAAGTGGCCTGGTCTGACGAATCAAGATTCCTGGTGCATCACGTAGACGGCAGAGCGCGGATACGCCGATTACTAACGGAGGCTATGGTACATGGATGCACTGTTGGGCGGAAACAGGCTGGCGGTGGCGGTGTTATGCTGTGGGCGATGTTTTCTTGGGACACTTTAGGTCCCATTATCCCAATGGCACAATCCCTGACAACTGTCAGGTGTCTGAACATCGTTGCGTATCAAGTTCACCCATTCATGGCAATTGTGTTCCCTGCTGGTGATGGCCATTACCAAAAGGATAATGCGTCATGCCACACTGCCAGAATCATCAAGGAGTGGTAAGAGAAACATTCTGGTGACTTGCTGTTTATGCCCTGGCTTTCAAATCCACCTGACACGAACCCGATCGAACATTTATTGTTCGACTTGGAAAAGCGAGTTCATCACCACCATCCCGAAATGTACAGGAACTGGACGACCTGTTGTTGACATTATGGTACCAGATATGCCAGGATATCTATCGCTACCTCATCGAATCGATGCCTCGCCGAGTGGCCACTGTTTTGCTAGCTAAAGGGAGTCCTGCAGCTTATTAAGCAGGTGGTCAATGTTTTGCGAGCTAAAGGGAGTCCTGCAGCTTATTAAGTAGGTGGTCAATGTTTTGCGAGCTAAAGGGAGTCCTGCAGCTTATTAAGTAGGTGGCTCATCGGAGCAATTATATCGCCTACAGTCATAAGATTTGCTGAGTTTGAAAGGTGAACATCTAATGTCTTTTTATGAGAGAGAAAAATAAACTTCTGCATGTGCACCCTTTGTTTTACAAAGGAAGTCCAACATGTACTTAATTTTTGGCATATCAGTTGTAATAAACAGCAGCAATGGAGTTCACGATCTCTTCCTTTGCGTACTTTAAATCAGTAACTTTTGTTCTGTATACTCTATATTTGACAAATCCTTACTGAAAAATCCAATGGGGTAATATCAGGTGAACAGGCTGGCCACGGAATCGGGTCATCTCGGCCAATTTAGCGTCCCGAGAGCATATTATTCATGTAGAACATTTGTTCCCCACTGAGAAGGTCTTATTGAAAAATGATATTTGGCTGAAGGTCTGCGAGTTGTGGAACAGCAACTCGCAAACCTTCAGCCAAATGATGGGAAAAATTTTTGTCGCATGTCAGAGTAGTCGTTTTTGTTGATAGATTTTACCACGTAGACAAAACGCACCAAACACTAACTTCGGGACTGTCACGAATATGAGTTAATATTAAAGGATTTAACTATTCCTGTGAGCACCTGAGGCTGTAAGGGATAACCTGTTCATAATTTAGAGTCCCTGATTCCCGGGAATAAATGGAAGCAGCTCCATAGGACAAACACGCCACCCGTGACTCATTCGGGACTCGAACCCGAGCCCAACTCAGGAGATTAGACAGAATATCATGTCTGTGACCGCTCAGGTACCAGTCAAAAGTTATCAGAAATGCACAGATTTAACGTTAGCATTTTAGCAATTGCATGGAAACCTACCAAGCCTTTTATCAAAGTGTGCGTCATCAAGCCTTTTTCGAAAGTATGTGAGTTACCAACCATATTATAATCTGAGGTTTGATTTATTTTTTTGTGGTAAATAGTCTCTCTTAGAAGGCGATACTGATGATACTGATTATAAATTACAGCTTGTAAATACACTTCGGGACTGTCACGAAGTGTATTCACAAGCTTTTCTTGTAAATGCACTTTTTGTGGTATGAATAACAGGTATTTTTTTTTTACTTGAAAAGACTGACATGTGCTAACAAACAGTATCTGAATGAAAATAATGTAAGAAATATTAAAATATAATAAAAGAATATTCGGAAAATAATAATGAATAAACAGATGAATGACGCAGAGGCGTGGTAGAAGGAAAAATAAAAATCAATTCAGTTTTTAATTTTCAGTTACTGCCGGTGTGACAAATGTTATTTTTGATAGCAGTTTTTACGCTGTTTTCTGGAACAACACTAAATTTTCAGCGTGCTGCAGGTTATGGCATGACAGAAACGTGGAATCACTGCTGCAAATTCTTGTTATTTATATTTGACTTTTAAGTTACTGCTGATTATGCATTAACGAAATGTCCCCTAACCTTTTCCTGCTGCTCTTTTCTCTTTGAATTGCCAGCAATGAATCTCGGCATTTTTAATATATTTCGTTGTGTTCTAACGCTTTTGCTCTGGATTTGTACTATCGGGAGTACCACAGGGATCAGTTCTTGCTCCCCTACTTTTTAATATCTATATTAATGATATTTTTAAATTACTAGAACATACTGATATACAACTGTACGCTGATAATGCCACTATTTTATTACATGGTAATGACATAAATACACTTATTTCTCAGTTAGAAAATAATCACTTTAATTAATGACTAGTTGAGTTGTAACGATTTGGCTATTAATATGAATAAAACAAAAATAATGAATTTTAGGAAAAATTCTGCTTTTCCACCTAACTTACAGAAAATAAAATTAATTGAACATGATATTGAGGAGGTACACTGTCATATGTATTTGGGTACCACTTTAAGTGATGATTTGAAATGGGATGCACATATAGATCTACTTTCAACTAAAATTTTGAGAAACATTGGAGTTATTAGTCACACTCTTAGACATCTAACCCCTAAATTAATGCTGGCGCTATACTATTCCATCATACAGACCTATTTTACCGACTGTATATTGATATGGGGGAAAACAACACAATATAACATTCACAAACTACAACAAGAAAGTTGACACCGAATTTTCGGGTGTAATAAGCAAGTCTTTTGAATACCTTCTGGCCGCCCCGGTGGCGCAGTGGTCTAAGGCGTTGGCCTTTGATCATTCGTCCGTAAGGGGTCCGGGTTCGAATCCCGGTCAGGCATGGATGTTGTGTTTGTCTTACGGCACTGGATCTCTCCCTTCCCTGGAACCAGTGTCCCTAAATTAGGGACGGGCGACTGCTTATAGCCCATTGAGTTGCTCACGGTGGTCGTTAAACCTCCAATCAAAAAAAAAAAAAAGAATCCGTTCTGACGCAAATTAAAGCTATTCAAAGTCTATGGAAAACAATAGATCTGACCAAAGAAAGAAGATTTTCAATCGGGTTTTTAATCCCTCAGATATTGCTGTAAACGGAATCGTGAGCTTACGAATTCTTAGAAACAGATATATCGACAAAAATAAGATGTGACTTTAAGTCCCATGGTGGGAAAACCATGCATTATTTTAGGAAGAAAGTATTTTCAAAAGGTTTACCCGTATAAGCGGTATCGGTCGAAGGAAAAAAAAAATTAGTCGAGTTTTCAGGAGCCCAGATTTTGCAACAAATACTTCAGAAGCAGAAATTAACATATATGACCCAAGTTGGCTAAACCATTCTTTACCAAACATATGAAATTATGTGAAAAATATTTTCCATCAGGTCTTGTATGCGATACAGGAAGAATTTTTCAAATCGGAGGTTTAGGAGCAGAAATAACGCAGAAAACGCAATTTACCATTGTGCCCCCTGGCGGAAAGTGTGTGATTTACTTGAAAATTTTGAATTTATAAGAAAAGCATTTCGCATCGGAAACACTATCCAACAAAGAAGGAATTTTTCAAATCGTCCTCTTAGAAGTAGAGATATTGACAAAAATAAGATATACATCTACGCCCGCTGACGCAGAAACCATGCACTCTTTTAAGAAGAAAATGTTTCTAAAAGGTTTGTCGGCATGAGTAGTCTCGGTCAACAAACGACGTTTTTTTCAATCGAGAATTTAGAAGCTCATATTTTGCTGCAAATACAACAGAAGCGGAAATTAAGATTTACGCCCCCTGGTGGCCAAACTATTTTTTTACAAAAATTAGAAATTATGTGCAAACGATTTCCCATCAGGAGCTGTATCCGGTGCAGAAAGAATTTTTCAAATCGGAGATTTAGAAGCAGAGATATTGGGGGAAACGCAATTTACCGCTACGCCCCCTAGCGGAAAGTCTTGAAAATTTTGAAATTATATGAAAAACATGTCACACGGAAAGCACTATCCAACAAAGAAGGAATTTTTCAAATCGTACTCTTAAAAGTAGAGATATTGACAAAAATAAGATGTACATCTACGCCCCTGGCGGAGAAACTGTAGAATATTTTAAGAAGAAAATATTTCGAAAGGATTTATCGAAGTGAGTGGCATCAGTCCACGAAAGAATTTTTTAATCGATCTTTTAGAAGCTACGATTTTATGGCAAATACATCAGAAGCAAAAATTAACACTTACGCCCCCTGGTGGCCAAAGTATTCTTTACCAAAAATTTGAAATTATATGGAAAAGATTTTTTATCAAGAGATGTATCCGCTGAAGAAATTTTTTTTCAAATCGGAGTTTTAGAAGAAGAGTTATCGGGGATAATGTAATTTATTTTTACGCCCCCGAGCGGAAAATCTATGTGTAATTTGAAAACTTAACTATATCTAAAATACTCTTCGAAATAAATGGAATCGAAAGATATATAATTTTTTTTCAATCGGATGTTTAGAAGCAAATATGTGGAATAAAACGTATTTTTGAATTCGACATCATCTGCATTTACGCCCTCTACCGGCGAAATTGTACATCGTAAAAAAACGTAATAAAGGATCATCATTTGCATATTTCAAGCTTCCCAATGCAAAAAGAATTTTTCAAATCGGACTAATAGCTGCTGAGATATCGTGGGTGCAGACGGACGGACGGACTGACGGACGGACATACCGATAACAGAAGCACGATCTTTTTTTACAAAAGACGTGCTAAGAATTACAAAATAAATTTATCAGGTTATTGAAATTAAAAATTAATACTAATCAATCTTTCAATTTGATATATGGAACAACTGCACATCCCAATACTTTCAATATATTAACTATACAAAAATTTCATGAATATAACTTGGGAAAGATTATGCTTAAAAGAATAGAATATAACCTGTACTATAATTTGATCACAATCAAAATGCATACACATTCTTTTCCAAGAAGAAATATATTTAAACTACTACCGGTGTTCACACATACAGGAAAATTTAAAAATAGCATAAATAACTCTGGCCCTAAATTATGAATAATTTTCCTCACCATCTTACTCCTATTAATAGTATTAATCTTTTTAAGAAAAAATTAAAACTCTATCTATTGGGGAAGAACTAGCTCTATCATTATTAATTTTTTTAACTAACTCTTTGAAGGTTATCTTGTTTACTTTTGGAATTTCATATACTCTTATTTGCAGTGAAAATTTTTAAAACCGGGATAAAATTCTACTTACACAATACTAAACTATTCATGGTGACGTTTATTTCTTTATAATTTTTATTTACTACTTACCAATTTACTTATATGATGTCAGAAAATTAGTTGCGTCTGTTCCTGACTTAAACGATCTTTATTATGGGTGCCGAGGGCTATGTTAGGTCAATTCAGGCCTTTAAACAACCTCGTGCTTCCTAGTTGTCACTACACTGTTATTACACTGCTGGACAATTGCTAAGGACGGATCACAAACGGCTATATAGCGCATAAAAAAGTAAGTGTGGTTGGATGCCAAGTGAAATAAAATAATGTCAGAATGCCAGGACATTACAAGAAAGACAATTTATTGTGCTCTGAAATCCAGAAGGCTTTGGAACGTGTTCAAGGGACAAACAGGCCATTTTGTGCAGAATACGTAAACGTGAAAAAAATGCAATTACCGTCCGCAGGCGTTCCGGCGTAAGATGTCAATACGGGATATGGCCAACATGGAGGGCGATGCAAGATTCCACACGTCGTGTCATGTTTGCACAACATTATCAAGCAGCTGTTGGGGTAATTTATCCCATTCCTCTGTCAGTGCACGGATGATGGTGTCCTTGTTTATTGGAGGGCATTGGCGACCAGCAAGACTCCTCCCCAAAGCATCCCACACATTTTCAATGGGATTCTGATCTGGAGAACGTGCTGGCCATACGAGGCGTTGAATATCCTTGCTTTCAAGACACTCCTGGACAGCGACTGTTCGATGACATGTTGCGTTGTCGTCCATGAAAATGAATCTATCACCGACAGCACCACGGAACATGCGAACATGAGGTAGCAGAACATCATTAATGTATCGTTGGCCAGTCATAGTCCCAGTTGGAAGCACATAGAGTGACGTGCGGCCATTGATCATGATGCCAGCCCATACCATGACACTACATGTCGGATATCGGTCCCTTTCCTGTATGTTTGCTGGACAATATGCAGTACCACTATCACGCCAGATCAGTTGTCGTCGACAATCAGACGATAGACTGTATCTACTCTTATCTGAGAAGAGGACAGCAGACCAGTCATTATCAGTTCAATTGCGATGTTGATGGCACCATTGCAAACGGACGGTACGGTGACGTCTGGACAATGGGGTGCACACAACAGGACGGCGGGCGTATAGTCCTCCTTCATGCAAACGTCTGGCGACAGTTTTTCGGGAGATCCGCTTGCCAGTAGCAGCCACTAGCTGCTACTGGCAAGCGGATCTCCCGAAAAGCAGCTAGTGGCTGCCTGCTACTGGCAAGTAGCCGCCACTAGCTGCTACTTCTACCTCACTAGCTGTGCTGCGCCAGTGTCTATTTGTTGATAGCACTATGTACCCATCTTCTGCAGGTGTCGTACTGCGAACACGACCTCCCCCGTGACGTTTGCTACACTCTCCATTTGTTTGAAATGATTTCCAAAGCCTTGAAACAACACTGTGGCTGACGTCGAACACCCTGGCAACATCTGTTATTTTTCGCCCTTCTTCAATCTTGCCAATAATACGGCCACGCGTAAAATCATCTAGGTGATGTCGGAAAGACATACTGAAAATTGCAAGTTCGTCAATTGATTCTTTCCCTTTCAACTTTGCGTTTGAACAACAACGGTCAAGGGGTCAGCATCATTTTCTTGTAGGACTTCCGTCCACAGGTAGTAGAGTTTAGGTCCCAGCCACCTACAGCGAGATCGCCTTTTGGGCAGGATACAGAAACGGAAGGAATGAGAGCAAGTCTAGCGACTTTTGACAGAACAGTTTGTAGTGAGATTAGAGTACAGTAGATGGCGCCACCGTACAAGTACGATATTGCACATAGATGGGTGAGAGAATTTCAGGGAGGACATAGGAAAGGATACCCATTTAACCAGTGGGTCCAGCCTGGGGGCCGTCACTTTACGTGCTCGTCCGATGCACGGCGAATATTCAGCGATTGTTAGTAAATCACACCATCTCTGAAAGATCAGCCCAGGCTTGAACCCGGGGACCCAGCATCGATAGCCTGAAACACTAACCACTAAGCCATCCGCGGCTCCAACAACGGTCAATACGCGTCAAATCCTTTATATCTCTTATCAGCGCTATGACGTCACGAACAAGTTCGGCAATCCAAAATTTGCATACGCACAACACGTCTTACAGTATCCCGCACTTATGCCAATTTCCACATTTTCCTGCCTTCCATTTTATGGTTGCTATCGTTGCTATTGTCATCCGTCCTTAGCAATTGTCCGGCAGTGTATTATGGTACTGCTTTTGGCGTATATGGTCACAACTGAAAATAAAAATGAAATGAAATGCAATGAAGCATAAGAAAAAAGAATTAAAAAACAACAACAAGTCACTGGGAGAACACACCTGTAATAGATAATCTCAATCTCTAAAATCCTGCAGAAATAACCATATGGGAGGAAATGGACGGCTGTTTACCGCGAAAGTGATATCACACACAGACTTACAATTGCTGTTTACTGAGCAGGTGTTTAGAAAAAATAATCTGGGCATGCGCAGTATCAGCATAAGAGCCGCAGGTCTGGCAAACTGCACTGCATTTTTACCATAAGAGCCGCGAATCTTAGCACAAGAATTGCGGAAATTGTGTATATGAATAACATTTTTCGAATGATGTCTATGTAAATGCATCATTATAGGATTAACTACTACCGATATCACTTGTTAAAAAGAAAAGAAAGAAACAGAAAACAAAACAGTCTACCTACGATACTTAAGTAATCAACAAGAGACTATATCACAACGCTTTTCTTCGGGCTAAGCTGAAACTTCATCATTCCTTGCTTACCACATTATTTTAAAAATTTATTACATTATTTGTGAAACTCCGAAGGGTGGAGAGAGAGGGGTGGGAGAAATAGACACCTTTATTTATAACCGGGGTATCAGTATCCGGTGGCCATCGTCTTAACGTGCTCGTCGGAGAAACGACAGATTTTCAGCGATTCTCAACATCTATCACCACTCAGGCTTGAACTTGCATCCTTTCCTTCAGTAGTCACAGACGTTAACCACTAAGCCATCCGCGGTTCCTTTGTCCTCTGTACGGAACAGTTTATAAATCCACCTCAACGGTTCGTACCGCAGTGGTGCAGCATGTGGCCTACTGGTCAACGTTCGTGACTGCCACGGAGAAGACCTCGGGTTCGATTCCAGGCAGGTACAAAGGCTCAAACCACTAAATATCCGTCGTGATTCGGATGGGCACGTTAAGCTGTCGGACCTCGGGTTCTGCCCCTCCCCGGTAATAAATAAGGGCGCCTTCCTCCCCCTTTCTACCTTGCTTCCGTGTCACTTTCCTATCGGGCACTCTAGCCCAAATCTCCTAGCTTCCTATTTCTAAGGGTTGTTTAAGACCTGGGGTCAGACACTCCCTTCATAAAATCCTGTACATCTGATCTGATCTGATCGTACCGCAGTGAGGATGGCACGTGTTTTATTGCTGCTGGGTGATTCTAATAATTTGCTACTTCATTGAGTATTTCTTTTCATTCACGACATTCGACGTTAATTTAACATCAAGCAATCCCACTTCACCGTCCCGATTGATGTCAAATTCTATCGTCTACTAGGTGCCATGTGTGTATTCTTCAGCGTTTATATTTTTTTTATCAGCTATTCAGCCTGTCACGATATACGGATTCCATTTTTAGCTGCATGCGTCAGCAAGAAGCTCCGCCACTGGTTTTTCTTCGTTCAGACAAAGACTCCAAACACAGCAGGTACGCTGTGGGTACGCACAGTAGGTAGGTACAGTAGGACAGTAGTATGCAGTAGGTACAGTAGGTAGGCTGTATGTACACCGTAGGTTTTTAGCTCCACGCGTCAGCAAGAGGCTCCGCCATTGGTTTCTCTTCGTTCAGACAAAGACTCCAAACACAGTAGATACACACTGAGTTCGCTTTGCATTAAGAACAAACACCGTTTCACATATTCGAAGCGATAACGAAGTAGCACGGGATATCAGCGTCACGCGCGTCTACTACTATATAAATTGTGCCCACTATCCTCTGTACGCAAACAGTAAACGTTTTACAGTAGACGTTTCTGTTTGTAAACAGTAAACGTTGTCAAATAGACGATTTAAGCCAATTTGACAGCATTTACAGATAGGTGGGGTCCGGAGAGCAGGTGCCAGTATTTCGAAAATAGCCGCACTTGATCAAATGATCATATGTAGAGGATTTTAGGATGGGAGTGTCTGACCCCAGGTCTTAAACAACCCTTAGAAATAGGAAGCTAGGAGATTTGGGCTAGAGTGCCCGATAGGAAAGTGACACTGAAGCGGAGTAGAAAGGGGAAGGAAGACGCCCTTATTTATTACCGGGGGTGGGCCCGTACCCGGGGTCCGACGGCTTAACGTGCCCATTCGACGCACGGCGGATAATTAGTGGATCGAGCGTTCGTACCTGCCTGGGATCGCACCTGATGTCCTTTCCGCGGCAGTCACGATCGTTGCTCACTAGGCCACCCGCGGCCCGAAATAGCCGCGGTTGTTGGCTACTGCCGTACTAATGTATCAAGGGTGTACCAGGATAGGATAAACCATGCACAGACATCCAGCAGAGGAGCTCACACTGGTCAGCCACGCACGGTTGATCAAAAGGTGAGCATTGGGTATCACGACTGGTATCTCAGCAACGATGCGCATGAGTCACTCAGCTCACCCACCAGTACAATGACCATCTCCATCCATGTCTACAGGAGGTTCACCCAGCTCACAGGGCCATCTTTCAACAAGACAACGTACAGTGTCATCGGGCTCATATAACTACTGAGTGGTTGGAGGAACACGATCACGAATGCTCCACATTGCTCTGGTCTCCAAACTCCCCTGATTGTAGCTCAATTGGACGTTTGTGGGATATGCTAGAACGGGATGTGAGAACTGCTGATCCTTCTCAACACAATGAGCGTGAACTGACGGAGCTGAGTGAACTAAGTGAACTGACGGAGCTGAGTGAACTAACACGGAGCCGCCCCGGTGGCGCAGTGGTCTAAGCGATGGCCTCTGATCATTCGTCCGAAAGGGGTCCTGGTTCGAATCCCGGTGAGGCATGGATGTTGTGTTTGTCTTATGGCACTGGCTCTCTCCATTCCCTGGAACCAGTGACCCTAAATTAGGGACGGGCGACTGCTTATAGCCCATTGAGTTGCTCACGGTGGTCGTTAAATCTTCAATAAAAAAAAAAAAGAAAAAAATCTTCAATAAAAAAAAGAACTAACACGGAATGAGCGTGAACTGACGGAGCTGAGGGAATTAAATGAGCATGAACTGAACTGACGCACCGTGTCATCGGGCTCATATAACTGCTGAGTGGTTGGAGGAATACGATAACGAATTCCCCACATTGCTCTGGTCTCTAAATTCACCTGATTTTAGCCCAATTGAACGTTTGTGGGATATGTTAGAACGAGATGTGAGAACTGCTGATCCTTCTCCACGGAATGAGCGTGAACTGACGGAGCTGAGTGAACTAACACGGAATGAGCGTAAACTGACGGCGCTGCGTGAATTAAATGAGCGTGAACTGACGCACCGTGTCATCTGACGCACCGTGAGTGAACTGACGCACCGTGTCATCGGGCTCATATAACTACGGAGTGGTTGGAGGAACACAATAACGAATTCCCCACATTGCTCTGGCCTCCAAACTGTCCTGATTGTAGCCCAATTGGACGTTTGTGGAATATGCTAGAACGGGATGTGAGAACTGCTGATCCTCCTCCACGGAATGAGCGTGAACTGACGGAATGAGCGTAAACTGACGGAGCTGAGTGAACTAAATGAGCGTGAACTGAACTGAGTGAACTGAATGAGAGTGAACTGACGGAGCTGAGTGAACTAACACGGAATGAGCGTCAACTGACTTAGCTGAGTGAATTAAATGAGCGTGAACTTAACTGAGTGAACTGACGCACCGTGTCAACGGGCTCATATAACTTCTGAGTGGTTGGAAGAACACGATAACAAATTCCCCACATTGCTCTGGTCTCCAAACTCCCCTGATGGTAGCCCAATTGAACGTTTGTGGGATATGCTAGAACGGGATGTGAGAACTGCTGATCCTTTTCCACGGAATGAGCGTGAACTGACGGAGCTGAGTGAACTAAATGAGCGTGAACTGAACTGAGTGAACTGAATGAGAGTGAATTGATGGAGCTGAGTGAACTAACACGGAATGAGCGTGAACTGACGGAGCTGAGTAAATTAAATGAGCGTGAACTGAACTGAGTGAACTGACGCACCGTGTCATCGGGCTCATGTAACTTCTGAATGGTTGGAAGAACACGATAACAAATTCCCCACATTGCTCTGGTCTCCAAACTCCCTGATGGTAGCCCAATTGAACGTTTGTGGGATATGCTAGAACGGGATGTGAGAACTGCTGATCCTTTTCCACGGAATGAGCGTGAACTGACGGAGCTGAGTGAACTAAATGAGCGTGAACTGAACTGAGTGAACTGAATGAGAGTGAATTGATGGAGCTGAGTGAACTAACACGGAATGAGCGTGAACTGACGGAGCTGAGTAAATTAAATGAGCGTGAACTGAACTGAGTGAACTGACGCACCGTGTCATCGCGCTCATATAACTTCTGAGTGGTTGGAGGAACACGATAACGAATTCTCCACATTGCTCTGGTCTCCAAACTCCCCTGATTGTAGCCCAATTGAACGTTTGTGGGATATGCTAGAACGGGATGTGAGAACTGCTGATCCTCCTCCACGGAATGAGCGTGAACTGACGGAGCTGCTGCACGGACATGGGTCAAGTTACGTATGGAGTATGTTCGACACCTTGTAGAATCTGTTCCCTACCCGTCTGTGAGCCGTCATTGCGTATAGAGGCAGACCAACGTGTTACTAGGTATGTGTTCCTAATGCGAAGCTAACTCGGTGTACAGCTGAATAATGATTAAATACTTCAGTCAGCCCCCAACCACCACTTTTAAGGCCAGGCTGAGAACTTATTGACCCTCCCCTCGTATGTGTTAGTCCTAGAGTTCTTTTAAGTTCTTATTGTAAAATTCCCTGGTCTCTGAACATGTTTTCTGATTGACACTTGTTTAAACACTCAAATATAATAACAGTTTTTGACTTTTTCAAAAATAAGTAAATAATTGAAGGAGACTAAAAAGTTGCTGCTTTTTCTCATTAGCAAGTAAAGTTCGTTATGGCAGACACCAAATACGTTCAGTATCTGTTATGCACTTAAGGAAACTTTCGGTTTTCTCAGTCACGTACCGAAAGTTCTTACCTTAAGTGCTTCTGCCAGTGTTATCTTCCTTTCTTGTGTTTCTTTTTCCTTTTACTTTATTTTCGCTCTGGAAAAACGTGTTTACTGCCGATTTTTTCTCGCTCGTTTTTATTTTTTTTTATTTTTCCACGCTATCGACTTTTGCCCGCAGCTGAAATCTAAACTGTGTCAATTCCCTCGTCCCCCTTTCTCCAGTTTGAAACAAAATAGTAATAAAAAACGTAAAAAAGTAAACAGAGAAAAATATTTTTTGTTTTATAAAGGCCCCAAAAGATTTTTTTTTCTCCATCGTTTATCCCGAAAAGAATTTCTGATTGAACAAGTAATTGGCTCCCTTCTAGTACTGTGTTATCATTTCCGTCAAAAAAAAAAGCGCTTTCCAATTTGGAGATATGTGATACGATGACTGGCACTCCATTTATCGTCACGAGAGAAAAATTGCATTTACCCAATGAAAAGAATGCTTCTCCGAAGAAAAACAGACTTAGAAGCAAAGAAAAGTGTTAAGGAATCGTTAATCTTTGAAGACGGCTGAAAGCCTACTTTTAAGATGAAATGTGGTTATCAGTGCCATGCCAAAATGCTTATTACAAAAAATTCGTGTTTTTTCTTTCGTGTCACTTTTCCTCTTCTTTTCCCCGTGGAAAGTCTGAAAAATTGTTGCACCCAAAGGTAGCTCAGTTTTGAATTGCGTTTTGCGAAAGAAGAGTTTTGATTAAGTTGAATGGTCGCTATCAAGAAACCACCGATTGTCCATAAAGTTCGCAGGTCGACACTGAAATTTCTTCACATAGAAGGAGCCGGCATACACACACCTACCCATTTGCATCGGCATGCAAATGGGTACGTGTGTGTAGTCAGGTAGGCAGGGGCGGATTCGGACGACCATATCAGGCCGGGAGATAGGTGTGGTATGGTATTGTCTTGCAGTTCACTATCATACCACACCTTTCTACAGCGGAATAAATCATACGTTCCCTCGTGAAAAAGTTCTGTTAGATCCTAGATGGAAGAGAACTGGCGAAATATGCCTTGCAACTACGGGTTTAGTCGTGAACATAATTTAATAAAAATTTAACAGTGAAATATTTTTAAAAATAATTTAAAAATAATTTTAAATAATTTTAAAAATAATTTTAAAAATAATTTTAAATAATTTCAAAAATAATTTTAAATAATTTTAAAAATAATTTTAAATAATTTCAAAAATAATTTTAAATAATTTCAAAAATAATTTTAAATGGTTTCAAAAATAATTTTAAATAATTTCAAAAATAATTTAAAAAAATTTCAAAACCTCGCTGAAAATGGGGTGTTGTTACCAGGTAATTTCCTCTGAAAAATTTGGTTTTAACAAAAAAAAAAAAATCAAGTCTCTTGAAGACCTCATTTTCCAATAAATCCCCATAAAGATCATTCTGAAAGTTGGAATATGTGCAGATGCTACATAGCAATTTTCCTACGGAATAAACTTTTACATTTATTTGGTTACTGATAGCCTACTATGCAATAGAATCAGCATCTTTTTCTTGAGTAGACGCATTTTTAAGTCATTATTTTTACCCATGAATGAGTACTGGTAAACCATTGTTTATTTTAAAGATAAATGTGCGTAGGATACAAATTTCGGAAAATCTCGACGAGGGAACTGCTTTGTGCTCTTTGTTAGTGGATAAGAATGTGGGGATGGTGGGTACTACGTAGTGTATCCTTCAAAATTGCAAAGGGATGGTAAGATATATCAATGATCCATGCCGGGAGTCCAGCGACCTACATCTAACCGTAGTCCAGCGACCTACATCTAACCGTAGTCCAGCGACCTACATCTAACCGTAGATAGACAATTTTGCTATGTCATTTCAGTAAAAACTCCCAACATATAGATAGAAAGAAACTTTTCTGTTTAGGGAAATAGCGTACCAAAATTATTATTCATTCGTTCCAAAAAAAAATCCCGAAAAAAGGAATGCGAGAACGTGGACCATTTCTCTATTTGTCCACCGGGAAGTATCCCGGTGTCCCGGTGGCGCAATCCGCCCCTGAAGGTAGGATATGCAAATCATTCGACTATGCAAAATGTACGAGAGATACTGGTAAAATGGTAAACATGTACTGCTGAAGCTATCTTGGGTCCAGTGTTTCACAGAGCAGGAGAGACAGAGGTTCAACTCTTCTATTTAAGACAGCGCCTCAGTGGTCGGACATGATTCTACGATAGCGTTTGTCACGTGATACGATACCAGTGGCTATACAAGTAGCACCGTGGAAAGAGTTGTAAACTCTTTCCACTCTTGTTCGACGTTTTAGTTCCATGTCAGTCCACTGACGCGCTGTTCTATTGAGATCTCCAAATTGTTTCCATGAGTCTGTGGAAGATTAACCTCTGAGTCTCCTACTCTGAGCAGTGTTCCATGTCGTTGGGGACAAAGCAAGAGTGTTGAGGGCTGCTACAGCATATCAAAGGCCAAAGGTATCTCATAGATCTTGTCACCAATCTTATCACCTGTTGGACGGGTTTCAGGATCGTAAGCCTCCGTGTAGCTGGTTTATGTATTCGTCAAATCGTGACATATGTCCATCGAAATTCCAGAACTCTTGAAAGTTGTAGGCAACAGGGATTGCAAGAAGACACCACCAATCGCCGTAGCGGAACTGGTTTAGTCAGGCTGACACCAGCTAGCATCCACTGACGTATTCGCCGTGATCAGGCAATTTCAGAGACACAAGCTACTACAGAGAGCATTCGACTGGCTGTAGCGACGACTGTGAATAGTCACGATTTAAACAAACCTAAGTTTGGCCGAGTCAAGTGTGAGCTCCCACAAGCCATTGCTTTGACGGCCGTTGACCGTCGGGAAAGGCTGAGCTTAGCTGGAGTGATGTCGTAGCGGAGACAGAAATGGGAACATGTCATGTTCCCGATTCTGCTTCGGTGGGTCCGGGTCCGGCAGCAACGTAGCTACAGGGATGATTCAGCTATTTTCCGGAAGCAGCATACATATGCACCTCAACCAGGCGCTCTCGTACAAGGTGACATCAGTTACGAAAGCTTTTCACCTCTGATATGAATGGTGACAACCGCGTGGTACGTAGATGACGTTTTATATACCGTGTTGTTGTCGTTTTTGACGGTTATCCGGGATGTAGTCTTCCAGCAAGACAAAGCTCGGACACACACAGCTAACATCTTCCAAGTGTGCCTCCAAGAGATACACATGCTTCTATGGTTAGCGAGATCTCTAGACCTGTCAAGCATCGAGCATGTATGTGATCTCATTGGACGACGCCTGCAGGCCTCTCCCGGGCCGCACCGGAATGCTGCTGCATTATGAGACCAAATAAACATTACGTGGACCTAGATATCCCAGGAAACCATTAGAGTGTTCTTACGCTGCAGGCCGCCTGGTGTGTCTGATTGCACAGAGAATATGATGGTTCCATAAGGTATTGACTGCTGTCATGTGATTTTATCTTGTGGTCTGTCAAACTGATATCATCATCATCATCAACCATTATTATTATTTTTTTTTTTTTGATTGGAGGTTTAACGACCACCGTGAGCAACTCAATGGGCTATAAGCAGTCGCCCGTCCCTAATTTAGGGTCACTGGTTCCAGGGAAGGGAGAGAGCCAGTGCCGTAAGACAAACACAACATCCATGCCTCAGCGGGAATTCGAACCCGGACCCCTTACGGACGAATGATCACAGGCCAGCGCCTTAGACCACTGCGCTACCGGGGCGGCCATCAACCATTATCAATGCACTGTTAGATGAAAGTTACCCCAAGTTTCTTCCTCAACTGTGTCTTAAGCCTGTCTCCTCCATGTTACTCCGGCATACTTTCGAATTCCATCCATCCATTTAACATGTGGCCTTCTTCTGGAACTTTTTCTGTCCCTTGGAACCTAGTTTAAAATTTCGGTTGTCCATCGATGGTCCGTTCTCCTGGTAACATGTCCAGCCCATTGCTAATTCAGGGATTTTACTATCATCATGATGTCTTTCACTCTTGTCATTTTCCTTATCCGCGAGTTCCTCTTCTTATCTTTCCTGGTTACACCAAGAAAGCATCGCTCCATGCTTCTTTCAGTTGTGTGCAGCATTTGTATGGCTTTTTTACGCTTTCCAACCGTAGGTTGAAAAAACGTATATGCAACAGCTTTGTCCGTCTGTTCTCACGATAACTCGCAGGATGCACATGGCATAAAGGTAGATAGCAGCAAGAACGAACGTCTGCGTAGCTCAGTTGGTAGAGCGACTTGTTCCGGAATAAGTCGACTCGGGTTCAATCCCCGCGGTGGACCAAAATTAACGGAGAAATTTACTTCGTTATACGTGTTTTAATAATAGAGTGTACCTCATTAATGAGTACTTTGGGGTAAAGTGATATAACATCTAGTGACGCCCTCACAACGTCTGCGTAGCTCAGTTGGTACAGCGACTTGTTCCGGAATAAGTGGACTCGGGTTCGATCCCCGCGGTGGACCAAAAATGACGGAGAAATTTACTTGGTAAACGTTTTAATAATAGAGTGTACCTCATTACTGAGTACTTTGGGGTAAAGTGATATTACATCTAGTGACGCCCTCACAAATGGTTTTCGTTTGTGCTGAAAGTTCTTGATAACTTCAATGGCTTTGTTTGAACTATTGATAGAGTGCTCAGAGTTTTTGGTGAGGGGTTTGAGAAATCTTGCGAGTGCCTTTTCTAGGGGGCGTGTAGGGTTAGCATACCCCGAGAGAAGTGGTCGTACCGGCAGACCTTCTTTGGGTGCCTTTATCTGCCCAAACAATTCTGGTACTCGGGGGCTGATGGTTGGGAAAATTGTGCTGGTAACAGCCATTGGTAGGCCTCTTTGGTTTTAGAGCGAAGTTACGGCTGTGATGACTACCTGTGTTGGATCCTGGAGTGCGTTTTTTTTTTCCAAATGCTGCAACGGAGATACCCTTTTGAACATCCCACACCCGCACCATGCACTACCTTACTTCGGCAACGACCATTGCATATAGATCAGCTTGCCACACACACACACACACACACACACCTAATTCTCCTCCAAATTAATTACGATAAACGTTAATAATATAAACCCTGTTATATTTGTTTTTGTTCGTTTTTTGACGTAACGCGCGGAACGTGTTGCAGCACAATCCACCATAAGACATCACACGGTCACTCATACTTATTGTATCAAATGTCTTGCACCTCATGCATATCTATTTGTTTAAAGTTTGGCATCTAATTCCATAGTTAGAACGTTGTACCTGACGATGAAGTGCTTGAAAGATCTTGTATCTTTAAGTACTGCTTCGAATTTAAATCAGATACATTTAATTTTAATCCTAGTTTGTATATTGAATATTCCGATCGTATAATGATGGCATTTATGCACTACCAGTAATCAATTTAACACGATAAGGCAAGACAAGTAAATGCAGAAATTGGTCACCTTAAACTGATATACTGTCTTGGAAATTAAATGATATGTTGTACACTGCATATTTTAGGATTTAGGTGATTTTCGGCGGATATGGCTCATCCATTTGGAGCAATATCAATGCGAAGCAGTGTAATAAAGTTTCAGTCAAACCTACACGGCGATACTGACGAAGAACATTAGACTAGAGGCTTTCAATAAATATGCATAATCTTACAGAAGAAATGATAGTACATTATTGTGGTATTTTGTAGTATACATGTAGTTCATTACCGATGGCACAAAATGTGGTGAAATTGTAATGACGGCAGACCAATAACTGCTGTGATGCCTGAGGAGACGGTGATCAAAATCCAGACACTAATAATGGAAGATCGGCTCATAACAATCCTGGAATTGGCTGATGCGTTCACAGTCAGTCACCGTGAGATCTGGTGGCATAAGCTCATGATACACTGTACCTGTCATGTCCCACTAGGTGCACAGACAACCTTTCTTACCCTGGACGTTGGGCTTCCGTGTTGATGTCGTTGGCTGGCAGGGGCGACTCATGACCTTTAGCGTTGCTGGCTGTCATAATAAACCCATTCTTTTATCACCCGTTTTGATTTTCCCAATGTGGTCATTTTGCCGATGTCTGGCAAGCAATGGAACATATATGTTCAGCTTCTCTAACCAATTTAACGTTTGGTGAGTTCGTGTTAGACCAAGGTCTTCTAGAAAGTACAAGGCCATAACATTAGAGAGGTCAGTTCCCTCCGTTTGTGTTGTCACTCTCGTGTCACCCGGCCTGGTACGTCGAAGTTGTTGTTGACGTCATACACAATAGCGGTGGAAACCAATCGGAGGCCTTTCCCGATTACTGCGTGATGTCACTACAAGAGAGAACTCGTCTCTCTAATGTATGGGTCTCGCATTTTCAGATGGATTTGGTTGGACTCACTTTCCCGTTTTTCGGCTCTTCGAACCACGGCCCACTGATTCACGCCTAACTAACTGCATTGCCAATTCTGTGGTTAACTTGTCGGCATCTTTGTCCAGAAGACTTGCAAATATTCACTCTGCATATCCTTCACCTTCTGCTACGTTGTTTTCCCCCTACGCTACAATCACCACTTCTAAGATTTACAAACCACTCGTGACACGTGCTCGAAACTCATTGCTTTCTCTCCGTTTGCTGAACAAATCCAGCCTCGTGCTTCTGTGCTTTTCAGCTTTCTCGAGTTTAATAAACGGCAAACACGTCCCTTGTCTCACACGTGTGATTAGTTGCCCTAACCGCACTTGTGGGCCGTTCGCCAACACGTGATATTTGAGCAAGTTTTGCCACCTGTGCATTACCCCCCCCCCAAAACACGAAATTCTGGAAAAAAAAAATTCAACCGCTTCGTTTTTTCAACACGCTACGTGGTCCTCAAGAAACTTTCTCGGGAACCTAGAACGTATCTCGGATTTCTTTTAATAATTTCTACACCAACCACTGGTATCAGAATAGTGGCATTCACATTATTCAAATCGAAGATTAAGAGTAGCAAGTTATATTTCAAAGTTTACTTCAAAAGTGAATTTTTGAAATTAAACTTATTTGTAAGAAGTAGTACCAGTGTTGTTGTTTTTTTCTGGTACTGTGACCTTTCAGCAATAAAATTCCGCAAAAATTTGGTATATGATATTTATCAGCTGTAGCAAATAGTCTAACTTACCTTCATTTTTTGGTTCCTGTACTCTTATGTAAATTTTGTTTCATTTCTTGTTAAGCATTTTTGGCAACCTGAAGTTAGTTCGAAGGTGAATGACGTATTTAAACGACAATGATAAGGATGATATTTGCAATTGCATGGGAGAGAGAGAGATAGAGTTTGAATGTTATGCTTCTTTGATACTTAAGACTCAGTTTGTTGTCGAGTTAGTGGAGTTATGTTTCTACAATTGATGTTGTGCTGACCTACACGTGCCAATTAAGGACCACATCAAGCATATTAGATATTGTAAGTGCAAGATGTTCTTTCCAAATTGGCCGTTAGTGCTATTTTCCCACACAACCAGCGACGTCTAACGCACATCTACATTACATCCATATGGTCAGTAGACGTCATGGATGTATATAGACGTCCAGTGGACGTCTATATACACTAAAGTACCAGAAAACTAGTACACCAGTGTAATACTTGGTAGGTCCCTCACGGGAGCGCAGGACTGCAGAAATACGACGGGGCATGGACTCCACTAGTTTCTGGAAATATGTTGTACGCAATGCACACCATACTTCCTGCAGAGCGTTCCACAATTCGGGTGTATTCCGAGGTCTCGGATTCCTGTGTTGGATAGCGCGTTGCATGGCATCCAAAATGTGTTCTATCACGTTCAGATTTGGGGACTTAGGTAGAAATGGCAATTCCCCAAACTCACATAAATGCTCCTCTAACCATAATGTGGCTTCCCGACACGTGTATGGAGGTGCATGTTCTGTTGGAACAGGCCAACCCCATCAGCATGAATGCAGGACATGAACGGGTGTACCTCGTCAGAAAGGATGCGCACATAGCGTTGGCCGGTCACAGACGTTTGTAGACATACCAGGGGTCCTAGTGAAGTCCAACTGAACACACCCGATACCGTTACGGAACTCCCACCAGCCGGTACAGTTCCCTGTTGACAGGCGGGATCCATGGCTTCATGGGGTTTGCGCCACACACAAATCCTTCCATCTGCCCGATACAGTTGGAAACGCGACTCGTCAGACAAAGCTACTTATTTCCAGTCATCAAGTGTCCAGTGGCGGGGTTGCCGTGCCCAAGCAAGGCGCATAGCTCTGTGTCGTGCACCCAACAAGGGGACTCGGGTACGTTGCACAGTCCGGACGCTGATGCTTGTTGAGGCTCCAGCATTGAATTCCGATGATACCTCCGAGAGTGTTGCACGCCTATCGCGTGAAACGATACTTGACAGCCGATGATGGTCACGTTCACCCAATGTGTTTTTACGGCCACACTGGTATCGTAGGTTGGAGGTATTGCCGGAATTGTTGTAGTCACGGTACACCCTTGCAATGGTCGTCCGTGAAAATCCGAACTTCATTTCTACCTCCGAAATACTATGGCCCCCATCTCAGGAGCGCCAACAATGACACCGCGTGGAAAATCACTTAAATCGTTATTACTTGTCATTCTCATGCCGAAAACAGCTCTGACAGGTGGCAAGGATGTCTACTGCTTTACATACGCACTGGCGGACGCATCCGAGTACGCGCATAGGTGACGTTGCTATGTATTTTGCATTAGCTCGTCTGTACCAGTTTTTCTGCCACTTCAGTGTATAAACATCTATTAAACATCACATATAAATGTCCAGTGCCTGCACGACTTCCGAAATGGAGTGACCCATTCGTCGGGCCTCGAAAATTTTCCCACGATCAAATGCGCTTAGATCCTTCGTCTTACCCATACTGCGTCCGACTCTTACTGATTACCGTCGCATCACTCCTTATATTGTCGGATTGCTGCATACGGCATGTCGTTTCCGTTTACAGGGCCGCACACAGCGCCACGTTTGCATAACGCCAGCTGCCTCTAATTCAATTGCTCTTCAGTGTATACGAAGAAAAATTACTTGACGTCCACCTTAAAAGGGTGCAATAACTCTTTTAAAACATTATTTCGCAAAACTTCTAAATATATAATATGCTCTTGATAG
This sequence comes from Macrothele yani, assembly GCA_039090855.1. Classification (NCBI taxonomy): domain Eukaryota; kingdom Metazoa; phylum Arthropoda; class Arachnida; order Araneae; family Macrothelidae; genus Macrothele; species Macrothele yani. The sequence continues at coordinate 95,064,554 of CM076998.1, forward strand.
CTGTATAATTTTTGTCGTGTGGACTCCACAGATTGATACATAGACAATGTACAATCACCTGTACAATAAATTAAATACCCTGTTTCGTACAGTAACGCAATATATAATAGCTGGTGCACAAAATGGGGAAGAGCAGAAGAAATATCTCGTGCCACTGTAGCCAAAATTCATGCGATGTACTATCCACAGTATCCGACCTCGCTAAATCAAATGCACTCACGGACAATGAAATTTGCACACCTAGAAGAAAGCATGCTACAACCGCAAACTATTGGTATGCAAATGATCCACGTTTGCTACGATTGTGCATGACCACACACTCTGTGGTGGCGCTGCAAGCACGAACCGCAACCTTATAAATCGGCGTGTAGTCGATGCCCCATGAAAGCGAAAAACACCGGCCGACGAAGGCAAGAGTATAGAGAGACAAGAATGCCGAGTAGACGCCAGAGACATCAATTGACGCAGCTTACGGACTTTAAGAGAGGCCTGATTGTCGGGCTGAAAACTGGAGAGTGGTTGGTGAGTTATATAGCTCGCCACGTGGATCGTTCTGACCTTACCGTCCAATAGTGTTGGGAGCAGTGGACACGTGACGGCACTGCTACACGGCGGAGCGGCTCCGGACAGACCAGGAGAACCACCGGTAGAGAGGATCGACGGATCGTGTGCCAGGCACGAACGGATCCCACGGGGACCTGGTCCACTATACAGGAAGATGTAGTGTCTCCTGTGTGACCACGAACCATTTCCCTGCGCCTCGCGGAAGCGAATCTACGATCCCAGCGCCCCTTACGTGTGTTGCCATTAACACCGAAACATTGTCGGCTCCGTGTGCAGTGATGCGAAGCCAGAGCGACGTGAAACACCCCAGACTGGAGACGTGTGGTGTTTAGCGATGAGTGGCGCTTCGTTTTTAGGACAGATGATCATCGTGTCCGGGTGTGGAGTTCTCCGGATCAGCGGCACAATCCCAACCTCGCTATCGAGCGCCACTCCTCCCCCAATGCAGGCATTATCGTCTGGGGAACCATTGCCTACAATAGCTGATCAGCTCTAGTAGGGGTACGTCGATCATTGACGGGCCAGTGGTATGTGGATGAGATACTACGGCCCCATGTTCTCCCATTCATGGCCTGGATTCCAGATGTGCTATACTAGCAGGTTAATGCCCGCCCGCACACTGCTCGGGTTGCCCAGGACTGAATACCTCACGTCCAGACACTTCTATGGCTTGCCCGCTCCCCGGATATGTTCCCTATCGAACATGTGGGATACCAGTTGAAACGCCGGCTGCCGCTGTGCCGCAATATCCGGGATTTGGACCACACCGTCCAACACGTGTGATCCTGTCTGCCGCAGGACAACATCAGGCGTCTGTTCGCCTCCATACCGGACCGTATTGCAGCATGTATCGCCGCACGAGGCGATGCGACGCGCTATTGAAGAAGACCGGACTACGTGCCACAGATCCCTCTGTGATTGTCCTGCAGTTCTGTTTTTGCCATCATGTGTATTCTTCATCTGTATCATCACGTCCATAAAATTTCAGTTCAATCCCATGCTTCCTTCTTGGTGCGCAAATTTCATTGTCTGTGAGTGTAGTTTGACGGACAATTGAAATTTTTTACAGTGTCTCCGTTTACTGTTTCATGATGTTCTTGTTTACCGAGTTCTTGCCCCATGAGAAATAGGATTTCCTTCGCTTAAGTATTAGTTAAAGGAAGCCCGATTATCAAGTCGCGGAGACCTTCCAATAGCTACTGTAGCGCCTTAACTTCCAATCCGCAAAACAGTAGAATGTTTTAGCATACGCAATCCAATCTTTATGGATTGTTTGCTATGCCGAGGTCTACTAGTTTCGATCGGTTTCTGTGGAGCGAGTTTGAAACAACTGCGCCACCCAACTTGCTTTCAGATCATTGTCTTTGCCTCACTCCGGGAAAGTTTAAATAATTTGAATTTTGCCATTTGTTCATTTTAAACGGTTTTCACCAAAGACGACATTTCCACAGTTTCGTACGTGGTTTGCAACGAGCTTTAAATCCCTCTTCGTTTTTTAGGTATCGACATGCGCTTCAGCGGTTTTTAATGGACGGAATGCTGTTGAGCGGTTTTGCGGGCGAAGGAGATGAAAGATAAAAACAGAGAAACAGTCTCCTTAGAAACGGATCCCACAGAAAACATTTTTGCATGAGAGGTCTCGTGAAACACTGGAACAAATCCAATTCCGCGCACACACAAAAGGAAACTTGAAAATCTTTTGTTTTCGAAACCATGTGTTTTTTGATTTGACGACGCTATTGCGTTGTTTCAAGATATAATAGAAAACCTGCCTTTAAACGTAGCCCCTTGTTCGTGAGAGCACGTAGTATCATCGCGAAGCTTTAATCGAAACCTCCAAAAGGAACGGAAGAGCTCTGAAACAATAGGGCTTTGAATAACTTGAGAAGATTAGAGAGGAGGGAAGTGGAAATAAAATCATGAATCGGAAGAAATCTGAAAAGGATACGAAAGCAAATTTCTTCCATTTGCGTTTGGAGCTATTAAAATCTCAAGAAAAAATACGAATTTCAATGTATCAACAATTGAATCTTCACCTTACTTTTTCGTATACTATGTGGATGCTTTCTTAGTTCCATCTTCGTGTTGTGTTTTCAAGAAGTTCAGTCAAACTTCGGGAACGTGGTCTACTGCGCACAATTATGAAAGCAAGAAAGATGACACCGAATTTTCGATTGTAATGAGCCCTTTTCGACGCGAAATTTTTTTATCAAAGTTATGCAGTCAATGGCCTCGATTAGAAAAAAAAAATCAACCGGAATTCCACACTCGATAAAACATCCATATATACAAAGGCCTATTTTTTTAAGTTGGCAACAGTACGAAGTGGAAAAACAACCACGCAGACGACTAACTGAATTAACGAATTGTCAATTGCAACAGTTATAAGCCTTGGCAGACGATTCTGGTTTTCTTATTGCGCAGTTGTTTAAGGAATGTCTGCATTTCGCCATACAGCAGGGAAGTGAGTGATTCTGGGTTAAGAAGTGAAACGCGTTGTGCGATAAAAGTTTGCTATCGTTTGGGTAAAACGGCTCCAGAAACAGTTGATTTAATGAAAAAGCTTACAAAAATAAATGTTTGAGTGTGTCAACGTGTAACGTACCAGGAGATGTGACGTACCTGCCAGAAGGACGCACACGACATAAAGGCAGATAGGAATCAGAATCAATGTCCGCGTAGCTTAATTGGTAGAGCAACTTATTCCGGAATGAGTGGACCCGGGTTCGAACCCCGGCGCGGATAAAAATGACGGAGAAATTCACTTTGTTATAATGGCGCCCGAACTATCTGGATGACCCGACCGTTCAAAATCTCGCATTGATGTGATGTTATTTCCACACCGCGAGATAGGAAAAATGTGAGCAGCACTTCGAAAGAAAAAAAAAGAAAAATAAGGGGAGATGATGTAACGTACCAGGAGATGTGACGTACCTGCCAGAAGGACGCACACGACATAAAGGCAGATAGGAATCAGAATCAATGTCCGCGTAGCTTAATTGGTAGAGCAACTTATTCCGGAATGAGTGGACCCGGGTTCGAACCCCGGCGCGGATAAAAATGACGGAGAAATTCACTTTGTTATAATGGCGCCCGAACTATCTGGATGACCCGACCGTTCAAAATCTCGCATTGATGTGATGTTATTTCCACACCGCGAGATAGGAAAAATGTGAGCAGCACTTCGAAAGAAAAAAAAAGAAAAATAAGGGGGAGATGATGTAACGTACCAGGAGATGTGACGTACCTGCCAGAAGGACGCACACGACATAAAGGCAGATAGGAATCAGAATCAATGTCCGCGTAGCTTAATTGGTAGAGCAACTTATTCCGGAATGAGTGGACCCGGGTTCGAACCCCGGCGCGGATAAAAATGACGGAGAAATTCACTTTGTTATAATGGCGCCCGAACTATCTGGATGACCCGACCGTTCAAAATCTCGCATTGATGTGATGTTATTTCCACACCGCGAGATAGGAAAAATGTGAGCAGCACTTCGAAAGAAAAAAAAAAGAAAAATAAGGGGGAGATGATGTAACGTACCAGGAGATGTGACGTACCTGCCAGAAGGACGCACACGACATAAAGGCAGATAGGAATCAGAATCAATGTCCGCGTAGCTTAATTGGTAGAGCAACTTATTCCGGAATGAGTGGACCCGGGTTCGAACCCCGGCGCGGATAAAAATGACGGAGAAATTCACTTTGTTATAATGGCGCCCGAACTATCTGGATGACCCGACCGTTCAAAATCTCGCATTGATGTGATGTTATTTCCACACCGCGAGATAGGAAAAATGTGAGCAGCACTTCGAAAGAAAAAAGAAAAATAAGGGGGAGATGATGTAACGTACCAGGAGATGTGACGTACCTGCCAGAAGGACGCACACGACATAAAGGCAGATAGGAATCAGAATCAATGTCCGCGTAGCTTAATTGGTAGAGCAACTTATTCCGGAATGAGTGGACCCGGGTTCGAACCCCGGCGCGGATAAAAATGACGGAGAAATTCACTTTGTTATAATGGCGCCCGAACTATCTGGATGACCCGACCGTTCAAAATCTCGCATTGATGTGATGTTATTTCCACACCGCGAGATAGGAAAAATGTGAGCAGCACTTCGAAAGAAAAAAAAAGAAAAATAAGGGGGAGATGATGTAACGTACCAGGAGATGTGACGTACCTGCCAGAAGGACGCACACGACATAAAGGCAGATAGGAATCAGAATCAATGTCCGCGTAGCTTAATTGGTAGAGCAACTTATTCCGGAATGAGTGGACCCGGGTTCGAACCCCGGCGCGGATAAAAATGACGGAGAAATTCACTTTGTTATAATGGCGCCCGAACTATCTGGATGACCCGACCGTTCAAAATCTCGCATTGATGTGATGTTATTTCCACACCGCGAGATAGGAAAAATGTGAGCAGCACTTCGAAAGAAAAAAAGAAAAATAAGGGGGAGATGATGTAACGTACCAGGAGATGTGACGTACCTGCCAGAAGGACGCACACGACATAAAGGCAGATAGGAATCAGAATCAATGTCCGCGTAGCTTAATTGGTAGAGCAACTTATTCCGGAATGAGTGGACCCGGGTTCGAACCCCGGCGCGGATAAAAATGACGGAGAAATTCACTTTGTTATAATGGCGCCCGAACTATCTGGATGACCCGACCGTTCAAAATCTCGCATTGATGTGATGTTATTTCCACACCGCGAGATAGGAAAAATGTGAGCAGCACTTCGAAAGAAAAAAAAGAAAAATAAGGGGGAGATGATGTAACGTACCAGGAGATGTGACGTACCTGCCAGAAGGACGCACACGACATAAAGGCAGATAGGAATCAGAATCAATGTCCGCGTAGCTTAATTGGTAGAGCAACTTATTCCGGAATGAGTGGACCCGGGTTCGAACCCCGGCGCGGATAAAAATGACGGAGAAATTCACTTCGTTATAAACGATTTTTAGATGGCACCATGATTTTAAAAAAAGGGCGTTTGTCGGCAGAACTCACTCCTTGGCCTGGTTGAGCTGAAAGTGCTGTTATGGAGCTTATTGTTAACACTGTTTGGGCAATTCTGCAAGAAGATCGACGAATGGCGTGTGAAGACATAGCGGTTTACTAATATTTCAGAAACGTCGACATTCCGCATTTTACGTGACAAATTACTGCTGCATCGTATGTGTTCCAGATGGATACCTCATTACCTGACGAGAGAACAATTGTTAGCCAGAGTTCAGGTGTGTCATGAGTGGGAAAAAAAATGATTGCAAAAGATCCAAACTTTCTAAACACAGTAATAACTGCCGATGAAACATGGCTCACTATTTCGAACCCCTCACGAAGCGCGCAACGAATTTCTTGAAACACACAGGCTCGCCTCCTCCGAAAAAAGTTCACCAAACCAAATCAGCGGGGAAGGTGGTGATGATAATATTCTTTGATCATAAAGGTGTAGTCTACCAGCATGCCGTTTCTCCGCAAATTACTGTCAATGCTGAGTATTGCACTTCAGTCTTGAAGCCTCTGCGACGACACATATCGATTAAGCGACCGGAACTGGTGGGTAAGTGGACCCTACACCATGATAATACCCGCCCCCATGTTGCTGTTTGTGTTCAACAGTTTCTTAGGAAATGCAGTATTGAAATCATGCAACAGTCGTGCCTACAATCCTGACCTGGCTCACCCCGTGCTATTTCTGGTTGCTTCCAACGATGAAGGAAAAGTTCCGTGGCGCTACATGCTGACGTTATTCAAGCTGTACAGGGGTTGCTAAAGCAGCTTTCACAAAATGCCTTCGCCACATGCTTTGAAAAGTGGACTGAACGATGGGACCGTTGTATATCATCCGACGGAAGATACCTCGAGAATGAATAATATATATTTTGCTGTACCTATGTTTCATTTTGTGTGATTTTACTCTTAGTTTTTATGGAACGACCGTTGTAGAAACAGCTACTTACTTTCAACATCGGCTAAAAAGTATGTTATGAAAATTAACAAATGGTGTATCAGAGACAAAGAGATTTTTCAAATCGGACAGTTAAAAGAAGAAATGTATAAGGAAACGTGATATAAGTCCACGCCTTCTAGCGGGAGAATTTTGTATAATGGAAAAGTTGAAAATAGGCGAAAAGTATTCATCCTGGCAAAAGCTATGGTAAAGGAAAAACTTTTCAAACGCGTCGCCCTGAAGCAAAGATAGCAAGAAAAAGGTTTTGACATTTACGCTCCCTAGCGGGTAAGCTATGCATTTTTTACGCTTTCCAGCCGTAGGTTGAAGAAGCGTATATACTCCAGCTTTGTCCGTCTGTCGGCACGATAACTCGCGTAAAAATAGTTCGATTTCGATGAAATTTTATTATGTGGTAAGGGACCACCTGGGAACGAACCCTATTGAAAATGGACGAAATGGGGTCAAAGGTCGCGGCATAGGAGTGGGATCCATTCCATTGCTCTTATGCGTCATAACGTGCGTAACAATGGTTCGATTTCGATGCAATTTTAGTATGTGGAAGAGACCCACCAGGGGACAAACCCTATTGAAAATAGACGAAATGGGGTCACAGGTCAGGACATAGGAGCGGGATCCATTCCACTGCTCTTATGCGTCATAACTAACGTAAAAATGCTTCGATTCGAATGAAATGTTAGTATGTTGTAGGGGCCTGCCTGGGGACGAATCCTGTTGAAAATGGGCAAAATGGGGACAAAGGTTATGGCACAGGAGCGGGATCCATTCCATAGCCCTTATGCATCATAACTTACGCAAAACTGCTTCTATTGCGACAAAATTTTATCATGTTATTTCGTAGGTATACTGAACCGGTTCTGTTGCATATCATCGAAATGGGATCAAAGGTCAGGGCACAGGATCGAGATTTATTCCACAGCCATTATCCTCATAACTTGAGTGATTACTTGAGTAATGATTTCTGGTATGTTGGAAAGCGTATTACAGTATAATCAATGCATCGCACGACTTTACTAACTTGTTTAAAGAGGATAATACTCGCCATCTGTATCGTAACGAATGGCATACAGTTAAAAACGAAAATTTCTCAATAGGGTTTTTCGAAGGGGAGCTACAGCTGCGAACAGGAATACGCAAACACCACCCAGCGACAAACTGTAAACTGCGAAACTACTCAAATACAAAGCTAAAGTGTTCCACAAGATAAATGGTATCCGGTATTGAAATAATTTTTTTCAATCGTACATTTAGAAGCAGAGATATCGAGGAAAACCGATTAAATATTTGCGCCCCCTGGCGGCAAAATTGTGCATTATTTTGGGAAGAAAAGGCACTCAATGAGTTTTCATCGTTAGCAGTACGTGATCGAAAAAGGTTTTTTTTTTCAATCAAAATTTCAGAAGCTCAGATTTTGCTGCAAATATATCAGAAGCAGAAATACCCACTTACGTAGCCTGGTGGCCAAACTATTTTTTACCAAAACATTTTCTGTCAAGAATTGTGTCCGATGCAGTATGATTCTTTTAAATCGGACTTTTAGAAGCAGGGATATCGGGAAAACGCAATTTGCCTTTACACCCTCTAACGGAAAATCTATGTATTACATGAGAAAGAGACTGTACCTAAAATAGTCTTCGATATGTATGACATCGGAAGAAAGAAAGAATTTTTTTCAATTGGATATTTAGAAACAAATATATGGAATAAGATATATTTTGAATTCCACAGCATCTGCATTTACGCCATACGGCGGCGAAATTCTGCATCGGAAAAACACCGGAATGCAAGGATCATCATTCCCACATTTCAAGCTTTCCAACGAAAAGAAGTGTTTTTCAAATCTGACTAAGATTAGTAGAGCTATGGTGTCTGTCCGCAGACGGAAGGACGGACAAAGTGATACTATGAGCAGGTACTTTTTTTTACAAAAGACGTGCTGAAAAAGTTTAGTGGACAGAGGATTACTAATATGGTAAGCATAATAGCCTGAATTACTTAGTATTACAGTTCAACATCTAACAAGCATCAATGAGAAAACTTGAAAATTGCATCGCTAGAATCGAACCGGCATCTCCCGATTATCGTCCGAGCTTGCTACATCATCCAAGACAACGTACTTCAAAGTAGAAGTGGCTTAACGGTGATTTTCTTGTCACATTGACAATGATAACTGTTCAACGGGGTAACAGTGGCTTTAAGTGGTGTCAAAACCACCGTTTACGGACCCGATGATGGAGCTGTAAAGAAACCAAAACTGCGAATCACATTCTTACTCGTAACAGCAACAAAATCATTGTTTCCGACAGAAGTGACGGAAAAGTAACGGAAAGGCAAGTCATCGTCTCGCTTGTGTGACGTACCTGCCAGCAGGACGCACACGACATAAAGGCAGATAGCAGTCAGAACGATCGTCCGCGTAGCTCAATTGGTATAGTGACTTATTCCGGAATGAGGGGATCCGGGTTCGAGCCCCGGCGTGGACAAAAATGACGGAGAAATGGGACAAAATCAATAAAAAATAACGGAGAAATGTGACAAAATCAATAAAAAATGACGGAGAAATGTGACAAATACTTGTAAAAGTGACAAAATCACTGTTACAATCGTTACATTGTTTACGAGCAAACACACGGCAAAAGCGAAACAAAAACTATCTTAAGCGTGGGAAAAATGGGAGACTGACAGAAAGTTCACATCACTAGCGACCTCTATGATGTTTCAACAGAAAAGGAGACAAATCGTTCAGATTTGGTGACTTGGAAACCGAAACAATACTATAGTAACAGTGATTTTGGACTCCACGCATTGCTCGGACGGCTAACAGTGACATTCTTACCAGTCTATTTGGAACTGTTACTTTTTGTAACAGTGACTTGATTTGAGTCTCATTTGCAAATCTAAGCATCTGAGGAATCTGCATAACCTCAGTTTTTCAATGCGTTGCTTCCTCAGAGCGTGATGATAAATCATCAGTATCTCTGATATGGAAATTATGGAAAAAATATTCATCACAAATACATGGAACAACTACAGGGTTATTAACACGACGATCAGAACGTTCAATATACCGTATTTGTGAAGAATATTTTTTCCATAATTTTCTAGATACCGTGGATTTTGGGCTGGAAATGCTTCGTTTTCGAGTTACAGTACATTTCTTTTTGTTCAGGGTTTATCGATCACTCATAAAACCACAACCATCCACCCGTCTATAATTTAGGACCACTGCTTCCATGGAAGAATCATAGCCGCCGCCACTGCCGCCACCGTGAGACAAACACATAAGGGTGATAGCCGCCGCCACCATGCCTCACCTGGGACTGGAATCCACGCCCAACTCGGCCAACTACAGTGCATTTTGTAGGTGCAAGTTAGGATTCTTGTCAAAAGGTACGCTGCTAGGAAATTTCTATGTCTGACAGCATAGTACATACATAAATGCAAAATTTGGCCAAAATCCCTCCCGGGTGAGGTAATGCTGAGTGAAGTGAGCCAGATTTTGTTTTCGAAGTCACTATACTCTAGCCTCGAATGTCCACCGAGCTTCAAATACATAGTTGACCTGTCGCAGATCGGATTTGCTATTCCAATGCAAACCACAAATGCTCGATCGGATTGATGTCTAGGGAATTTGGAGGCCAGAGCAATACCTGGAAGTCTTCCTCATGTTCCACGAACCATTGTCGAACAATCCGCGCAGTGTCGCATAGCGCATTATGCAACTGAAAGACGGAAGTACTTAAGAGGAATATCGTTGCCATGAAAGGATGTAAATGGTGTGCATTGATGTTTAGGTAGGCCGTAGACGTTATAGTTCTTTTCACATGAAAGACTGGACTCAGGGCCTCACAGCAGAATATTGCCCAAAGCATTACACTTGCTCCACCGGATTGTTTTCGTCCCACGGTGCTTCCTGGTGGCATCGCTTCCACAGATAAACAATGCACACGTACCTTGCCGTCCACATGGTGCAACAGAAAACGAGATTCACCAGACCAGAAGACCTTCTTCCAATCATTCAATATACACTTTTGAAGCTCGCTTGCCCGTTGTAGGCGCTTTCTATGGTGAACCGAGGTTAGCATGGATACTCGGAAGGGTCGGTCGCTACACAGCCTCATTTTAAGTAGGATGTGATGTACCCGGAGTTTTGACATATTATTCCTGTCACCAGTATACAAATACTGCCGAGTTAGTTCCATCACAGTATCCCCTTTCTGTTGGCTACCGTTCGGGATAGTCATCGCTCACGTCTAGCATCGATGAACCGTAGTAAGTCTACACCATGCCGGTGGCTCGTGGTTTTTCCACCTCGGACCACTTTTTTTGCGCTTTCCAAATGTAAGTTGAAAAAGCGTATATGCTCCAGCTTTGTCCGTCCGTCTGTCCGCACGATAACTCGCGTAAATATGGTTCGATTTCGATGAAATTTTAGTTTGTCGTAAAGAACCACCTGGGGATGAACCCTATTGAAAATGGGTGAAGTGGGGTCAAAGGTCAGGATATAGAAGCGGGATGCATTCCATTGCCTTTATGCGTCATAGCTTGCGTAAAAATGGTTAGATTTCGATGGAATTTTAGTATGTGGTAGGGGACAAACTAGGGACGAACCCTATTGAAAATGGGTGAAATGGGGTCAAAGATCAGGACATAGGGTCGGAATCCATTCCATCGCCCTTATGCGTTATAACTTACGTAAAAATGCTTCGATTGAAACAGAACTTCATCATGTTGTTCCGGAAGTGTACTTTACCGGTTCTGTTGAATATCATCGAAATGGGGTCAAAGGGCATTTCATAAGAGCGATATTTATTCTACAGCCATTATCCTCATAACTTGTGTAATAACTTGAGTAATGATTTCTGGTATGTTGGAAAGCGTATCATAATCAATGCATTGCATGATTTTACTAACATTTTTTTTTTTTTTTTTTTTACATGATTTTTGTTCAGCGGAAATTGTGAGAAATTGTATGTTACTATGGTATTTGCATTCAAGAAACATGTTTGGTGAGCAAGAAAAGAATTTTTTCCCCTTCATTTTGCGTTGAGACAACGTATTTTGACAGCTGTGTGTAGCTGATAGGTTTTTTACGCTTTCCAACCGTAGGTTGAAGAAGCGTATATGATCCAGCTTTGCCCGTCTGCACGATAACTCGCGTAAATAGGGTTCGATTTCGAAGAAATTTCAATATGTGGTAGGGGACCACCTGGGGACGAACCCTATTGAAAATGGGCAAAATGGAGTCAAAGGTCAGGACAGAGGATCGGGATCCATTCCATCGCCCTTATGCGTTATGAGACAAAACGATTGAGACAAAACTTGAGATAAACTTTATCATGTTGTTCCGGAAGTATGCTTTACCGGTTCTGTTGAATATCATCGAAATGGGGTCAAAGTTCATGTCATAGGAGCAAGATTTATTCTACAGCCATTAACCCTCATAACTTAAGTAATGATTTCTGGTATGTTGGAAAGCGTATCATAATCAATGCATTGCATGATTTTACTAACTTGTTGAAGGTACTAACCACTACTGACCGTGAGCACCTCACAAGCCTTGTCGTCTCGGAAATACCCTGACCCAGTCGTCCGGCTATTACGATTTGGCCTTTGTCAAACTCGCGCTGCGTTTCCCATCTAAAGAACAAAGATAACGCCGATTAACAGAGCTCAATATCAGGGATCATTTATACCGTTCGTCACCTTCACACGTGCCGTCGTTTATATTCAGTTGCTTCGATTGGCATAAAGATGCTTTAGATATAATGTTTTAATTCTTCGGTGTATCAGGTCCGTAAGAAACTTCGTTCGGCATTACGAAAATCAAAATCAGATGCTCGCGCCGCAGTCTCAAGGTCAGATTAGGTGCCATCTTTTTTTAAATCCTGAGTACAGTTGCAGAATCGAATTTAAAAGTTTAATAAAATTGGTGCATACTTGTACAGTAGTTTACCCCTTTGGGGATGGGAAAATACTTAGGAAAACGGATCGAAAAGTAGCCCAAACTAATTTTTTTTGGCAACAGTTTAATAGGTAAGCAAAACAAAACATATACACAGTGAAACTACATTTCTTAGCTATTTTTCAACATGAGAACCGAGACGCTCGAGTCATTTATCACAGCGTGGTATCAGTTTTAGTATACCTTGTTCATAAAAGTCCGTTTTCTGGGAGTATAGCCATCTGCGAACAATCGATTTGACTTCGTCAGCCGAATCGAAGCATAGGCTGCTCAGGAATCTTTTCAAGGGAACAAAGGGATGAAAGTCCTAAGGAGCCAGGATAGCGTATGATATTGTGCATGACAAATTGCTATTTCAGTGCCCGTTGGGTGCCCAATAACTTGACAGACGCCCAGAAGGGACAAAGAATGATGTCATCCTTGGACCACTTGCTGCGTTACGCAGAAGGACGACATGGATTTCTGGAAATTCTAGTGACGGGCGATGAGTCCTGGGAGTACTACTACACCCCCGAAACAAAGAAGGCCAGTATGGTGTGGAAACATTCCAACTTCCCGTCACCAAAAGAATTCAGAGTAACCATATCTACACAAAAAGTCTTCATGACGGTGCTCTGGCACATGCATGGCTTTCTTCTGGTGGAGTTTCATCCAACGGGGTGAATGTCAAAACCTACGCTAACACATTGACAAAGTTGCGTCGTGCCATTCGTCACAAAATACCCAACAGAGACACTGCAAATGCCACACTGCTTCATGACAAAGCTCACTCACATGTTGCACAACATGTTCGTGAAAAATTTACGCAATTTGGCTGGGAGGTGCTCCAGCCGCCACAGTACAGTCCGGACCTGACTCCTTCAAATTTTCATCTTTTTCGTCCCTTGTAAAGATTCCTGGGCGACCCACGCTTCGATTCGGCAGACGAAGTTAAATTGGTTTTTCGCAGGTGGCCATACGCCCAGAAAACGGACTTTTATGAACAAGGAATACTACAACTGCTAACACGCTGGGATAAATGTCTCGAGCATTTCGGTTCTTATGTTGAAAAATAGCTAAGAAATGTTTACAGTCGAGTCACATTATTTTTGATCTCCTACTTTTGACGTCAGCAGCGCGTAGCCAATGAAATAAGGCACGTGTCGTGAGCTGGCTTGAAGATAAGGTGTACTGTAGGCATTCTGAAAAGATATCACTCGTTGCTGTCATGGATAAAAGGAGCGATTTATCAGATTTGCCAAAAGGGATGATTATCGGCTTTCGGGCCAAGGGTGGTAGTTATTTCTGAAGCAGCGCAGTTTTTGAACTGTTCACGTGCTGTTGTGGTCAAACTGTATCATGATTGGAGAAATGGCACCACTGCGAATAAGCAACGTGGAAACTGCGGAGCATCACGTGCCATTGATGTGAGAGGTGAACGTCGGCTGCGAAAGTGCGTGAGGGCTGATCGACACGCTTCAGTGGAGCAACTCACTGGCCGGTCTACCGGAAGTGTGTCTAAAACGACAGTTCAGCGAACCCTGCTGCGTATAGGGCTTCGATTCAGACGGATGGTCACTGCACCTATACTAACGAAGTTGCATCGGCAGAAAATGCTTACATTTGCATGGCAGTATCGGAACTGGACCTCCGCTGATTGGTAAAGGACTGTCTTCTCCGATGAGTCACGATTTCTGCTTCATCGAACGGATGGACGTTGTTGTATAAGGCGAGAAACATCGGAGAACAAACACTCTTCAACCATTGCTGGAAGAACACAAGCTGGTGTGGGCAGCGTTATGGTCTGGCAGAATGTTTTCGTGGCATTCCCTGGGTCCACTCATACATCTGGAAGGCACTGTGGACCGAATTCGTTATGAATCCATCCTTGCAGACCACGTACTCACATAATGCTGATTCTCTTTCCTGGGGCTGATGGTATCTTCCAGCACGACAGTGCGACGTGTCACACAGCTAGAAATGCACGAGAGTGGTTGGAAGTGCGCGATGAAGACTTCAAAGTACTTCCCTCGTCCCCTAATTCCCTAGACTTAAACCCAATTGAACATCTGTGGGATCACCTCGATCATGTTGTTCGCTCTGTGGATCCTCCACCACGCACCGTTCAGCAGCTGTCGGATGCACTGCAGTCAGCATGGCTCAACATAATTGTGAACACCTTCCAGCACCTTACTGAGTCACTCCCAGCACATCTAGCTGCTGTCCGCGCTGCACACAGCGGTTACTCTGGATACTAGCTGGTGGTCACAATAATGTGGCTTGACCATGTAGTTTCAATGTGTATATGTTTTGTTTTGCCTATCTATTAAACTCTTGCCAAAAAAAATAGTGTGCGTTACTTTTCGATCTACCCTCGTACACCAATTTGTTTAACCCATTGTACCACTTCCTTCTGATATCTTGAATTCGGGTTTCGTTTTGGGGTATTTTATGTACTTTGTCCTACCTTATAATATCGTAAGTACCTATAACAGAAGTTGATGTTCTGAAATTTTTGCGACAGGAATATCGCAGCTCCATTTTTGAACCATATATTATTCTTTAAATTAGTAAACAAGGCGTCTTTCCGTGATATGAATAGCGTGAAATCGCAGCTCAGAGTGTTCTGTATATTACAGGCGGCAATGACAGTAAGTGACTGATATTATCATCTGAGGTCAAGGAACTTATGGGATGATGCTATGCACGAAACGCAAACAACGCTCATGTCGACAAAATTAATTACTTCCTTTTTCACGTTAAATGTAATGGATCACTTCCCCGCCGCTTCACACGTTTTCTGGGACTTTGAGTTGCAGTTGAAAGACTCCATTTATTCGTAAACAAAAAATGAATTAAATAATAAATTTCTATTAACACGGGGCGCGCTTTTTAGCACGCACCTACTCAAAAGTTACGAAACTAATCATGAAAGCATCATATAAGTCATATCATATACAGTAAGAGGACAAAAATCATGGGACACCTTGTTCCTCGGCAAGCGACACTGCAGCGGAAACCGAGGATTCTCGCTGTAACATAATACATAATCCGCCATAATATATGGTGTTACCGCGCAAGCCCTCTCACTGGTGGACAAACCTACCGTTTAGCAGGTGTATAGATGCATTCACGTAGAATGTAATTCGATGCCAATACAATAAAAAAAATTCTGAAATTCACGAGTTACTTTCCGTCTTTCCTTTCGTGAATTAACGAAGCATATTTCTGATATGATTGGATTCCAAGGGACAGGAAAAGACCCAGAGAAAGACCACATGGGAGATGGGTGGATGAAATTCGAAAATATGCGGGAGTGACATGGAGGAGACTGGCACAAGACAGACCGTTGTGGAGAAAACTTGGGGAGACCTTCGTCCAGCAGTGGATTGATAATGGTTGGCAATGATGATGATGATGATGATTTCTGATACAATCTTTTCCGTGAAATTACCGAAAGAAACCTAAATTTCGCGGAATTTTCGTACGCCAGGAAAATTCTGAAATTTCAGAAACCTTTGTGCAATTCCTTTCTTACATTGACTGTAAATTGCCCTTTTTAGCACGTCTTTTGTAAAAAAAGATCGTGCTTATGTTACCGGTTTGTCCGTCCGTCTGGTACCCACGATATCTCTGCAATTATTAGTCCGATTTGAAAAATTCGTTTTGCCTTGGGAAGCTTGAAATATGCGAATGATGATCCTTTATTTCGTTTTTTTTTACGATCTACACTTTTGCCACTAGAGGGCGTAAATGCAGATGATGTCGAATTCAAAAATACGTTTTATTCCATATATTTGCTTCTAAACATCCGATTGAAAATATTATTTTATCTTTAGATTCTATCAACGTCGAAGAGTATTTTAGATATAGTTGCTTTTTCAAATTACACATAGATTTTCCGCTAGGGGGCGTAAAAGTAAATTACGTTTTTCCCGATAATTCTTCTTCTGAAACTCTGATTTGATAAAAAAATTCTTCAGCGGATACACCACCTGATGAAAATTATTTTGCATATAATTTCAAATTTTTGGTAAAGAATGCTTTGGCCACCAGGGGGCGTAAGTGTTAATTTTTGCTTCTGATGTATCTGCCATAAAATCTGAGCTTCTAAAATATCTATTGAAAAATAATTTCGTGGACTGATGCCACTCACATAGATAAACCTTTTTGGAATATTTCCTTCTTAAAATATTCTACAGTTTCTGCGCCAAGGGACGTAGATGTATATCTTAGTTTCGTCAATATCTCTACTTCTAGGAGTCCGATTTGAAAAATGTCTTCTTTGTTGGATAATGTCTTCAGTGTGACATGTTTTTCATATATATAATTTCAAAATGTTCAAGTAATTCATAGACTTTCCGCTAGGGGCGTAGATGTAAATTGCGTTTCCCCTTATATCTCTGCTTCTAAATCTCCGATTTTAAAAATTCTTTCTGCACCGGATACAGCTCCTGACGGGAAATCGTTTGCACATAATTTCTAATTTTCGTGAAAAAATGGTTTGGCCACTAGGGGGTGTAAATCTTAATTTCCGCTTCTGATGTACACTGCTGGACAATTGCTAAGGACGGATGACAGTAGCAACGATAGCAACCATAAAATGGATGGCAGGAAAATGTGGAAATTAGCATAAGTGCGAGATACAGTAAGACGTGTTGTGCGTATGCAAATTTTGGATTGCCGAACTTGTTCGTGACGTCATAGCGCTGATAAGAGATATAAAGGATTTGACCCGTACTAACCGTTGTTGCTCAAACGCAAAGTTGAAAGGGAAAGAATCAATTGACGAACTTGCAATTTTCAGTATGTCTTCCCGACATCACCTAGAGGATTTTACGCGTGGCCGTATTATTGGCAAGATTGAAGAAATGCGAAAAATAACAGATGTTGCCAGGGAGTTCTACGTCAGCCACAGTGTTGTTTCAAGGCTTTGGAAATCATTTCAAACAAATGGAGAGTGTAGCAAACATCACGGGAGAGGTCGTGTTCGCAGTACGACACCTGCAGAAGATCGGTACATAGTGCTATCAACAAAAAGACACCGGCGCAGCACAGCTAGTGAGGTAGCAAATCAGTTTATGGATGCTACTGGCAAGCGGATCTCCCGAAAAACTGTCGCCAGACGTTTGCACGAAGGAGGACTATACGCCCGCCGTCCAGTTGTGTGCATCCCATTGTCCAGATGTCACCGTACCGCCCGTTTGCAATGGTGCCATCAACATCGCAATTGGACTGATAACGACTGGTCTGCTGTCCTCTTCTCAGATGAGAGTAGATACAGTCTATCGTCTGATTGTCGACGACAACTGATCTGGCGTGATAGTGGTACTGCATATTGTCCAGCAAATATACAAGAAAGGGACCGATATCCGACATGTAGTGTCATGGTATGGGCTGGCATCATGATCAATGGCCGTACGTCCCTCTATGTGCTTCCAACTGGGACTATGACTGGCCAACGATACATTAATGATGTTCTGCTACCTCATGTTCGCATGTTCCGTTATGCTGTCGGTGATAGATTCATTTTCATGGACGAAAACGCAACATGTCATCGAACAGTCGCTGTCCAGGAGTGTCTTGAGAGCGAGGATATTCATCGTCTCGTATGGTCAGCACGTTCTCCAGATCTGAATCCGATTGAAAATGTGTGGGATGCTTTGGGGAAGAGTCTTGCTGGTCGCCAATGCCCTCCAATAAACAAGGACACCTTCATCCGTGCACTGACAGAGGAATGGGATAAATTACCCCAACAGCTGCTTGATAATGTTGTACAAAGCATGACACGATGTGTGGAATCTTGCATCGCCCTCCATGGTGGCCATATCTCGTATTGACATCTTACGCCGGAACGCCTGTGGACGGTAATTGCATTTTTTTACGTTTACGTATTCTGCACAAAATGGCCTGTTTGTCCCATGAACACGTTTCAAAGCCTTCTGGATTTCAGAGCACAATAAATTGTCGTTCTTGTAATGTCCTGGCATTCTGACATTATTTTATTTCACTTGGTATCCAACCACACTTACTTTTTTATGCGCTATATAGCCGTTTATGATCCGTCCTTAGCAATTGTCCAGCAGTGTATTTGCAGCCAAATATGAGCTTCTAAATTATCGATGGAAAAAAAACGTCGTTCGTAGACCGAGAGTACTCATGTCGACAAACCTTTTAGAAACATCTTCTTTTTAAAATAATGCATGGTTTCTACGCCAGGGGGCGTAGAATTATATCCTATTTTAGTCAATATCTCTACTTCTAGGAGTCCGATTCGAAAAATTCCTTCTTTGTTGGATAGTGTCTCCAGTGTGACATGTTTTTCTATAATTTCAATCAAAAATTTCAAGTAATTGACAGACTTTCCGTTAGGGGGCGTAAAGGTAAATTGCTTCCCCGTATATCTCTGCTTCTAAATCTCCGATTTGAAAAATTCTTTCTGCCCGGATACAGCTCCTGATGGGATACTTTCCGCTTCTGATGTATTTGCAGCAAAATATGAGCTTCTAAAATCTCGATTGAAAAAAAAAAAAACGTTTGTTGACCGATACTACTCATGTCGACAAACCTTTAGGAACATTTTCTGTTTGAAATAATGCATGGTTTCTACGCCAGCAGGCGTAGATGTATTTCTTATTTTTTGTCAATATCTCTACTTCAAGGAGTCCGATTTCAAAAATTCCTTCTTTGTTGGATAGTGTTTCCGTGCGAAATGTTTTTTTCTATAAATTCAAAATTTTCAAGTAAATCATAGACTTTCTGCAAGGGGCACAAAGGTAAATTGCGTTTTCTGCGTTATTTCTGCTTCTAAAACTCCGATTTGAAAAATTCTTCCTGTATCGCATACAAGACCTGATGGAAAATATTTTTCACGTAATTTCTAATGTTTGGTAAAAAAAGGTTTGGCCACCAGGGGCATAAGTGTTAATTTCTGCTTCTTATGTATTTGTAGCAAAAACTCTGGGCTCCTGAAAACTCGACTAATTTTTTTTTCTTGGACCGATACCGCTCATATGGAAAAACCTTTTAAGAATACTTTCTTCCTAAAATAACGCCTGGTTTTTCCACCAGGGGACGTTAAGTCACATCTTATTTTTGTCGATATCTGTGTTTCTAAGAGTCCGATTTGAAAAATTCTTTCTGTGTTGGAGATCCTTTCCGGTGAGAAATGTTTCGCATATAAATTCATGTTTTTCTTAACGCACAAGTCTGCAACCAGAGGGCGTAAGCTCACGATTCCGTTTACAACAATATCTCAGGGATTAAAAACCCTATTGAAAAACTTCTTTCTTCCGTCAGATGTTATTGTTTTCCATACCGGTTCCGTTGACTTTGAATAGCTTTGATAAATTTAATTTGCGTCAGAACGCATTCAAAAGACGTGCTTATTACACCCGAAAATTCGGTGTCATCTTTCTTGTTAAGATATGTTAACGGGAAATTCTGAATTTTCAAAAACCTTTCAGCAATTCCTTTCATATATTAACGGAAAAATTCGGTTCTCACTTTTTTCGTATCCATACGGCGAGAACCTTCAGTTAATAGGAACGGTTCGCGAAAATACTTGAGGTTTAATTAATTGTTAAATTTCCACTGTCTATCAAAGAATCTGATTCTGAAGCTCTGTTGCGAGATCAGATATTGTGCACAGTGCACCAGCTATTATATATTATGTTACCGCAAGAAACCGGGTACTGAAATTATTGTACAGGTGATTTGTACGATGTCTATGTATCAGTCTGTGGTGTTCTTAAGACAAAAGTTATGATAGCTATCAAGAATAAGTTTTATACTTAGCAGTTTTGCGAAATAATACTATAAAACAGTGCATTTCACATTTTCTTAAAGATAATTCAAAATTATTGTCAGTTAAAAAAGAGATTTCAAGTTCCAAAGCATTCTGTTGTTTAAAAAAATCGCGATGGAAAAAATAAAAAAAAAATACTTAATTTGTGATGTCTTCCTACAGAAAAAAATTAAATTATTATAAACGTATTCAAATATAAATTAATAAGCTTCAACATAAAATAACATGACCAAATCAATCGCGTTAATGGAAAAAAAATCATCATCGCGCAATTAATTTTACCTTGAACTTCGTCAGGGCTCTTCCGAAGACATTCTGGTGTGCGGTTAAGACGTACGGTTTGAATGGTGAAGGAATTACAAAGACTTGGAGATAATGCAAATACAGGATGACATAGCTTTGTCCACGTTATCCTTAACCAGCGCACAGCGACTGAAAAATTGTTCACCCGACCCCGCTGGGATCGAACGCCAGATAATTAGCCGAGTGCGTTCTCTTTACGCCACAGTGCCAACAATTCAGAGTGCTATGCGTGGTTCATCAGTCAGCATCTGACAACACAAATCCATATTGATAGGCTCGGCAACTGATGTGTCGCCACCTGGTGGCATTCAATGGAGCAAGCTACGAAATTACAGCTGATAATCCAAAGGGCGAAGGAAATGGTGAAGAATTAGAAAGACGTGGATCTAATGCAAATAGACGATGACATAGCTCTGTCCCAGGGCCGCAGAAGAGAAGGGCTGAGTCATTCCTTTGTTTGAGGACGAGAATTTAAGCTCCGGTGAGGAAGAGGTTTATGGCCGAAAGCCTGTATCAGCCCTGTTATTACTTATGCCTGTCTTATATGGGGTAACTCCAACAAACAGCAGAAAAATAAGATTACCGCATTTCAAAATAAAACCCTACGTTATATGGTGGGACTTGATGGAAGAACTTCAAACCATGATATCCGAAGCATGCTAAATATTAATTCTATCCATTATACGATGTATGACTTAGTTGAAAGATACTATGAAAAAGCTAGGATTCATCCTAATCCTCTGGTCAGAGAGGCCATTAACTATACTGTCAACGAAACTGACAAATATGAAAGGCCAAAAGCTACCTTAAATAAAGTTCCAGAAATGAACCCAATTCACAGCTACCCTAGCAAAAAAAAAAAAAAAACAATAATTGGGACTAGTGTTCAGAGGGTATTCTTCACTCATGAGAAGAATTTTTTGTTAAAAAAAACAAAAAAAAACTGCTCTTTTAAGGGCCAAACTCTGTTTTGCAAAAAGAAATACTTCACACATGTGAAGAAATTTTTGTTAAAAAAACCAAAAAAACCCCGGCTATTTTAAGGGCCAAACTCTTGTTTTGCAAAAAGGAAGATTTCAGTTCACATACATGAGACTGGCCCAGAAACAAGGTACTATGGTTTAAAAAAAAAAAAAGTACCAAACTCCCCTCCAGCCAGTGGGAAAAAAATGTATATATCTTCTCTTAGAAGCCCATGAAAAAGCGAGGCGAAAAAGCCGACTCCTACACGGAGACTGAGCAAACGACAACTGTATGGTTTAAAGTGTCTTGCAACATATGGTTTTGTGAGAAAACTGGGTATTTATCTGTCGAATTTTTCTTGTGTGGTTCTTTTCTTTTTTTAGGCACCCCTGTTCCCTGTCCTTTCCCCGGTTCCCTGCGGCCTGGCGTTGACTGCGGGATGAATTGCTTTGATTGATTTGTTGCAGGTAAGTATGTAGGGTAGCTTACAACTTCAATACTTAACGGGAAACCGTATACTCCTTTTGCTCTAATATTTCTGTACTTTTTTTTCATGCTGTTCTATAAGGGAAATCTGTTCCCAAATATCTTATCTTCTTTTTCTCCTGACAAAAGGCGCAGAGCGCTGTGGGTTCGGGTCTCTCAACCTCAGATAGAAAAAGAAATTCTATTTCGAAGTTTATGGCCGCTGTGACGTCATGGCGAGGACAGGTGCTTTTCCCCACAAGTCTCTCCCTCTATTCTGTTAGTAGTAAGCCTGCGAACGGAGTGATTTTTTTGTTACTCGCACATTTTTCTTGTGAATAACAAGTACATGTGAAAGGAATGGATTATTAAATGCAAGCGTGCAGATAATTTTAAAGCTGAAAGAGCGAGAATTTGTAGTGACCATTTCCACAGTTCAGACTATGAAGATGATATGAAAAATCGCTTGCTTGGACATCTAGAACGTAAATGTTTGAGCCCTGCAGCTGTGCCAAGTTTGAATTTGGAATGTACAAGATCAACCAGCGTACTCTATAACGCACGAGAACACAGGCAAATGAAGAGGTTTGTACGTCGAAAGCTCTGAATCAAATCACAGGACTTTCTGTAGTAAATAATAATAATAATAATAATGCGTGTTAAGGAGGACGTTATTTTGAATGAAAAAGAACGTTCAGAAGAAGAAATAACATTTACAACAGTATGCATATCTTGCTCAGAAATGAAAACTAAAGACAAAATTCTCACTGAAAGAGTTATCATGATCGAAAATTAAGTAGGTAGCTTAAAGAAGAAAAACGAACATTTCCATGGAATTTTAAGAGCTAAAAAGCAACGCTTAAAAACAACAGTTCAGAGATTCTGTTTATGAGAAAAAGACTATTACAAGAACACATGACAAACAAAAAAAACTGCTACAGATGGAAATACGTAAACCTTCAGAAACAATTTTACGCCTTTAGAGCTAGAATGCATCGCAACGCAAAAGAAAGAAACAAGTAGACAGAAGAAGATATTAATATTTCTCGTGTCATAGTGAGTAGAGCTACTTCTAGGAAAGCTTATGATTTCTGGAAGGATAAAATTTGGATCCCTTTAGCAAGTGCAAGCACGTTAAAACGATGGTGGGCCAAATTTATTTGTCGTCCGGGAATTCTCCACAACGTTCTGCTTCTTATGAAGAAACGTAGTGAAAACCTACTAGAAATGAGAAGCTTGCGTTCTTAGCAACATATGTTATGACACAGGTTTGTTTATGACACAACATATGTTTTGTCCATATTCTAAAGTCTTAATTGTCCTAGTCAGTGGAATTTTGTCTCCACGGAAGCAACCAGTTTATTTTGATTTTTAATGCGTAATGAATAAAAAGCTTCTATTTGAAATCATTACAACTCTAGAAAAAACTGGCATGATAGCTAAAGCAGTGGTTTCAGATTTGGGAAGTTGCATAAGTTATGGAAGGAATTTAATTTCGTCTGAAAAGTCGTTTTTCACGCATCCTTTAAACAGCGTCTCAAAGATTTGGATTTTTGCAGACCCGCCTCATTTCTTGAAAATTTTGCGGAACCACTTCATAGACCATCTGCATTGCTTTCTAGATTTGTTGCGGTGCTTTCTATATTACATTGCTGGCCACTCAAAATGCAACATCAAGAAAAACACGAGATAGCAAAGCCAGATTTACTGGACACATAACAACAGATACAAAGATGAAACGATTGAGCTTACAGGCCCGTGCGATTTGCGGAACACGCAGACATCAATAGTTCGTGTGGCTCCCATGGCTGGCACTAACGGCCGCTATACGCCACGGAATCGAACGAAATAGGCTTTGGATGTGGGCTTGGGGTATGTCGGTCTAGGCTGCTTCCACACGTTGCCACAGTTCATCAGGCGTAGCCATGGGTGGTGCTTGCGGGGCCACTCGGTTGCCGATCAGCGACCAGACGTGTTCGATGGGCGACATATCGGGAGAACAGGCGGGCCACGGCAGCAGTGACACCTGGTGGGCCGTGAAGAAATGTTGCACGATGCGTGCCACGTGCGGGCGCGCATTGTCCTGTTGAAACGTGGCCGCTGGCTGGTTCTGCAGGTAAAGGAGAACTACAGGCTCCAAAACGTCGGAGATGGTGCCGTGGCTGTTGAGTGTACCGGCGATGCATACCAGAGGGGTGCGGGTGTCATATCCAATTGCGCCGCAAACCATAACGCCGGGCGACGGATCGGTATGGCGATGCATAATGCAGGCGTCATACAGTCTCTCGCCGTGGTGCCGCCACACGCGGATCCGACCATCGTGGTATTGCAGGCAGAAGCGGGATTGGTTGCAGAAAACAATGTGATGCCATTCCGTAGTCCAGGTGCAGCGTTCAACGGCCCACTGCCGCTGCACTCGCCGGTGGTGTAACGTCAATGGTAATCGGACCAATGGACGCCGTGCGGCAAGTCCACGCTCCTGCAGACGACGTCGAACGGTACGTGCTGACACATGTTGTTGCGCAACACACCCTAATTCCTGCGCTAACGTTCGTGATGTGGCAGTGCGAGCCGTCAATACCCGCCGCACAACATGCCGGTCCTCTCGTTTGGTGGTGTGCCACGGCTGCGGCAATCGCTCACGTCCGTCCGTCCGTCCCTCATGCACCCATCGAATCCATATTCGCCTCACTGTGGCTGGATGTCGTACCACACGGGCGTCGATGTCTCGGTACGATAACCCGCTGTTGCGATTAGCCACTATTCGTCCTCTGTCGAACTCCGAAACGTGCTGGGGTGACTGCCGTATTCTGCGACGAGGCTCAGGAAGCTTCCCACGCACAGGTCCGGAAGCACAACACACTTCCACTACTTACACCCCGCCTTCTGTACACCCTTTTTATAGTGCTTATCGGTGGCGTGCCGGGCGCACATGATTTGCATATGCCCTGCAATTCTAATCGTTTGCATGTCCTCTCGCGGGCGACGCATGCCGCGAATTTTAGGCCAATCGGATGCTTCCTTTTAGGTGTTGCATTTTGGGTGGCCAGCAGTGTTCCTAGATGTTTTATCGATTGCAGAAATTCGCGTGACTTTAGGTTCCTTTGACTACGAATTACTTCGAAATATTTTTTTCGTGTCGGAAAGTATTAAAAAGACGTGCTCATTACACACGAAATTCGGGGTTCTTCAGTTTGAAGCGAATTGGGGAAGAAAACTTCCAATCGCATTTTTTCCAGTTACCAGTCATCAACAGTGAGGTCAAACGTCCAGTCGTCATTTATCAAACTTAACTAAATCTTATGAGATTTTCAGAACTTTGACAAGTCATTAGGGATGATTTTTTTTAAAAAAGAAAACATTTCAGTTATTTTAAAATTTATATTTTTGAAAGACTTGCCAGATATTTATTAGATGTGTGCAAAATTTCTACTCATTTTTTAGTAATTTTTTTAATAAAGAACATCAGTTTTTTACGCAACTGAAATATTATCTACGATCTCTTGCCATATTTCTGGTAGTAAATGAATTCCCCTTCAGTAGAACTCCACGATTTTGGAGTCAAAACACTCTTGTAATGAAGTTACGACATCTTCAACTTCATAGAAGGCTTCCCCAAAGAAGTTGTTCTGAAGAAATCGAAACAAAATGACTTGAGGTGAGGTAACACTTCCCATCCAATGTCCATTAGTTTTCTCTGAATATCTAAAGCTGTATGGGTTCTTGCGTTGTCATGTCATGCTGCAAGACGACTTCTTTGGAATTAACCAGTGCTGAACGCTTTGATCTCAATTTTTCTTTCAGATTTTCCAACTGTTGAGCATTTTTCATTTGATTATGTGCAAGCTGCTCCGGTGGATTTTCCCCTTGATATCCCACCGTACACTTAACAAGACCTTTCTCGGGTACAGTCCTCCTCTTGAAGTCAATAGAGCAGGTTCCTCAACTCGGCATAAAGTTCTTTGGGGCTTTACATTTCTGAATATCCCCTTGACATCCCACCGTACACATAAAAATACCTTTCTCGGTGTAGTCCTTCTCTTGAAGTCAATAGAGCAGGTTCTTTAACTCGGTATACAGTTCTTTGAGGATTAACATTTCTCTAAAGGACCCACTTTTCGTCATCCGTAACTAATCGTTTCAAGAAAGGTTTATTTCTGTGACCAGGAAGCAAGGGAAGACAGGTGATAATTCTGTCCGATCGATTTCTTGCTGATAGTTCATGTGGTACCCACAGTTAGAATTTTGTGATATACCCAAGCGCATACATCCTTCTTTCTACTGTTATTCTGCTTACAGAAAACCTTTCTGGTAATTCTTCAACGGTTAGATGGTGGTCACTTGATATGGCTTGGTTGAGATCTTCTTCAGAAACCTCTGATGGACGTTCAGAAGGAGGGTGATCTATCTACAGCGTCTCTCCTTCGTGGAATTTCAGGAGCCAACGGCGACATGTGCTTTCGTCTTCAGCATCCTCGCCGTAGACGTCACAAATGTTGCAGCTACATTGTTGCCTACGTCAAGCTCATAAAGGAAACAATGCTTAATATGATCCTTACTGTTCGACAAGTTAACCCTTGGGTGACTTGTTTAAAAATGAGATGCACTTACGTATTTGGTGCCGTTTTATAGCCTACTCCTCCAAGCAATTTGGTCATCACACGATCCACCTGTTATTGCACTTGTTTCTTAAATTTTTTCTTGGAATTTGCCTCAGGAAAAAGTGAAGAACTTTTGCACACACCTAATATTTCAATCTTTCCAATGTGTGAGTTAGAATTTGGAAATGTTGTTTGATTTAATGCACTGCAACAACGGAAAATAACTACTAAGGTTTTCAAAAATGATTCTGGAACGTTACATTTTACATTACTGTGCCGAAGTTTTCAAAACTTTCACATACTGCTTAGCATCAAGTACAAAATCATATCCGTTCAATGCGACGTATAATCGTCGTTACTCTCTGAAATCCACCTTTCGCCTTCCTCTACAGATATGCTCACTGTCCTGGAATGGAGGAATAGAAATAGTGGCATTCAGGACCGGATTACAACAGTGCAGGACAATCTTCATGTTATAGTAGAAGAATGTTGACAGGAAAGCACTGGTGGAAGGAAGAGTACATCAAACTCTCAACAAGCGAATTGTGCAAGTTACTGTATCTCTGCACCCATTCCAAGAGTACTCTGTTGTGTTGGCAGTGTCGCTCCATCAGTCTTTCTACGGCTTTCTGAGTATTGCATCAGCAGACTCTTTACCATTTTGAGAGTATCACGTGATCATAGTTGAAAAGAGGCGACTTCTTCCTTGGCAAAAGGAGGAGTTAATTTCTGACAAAATGTTCTCGTCAGAAAGAGGAAGGGGATTTCTCGGCACCGGTTGCAGAAAAAGGTAGGGAATTAATGGTATGCGGAAATGGCGTGAGAGGAAACAGGAGATTACAATTCCTGAAATTATGTCCATTGCAACTTCCACTATGCAAGTGAACGTTCGATTGCAATGCTTGGTGTGCTTTTTGTTCTCGTGTGCAGTTCAACAGTTGTCAGTCTCACGCAGCAGTCCAGTAGTGAACCTTAATCTTTTATTAGCGACAAAATGTATAAGAGAAGACTACAAAACAGCCTTCATCAGAGATCTAGAAAACGGCGAAAAAATGCTGCGATATGGATAAAGTATGAACTCTCGTCTTCGACTGTTTCCATAACGTTAAAAGAAAGGGAACATGGGTGCACTATTTCGAACGTAATGTTAGTAACAATAAAATTTTAAAAGATGCGAGAAAGTTGATTGGATGAGGTGTTATTGAAATAGTTCCCAGCTTAGCGGAACTCTGGCTTTCCCATAAATGAGCCGATAATGTGACTTCAAGATGAGAAATTCGCGGTTCAGTTTGGCAATGAAAGCTTTTCATGTTCCTATGAGTGTCTTCACTGTTTCAATATACCACAGAATGAAAATCCTCCAAATACGTGGCGTCAGTGAATAAACTTTGTTTATTCACTGACGCCACGTATTAGCAACGCACAGCAACCGAAAAATTGATATTCTGCCGCCGCCGGGGAATTGAATCCCGGATCTATCGATATCTACCGGAGCGCGTTAGCCTTACACCACGGTGGCCAATAATCCACGGTGCTTTATGCGTTTTTCTTTCAGCATATGACATTATAAATCCGTAAGATGGGCTCAGCTACTGAGACGTCTCCATCTGGTGGGCATTAACATGATGTCTTTGTTTATTCACTGACGCCACGTATTTTGAGGATTTTCACTTTGGATTTAACTGCTATAATTAATATATAGCCAGTGCCGTTAAGTTGATTATTAGCCACCGTGCTGTAAGGTTAACGCGCTCGGCTAGATATCGAGAGATCCGGGATTGAATTCCTAGTGGCTGCTGAAAGACAATTTTTCGGTTGCTGTGCGTTGCTAAACGTGGAAAGAGCGATGTCTTTGTTTATTATACCACACAATATCCGCCCAGGAAAGATTTGACGAAAAACGTCATCAGTGGATATTTCGTAAACATCAACGTGGCTGAATGCACTGTAGCCGGATATCAGGAAAGATTACAGTGAAGATAACATTTATAAAACTGGACATTGCATGATTGAACGAAGGTCGTCTCCTCCGATGAATCTCCTCTCGTGTCGCACAACGTGGACGGTCGTGTACGTGTGCGCTACTTACCTGGCGAAGTGTTAACAGCAATTTGACGGAAACAAGACAGTGAACGAAGTGTAATGCTTTGGTCAGTTATCTACTGGGAAACCCTGAGTCTAGTTATTCATGTGCAGGAAGCTATGCCTTCTCCCATCTACCTAATCATCATCGCAGAACAGGTAGAAACTTTCACGGCAATGGCTTTCCCCTCTATCTGTGCCTTCTTTCAGCAGCATAATGCGTCATACCAGTTTGCTTGAATTGTTGAAGAATGGTACGCGGAACATGAGGACGACTTTCAAGTATTCCCGTGGCCTCTAAATTACCCAGACATAAATGCAATCGAGCATCAGTGCTATGTGTTGGAACAGGAAATCTAATCTACGGCGCTTCAACCACGTGACTTACAAGAATTAAAGGATCTTCTTCAAACGTGTTGGTACCAGATACCAAAAGACACCTTTACAAATCTTATACCGTCCATCCTCGCCTAGTAAGAGATGCCTAGCGGTACGTGGAGGACAAACATCATATTCCGCAGGTGGTCAAAACGTTTTGGCTATTCGGTGTATAATATAAACGATTTTTCATCCCAAATTGCATTTAGAGAGGACCCGGATTTAGCGAGGATTTCAGTCATTCCAGAGTTACTGGTCGTAAGGGGGTGTCATTTGTTTATATATTTTGAAAGAGAAAACGATATTCCTTAACTTATGAAAAGTCAAATTTTCTGCGAAAGAAAAGCAGAGTTACAAATTATACGAGAGGAAGTCAGAAAGTAACTTTCCTCATTGAAGAACTTTAAAAGTACTCCATGTATTGAAAATGGTTTTTGCTAACGTGTAACTTGACACATTCTGTTTTAGGTGGCTGCAGGTTGAAGCTCCGAAGACGTGACATCAATGAATTGTGAGGGTGTGAATTGTTTCGGAAACGTCTTTGTGCACTTCTTGTGGTCCGTGCGATGTATATTTAGGGTGCTCCATGGGCCACGATCATTGTTTGAATGAAGATTTTGTTGAGTTCCGGCGGCTCTGCTGGACGATCAGGAATCTCAGAACATACGTATCGGTCGACTTTTTCTGCCGTGTCAAATTTATTATCATCTCCAAGAACGATCAATACGTGAAGCAGTTCCCGTATTTGAAACTCGATGGTGTGCACAAATGCTTTCACGCATCCAAAAGCATCGTTCTTAGTGATGTCGTTGAGAAAAGCTTTAAGATTAATGCTGAATACGCCTGGAACTATATCTAGAAGATAGGAAAGCTGCTGTCCTGGCAGCAATTTGTTCTGAACGCATGTCATAGTCACAAATAGATCAGGTCCTCCAAATTTATAGACAATTCCCAAGGTATCGTGATACCATTCACCCATGTTGCGAGGCGAATCTTGAGATGAGGATGGGAAAATCACGGCACGACCAAACTTCAGTCCTCTTTCAGCAGCTACGGCTTTCAAATGGTCCAATGAGCCTCGATATCGCTCGTCTGACAAACTTCCTTACTGATTGCGGATATATTTCAAGTTGTTGGCTTCAACTTGAAGATAAGGATCTACAGCCAACTGCTAGAACAACTTTTCTCCGTATAAAATGGGATTGAAGCGGTTAACTCTTACGGTTGTCTTTTAAGGTACCTTCCATTGCAGCAACGTTACACGCGTGCGCTGTCGATTAGGACTATAATCGGGGCTGATATGAATATTTTGATGCCAGCCTCATCGATGAACACACAAAATGGTGAGTGTGATGAGTGGTTGTTAGGAATTTCGAGGAAAATTTCGAAAGTCGCGCTCAAATGGAGGTTCACCGTCAGCTGTCCGGAAAATCATCGCGATCACATCAACCGCAAAAAAATTGCACTTCTGCGGTCATCCTTATTAACGACATGCAATGCATAATTTTCTATCAAATTAACCCTTCACTCTGGCTCTTTTTTTCTGGTCAGGGCATAGATGGTTTGCCATCATTTCAGGACTCAAAATCTTGCGTGACTCACTTTACTGAATGGGAAATTTCTGCTCTTTTTCGTGTTTTGTTTTTCTCGCATGTGATAAGCTTGAGCATAACATTGTCACGTCAAATGATCTCATCCAATTGAGCTGCGTTATCAGGAATAAGTTGCTTATACGTTGAATGATTTATACGCTTTTGTTTGCCAAGCCTGAGTCAATAACATAAAGCTGAGCATAAACACGATTGGTATCTTCACGGGAATATCTGGCTTAGATATCCATTGAAGATACCTGGCCGTGAAATTTGAAGACGTAAGGACAGTAGCCTGCAAAGTGAGACATTTATGGTACACAAAGATGCGAAACTTAAGGCTCTGTTGTAAGACCGAATGTTTTTCTTGAAGTGCCGATAATTTGAATGCTGTGGATTGCTTAGTAGATCCTTCAAACCAGGTGAAAATTCATGGCTTTCATCTTCAAACTAAACACCTCCTTTGTTACAGCAATACTTGAATGTTTTATCACCAGACTTCTCAGCAGAAAAACTAATAGAATTGTTGAACTGACACTCAACATTCATCGCACTACAATCATGAGCACGAACATTTCTCCCGTTGAAGGTTCAATGATTGGGCATAGCAGGACGGCGCAATGCACGTGATCGTTGACTTTTAGTAGCAGCTTCCGGATTTTCTGCGGCTTGATGACCGAGTCTGATTTGTCGAATTCGAGAAACGTCCTGAACACGCTGAGCTTCTCGCTCTCCTGATGATTGTCGACAGAGTTTAGATTGGCATGAACGTTGTTTTTGAGCAGCAGCTTCAGCACGCAGTATTGCAGCTTCTTCCGAAATGTCTGTGGCATGATAAAGAAGTCTGATTTGTTGAACTTGGAAAACGTCCTGAACGCTCGGAGATTCTCGCTCTTCTGATGATTGTGGAGGGAGTTTAGATTAGCGTGAAGGTAGTGCATGAGCAGCAGCTTCAATACGTCCTAATGTATGCCACTTCCAGAATTCCTCTGGCCCTTAATCGTTGACTCCGTTGTCTCTTCCTTTTTGCAGCAGCTGCTAGTTTAGCAGATTCCTGTTTTTGCATCATAACAACTGTCTAGTAAGTGTCATTTGGAAATAATTTTATTACTTCATTTTTTCGTATTCTGTATTTTTTTTTGATTGGGGGTTTACGACCAAGTAAGCAACTTCGTCGACTATAAGCAGTCGCCCGGCCCTTAGTTAGAGCCATTGGTTCGAGTGATGCGAGAGAGCCAGTGCCGTAAGACAAACACAACATCCATGGCTCTCTAGGATTCCCACCGGGACCCATCTCGGACGAGCGGTCAGAAGTCATCTCTTAGACTACTGCGCCACCGGGGTAGCTATTCGTATTTATGGTTATCTAATAATATTCATATACTGTACCCTTCTTTTAAAAATATTTACTTAATATTTGCAACTTTTTCGGAGTAATTAACTTCTCAGCACTCTTTGTACTTCTATGTGTTTTGCGCGAATTGATGTCTGTGACATTTTGTTTCAGAACGTGTTTACTGAACACCAGGACGGAATTTACTGCACAGAAGCACTTACCTGGAAATACCGATTTATAATTAGTTCTAAAGTTCATAACAAAGCACAGTCTGATAGAAAATATACTTCTACACAACAAAGCACAGTCTGATAGAAAATATACTTTGGCAAAATATGTCGGCAACACAACTAAGTTGTATTTTTGCAGTGTTCTTTTGCCGTACATTGCATGTTTCGGTAAGCAGCTGAAGAAATATCGATCACAAAGCCAGTCGCAATATTTCTCGGCTTTTCTTTTTTTTTATGAAATCGTTAGAAAAAAAGCCTTGTTGGGGGTTCCGTCCTTCAAAACCCCTCAAAAAATGCAAAGTGGCCTTGAAGCGCGCGTTGTTTCTTTTATTGTAAAAAAAAAACATCACGCAGATTCCAATAAATTACGTTCACTTGTTCCTGCTGTTACCAGACAGCAGAAAAGAGTTAAAATAGTAAAATAATTTTCGTGAACATAGAATTGCTCTGTTGCAAATGTTAAAATGTTATGGTAGTTCTTGGGCAGCAGCACAAAGAGTATTTTTTCTTTTCTTTTCTATTTTTCTTTCTATTTTATTTCTTCTACAAATATAAATAAAATAATACCTAGTTATATTCTACGAAAACAAATTTAGTTATATTGTGAGAATTTCGTGCTTTAGGGTAAAAGAAAGTTCCCTAATCGTATTTCTTCAGCATACGCGTGAAATAATGACACACGGTTACTTACTGTATAGGAACTCTCAATTTTTACTTAAACAAGAAAAGAAACTCGTTTGACAATCCAAAATAATCATCTTAGGTTCGCAAGGGGAAATCTTAAAATAAAATTTCATGCGATAGGATTCTAAATGAAAAATTCTGTTTGTCGTTCATAACTGCAAAGTAGAACCAAAATTTTTGAAGGTTTTACGACCAACGTGAGCAACTCAATGCGCTATAAGGAGTCACCTGTCCCTAATTTAGGGCCACTGGTTCGAGGGAAGGCTGAGAGCCAGGGCCGGAAGACAAACACAACATCCAAGCTTCACCGGGATTCGAACCTGGATCATTCACGAACGAATGATCAGAAACCATCGCTTGGATCCACCGGGGCGGCCTACATAGTTCTATCTCGTTGGCAAAAATATTAGAATAGCATTAGTTACTGGAAAATCAGATTTGCGGTTACGGCTAAAGCAGCCCTGTTCGCAGGTTCCGTATAGCTCACAGACACAGTTATGTTTTAAGGAAATAATTTTCTCTTTTTTTAGAAAAAAATGTGATGGGAGAGTGAAAACATTTTCTAGCTAGTAAATTAGGCAGACAACAAGCCTTCTAGCCCCAAACCCGCCAAGCTGCCAACGACAAGTTTTTACCCGCCAAACTAAAAATTCAACCCTGATTTATTTGACCACGGGAGCGTCATATACAATCAGGCACACATCACTGGTCTCGTTAGTCCTCTCCCCTGCAGGGCGTCAGCTACTTACCGATCGCCTGTGCGGATTACTGTTGGCGATAATAAATATGTAGACATGAGATCAGGGTATGATCACGTGAGTCCTTAAAGTAACGTTTTCCTGTTTCTAAAGAGTTCATTTTGTGACGTAACGCAGCTCTGACGTTATGTCAAAATCATTTGGATGAGATGACGTTACACCAACAGCTGTGAAAAATCGGTCTTTTTTGCTATGGAAACTAAACAAAGTGGTACACGCGTGCGCGTGTAGGTGATGACGTCACATGCAACATGAAAAACTAAGCGTGACGCCATAAAAAATTCTCTCTCGATTGTTGCTATGGCGACGACTTTCCCATTCGCCACAAGAGGGGGATAAACGTTCATATGTTCAGACAAAGGAACATGACAGCGATGTCTCCGTTCTCTCTTTTGGCCGGCGAAATCGTCTGACCTCAATCCCATGGCGCACTTGTGGGACTATTTGGATCGATAGGTTTGACGTGCAGACCCATAACCACTTCATTTCCGGAATCTCCGTGCTCCATAGCAGTCCGAATAGGCAAGTCTTCCAGGTCCAATCGTAGCCCATGCCACGCTGTCTCGCCTCTGTCATCCGGGCCATGTGTGGTTATTTTCATTATTAGGTAGGTGGTCATATTATTCTGCTACGATAGTGTATATCCTTTGTTTTTATATGTCAACATGCATACGTCACGCTTTCTGACCTAAGGATTGTTGCCTACGTCATTCAGCGAGCGAGAAGATATAACGTTAAGTTTAAAAACGTTAAAAGAGAATGAACATAAATTTACATAGAGAACGCAACTAAAAACGAAAGTTAATTTAACATGTACATTGTACTTGTATAAAAATATTAGCATTAACTGAATTACATGTAAGTAGATAAGCAATGCACGTAGTTTATACGTAATGAATCATTATTATTAAAAGCAAGAAGTCGTCTATAAAATTTTAAACAACTCTTAAAACACGTGAGGAAATAGCTCTGTTTCGCTCTATGTGTTCATCGAATTAGAAAAACAATATATTACACACATACGCACACATCCACTGAAATCTATCAAAGACGAAAACCAAGGGACAAGAACTATTTTCCGTTGTTAATACAGGTTACCGTATTATATAGGTGCATCCATGGAAACCACTGAAATGTAAAAATTTCATGTTTTTAAGAATTTGTGTGTTGTTTTCTTGCCTTTGAGGAGACTCAGGTTTCCCTGGTGGTCGGAGAACTTGACCCTCCTCAGAGGCAAGACCAGACTTTGTAGAAGAAGAATACAGGAGACACATTTTGACCACAGAGAGAGGCAACTCTTGAAAAGGGAATACAACTTGGCCCGAGCAGAGTATAGGAGAGCTCTGATCACAGCAAAAAAAGATTACTGGAGCAGGGCTATTCTTTAGCCCTGGTAATGGAGAGGGTTATGTGAAACGCAGCCAGAAGGAAACCCTTTTGGAGTTCTCTCTAAGGTTGCAAAAGGCTAGCGCAGTGGCCCTATTTAACTAGCGTGAGGTAGGACACAAGAGAGGCACAACTTCCACTATAGACGAAAGAGTGGAAGTTCTCTTGAACCACCATTTCCCGTCCCAGATGGAGGGATATGACATTCCGGGACAAACTGTAATTTAAAAAAATTGCAGAACACTACAGAAAACTGAAAACGATCTGCCCTTCACGAGGAGATCGAGTATGTGCTGAAAAGCTTAAATGTGGGTAAAGCCACTGGTAAAGATGGATTGTACCTCAGCATAGTGAAGGAAACCTTCATGGCTAATCCGGGGCACTTCGTCAGCTTGCTGAACCAGAGCGCCTTCAGAAAGGATGCTTTCGATCTATTTGGAAAACAGCGCTGCCAGTTCAGCAAATAATGCACAAACAAAGCCCATACAGATCTCGCGGCGTATAGACAGATTAGCCTGCTCTATGCTTCGAGTAAGGGGCTCAATAAGTTTTTAACTAACTGAGCTATTCACTTCCTCATCGACAGAAGAAAGCTCTCCAGACAAAAATTCGGGTTTCTCCCGGAGAGATGTACCACCCAAGCTCTGGTATGCCTTAAGCAGCAGTTGAAATATAGGAGAGGAAAATGCCGGCACACCTGCCTTATCTGGTTGGATGTGCGAAGCTCGTTCAATGGCATCTGGTGGCTGCTTCTTTTGTACCGCCTTCAAGGGCTCGGGTTTCTAAGGAATCTGTCTTTTTTAGTGACTAATTTTCCTCGATCCGACGAGTAGAGTTTGATATAGGAAATGGAAGTTCTGTACAAGAGCATGAGAAGGAATGTCCGCAGTTATCAAATTCGGGGCCCACTGGTAGCTCCTGGTAGAGGACACAAAACTTGAACTTCCCTTGGAGGATCGAGTGGTAGTAGAAGCATATGCGGATGATTTAATCCTCATTACGTCAACTTCTGGCAGACACGTGATTGAGCAGAAGGTACACATTACTCTAGCAAAACTTGAAAATTGGTGTAGGCACTGCAAGCTAGGCTTCGCTCCGGTAAAAACACTATTAGCAATAGCAAATAAGGAGGAGATGCTCACTCCACCCAAGTGTCAGTTTAAGGGTCATGCGATTAAGGCAGTGAGGGAGAGGAGATACTTGGGGTCGTCCTGTGCTGTAAAATATCTGAGCACATTCACCTAAAAGCCGATAGGGACAAACTGTACGGTAATTTTGAACAGGATGAACTGCATGAGGCAAGAGGGGTATCGAAAGAATCCTAACTTACGTCTGCTCGGCCTGTGGTCGGACTCGATTAGCATGAATAGGGTTTGAGCGAAATACCGAGAAGGGCTCTTTTCGGTATCACGAGGTGTTTCCACTCAGATGAAGCAGGCCACGCTACATAAGTGGTACGGTGGACCTCGTAGTCGCCAGAGTGGCCGGGATGCAGAGACGCTGGAAGAACGGACACTATAGGAGTCCAATGGCGGTCATCAGAAGTAGAACTGATTGGACTTGCTACCCAGAGAAATTGTCGACATAGGATACATGTCTACCCTCTGGGGTGGGGGGGTTAGCTGTTCACGAAGGGCTCTAATATAAGTGGTCAGGTAGGTGCAGGAGTTTAAGCGTTCTTGGACGGCAACGAGGCTATCACAAATCCAATTAAACTATCCTCAACTATGTCTATCAAGCGGTGTTGTTGGCATAGGAAAGTGCTAGTGTGGGCCCCGCTTAACAGTGCTACAGATCAGATTAAGGTGTACTCTGATAGCCAGACGTCTCGAAAGGCGCTTGGAAAATCCAGGTGAGGAAAATAAAGTGTCTTTTGACTACAGCAGACGAAGTAGAAATCTCTTTTTATTGGGTCCTGAAGTGTGTTGGAACCAGAGGAATTGGAAGGGCTGACCGGGTTTGCTTAAGGAAGTGAATGATTATCGTTGGAAAGGAAGTGAATGGTTATCATCCGAAGACACCGCTGCGAAGCATGTGGACTCAGATAAAGCAGGCCACGCTAAAGGCGTGGCAAAGAAGGTGAGACAAAGGGGATATAGGAAGAATGACGAACCGTATCTTTCCACAAGTTTCCATCAGAAGAATAGAAACAAATGGTTTTCTTAGCAAAGTACTCAGCTGGCATGGCGTATGATCCGAGTATTTCAGTAGGTTTGCAATTAAGGAACGCGCATGCAAATGTGGTGTCCAGATCGGAGTTATGGCGCACATGATTCTAGAGTGTAGTTCTCTTTCAGCAAGAAGGAAAGTCTTCTTACCAGAACAGGAGAAGATGGAGAACATCTCGATCCTGCTCGGGCTCCATAGAGTGAGACAGTGCTTCATCGATATGATCAAAGAATTCGTCGTGAGGCAAACATTATTCCTAAGGGCCGTTGGGAATGAAGGAAGGGCCATTCAGAATGAAGGAAGAAGCGGAAGACAAATGGAAGTCGACGAGACTGGCCCAGATTCGTCGCATTAGCGCCCGGCCAAGTGCTAGAGATTGTAATATACCATTTTCCAGTGTAAGTAACATTTTCTTTTCAGATCGATTTTTATCATCTCTGTTAAAGGTTTCATGAAGCCTAAGTGTCTTTAAGCGTGAGTGTAATTTCTTTTAATTTAATAAAGGATCGAAGGTCACATAACGGCCTTTGCGATGGCGAATACATCTCCCAGTTGTCGCTAATTAGAAACTCTGCCTTTTAGCACGTCACGTATGCGGGCTGTGTGTTGGAAATAGCCATGATATGCGCACTAACGGGATTAGCTGAAAACGTTTTGCAACACCTGCTAGATGTCTGCCTACTTTGGCAAGCGGATCTTGCTGCCCTAGCAAAGATTTCTGGTTTGTGTGGCAATCAATTTTTGCTGGCCAAGCAGGAGTCTGGTTTATGTGGCAACAATTGTTGCTGCTATCGCAAACACTTGCGCTGGGTTTATCATGATTTTTTGGTTGTGTTGCTGCCCTGACAACAGTTTTACTGTTTATCAAGATTTCTGGCTTGTGTGACAAGACGTTTTTCCTGCCATAGGTAAAATTTAGCTTGCTGGGTTTACCAATATTTCTGGTTTCTGTGGTAAGCAATTTTACTCCCCTAGCAAGAGTTTTGCTGAGTCTACTTCACGACATTTTTTGCTACAGGAAATTTTCCAGCGAATAGTCTTCGACAAAGATCTGGCAATCTGGCAAAAAAAAAAAAAAAAAAAAAAGGTCATTCAGGTCAACACTTATACCATGTAGTCAAGTACCTTATTTTATTAAAGCATGAAATATATTCAGACATAGGATTAATCATTTTCAACAACTCTCAGTAAGATATAGCAACAAATATTCATGTTTTTCGGAAATCTCACTTCGGGGATACGCGAAATGTGTGTAAACATAGGCTTAACCATTATCGCCATCTCCGAACATGATGTAGCAACATACACTAGAATTTTCTTCTAAAAATCACCACAAAAGGCATTTTCATTTCCCTAATTTCAAATCTATATATAATCCCAATTGTAAAGTCCCACCCAGCTCTTTGTTGTTAAATTTGGCATAGCTGCTTTATTTGGAAATTCCATACGAACATACGGAACAATCCCCAACGCAACCTACATCTCGAATATGGATGCCGCGATGGCATGGTGCTGCATTTGGGAAATGGAATAGCATCGTGTGCAGAAAAGACAAAGGCATGCGATCATAGATAACATATGTAGCAAAACGGGTGTGCTTTTCAGAGTTTCCGGTGTTACCAAGTTTGTAGCGCCCTACTACATACTTATCTAAATATTTTGTTGCGTTTCCTGCAACTGCAAAATTATTAATTGCAGTAAACGTGAGAAGCATTGCAGGTGTATTTGGTTGGTTCAGCAAAGTGCACTGTAATATTTGCAAATTCTTGGCTGCAACAGCAAAATTCTGAAAAGCTCGAAAATTGTTCAATCACCTGTAAGCGTTTTGCAAAAAAACCCCAAGGAAAATGAATTCCTCCTTAATATGGAAACTTAGGGTATTGCTTAATATGCATAAATTAGTGAAGCAATATATCTGTCTTGCTGATGCTACAAGTTGACTTACTTTTTCAGTCCGAGAACTCGGTGACAATAACAAAAGTGTTACACTTGTAAATTCAAAAAAGTATAGCCCATTGAGTTGCTCACGGTGGTCGTTAAACCTTAAACCTTCAAATTCAAAAAAGAACGAATAACGTTTTACCCAACACTGGAAAAACATTATTCGTTATGTTTTTACTCGCTATGCCTCGTTATCAGTTAGAGAACTTTTTTGTAACTGAAATGAAATGTACTATACTTTTATGTTGTGCAGCGTGTTAATTCATATAAATGTATATTGCAATCCTGAAGAGCGTTTGAAAAACGAAGGTATGATATCGGTTTCCATGCCAACCAGGAGGTACGATATCTGGCTCGTTACACCCTTTTCTCAAAATACTGGGCGGTGTTCCCTCATGATATTCATCATGAGGCCTATTTCCCTGTCTCCAATTTTTCCCAATTAAGAAATCCCTTTTCACATCCTCCTCGTCTTACGCCGAAACCATTTCTTCCAATCTGCTTTCCTATTAGGTTTGTTGCCAGTATTTGTTGTGGAGTCCATTCTTTGTTCTTCCGAACTCTGTTCCCTTCTCTTCTTGTTAGTTTTTTTAAAAGGACAAAATATTCTTCGCATGACGTAGCAGCAACCACAACCCTGATTTTCTGTGGCCTCGCTTTCCCTATGCTCAATACCTGGTATTTCCTCTACTTGACCTATCACTTCCCTATCTGTCTTGACTTCGTTTCCCTCTCCTGTAATTTCTGGAATTCCTTCCCTTAAGTGGTTTAAGAACTTTTCCCATTTCATTCTTTCCATTGACATCCTAACCATCTCCTCTATGTTTCTTAGATCATCAACGGTGAAAACGTGAAAGTCCGTCGGCTGAGGAGGAACTTCATAGCTGCAACTTGGAAGAGCGTTGCAGCTAGAAGGGATATCAAGTCCTGTACCTTGGCCTATTGAAGACTCTGGAGTTTCTTCCACAACAAGAGGCACAGGACCTGGTGATTCTTCAGACTTTCTCTCCCGCCGTTGATGATCCTCTGGTTCCTTATCTTCTCTCTCTGGACAGGGTGGCGCTATGTCAATTATGAAGATAACAATCTTGGCCACATACCAGCACAACCAATATACTATCAAAATTATTAGTATATAATCCATCTTACTTTAAGTAATAAAAATAGGAAAAAAAAAAAACTCTTCTTCGATGAATATATATATATATACAGTTCCTAACAATCGTTAATGTTCAGCACGACAATGCTACAACAATGTGAAATTCTGATGGATTGAGAATTAATGGCAATGAGAAATAATGGAAGATTATGCAATAAACTCTACATTGACAACAATGAAACAACCGTTTCATTGTTGCTGTATTTCATTTTTGTGAAAATTATATCCTTTTTCCTAAGGGATTGAAATGATGCAATGAAATGCAAACCGTTTTTATCATTCACTGAAATAGATAAATAAATGAAACGTAAAAAACGCGATGCTCAGGTGGTAGTAACAATGTTTATTCTAGTGATTTCATCCCTAAATGCAACTGACTTCAACGTTCTTGCCGAGCACTGTTCAGTTGTTTTTTTCACCAATTACGATTCTCCTATCACAAACAAAAGATCGTTCTGGAGAATGCGGTGGTATTTCAATTCAGGCAGGGGCATTGGGTATTGAATGGTCATTTTATAGAAATGTTGCAAATTATACGGTGGTTTGCTTAAAGAATTACATAGAGAGTTTTCTTGATGTTGAAGATATACTCATTTTTTTAATATTTGAGCTTAATGTTTCTTATATAACGTACAAGTTTGTTCACGCCAGGCATTGAATCCGGGT
Organism: Macrothele yani; assembly: GCA_039090855.1. Classification (NCBI taxonomy): domain Eukaryota; kingdom Metazoa; phylum Arthropoda; class Arachnida; order Araneae; family Macrothelidae; genus Macrothele; species Macrothele yani. Next base: position 95,105,560 of record CM076998.1, read on the forward strand.
TCCCTCACTCTGGAGACAGTCACTGTTCCAACTGAGCTACACGGATATGTGCTCTCACTGCTATCTGCCTTTATTTCATGTGTGTGCTACGATGCAGGTACGCCCAAATATGAACCAGATACCAAACGGCACTTTTAGAACTCTTGTAGCGTCCATCCTCGCTAGGTAAGAGCTGCTTGGCTTCACGCGGAGGACAAACATCATATTCGTTAGGAAGTGATAATGTTTTGACTATTCGGTTTATAATGTGTATAATCAGTTTTTCACCCCAAATCGGATTTAGAGTGCACCCGGGTTTAGAGAGGATTTTCGTCGTTCCCGAGTAACTTGTTGTAAGCGGGGTCAGCTGTTTATACTTTGGAGGAGTACGCGATATTCCTTAATTTATTTAAAGTCGAATTGGCTGCGAAAGAAAAACAGAATTATAAATTATACGAGGGAAAGTCAGAAAGCAGCTTTCTCTATTGAAGAACTTTAAAAAGTACTACATGTATTGAAAATGTTTTTTGCCGACGTGTAACATGTCGTGTTTCGTTTTTCATGTTGCTGTAGTTTGAAGCTTCAGAGTCATTACGTTCCTAAACTACATAGCTTCAAAATGGCTACTGTACGGTTGGATGCACAAAGGAAGACGTCCTAAGGGTCATTCGCTTCTTGTGGGCAAAAGAGACTCCGTCTATTGAAATTCACCGTGCACTTCGAACTGTATATGGCCTGAACGTGATAGTATTGGAGTAGGTGAGAACATAGTTTCGTGATTTCAGTGGTGGTAGAGTATGTCTCCATGATGAACCAAAGACCGGGCGTCCTTCCACATCAGCAGATTATGTCGATGCAATTGAGGAGCGCTTACGCGAAGATCGTCGTGTGACACTGCATCACCAGGAAGAAAAATTTCCTCTTTTGCATGGCACCTTGCTCATGACCGTTTTGGGGTATTGGAAAGTGTGCAGTAGGTGTGTTCCCAGTCGACTGACAGAGGAACATAAGAATAACCGCATGAGTGCTTCTCTCGTCAATCTGCTTCGCTTCAATGAACATGGTGGCGATTCATTACGGTACATCATCACCGGAGATGAAACATGGATATTCCGGTACACTCCTGAATCAAAGGCGCAATCCATGATGTGGAAGCATCCAAGGTCCCCCGTTGCCAAAAAATTCAAGACATCCACCAAAAGTGGGGAGATCAGGGCCACCGTGTTCTGAAACGTGCATGGCGTGCTTTTGGGGGATTTCACACGTTCCACAACAAGAATCATTGCTGCTCCTTATTAATATACTCTCAAGAGACTGAAGAGAGCTGTTCGACGGAAAAGGCCTGAAATGTCATCCGAATGCGTGCTTTTGTTTCATGACAACGGTCGCCTGCATACGGCTTGTTGCACAGTGAATCTGCTGGAAAGCTGGGAATGGGATACTCGGCAACATCCGGCCTACTGCCCTGATCTGGATCAGTCGGACTTTTGCCTCTTTCCATGTTGAAGCAGTACCTTCGTGGGAAACGATTCCCGTCGGATGACGCTGCGAAGCGTTCAGTGAAACAATAGACAACCGTCAAACTTTTTAGACAAGGTTTCCATGCATGGGTCTCCCGGCTTGACAAGTGTCTCAACGGACAAAGTGACTAGGTTGAGAAATAGTGTACGGATGGCCATATCTCAGAGATATACATATTTTTTTCATACCAATAAATACAGAATATATAATGTTGTTCGGAAAGTTACTTTCTGGCTTCCCCTCGTAATATACACTGACGGAAAAAAATCCCAACACCAAGAAGGGGTTGTGTTAAATAAACGACAGTTGGTAGGCGGTGAGAGTACACCTGTAAGATGACGTCTATGCAAATTTCGCGCTCGGCGCATACGTGTGGCGCTAGTAGCGCCCCTCGGAACATGCACAGCAGGTTTGCTGTAAATACGCGCTGTAACGTTCGTGAGCGTTAGTTATCGTTGAGATTCGACGTAGCGTGTTGATGTTAGTCAAGAATGCCTTTAAGAATACGAAGAAGCCATCATCAACAGCTCACGGAATTTGAACGAGGTCGTGTAATAGGGCTACGAGAAGGTGGATTTTCTTTCCGCAATATTGCAGAACGACTTGGCAGGAATGTAGCTACTGTGCATGATTGTTGGCAGCAGTGGTCAAGGGAAGGTACTGTCTCAAGAAGACCGGGTTCCGGCCGGCCACGTGGCACTACTGAGAAGGAAGACCGCCGTGTACGGCGTATGGCCGTGGCGCATCGTACCGCGTCTGCGGCAGCAATTCGAGCTGCAGTTGCCACCACAGTGACAAAACGAACTGTTACAAATCGGCTACTTGAAGGACAGCTCCGAGCCAGACGCCCTGTAGCGTGCATTCCACTTACTCCAAACCACTGCCGTTTGCGACGTCAATGGTGTCAAGCTAGAGCTCATTGGAGGACGGAGTGGAGATCTGTTGTGTTTTCTGATGAAAGCCGGTTCCGCCTGGGTGCCAGTGATGGCCGTGTGTTGGTTAGAAGGAGGCCAGGTGAGCGCCTGCAACCAACTTTTCTGCGGCCGAGACACACTGGACCTACACCTGGAGTTATGGTCTGGGGAGCAATTTCCTATGACAGCAGGAGCACTCTAGTGGTTATCCCACGCACCCTGACGGCACAGTTGTACGTCGGTCTTGTGATTCAACCAGTTGTGCTGCCATTCATGAACAGCATTCCAGGGGTGTTTTCCAACAGGAAAACGCTCGCCTGCATACCGCTGTTGTAACCCAACATGCTCTACAGAGTGTTGACAAGTTGCAGTGGCCTGCTAGATCACCAGATCTTTCACCAATAGAGCACGTATGGGACATCATTGGACGACAACTCCAGCGTCACCCCCAACCAGCATTAGTCGTCCCTGTATTGACCGACCAAGTGCAACATGCATGGAACTCCATCCCACAAACTGACATCCAGCACCTGTACGACACAATGCTTGAACGTTTGCGTGCTTGCATTCAACATTCTGGCGGTTACACCGGTTATTAATGTACCAGCATTTCACATTTAAAATGGCGCTTCTCGCGCTTACAATAAGCTGTGATCTTGAAACCTTAATCGATTAAATATGTTACCTATACAAATGTATTGCCGCCATTTTATTCCTCTACAACTATTTTTTCGTGGGTTTGGGATTTTTTTTCGTCAGTGTATTTTATCACATTGGAAAATCCATAAGGCCTGTATGAAGACCAAACTTCTCTTTGAACATCTCCATCTGTCAATAAAAATCCTGACTCTAGATTAATTGAAGTTGTCACAAATAAGAGTCTGTGTATGCAACACATGAATTAATTAACTTCTTTCTTTCTGTGGATCTTTGCAGCAATCATTTGAATCCCTTCTCCACTAAATTGTGGAGCCACAAAGTCATGTCCCAAAGATTTGTCAGTTTTTAAATTCTGCATATGTGTGTGAGTCGTGAAATGCAAAACCAGTATTTCATCCAAGCCGAACGTAAAATAACATACCCTTCTCTGTTGGGGTAAAGTTTAAATTTGGCTGCACTAAGAGTGAACACCGCAATGCTGTCTCAATGCTCACAGTGTTGTGAGATACCCAGTTACATATAAAACATTCAAAGAACTGAGTTTTTTAAAAAACATACGCAGTTCTTTGACTGTAAATAGCTAGCACGTGTGTGAAGAACAGGGTTCAGGCGTGGTTTGTTTGGATGTAACGTGGCTTGCAAAGGAAACATGCAGACGCCGTATTTGAAAGTCATCTTCCTGTATACATTCAAACTGGGCCATTCTGCAGACATTTCCACTCGAAATGTTAACACAGCGTTTGGGGAGAATACAGACAACTAACGAACCATTCAGCGATGGATTGTGAAGTTTCGAAGCGGAGATACGGACTTGCAAAACGAAAAACGTGGTCACCGACCTTTTGGTGTTTCTGATGATGTTCTGTTACGTGTGGCTGAAGCGGACCCCGAAAAACGTGTCGTGAGATAGCGGCAGAGGTAGGTGTCCACCACACGACAGTTGTTCGGTGTCTGGCTGCGCTTGGTAAGGTCAAAAAGCTGGACATGTGGCTGCCGCATGAGTTGAAAACTGCCAACATGGTGTTTGGAAGTCTGCGTGTGGCTGCTTGCCAGGAATAAACAGGAACCTCTACTGCATTGAACCGTCACGTGCGCTGAGAAGTGGGTCCTTTATGATAATCGGAAACGATCTGCACAGTAGTTGAGCAGGACACAGCCTGATGGAGGGCAGTCTATCCTCCCCTACACACCAAGGAGTTGATGCTCCTTGTCTGGTGGTCCTCAGCCGGGATAATTCATCGGAGTTTCTTGGCAAGAGGCCACACCATCACTGCAGAACGTTATTGTGCTGAATTGCACCAGATGCACCGGAAATTGCTCCGGAAACAACGGGCTTTGGTCAACAGACATGCTGTTCTTCTGCTACAGGACAACGCACGCACTAATGTCGCACGACGAACGATGCTAACACTAAATTGCTTGGGCTATGAAGCACTGCCTTATCCTGACTATTACCCGGACGTGTCTCTGACAGACTATAATCTGTTTCGTCGCCTGGATCACTTCCTGTCCGGGAAACAGCTCACAACGCCACGACTTTTATCAGTTGCGGGGTTTCATTTCGTGAGCCAGTTTCAACAACCGCCAGTAGGATTATGGCAAGTGAATTATAGGAGTTTGAGCGAGGCATGGTAGTGGGAGCCAAACGGCTGGGACATTCAATTTCCGAAGTTGAGTGAACATTCAACATTCCTCGTTCTACGGTATGACGTGTGTACCGATAATACCTCATTGAAGACATTACCACCAACCGTGGACAGCGCAGTGGCTGACCACGAGTGCTGAATGACCGTCACCAGCGGCGTCTGACCAGGATTGTCCATGCCAACAGACAAGCGACACTGGCTCAAATAACATCCACATTCAATGCCGGAGATACCAGAGACATATCTATCAGGTCAGTGCAGCGTGATTAAGTGTAGCAGAAGACCCACCAGAGTGTCGTTGTTAACACCACGACATCGGACACAGCGCCTCATCTGGGATTGTGAACACGGTAATTGGACCTTGGAAGACTGGCAACATGTGGCTTGGTACGATGAGTCACGCTACCAGTTGTTACGAGCTGATGGTAGGGTTCGGGTGTGGCGCAGACCTCATGAGGCCATGGACCCAAGCTGCCAACAAAGCACTGTGCAAGCTGGTGGTAGTTCCATACATGTGTAGGGTGTCTATACGTGGCACGGATTGGGTCTTCTGGTCCCTAAACACGTCCTTAACCGGTAATCGCTTTGTTGCTCTGCTTGGTGACCATTTGCAGCCCTTCATGTACCTCAACAATGATGGGATTTTCCAGGAGGATAAAGCACCACGTCTTCGGGTCCACGTCGTCCAAAATTGGTTCGAGGAGCATTCTGGAGAGTTCCGACGGATGATGTGGCCACCACGTTCGCCCGATATGAACCCAATAGAACACTTATGGGACATGGTGGAAAGGTCCACTCGCACCCAAGATCTTGCACCTACAAATACCAAGAAACTGTGGGCGCCTGTACAGCAGAGCTGAGTTCGGGCTCAATTTAAAGAACCCGAATTTTATATTACAAGATACAGCCCGTGCCCGAACGAGCCCGAAAACTATGACTAACCTGTTTTGGCATTAAAACAACATCTCCTCTTCCAGACTCCCGCTCTTTGTTCCTCGTGTAATTAACCGATGTCTTTCTCAACTGCGGAGCGGGGAAAGAACATCCATCTATTGTTTCTTTGACTATTCATTTCTTCCTGAAATGTTTGTGGTAGCCGAGGATCAGGAAAAATCGAGAGGCACAACAACCTACGTCGTATTAGCAGGGAGCTGCCCTGTTGAGGTAGGGAGCAAATGTTCGTCAGCTTGCTATCTACTATCTATAGTTCTTAAAGAAACTTTTCCTTTGCAGAAATTATTAATTCAGGGCTAATGGTATTTGTTACCCAAGCCCGGAATAAATATCCTTGCAGAGTTCCCATCTAGATCCATTTGCCAAAGAATTCTATTTAACAACTAGAAAGTGTAAATAAAAGTCTCGCATGATAAATCATACAAAATCAGATTTTTCTAAAAAAAAAAAAGTAAGAAAAATGCTGTCCCTCTCTTAGAGCCCGAGCCCGCCCGAGACCAAACTGCAGTAAGTATTATGCAGCCCGAGCCCGGTTCGGGCCCGTGCTCGACTTCGGGCTTTCGGGCTCGTGTTCAGCCCACCTCAGCACAGCTGTACAGATGGCATGGCTCAACATCTCCCCAAAAGTCTTCCGACCACTTGTGGAATCGATGCCACGTCGAGTTGCTGCACTTTGTAGTGCTAGAAAATGTCCTACACGATACTAGGTACGTGTCCCATTACTTTTGGCACTTCAGTGTATATATGAAGCAAAGTGAAAAAATGGGAAAATGCAATTGTGTTCGTCTGTGAATTGTTCGACCACTTCTAAATGACCGAGAGATCTGAAAATTGATATACTGATGGGCCTTAACGTCCGTATGCCTAGAAAAGTCTGCAAACCAAAAAAAGATCAAAATGGCGGCTTTGGAACATTGCTTGAAATTTTCGCGAATTGTTCGACCACTTCTAAATTACTTAGAGATCTAAAAATTGGCATGCTAATTGGTCTGAAGGTCCGGCCATCTAAAAATGTCCGAAAACCAAAAAAACATCAACATGGCGGCTTTGTATTAGGTGTGCAACTTAATTCTCCGAATCTAACCGCAAGCAATCATAGAACGTCAGCAAATGCAAATAGCTGTGTGCGATAATGGCTGATCGCAGCGCAATGCAACGGCTTTCCAGGCAACCGTAACCGCTCACAGCTGTAGTGACAGGAGAGACGAAAGTTGATGGTGAGAGCAATGTCGTTCGAGAAGCAACATTTGAGGCACTGCTCCTGTTTGCGTTTCAGCTGAACAAAAGTGACGCGGATGCCCAGTACATGATCTGTGCTGCTTTGGGTGAGGCTGCTGTGTTCTACAGTACGTATAAGAAGTGGTTCCAGCGATTTAACAGGGAAATTTCGATCTTCGTGATGCAGAACGTCCGGGACAGCCGCAGAAAGTTGATGACGAGGAACTGGAACAACTGTTGGACGCGGATTCCTGTCGCACACAGTCAGAGCTCGCCCAGGAACTCGGAGTAACACGGCAAGCCATTGCAAAGCGCCTGCACAAGCTTGGACGGATTCACAAGGAGGGCCATTGGGTGCCCCACCAATCCACACCTGCGAACAAGTCTAGGTGCTAAGATGTTGTTGTGTCCTCGCTCTCCAGATTTAAGAAGAAGGATTTCCTCCACAAGATTTTGACCTGTGATGAGAAGTGGATCCTGTACGATTATCCTAAGCGGCGCAAATCGTGGGTTTATCTAGGTCAGCCTACCGTCAAACCGAATATTCATGCCAGGAAGTTGTTGCTGTGCATATGGTGGGATCAGCGCTGTGTCGTACACTATGAGTTCCTCAAACCTGGTGAAACGGTCAATGCTGAGCGTTATTGTCAGCAACTCATTCGTGTGAGTGACGCAATGGAGGCGAAAAGGCAATACACCGGCAACGGCAGAAAGTCAGCCCTGTTGCTTCAGGAAAACGCGCGTCCTCACACCGCGAAAACGACTTTAAACACGATCCCCGACCTGGAATGGGATATTTTGTCCCACCCGGCGTATTCTCCAGACTTCGCCCCGTCGGATTATCACCTCTTTCGCTCCCTGCAACATCACCTTAGTGATACGCACTTCACTTCTGTCGAGGAGGTCCACGCAAGTATTGATGACTTTATCAACTCGAAACAGCCCTCTTTTTTTAGCAGTAGCATTCGGCAGCTCCCTGACCGATGGCTCAAATGTATCCAACACGACGGGGGTTATTTTCCTGATTAGGTACCTATTCGATTCGGTATAATTTGCTGTCAACGTGTCGTGCCTGTGGCCGAGAATTAAGTTGCACACCTAATAACATTGTCTGCTTGAATTTTTCTACCACTTCTGCACCCAGAAAAGTCTGAAAACCAAAAACGTTCAAAAGGGTGGCTTAGCTTTACTGTTCAAAATGCTGATGATTTAAAGATAGTTATGCTAGAAACATTTAAATGCTGTAAAAACCCCATGAAATTTTGATTTAAAATTAAGGGGCGCAAAGCCTGCTACCGTTTTACATCAAACCGTATGCATTTACTTCACGACTCTGTTCTAAATCGTAAAACAATTACAGAACTTAAATTACTTTTCCCTTTTTTACGCTTTCCAACCGAAGAAACGTATATGCTCCAGCTTTTTCCGTCCGTCTGTCGGCACGATAACTCACGTAAAAATGGTTCGATTTCGATGAAATTTTAGGGTGTGATAGGGGACCACCTGGGGACGAACCCTATTGAAAATGGAAGAAATGGGGTCAAAGGTCACGGCATAGAAGCTGGATCCATTCTATTGCTCTGTTGCGTCATAACTAGCGTAAATATGGTTCGATGTCGATGAAATTTTAGTATATTGAAGGGAACCACCTGGGAATCAACCTTATTGAAAATGGGTGAAGTGGTGTCAAAGGTCAGGACATAGGAGCGAGATGCATTCCATTGCCTTTATGCGTCATAACGTACGTAAAATTGGTTGGATTTCGATGAAATTTTAGGGTGTGGTAGGGGACCACCTCGGGACGAACCCTATTGAAAATAGACGAAATGGGATCAAAAGTCAGGACATAGGATTGGGATACAGTCCATCGCCCTTATCCTATACTATTAAAGGAGCAATTCTTGTATGTATGTAAATCTTATTTTGAAAACGGCTTTAAGGATTTTGATGAAAGTCCTTAACCTACCGTTTTCTGGTACTAGAAATCGATTCATCTTGATCTCGATTTTAGAAAAATTCGTTTAGTGCGTTAAAGAACCACCCCGAATTACCACGTTTTTGTCATGGCGTCCTATTAATGTTATCCATTCTTAGAAATCTTATGACGTCACAATCTCGCTATTGAAATGCTGGCGCGCGGTCACGCCATCTATCTCATTACGTCACGCGTTGTGCGGGGATCCTATTAAAGTTTTATGACGTCACACTCTTTCGAGCAGATGGTCGCGATTCCCATCTGCCACATTACGTCACGCGTTGTGGGCGTATGTCCGTCCGCACGATAACTCGCCTAAAAATCGTTCGATTTCGATGAAATTTTAGTATGTGAAAGGGCAACACCTGGGAAGAAACCCTATTGAAAGTTAACGAAATGGGGTCAAAGGTCAGGACATTGGATCGGAATCACTTCCATCGTCATTATGCGTCATAACTTATGTAAAAATTCTTCGATTTGGATAAAATGTTAGTATGTCGTAGGAGCCTGCCTGGGAACGAATCCTGTTGAAAATGGGCGAAATGGGGTGAAAGGTTAGGACACAGGAGCGGGATCTATTCCATAGCTCTTATGCATCAGAACTTACGTAAAAATGCTTCGATTGCGACAAAATTTTATCATGTTATTTTGAAGGTATACTGAACCGGTTCTGTTGAATATCATCGAAATGGATCAAAGGTAAGGGCACAGGGGTGAGATTTATTCCACAGCCATTTTCCTCATAACTTGAGTAATGGCTTGAGTAATGATTTCTAGTCTGTTGGAAAGCGTATCATAATCAATGCATTGCATGATGTTACTAACTTGTTTTAGTTTTATGTCAAAACAATTGTAGATTCACCGTTCGGAGATCAGGCATTACTGCTAGTTACGTATAAAAATGAAAAACGTATAACTGAGAAACGTATATCCGAAGTTCCACTATACATAACATCATATCGTTTTCTAGATTTACTGCCAAGAGTACTGAAAGGGAAAGAAATGGCAAATGTTTAAACATCTGTGATAGAAAGTTAATTTCAGCTGACGTGGCCAGATTCTTACGATAAGTGCTTTGGATAAATGGCTTCAGCATCATTTATGAAATGACATTTGCGCATTTGCTTTTAGTGCTAAAATATTTTACTGTTTTTCATTTCCTCAGCTCAGTAACAAATGTCGCCGTCATATATTTAAAAACAGAATGGCATAAATGTCGCTTCGAAGTTTCAGCTGAAATATTTACGTTAGTGGCGCAGTGTTTATGTTTGTAAAGATATTTATGTGAATGCATCGGTCGAACATCATATTAGAAGAAATGCCTCTGGTTGCAGGGCATAGAGCGTAAGTGACTGTAAAAGCAAACTGCCGAAGAAAATAACACATCCCGAGAAATGTCTTTTAAAATTATCTGGAACATTTCCTGTGAAGCATTAGCCAGGTGGACCACCTTTGCGCTTCGCGAAAAGCTGAGGAGTAGGTTGTTACAAACCGCTGGATGCCACGGAGAACGAGCCGCTTAAGTTGAACTCAGAAGCCATTTTGTTTTACGATTAAAACAAAGAGCGCGCATAAATCTTACTCGATGTTTCTGGGCCTCGATCCAAAATCTCTTTCAAACTAACGCTGATTAAGGGAAACCTGCGATGATAATGCTTTAAGAATTATGTTCTGCCGGTTTCTCGGGGAATTTTATATAAATTAAAGTCTTGCCGACAACGGGTGAATTTTTCTTTAACGAATTACCTAAAATTCCGGCGAAAGAAAATTGAGTCTGCGAGGGTTTTTAAACTCCCATGATTCCAAGGAACAATTACATGATAAATCTATGGTAGAAACATTCTACAGATCATGAAATTCGAAAAGTGCTGTTTTATGGTAAAAATAAAGCAAAAGAAAAGTTGCTGGGAAAAAATTACAAAATGTATCCTTAACACACTTTACATAACTGTTTTTACTCCAGCGAGGCAACACAAACAAGTTATCACTAGTTAACAGACGGTGGAGATTGCTTGAATTGCAGATGAACACACACACACACACATCCATTCCTAGTAAAATAAAGTACCTCCAATACGTTGTGCCTATAAGTCTAAGAAATATTTCCAAAGAGGTTTTTGATGGGGAACAAAAAGGAGTACATGACAAATTGCACAATTTAATAAAATCTGTTGTTTTAAAGCGCATATTATTTTCAAAAGACGACGAAACATTGCGCGATTTGTTTTTATTGTTTTAATAGATTCTTTTAGTCCTTTATGGACATTAAACAAATTTCGTACGTAAGCAGTTGTGGGGACGTTTAATGAAATGCAGAATAAAACTTTTTCCAGATAAAATAACCCCTAGTCATTCTTGCCTTAGTCATGTAATATATTTAATAACTGATGTTCAGAACAGATGCTTAGTTTTTTTCGAGATTCACTTTGATGTTTTTCTGAACAAATATGTTTTTCTAAAGGGCAACAGCTATATAAATGGAGTTCTTAATGTTACTTTTATATTGCTGATTTAGTTTAATATTTTGTTTTCTGTTTTTATTGCAACTTTGTTAACAGCCCGAAAAACAAATCCTACGATGGGTTTGCAATTGCGAAGTATGGAAGGAAAAGAACTACCAGAATCTAAGAGAAACGTAATTGTTGCTCATACTGTTATAATTTTACTTTACTTTATTTGTTTTTGGTTTGGTTTTTCAGTCCTATAGGTCTGTGAACCAAAACGCTATCTCTATCTATCCCGGGATTCTAATCCAGACTCAGCAATAAGAATGATAAGATCTATGCCTGAGTTTTTTGGGGTTTTTTTTCCGCAAGTATACATTGTGGCCAATCGAAAAAAGAACACATTTCTTTGTTGCGCAATTTCTAAAAGTATATAGAAAAAGAATCTTTTTCCTTTATAATTTCTAAAAAACTGTGGGAAGTCATTATTTTTCTAAATAATTTTCGAAAAAAAAAGTGAAAACCACTTTTTGCGTAGTTTTGAAAAAGCTAGTTTTCATAGCACGATCCATAATTTTCATGACAATACTCGAGAAGTCCTGAAATTTCATCTTGTTCTGGAAATGTCTTAAAATTCTCTGGCATGGCCTGTAATTTTATCCATTCCCGTTTTTTTTTCTTTTTTTTTTTGCTCTGCACAGTGTTTAGTTCAATATTTTTCTTGTGATCCGGGTTTGGAACCAAGTGTCCGGGAATTCAGTTTTCGGCTTAAACGCCCTTGCATGTTTCTTACGCCCCAAGAGGAGAAAGAGTGCATCTGGAGAATCTGAAACCATACAGATGAAAATTGAATTAGCCAATGTTTAAAGAAGTTTTCTGATATGGCCTGTGGAGGCCGAAATACCGTCGACCCAAAAATCAAAATGTGCGCCACCTAACGGGGATATTTTTCATAGAAAAAGCTCAAAGAACCATGTAAAATTTTGGTCTTTTGGTAGTGTCTGGAGAATTTCCTGAAACATACTCTTAGGAGAGCAGATACAGTTCCAAACGCAAATAGAGTATAACCACGGTTATACGTTTTCAGTTATATGTTTTTTACTTTTATACATAATTCCGTGCTAGTCCCGATATTTTACTGTAGTTTTTGTAGCTTTTTCAATTCGATTATACGCATTTCATTTTTACGCTTCTTTCGATTATACTTCGCATTTTGAATTTCAGGTTACCAAAACTACACTGTCCTTTGATTTCTTCTAATATGTAACTCGGTGTGTTACGATTTTGAGAGAATTGGAATTGGGTTTCCTTTTTTTCTTTCTTTCTTTCTTTCTTTCTTTTTTTTTTTTTTTTTTTTTTTTTGCTGTCATGGAATGGATGATGCTTCTAAAAATTTTTTTAACTAACGTTCATACTTCTCCTTTTTAACTGAATTAAAGAAATCTGAAACAAGCGGAATATTTTACTCCGCACTAATGCTGAGTCAACTAGTTGACAAACTTCTTTGAAGAGAGCTATGCTTATAAGTAAAGAAAATGTAATAAGGTTATCGAATGTAAAAAAAATCGTATTGGGCTTTACTACCTAGTATTTAAAAAGTAAGTGTTTTTTTTTCATATACTGAAAGAATGAAATCGTACAGATTACTTCGTTTTTATAATGAATTTAGAATAAAGAACTAATACAAAAGTCAAAATAAACATAGATTCAAGGTACAAAACAAAGTACATATATTTTGTGCCTAAACAACTGAGAATGTTTTAATAAGAAATGGGCAACCTTCGACCTTGGCACGAGTATAAAAAAACTGTACATTGTAACAACCATAGCAACCGGCACACTTTTTTGTTGCCCATGCGCCGGTACTGCGCGGTTTAATAAGCGTTGCTTTGTGAAACCCTAGCAAGTGTTTTCGCACTGTGATTTTTCGAAAAAATGGATGTGAAAGAGAAACAAAGATGCGCCATTAAATTTTGCTGTCGACTTAAGAAGCCTGTCGGAGAGATTTTCCACCTTATGCAAGAGGCTTATAAACATGAATATCTAAGAAAATAAACAATTTACAGATGGCATAAAGAATTTATGGATGGTCGCGAGTCAGCGACTTTAATCACGCACTGGAGGAAGAGCTTCAACGAATGTTACAGAGATAAACATCAATACAATAGGTGTTATTACACAGGAAGACAGACACCTTATCAGTTAGAGATATCGAAAACATGGTTCACATTTCAAAATCATCAATTCACAGACTCTTAACCAAGCATTTGGACATGAAACGCGTTTGTTCAACTTGGGTTCCCCGTTTCATTTCATGTGTGGACCAATGCAAGGTCCGACATGGCAAGTTCTGTCGTTTCTTATTTGGAGAAAATGAATATTAAGTTGATGCCCCAACTTGCATCCTCAGCTGGAATGCTTTGGGACCTTTGACACGTTTACAGACTGCAAAAACATAAATTTGTCGGTCACGATGAATCGCTTCTTCTCGCTCCGAAGTGAGTTGCTCTAACGGACTTAGCTACACCGACTAAATGTATCGCTGCATATTTGTCGTCTTGATATATGCTTCACCTCTGTAGTACATGACAAGTCAACTTGGAGTTCCAACAAATATGCGGACATCTAGTCGACCATTTACACCCATTCATGCCCAGCATGCATCACAGAGGCAATCGCGTATTCCAGCAAGATATCTGTCCATCCCACAGGTCCCACCTGGCTACTGCATAGTACAAGAGCATTGTAATGAATTCGAAGCACTTTACTTGCCACCTTGAAGACCGTATTTAAGCCCTATCGAACATCTTTAGGAAACCGTCGAACAGGCGGTTCGTGCAACGTGTCCCAACAGCTACGAACCTGAGCGAATTATATGTGCAGCTTTGGAGGAGACATGACTGGAGGTAATTGCAGAACACTTTCGTATGATCGCCGTTATTCGAACAAGAGGTGGCCCAATGTGTTACTGCATGGGCAGGTATCTCTCATTCAATGACACTTCAGTATGAACACGTCAGCATCTAGCAAATAAGTAATAAAATGTGCGTCAGAAAGTTCTGGAATATTCCAGGTTTGCGTGATCCATAAAAAACGTTTTTAATCCTTCTCTTAAAAGTTGAGTCCGCTCTCATTTCCAGGTATCAGAGCTAATAATAGAACTCCTATTCAGTTGTATGTGTGTCATCAAGTTGGTCACTGGCGTTTTCATAGATTTTTCTATTCCTTCATAAATTAGTAAGCTGTGTAACATAATAAGATGACAAACGAAGTGAAAAGAGTTGACTGGTCACCTAGAAAGCGATGTAAAATAATACTAACTTTGCGTCAAGAAGGCTACACTTATGAAGAAATCATAAGCAAAGTAGGTAGAAATACAACCATAGGAGGTATTTATGAACTGTGAAAGAGGTATCAGCAAACTCCTAAATGAGTTGCTCTAACGGACTTAGCTACACCGACTGAATGTAACGATGCAGATTTGTCTTCTTGATGTATGCTTCACCTCTGTAGTACGTGACAAGTCAACTTGGAGTTCCAACAAATATGTTACAAGTCAACTTGGAGTTCCAACAAATATGTTACAAGTCAACTTGGAGTTCCAACAAATATGTTACAAGTCAACTTGGAGTTCCAACAAATATGTTACAAGTCAACTTGGAGTTCCAACAACTTGATCACTCGTCCTGATGATGAAGTGCCGGGAACTTCGAAAGGTCTTGCGCAGTTAGTCATGCTTTTTAGTATTAAAGATTTTTTGCAACTGTGCGTTTTTAATACTAGTTTTTAATAATTCTATTGCATATCGTGCACAGACGGCTATATATTTTAAGTTATCAGCAAACTCAGTCAATTCAAAACCAAATTCGTAAACGCAGTAAAAGGGGCACGACAGCATGTGGTTGTAGAAAAATTAAAAGACAAAGTGTAAAAGACTGAAAAACTAAAAGTGTAAAAGATTAAGAGACAAAAAGTATAAAAGGAAAGGATGAAAAGTGTAAAAATGTAAAGTGTAAAAGACTGAAAAACTAAAAGTGTAAAAGATTAAAAGACAAAAAGTATAAAAGGAAAAGATGAAAAGTGTAAAAGTGTAAAGTGTAAAAGAGTGAAGTATGTAAAAGTGTAAAAGAGTAAAGTGTGTAAATGGAAAGTGTGTAAGGTGTGTAAAAGTAACGTGTGTAAAACAGGTTAAAAGTGTGTAAAGTGTAAAGTGTAAAAGAGTAAAGTGTGTAAAATTGTAAAGTGTTAAAAAGTAAAGTGTGTAGAAGTGTAAAGTGTAAAAGGGCGAATGTGTAAAATATTAAAAGACTAAAAGTGTTACAGAAAAATTAAATGTATCAGAAAAAATCATCTGAGTCGATTCAAAAGAGTTGTCTCAATGTGGTTTGAAGATGAGTACTAGAACTGTTAGACACAGACTCAAAGACTGGTTTAAATTCTAGAATTCCAAGGGAAAAACATTTTATCTCCCAAACAAAGAAGAAACAGATCAGAATGGACTAAAAAAGCATATTAATTGCTTTGAGAAACAATGGGACAGAATCGTCTGGAGTCACGAGACCAGAATATCCATATTTGGTAGTGATGACGTACGAGGGAATGCTGAAAAGTTCTGGGCCTAACCCATTTCCTGTAATTGTAGCATTATTTTGTCACTGCATCTCGAAAGAATTATCTTTTGTATTGTAAAATGCCAATTTGTGGACTAATAGCTCTTTTATTTTGCAGATGTTTGACGTCCTAAACTGAATCATGTGAATGCAAAGTGTTGAATTTTCGAATGTAGAATTCCTGACTGTCATGAAATTTCTGTTCCTGTAGAAGAAAACTGCAAAGGAAATCTATGAGTGCATCACGCAAACATTAAATGTCAAGTGCCCTTCATATTCCACTGTGAAGAAATGGTGTGCCAACTGTACAACATGGAGACTTTGAAACCGAAGTTGCAGCAAGATCTGGGAGACCATCAACATTAACAACACCCGAAATTCTTGATCGTGTTCATGACTTGTTTTTATCAGATCGGCGAATCTGGGTTAAAATAATAGCTGAGACACTGGGGAAATCCAGAGAACGTGCTGGGTTCATAATTCATGGACACTTGGATATGCAGAAGACGTCAGCGAAGTGGGTGCCCAAATGTTTGAAGGCCAATGAGAAATGACGAGTGGGCAGTCCTAAATCGGTTTTGCAGCATTTTGAGTGATCTAGTGATAATTTTTTGCCGCAACTTGTCACTGTTGGTGAAACATGGTTACATCACTACGATCCAGAGACGAAACAACAGTCCCTGAAGTGGCGGCACTCGGGTTCTCCATGGCCAAAGAAATTCAAGACTCAAAGTTCAGCAGGAAAGTCATGGCAATGCTGCTTTGGGGAGGGGAGGGGGATTCGGAAGGCGTTTTACTGACTATCTCCCGAAGGGCCAAACAATAAATGCTGAATACTATTCCAACTTGCTGTGCCGATTAAAGGAGGCGTTAAAGGAAACAAGTTAGTAAAATCATGCAATGCATTGATTATGATACGCTTTTCAACATACCGGAAATTATTACTCAAGTTATATGGATAATGGCTGTGGAATAAATCTCGCTTCTGTGTCTTGACCTTTGACCCCATTTCCATGATATTCAACAGACCCGGTTCACTATACCTCTGGAACAACATGATAAAGTTTTGTTGCAATAGAAGCTGTTTTACGTAAGTTATGAGAATAATGGCTGTGGAATAAATCTTGCTTTTGTGCAATGACCTTTGACCCCATTTCTTTGATATTCAACAGAACCGGTTCACTATACCTCCGGAACAACATGATAAAGTTTTGTCGCAATCCAAGCATTTTAGGTAAGTTATGATGTACAAGGGCAATGGAATGGATCCCACCCCCAGTGTCCTGACCTTTGACCCCATTTCGTCCATTTTCAACAGGGTTCGTCCCCAGTGCCTCCCTACCACATCCTAAAATTTCATCGAAATCGAACAATTTTTACGCAAATTATGACGCATAAGGGCAATGGAATATATCCCGCTCTTATGCCCTGCCTGACCTTTGATCCCATTTCGCCCATTTTCAATAGGGTTCGTACCCAGGTGGTTCCCTACCATATACTTATATTTCATCGAAATCGAACCATATTTACGCATGTTATGATGCATAAAGACAATGGAATGGATACCGCTTTTATGTCCAGGCCTTTGATCCCATTTCGCCCATTTTCAATATGGTTCGTGCCCAGGTGGTTCCCTACCACATACTAATATTTCATCTAAATCGAACCATATTTACGCATGTTATGACGCATAAAGGCAATGGAATGGATACCGCTTTTATGTCCAGGCCTTTGACCCCATTTCGCCCATTTTCAATAGGGTTCGTCCTCAGGTGGTTCCTTACCACATACTGTAATTTGATCGAAATAAAATCATTTTTACGCAAGTTATGACACATAAAGGCAATGGAATGGATCCAGCTCCTATGTCCTGACCTTTGAATCAATTTCACCCATTCTCAATAGGGATTGTCCCCAGGTGGTTCTCTACCACATACTAAAATTTCGTCGAAATCGAACCATTTTCACGTGAGTTATCGTGCGGACGGACAAAGCTGGAGCATATACGCTTCTTCAACCTACGGTTGGAAAGCGTAAAAAGGCGAGGACAACTGTTGTTCTCTTTAGCAGGACAATTCGCCGGCTCACAATGTTAGCAAGACAATGGATGTTTTGAAGGAACTGGGGTTTAAGTGCATAGACCATCCACCCTACTCATCAGACATTGATTGCTCCATCGGACTATTTCCTGTTCCCAAACCTAAAAAAGTTTGAAAGGGGAAATTTTTTCGAATGATTCGGAGGTGATATCAGCAGCAGGACAGTATTTGGGTGAACAGACTTCAGATTTTTTTTTTTTTTTTGGAAGGGTTAAACAACTTCAGGAACCCTGTGCCAAGTGAGTTGAACTTCTGAGTGAATATGTGGAATAGTCTGTAAGTTTCATGGCTTTAGCCCATTTCCTTCTTGGTGAGGCCGAGAACTTATCAGCATACCCTCGTAAATACGTAAGAGCCGCCCCGGTGGCGCAGTGGTCTAAGGGCGTTGGCCTCTGATCATTCGTCCGTAAGGGGTCCGGGTTCAAATCCCGGTCAGGCATGGATGTTGTGTTTGTCTTACGGCACTGGCTCTCTCCCTTCCCTGGAACCAGTGACCCTAAATTAGGGACGGGCGACTGCTTATAGCCCATTGAGTTGCTCACGGCGGTCGTTAAACCTCCAATCAAAAAAAAAAAAAAAAAAAAAAATACGTAAGAAGAACACATGGAGAAGGTTTGCTGCCTGAATACATTACAACTATCATGAAGCATCTTCAGTCTCAAAGTCTCCACGCTGGAAGTTGACAGACCATTTTTTCACAGTGGAATATGAAGGGTCCTTGTCACTTAATGTTTGCGTCAGACACTCATAGATCTTCTTTCCAGTGTTCTTCTGCAGGAACAAAAATTTCATGAGGGCCCGAAGTTCCACATTCGAAAATTCAACACTTTGCATTGAAATGATTCAGTTCAGAACATCAAACATTTGCCAAAAAAAAAAAAAAAAAAAAAAAAAAAAAAAAAAAAGAAAAAAAGAGCTATTAGTCCACAGATTGGCACTTAAAAAATCACTCTTTCGAGCTGCAATGACAAAATAATGCTACAATTACAGGAAGTGGATTAGGCCCAGAACTTTTCAGCATCGCCTCGTATGACATCAAAAGGTGTGGGCAGAATTTGTATGATTAACGGTACTTCAAATGGCAAAAAGTACATAATTGATTTACCTGAGCCAAAACTGAAGTCGTGACCTTTTCCAGGATAACGAAGCCTATGTATTTCAACAGGATTCAGCTCCTTGACATGTTGCTGCTGTGTGCAAACAGTTTCTTCAGGAAAATCATATTATGCTGCTATTAGGGGTATGGAAATGTTTCCGCCAACTCCGCTAGCGGACGCTGTAGGGGTCTAACCGGCCGGCGACCCATGCTGTCAGTTCGTACATGAAGCCAAACATGGCGGTCGATAAAGTTCATTTGAAGCACTGTTTGCTATTCATGTTTAATTTAGAAAAACGTGCGAGTGAAGCATACAGTTCAATATGTTAGGCGTATGGCGAAACGGTTATGGGTGAGCGGACGTGTCGAGAATGGCAGAAAGGGGACCTAAGCTTGGAAGACAAGCCACGTGCAGGTAAACCGCAGGAACTCGCAGACGAGGAGCTGGAATCACTGTTGCAAGAGGATGCCACACAATCGACCACGCAGCTGGCGAAACGTTTGAAAGTGGCTCAATCGACGGTGGTACGGCGTCTACAGGCCTTGGGGAAGATCCTGAAGATTGTTAAATGGGTTCCGCATAATTTAACGGAGCGTGATATTGGTCAGCGATTGTGCCTCTGCACGTCGTTGCTGAAGAGGTTTCAAGAAAAGAATTTCTTGCCGCCCCGGTGGCGCAGTGGTCTAAGGCGCTGGCCTCTGATCATTCGTCCGTAAGGGGTCCGGGTTCGAATCCCGGTCGGGCATGGATGTTGTGTTTGTCTTACAGCGCTGGCTCTCTCCCTTCCCTGGAACCAGTGACCCTAAATTAGGGACGGGCGACTGCTTATAGCCCATTGAGTTGCTCACGGTGGTCGTTAAACCTCCAACCAAAAAAAAAAAAAAAAGAATTTCTTGTGGAAGGTTGTTAGAGGTGATGAAAAATGGTTCTATTGCGGCAACACCGTACGAATGCGATCCTGAGTCGACCCAGACCAGCCATCAACATCCACTGCAAAACAGGATATTAGCGGGAAAAAGGTGCTCTTGTGTGTGCGGTGGAATATGTATGGAATGCTGTACTTCGAACTGTTGAAACCGGGCTAAACAATCCCTGCACAACGATATAGCGATCAGTTGATGAAACTGAACGCCGCAATCGAGGAAAAACGCCCATGCACAAGTACAGGACGACGCCCAGTCATCCTGTTGCACGATAATGCCAGACCACATGTCGGTGCCACCACAAAATCAACCCTTGAATAGTTACACTGGGAGGTTTCACCGCACCCGGCTCACTCCCCGGACATTGCACCCTCAGACTTTCATCTGTTTCTCTCTATGCAACATGCCTTAGCCCAACAGCGGTTCACAACACTTTCAGAGGTGGAAAATTTCGTCACTGCGTTCTTCAGCTCAAAACCCGAGTCCTTCTATCACAGGGGCATTCATTTGTTGCCTGAAAAATGGCAAAAGGTCATTGATGCTAACGGCCAATATTTCGTTGAATAAATGTGTACTGGTCTCCTTTCAACGGCAGAAACGTATGCATTCCCTAATAGAATAGCTAGATATTAGCCCTGATCTGAGTCTAATAGAAAATCTGTGGGGCCGATTAAAGAAGATTGTTAAACAGAAGCTACCAAGGAATAAAGAACAATTAACAGAAGCAATCATACATTCTTGGTTTCAAATCATAACTCCTGATGAACTAAAACGCTTTGTTCACTCCATGGAACGCCGTTGCAAGGCTGTATTTGCAGCAAAACGTTTCTCGACTAAGTATTAATAGAAATTGTGAGAAGTTATGAAATGCACTTTGTTATAGTTTTCTGTGTATAACTTCTCTTAAAATGCAATTTTTAATAAATATTACATTCCGGATTAAACTATATTTCCAATGATATACACGGTCGTATCAGAATAAAGTGACCACACTTGGAATCATAGCGTAAGCGCCCAGGCGTGTCACAGAGTGCACGTGACAAAGTTGACCACACGGAGATATATATATGAGCCATAGTGCGTAACGTGAGCACAACAGGCAGAAGAAGTGATTTGATAGACGTTCAAAAAATAATTATCATCGGCTGACGCGCCAAGGGTGGAAGAGTCTCAGTAACAGCATACATCGTGAGCTGTTCGCCCGCTGCTGTAGTAAGGATGGTGTATTAAGAATGGACCTCTGGCACACCAAGTACCTCTCGAAATCATAATTGTGGAGCGCCAAGGGCCATCGACCCCAGAGAAGAACGTGGCCTCCGTTGACTGGTAAAGGGTAATCGAAGTGCAACAGTGCAGCAATTGACCACGCAAATGAAAGCTGGGGCGCCCAGGAACGTGTCCTCGATAACAGTTATGCATGGGCCTCCGGAATCGACGCTGAGTGAAAGCGCCCATGTTAACCCACGTCCATCGGCAACAGCGCCTGTAGTTCGAATGGGACTTCCGTCATTGGACAGTGTAAGGGTAGGAAATGGTTGTCTTTTCCGACGAATCGTGGTTTCTACTCCACAGAAGTGACGGGCGATGGCGGATATGACGTCATACACACGAGAACCAACACCCGGACACGCTTGTTGGTCAAGTACAGGCCGGCGGTGGCAGTGCGCATGTTTGGGGGATGTTTTCCTGGTATGACCTGGGACCGCTGGTACCACTGGATGGGGCCCTGAACGCCAATGGCTACCCGTCCAGCCTCGCTTACCACATGCATCCCTTCATATTGGACGTTTACCCTGGTGGTGATGGTGTCTACCAACAGGACAATGCGCCTTTCCATGTCACTAAGGGGATGCGTGGCTGGTTCCAGGAACACCACAGCGATGTCTCCGTTCTCCCTTGGCCGGCGACATCGCCAGACCTCAATCCCATAGAGCACTTTTGGGAGACTTTCGAGTGACTGGTTTGACGTGCCGACCCAAAACCACGTCATCTCTGGGACATCCGTGCTCTGATGCAGTCCGAATGGGCATGTGTGCCTTGGGAAACCTTCCAGAGCCTCACTGCGTCCATGCCACGCCGTCTCACCACTGTCATCCGGGCCAAGGGTGGTATTCCCATTATTAGGTAGGTGATCAAATTATTCTGATACGACTGTGTATAATTTTACGGTATTATTCTGAAAAAAAAACTGATGCTATGAGATATCAAGCGTCAGCAATACAAATTTTCCAGAAGGTTTCCACAATTTTGGCCACTAGAGCATTAATAATTTGTTATTTTGGCCACTTAAAAGAAAAAGTCTGTTTTAGGTAGGGGATATCACCGTAGCGCCCCCCCCCCTCTACAGCCCTGTAACGGAACGACAGGAGCAGTTGCAAAATTCGGAAATTTTTGCGAATGGTTACATGTCTTTGATACGAGATGTCATGGCGAAAATTTTAACCTCTGGTGAATTTCGGAAAGACCTGATCAATCTTTCTGTTGGTTTATCGGAGATTAATTAATGCAAAAATTTTCTCCCATGACATACGTTAGAAGAAAATTCCTGGTTGAAAGGCAGGGGAATTCATGCGCAAAATTCGCTTGTCTTAATCACAACCAGGAAAACAATGTGGAAAAAAAAAGAGAATAATATTTGATTTAACTGACTTTGGGGTTTTGAAAATAATTAATTTATGTGTTCTTTTATCGCGATAGGAAAAGGCGAGTAGGTGTGCAGCTCAGAGAATCAAAATTAATTTTAGTTTAACATCACGGAACGAGAGAAAAAGAAAATTAAAATTAGTGATTTTCTGCAAAGCAAGAATTCGCCATTTTTCGTTCCTCGTTTCCAACGTCTTGAAAAGTCGCCCAAAAGTGCAACATCTTTTCGTCTTTTGGGTAAGGAATTCAGCAACAGAATCTATTTTTAGACCTCAGGGTCAAAAGCTGGGTCCCTACGTGTGAAGGTCAGAGTGTCATCCCTGGCTTGCGTGGGAGTGAAATTCCGTTGGGAAGCTGTGAGTTGCTAGGCTGAAGTTTCGACCAATGGGAGGGGTCAGCGGTTTCAAGCAGCCCAGAGTTTTATCCGTTGAGAGAGCACACTTTTGTTCTTGTCCTCTTGCTGACCGGCAGAGAAAGAGGGGACGGCGGGGTTTTTTTCGCCTCGCCTTTTAGTGGGAGAGGACCCACAGAAAATCTTTCCCGACTGCTTTTGTGCTCTTTGCTGACCACCATGATGTGACACCCTGGTTCGGATCCAGCTTATGGAAGGTTTGACGAAGCAGAACGCAGTTAATGCGACCTTCCGCCGGCCGGGAACTTTCCCTGGAAAGGAAAAATGTCGGGAGGCTAAGACGATGTTGCTCGTGTAGAGAGAACGTAGCCGAGAATGGCAAGACATGCCTTCTCCCGTATTTGATATCCCACAATAACATATATACAGCCTCTCCATCTGTTGCTACTCCGAAAAGGAGGCCTGCTTCAAAGGCCGGAGGAAAGAAGCCAAAAATAAATAAATAAATAAATAAATAAATAAATAAAGGTTCCATCTCATCCCAAAGTTTCGAAAATGGTTACCTCGGCTATTAACCGTTGGAGGAAGAAAAGAAAGAAATACTAACGAGACTGTGGTTGTGCCAGGACTGTAACAAGAAAAAAAATTAAAAAAAAAAAAAAAAAAAAGGAGACGCCAGCTCAAAGGTAATGCTTTAGTCCATATCTTTTATTGTTGATACATAAAATCCCACGCAGGGTATCTAAACTTCGAGCTGAGCATAAGAAACAAAAAGAAAAAGAGCAAGTTTTTTTTTTTTTTTGCCTCTGATTATGGCTGTGTTGTCATTCAGTTTTCAAAATTACAATTTATTAGTTCCTCAGGTATGAGTTCAGAAAAAGAAAGAAAAAAAGAAAGGGGAATTGAAAATGCTTTCATTTATGTTTTTTTTTGTGTTGTCATGTCTGGTATTTTAGCAACTTCCCAGGCCAGTAAAGTTTGATGTATCGGAAAAATTTGGTTTAACGTTTGAGCACAGTAAATTTTGGTGCATCGATAATAGTTTAGTTAGGCATGTGATAATTGAAAAGCAGTGTTATTGTGATGTCGTGGGTGATGAAATAATTGTAAACATTTCTCTCTAGTCTTTTACAGCGTTGAGTTATTATTTTTTTTGAGTGAAGATAAATTATGGGATGATTTATATTGGGATTTTGGGAACATATAGTGTGATGAAATTGGAAACCTAAAGGGTTGTTTACATTCTTGGAGTGTTGAGTGTCGAAATTGAGATGGTAGGAGTGTTAATTGAGGACCAGTATTTTACATGCTCCAGATGAGTGTTAATCTCCCATTGGAAAGGGGTGATCTTAGGGCAAACCGGGAACTTGTCCTAGGGCAGAGGGCTCTGAGTAGGGAATTTTCACCAGGATGCGATAGGTGCAGAATAGAAGTTAAAGTATTTTTTGTTCTCAAGTTTAGTATTTCACAAAAAGAATGAACATCATGGGTTGAGAAGACACACTTTTGCTCACCAGTTCCAGTATTAATTGTTCTTTTCTTTGGCCTAAATTTTCTTGTTTTTACAAAAAGAGTCTAAATTGTAATTTTAATTTTTAATAAGGTGAAAATATTTAGTGGGTTATGTAAATGGTCAGTGTTATTGTCTGAAGTGGACCTGCGCATTGCCATGGTACAGAAGAATTTCCTTGCTAGTGATTTTTCCTGGGATATATGTGGAGAGAGATAAATGAATTTTCCTGGGATATATGTGGAGAGAGATAAATGAATTTTCCTGGGATATATGTGGATATAGGGATAAGTGAATTTTCCTGGGATATATGTGGATATAGTGATTTTGGATTTCTTGGGATATAGAGAGATAAGTTAGTTTTCCTGGGATATATGTGGATATTGTGATTTAGGATTTCTTGGGATATAGAGAGATAAGTGAATTTTTCTGGGATATAGTTGTGTTAGTTCTGGGCCGGATGTGCCTGGAGTATTTAGGGTTGAAGTACGACAGGCTCTTGCAGGCGTGGTTGATCAAGGTGGGATCATGCATTGGGTCGAAAAGGGGGAGCCCTGAGGACGTGGTTTTTGGGGGAAAACTTGTCTTCAAACCCCCCAGTAGTTTCGCTGCTCACGGAGATATGTACTGCCAGCGAGGGTCGGTCGGGTGTTGCTTCAATAATTGGCGAGATCATGTTAGAGGAAATTCTGTACCTGATGATGATGTGTCACACTTGAGGATTTTTTCCTTTCCCTTTGCCTAGGCTGAAATTGGATTCACGACCCAATTTCACGCCTTCAGCCTGACTGGTATTTTCTTCCTGTGTTGGTTCTCAAAAACCCAGGGTAGTGTCTGAACTGGGGGTATTTGCCTCACCGCTACCTCAGTAATTCACTGAAGGTGTTAAATTTAAGTTTGTTTGGTGATTTAAAGTATCTAAATTTATTTGTTTATGATTTGCTGTAGTGCTAGGGATGTAAATTCTAAATTCTGGTTGTTGGTGTTAGTGAACTTGATATTTAGTTTGGAAATTTAGTTAATTGGTATTTTGAGCTTTTGTTTACAGTATAGAGTTATTAAGTTTCTTGAGCTATTATGTGAAGTGCTGAGTGAGGTGATTTTTATGAGCAAGCTAGTGCAAGAAGATTGTTTGAATTTCTGAATTATGGTGATGTTATGAATAGTGATCATTTTTAAGTTAGTTAGTGAGGTTTCTTTGTAAGTGAAGTAGGTTCATTCAGGGTAGTTCTATAGGTTATGTAATGTTAATTAGTGCTTGTGCTCAGTGTAAATTCTGTTTTGAGGATAATTTACTTGGTTTGTTTACTTGCTGATAGTAGATTTGTTAAAGTATAATTTGTGGCTCTTAAAATAACTGTAAATTTAAATTGAAGTCTTCGAAGCTGGTCTGGGAGATTGCAGAGTGTGCTAAGATTGCTTAGGTGCTGTAAATTTAAATCAATAAGTGTAAAATTGTAAATTTGTCATTGAGCTAACTAGGTGAGAGAGAAGAGAGTACGTTTCAAAAGAACAGAACTTGTCCACTTGGTGGAATTAAAAATAATCCAGTATCTTTTTTGTGTAAGCTATGTGAATCATGGTATAATTTTGGATGCATAAAGTCAATGCCTAGTGTTCAAACCAACTGTGTTGAAATATGTAAAGTTCTGCTGTTCATAAGGCCAGTGGCCAAAGAGAAATAGAAAAGAAATTGAGATTCTGTTTTTATACTGCTGGGTTTTAGCAAACAACAAAAAGGAAATGCCATCTGATTGTCCACTAAATGACCTTATTAAGTTTTTAAAGAAAAATAATAAATACAGGCAGTAGCCTTTAAAAAAAATGTCCAAAATTAGTGAAGTGTGATAAGTTTTGTGTGCTGTTGTCTTCCATGACTTGGTCCCATGTACCCCACCTTAGCTTGACTAAGGCTATCGATCCGAATCCTGTTATTATAAGGTATTTCATAACTGCAATTTTTGTCCTATCCTTTTAAATTGACTTTCACCGCCTCCACAAGTTGTTATTGAACGAGTACATTTTATCTTAGGACTTATAGTGACACATTTTCATACACATGCAACAATATTCACTTATTTTTGCACTTTCAGGTGACTCAACTCTGCGTGAACACAAACAACGCAAACTTTCCAATAACTTCTTGTGGAATGTAAATTTTCAGATGCGTTTTTGTTTAGGATGTTCATGGCCTTCTAATACTTAGAAACTATATTTGTTTTGAAATGCATCCACCCATCTCCCAAATTTAACTTTTCTATAATTTCCATATCAATTTAAATACCAGCATAATAATAATATAGTCGCTTTTGATAAATAAACCTACAACCTTCAAATTTTTTTCACCATAACAGAGAGAAATTTATTCAACCCCGTTTCTAAACGGAAAATAAAAATATGAATTTACGTCATCTAGCAGGAAACTACTAGGGAGGTTCGAAAAGTAACGCACAACAATTTTTTTCTCTTTGCAGTTTGTAAGCAGGAAGTTGCAGTTTAGCAGACAACGAGTTTAAATATCACTCTGCAGACCTGTTTCGCTGGGTCAGGTGTCGCCGTGGTGGAAGACAGTGTGAACGACGGCACAAAGATGTCGCGTCTGTTAGCGTCGTCTACGAATAAAGATCAACGCGGTGTAGTCCGATTTTTGTAGGGCTAAACGGAAAACTTCGACCGAAATTCACAAGGAAATGGTCGAAGTGTATGGTGATGATTGCCTGTACCGCAACATCACCAGATGGTGCAGTTTCTTTGCAGAGGGCAGTGGCAACCTTACGGATTCGACATATTCCGGTCGACCTATAAACGCGTCATCACTGGCCCTGTGAGAGGCATTGAACAGGCAATACTGAGTGACCAGATGATCCATCTGCGCACATTGGCACAGAAGTTCAACCTTTCGTACGGTATAACGTGCGATATTGTGCATGACAAATTGCAATTTCGCATTGGTCAATGCGCGATGGGTGACCAAGAACTTGACACACAACCAGGGGGGACAGAAAATGGTGTCATCCTTGGCCCACTTGATGCGTTACGCAGAAGAAGGACATGAATTTCTGGAAGGTGTAGTGATGGGAGATGAATCCTGGGCGTACCACTACACTCCGGAAACAAAGAAGGTCAGTATAATGTGGAAACATTCCGACTCCCCGCCACTAAAAAACTTCAGTATACCCCAATCTACACAAAAAGTCTTCATGACGGTGTTCTGGGACAGACATGGAGTTCTCCTGGTGGAGTTTCATTCAATGGGGACCAATGTGTATGCCAAAACCCACTATATGTGTTTTTTAATACACCACAATGTGAATACTCAAGAAACGCATATAGCGTATTAAATCCGTTTATTTTTATGACGTAATAAGCACAAAGATTATCACACTCCACTGGGAGGCTTTTTCAAGGCAATGGTAGACATAAAAATGCAGGGAATTGGAACACGTAAGGAACAAAGATGATATTTGAAAATAACCTGGATGACATCATGAGCATATTACATGAAATTTTAGCTCGTACTTACGACGTGTTCCTGTCTTTTAATAACGCATGCCAAACCATTGGTAGTTCAGTAGAGATCACATTATTGCATGCTTCTTTGGTGGAGAGAATTTCGACAGTTTCCCTGATGGCCGTCTTTTTAAAGTTCGTGTAAGGGGCAATTCTTCTAATACTATTCCGTACTTGAGCGGCCGATCAATGCATGAATTCTCTGGCCAGGGCAGTATTCTGCATGTCTTGGTTAACACTTCGCACGTGTTCTTTACATCTAGTGTCCAAGGATCGCTTTGTCATTCACGTGCAAACTGTCAGCCAGGACATGAAGAATACATCCCTCGCCAGAGAAGTCATGCATTCATCGGCCGCTCCAGTATGAAATAGTACACTGCTGGACAATTGCTAAGGACGGATGACAATATCAACGCTAGCAATCCTAAAATGGAAGGCAGGAAAATGTGGAAATTGGCATAAGTGCGGGATACAGTAAGACGTGTTGTGCGTATGCAAATTTTGGATTGCCGAACTTGTTCGTGACGTCATAGCGCTGATAAGAGATATAAAGGATTTGACGCGTATTGACCGTTGTTGTTCAAACGCAAAGTTGAAAGGGAAATAATCAACTGACGAACTTGCAATTTTCAGTATGTCTTCCCGACATCACCTAGATGATTTTACGCGTGCCCGTATTATTGGCAAGATTGAAGAAGGGCGAAAAATAACAGATGTTGCCAGGGAGTTCGACGTTAGCCACAGTGTTGTTTCAAGGCTATGGAAATCATTTCAAACAAATGGAGAGTGTAGCAAACGTCACGGGGAGGTTGTGTTCGCAGTAAGACACCTGCAGAAGATCGGTACATAGTGCTATCAACAAAAAGACACCGGCGCAGCACAGCTAGTGAGGTAGCAAATCAGTTTATGGCTGATACTGGCAAGCGGATCTCCCGAAAAACTGTCGCCAGACGTTTGCATGAAGGAGGACTATACGCCCGCCGTCCTGTTGTGTGCATCCCATTGTCCAGACGTCACCGTACCGCCCGTTTGCAATGGTGCCATCAACATCGCAATTGGACTGATAACGACTGGTCTGCTGCCCTCTTCTCAGATGAGAGTAGATACAGTCTATCGTCTGATTGTCGACGACAACTGATCTGGCATGATAGTGGTACTGCATATTGTCCAGCAAACATACAGGAAAGGGACCGATATGCGACATGTAGTGTCATGGTATGGGCTGGCATCATGATCAATGGCCGTACGTCCCTCTATGTGCTTCCAACTGGGACTATGACTGGCCAACGATACATTAATGATGTTCTGCTACCTCATGTTCGCATGTTCCGTGGTGCTGTCGGTGATAGATTCATTTTCATGGACGACAACGCAACATGTCATCGAACAGTCGCTGTCCAGGAGTGTCTTGAGAGCGAGGATATTCAACGCTTCGTATGGCCAGCACGTTCTCCAGATCTGAATCCCATTGAAAATGTGTGGGATGCTTTGGGGAGGAGTCTTGCTGGTCGCCAATGTCCTCCAATAGACAAGGACACCCTCATCCGTGCACTGACAGAGGAATGGGATAAATTACCCCAACAGCTGCTTGATAATGTTGTGCAAAGCATGACACGACGTGTGGAATCTTGCATCGCCCTCCATGGTGGCCATATCCCGTATTGACATCTTACGCCGGAACGCCTGCGGACGGTAATTGCATTTTTTTCACGTTTATGTATTCTGCACAAAATGGCCTGTTTGTCCCTTGAACACGTTCCAAAGCTTTCTGGATTTCAGAGCGCAATAAATTGTCTTTCTTGTAATGTCCTGGCATTCTGACATTATTTTATTTCACTTGGCATCCAACCACACTTACTTTTTTATGCGCTATATAGCCGTTTATGATCCGTCCTTAGCAATTGTCCAGCAGTGTATTAGAAGAATTGCCCCTTACACGAACTTTAAAGAGACTGCAATCATTGAAACTGTCGAAATTCTTTCCATCAAAGTAGTATGCAATAATGTGATCTCTACTGAACTCCCAATGGTTTGGCATGCGGTATTAAAAGACGGGAACACGTCGTAAGTACGAGCTAAAATTTCATGTAATATGCTCATGATGTCATCCAGGTTATTTTCAAAAAATCATCTTTGTTCCTTACGTGTTCCATTTCCCTGCATTTTTATGTGTACCATTGCCTTGAAAAAGCCTCCCAGTGGAGGGCGAAAGCTTGGCGAATCATTGTGCTTATTACGTCATAAAAATAAACGGATTTAATACGCTATATGCGTTCCTTAAGTATAGCCAAAACCTACGCTATATGCGTTCCTTAAGTATAGCCAAAACCTACGCTAACACATTGACAACGTTGCGTCGTGCCCTTCTGTACAAAATACCCAACAGAGACGCTGCAAATGTTGCTTCACGACAACGTACGCCCAGATGTTGCTCAAAACGTTCGTGACAAAATTGCGCAATTTGTCTGGGAGATGCTTCAGCATCCACCGTACAGTCCGGACCTGGCTCCTTCGGACTTTCATCTGTTTGATCCCTTGAAAAGATTCCTGGGCAGCTAACGTTTCGATTCGGCTGACGGAGTCAAATCGGTTGTCCGCAGGTGGCTATACTCCCAGAAAACGGACTTATATGAACAAGGTATACTAAAATTGGTAACCCCACGCTGGGATAAATGCTTCGAGCGTCTCGGTTCTTATGTTGAAAAATAGCTAAGAAATGTAGTTTCATTGTGTATATGTTTTGCCCATCTATTAAACTGTCGCCAAAAAAAAAAAAGTGTGCTTTACTTTTCTATCCATCCTCGTAGATCAAGGAAACACGAATAATACATGAAAATTATCTTCACCTGCATGGATTTTCTCAATACAAGAAGAGACAAAGCGACAGCATGTATAAATGTCATTTTTCGGGGATTGCCTTTCGTAGTCGATCCCCTTTTGAAACTAAATTCCAGTGAACAAACTCTCAGTCGCGTTTCTTCCCCCGTAACCTTCAATCCCAGAAAACATTTAACAATTCTTTTAGGTGTGGATTTAGCTAGCATGCCATACTGAACAAATACCCATCATCTGCAGGCTAAACATTCCGTTTTACGACTTAAAGTTAATTTCTGCTGTCTCAATGAAAATAGCTGATCATAAAACATCACATTTAGTCTGTCGCCACCAATTAACTTCGGCAGACACCCATCTCGGACGTGGAATGGCGTCTGTCAGATGGCCTCACCTTCGGTCTCACGATGGCCTCGAGGAAAGTTATCGGGCGTATGTGGGCCTCCCTAGATAACCCATCGGAATGTTCTTCGACGCCTGGAATGCACGGAATGTTCTCAAATGTTTTCTCTATTCGCCCCACTGGGCTGAATAATTCCTATCAGTGTGTACAATCGTACAGTGTTTGAAAGTTACTGCTATCGCTTCCAGCATCTAATTACATCATTACTGTAATTGAAACGGATATGAAGTTTTTCCTCAGTCGATCTTTTATTATAACAATGAACGCAGTGCCTGGGATAAATAAAACACGTAAACCGCTATTCTGTGGAATGGAAAGATAGATTAGCGCAGCTAAAGCGAAGAACGGTCGTATCAATAAATTATTGCACATTTAATAGCGAGTTTGATCAAGATATATTGTACAGAGTACCAAATTCAGCGGGTTTTTTTCACTGTAAAAATAAGTAGTGTGATTTCACGGAAACATTTCTGAAAATAACGTGCAGCAAAGTTGCCCGTAGGCGTCCGTTTTGTAACGAAATTTCCTTATTTAAAAGTTCCGTTTTTTTTTTTAACTTCGATATTTTCACAGATTTTACGTAGTCATCAATTCCTCTTTATTTCAGAACAGTTCATTTCACGCTTTTCTATATATATGCAGAAATTTTGCAATACCGAAGGCGATGAATTTTTCAGCCTTTACGCAGGAGAATCCTTTCTCGCCGGTGGGACTCGAACCCACCGGCGAGAAAGGTTGGTTCAGAAGAAGCCGCGCGTCTTTGTCACTAAGTCAGAAATACCCAGGGACTGCACTCACGTTCATGGTAAGACTAATTGCGTGAATAGTTCGTGAGGCCCCCATGGCTGGATTCAAACATTTTTTCGATTCAAACATGGTGTTATTAAATCGAAAAAATGTTCATGGTGTTAAAAATTTCGTCAGACTGCCGGCACTCTCATGGGTTCACCTCTTTCACCACTTTTAGCTGAGATAGTTTTACAGCACCTTGATAATAATGTCCTTCAACAGTGCCTTCTAAAACCTTTATTTTATATGATATATGTTGATGACATTTTGGTAGCATGGCCACATGCTGTTGATGATTTACATGAGTTCGCCGACCTTTTATCTGCCCCCTTTCCAAATATTAATTTTACTATTGAATTGGAGGATCAGAATTCTTTACCTTTCCTGGATCTGTTCTTGACTCGGTTTCCCTCCACTCGGTTGTTCTCTTTCCGGGATTTTCGTAAACCTTCTTTCAGCCCCCCTTTCTGATACCTTTTTCTTCATTCAGTCCACCATAACACAAGAATGCAGCTTTTGAATTCCTGTTGAACCGAGCTTATACTCACTCATCTTCTGCCACCCTAAGGACCCGTGAAATTCAAAATATTTTTGATTTGGCTAGCCAATTTGGCTATCCTTGCAATTACGTGTTAAAACAATTGCATAAATGCCAACGTTCTAAACTCTCTACATTACAAAGAAATGGCGAAGCTAACACCTATGTAGGTTCCATTGTTTACATCCCCGATGTTGTACAGATCCTGAAAAAGCATGTGCCAAGCAAAATATGGATACTGGAATTCAGACTCAAAAATTACTTTCTTTGGTCAAAAGAGATCGTGATAAAGTCAACCCTTTACATAGACACGGAGTGTACTCTATACCTCTAAAGGCTACTCTCCCTAATGTGCATGATTCCAGATATATAGGATCTACCCTTCGAAATATTTCGACTAGGATTTCTGAACATGCCTACAATGTAAGGAAAGGATTGTGCGCTACAGCATTATCTGGACTGGTTAATCAGGGCTGCCATATACCGGAACAATGTTAAATACTTAGCAACAGCATCCAACAAAACTAATTTTTCTATTTATGGAGAGCATTTTTATCACCTTATTCTCCAACCAATGCTGTAACGATGACTCACCATGTATATTACCATCGTAATGAAGACATTTCATTTTTAATCATTGTACATTTTATCACAATTATTAATTCATACCATCATATTAACCTGTAGTGATTTTTCTTTGTGTATGTGTATATCGTGCTGAACTGCGCTTGCGTCAAATGGAACTACGTCATCCAACCAGTGACTTTAGGTGACTAACCACCTCCTTATAAACAGGAGTTTGGCCCAATATTTTGCCCGATGATGGACCCAGTGTGGGTCCGAAAGTACTAGCATGTTTCTTGTGATGGTTTTAGATGTAAATAAAGTTCATTTTTTAATTGTAACTGAGACCTGCTTTTTTAAATCGTGTAACGACAGCATTGTGAAGGTGGTTATTATAATTTATTGACACGAATCTCCACGAATTCTGGACATGTGTCTAGTTGATGTGACAGTGTTTGCTCAAACTCGCTTCACACTTGGTTCGGTTTACATTCATCCTAACGTTTCACAAACATCACTAGAGGTCTTCATGTTCCGGATGCTATGCAGTTACTCTGCAAACATCAAGAAAATCATACCAAGTATGGTACCGGATACCAAGTGCTCAACGCAAAAGCTATCAAGTATGAAGGCTAAATTTTATATTTAAAAGTTTTGTGAAACAATACAGTATTATGAAGCCAGTACATTTATCCTTTTCGTAAAGATAATTGAAAGTCGTTGTCAGTTTAAACAGATCTCAAGCTCCAAAGCATTCTATTGCTTCGAAATATCCCGATGAAAGAAATACTTAATTCGTGATACGTTCTCCTGCAATAATAATAATAATAGTAGTAATAATACACTGGTGTGCAAAAATTAAGGACGAAGAGGAGAAATTAGCATAACAGCGGAGCGAGTAGGCAGAACGGACCGAAAGACCACTCAGGAGATGGACTAGGGTCCGGTACGGTAGGACATGCGCATATATGCAGCATGACGTGGGGGGGTGTCGGAAAGGTGTAAAGCACACGGACGGTGTACGCTCAGTAATTCGGTGAAAGCTATTGCACGGTGTACATCGGTTTGAACGACGTCGAGTTGCTGCCACCGTGAGATATGGCCAACAGGCAATCCAGTAGACGACATCTGGATGACTTTAACCGAGTTCGCGTCATTGGGAAGTTGGAAGAAAGTCGAAGTGTGACTAGTGTGGCCGAGGAGTTCGGGATCGCTCACAGCATCGTTTCACGAGCTTGGAGAGCATTTCAAACGACAGGAACAGCTGCCGAGAGTTTAGCAGTGGTCGTCCACGAGCAACCACGGCGGCGGACGGCCGGTATATTGTCCTACAAGCGAGAAGAGACAGACGGCAGACACCGGAAGAAATCGCAAGGCACATGCAACAGACAACTGGACGTCCGTTATCGCGTTTTACTGTGACCAGGTGGCTGCACAAAGGTGGTCTATTTGCACGACGACCAGTACGGTGTGTGCCATTAACGTCTGCTCATCGGAGACGGCGGTTTCTGTGGTGCCAGGAACACAAGAACTGGACACATCAGCAATGGGGTCGAGTTCTCTTTACGGATGAGAGCCGGTTTAGTCTCACGAACGATTCTGGACGTATACACATCTGGACGCAATCACATCTCCAACATCATCGAAAGGGACCGGTTTGGAGGTGGCGGAGTTCTCGTTTGTGCAGGTATCATGCTTGGTAGCCGTACTGACCTCCACATCTTTCAAGGAGGTTCAGTCACTGGTGTCCGCTATTGTACCGAGGTTCTCCTGCCTCACGTGCGTCTGTTTAGAGGTGCTGTGGGTCCTGAGTTCCTCTTCATGGAGGACAACGCTACACCTCATCGTACAGTGGCTGTCGCAGAGCTGTTGGAGAGTGAAGATATTCAACGTATGGATTGGCCCGGAAGGTCCCCGGACCTAAATCCAATCGAACACGTGTGGGATCTTCTCGGGAGACGCTTGGCAGCACGTCATCAGCCGCCAGCAACGATTCCGCAGCTGCGATTGACACTACAAGTGGAATGGGCCGCGATACCTCAACAGCTTCTTGACAACCTCGTCCTCAGCATGGATAGACGTTGTAAATCCTGCAACGCAGTCAGAGGTGATCATATCCCTTACTAAAGATTTGATTTTTCTTAGCAGCCGCCTATGATATGGACGTTTCTGTCTTCTGTCCAGTTGTGCTCGAAGCTACCTTTTCAATAAAGTGCCTTTGTACCCTTTGGATTCCTTGTTTGGACGGTTTTGCTCACTTGTCCCATTTTCGTACATCTTGGGGATCTTATGGTATGACTTGAGTCGATGTGGAGCACTTCTGCACGACGTTACATTCGAAAAAGCGTCTCGTCCTTAATTTTTGCACGCCAGTGTAATAAGCATCAAAGTATAACGACCTATGATACGAAGTAAAGGAAATGTGGCATATAAAGAACGTCACTACCATCCCCATAGTAATATCAGCCACAAGAGTTGTTTCTAACACCATCCAAAGCTCTATACAGACACTAGGTGCTCAACCGAACACCTGCAGGGAACTAGAGAAGACAGCTATCATGAACACTAGTAGAATAGTAAGGAAGTTCCTGGACAACTGAGAGAATGAAATACCACTTTCATTCTCTCAATTGTCCAGGAACTTCCTTACCAGGTTTGGTACGTCCTACCCGTCCCGGAAGGAAGAGGAGGAATCATTAAAAACAATATTAATAATAATAATAACCTCACCGAGGGTGCCACGTTGACGCGGTGGTGGTGGGACTTGTGTATCCCGATGAGGTTGAGAGCTATGCTGGTGATAGTATTGTTACCAGCAGGGCTACCCAAGCCAGACAGGTCTTGATTGAGGAGCTAGACAAAGAGTATTCAACTACCATCAACCATTATGAGACGAAACAAAAAGAAATCCATATTGGATCGATCGTCGCTCGGGTCAAGGACCGCGTCAGGTGCTATGGCTCCTGAACACCTGTCGACAAATGGGCTTCAGGACTCAGCAGATCCGTTGAGGAACCACAAACCGATCAACACGTAGAATATAACACACCAGACATAACAGTCATAGAAAATCGGAAAGTCTGGATAATTGTTATTGCGTTCCCTGCATAGGCGCAGCCCCGGGGGTGGGGGTGGGAGATCAGGGACGACGTGTCCCCTTGCTTTTGCAGGGAAAAGAAGCATAAAAATGGGCTTTTTAATCGTACAAAAAATTTCATTCGGGACTTTTTCTTTCTTTTTTTTTTAAACGTATAATAGTAAGACTAAGAGACAAACTTCAACACGAAGATTAATCGCAGATTACGTTTGACTGGTAGAAACTGCCTGACTTTGACGGAATGACTATACAAGATTACAAGGTAAGGGGACATTTTCTTTTGTACCAAATCAGATCAGATCATATGTAGAGGATTTTAGGAGGGGAGTGTCTGACCCCAGGTCTCAAACAACCCTTAGAAATAGGAAGCCGGGAGATTTGGGCTAGAGTGCCCGATATGAAAGTGACACGGAAGCGAGGTAAAAAAGGGAGGAAAACGCCCTTATTTATTCCTGGGGGGGGGCAGTGCGCGGAGTCCGACGGCTTAGCGTGCCCATCCGAGAGGGCAGAGTGCAGGGTAGATAAAGTTCCCTTAAGGAGTTGAGTGTTCGAGTGACGCTGAAATGAACGCTGGCAAATCCCTACGGAGCAGAATCGAATGGTGCCGGGCTATGTTCCGTCAGCATTATAAATACTCAACAACAGCTAAGGCTGCCTAGATTATTAAGGACATACTACCTGAAGTCAAAAGGTTATTCAGCGAAGTCTTTCATTTAATTCGTGTCCTATACTGACAGTGCCAGCATCAACATGTGAAACTGAAAGAAGCTTTAGTGCCTTATTAAGACTTAAGACCTACCTGAGAAGCACAATGTCCCAACAACGACTAAATACCGTAGTTGTTTGCCATGTACATCAAGAAGTACTTGATAGTGTCAATATTAATGAAAACATTCTCTGAAAGCATGAAGAGCGCAGACGAGTGTTTGGGAAATGGTGACATATACAGAACTCAACGGAACCACAAACCTGTAAAATCAGTGTTAACTGCACTGCAGTTAACACTAACAGCCAAGCCAAGTAAGTGTTTCTAAAATTGATTTTTGTTTAAAAAACACTAGTTAAAAAACCCATAAAATAAAATTATGAGATCACTCCCCTCCCATAAAACTTGTTGGATCACTCCGCTCATCTCTATTACTCAAAAGTTATCTAAGGAGGAAATTGTTAAAAGGGTATTTAAAGAAAGGGATTGCAATACGCATACGGACTGTAAATTGATTAGCTGTTGACTTAAACCAGAAAAAAGAAATGCAATAAAATAAAAGCCTGTTTTCCGTGTGTGTGTGTGCCCATCTTCACAATCCAATTGCGCCGATGGTTCCCTGGTGATGCCAGAGTCCATGAAAAAGAGCTGGGAAAAATGACTAAATATGGCCATAGAAGTTACCCGATTATGGACTAAACACATAGCGGTAGTCTCCATTGTCATCGGAGCATTTGGAACGATGTCAAAACAAATTATGAATCATTTTGAAAAATTTCATCTTTCTGATATAACCTACAGAACTGCAGAAGACAGCTTTACTTGGGACATCATTCATATTTTACGCCGATTCTTGACAGATACCTAGGTGGAAACTCTTATCAGCTTAAAAACACTAGTCAATGACAATTTTGTTGTTTATTTTGTTTGTCATAGGCTGTGTTTCATATACAGGGTGTCCGAGATCTATTAGACACATTACAAAATTATGTACAAAAAAAAAAAAAAAAAAGCAACTATGAGCATTGTCTGTTTTTCTATGACACGTATTACTAACATGGTTTCTGTATTTTTGTTTTGCATAATTGTTATTCCCAGAATCCGATAGATGGCGCTAGGTGTGGAATGATGAGGAATGTATGAGAAATGCGCAATCTGTAGTCATGTCATCCGTACAGCAGGAGGCGATGTGTGTGTTATGACTTGCGGAATTAAAGTCTGTCATTAAAGTTAAAAGACGGTACCGTTTAGAGTATGGTTATAATCCTCCGTCAACGAATTCAATGAAGCGGTGGATGAAACAGTTTAAAGAAACTGGCAGTGTAGAACATCGTGGAGAAGCCGGTAGGCCTAGCGTCCGGGGTGAAACGGTTAACCAAGTTAATGAAAGTTTCCGACGAAGCCCCAGGAAATTCGTTCGTAAAGCAAGCAGAGAACTGTGCATTCCGAAATCGACCGTTCACAATATCTTTCACAAGAAATTAGTTTCATGCTTATTAAATTCAAAGAGTGCAAAAAATGCATGTAAATGATCACACTCGGCGATACAATTTCGCTGTGGATATGCTGAATCGAGTGGAAAACGACGAAAACTTTCTCAGTATTGCAATTTTTAGTGATGAATCCACATTTCATGTATCAGGTATTGTGAATCGTCACAACTGTAGGATATGGGGCAGTGAACCGCCTCATGCTGCTATTGAACTGGAACGTGATTCTCTAAAAGTTAATGTGTGGTGCGCCCTATCTCAAAGAGAAGTGATTGGCCTTTTCTTCTTCTTCTGCGAAAAAACCATAAATGGCGACATATTTACTTGGATATGCTAGAAAATTTTGCTAAACCCCAGATCAAAAGATATGACAACGTCGTTTTCCAACAAGACGGCGCGCCACCGCTTGGTCAGCGTGTGTACGTAAATGTTTGAATGAGCATTTCCTCAACAGATGGATTGGGCATGGTGGTCCCATTCCGTGGCCTCCTCGCTCTCCAGATCTAACTCCATTGGATTATTTCATGTGGGGTTATGTCAAGGATCGTGTCTATCAGACGCCTTGTACTGATTTGCAGGAACTGAAAGCAGCGTATCACAGCTGCTATTAATTCCATAACTCCTCAGATGCTTACCAATATATGGCATGAAATCGAGTATCGCTTGGACGTACTACGAGCAACCAAGGGATCTCACATCGAAATTTACTAACTTGTGTAATTATTCGCTAGTCGGTTGCTTCGACTAGCGAATCCTGTGATGGTTATATTCAAATTGATCGGAAACTTGAAACTTGGTCGTTCTGGGTGGTGTAGTGGTTAGCATACCCGGGCGTTTTCTGGGAGAGCGGGTTCGAGTCCCGCTCCAGGACGATGAAAATTTTCAAGTTTTCGGATATTATCTGACTTACCATCCTTGTTACATTTACGCCAAAAATCGGATTGTCATCTTCAAAATTTGTAATAATAAACTTATTATAAACCTATAAGGGAAATTAATGAGCTCTACCAGAAAACAACATGATTAATTCACTCGCATTAATGACAAAAAAAATTTCACAATCGCGTAATTTAAGTTTTACCTTGAACGTAGGTGTGTCTTCCGGGTCTTTCTGGCTCAGTGTTTAAGACGCGGTGTTTCAGCTGAGCCAACCCAAACGGCATCAGATCACGCCGGTGCGGAAGAATTAGATGGTGTAGGGTTTGAAAAATTCAGGGTTTTTGATCTTGCGAAATTGCTGAACAAAAACGGAAGAACCAAGAACTGACTCTTCTGAAATAAACAGAATTACTGACTACGGAAAATCTCTGAGAATTATTTTCATTTCATTTATTGGTCTTGCTGTTACATATGAAAGTTAATAATTCTGAACAGTTGTGCGTAATCATATACACTGAGGAGCAATTGAATTAGAGATACCTGTCTAGTAACGTGTAGCACAACCTTTCGCCCTGATGACGGCGGCGATTCGTCTCAGCATGGCCTCGACAAGACACCGGAAACGTTGGGAAGCCATACGGATCCACCACCTCTGAACAAGCTCCCACAGTTCACGAAGATTTGATGGAGGGGGGAGTTAGAGCCTCGAACATCTCTTTCGATGGCATACCAGATGTGCTCGATGGGATTGAGATCAGGTGACCTAGCTGGCCAAGGAAGCGAGGTCAGGCCGGTGGAGTGCTCATCCAACCATTCGGATACAACTCGGGGGCGATGGCACGATGCATTGTCTTGTTGCAGGATGAGGTCGCCAGTGGGATGTTGAAGACGCACAAACGGGAGCAAATGGTCGTCCAGGATATCCCGGTAACGTTGACCTGTGAGGGACGATGTCACACGTACCAGGGGTCCCATTTCAGTCCACGTAAACAGTCCCCAGATGAGAATGCCAACCGCACCAGCTTGAAGAGTACCCTGCTGGCAAGAAGGATCCACCGGTTCGTGTGGTGTGTGCCCTACTCGTATCCTGCTATCCGCATGTACCAACGTGAATCTCGACTCATCAGTCCGGGCAACATTTTTCCACATGCCTAGGGACCAGTGGCGATGTTCCCGCGCCCATGCTAATATTTGCATCTTGTGATGTGCGGTGAGCAGCGGTACCCTTGTGGGACGATGGCTTCTGTACCCCATAGAGAGGAGATGGTTCCGGATGGTGTGGCTGCTTACACGTTTTTGTGCACCAGCGTTAAATTGCCGAGTTATTTCTTGCACTGTGGTCCGTTTATACGCTGTGACACTGAGGGCTAGCCGACGGTGACCCCGCTCATCCACACGCTGTTGTCCACGGCAGTTGGCTCTTGCAGTGATGATGGTTTTACCGGATTCGATGTGCTCACGGTGCACGCGTGACACAGTGGCTCGTGAAAATCCCAGTGCCCTCACGACTTCCGAGATGTAATGACTCATTCGTCGGGCCCCGACAATGTGTCCACGATCAAATGCGCTTAGATCTTTCGTCTTACCCATACTGCGTCCGACTCTTACTGATTCCCATCGCATCACTCCTTATATTGTCGGATCGCTGCATACGTCATGTCGTTTCCGTTTACAGGGTCGCCCACAGCGCCATATTTGCATAACGCCAGCTGTCTCTAATTCAATTGCTCTTCACAATAAAAGCAGGGAAGAACAAGAAAAAGGTCTCAATGATCTTCCTAGGTATAAGTCAAGCCAAGAGCATTCATATAACAGCAAAAAGGTCAAAAAAGAAAACAGAAATAAAAAGAGAACGAAGAAAGAAAAGATAGAGTAACATATCTAAGATATAACATGGTAACTAAATTAAATGATATTTAATTGACAGCATATCGAAGGAAATATGATGCTAAAATAATGAAAATTGTGACCTGTCCCCCTACCCAATCCTCATTAAATAAACCCCCATCCCCTGGTCACCAAATCCTCCCCTGGTAAGCTTCCTGCCTTCCCCAATCAGTCGAATAATCCCTGTATCAATCAACTTCCCACCTTGCATTTTTGAATGAGTATTAGTTGTTAAGTAGGTAGAGTGAATTTCTATTTCAACAGATTGGAATTATTAATAGATATTAATTCTGCAGGCAATGAGTTCCAGAACTCTAGACCAGAATAATCTAGCCTTTGTTTAGTAGTTTGCGTTCTAGGGGTAGTAAGTCTCAGCAAAGCTTGGTTTCGAATATTATATCGGTATGTAGCAGTATTAATTTCTATTCTGTCCAAAGTTCATTTTAATTCGTTTATACATAATTTTGACTAAGTTAAAGTGAAACAGTTGCTGAATTATTAGAATATTATACTTGTTCGGGTTGGCTCTGGAATATCTTTTGCCCTGGTAAGTTGCCTCCATTTAAGTTATGTTTAAGATCTATTAATCGAATATACACTGCTGGACAATTGCTAAGGACGGATCATAAACGGTTATATAGCGCATAAAAAAGTAAGTGTGGTTGGATGCCAAGTGAAATAAAATAATGTCAGAATGCCAGGACATTACAAGAAAGACAATTTATTGTGCTCTGAAATCCAGAAGGCTTTAGAACGTGTTCAAGGGACAAAGTGGCCATTTTGTGCAGAATACGTAAACGTGAAAAAAATGCAATTACCGTCCGCAGGCGTTCCGGCGTAAGATGTCAATACGGTTTTAGTCACCATGGAAGGCGACGCAAGATTCCACACGTCGTGTCATGCTTTGCACAACATTATCAAGCAGCTGTTGGGGTAATTTATCCCATTCCTCTGTCCATGCACGGATGAGGGTGTCCTTGTTTATTGGAGGGCTTTGGTGACCAGCAAGACTCCTCCCCAAAGCATCCCACACATTTTCAATGGGATTCAGATCTGGAGAACGTGCTGGCCATACGAGGCGTTGAATATCCTCGCTCTCAAGACACTCCTGGACAGCGACTGTTCGATGATATGTTGCGTTGTCGTCCATGAAAATGAATCTATCACCGACAGCACCACGGAACATGCGAACATGAGGTAGCAGAACATCATTAATGTATCGTTGGCCAGTCATAGTCCCAGTTGGAAGCACATAGAGGGACGTACGGCCATTGATCATGATGCCAGCCCATACCATGACACTACATGTCGGATACCGGTCCCTTTCTTGTATGTTTGCTGCACAATTTGCAGTACCACTAT
Source organism: Macrothele yani (assembly GCA_039090855.1). NCBI lineage: Eukaryota > Metazoa > Arthropoda > Arachnida > Araneae > Macrothelidae > Macrothele > Macrothele yani. The sequence continues at coordinate 95,148,162 of CM076998.1, forward strand.
CACGCCAGATCAGTTGTCGTCGACAATCAGACGATAGACTGTATCTACTCTCATCTGAGAAGAGGACAGCAGACCAGTCGTTATCAGTCCAATTGCGATGTTGATGGCACCATTGCAAACGGGCGGTACGGTGACGTCTGGACAATGGGATGCACACAACAGGACTGCGGGCGTATAGTCATCCTTCATGCGATCGTCTGGCGACAGTTTTTCGTGAGATCCGCTTGCCAGTAGCAGCCATAAACTGATTTGCTACCTCACTAGCTGTGCTGCGCCGGTGTCTTTTTGTTGATAGCACTCTGTACCGATCTTCTGCAGGTGTCGTACTGCGAACATGACCTCCCCCGTGACGTTTGCTACACTCTCCATTTCTTTTAAATGATTTCCAAAGCCTTGAAACAACACTGTGCCTGACGTCGAACTCCCTGGCAACATCTGTTATTTTTCGCCCTTCTTCAATCTTGCCAATAATACGGCCACGCGTAAAATCATCTAGGTGATGTCGGGAAGACATACTGAAAATTAAATTGCAAGTTCGTCAATTGATTCTTTCCCTTTGAACAACAACGGTCAATACGCGTCAAATCCTTTATATCTCTTATCAGCGCTATGACGTCACGAACAAATTCGGCAATCCAAAATTTGCATACGCACAACACGTCTTACTGTATCCCGCACTTATGCTAATTTCCACATTATCCTGCCTTCCATTTTATGGTTGCTATCGTTGCTATTGTCATCCGTCCTTAGCAATTGCCCGGCAGTGTATTTATTGTGAAGAATTTGTAATTGATTAATGTTAGTAAGTATTGTTTGACTCCAGGAAAGTAAACAGTAATCAAAATGTGGACGAATTATTGCATAATATAATAATTGTAATGTTTTGACAGATAGGTTTGTTAGAATATGACTAATTATTTATGTATTTCTGGATATTTTTTTGATAAAACTTCTATATGTAGATTCAATTTTAAGTCATTGTGGAAAACAATGCCCAGATAGGTGAGATTATTAACTAACTCAATCTGAGTAATATTAAGAGAAATGTTAAAATTAAAGGTTTGGTTAGTTTTTTGTCTGGAAAAAAGTAAAGCTTTAGATTTATTGTAGTTAATTCTAATTCATTAGAAAATAACCGGTCAGTATACTTCAAAAGTTGTGTACTGGATAGAGATATTGTTTCACTAATAGTTGGTCCTGAAAAGAGGAGTATTGTATCATCGGCGTAAAGAATAAGGTTTGAGTTAGATTCAATAGTAAATATATCATTAATATATACACTGAGTGGCCACTTTATTATGACCACCCCCTCAGTACTTCGTTGGGCCACCTTTTGCCATTAAAACTGTGTCCATTATTCGTGGCATGGACTCAACGAGATGTTGATGGGTGGTTTATGGAATCTGAGACCATGCTTGATGAATAGCACTTTCCAGGAGTGTGAGATTGCAGGGTTGTGGATCCAGCTGTCTGATGGCTCGTTCAACTTCATCCCACAAATTCTCAATGGGGTTAAGGTATGGAGGTTGTGGGGACCACCAAAGCAAAGTAAACTCACCGACATGTTCCTGAAACCAATCCTGTACAATACGAGCTCTATGGCAGGACGCATTATCTTGTTGAAAGTAGCCATCGCCATTGGGATAAACCATCCATATGACATGATGCACTTGGTCCGCAACGACGTTTCGATATGATGTGCCAGCCAGATGTCGATCAACACGACACGACTTAATGGGCCCAAAGCATGCCAGGAAAACATTCCCCAAACCATAACGTTGCCTCCACCAGCTTGAAGGGTTGTAGCAATGCATTTGGGGTCCATACTTTCGTGCTATTTCCGCCAAATTCTCACTCGGCCATCGACATGGTGGAACTGAAAATGTGATTCATCGGACCATATAATTTGTTTCCAATTATCGACTGTCCAATCCTTGTGCTCCTGTGCGAAGTTTTCTCTTCTTAAATGCAGACAGCAAAGGTGTTCGAAGAAGCCTTCGGCTGCCATATCCCATCCGATGCAGTGTACGGCGAACAGTGCGTGCAGAGATCATTTGAGGGGATCCTTGATTAAGATGGTCTGTAATTTGCTGCACTGTTGCTCTTCTGTTGTCTGTTACCAGTCTGGACACTCTCCGTTCCGCCCGAGCAGTCACTAGTCGTTGACGACCACACGTTGCACGTAGAGACCCAGTTTTTGGCTGACAATCCAGTCTTTAAACACTTTAACAACAGCTGCTCTGGAACATTTCACGAATACGGCGGTTTCGGTGATACTCGCTCCATGGCTCCGAGCTCCTACAATCATCCCACGTTGAAAGTCCGTCAAATCGCATTTTTACCCTTCTCGTCACCCAAAAATCACTTCTACTACTGCGCAAGCACTAAGATTTCCTTTTTTACAAAAGCCTCGCCCTCTGGCTGAAACAGCGTGCAGCCATAGCTCATTTTCTTAAAACTGTCAGGTGGTCATAATAAAGTGGCTACTCAGTGTATATTGAATACGGAAATTAAAAAAAAACCCCGGGAACTTTTGAAAACAGAAATGTCGTTAAAAGACGGACACGTATCGCTAACTTTGCGGCACGTTATTTTCAGGAATTTTCCGTGAATTGCCAACACTTATTTTTTACAGTGTACGTAGCTTACCGTTTGACTTGCTGTCAGGATTGCCAACTGTCAGATTCATCGTAAGGAACTCTGTGGTGTTAAGTAAGAAAATATATAACGAGAAGAAACTGAATTTACATAAGGAGACAGGAAATTAAAGGGAAGGTTAAATCAAAGGTAAAATCAAAGGTAAAATTTCTTAAAATTTTCTCATATCAACAGATGCTCACAACCAGAGTTGGAAGAGCTGATAACGGGTCAAACATTTTGGACTCGGAGCCGACCCGGAGCCGGACGTCATATAATTGGATCCGACCCGGACTCGATCCGGATCTGTAACTGACCTGGACCCGACCCGGACTCGATCTGTAACTGACCTGGACCCGATCCGGATCTGTAACTGACCTGGACCCGACCTGGACGAATCAGCTTTGAACTATGATATACAGGGTGATTCATAAAAACGTATACAGTTTCAATGCACTATAAAACAAGAACAATGTAAGATATTTTATGTTACCTGTAACAGAATTGTAGGGAACGTTTCAAGTTTTTTTAGAGACAGCCACAGATGTTCTATGTGCGCACCCTTAGTCACACGACACACATTGAGCCTGTAATCCATTTCCGCTCTAACGCGAGTTAAGATATCTGAATCAAGTGCAGTGACAGTGGCTGTGGCCCTGACTCAACACCTTGTGACTTTTTCCTTTGAGGGTACGTAAAGGACAAGGTATTCGCCCCCTCCCTTTCCTGTTGATCTAGCGGAGCTGAAACAGCGTATCACAGCCACTATCACTGCACTTGATTCAGATATCTTACCTCGCGTTTGGGCGGAAATGCACTTGATTCAGATATCTTACCTTGCGTTTGGGCGGAAATGCACTTGATTCAGATATCTTACCTCGCGTTTGGGCGGAAATGGATTAACGGCTCGATGTGTGTCGTGTGTCTAAGGGTGCACACAGAGAACATCTGTGACTGTCTCTAAAAAAACTTGAAACATTCTCCTATAATTCTATTACATGTAACATAAAATATCTTACATTGTTCTTGTTTTATAGTGCGTTGAAACTGTATACTTCTTTATGATACACCTTCACACTATATTGACAAAAGTCACTGTACACCTAGAAGAGAAACACAACATAGCATTATTTGACATACATTAGCACAGTGTCGGTCCACCTTTGGCCTTAATGCACTGACCCTTCGAGGCATGCTTTCGACAAGGTTTTGAAACACAGCGATAGCTATGCGCTTCCATTCAGTACATACATAATGCTGTCGCTAACTGTTGCTTAGCAGTAGGCCTTGGTTCCAAACTTCTTATGCAACGCTCTTATTCATCCCATAGGTGCTCTATGGGATTAAGATCAGAGCTCTGTGCTGGCCAGTCCACACACGATACGGAATTATTGTAAAACCAGTCCTTGCTTTATGGCTCGGTGCATTATCCTGCTGGTAGCAACAAGGCTCGGTTCCATAGTATTGCCACAGAGTTGGTTGGGCATAATTGCCCAGAATATTGAGGTAGACGTTCTGGTTAACAGGTTTGTCCACGATAACCAACGGACCGGGACCATACCACGAAAAACATTCCCACACGAGTGTGAACAGTATTCGTGTGGGGGTGTGGGAACAACACACTGTGGTAAATAACGTTCCCCTTGCTGCCGCCATACCCGCACACCTCCATCAGACTGTTGGATCGTGTATCCGGATTCATTAGTCCATAGAATCCGTTTCCATTGATCTACGGTCCACGATAAATGTTCTTTACACCATGCTAAACAAGGAGTAGCATTTCAAGTGGAGATGAAAGGCTTATGAGCAGCCGCACGACTACGGTAACCCATGGAATGAAGTTCTCTGCGAACGTTACGTGTGCATACTGAGGTTCCAGCATTTTTACTCACCTGTATACTGAGGTCTTGTGCATTTCTCCGTCGATTAGTTGTAACGACTCTCCTGAGGCTTCGACGTTGTCTATCACTGATTTTCTTTGGTCTGCCGGTACGTTTTGCTGCTTCATGTACGCCATGTGTCTTTCACTTGTTCAGTACATCCAAAACAGTCGACTTAGGCATGTTTAAAAATCTCTCGGTTTCTCTTATGTGTGACAGCGCTCCGACTCGAGAGATGAACATTTAGTCGAAAACCCATTCCCTAGTTTATTTATTTATTTAATTATTATTTTATTTATTCATTTATTTATTTATTCATTTTTATTAATTCATGCAATTTTTGAAGAAAGAGTACGTTTTATTTTGCCATATACTTTCGGGTGAATCTTTTCTTGTTTTTTTCTCTCCGTCTCCCCTCTCCCAGCACAAGGCGTAAGACTAGCTAGACAGCACAAGGCGTCACAGGACAGACCAACACTGAAAGGAGACCACGCTGGCGACAGCCATCGGCGAGCTGGCTTTGTAGTATGTTTTATTGGGGGCAATAGAAGTGTCCATCGTCTAGAATCCACAATGCGTGTTGGGCAGACCGGAGACTTGTTGGAACCGGGGATAACAGTTTAATTGGGTAGAGAATTTACGGCCGGGAGTAGTATCATGCGGGAAACGTAACGAGAGGTTCTCAGAATTTCAGTGGAGCGGGTAGGAATCTTGACCCCCTAACGAATGAAAGATCAAAATGTTAATTCTCTGACCAGTAAGATTTACACTGGGGAATTTAATTCAGGGAGGCTTGCGTTTGCCAGCTAGTGATTGGATGATGGGACGTTTTGAGGTAGTGTGGGTCTTCTTGGGGGTCGTCGATATTTTTACAAGGGAAGAGAAGAACTTCGTCACTTCACTTTACTGTTACGCTCAACACACTTAAATTTTACTTTTTATTCCTTGTGACTTGTCACTTGGGTTTTTTTTTTTTTTTTTTTTTTTGGTGGCCCAAAACTTGGTCACAGCCATGCGGTATCAGAGACTGGCAACTTGATTGCTGCCAATGTTTCGGCAGGACTGAAGCTACCGTAAGCGGTAGACAAATTTTCTAAGCTACGGATGGGAGATCGCAACCGAGGTTTCCGGATGAACGGACCCCCACTAAGGACCATAAGGGCCCATACGACGGTCGACAAATGCGGATGGAAGTTAATAACCACCGGACGAGAATTCTCCCGGATCCGGAGTGGTCAGCAGCACGATATCTAGGCCAGATTCGGATGTTAAGGTAGAAAATCCATCCTATTCTTTCTTTGGTGTCCCCTCACAAAATCTTTACCGTATCAGTCCACACATAGAGTTAATATTTTTATTGGCAAATAGTTAATTGAGTACAGGTTCCTGTCAGAGAGTCTTAAATCATTTTTGCTAATATCATGAGCGTATATTTATTATTATGCCAAATCATAACCAATAAATTGTTTTTGTTACTTAATTTTGTCTCAGTTCCATGATGAGTGTGTCGTTAACTACAATATGTGTGCTCAACCCTAGATTATTTGGAGAATATATATATATATCTTTTGGAACCGGAACTTAGAAAATCACTTCATTTATGCTTTTTATTTTAAATCTAGACGTTCACAAAAATATTGCGGCACACAGCGGACCCTTTGACTCCCAAAGGAAAATCTGCTGTGTGAAACACAACGCCCCGTCAGTGGATCCTGAAGCTGCGTCAGCCCTAAATCAGGGAATGACAGAATCACAATCCACTCGACACCCCCTTGGCTCCCAATATTACGCCGGGTGAACATAATTAGGAACCCGAGAGATAATATATGGACAACCCACCAACATAACACCCAACGATCTTTCCTTTCTCAAAGTCAGTTTTCTCTTATTTTCACTCAACCTCACAGTGCAGGCTTGTTTTTATACCATTTGCAGCTGTACCGCGCATCTTAACAAAACAGCTGATTGGTTCATTTGCTTTTGAAGGGGTGTCCGGTGACTATTGTCAATATAGTGTATTCATATATATATATATACAGGACATTCAAAAAGTTTCTATGCAGTGGGTATCTCAGGTTATACGGAAATCAAACAAATCTACACTATAGGAACGTATACTCACTTACTTAAAGGAAGTATTGAAACTATCGTCCCTCATTTGCAAGACATAACCTAACTGTTTTACGCATGTTTTCATACACATTTGCGAGATTAAAAAAGTTTCTGCGCAGTGATGTTAAGGCTATTCCACCTAATTTTGATGGCGATACAGTCAAATGTTTTGAATTAAGCAAATTGCTGTATGTTTAATTTCAGTTCTTTCTTGTTTTCTTGATAAAATATCAAGTTTCAGAATATGTTTCAAGCAACACCAATGCTCACAAGCTTATGATGAGTTGAAAGTTTCCAAAATGTAGATGCTGTTTTCGTCATTGCCCCTCAGAAGGAAGGGACACTTTTCCTTCTGAGGACACTGCTCCTTCATATTGCATGACACATCATTTTTCAGTCCGCGGGAACCAGTATCGAGCACAAAATTCCACAGCGCGTTTTATTTTTGAAAAAAAAAAAAAAAGAAAAAGAAAAAAAAATCTTTCCAAAAATTAAACGGAAATAAAACCGGTTGCGGAACACTTTGACCTGCTAAAATTTGTCGACCTGTGACCCGTTTTCATCTTTGCTCACAACAATCATATCTTCATTTATTTATTTTTTTTGGTTTAACGACCACCATGTGCAACTCAATGGGCTGTAAGCAGTCGCCTGTCCTTAATTTAGGGCCACTGGTTCCAGGGAAGGGAGAGAGCCAATGCCGTAAGACAAACACAACATCCATGCCTCACCGGGATTCGAACCCGAACCCCTTTCGGACGAATGATTAGAAGCCATCGCTGAAACCACTGCGCCACTGGGGCGGCCATCTTCATTTTTATGCTATTTGCGCATTTTGAAACAGCGGGTCTGTTACATCAATTAGGGAAAAAAGCTGCTATCTGTCGTGATATCTCAAAAAGAAGTGTGAATTATAAATAAAGGAATAGATATGAATAAAATGGATATATGAGGAATGAATATGAAACATTAAAAGAAGATATTTCGTGATAAACGAAAACGTTACTGTGGAATTTAATATTTAAAAACTTCTTACTATACGCTGCTTAATTATAAGAAAGCTGAATTACGCTTCGTAATGCAAAATAGAAAGTAAATAAAAGGAGTTTACTGCTTTTCGAGAGTAATTAAACAGCGAAGAAGAACAGCGAAATTGCCTTTCCCCTCTCGAAGTGCTACAAAGGGAGAGGAAAGGTAATTTACTTTTTCACTCGCCGAACACACATCGTAGTTTCAAGAGGAAACATTAACGGAAGAATAGAAACTAAATCATCTATAGCCACTTGCATTTAAAATGTCGTTTTAAGAGCTCTCTTGCAAAAAGATTGGTCACTGTGTGTGTGTGTGTGTGTGTGAAACAAATGCATGTCCGCTGAGGACATTTTTGGTGGAGTGTCGAGATCTTTTTTATTTTGGAACTGAAAAGCGTTCTCATAGTTTTGTAATACGTGTTGAACGTCTTGACAGAGGGGCTTCGGCCACTTACTGAGCACGTGGGGAAATAAAAACGCAACTCTCCTCACCAATATTCGCCATTTTGCAACAGTTTTCATTTGCTGAAGCTTGTTTTATTCAGACCTCATCTTATCTTTACGTTAGTAAAAAGTTCATGCATGTACTTTTTCTCTAGGGCTTCATTTAACGTCTTTCTCTCATAGCTAATTGTGCGTTCGTGTTCTGAATACGTTACGTTTTGGCAGCAAGTGTTTATGGCCAGTTGCCATTTAATGTTTTTAACTGTGAATTTGTCGCTGTCCATAATACCTTTTCCGCTTCAATGACATTTGATTGAAGCTGTCTTCACATTACCCCATTGTTTAACTACCTCAGGAAATTTGTTTTGTATTTGGAAGCTTGAGGTATCAACATTTGTTTACTACTTTCTTGCAAATAAATTGCTTCTTTTTTTTTTTCACTTTGGTTGATCTCCGAATCTTTATTCTTTTACTCAGTCTCCTTTCTCAAGCAAAGTAATTACACCTTTGAAAACAAGCACTCGCTGCGCTGCCGTTAAGGCACCCGGAATTGAACACACAGATAAATAAAAACGAATGATCACAGGGACAAGTAGAGAGAAAAGAAGAATTATTAAGCCTCCTTTTCCGTAGACTAGAAGCGGCCTTGCACAAAACAAAAAACAAAAAAAAAAAAGGACGTGTGAATACGGTGATTTTGTTTGGCATAGGGCCAAACACTTTTATCTTGAGATAAAGAAAATCCTAAATCCTAGTATGCGAAGGAAATATATGCTTGTGTTTGCAGTGTCTATGCCGTTTCAGCCGAGAAATGTTTTATTGCCATCTCATTCTAAATTTCGAATTAAAGAATGCAGAACGAATTGTACTAATGCAATAGATTCGCGTAGTTATAATAATACTTTACATCAGGGGTATATATAGAAATTTTTTTTCGGGAGGGGAGGAAGCGGCGACGAAAAATGGAAGTGTTTGAAATCCACCAGAACAAAATAAAAATTAATGAAAAATGGAAGACAAAATTAAACCATTCTTTCTAATGTAAGTTCATGCATTTTATTAAACTAAAGCATTTGTTTCCTAACGTGAGTTGCATTTTAACCTAAAACACAGAAAAAGGAAACACATTCGGGGGGGGAGGCAAAGTCTCCGCCCGTCTGAATACGACCTTGCTTTACATTGGCAGTCGTTCAGATTTTTTTTTATTGAAGATTTAACTACTACCGTGAACAACTCAATGGGCTTTATGCCGTCCGCCCGTCCCTAATTTAAGGCCACTATTTCCAGAGAAGGGAGAGAGCTGTGCCGTAAGACAAACACAACATCCGTGCTTCACCATGATTCGAAACCCGGAACCTACTCGGACGAATGGTCATAAGTCAGCGTTTAAACCACTCCGCCCGGCCGTTTATATTGGCACAGTTTATTTATAATGTATTTATGCAGTTTATTTACTACAGTTTATTTATCGGGAGAACTGGTTCGGATGTATTCTGTTTTGTGAGCTCGTATTATGTGGGGATTCGAATGAAATTTGGGAGCAAGAAAATGATTTAACCCATACGAGTCTCTGTGCGTATTTGGTATATGTAAAGGGAGTTTTTTACCATGGGCAGAGAGGCCCTCTTAGCCGTGACCTCCGCCCCCGCAACCCTCGCATTGCGGCGGGAGAGGGAACGGGGGGGGGGGGGCTCACGCTAAGAGGGCCTCTAACCTCAGCAAAAATATTTAAAAATGTTTTTGGGGAAAATTGCATATGAAGCTGGTTAAAGAAACTGCCAGGAATTTTTACGGCAGCTTTTAAGGAAATATTAAAAAGAACAGGAACGTTTGGTATTTTTTATTATATAATAAGTAAAACATTTGAAAGTCATTTTCACAGTTTTAGTGTTTATAAAACTAGATGACGTTAAAACAGGTACTCCAGAGAACTTGAGGCCCCCTTTTCTTCTCTAGTCTTCTGGAGTAGCTGTTTTCTTGAGGCCCGCTTTCACAGTTCCTATATGTACATTAACAAAAGAATGTGAAAGAAATATCAGTTCAATTAATATAATTTTTATACCAATGAGTATAAGGTGTTGTGCATTACAGTTGCTTGCACATAACTGCTCATCGTTCAGAATATAAAGAATCGAAAGGTGTTCTTGGGGGCGGGGGAAGAACGGAGACCTGTGTCATTTGTTTTATAACAGCGTTAAGAGGAAATAAATTGTCTATGTGCAAAACATGGTGGTATTATGTTAAGTGTGTTATTTATATGTTCAAAAGTAAATAATTCAATGTATTGTTTTATATAAGTATTCAAAAGTAAATAATTCTTAGTTGTCACTTATTTTATTTTTTATTTTTTGCTTACTTATGTTCCGTATTATCGTATAAATCGGAAAAGTTCATATTAGACACTGTCAAACCACAGTTAGATGTTTTGTCATGTGATCGTTTGACATTTCAAGAGAATGGCCTTTTCCAACAGAATTAAATTTGAACGATAACATTAACTTTGGCTTAGATTAATGCTACTAAAAGCATTTTTGTAGTACGTTCTAATGGTATAAAACTAGGGCAATAATTTGAATTACAACGTACACATTTGGGCTTTATGTAATAAAATGCAATAATTTTGGTTTTACGAAAAATACCTCCAGGTTCTACAGAATTTGAATTATTAAAACACCCATGTAAAACCTAGTAAATAAAATGGTGTTTAAAAATTTAAGTAATTGAAAGCTAATAGATTTTCGCAAAAGGGCCTCCAAGATATTTCTTGCGGGGGGGGGGGCACAAGTTTTTCCGGTACGCCACTGACCATGGGGCAGTACATACTGAGGTCTGGTGTACCTCTGTATATACTGTCCCATAGTGGAAGACCTACTGTACAAAAAGTTATATTAACTATTGTTTTTGGGTTTTCATAACACCCTGACACTTAAATGAGAAGAAAAATTCAATATTTTGAAAATTTGTTACTGAAAATCACGAAACTTTTGTTGGAGCACAAAAGTTTTAATCTTAAATTATACAAAATGTTTTAAGTGCCTTTAAAAACAACAAAATACGTACACTTCTCAGACTGTGCATATATGCTGCTTGCTGCTGAAATATTCTTCATAAAAACTAAGTAATAAAACCCATTAAGACCCTGACTTGCAGGAAACCGCAGGTGTTCAACTGACATCAGGTTCAGCTTTGGGAATATGATTTTTCACACGTGAGTCATATTTTTTAGTGTTATACATCTTTCTCAACAGCACTAATGTAAATCATGCATAAAATTCAATACATCGGAAATGGGTGTCGGGAGTAGTTAAGACCATTGTTGCAATCTGATTTTTGAATTGTGTCTCATGAAGTGACGCAACAATGGTTAATTTTATTGTTACTCAACAATATATTGTATATACACACTGAGCGGCCACTTTATTATGATCACCCCCTCAGTACTTCGTTGAGCCACATTTTGCCTTTAACACTGCGTTGATTCTTCGTGGCATGGACTCCACGAGATGTTGATAGGTGGTTTGTGGAATCTGAGACCATGCTTGATGGATAGCACTTTCCAGGAGTGTGAGATTGCAGGGTTGTGGATCCAGCTGTCTGATGGCTCGTTCAACTTCATCCCGCAAATTCTCAATGGGGTCGAGATCTGGACATTGTGGGGGCCACCGAAGCAGAGTAAACTCACTGGCATGTTCCTGAAACCAATCCTGTACAATACGAGCACTATGGCAGGACGCATTATCTGGTTGAAAGTAGATATCGCCATTGGGATAAACTACCCACATGACAGGATGCATTTCGTCAGCAACGATGTTTAGATATGATGTGCCAGTCGGACGTTGATCAACACGAATTAAAGGGCCCAAAGCATGCCAGGAAAACAATCCCCAAACCATAACGTTGTCTCCACCAGCTTGAAGGGTTGCAGCAATGCATTTGGGGTCCATGCTTTCGTGCTGTTTCCGTCAAATTGATGAATCACGTTTGCAACTGCAACCGTGATTCATCGGACCACATAATTTGTTTCGAATTATCGACTGTCCAATTCTTGTGCTCCTGTGCGAACTGGAGACGTTTTCTCTTGTTAACTGCAGACAGCAAAGGTGTTCGAACAGGCCATCGGCTGCCATATCCCATCCGATGCAGTGTACGGCGAACAGTGCGTGCAGAGATCATTTGAGGGGATCCTTGATTAAGATGGTCTGTAATGTGCGGCACTGTTGCCCTTCTGTTGTCTGTTACTAGTCTGGACACTCTCCGTTCCGCCCGAGCAGTCACTAGTCGATGACGAACAGTGTGTGTGCAGAGATCATTTGAGGGGATCCTTGATTAAGATGGTCTGTAATTTGCTACACTGTTACCCTTCTGTTGTCTGTTACCAGTCTGGACACTCTCCGTTCCGCCCGAGCAGTCACTAGTCGATGGTGACGACACGTAGCAAGTATAGAGACCCATTTTTTGGCTGACAGCCCAGTCTTTAAATACTTTAACAACAGGTTCTCTGGAGCATTTCACGAATGCGGCGGTTTCGGTGATACTCGCCCCATGGCTGCGAGCTCCTACAATCATCCCACGTTGAAAGTCCGTCAAACCGCATTTTTTACTCATCTCGTCACCCAAAAATCACTTCTACTACTGTCGCAAGCACTAAGCTTTCCCTTTTTATACTAGCCTCGCCCTCTGGCGGCAACAGCGTGCAGCCATCGCTCATTTGCTTAAAACTATCAGGTGGTCATAATAGAGCGGCCACTCAGTGTATAACAATCGCCTAACACTGTTTCATCACGTTTTACATAAACGTAACAATGTCTCATTGCAATCTGCGTAAATTTCGAGAATCTGATGCTAAATGCGATAAAAGCCATTACAAAAATGCATTTTTGACGCTAAGAAAACGGGGCATCGTAGCAAAATTTGGTTTACTCTTGATTCTCTTGGAGGTAGGGAGGGAACTTCCTGCTATTAACGAGAACTTTAAAAATATGTATAACACGATGGGTGAAACCTGCAGATAAAAAAGTAAAAGTTACCAATCCCTCTCACACACTTGGGATTCAGCTTCTCTTTCTGAAATTCTCAGGTCAGATTTTACACAGCTTATGCATTCCCAGATAGAATTTCATAGCTACATCACATTCCATTGGTGTCAGCGTCATTTCTTCAGTTCGTCTAAATCTGAATAATATGTAATAATAATAAATATTGTTTTTCAAAAAATAAACAGTCGAGTAAGTAACACTATTGCCGCCGTAGTTTAGTAAATATTAACTTCTATGACTGACATACATGTATCTCCTTTCATTGGTTTTACAACGGTAACATTCATTAATCCACCTACTTCAGTACAGCTCAATGTCAGGAGTTAGTAAACCTTCTTGGTTGTTTTTATGACTTCATTCCACTCACTATGTACTCGACTGCGGCTCCGTGCGGTCGAGAGTAACGCGAATAAATGCAATGTGTTATACGTAAATCAGCTGATACTCTCGAATCACCCGTTTTATTTCACATCCACAAAGGTCTTCCCATGCGAGAGATGCATAGCATTAAATACAAAAAGTACCACCAGGGTACTTCCTCTCTGACAGACATGGAAACGGGTAAGTGGGTCAACGGATCGACTGTTTCTAGTGGGTCAAGGTGTTCGCGACTCGATTTCGACCCTGTTTTATTTCCGTTTTACTTTAGAAAAGAAAAACAAATGCGCAGTTTGGAATTTCATGTTCGATACTGGTGTCAGCGGATTGAAAAATGATTTGTCATGTAATATGAAGAAAGAGTGTGCTCAGAAGGAAAAGTGTTCCTTTCTTCTGAGGGGCAATGATGAAAAGAACATCCACATTTTGGAAACTTTTAACTCATCATAAACCTTTAATAATTGGTGTTGCTGTGAAACATATTCTGAAGCTTGCTATGTTATCAAGAAAACAGCAAAAACTGAAATTAAACATACAAGTTGCTGAATTCAAAACTTTTGATTGTATCACCATCAACATTAGGTGGAATAGCCTTAACATTACTGTGGAGGGACATTTTGACTCCCGCAGATGTGTTTGAAAACATGTGTAAAACAGTTAGATTCTATCTTCCAAATGAACGCTGCCTCCGCTAGCGAGCGCTGTAGAGGTCTAACCGGCCGGCGACCCGTGATGTCACTTCGTGCATGAAGCCAAGCATGGCGTTCGATAAAGTTCATTTGCGGCACTATTTGTTTTTCATGTTTAATTTAGGGAAAGTGCGAGTAAAGCATACGGTCCAATATGTCAGGCTTATGGCAAAACGGTTTAGGGTGAGCTGCCAGGTTTAAGAAAGGTGATCTAAGCTTGGAAGACAAACCACGTGCAGGTAGACCGCAGCAACTCGCAGACGAGGAGCTGGAATCGTTGCTGCAAGAGGATGCCACACAATCGACTACGCAACTGGCGAAACGTTTGAAAGTGGCTCAATCGATGGTGGTACGGCGTTTGCAGTTCTTGGGGAAGATCCAGAGAAGATTGGTAAGTGGGTTTTGCATACTTTAACTGAGCGTATTATCGGTCAAAGATTGGGCATCTGCATGTCGTTGCTGAAGAGGTTTCAAGGGAAGACTTTCTTGTGGAAGGTTGTCACCGTGGATGAAAAAGGGGTCTATTGTGACAACCCCGTACGCAAGAGATTCAGGGTCACCCGTGCCAGCCATTAACATCCACCTGAAAACAGGATAACCACGGAAAAGAGGTGCTGTTGTATGTGTGGTGTGATATGCATGGAGTACTGTACTTCGAATTGTTGAAATCGGGCGAAACAATCACTGCACAACGATATAGCGATCAGCTGAAGAAACTGAACTCTGCAATCCACCAAAAACACCCATGGACAGGTAAAGGACGTCGCTTAGTCATCCTGTTGCGCGATAATGCCAGACCACATGTCGGTGCCACCACGAAATCAACCCTTGAAGAGTTATACTGGGAGGTTTTACCGTGCCTGCCTTACTCCCGGGACATTGCACCCTCAGACTTTCATCTGTTTTGCTCTATGCAACATGCCCTAGCCCAACAGAGGTTCACCACAGTTCCAGAGCTGGAAAAAATTTTCACTGATGCTTTCTTCAGCACAAAATCCGAGTCCTTCTATCACAGGGGCATTCATTTGTTGCCTGAAAAATGGCAAAAGGTCATTGATGCTAACGGCCAATCTTTCGTTGAATAAATGCGTAGTACTGGTTTCCTGATTGTTCCTGTCTTCTTTCTTCTTAAAATGGCGGAAACGTTTGCATACCCCTAGTAAATACGACCAGAGTTTTTACTAAGAGAGCAAGCTACGTAAAAATACAAGTAAGCTTTATACTTTCTACTTGTCGAAGTAACACGATTTAGAAGCTTCACTATAAAAGCAATGGCATTCAACGGCTCTTTTATATGATCTTTGAGATCTCAAGTGAACATGTCAATCTACATCAAACAGTAAATCCTCTCCCGATCATACATCACTCACACGACACACTTTTTGCTCTCAATGGCATTTTTAAGCACCTTCCACCCACTGTCTGAGTTGCCAATTTTAAATCCAATGAAGTGACGTGCCGTTCAATATGAATATCAAACAGCAAATGATGCTGTTTGATATTCATATTGAACGGCACGTCAAAACAGCAAACAAACGTGCTGTTCAATATGAATATAGCCCAGCAAATAATCTGTGCTGCTTTGGGGGAGACTGTTGTGTCCTACAGTACGTGTAAGAAGTGGCTCCAGCGGTTTAAACAGAAAAATGTCGATCTCCGTGATGCAGAACGTCCGAAACAGCCACAGGAAATTGACGAGGAGGAACTGGAGCAACTGTTGGACACGTATCCCTGTCGCACACAGTCAGAGCTCGCCCAGGAACTCGGAGTAACACGGCAAGCCATTGCAAACGCCTGCACAAGCTTGGATGGTTTCACAAGGAGAGCCGTTGGGTGCCCCACCAACACACAGCTCCGAACAAGTCTAGGCGCTACGATGTTGCTGTGTCCTTGCTCTCCAGATTCAAGAAGGATTTCCTCCACAAGATTTTGACCTGTGATGAGAAGCGGATCCTCTACAATAATCCCAAGCAGCGCAAATCGTGAGTTTATCCGGGTCAGCCTACCACCAGTGCCGCCAAACCGAATATCCATGCCAGTAAGTTGTTGCCGTGCATATGGTGGGATCAGCGCAAAGTCGTACACTATGAGTTGCTCAAACCTGGTGAAACGCTCAATGCTGAGCGTTATTGTCAGCAACTCATTCGTGTGAGTGACGCAATGGAGGCGAACAGGCCATACACCAGCAAGGGAAGAAGGTCTGTCCTGTTGCTTCAGGATAACGCGCGTCCTCACACCGCGCAAACGACTTTAAACACAATCACCTACCTGAGATGGGAGATTTGGCCCCACCCGGCGTACTCTCCAGACCTCGCCCCGTCGGATTATCACCTCTTTCGCTTCCTGCAACATCACCTGAGTGATACGCACTTCACTTCTATCAAGGAGGTCCACACAAGTATTGATGACTTTATCAACTCGAAATAGCCCTCTTTTTTCCGCAGTGGCATTCGGCAGCTCCCTGACCGATGGCTCAAATGTATCTAACACAACGGGGGTTATTTCCTTGATTGGGTACATATTCGATTTGCAATAATTTGCTGTCAACGTGTCGTGCTTGTGGCCAAGAATTAGGTTGCACACCTAATACATGCGTGCATTGTTTGAATATTCACATTGGTAGTATAGTTTGTATTGAAGCATACGTCCCACGCGGACCGCACAACACTACGAAATCACCCAAAAAGTTGCGTTCAAAGTTATCTCCTACCTGGCGTCATGCGGTCTGATGAAGCGTACAACGTCGCTGAGACGTGAACAGAAACTTGGCTTTCTTCCAAATTTTAATGGTCTTGGAAAATCAGAATTATTAACTGAGCAATTAGACATGCCTGAATTTCCTTGGTAAAGGGAAGGCGATCGAAGGAAGAAATATAAGTAATGAATTCTGCTGTTTTGGTTGAGTGGGATTGCTTTCACGAGATGAAAATCTTTATTCGTAAACACTAAAAGTTTATTTCGACACGTTAGGAAAGAAGTCAGATTTTAAACTACAGCCAAATAGGGCAGTTTGGGTTTTAAGTGGGCTGAACAAAAATTTTTCTACTTGTCTATTTTAAAGTGAGAAACGATTTTCATTAAAACATTCAAATGGAATATTTCATCCGCTGGTTCCCTAATCGTCTTAAAGACCACAACTTTAAATTTTAAATCAAGGAAGACGATACGATATAAACAAAATTAGTGGAATAAAAAACGTTTACGTGATTGAGGTGTGCTTGCCTGAAAGACACCGGCTTCTAACCTAGATTCAGAAATATAGAAATAGTTTCATCGCCATTGTTCAGATCTAGATTCAGATATACACTGAAGAGTAATTGAATTAGAGATACCTGTCTAGTAACGTGTAGCACCACCACCTTTCGCCCTGATGACGGCGGCGATTCGTCTCGGCATGGACTCGACAAGACACCGGAAGCGTTGGGAAGCCATACGGATCCACGACCCCTGAACAAGCTCCCACAGTTCACGAAGATTTGATGGAGGGGGAGTCAGAGCCTCAAACATTTCTCTCGATGGCATCCCAGATGTGCTCGAAGGGATTGAGCTCAGGTGACCTAGCTGGCCAAGGAAGCGAGGTCATGTCGGTGGAGTGTTCATCCAACCATTCGGATACAATTCGGGAGCGATGACACGGTGCATTATCTTGTTGCAAAATTAGATCCCCAGTGGGATGTTGAAGACGCACAAACGGGAGCAAATGGTCGTCCAGGATATCCCGGTAACGTTGACCTGTGAGGGACGATGTCACACGTACCAGGGGTCCCATTTCAGTTCACGTAAACAGTCCCCAGACGTGAATGCCACCCCCACCAGCTTGAAGAGTACCCAGCTGGCAAGAAGGATCCATCGCTTCATGTGGTTTGTGCCGTACTCGTATCCTGCCATCCGCATGTACCAACGTGAATCTCGACTCATCAGTCCAGGCAACATTTTCCCACATGTCTAGGGTCCAGTGGCGATGTTCCTGCACCCATGCTTAATCTTTGCACCCTATGATATGCGGTCAGCAGCGGTACCCTCGTGGGACGATGGCTTCTGTACCCCATAGCGAGGAGATGGTTCTGGATGGTGTGGCTGCTTACACGTTTTTGTGCACCAGCGTTAAATTACCGAGTGATTTCTTGCACTGTGGCCCGTCTATCCGCTGTTACAATGCGAGCTAGCCGACGATGACCCCGCTCATCCACACGCTGTTGTCCACGGCAGTTGGCCCTTGCAGGGATGGTTTTACCGGATTCGATGTACTCGCGGTGCATCCGTGACACAGTGGCTCGTGAAAATCCCAGTGTCTGCACGACTTCCGAGATGGAATGACCCATTCGTCAGGTCCCGACAATTTTCCCACGATCAAATTTTTTCCCTTGTCCAATGCCCAGCCACGGCGTTCTCGTGCTCATTGCAGTCGCAGCTGTCGATAACGTTCTGTTCACATGATGAGCACATGAACGTGCCGCCGACTTCTTAGGCCTATCCTCAACATCGTACGCTGAAGTGCGTGCTCCGTAACATTTCCCTGTCTTTCCCTGGTTATAGTCTATATTTAGTTGAGAGATCGTAAACCGTCTGTAGTCATTTCGACCAGTGCCAGCGTTCACCTCAGATCTCAGCCAATACTGGTGTCAGATTTCCAGCACGCTAGTTGAATGTGTGTGTGTGGGTGGGTTTGTCTTTAAACCATTTCCTGCATGCCTTTACCGCCACGGTCCTCGAACAGTCGCCTGCGCCTGCAATTGGTGAGACAATACCCCCACCTTTTTTCTGCTGATAAGTTACCGTTCAAACTCCGGCAAGTCCTTTCCTTTCCCCGTTGCAAGAGCTTCATACTGGCTTGTTGGTATGTCCTTTCGGTGAAAACTATATGTACGAGTTAGCTTTGCATTAGAAACACCCTCTTTTTACATATTGGGAGCAATAACGAAGTACCACGTGATATCAACGTCACGTCCGGCTACTATAATATAAATTGTGAACAGCTATCCTCTGTACGTAATCAGTAAAAGTGCCAGCAATGAAGCAACTAGGTGACTTAAGCCAATTTGACCGCGGCCAGATAGTTGGCCCCAGAGGAATGGTGCCAATATTTTGGAAACAGCCGCGCTTGTTGGCTGCTACCTTACTACTGTATCAAGGGTGTACAAGGATTGGATTAACCATGCACGGATATCCATCAGAAGGTTAGCCACGCGCGGTTAATGACCGTTTGGTGTCACGACTGATGTATCAGCATCGACTTGCAACAGTCACCCAGCTCACCCACCACTACAACAGCGGTGCAGTTAGGCCTGGTTCCACATGCGTCATGAGCCACACCTTACTTTGCCTGCGGATCAACAGCCGAAGACCAAAGAGTGTACCCATGACGACTCCCAGTCATCGGAAACAACGCTTCGCATGGATCGAGGCACTTCGGCAATGGACTCTCGACTGATGGAAGAAGGTCGTCTGGAGTGATGAGTCCCGTTTCCTGCTGCGCCATGCTGATGGCCGGGTTCGCATATAAGCGTAAACTGCATAAAACCCTTGTGTCGTACTACAGAGGTAAAGCACGTGTTAAGACGACATATCTGCAGCAATACATTCCGTTCGTGTAGCTTAGTTGGGAGAGTAACTTCCTCCGGAGTGAGGAGGGGCAGATTCGATCTCCGTTACGGACAAACTTGTGTTTTCACACAGTATCACCTGATTACACGGATGGAGTTCAATAGACAGGTGGAGGTGGTGACATCGATTATAAAAAGGCCTTTGATTCAGCGAAACCATCAGCAGTTACAATGGCTTTGAAATCGTGCGATGTTGAAGCTGCATACATTAATATTATTAATAGCATCTACGAAAATGCAAGTGAAAATATTAGGCTGTTTGAGAATACAGCACACTTAAAAATTGGAAAGGGAGTGAGACAAGGTGACACCATATCTCCCAAGCTCTTTAATGCCACATTGGAAAATGTCTTTCAATCACTGAACTGGGAAAACAAAGGGATAAAGATTAATGGAGATTATCTAACTCACCTTCGTTTTGCTGATGACGTAGTCATTTTTGCAACTACCCCGTCAGAGCTGCAGAGCATGATCCAGGAACTTGCTGACAAGAGTAAAGAAGTGGGATTAAAAAGGAACTTTCCGAAGACAAAAGTGATGTACAATGCTTTTACAAGAAATAAAGATTTCACTGAATCAAAGGCCTTTTCATAATCGTTTTCCGGCAAGCTCTAAGTCCGTTAATCATTCCACAAACACCGAATGGCAGACGCCACAGGGACCTGTTGCCCTACCATCTCCTTCCACATCTGCAGGAGCTTTAACCGGCATACAGTGCCATCTTTCAACAGAACAACGCACCGTGTCATCACGCTCGTATAACTACTAAGTGGTTGGAGGTACACGACAACGTATTCGTCACATTGCCTTGGCTCCTAAACTCACCTGACTGTAAACCAATTGAATACTTGTGGGATATCCTAGAGCAGGGTGTGAGTACTGCTGATCCTTCTACACGGGACGAGCGTGAATTGATGGACCTGATGCAGCGGACATGGGTCAAGTTACGCATGAAGGATGTTTGACACCTTGTATTGGGTTGTCGGAAAAGTCATGACGTATTTTGGCACCCGATGGCGGTTGGGCGGTTTTGGAAGTACTAGAGGCATCTGTTATCGCTATGGCATTCGACAGGTGCCAGCTCTAGCTGCAGTCTAAAAGGAATATTTGGTTGATTTGCGGAGATTTGACATCAAGTTAAAGATGGAAGACCAAACTGTGCATTTTTGCCATATTTTACTGTTTTACCTCCGTAAAGGGAAGAACGCGCGTCAAGCTTGTGAAAAGTTCCGTAAAGTGTACGGTGATAATGCTCTACAAGAACGTCAGTACCAGCGGTGGTTCGCCAAATTCCGTGTTGGCGATTTTGACCTCAACGACGCTCCTCGGTCCGGGAGGCCCACCGAGGCTGATGACAACCAAATCAAGGCATTGATCGAGTCAAACCCATGTTACAAGACACGAGAGATTGCAGACATATTGTACATCTATCATACAAGCGTTCACGACCACCTGAAGAAGCTGGGATACTTAAGCAAGCTCGATGTGTGGGTTCCTCATGAATTCAAACAAGCTCAATTGACTGCGCGTATAAACATCTGCGATATGCTCATTAAACGTGAGTAAAACGATCCTCTTTTGAAGCGATTGATAACTGGTGACGAAAAGTGGATTGCGTACAACAATGTGCTGCGCAAACGGTCTTGGTCCCGACGTGCTGCTTCGCCTCAAACGACATCCAAAGCAGACATTCATCAACGGAAGGTTCTGGTCTCAGTGTGGTTGGATTTTAAATGTGTCGTGTTTTTCGACCTCCTACCACGGAACCAAACAATCAATTCGAATGTGTACTGTCGGCAATTGGACAGTTTGAACGAATCCATCATCCAGAAACGTCCAGAGCTCGTTCATCGTAAAGGTGTTGTGTTCCATCACGACAACGCGAGACCACACACAAGTTTGATCACCCGCCAAAAATTATTGGAGCTTGAGTGGGATGTGTTGCCACACCCAGCATACTCGCCTGACCTTGCGCCGTCAGACTTCCACTTGTTTCGCTCTCTTCCACAGTCCTTGCGTGGTATAACGTTCAATTCAGATGAGGCTGTAAATCAGCACCTTGTTCAGTTTTTCGCCACAAAAGACAGGTCCTTCTATGAACGATGCATTCTGCAGTTCACTGAAAGATGACAAAATGTTATCGAACAAAACGGGCATTATATAATTGATTGATCTTTGTTCTTTCTATCAATAAATGACCTATGCAAAACATGGCTAAAATACGTCATGACTTTTCCGATAACCCAATAGAACATATTTCTACGCGTCTGCAGGTCGTGATTGCACAGAAAGTGGGACTAACGCCTCTGTATGTAGGTGTTCCTAATCAAAAACTAACTCAGTGTATGTCCTATGTAGGTAGGTGACATCACTGCAACGTACTTTGGGAAGTGTCCACTCGTGGGGATAGACGTGGCCATAACGAAATTTGCCATAATTGTTATGCTACGCAGGGAAAAGACCCTGAATTCATTCTTAATCACAAATCTGTCATTTTTTCTTTCTTTCGGCAAGAGCCTTCATTTCTAGAATGAGTAAGCCATACACACTTAGAGTTAATTCCTTTGGAGATTTCATTCATATTTTCCACTGCTTTCTGTGTTACTTGCATCTCAACGGGACGAAATTGCACTTGACGCAGCTACATTAAGTTATTCCCCATCTCTGCTTCCCTATCCATGATTTAAAAATTGCGGAGAAAACGTAATATGCCGTTTTCCCCGGACGTTAAAGATTAATGAGAACTGTATTCAAACTTAATATCTTGACTCTACCATTCCTTTCAAATTGCTCGGCTTTGCGCACATTAAAAATAAAGCAAGAAGCAAGAGACAGAAGTAACATTGTTTTTTGCTCCAGCGTTAATGCAATTTATGCAAGTAAGCTTCTTTTCCCTTTGACTTCGAGACATTGAAACAAAAAAGCTTGGATGGCTTCATAAGCACAGGTATTAGAAAATTCCTTTGCATAATTCCCAGTTTTTATTTCTTTCTTTGCAATCAAATGAACGCAGCTTTCGTTCAGAATTTCAAAAGTGCTTCCACAGCAAGAAAATCCCATAAGATACCGCGAAGAGTTGCCACAAAGCGTCCTTTTGAAAAAAAAATAGAGAAGAAATCTACTAAAACTTGTGTAAGGATAATTCAATTCTATGCTCATGGAATGAAAGCAGTTGCTCTATTCTTCCAGAATTCAATTTCTTCGCTAAAACGAAGAGGGTGGGCGTCAGGAAAACTTTAGATTATTGTAATAAAACTCTTGCGTAGGAGGGAAATGCGAATTGTAAGGGAAGTTCATAACGCAAAATGCCGGTATATGAACGCAGTTTCGTGTAACTATCTTACTGCTAATTAAATAAATATGGAAATGGATACGATATTATTTTATTGATTAAAAATTGCTGCCACTTTCTTTCAGGCATTCATTTTTATCTTCTTTAGTCAGTTCAACTCTCTGCTTATTTTATATACGAGATCATTTTATACACAGTCGAGTATTGTGACCACCTCCTACTTTTGACGTCAACAGCGCGTAGCCAATGAAAGAAGGCACGTGTCGTGAGCTGGCGTGAAGGGTATATAAGGTGGGCTGTAGGCATTCTTAAAACCTGGGCCACGGGTGGCCTAGTGGGCAACGTTCGTGACTGCCACGGAAACGACCTCAGGCTCGATCCCAGGCAGGTACGAGCGCTCTATCTACTAAATATCCGCCGTGCGTCGGATGGGCACGTTAAGCCGTCGGACCCCGGGTACTAGCCCCCCGGTAATAAATAAGGGCGTCTTCCTTCCCTTCTCTACTTCGCTTCCGTGTCACTTTCCTATCAGGCACTCTAGCCCAAATCTCCTAGCATCCTATTTCTAAAGGTTGTTTAAGACCTGGGGTCAGACACTCCCTTCTTAAAATCCTCTACAATCAATCAATCAATCTTAAAACCTGGGCCGCGTGTGGCCTAGTGGTCAGCGTTCGTGACTGCCACGGAGATGACCTCAGGTTCGATCCTGGGCAGGTACGAACGCTCGAACCACTAAATACCCGCCGTGCGTCGGATGGGCACGTAAAGCCGACGGACCCCGGGTACTGGCTCCCCGGTATATATAAGTGCGTCTTCCTTCCCCTCTCTACTTCGCTTCCGTGTCACTTTCCTATTGGGCACTCTAGCCCAAATCTCCTAGCATCCTATTTCTAAAGGTTGTTTAAGACCTGGGGTCAGACACTCCTTCCTAAAATCCTCTACAATCAATCAATCAATCTTAAAACCTGGGCCGCGGGTGGCCTAATGGTCAGCGTTCGTGACTGCCACGGAGATGACCTCAGGTTCGATCCTGGGCAGGTACGAACGCTCGAACCACTACATACCCGCCATGCGTCGGATGGGCACGTTAAGCCGTCGGACCCCGGGTAGTGCCCCCCCCTCCCCCGGTAATAAATAAGGGCGTCTTCCATCCCCTTTCTACCTCGCTTCCCTCTCACTTTCCTATCGGGCACTCTAGCTCAAATCTCCTACCTTCCTATTTCTAAGGGTTGTTTAAGACCTGGGATCAGACACTCCCTTCCTAAAATCCTCTACATATGATCTGATCTATGATCTTAAAACCTATCACTCGTTGCTGTCATGAACAAAAGGAGCGATTTATCAGATTTGCAAAAAGGGATTATTACCGGCTTTCGGGACAAGGGTGGCAGTATTTCTGAAATAGCGCGGTTTGTGAACTTTTCGCGTGCTGCTGTGATTAAAGTGTATCGTGATTGTAGAAATGCAACCATTGCGAATAAGCGACGTGGAAACTGCGGAGTACCACGTGACAATGATTTGAGAGGTGAACGTCAGCTTCAAAGGTGCGTGAGAGCCGATGGACACGCTGCAGTGGAGCAACTCACTGGCCGATGCACACGCTGCAGTGGAGCAACTCACTGGCCGATGCACACGCTGCAGTGGAGCAACTCACTAGCCGAATGAACCAGGGGGCTACCGGAAGTATGTCTAAAACGACAGTTCAGAGAACCCTGCTGCGTATGAGGCTCCAATGCAGATGGATGGTCACTGCACTTATGCTAACGAAGGTGCATGAGCAGAAAAGGCTTACATACATTTGCACGGCAGTACCGAAATTGGGCCTCCGCTGATTGGCTAAGGATTGCCTTCTCCGATGAGTCACATTTTCTGCTTCATCGAATGGATGGACGTTGGCGTATAAGGCGTGAAACATCGGAGAACAAACACTCTTCAACCATTGCTGGCAGAACACAAGCTGGTGGGGACAGCGTTATGGTCTGAGGAATGTTTTGGTGGCATTCTCTGGGTACACTCATACCTGTGGAAGTCACTATGGACCAAATTCCTTATGAATCCATCCTTGCAGACCACGTATACACCCATACATGCTGATGGCGCGGATGGGATATTTCAGCACGACAATGCGACGTGTCACAAAGCTAGAAATGTCTGAGAGTGGTTGGAAAAGCACTATGAAGACTTCAAAGTACTTCCCTGGACCCCTAATTTCCCAGACGTAAACCCGATTGAGCATCTGTGGGGACCCCTCGATCGTGTTGTTCGCTCTATGGATCCTCCACCACGCATCCCCCAGCAGTTGTCAGATGCACTGAAGTCAGAATGGCTCCAGATACCTGTGAACTCCTTCCATCACCTTATTGAGTCACTTCCAGCCCGTCTAGCTGCTGTCCGCGCTGCACACGGCGGCTGCTCTGGATATTAGCTGGTGGTCACAATTATGTAATTCGACCGTGCATTTGCGGTCTTGAGTTTTCTTTGAACAATCCGTTCCAATGTTTCCTTATCTCTATCTGTCATTCTCGTATAGCGTTCACGTTTTTCATTTTTGGTGTGTCCCTTTTGATAAGTGTTTATAATCTTCTATACAACTGCGCGTTTTACACCTCCTGTTTCTTCCGTTGTAGTTACTGAAGCGCCTGCAAGACGTGCACCAATGATCGTGCTTTTTTGAGGTCATTTAGATCTGACGTTTTGGACAGTTACTACAAAGCAGTTGTTCCAGTTGCGACTGTGGCACTTCTACGTGATAGCCGACATCGTACAGTACCCGTTTACATGCCTCTCATCTCTGATGACGTCATCCCTGTGATTTGCAAACGGCGCATTGCATGTACTCCAGTCGCAGTCGGTGTTTCCATTATTTCGATAAACCCCTGCATGTAATGGAGTCAAGCCCCCCAACGAGCTCGCATTATTCGAAATTCCGCTTAAATCAAAGTTTTTATAGATCCCTTCGTAATAATCACCCTTGTTATTTTAACCGCATATCACGAACTTCAATTTTTGGGGAAAACGCATATATCGGAGTTCACCGCTATTATCAGTAAACTAAAGAAGTGGCAGTAATCGAGTTTTCTTTTTTACCCCTTCCTCTTTAATCGGGAAACTAGGAATTACGGGCCCTTGGTTCTTGCTGACAAGTCAGTTTGTTTCAGGTCATTTTTTAGTTCCCTTTGCCCTGTAAAAAGGGATGATGGGAACACAAATCCTTTCTTTTATGCTCTCCCCTCTCCATGTTTAAATCACTTAATCTCTGCTTTGAGCCGTGGACCTGTTTGTACCATGCTGGACACTGAGTAAATGTAGTCACTCTAGCGATACTGTTCCCACACGGGATTCTTTGTCTCTTCGGAAATGCCTCTCGTCCTTCATTGAGTGTTGTTCAAGTTGTCTCACATAGGTAACAAAGAGTGACATTGATCACATTTGGTAAATTTAGTTGGATTTCGACTGCTCGATATTCTGTGCGGTGTGCTTAAGAAAACTGAAAAATCAAGGTAGCGTAGAATTTTAACCTTCAGTGAGAAAATCAAACCAATCAGCAATCAGTTGAAGGAAAAGGAGGAGTAAAAGGAAATTGAAGTTGCAGAAAACAATTTGGCATTCCACCAAAAGTCTCTTTCTAAAATAATAAAAAAACAGTGATGAATTGAAAACAAAATTAAGTAGTGGTTCGTCGAGTGTTGGAAGAAAACGTTTTCGAGAGGGAATTCACACAGACGCCGATGAACAATCAAGCGATGAAGATGAAATCACTTCAGAAAAGAAAGCAATTTTAAACAGACTTGCTATTGGAAGTTTAGAAAAAAATAATAGCTGCTATCATAACAGATACAAAACAAGTACCATATGACTCATATTTCGTACGTGTAAATAACGAGACGAACGTAAGAGGTAAACTTTCAAATTGTAGCATCTGTCTAAATTTTTACATAAATTAAATAACCTTCTTATTGCAATCTCTCTCTCATGTTTTTATTACTAACTACAGCTTCTGATTAAGAATTATTTACCTTCGACTAATAGGCAAACAGTTATGATTGACTAATTTTAACCTCTCTCTCTCTCTCTCTCTCTCTTACACACACACACACACACACACACACACACACACACACACACACACACACACCAGTGCTGACACGGGCCGAGTATGTCGTCTGGCCATTACGATTTGGCCTATATCAAATTCACTTAACTCCGTTGCCTTCCCCATCTGAAGAAGAATAACACTGCTTAACAGAGCTCAGTGTCGGGTGTTATTTACTTATTTATACCGTTTCAGAACTTTCACACTCACCGTTGTTTTCTTGCAGTTGTTTTAAACTTCATAAAGACGCGCTGGTTTAGGCTCTTCGGTGTATTTGCAAATAGTTACACATCTACGCTCCTACCAGAGAAATTACGCATAATTCGAAGTAGAAATGGTACATAAGCTTTTTTAGTAGAAATAATTGTTCGACGTAGAACTTTTTCAATCGGAATGTTAAAAGCAGCGACACGGCTTCGTATGAAATATTAGAGGTGAAAGAGCAAAAAACGAAAACGAAATGTTGCTCACAGTAATCTCCATCCGTCAAACATCCTTTTTTTTTTCTTTTAAATTAGACTTTTAAAAAACACAGGTTACCGGTAAAAAATGAGAAATAAAAGATCCCGAACGAAGAAATTGTGCATTGTTTGCAGATAGAAATTGGCGTTAAGTGCTTCTAATGTTGCGCTTTTATTCCTAATCGTTTATTTTTTGTATGGTGTGGAAGTAGGGTTGTAAATAAAAAAAATGCCCATCTGGCACTAGCTTCAATACTGTTCATTGCGGAAAAGGAAAAAATATTTAAAACATATTCCCCGTAGTGGATGCTAATCGACGCAAAAATAATTTTTCATATCGGATTCTTATGGCAGAGATCGTCGACCCTTTTCATCCCAGTGCTGGATAAGAGTCTCAAAAAGTCTCCTTCGCAAGTCCCTGTCTTGAGACAGAGACTTGCGAAGGAGATTTTGAAATTTATTGACTACCGAAAGCTATCGATAGTTCTCCACCTCTGTTCACTTCAGAGAGAGAGACTTGCATGTCATTCCGGCATCCTTTAGAATTCCATCCACCCATCTCCCACTTGATAGTCTGGGCCATTTATTTCTCCTTAGAATTCGGTGGAGTATTTTACTTGACCATGGTGGTCAGTTCTGTTGGAATTATAGCCTCCCAGCACAAAAAATCTCAGATCGGCAATGAAGATTTGTAGCCACTCCAAATGGATTGTGACATCACTGAGTGGCAGACGCAGCTGCTGTTCACCCACTGCGAGAAGGCGTGGTGTACCTTGGACCGACACGTCATGGTTTCTCTCTCTCTCTCTCTCTCTCTGAAGTGAACAGAGGTGGAGAACTATCGATAGTTTTCGATAGAAAACAATCGATAGTGTGTTATCAAAGTTGCTCGGGAGAACATTTGTTTTCCTGGATGAACAATTATTTCTCACAACAATTTTTCTTATCTTTCCACATTGTCAAAAAGCTAAGCTTCGATAAACATTATAGTTAACCATTTTTTTTCTGTTTCTTTTTTTTTTTTTTTTTGATTTTTGCTTTAATTACCGCCGTGAGCTACTCGATGGGCTATAAGCAGTCGCCCGTCTCTGATTTAGTTCCACTGGTTTCAGGGAAGGGAGAAGCCAGTGTTGTAAGACAATTACAACATCTATGCCTCACCGGGATTGTCCCATCTCGCACGGATGGTCAGAACCCTTCGCTTAAACCACGGCGCCACTGGAGCTGCGAAGCTAAGGTTTTGATGATATCTTCTTGAAGTGAGTGAGCAAAAGTCACGAAAAACATTTGTACATGAAGAACGAGCAAATTCGGAGCTCTTCAATTCTCATTTTCTGTTTGCATTGTATGATTTTTTTTGTTGTTGTTTCTGTTCACAAAAGCTAAAGAAGAGAATTCTGCAGTTTTGTATGCAAAATAATTTTTCCTATAAGGTTTGACAAAATTGTGGGAGTCGTCCGTGAGTAAGTGAATAAATAAATTTTTGAGTGGGGCTGTTGCTCAATTGTTTTTTTTTTGTTGTTGTTTTGTTTTTTTCGGTAAGCCTAATCTCATGCAGTTAGTATGGGGAATGGGATCTGCGGAGCCGAAACACCGTAGGAAGCTGGGCGAATGTGTGGATTTTTTGTCGAATCTGACGGCTGGAGTACGTAGCCCCTCGAGAATGAATTGGATAAAATGTCGAGGAAATGAAATACAGAACGGGCTGAATCAATGAGGTATAGAATCAGTGGAGGAACATATAGCTCGGGTTCAAAAGAAAATTGCCTCATCGGCACTTAAATGCATATGGAAATCAGCTAAACTAAGTGGGCATGAACAGGTATGAGAATGGCGGTCATATGGGATACTGGAGTGAGTTGCAGATCATTCACATAAACCGCCACGGCGGCATACTAAACCACTCCTGTTGGTGCTTTCCGTGGCAAAATGTATTAGGAACATTAAAGTTTCTCTCTCTCTCTCTCTCTCTCTCTCTCTCACATAAAATAAAAAGAAAGGAAAGAAACTCACTGGCCCCCATGTATTTTTTTCTTCGTTCACATCGCTTAGAAACAGTTCAGTGGCAACAAAACAAGGAAAACCTTTGCGAAGTAAAGCTACAGAAGTACAGTGAGCGTTCCAATCATTAATGCTATCGGTGGAAGCTGAATAATTCACTTACAGCATTGAAAAACCTATTTACCATGGAGGTAGAAAATAATTTCCTACCTCCATCCATGTAAAAAACGTAAAACTATCGATGCATTATCGGTGTACTGAGTTGGAGAAAACTATCGATAGTACCTCTAACTCTAGAAGTGAACGTTTAGGAAGGCAACTCTCTCGTGTGTGCTCTTCTTGGTGATAGTGCTCAGTTATGTGTTACGATGATATCGGTGGGTGTTGTTTGTTAATAAAACTAAATGCTCCTGTATGAAAGGAAGAAAATTTATTAATCAGTGGAATCTTCCAGTTTTTACTTGTGGATCAGATACATAAATCTTAACTAAAGGAGACATACAGAAGCTGTAGGCAACTGAAGAAACGTGCAAAGATGCTGGTTTAGTGCAACCAAGAAAGACAGGAAAAGGGACTCATGAATCAGAAAATAGACTAGATGTAATGACATCATGATCACAGTAAAAATCGTCAATGACAATGGGCTGGACATGTTGTTAAAAGAACTGACCACAGTTGGAAATGTGAAATACAAGACTGATACCAAGGTAGGGGAAAACATCTAGAAGAAGACCACGTTGGAGTTGGGAAGATGAAATTAGGAAGGGTGCCGGACTAACATGGAAGAGAATGCTGAAGACAGAGTTGAGGAAAGGACTGGGGGAGACCTTCACCCAGCAGTGGTTTTAAAATGGTTGTGATAATGCTGATAACCTAGATGATGTGGATGACAGAGAATTGAGGAAAGGACTTGGGGGGGGGGACCTTCACCCAGCAGTGGATTCAGAATGGTTGTGATAAAGCTGATTATCTTGATGATACGGATGACAGCTGCCGAAAGGACTTGGGGTGACCTCCACCCAGCAGTGGGTTGAGAATGGTTGTGATAATGCTGATTATCTTGATGATGTGGATGACAGAGAATTGAGGAAAGGACTTGGGGAGACCTTCACCCAGAAGTGGATTCAGAATGGTTGTGATAATGCTGATTATCTAGATGTGGATGACAGAGAATTGAGGAAACAAGATGATTTGAGAAAAGGACTTGGGGTGACCTCCACCCAGCAGTGGGTTGAGAATGGTTGTGATAATGCTGATTATCTTGATGATAAGGATGACAGAGAGTTGAGGAAAAGACTTGGGGAGACCTTCACCCAGCAGTGGATTCAGAATGGTTGTGATAATGCTGATTATCTTGATGATGTGAATGACTGAGAGTTGAGGAAAGGGCTTGGTGAGACCCCACCCAGCGGTGAATTCTGAATGGTTGTGATAATCCTGATTATCTTAAGGATGTAGATGAGAGAGTTGAAGAAAGGACCTTCACCCAGCAGTGAATTGAGGATGTGATTATGCTGACAGATATTTTTATATTTAGAGTACTCTACGATCTAAGAAAACTAACTTCGACGTTTGGAAATCCCTTTATGTTTCTGACTTGGTTCAAAAAATTTCTGCATCCAAATAAAATGAAGATTTGTCAGGGAGAAAGTTTTTCTTTCCTAATGTTCCGAGCAGGTGTAGTAATTCAAAAGGCAACAAACACGTGACGAATAAAAAATGTTCTTCAGTGTTCCCTAGAATTTCGATTTGGTTTCTCGAAACGGGCAAAATATTAGAACTGAAAATCAGTGTACCCAACTAGGGAAGGAATGTGTTTATAATCACCAAATCTGTCGATCAACGTTCAAATGCTGAAACCAGCGGAAAAATCTCAAACATGTAAAACAGTCAGAAACTTCTGTTCGCACTTCCTGATTCCATCACTTCTGTGAAAATCACCAAGGACAAACATTACTCGCATTATTTACATGAACTTATCAGTAAGCGCGAAATTGAACGTTGGCACGTTTCCCAATAAGTGAATAAAAGCAATTTTGTTTCCTCTAATGCCAGTGAAACTATGGGCTTCTTAACAGCACAAAGTAAAAACAGCGATAGAAGCACTTTTTTAATTTGGAAAACAATATTCGAGTGAATACTTTAAACATACAGGGTTCTTTTCTTATTAGCAAAAATGATATTACATTTCACTTTTAACTAATTTTCATCAAGTCTTTTACATTACACTCTTTGCCAAAAAAACAAACAAACAAAAAAACAAAGAAGGCACCTCTAGAAGGTCCTTCGATCCTGATGAAACACCACAGGGCCGAATATGCAAATGATTAAAAAATAACGACTAACGTCTAAATAGTGGTCTGCCACAACGCATGGAACTGCGTATCAAGAGCAAACCTCGCGCGTAAGGACAACTGTGACAGCGGATTGCGGTTGCATTAAACTCCACGAACTGTGAGAATGCCTCGACGTCGGATCCGTGCACACCACGAGCAACTGAGCGAGACTGAGAGGCGAAGTATAACTGGGCTGAGAAAGGCCTGTTGGTCAATCGCCGTACCGCCAGGCATTTGGGTCGGCCGGAATTGGACTATGTTAGCGCCAACGTGTCGAGAAGGGCACAATCCAGCTGCACGCGGTCAGTGGACGGCCGAGGGTAACGACAGAACGCAAGGATCGAGCGATTGTGACAGCCACACGAACAGAACCGAATTCCTCGTTCTGAATCATCCGTGGCCACGTTGCGTCGTCTACAGGTACGGAAGTGGACATCAGGACCCTTGCCAGACGACTCAAAACCTCTACGTTCGGTAGTTTTTTCTCTGTGGGTGACCTTCAGATAGACACACTGACAGATCGCCTACTTTGTTATTATTGATTGTAGCTTGCGATACAGACCCTGGATTTCTGGGTAAGCTCAGCTCACGTAGTGGACGCAACAGGTTCCGCCAATTCGCCAAAGGTCAAAGGTCAAACGACGCAAACTATTGACGTTGTGCTTTGAACTTCACTACGTAAGTGATATCTTTCCTAGTTTCTGATAGTGAAGGATTTGATTTTTTTCTATTTGTTCCGCAAAGCGGTGTTTAAAAAATCCTTAATGATATTTTTGCCATAACATGAAATGCTTGAAAAGAAGCACTGGTTTTTAATGTAGTGAAAATATTGGTTATAAACCCATATTCTTACACATACACACAAAGAACATTTATTTAAATTTGTGAGCTTCTATTCTTCGCGAGGTTGTGTCAAGAACCTTACATTCAGGACTATCATTAGTTTCGCGTTTAATCACATTTAGATATATCTTTAAATTTTCCTGTTATCATATCACATTCACAAATGAATGGGCCACATAAAGAAACTGAAATACACGATCTCACCGAAAGTGTCCGGACAATGTTCATCAACAAAATCCCTGTAATACGAAAGGAATTCGTGGGTGTGTGCAAAAGTTCGTCCCGTTTTTGTAATAGATGCAAATTGCGATCGGAGTAATTACGTCACGGATGACACTGTAGAGCATATAGAGGCACTAGGTTTGCTCATTCGTAACGGAAATCATGGACGGTGTAACATAGCATACGATAAGGAGCACGGCTCACATTGTTTACTCTACGAGTTCGATAAAGGTAGTACTGCAGCCGTGGCTTGCCTCAACATCTGTCAAGTGTATGGGTAAGATGAAGTAATTATCTGTATGGGTAAGATGAAGTTGATGATATTCCATGTCGCCGTTAGTGTCGGAAATTCCGGAACGGAAACAGAAGCTGTAAAGATCAACCACGTCCTGAACGTCCATCCGTGGTGTCTGACGAGGATGTGGACTAAGTCATAACAAATGACCCACATGCAACCGCACAAGAATCAGCAAAAACAATTGTCGGTACACAGAACAACAGTCGAAAGACGGATGCATGAGCTTGGGTTCTCCACCAAGTTCGATAACTGGGTTCCGCACCAGCTTTCTGCAAAGCAACGAGAGGAGATAATCCGAACCTGTGTTTCCTTGCTTTCTCGTCACAGAAATGAAACGTTTCTGGAACGAATCGTAACGGGTGATGAGAAATGGGTACTGTATCGTAATGAAAAGCGTCGACGGACTGGGTGCCAAGTTTCGGAACCTGCTAAAAAGGTTTTGTTGAGTGATTGGTGGGATGTCCAGGGAATAATCCACTGGGAAGTGTTGGCACCTAACTGAACGATAAATTTTGAGCTCTACTGCCATCAGTTCGACAGATTGCAAGAACAACTGACATCGAAA
Source organism: Macrothele yani (assembly GCA_039090855.1). Lineage (NCBI taxonomy): Eukaryota > Metazoa > Arthropoda > Arachnida > Araneae > Macrothelidae > Macrothele > Macrothele yani. The sequence continues at coordinate 95,182,083 of CM076998.1, forward strand.
CGGCCATCACTCGTCAATCGCAAAAGCATGATCCTTCATCATGATAATGACAGACCTGAAAAAATCACTAGACTTTGGCATTACATAAATCACAGGAAAAATCACTAGACTTTGGCATTACATGACTTTTTGGCATTACATCACTAGACTTTGGCATTACATAAATCACAGGAAAAATCACTAGACTTTGGCATTACATGACTTTTTTTATTCTAAAACACAGGGTTTTTTTCGGTGTGGGATTCACCTACTGATAGACAAATGGCAAGAGATCATACAGAATGATGGTAATTATATGAACTCGTAGGTAAGTTATTTATTGTATTTTCCTCCTTTCTTTGTAGAAAGAAAGGAAAATACAACAACTTATACACACACACGATAATAACGAATTGGTCCACACTTTGCTTCCATCAAAAGCTTCCGCTATCCTGGGAAGGCTTTCACTAGATTTGGGTACAATGGTTCAGAATCACCTTCCATTCTGATACAAGAGCATTAGCCAGATCAGTCACTGATGTCATGCTAGTCAGCCAGCCTGCCTGGTAAACGGCCAATCAAGATCTTTCACACACATATCTCATCAAACAATTCATGCAAAGACTTTACTTTGTAGACGGGGACGTTGTCCGATTGGTAGACGAAAGGGTTTGCACCGAACTTGAAAGCACAGAATTGCGGAAACTGTCATTATGAGCCACAGCGTTAAGATTCCTGGGCACTGGAACTAGGAGGCCAATCTTAGACCGTTAAGAACAGACCCAGAGGATGATGCCTTCTCCACAAACTTCGCAGTTGGCACAACAGAGTCGGCCATGTTGCTTTCACGTGGTATCCACCACACCCATACCCGTCCGTTGGACTCCCAGATGGTGAAGCGTGATTCATCACTCTAGAGAACGCGTTTCCACTGCTCCAGAGTTCATTGGCGCCTAGCTTTACGCCACTCCAACCGACGCTTGGTGTTGATCTCGCTAATGTTTATTGGCGACTAGCTTCACACCACTCCAACTAACACCTGGTGTTGATCTCGCTAATGTTCATTGGCGATTAGCTTTACATCACTCCATCTGATGCTTGGTGTTGATCTTGCTAATGTTCATTGGCGACTAGCTTTACGCCACTCCAACCGACGCTTGGTGTTGATATTACTGATGTTCACTGGCGACTAGCTTCACATCACTCCAACTGATGCTTGGTGTTGATCTTGCTGATGTTCATTTGCGACTAGCTTTACATTACTCCAACTGATGCTTGGTGTGAATCTTGCTAATGTTCATTGGCGACTAGCTTTACGCCACTCCAACCGTTTGGTGTTGATCTCGCTGATGTTCATTGGCGACTAGCTTTACATTACTCCAACCGACACTTGGTGTTGATCTTGCTAATGTTCATTGGCGACTAGCTTTACCCCACTCCAACCGATACTTGGTGTTGATCGTGCTAATGTTCACTGGCGACTAGCTTTACCCTACTCCAACCGATGCTTGGTGTTGATCGTGCTAATTTCATCACTCCAACCATAGCTTGGTGTTGATCTTGCTAATGTTCATTAGCTGCTAGCTTTACGCCACTCCAACCAGCGCATGGTGTTGAACTTGCTAATGTTCATTGGCGACTAGCTTTACCCCACTCCAACCAATGCTTGGTGTTGATGTTGCTAATGTTAAGCTTACAAGTGAGTTCTCAGCCGTGGAAACCCATTCCCTTCAGCTCTCGACAAACCGTTATGGTGCTGGCGTTGCTTCCAGTGGCATTTTGAAACGCGATGGTGAGCATCTTTACTGAGGACAGGCGATTTTGTCGCACCCCCAGCTTCAGCACTCGGCGGTCCCGCTCTTCAATTTTGCGTGGCCAGCCCGGTCGCGACTTGCCTGTTGGTACTCTTAGGCGTTCCACTTCACAATAACATCACTTACAGTTGACAGGGGCAGCTGTAACTGCGCAGAAATTTCCAGAACTGACTTGTTGCTAAGATGTCACCCACTGACCATGCCACGTTGAAAGTCACTGAGCTCTCCGAATGCCCTATTCCACTGTTCATGCTTGTATAGAATATTTGCCTATGGCCTGTCCCATAGTCAAACATTCTATACATTCCATAGGTATGGCCTGTCCCATAGTCAAACATTCTATACATTCCATAGGTATGGCCTGTCCCTAAAAGCAGTGGTGGAAATGGGCCGGAACGCAGCCGAACCCCGCTCCGGGAGCGAAACCACACGTTCCGGGAGCGATGCGACACTAAAAGGGAGAATTTAGTTTGAATAAAACATTTCGCAATGCATTATACATTTGAATTGCTGACGCCGTCTTGTATGCGTTGTTGGATTGTTGGTCGTATCAAAAATTAAAATTTTCCTTCTGCTCTAATAAAGCTCTAATAGGTGTTTGGTATGATCGAAGTTCACGACCGGAACTGATCGCCGACCGGCAAGATTCATAAGATTGGAAATTATTTTAGGGAATTTTTTTATGTTTTCAATCAAAGTTAAAATAGATATTTCATGCAAAATAAATGGATATTTCAGATAGAGCTGAGTTTCTTTATTTTGTCGCCCAAGACGATTGTATATCTCTGCTTCAAATATGAACTTTCTTTCTTTATTCATTTTTCAGTTGCCACATATTACAGATCAAAATACAAACAATATAATCAATTACAAAAAATTTAGCATCCAGGGGGAGGAGGGAAAAGGCGGTAAGGCCTGACATGGCCCTCCCACCCCTATAGTACTAAAAAGAAAAAAAAACACAAACAACAAAGAACAATACAAAAGACAAGTCAGAGGCATATTGAATATAACTGAAAGATTAAATAAATGCATAAGTGTGTATAGATACAAGGTCTATCCATAAGCCGTGAAATCAATCCAGCGACCAGCTCAGGACAATTTCATATTAATTGAGAGACTTGTTCATAAGGTCGTGTTTGAATTTTTTTTTAAATAGGTCAAAATTGTTAATAGTTGTTATGTCACAAGGCAAAGAGTTCCAAAGTTTTGGACCCGAATAATTTATATTCATTTTAATTGTTTCTGTCCGAGGAAATTAGGTATGGATTCCTGATTCCATAACTATGAGTACGAATATTTAATGATATTAAGTCATGGTATAAATCATTTTTAATTCTTCTGAATATTATTTTACCAAGATTATAGTTAAATAATTGTTTTATTGTGAGTATATTATATTTATTGGGATTTACTTCTGACCTAAAGATAGGATTAGGTATAGAATTATTAAGAGTTTTTAGGTCTATTAATCTTATGTATCTATTCTGTAATACAGTACTTGCATTTTTTTAAAGTTATATTGTGTTGTTTGCCTTCATGTCAGTATACACTAATTTATATGCGTTTGTATTAGTGTATAATATAACAATATCATTATTTTAGGGGACAAATTTATCATAATCTTATTAACTATTCCAATGTTTCTAGATAATATATTAGTCAAGTTGTCAATATGCATATTCCATTTCAAATCATTTCGAATCAATACTCCCAAGTAAGAATGACTATTCACAAAATCAATTTTAACTCTATTCAAGATCACCAAGTCACTCATAGATTGTAGTATTTGTAGTTTAGAAAAGATCATAGACTTGGTCTTGTTTACATTAATAATAATCAATTCATTGCTATTTAACCAATTTGTCACCAACACAAGTTTTGCATTTATTCTAGATATAAGATCTAACTGACTTTTTTTTCCCTCCAATGGTTATTAATAGCGGACACTTTTTATAGAACCGGTATTCAAATGGTATTTTCAATAAGAAACGTGCTTCTGAATAAAGAAAACAGCTCTGACTTCAGCTAAATGTGAGTATTTCATTTTAAAGTTTAACAACCGAATTTCCTTATATGGGTTTTATATCTACTGCGAATGGGTTTGCGCATATTAAATTTTTAAGGCATTCACTTGTACGTTGGGTTCTGGTAGCGAATAATTCCCATTTCCACCACTCCCTGAAAGGTTTAGTCGCCAGCATGCTAACTCCACCGAGCCCCGGATGACCGCAAAACACGTGACGCCGTAGGTCCAACCGTCTTGAAAGGAGGAATGAACAGATATTCAAACAGGAAAGTCAGAAAGATACAGTATAACAATGAAGAAAGAAGAGTTAGAGACGTTATGCACTGTTTGGGCTAAATGCAAAGACTAAGGAAAAGTTAGATCTCACCAAGAGACGTCGGCTTTTTATTATTAATATTCTTAATTTAATTAATTTTGGTTGATTTAGTTGGACGACTGCAAGCGGTTTTAATGGATTTTTATATAGGGGAGAGGTGATGGCTTATTGAATATGTATTTTTTGTATGTATTAGCATGTACGAGATATTATATATTAGCTATGTATTAGCATGTGCGAAATATTATGTGTCAGCTATGTATTAGCATGTGCGAGATATTATGTATTAGCTATGTATTAGCATGTGCGAGATATTATGTATTAGTAATGTATTAGCACGTGCGATATACACTGGCGGAAAGTGAAAAAAGAACACCAAGAAGGAGACGTCTGATACCAACGAAATTTATACGGCATAATAACGGAATAGCCGCCCCGGTGGCGCAGTGGTCTAAGGCGCTGGCCTCTGAGCATTCGTCCGTAAGGGGGTCCGGGTTCGAATCCCGGTCAGGCATGGATGTTGTGTTTGTCTTACAGCACTGGATCTCTCCCTTCCCTGGAACCAGTGACCCTAAATTAGGGACGGGCGACTGCTTATAGCCCATTGAGTTGCTCACGGTGGTCGTTAAACCTCCAATCAAAAAAAATAAAAAACAATAACGGAATACAGAGGATAACGTGATCAAAACATTATGGCAAAATACAGCTGTAATTGCTGGTTATCTAAAAAATAACATTTCCATGTAACAGGGTTAGTACGAGGTTGAACCGCCATGAACTGCGTCACACCGTGCAATTCTGGCATGGAGTCTGTCGTACAGATGTTGGATGTAAGTTTGGGGTATTGAGTTCCAAGCATCCTCAAACTGGACGCGTAAATCGGGGATGGTCGTGGCTGGCCGTGGAGACCGGATAAGTCGTTGTTCCATAAAATCCCACACGTGCTCAATCGGGGACAAATCCGGTGAACGTGCAGGCCATGGAAGTTGTCTCACACCTTGAAGCGCATGCTGCGTTGCACGTGCCGTGTGTGGGCGTGCGTTATCTTGCTGGAAAACACCACGATGGACCGACCTTACAAATGGCACAACAACGGGCTGAATGATGTTGATGTAGGAGGTGCTATTTAACGTACCCGGTACAAACACTAGTGGTGTACGGAAGTGATAGCTGATCGCTCCCCACACCAGGAGACCAGGTGTAGGCCCTGTGTGTCGCTGGCGGATGCAAGAAGGGTGGAGACGCTCCCCTGTGCGTCTGCGAACACGCATACGGCCATCGGAGGCTCCCAAGCAGAATCTGCTTTCATCGCTGAACACGACAGATCGCCATTGCGTTCTCCAGTGCAGACGTTGGCGACACCACTGCAGCCGTTCCTGACGGTGGGCTGAAGTCAGAGGTACACATGCCAGAGGCACACGTGCACGTAGTCCTGCATACAGTAGACGGTTGCGGATTGTTCGCACAGTCGCCTCAGGTGCAACGGCAGCTCGGATTTGCGCCACAGTGGATCTTCTTATGCATCGATCGGTCTGCTCATCAGTCCGTCTGTGACTCCCGGTTCCACGTCTTCTCAGTGGGAATTTTCCTCGGACTATCTACGCCACCATCGTACCACCACCGACACTTCCCGTCTAATTCGTTCCGCAATACGACAATACGACCACCCGGCCTCGCGGAGTCCGACTAAACGACCTCGCTCAAAGTCCGATAACTGCTGAAATCGTACATGTCTTCCATGTCCAGGCATTGCAGCTTCTTCAGAGTCTTCGCACGTGTCCGTACGCCGACGACTGATTACATTAACTTCGCTGTATTCCTTAAATACCACCGACGATAATTTGCATATTATTCCGTGCTGTGGCGTAAGCACTCACCGGTTGGTCCCGAAATTAACATCACACCTACGTAAACTCGACGCCATTAACATATGTAAATTTCATGATCGTCCGCCAATTCCTTCTTGGTGTTCTTTTTTCATTTTCCGGCAGTGTATTATGTGTTGGCTATGTATTAGCATGTACGAGATATTATGTATTAGCAATGTATTAATTAGCATGTACGATATATACATATTTTGTACCTGGCTGTGACGTATATCGACAAATCCACTACTCAAAATGGGTGTCCGGATACTTTTGATCATATAGTTTATATTAGTTCTGTAGCCTGTCAATTATGATGACTAATTCACCGAAATGGTCCCTCGTTCCTTTAAAACCCACAATCTAACAATACGTTTTGGTTTTTTTTTTTTTTTGAAGAATGGTGTTTTTCTTTAAACGTGATGACTTTGTCTTTCATATACGTGGAGACAATGTAAATAGAGCGATGACTTCGTCTATTTACATTGTCTCCACGTATATGAAAGATTTTTACCATTTCTCTCGCCCTTTGGATTTATTAGCTATAATTAAATAGCTTGTGCCATTAAACCCCACCAGATGGAGACGTCTCGGTTACTGAGATGATCCCTACGGATTTGTGAAGTCAGATGCTGACAGATAAACACACATAGCGCCGGCGATTGTTGGCACCTTAGCGTAAAGCGAACGCACTCGGCTAGTTATCGAGATATCTGGGATTCGATCCCACGTGTGTCGAAATACAATTTTCTGTTGCTGTGTGTTATTCAAGAAAAACGTGGAAGGAGCGATGACTCTGTCTATTGATATTGTCTCCACGTATATGGAAGATTTCACCATTTCTCTCGCACTTTGGATTTATTAGCTATAATTAAATAGCTTGTGCCATTAAACCCCACCAGATTGAGACGTCTTGGTTACTGAACCGATCCCTACGGATTTGTGAAGTCAGATGCTGACAGATAAACACACATAGCAACGTGGATTGTTTGCACCTAAGCGAACGCACTCGGCTAGTTATCGAGAGATCTGGGGTTCGATCCCAACGGTGTCGAAATACAGTTTTTCAGTTGCTGTGTGTTATTTAAGAAAATCGTGGAAAGAACGATGACTTTGTCTATTTATGTTTTTTTTTTGTAATAATAATACAAACAATAATATTAGAATAGGAGATTTATTGCACAAAACTTTCTGAATAAAAAAATTCACCCTGGTTACTTCAAACAAAATCTCATTTTGAAGTGTCTAGGATCACACCAAACTAACCTTCCTAAGCGCTCTCGTGGACTGAGATCCAAAAACAACTTTTGTCCGTCAGAAACTAACAACTTTTATACACCATATGGAAATCAAGGGAGAAATATTCCTCGTAGGTACATGCCATACTCATAAAATTTCAAGTTTTCTGATATGAGATTACATGATGAGTAGTAAACTACGGCAACGCAGAGTCATATTATGATTGCCGCAGGAATGATATTTTTACACGCCATGTTTATTCAGAAGATGTAAATATTTACCTAAAAAAAGTGAAAAGGATGTTTCCTCGAAAGTGTTTGTGCCAGTTATTAAATGCGACGTAAGTTTGATATTGCGTGTGGTCCGGGTCAATGCTAGAAGCCATTACGATTCAGGACTGAGAAGACTTTTTCTTTTAATTTTTTATTATTATTATTTTTTTTTCAATTACACTTCGTTTCAGTATTTCTGTCGAAGGTCAGTGACAGGTGACGGCGGTGAATTCCTAAAATTATTCGTTGTAATAAGTGCGCCACAAACTCTCCAAAATTACATTCTTTTTCGTCGCTTATTATTAATGAGAGTACAAGGAAGAAAAGAAAAACACAAACAACGCATTTTACGCGTGCAAATATTCAAGGTATACGTGCCGCAGGTTGATAATGAACATTTAACGACGTAGCTATTTCAGCAGACAAAAACGAAAAACAGCAAATAATAAAAAAAGGTTTGCCGTATCCTTGGAAGTCATTATGTTGGTCAGTGTATTATTACTTATGACACGGGGAGGAAGGAATAAGAATGGCTTTGTATATTTTGCATGTAGTGAAAGGAAATGATATATTTAGCGCAAAGAATCGAAAAATTCATTGAAAGGAGATAAGGATCTACCAATCGTCATTATGAATATAAAGCCTAGAAATCTCGAAAATAAGTCAGGGATACGAACAATTGAATTGCATCTAATCGACACACAAGCGAAATATTAATTTATGATGAATTATTGTTGACGCAGACTTATATGTATACGGCTGATGCATCGAAGAGTTGAATGAAACTGCGATCTTCTGGAATGCAATTAACAAGGCTATCTTAACAACTCAGAATGAAGCGATGCTACTTAGCGTCCTGCCCTCAACTTTAAATATCCCCCGAGATTACATTCAAAGGTCAACCCCAGGATATTCGATTACTGAGTGGGTGTAGAACACTAATGACCTTTTGCTCTGCAGCCAAGCTCGATGACTGATTTCATGTATCACGTAATTTTATATACACGGCATAGCGATTTACGACACAAAGGTCAAAAGTTAACCAAAATTATTTCGTAATACGATTTATTCGACAAAGCGTGGGTTGAAAATTTCAGTTTATGGAGCACGTAACTATATACTGCACCTGAAAGTGGTAACGACTAGATATAGCTCACTCTGTTTGATCAACGGTAGCAATGCTGACTTCACATTTTCCCTATTGGGCGTTCCTCGGCAGAGGATATTTGGCGCGAGTGATTTTTCAGTCCGTCAACATTTTCTCACATGTTTTATTTAAGAACTACGTATTACGCATAGTTTACTAGAAAACTCATCAGTTAGTTAAAATTATAAAGCATCTAAAGTTTTATAAGCATTTTGTTAATATTAGTTCTCCTGAAAAATGCTAACGACTTATTCGAAATGAAAAGCATTTAGGAGAAAAGGAATCAAACATCATGACCAGCGTGTCTTTATGTAAATCGAAGCAACTGCAGGTAAACTATGGCGGGTGTGAAGGTCATGAAATTGTACACTGAATTGTCTAAAGTCATGGGGCCGCCCCGGTGGCGCAGTGGTCTAAGCGATGGCCTCTGATCATTCGTCCGTAAGGGGTCTGGGTTCGAATTCCGGTCAGGCATGGATGTTGTGTTTGTCTTACGGCACTGGCTCTCTCCTTCCCTGGAACCAGTGACCCTAAATTAGGGACGGGCGACTGCTTATAGCCCATTGAGTTGCTCACGGTGGTCGTTAAACCTCCAATCAAAAAAAAAAAAAAAAAAAAAAAAAGTCATGGGATAGCATTATGCAAATTTTTAACTGGCGCTGGCGTCGTATAAACGATTTTTATCAGTTGTGAAGTGTGATCTCGTGAGTCAGGTTGAACAACCGCCAGTAGGAATAAGGCAAGCAGACTTGAATTATCGGAGTTTGAACGAGGCATGGATGGTAGTGGGAGCCAGACGGATGGGATATTCAATTTCCGAAGTTGTGCGAACATTCAACATTCCTCGAATTATCGGAGTTTGAACGAGGCATGGCAGTGGGAGCCAGACGGATGGGACATTCAATTTCCGAAGTTGTGCGAACATTCAACATTCCTCGAATTATCGGAGTTTGAACGAGGCATGGCAGTAGAAGCCAGACGGATGGGACATTCAATTTCCGAAGTTGTGCGAACATTCAACATTCCTCGAATTATCGGAGTTTGAACGAGGCATGGCAGTGGAAGCCAGACGGATGGGACATTCAATCTCCGAAGTTGTGCGAATATTCAACATTCCTCGAATTATCGGAGTTTGAACGAGGCATGGCAGTGGAAGCCAGACGGATGGGACATTCAATTTCCGAAGTTGTGCGAACATTCAACATTCCTCGAATTATCGGAGTTTGAACGAGGCATGGCAGTGGAAGCCAGACGGATGGGACATTCAATTTCCGAAGTTGTGCGAACATTCAACATTCCTCGAATTATCGGAGTTTGAACGAGGCATGGCAGTAGAAGCCAGACGGATGGGACATTCAATTTCCGAAGTTGTGCGAACATTCAACATTCCTCGAATTATCGGAGTTTGAACGAGGCATGATAGTGGAAGTCAGACGGATGGGACATTCAATTTCCGAAGTTGTGCGAACATTCAACATTCCTTGATCCGCGGTGTCACGTGTGTACCGAGATTACCTCATGGAAGGTATTACCACCCACCGTGGAATGCACAGTGGCCAGTCACGGGTACTAAATGACCGTGACCAGCGGCGTCTGACCAGGATTGTCCATCCTAACAGACAAGCGACACTAGCTCAAATAACATCCACATTCAATGCAGGAGGTACCAGAGACATGTCCATCAGGTCAGTGCTGAATGACCGTGACCAGCGGCGTTTGACCAGTATTGTCCATGCTAACAGACAAGCAACACTGCCTCAAATAACATCCACATTCAATGCAGGAGGTACCAGAGACATATCCATCAGGTCAGTGCAGTGTAATTTAGCGTCCATGGGGTATATGACAACAGAAGACCCACCAGAGTGACTTTGTTAACACCACGACATCAGACACAGCGCCTCACCTAGGCTCGTGAACACAGTAATTGGACCCTGGAAGACTGGCAACATGTGGCGTGGTCCGATGAGTCACGCTTCCAGTTGTTACGAGCTGATGGTAGGGGTGGCGCAGATCCCATGGGGCCATGGAAAATGACGGCCAAAATGTTTTGGCTCTTTGGTATAGATGGATTAAAATATGTAAGAATTCATATTAAATACAATCTATTCTAAAAGGATATTCAAAGCAAACTGAATTTGCTTGAACCACTTACTGGTCATCAGTGGCACGTCTTGGGTCCGAGACTTGGGATACCTTACCCCCCCCCCCCAGTACTGTTTTTTAAAAATTGCGAAGTTTATTTTTTAATTGTTAAGTAATAGAAGTAACAGTGTTTTTTTCTAAATTTTAGGTACATGCTATTGCTAACATGATACCAAATAATTATGAGGATTAGGATTTGAACATTTATTTGTACATGAACTCCATTCTTCTTTCCTTTTGTGGGAACTTGAGTGTTACGTTTTCACAAAAATGTTTCTTCCGAGTACTTTTTCATATTTAAAAGCAATGTTTTTCTCTATTAACAAACCAGCAAAGTTGCTTGAATGTGCATGTCCTTGTGTGGCTCTAAGATATATCTTGATTCTGTTTTAATACGGAAAAACTTCTTTCGGCAGTTGCAGTTGTTGATGAAAAGTTTAATATTAGATCTGCTAATTTGTACACCTCAATAAACACTATGTCTAATTTATTCAACTTTATGTAACAAGTAATGTTTCTTACTGATTTTGTTTTGTATTCATCAAGGGAATTAAACACCTTCAGTTCATTTTTTTAATCGAGCTGTAACAAAATTTAAAGCATAGAGTTCTTTAGGCTCTGATAGTAGATGTTCAGAGCAGCTTTCACAAAATTTATCAAAACAGTTCGAAATCCAACAAAACCACGAATTTAAGATATAATATCACTGATTTTAATTCATTGACACTTCACACAAACTGAAACAACTCTCGAGAAACACGCGCTGGAAGCATGGAGGGACTGAGGTAGTCCAAAGGCTTCGTTTTCTCGGAGCGAACCTTTGGCCAAAGCAATGGCCACTCACGAGCTCCGTAGCTCATTCATGTTGTCATGGAAACGCCAGCAGGAGATAGTATTAAAGCTCTTCGCATCAGAACAGCGAAGTCTCTTGAAGACCTACTTGCATTATGCCGTTGATCATCGCTCGCCAGACTGATTCTCATAATCGAAAGAAGCGAATCCGCTCGTGTTTTTTTCGCACCGAAAGCATTGACATATCTAAATACCGTTGATAATTAACTTTTATTTATACATTCTATGGGCTTCGCAACTAGCATAGCTAGCCTCGAATATATGCCACTGGTAGTCATCCATGTAACACTTCTCAGAAAACTTGAAAATTTCATCATCCTGGAGAGGGAATCGAACCCCGCATCTCCGGATTACCAGTCGAGTATGCTATCCATTACACCAAGGACAGTGAAGTTCCAAGCAACTGAGACATAGGAATCTGAAAGTCCTCAGATTTTTCGCTAGTCGAAGCATCCCTGCTTCCTCATACCCAATTCCCATCCGGACAGATGTAGGTCGGAGGTTACCAGTACCACAGATAAATCAATGAAGGAAACGCTCTAGGGCGTGGAAATTTTCAAGTTTTCTGAGAAGTGTTACATAGATGACAACTAAGTGGTACAACCAAATTCAGTTTGCTTTGAATATTCTGTCGATTTCCCATGTATCATGAAGAATTTTTCTTCCTTCATTGAATTCTAAAAGAATAACGACAAGAGCCATTAGTGGCAGCGAATAAAGCGAAATGGTTTTACGAGCATCTGTATAAGATTTTCTTAAAACCGTTAAAACTGGAAGTATCTTTAAAAATTAATACGCTGAAAGAACAATTCATTATACACAGCCAGACCTACATAATAACGTGCGACCTTCCGCCCTCGCAGCAGCAGTAGCCGCCCCTGTGTCGCAGTTGTCTAAGAGCTGGCATCTGACCATTCGTCGGAGATGAGTCTGGATCAGAATCCCGAGTGAGGCGTTGTTGTTGTGTTTGTCTTACGTGTAACGTACCAGGAGATGTGACGTACCTGCCAGAAGGACGCACACGACATAAAGGCAGATCGGAATCAGAATAAAACGTCCGCGTAGCTCAATTGGTAGAGTGACTTATTCCGGAATGAGGGGATCCGGGTTCGAATCCCGCGTAGACCAAAAATGACGGAGAAATTTACTTCGTTATAATGGCGCCTGAGCTATCCGGATGACTCGACCGTTCGAAATCTCGCATTGGTGTAATGTTCTTTACACACCGCGAGATAGGAAAAATCAGAGAATCCCTTCCCCAGCACTTCAAAAAAAAAAAAAAAAAATAAATAAAAATAAAAAATAAGGGAGAAATGATGTAACGTACCAGGAGATGTGACGTACCAGCCAGAAGGACGCACACAACATCAAAGGCAGATAGGAATCAGAATAAAACGTCCGCGTAGCTCAATTGGTGGAGCAACTTATTCCGGAATGAGGGGACCCGGGTTCGAATCCTGGAGCGGATAAAAATGACGGAGAAATCTACTTCGTTATATACGGCACTGGGTGTTTCCCTTCCCTGAAAACCGTGACCCTAGATCAGGAACGGGCAACTGGTTGTAGCTTTTTTGCGTGCGAACGTTTGTGTTTAAACCCTCAAACAAAATAACAAAAGAAAAAACCAAGCAGCAAAACATTTTGACAAATTACTACGTTTAAAAAGTTCCGGAACATTTTATATTAAAAAAGAATGAGTACAGATAATACCTGTTTATGCGCTGTTTCCTTCGAAGTAGTTAACCTGTGCAACTATGCATTTTTACCAACGTTCATCATCATCATCATCATCATTGTCAACCATTATCAATCCACTGCTGGACGAAGGTCTCCCCAAGTTTCCTCCACAACGGTCTGTCTTGTGCCAGTCTCCTCCATGTCACTCCCACATACTTTCGAATTTCATCCGCCCATCTCCCATGTGGTCTTCTTCTGGGTCTTTTCCCGTCCCTTGGAATCCAATCTAAAATTTCGGCTGTCCATCGATGGTCTGTTCTTCTGGCAGTATGTCCAGCCCATTGGCATTTCAGGGATTTTATTCTGATCATGATGTCTTCCACTCTTGTCATTTTTCGGATCCACGAGTTCCTCTTCTTATCTCTCCTGGTTACACCAAGCATGCACCTCTCCAGGCTTGTTTGAGTTGTCTGCAGCCTTTGTACTTCTATTTTAGTTAAGGTCCAAGTCTCTGCACCATACGTAAGCACTGGAAGGGTGCATTGATCCAACACTTTTCTTTTGAGACATAATAGCATATTGCTTTTGAAAATTATGCTGTTTCTTCCAAAAGCTCTCCAGGCAAGTTTTGTACGCCGATTAATTTCTTCATCAATGAGACCTTCACTTGATATCTGATGTCCAAGATAAACGTACGTGTCTGTTATCTCCAGTTTTTCTCCATCAATCGATAAATCTTCATTTCTTTTAAAAGCATTGAACATCACTTTTGTCTTCTGAAAGTTCATTTTTAATCCCACTTCTTTACTCTTGTCAGCACGTTCCTGGATCATACTCTGCAGCTCTGATGGGGTAGTTGCAAAAATAACTACGTCATCAGCAAAACGAAGGTGATTTAGATAATCTCCATTAATCTTTATCCCTTTGTTTTCCCAGCTCATCGACTGAAAGGCACTTTCCAATGTGGCATTAAAGAGCTTCGAAGATACGGTGTCACCTTGTCTCACTCCCTTTCCAATTTTTATGTGTGTTGTATTTTCAAACAGCCGAATCTTTGCACTTGTATTTTCATAGATTTTATTAATAATATTAATGTATGCATCTTCAATACCGCAGGATTTCAAAGCCATTGTAACTGCTGATGAATTCACCCAATCAAAGGCTTTTTCATAATCGATAAAAGCCATGCACAATGGAAGTTCATATTCCCTCCTTCTTTCAATGAGTTCTCTCAGTGCATGGATATGATTTATTGTGCTGTAGCCACTCCTGAATCCAGCTTGTTCTCTCGGTTGAGCCATGTCCAGTGTTACCTTCAAGCGGTGTGAAAGAACTTTAGTGAAGATTTTATAAACCACTGATAGGAGGCTGATAGGTCTGTAGTTCCTGAGATCTTCAATGTCACCTTTTTTATGTAGCAGGATCATTGTAGCGTTGTTCCAATCCTCAGGAATCTTCCCTTCATTAAGGCATCGAGTGAAAATTTGGGCGAGTACTGTTTCGATTTCTCCACTTGCTTCTTGTATGATGTCTACAGTAATTCCATCTTCTCCTGAAGCTTTTCCCCGCTTCATGTTCTTGATTGCATGTGCAACTTCTGTTGGGAGGACTGGGAGAACTCTGGTACTCGTACCTATAACGAAGTAAATTTCTCCGACATTTCTGTCCACGCCAGGATTCGAACCCGGATCCCTTCATTCCGGAATAAGTCACTCTACCAATTGAGCTACGCGGACGTTTTATTCTGATTCCTATCTGCCTTTATGTCGTGTGCGTCCTTCGGGCAGGCACGTCACATCTCCTGGTACGTTACATCATCTCCCCCTTATTTTTTTTTTCGAAGTGCTGGAGAAGGGATTCTCTTATTTTCCCTATCTCGCGGTGTGGAAATAACATCACACCAATGCGAGATTTTGAACGGTCGGGTCATCCGGATAGTTCGGGCGCCATTATAACGAAGTAAATTTCTCCGACATTTCTGTCCACGCCAGGATTCGAACCCGGATCCCTCATTCCGGAATAAGTCACTCTACCAATTGAGCTACGCGGACGTTTTATTCTGATTCCTATCTGCCTTTATATCGTGTGCGTCCTTCTGGCAGGTACGTCACATCTCCTGGTACGTTACATACCTTTCATGATGTCTGGAGTACATGTATCATCCCTTTCATATAATTTGGAGTAGAAATCTTTCACTCTTGTGAAAATTTCGCCTCTATTTCTTGTTACAGAACCATCTTCTTTTCTCAGTGCCATAATCTGTTTTCTTCCTTTACTGAGACGTCCCTTTGCTATCTTTAGGCTTTGGTTGTTTTCAATTGCTTTCCTCACTAGTTCACAGTTGAATTTCCTTACGTCTTCAGTGATACTTTTTCGTACTGTCTTGCATAGCTCTATATATTCCACTTTGGAAGTCACATCTTCTTTAGTTGTCCTCATCTCTCTTCTTTTTTGCATCAACATTTTGGTTTTTCCTGATAATTTGTTCACATGCAACTTGTTCTTAGACCCAGCTAATTTTGTTGCTGTTTCCATAAGAGCTTTGATTACTTTTCTGTTAACTTCAGAAATATCCACTTCTTCCGATGTTAGGCCTTCTAAAGCAGAGAATCTGTTATTCAGTTCCAACTTGAAGGTATTATGGTGTTTTTTAAGGTTGGTTATGTCAATACATTTTGTTTGTCTTATGAGCTTGCTACGTTCGAGTTTAGTGTTGAGGTGCATCTTACATCTCACCAATCTATGGTCACTACCTGTGTTGAACTTGTTTAGCACACGTCTTCTATGACGAATTTTTTGTTACACATAATAAAACCAATTTCACTTGTCGTCCCATTTGGATGTCTCCATGTCCATTTCCTGTATGGCTTTTTCTTGAAAAAGGAGTTCAAGATGAAAAACCATTCTGCCACTGCAAACTCAACGAGAGTATTTCCACGCTGGTTTCTTTTGCCGTGACCGAATTTACCTACTGAAGTTTCATTCTGTTGCCGTTGCCCTATTTTTGCATTGAAATCTCCCATAATTATCTTCAAGTGCTGCTTACCTTTATTATTTAGATGACGAATTTCCTCATAAAATTCTTCAATTTCTTCTTCAGGATGACTAGTAGTGGGTGCATAAGTTTGAATAATCTGATTCTGGTATCTTCTCGAGAGTTGGATAACGAGTCGTGCAGCTCTGTCAGAGGAACTTTCAACTTCTACAACTTTATCCTTCAGTTTCTTGTTTATTATAAATCCAACACCACTAGTTCTGCCAGTATCTGTTCCACGATAGTAGAAGAGATGTCCACTTTTCAGTTCAATGAGATCTTCTCCTTTTCTCCTTACCTCACTTAGCCCCACGATGTCCCACTTGATCCTTTGTAGTTCCTCTTCCAATTCAAGAAGCCTTGAATCAGAAGATAGGGAGCGTCCATTATACGTAGCCAAGGTCAGCATCAAATGGCAGCCTAGTCCGTTCCTCCGGGGATTCTTAGCACCCTCTGCCTTCATGTCGCACTGGCCGCTGCCTTGGCCAGGTACATTCCAGCTGCCGGAGACTGAGGGCCAAGATTTAAGTTGTGGAGTCTTTTGAGGGGTTTGGCCATAACTCACCACGCTGGCCAAGTGGGTTGGTGAGTGTGGGATAGGATTTCCTCTAATCCCGATGGTACAGTTATACCGCTATTGGCGGTCGTCAGAGCCCCTTTAGTGGGAACAGGATGCACCATGAGAAGGCGATGTTAACATTTGTCAAGGAGAGGCTGTGATGTTACGCATCACCTGACCTAGTCAAAAACGAATACAAAGATTTAAACGTTCATACAAAGATTTAAATGCAGATTGCAAGCCTTCTTTTGCCACCTCCTCCAGTGCCTCCGTCGCAGCTCGTTGCACTTCTTCGGAACTTGAGAAGCGTCACCCTTTAAGAAAATTCTTCATCTGGGGAAAAACGAAAAAGTCACACGGGGCGAGATCAGGAGAATATGCTGGTTGTGGAAGAACGGAAATGTGATGTTTGG
Source organism: Macrothele yani (assembly GCA_039090855.1). NCBI lineage: Eukaryota > Metazoa > Arthropoda > Arachnida > Araneae > Macrothelidae > Macrothele > Macrothele yani. The sequence continues at coordinate 95,199,424 of CM076998.1, forward strand.
AGAGGTAATCGGACACCAGGAGGAATTTGTTAGCCGGTGCATTATCGTGATGGAGCACCCAGAAGTTGGTCTTCCAAAGATCGGGTCGCTTGCTTCTCACTGATTCCCGGAGACGTTTCAGGACGCTGACGTACTCTTCTTTAGTGACTGTACGACCATGTCGAAGGAATTCCTTGTGTACGACCCCCTTGCAATCGAAGAAAACTGTTAACAAGACCTATCCTTTGGAGCGGTCAGCCTTGGACTTTTTTGGTCGTGACGGTGATTTCCACACTTTTGACTGTTGATTGGATTGGGTGTCGTACAGAAAGTACCAAGTCTCATCGCCAGTGATCAATCGATTCAAGAGTTCGGGATCTGAATCCACTGCATCAATGTTATCCCCGCAAACTTGTATGCGCTTATCCATTTTTTCTTGTGTCAGGTTTTTGGGAACAATTTGTTGGCACACGTGATGCATGCCCAGTTTCTCTGTTAAAATGGCATGGCAACTTCCAACTGAGATACCGGCAACTTCTGCAATCGCTGCAACAGTTTTTCGACGGTCATTTTTCAAAATTTCTTTGACAATGGCGGTTTGCTCATCCGTTGTGGATGTTGAAGGTTGTCCTGACCTCTCATCATCCTCGATACTCTGTCGCTCGTTTTCGAATCGTCGATGCCACTCATAAACTCTAGTTCGACTCAATGAACTCTCACTGTATGCTGACTTAATCATTTGAAAAGTCTCAGCGAAAGATTTTTCGAGCAGAACACGAAATTTGACACTTGAACGCTGTTCAAAATTCGACATCGTTCTCCTCGCGACGGAGAGCCTCGAATGCCTGTAATCACGAACTACGCACATACGCTGTACGTGTTGGATCTGGATCAAATCAGTTCTGGCTGGTCGGTCACATGATAACTCTTTTCTTGCTCAGCGGGGAATGACGTAATTCACTGACAAATATTCAAAAAGTTCCGGAACTTTTTGAACATAGTATGTTTTCGAAACGTTCGGATGGTATTTACCCATGCTTCCAGAACAGCAGTTCGTAAAGGTCGAGTCTTGCAGTTGGTGGGTTTGAGGCTGCAATGCATCACGACAAAGATATTCAATTTGCTTCAGAACCGGAGAGTGAGAGGGTCATTCTCATGAGTTGAGGACAGAATGGAATGTTCTTCCAACCAGTTCTTTGCCAAACGGTAGCGATGACACTAGATAACAATAATAAATACAGCTGAAAATAGAAGAGACGACTGAGAGAGCCAAGTTGTCCTTCAAGAAAGACCAGAATGAGAACACACAGAGCTCAGTGGAGTTCATCGTCACAGGAGTTTCACACACCCGAACAGAAAAATGCGACAAAAAAAATGTGCTAGTCAAAAACGAGGAAGTGCCTGTAATTGATCGCTACTTTTGCTTTTGTTTTGGGTTTATTGCTCTGGTTTGGTTCTTTTAACTAGCATTTATGAGTTCGATTACTGTTAGTTAGTTTGTGTTTGCCTAACCTCAACCAACCATGTTCTTCCATTTGTCTAACTTTTAATTTCTTTTTTCCTGAAAGATTTTAAACAGCTGTTTTTCATTATCAGAGAATTCTGTTGTGTTGTGGCTCAACGATAATAAATTGTCCCCACTGGTAGCTAGTAAGGGGCTTCACACACCTTTGTAGTCTCACTATATATACCCTGTCTGGTAATAGAAAAGAAGAATGTGAGGTCCACTGTGTACCCCGAGGGAGTTTCAGAATGAGAAAAAGTACAGAGCTCAGTGCAGTTCATCGCCACAAGGATTTCATGTCCGAACAGTAAAACACGAGAAAACAAAGGTACTGGTATAAGAGCCAGTATGTACGTTTTGATGGTTGCTGTTGTTTTGTGATTTGGATTTATTGCTTTCATACGTAGCTGCCTTAACCTATCGGCAAGTAAGCAGCGCAGTCAGGGTCCTTCCTGTGGGGTGGGTCACCAGCAGACAATGCGCGCGATTCCTATATTGAAGTAAAGAACATAAGAATAATAAATTATTACTATTATATGCGATAATTAAAGGAAATTTTATGACTGAAACTGGAAGCAAAAATTACATTTCAAAGATCTTCAAACATTTTGTAGTTCATACTCCAAAATGTTACATATATGTTACATATATAAAGTGGTGCTTCACCAGCTGCACCACTTTCCGAGAAAATATACACTATTGTGTGGTGCAAACAAAGCCCAACAACATGGTGCAAACTTGCACCATAATATGACGCAACCTTACACTACAACATGATGAACCATGTTGTTGGGTTTTGTTTGCACCACACAATAGTGTATTTTCTCGGAAAGTGGTGCAGCTGGTGCAGCACCACTTCCTAGTGCAACCTATCACAACATTTTTAAGAGTGTATGTATATACACTGATGGAAAAAAATCCCAACACCACGAAAAAATAGTTGTAGAGAAATGAAATGGCGGCAATACATTTGTATAGGTAACATATTTAATCGATTAAGGTTTCAAGATCACAGCTTATTGTAAGCGCGAGAAGAGCCATTTTAAATGTGAAATGCTGGTACATTAATAACCGGTGTAACCGCCAGAATGTTGAATGCAAGCACGCAAACGTTCATGCATTGTGTCGTACAGGTGCTGGATGTCAGTTTGCGGGATGGAGTTCCATGCGTGTTGCACTTGGTCGGTCAATACAGGGACGGTAAATGCTGGTTGGGGGTGACGCTGGAGTTGTCGTCCAATGATGTCCCATACGTGCTCGATTGGAGAAAGATCTGGTGATCTAGCAGGCCACGGCAACATGTCGACACTCGGTAGAGCATGTTGGGTTACAACAGCGGTGTGCGGGCGAGCGTTATCCTGTTGGAAAACAGCCCCTGGAATGCTGTTCATGAATGGCAGCACAACAGGTTGAATCACCAGACCGACGTACAACTGTGCCGTCAGGGTGCATGGGATAACCACGAGAGTGCTCCTGCTGTCATTGGAAATTACTCCCCAGACCATAACTCCAGGTGTAGGTCCAGCGTGTCTCGGCCGCAGACAGGTTGGTTGCAGGCGCTCACCTGGCCTCCTTCTAACCAACACACGGCCATCAGTGGCCCCCAGGCAGAACCAGCTTTCATCAGAAAACACAACCGGCTTTCATCAGAAAACACAACTCCGTCCTCCAATGAGCACTAGCTTCACACCACTGACGTCGCAAACGGCAGTGGTTTGGAGTAAGTGGAATGCACGCTACAGGGCGTTTTGCTCGGAGCTGTCCTTCAAGTAACCGATTTGTAACAGTTCGTTGTGTCACTGTGGTAGCAACTGCAGCTCGAATTGCTGCCGCAGAAGCGGTACGATGCGCCACGGCCATACGCCGTACACGGCGGTCTTCCCTCTCAGTAGTGCTACGTGGGCGGCCGGAACCCGGTCTTCTTGAGTCAGTAGCTTCCCTTGACCACCACTGCCAACAATCATGCACAGTGGCTACATTCCTGCCAAGTCGTTCTGCAATATTGCGGAACGAAAATCCACCTTCTCGTAGCCCTATTACACGACCTCGTTCAAACTCCGTGAGCTGTTGATAATGGCTTCTTCGTCTTCGTAAAGGCATTCTTGACTAACATCAACACACTACGTCGAATCTCGACGATAACTAACGCTCACGAACGTTACAGCGCGTATTTACAGCAAACCTGCTTTGCATGTTCAGAGTGGCGCTACTAGCGCCACACGTATGCGCCGAGCGCGAAACTTGAATAGACGTCATCTTACAGATGTACTCCCACCGCCTACCAACTGTCGTTTATCTAACACAACCCCTTCTTGGTGTTGGGATTTTTTCCCCGTAAGTGTATATTATCATCATCATTGTCAACCATTATCAGTTTTACTCCTCGATAAAGGTGTCCCTAAACTTCTTCCACGATGGTCTGTCACGAGCCAGTCGCCAGCTTCCTTCTTGCCATATATATATATACACTGAAGAGCAATAGAATTAGAGACAGCTGGCGTTATGCAAATGTGGCGCTGTGGGCGGCCCTGTAGACGGAAACGACATGACATATGCAGCGATCCGACAATATAAGGAGTGATGCGACGGGAGTCAGTAAGAGTCGGACGCAGTATTGGTAAGACGAAGGATCTAAGCGCATTTGATCGTGGGCAAATTGTTGGGGCCCAACGAATGGGTCACTCTAACTCGGAAGTCGTGAAGGCACTAGGACTTTCACGAGCCACTGTGTCACGGGTGCACCGTGAATACATCGAATCCGGTAAAACCATCCCTTCAAGGACCAAGTGCCGTGGACAACAGCGTGTAGCCGAGCGGGGTCATCGTCGGCTAGCTCGCATTGTAACAGCGGATAGACGGGCCACAGTGCAAGAAATCATTCGGCAATTTAACGCTGGTGCACAAAAACATGTAAGCAGCCACACCATCCAGAACAATCTCCTCGCTATGGGGTACAGAAGCTATCGTCCCTCGAGGGTACTGCTGCTGACCGCACATCACAGGGTGCAAAGTTGGCATGGGCGCAGGAGCATCGCCACTGGACATTAGACTTGTGGGGAAATGTTGCTAGGACTGATGTGTCGAGATTCACGTTGGTGCATGCTGATGGCAGGATACGAGTACGGAGCAAACCACATGAAGCGATGGATCCTTCTTGCCAGCAAGGTACTCTTTCAGCTGGTGGGGGTGGCATTCTCGTCTGGGGACTGTTTACGTATACTGAAATGGGACCCCCTGCTACGTGTGACATCGTCCCTCACAGGTCAACGTTACCAGGATACCCTGGACGACCATTTGCTCCCGTTTGTGCGTCTTTAACATCCCACTGGAGACCTCATCCTGCAACAAGACAATGCACCGTGCCATCGCCCCCGAATTGTGTCTGAATGGTTGGATGAACACTCTACCGGCGTGACCTAGCTTTCTTGGCCAGCTAGGTCACCTGACCTCAATCCCATCGAGCACATCTGGGATGCCACCGAGAGAGTTGTTCGAGGCTCTGACACCCCTCCATCAAATCTTTGTGAACTGTGGGAGCTTGTTCAAGGGTCGTGGATCCGTATGGCTTCACAACGCTTTCGGTGTCTTGTCGAGTCCATGCCGAGACGAATCGCTGCCATTATCAGTACGAAAGGTGGTGCTACACGTTACTAGGCAGGTATCTCTAATTCAATTGCTCTTCAGTGTATATATATATATGGAGAAGATTCCATTGAACTGGAAAGCGGACATCTCCTCTACTATCCTGGGGCAGATACTGGCAGTACTAGAGGTACGTATTGGATTTATAATAAACAAGAAACTGAAGGACAATGTCGTAGAAATTGAAAGCTCCTCGGACAGAGTTGTGCGACTCATTATCCAACTCGCGAAAAGATACCAGTCTCAGATTATTCAAGCTTACGAGACCACCACAAGTCATCCTGAACAAGCAGTTGAAGAATTTTACGAAGAAATTCAGCACCTAAATAATAAAGACAAACAGCACCTGAAGATCACTATGGGTGATATCGATGCGAAAATAGGGCAACAACAACAAAATGAAACTTTAGTACGTAGATTTGGTCATGGGAACAGAAACCAGCGTGGAAATACCCTCGTAGAGTTTGCTGAGACAGAAAGGTTTTTCATCATGAACTCCTTTTTCAAGAAAAAAAAAACACGTAGAAAATGGACACGAAAGCATCGAAATGGAATGACAAGTAAAATTGATTTTCTTATGTGTAACAAGAAATTTGTCATTGAAGACTGGATTGCGCTGAACAGGTTCAACACAGAGAATGATCATAGAATGGTGAGATGTAAGATGCACCTCAACACTTAACTTGAACGTGGCAAGCTCATGAAACAAATCAAATGTATTGGCGTGCAGCAAATGCCAGTAGTACTCCAGACGAAAAAGAGTGTAGACGCGGGTTTCTCGTTTGTTCAAGACTATCAGGATGTCGAAGTTCAAGCAACGAGCAAACACGAAATTCCTCTTCCATATTGGATAATCGGTGAGAGAAACAAATGCAAAATTGTCAGTGTTTATTGTGAAAGTTCTGTGATACAAAATACAGCATTTAAGTGGTTTTGCAGGTTTCTAGATGGCGCTTTTTCCACCGAAGACGACTTTCATCGTGGGAGAGCATCATCGGTGGTAATCGACGACAACGTCATGGAAATTCGAGCTATGATCAGGGAGAACGCCTCAACATCACAGAAATTGTAACAGAAACTGGTCTGTCGATTGGTTCTGTTCAAGACATCCTCATTGAAAAACTGAAGATGAAAGTGTCAGTGCCAAGTTCATTCCTCGTATTTTCAACGACGACGAGAAAAGCAACCATATCGCAATTTCGCCTGAATTGTTTCAATGTGCAACACCAGATGATAACCTTTTTACGGAAAATTGTGACCGGTGATTGAACCTGAGTCTATGGTTACGACCCTGAAACAAAGGCCCAAAGCTCTTTGTGGAAAACCACTTCCTCCTTAAGACCCAAGAAAGCACGCCAGTCTCGATCGCACATTAAGGTGGTTCCACCTAAAATCTCTGCCTTATGGTAAAACCTTTTACATATTTTCTTCGCAATTAATGTATTCCCAAGGATGAAACTTTGTACATCGATAAAACTAACTTTAAGTTATAGCATGGGATACGCAGCACTTGAAGATAATTATGGGAGATTTCAATGCAAAAAATAGGGCAACGGCAACAGAATGAAACTTCAGTAGGTAAATTCGGTCACGGCAACAGAAACCAGCGTGGAAATACTCTCGTTGAGTTTGCAGAGGCAGAAGGATTTTTCATCTTGAACTCCTTTTTCAAGAAAAAGCCACACAGGAAATGGACATGGAGACATCCAATTGGGACGACAAGTGAAATTGATTTTATTATGTTTAACAAAAAAATTCGTCATCGAAGACTGCAGTCGGCTGAACAAGTTCAACACAGGTAGTGACCATAGATTGGTGAGATGTAAGATGCACCTCAACACTAAACTGGAACGTGGCAAGCTCATAAGACAAACAAAATGTATTGACATAACCAACCTTAAAAACACCATAATACTTTCAAGTTGGAACTGAAGAACAGATTCTCTGCTTTAGAAGGCCTAACATCGGAAGAAGTGGATATTTCGGAAGTTAACAGAAAAGTAACCAAAGCTCTAATGGAAACAGCAACAAAATTAGCTGGGTCTAAGAACAAGTTGCATGTGAACAAATTATCAGGAAAAACCAAAATGTTGATGAAAAAAGAAGAGAGATGAGGACAACTAAAGTAGATGTGACTTCCAAAGTGCTATGCAAGACAACACGAAAAAGTATCACTGAAGACGTAAGGAAATTCAACTGTGAGCTAGTGAGGAAAGCAATTGAAAACAACCAAAGCCTTAAGATAGCAAAGGGACATCTCAGTAAGGGAAGAAAACAGATTATGGCTCTGAGAAAAGAAGATGGTTCTATAACAAGAAATAGAGGCGAACTTTTTGACAAGAGTGAAAGATTTCTACTCCAAATTATATGAAAGGGATGATACATGTACTCCAGACATCATGAAAGGTACCAGAGTTCTTCCAGTCCTCCCAGCAGAAGTTGCTCATGCAATCAAGAACATGAAGCGAGGGAAAGCTCCAGGAGAAGATGGAATTACTATAGACATCATACAAGAAGCAAGTGGAGAAATTGAAACAGTACTCGCCCAAATTTTCACTGATGCCTTAATGAAGGGAAGATTCCTGAGGATTGGAACAATGCTACAATGATCCTGCTACATAAAAAAAGGTGACATTGAGGATCTCAGGAACTACAGACCTATCAGCCTCCTATCAGTGGTTTATAAAATCTTCACTAAAGTTCTTTCACACCGCTTGAAGGTAACACTGGACATGGCTCAACCGAGAGAACAAGCTGGATTCAGGAGTGGCTACAGCACAATAGATCATATCCACGTACTGAGAGAACTGATTGAAAGAGCGAGGGAATATGAACTTCCATTGTGCATGGCTTTTATCGATTATGAAAAAGCCTTTGATTCGGTGAAACCATCAGCAGTTACCACGGCTCTGAAATCCTGCGGTATTGAAGATGCATACATTAATATTATTAATAACATCTATGAAAATGCAAGTGCAAAGATTAGGCTGTTTGAAAATACAACACACATAAAAATTGGAAAGGAGGAGACAAGGTGACACCATATCTCCGAAGCTCTTTAATGCCACATTGGAAAATGTCTTTCAATCACTGAACTGGGAAAACAAAGGGATAAAGATTAATGGAGATTATCTAACCCACCTTCGTTTTGCTGATGACATAGTCATTTTTGCAACTACCCCATCAGAGCTGCAGAGTATGATCCAGGAACTTGCTGACAAGAGTAAAGAAGTGGGATTAAAAATGAACTTTCAGAAGACAAAAGTGATGTTCAATGCTTTTACAAGAAATGAAGATTTATCGATTGATGGAGAAAACTGGAGATAACAGATACGTATGTTTATCTTGGACAGCAGATATCAAGTGAGGGTCACATTGATGAAGAAATTAATCGGCGTACAAAACTTGCCTGGAGAGCTTTTGGAAGAAACAGCATAATTTTCAAGAGCAATATGCCATTATGTCTTAAAAGAAAAGTGTTTGATCAATGCATCCTTCCAGTGCTTACGTATGGTGCAGAGACGTGGACCTTAACTAAAAGAGACATACAAAAGCTGCAGACAACTCAAAGCAGCATAGAGAGGTGCATGCTTGGTATAACCAGGAGAGATAAGAAGAGGAACTCGTGGATCCGAAAAAATGACGAGAGTGGAAGACATCATGATCAGAGTTAAATCCCTGAAATGGCAATGGGCTGGACATACTGCCAGAAGGACAGACCATAGATGGACAGCCGAAATTTTAGATTGGATTCCAAGGGACAGGAAAAGACCCAGAAAAAGACCACATGGGAGATGGGTGGATGAAATTCGTAAATATGCGGGAGTGACATGGAGGAGACTGGCACAAGACAGACCGTTGTGGAGGAAACTTGGGGAGACTTTCGTCCAGCAGTGGATTGATAATGGTTGACAATGATGATGATGATGACTTAATACTTGCTAAAACATAACCATAATTATATTAAAAATCAATCATTTTACTTTGAGTAATGTGTTAATAGATGGCGCGACTTGTACATTGATGACGTCAGTAGACAAACAAATGTTGGATTGCTTAGTTATGGTTATGTTTTAGCAAACATTAAGTATCCCATCCTATAACTTAAAGTTAGTTTTATCGATGTGCAGATTTTCATACTTGAGAATACATTAATTGCGAAGAAAATATGTAAAGAAGTTTTACCATGGGAAACATAAGATGGAGATTTTAGGTGGAACCACCTTAAAGTTCTGCTTATGTCATTTCTCAATATCGAAGGATTGGTACATTGGGAATTCCTACCATGTGGCTCCACTCTTAATGCTGCACGTGACTTGGAAATCCCGAAACCCCTGAGGATTGCAGTACATCTCAAGAGGCCACGGAAGAAGACTACTGAATGGATGCTTCACCACGACAATGCACTAAGTCACAATACTCTGCCGATCATCCACTTTCTGTCTTCAAAATCCATTCCGATGCACTCACACCCTACTTATTCACCGGACTTAGCACCGAGTGACTTTTAGCTGTTCGCGAAACTTAAGCAGTTCTGAAAGGTAAACCTTTTTGACTCTGTGGAAGACATTAAAGGTAATGTAACGAGGGTCTTAAAGGGCATTCCGAAACAGGTGTGTGCGTGCGTGCCGACGGGGATTATTTCGAAGGAGATAAATAGTATATATATTAAAGAAAACCAGGAGTTTTAGTCTAAACTTTCTCCATTAAAAGATATATGTTTCCCAGACGTCTTACAGGAATATATATTCATGTGAGTAAGCCAGACACCCCTTCTTCCTTTCAAGAATTCCCGTGTGGCCGACAGAAGACACAAAATAATCTTTCTTTGGCACATTGACTGGGTATTCCACTATGGCCTCCCTGTGATTAATCCACTGCTTCTGCGTTTGTCAGCCATTATTCTACAGAAATGATAATTCCTTTGTAAATAAATAAAGAGGGAGGATTAAGTTTCCTCGTCTGGGAATTAACTTCGAGGGAAACTGTTTTAATGAAAGAAGGCATCAACGGGAAATTTGCCCGATGAACACCATAGGAAGAAACAAAAGATTCTAGTTAACTTTTGGATCTCCAGTTGCCAGCGTGGTTAAGCTGCTGAATTTTTAAAAGTAGCCGTAACAAAAATGTGTACATCTTTCCCTATCCATGATTTTTCAAACAATACGTCTCCCCTTTTCCAATCTAGATGCCGCGTTCTTCTTGAAAGTTTGATAATCCGTTTGTTACAAAGAATAGCTATAATTAGTGTCATGTGAATCGGTTGCTTATTCTTATTTGTAAAAGAATGCCACCGATTAATGACTTTAATGGCTTTACCACTTATTATAAATCAGAGAAATGTTCTGTGCAAAACAAATACTTTCTTAAAAATTAACGAAATTAAATGATTGCAAGCAATAAAAAGACACAATGGAAGGTCATAAGCATACAAATTAAATATTTAGCGGGTGCAAATCATCTAATAGGCGCTTTTTGTTGCAGAATAGCATCGAATGACTCAGGTCAAAGAACTCTGACTATGCCCCTGTGAGTTTATTGCTATTTTACTTTTACGCAGTTTTAAAAATCCTAAGAATAGTTTCTATTCTTTTAAAAATAACGCAAGTTGCGAAAATAAATTAACTGATGGCTGGGTTTGATAAGACTGTGTACAAATAGAGGGTAAAATAAGGTGCACCTCTCAGATGACATGAACTCGCATTAAAGAAAATGCTCCACAAAGTCATACAATCAAGTTGAAGCTTACCATCAGAGATATCCTGTACATAAACACACTTCAGTGTCCATTTCTTAAATATCATACATGATATTGGCAGATGGAGAATGATATTTCGTAAAAAGTGACATGTAAAGCTATCGAACTCATGCCTATACCTTTCGGATCCAAAGAGGAATTGGTGACGCAGTGGTCTAAGCCAGGGCTTAAATCTGATCATTTGTCCGAGATGGGTCTCAGTTCGGACCCCGGTGAGGCATGCATGTTGTGTTTGTCTTACGTTACTGTCCCTTCTCTGTAACCAGTGTCCCTAAATTAGGGACAGACGACTGCTTGTAGCAGATCGAGGTGCTCATGGTGGTATTTAAGCTCTCAAATAAAAAAGAGAGAAGTTCCTTATTCTGCCATCCAGATGTACAGGAATTTTGGCAAACGTACATTAATCGGCACAAAGTGGGAAAAAAGTGCCAACGGAAGAAAAATCTTAGTCATATAACCCTTTGGATAATTGAAAATAATTTTTCGAATCCGTTTAAATGCATTCTAACAGCCAACGTTTTGACAATTTTCGCCGTCTGGGTGGAACATTTTGCCAGAAATTAGGAAAATTATTCGAGTTTATGTCTATTCCATCTAAGACGAATTTTTAAAATCATTTTTCTTCATAAACAAAGATATGGTAGAATATTAAGAACAATAACGTCAGTTCACAAGTATTTTACTCTTTCGTGTCGACCAGAGTTTCGCTGGGCACAGCCCTGCACACAATTTGCCCCGAAGATGCTGAGCCAGAGCCCAAAGAACCTTGGTTGACACGAAGAAATAAAGTAATTGTGAACTAACGTTGCTTTTCTTCATACCTGGTCGCTCGAAAAATATTGTCCGATTTGGAATGTAAAAATGAAAAAGACATACCTCATTGCATACCACCTTGTTTTATTACAAAATGGCACCTTCAGCAGTTGGAATGTAAAAATGAAAGAGACATACCTCATTGCATAGCACCTTGTTTTATTCCAAAATGGCACCTTCAGCAGTTGGAATGTAAAAATGAAAGAGACATACCTCATTGCATAGCACCTTGTTTTATTCCAAAATGGCACCTTCAGCAGTCGGAATGTAAAAATGAAAGAGACATACCTCATTGCATACCACCTTGTTTTATTCCAAAATGGCACCTTCAGCAGTTGGAATGTAAAAATAAAAGAGACTTACCTCATTGCATACCACCTTGTTTTATTCCAAAATGGCACCTTCAGCAGTTGGAATGTAAAAATGAAAGAGACATACCTCATTGCATACCACCTTGTTTTATTCCAAAATGGCACCTTCAGCAGCTATAAGCTTCTGCCATTGAGTGACAAGTGTTTCAATGTCAGTCCAGAAGAAATATGGCTCCCTGAATGCAAGAAGGTCCCGCAATGCAATTTAGGCCTTCTTTCGGTTTCTGAAGGTCCTGTCCTTGAGGTAATTGCTAAAATGCATGAACAGGTGGAAATCGATAGGTGCCAAGTCCGGTGAGTAGGCTGGATGTGGGAGGGTTTCGAACGTCAGTTCGTGTAGTTTCTGTTTCGTCATTTGTGACACGTGAGGTCTCGCGTTACCATGGAGGAGGATACAACCTTTCCTGTCAATCAAAGATGGCTGTTTGGAACACAACTTCTGGTGCATTAGGTCAATTTCTTCACAGTATGTGACTGAGGTAATGCTTTCACCAGCATTCAAGAACATGCATTGTATGACACCATGAACAGTACACCACACTGTCAACAACACCCTATTTGGCGTTAACCTTGGTTTAGAATGTTGTTTCGGTGGTTCACCAGGGTTCAGCCACTGTCCAGATCGCTTACGATTGTCTTGCATCACCCTCTTTTCATCGCAGGTTACAATGTAATCAAGTAGGATCTCCTTTTCGTTGCGGAGCAGAATATTACTGCACATCTCAAACCGTTGTTGCTTCTGATGCTCTGTGAGTTCGTGTGGGATCTTCATATCGAGCTTCTTGACCTTACCAATTTGGTGGAGATGTTCGGAAATGTGGACACCGACACATTGTACTGTTTGGCAAGTTCTCTAACCCTGGCGCGAGGATTTGTGTCCACATTTGCTTTCAGAGCGTTGTTATCAATGACCGAATGTCGTCCTTAGTCCTCCTCATCTTGTCGGATCGTGTCACCGGAAAGAAACTCTTCAAACTACGGACGAACAGTACGTACAGATGTTGCCTCCTCGTTTCATGCCTCGACTACATTTCGGTAGGTTCGTGCCGCATTACGACCCAATTCACTCTTATAAGGCAGAATCTCTCGCAACTCACTCCTTCTTAACATGCTGTACAGACCGCTTGGTCAGCACTACTAGTGAATCACATAGGCGTGATCTTCATCACGATAACGCCAGACCTCATGCTGCTTTAATCACTCCTCAAAAATTACTGGACTTTGGTTGGGAAGTGTTATCACACTCGGCGTATTTCCCTGACCTGGTGTCCTACGGACTACCACCTTTTCCGATCGTTGCCGAACGCCTTCGCTCTCCAAATCTTCGATGATGTGGACGATGTGAAAATGGCATTACATGACTTTTTTTTTACTCTAAAACACAGGAGCTTTTCCGGCGTGGGATTCACCTACTCATAGACAGATGGCAAGAGGTCATATACAGAATGATGGCAATTATATGAAATCCTAGGTACGTTATTTGTGGTTTCCTCCTTTCTTTGTAGCCTACAAAAACGGGTAGAACATATGCACACACACCAGTACTGTACATCGCGCAAGATATATTCAGCACTGGTTCAGCGAGCATGACGGCAATTTCCACCGTATTCCCTGGCCGCCACAAAGCCCGGAGCTGAACCCCATTGAGAATGTGTAGGACATGTTAGAAAAACTGATTCGGAAGAAAACACCTCTTCCGCGGAATCTGAGCCAGTTAAAGGACAAGGCTGGCGAACTCCTGGTATACTACAGACGCAGATGTACTCCGGCACCTTATGTAATCTATGCCGAATCGCATACCTCCTGTAATTCGGACTAAAGGAGGTCCAACCTAGTATCTATAAAGGTTTCTAATTCTGTGTGTAGTGTGTGTGTGTTTGCTGACATGTAGACTATCTGTCGAAAGATCCGAAACAAAAACGATTTTAAGCTATTTCATTTGTAATACCCCTTGATTTTATTTAGTAAACAAAAATATTCGAAGGCCTCTTATTTTGACAGAAAAGAAATTATTTTTATACTGTACACATGAAGTAATGCTTTTTAAGATTCACATGATTTTTATTCGCCATGCAGACACACTTGGCATCATTATTGCGCAACTTTACTTCGCAAAACTCATATATCCCATTTTCCATAATCTGTTCTTAGAATGATGCAAAAACAATTGTCCTTCGAAAGACTTCACAAACATAGCCAAAGGTGTTCCTTTTTACGATGCGGTAATTAAGCCTTGGGAGTACATATAACGACCTTCGCTAAATGTTTGTTTGTTTATACTCAGAATTTGTTTCCCTGTTTTGCTACTAGCTGGTTTTTTCGTTTCAAATAAAACGCCACAAGGAAATAGAGGAAACTGTAGATTATCTCGAACGATCTTAAATTTCATACTGCATAAATTATTAGGTTTTTGGTCATAATTTGTTCCCTGACATCACTAATGGCAGTAAATGGCTCAGAAAGCTTTTGAAAACCATTACACCTCACGGAAAGCTGAGAAATATTGAACTAAATAAGCTTCTTGTTACCAGGATATTTATTCATGAAGATTCCGCTTTTCCTGATTTAATGATTCCTATGAGCTTTCAAGACTTGGAGAAATCAACCATCTCTAATTTAAATTTACTGACTCTAGGTTAGAAAGAGAACCAGAACAAGAGCTTTTAAACTTTAATTTTTTGCTGTTTTGTATGAAATTCTCTACATTTCAGATCCCCGAAACTATTTGACTGCTAAGAGTTATTAGCAATAAGAATATAAAAATCTCATTATTTTTGGAATTCTTTAGCGCACTCACAATATTACACTGGTGTGCAAAACTTAAGGACGCGCCAGGTTTTGACCTGTAGCGTTTCACAGAAGCTCTCTGGATATGTTTAATTCAAACCATAGGAGCCGACCCCGGTGGCGCAGTGCTCTAAGCGATGGCTTCTGATAATTCGTCCGGAAGGGGTCCGAGTTCGAATCCCGGTGAGGCATGGATGTTGTGTTTATCTTATGGCACTGGCCTTCCCCTTCCCTGGAACCAGTCGCCCTAACTTAGGGACGGGCGACTGCTTATAGCCGATTGAGGGAGCTCCGTAACTTACTGTTGGAAATAGTCATATTCTTCCTGTGCTTCCCCGCCCGTTTAAACCAACGCGTTCATGCAAAGATGAATACACTTGTGATGTTGACCACCGTCGTCAATCAGTATAAAAGACAAATCATCATGAGACAGTTGTGAGAGGGCCGCTGGTGGTCGACGTTCGTGACTGCCACGGAGAAGACCTCTGGTTCGATCCCTGCAGGTACGAAGGCTCGAACCACCAAATATCCGCCGTGCGTTGGATGGTCGGATGGGCACGTTAAGACGTCGGATCCCGGATATTGCCCCCCCGGTAATAAATAAGGGCGTCTTCCTCCCTCTTTGTATATTTTCCTATCGAGCACTCTAGCTCAAATCTCCTAGCTTCCTATTTCTAAGGGTTGGGGTCAGACACTCCCTTCCTAAAATGCTCTACATATGATCTGATCTGATCTAACAGTTGTGAGGGTGAGCTTCAAGTGCTTTATATACAGAAGGCTATGAACTGTTCTCTTGTAAGTATACAGTTCGCAGCAGTGATGTAGAAGAGGCTTAGCGCGCCTTAACGGCGCTAAGGCACTATTTTCTAGGCTTAGCGCCGCTAAGGCACTTTTCGTGGTTACGTGCTAATAGAATGAGGGCGAAGGAACTTTTAAGTGAACATGTATGCAAAAATAGGGACAACTGAGTTCTGTATGCAAGCATACTCGTATTTTAACCGAATGTTCATACTACAGAAATGGCCGCCCCGGTGATGGTACAAGGGTCTGAGGCACAGGCTTCTGACCATTCTTCCGAGCTAAGACTGAGTCCCAACCCCGGATGAGTCACGGATGGTGTGCATGACCAAAGATGCTGGATCTGTCTCTTCCCTGGAGCAAGTGACCCGAAATTAGGGATCGGCGATTGCTTATAGCCATACGAGTTGCCCATGGTAGTTGTAAAACATATAAACAGACAAACAAAAAGCACTATGTAGTTTGATTTACATAGCTGTATCACGCAATAGGGTGTTTCACAAATCATAAGATTCTATCATAAAGAGAATGTGAACTCCTTTGTCTAGACAGTCAAAATAAATTTGTAGATGGTTACTCCGTAGGGTTAAGATTGCAGTGCTCAGAGAGAAAACGGTAGTGATGGGCATTTGTATTAAACAACTTACCAGTGGTGTCGACTTCAATAAAAATAATCCCCTGAGCTCAATCTTTGACTCCTTACAGGCAATACAAATACCTTCCACATGTACCACATAATCTTGGTAGGAACGGCGCATTAGTCAAATTGAATTGATGTTACTCTGTTAGCTCACAAATATTCCCAATGCATATTTAA
The DNA here is from genome assembly GCA_039090855.1 of Macrothele yani. Lineage (NCBI taxonomy): Eukaryota > Metazoa > Arthropoda > Arachnida > Araneae > Macrothelidae > Macrothele > Macrothele yani. The sequence continues at coordinate 95,215,893 of CM076998.1, forward strand.
AATCGTGTAGGACGCCACACAGCCGTATTTGAACAAATGTTTTATAACATTAGCATAGGTCTCTCACGTTACATTCGTCCGGTTATTTAAAATTGCTCAGGCTACACAGTTTTAAGCGGTTATAATATAAATTGGTATAGGTAATTAGTAATGAAAATTAAAAATAATTATGAATATTAAAACAACGAACCAAATTTTGAAAATTTTGAGGGTATTTTATTCCTAGACCGTCCACCGCTAAGGCACTTTTTTTATTTTGAACTACATCACTGGTTCGCAGTGGTGGTTCCAGTGCTCAGTGGAGGGTTTCAGCTCCTGCTACGAATGACTATTTGCAGTAGTCCGCGGAGCTGTCGAGCCGAATAGTAAGTGTTCAATATCTTTATAACCACGTTAAGGCACGCTTCAAGTAGTAAGTCTTGTTACGTGTCTTTTCTTAGTTCAACTCAACATTGAACAATGTTACTACATGCAAACATCATTATACTGCTAGTCCAAAGGACTCAAACGACTGTGAATTATTTATGACTTTTATTTACACTAAATGTACTAAGTGTACTAAGAGTTCCCAAACTGAAGAAAGACTTAATTTCATAAACTGCAAACATATGAAGCTATATGTAAATCTATTTTTCGTTCTTGTTGAGTGTCTCTGTCTCATTTAGTAGCTTGTGTTACATATTCAATCTTACTCGGTTAGTGTGTTGTAACAGCTTAGCTAGAGAATCTTAAGAGCTAATACTAACTGCGTACCTTTAACACTTACCGAAACAATGAAGGGAACAACACGGACACAACTGCAGATGTTAAAAGATATAGTGGGACTTTATTCAAAACTCGTCCGCGACCCGTGTCATGCACGGTTAAAACAGCTGTGACTTAAATTGTATCTTGTCATATAACACGAATCGTAAAAAAATGCATAACTACAGGGTGATTCATAAAGAAGTATACAGTTTCAACGCACTATAAAACAAGAACAATTTAAGATATTTTATGTTACCTGTAACAGAATTGTAGGGGAATGTTTCAAGTCTTTTTAGAGACAGTCACAGATGTTCTATGTGTGCACTCTTGGTCATACGACGCACATCGAGCAGGTAATCCATTTCCGCCCAAACGCGATACACGCGGTCATCCAAGACTTTTAAGTTTGCACAAACAGCCCGTATAGTTTCAAATTTTTTATGCCAATCGTAGATAGATTTTCTGAATGGAGGTTCTTTTCCGAATTGTGATCGAAAATGCCGTTGCACAACAGTTACAGAATCCGTTTTGCTCAATTCAAGGACACAAAACGCCTTCTCCACTGCAGACGCTGCCATTTTGACTGCCTAGTCACGTGACGCGCGCGCTGTCGCTTACGTCACTTCCCTCAGTAGCGGGACACAAACTTTAGGAGTACATCAACCAAGAAGGTTAGATGAAGAGGAGGTGAAGGGACCCGTTTTGAGTGAAGCCAAAACAGATCAGCTGTTTCTGTCCTCTCTCTGAGGTGGTGGGAGTCTGCGCTGTGAGAGTTCGGGAACGTGACGTCACTTCTTGTGGCTTAAGCAGTTTTGCTTATCGCATGCAAACCATGGATGGAAAGAAGGAATATTTCGGACTTCTTATTTCTTAACATTAGGCTTTTGGTTATATTTTAAACATGACATGGGCAGTATGCAAGTAACCATGCGCACTATGCACTTCCGCTCAAAAAGTCATTATTTTGTTCAATTTTTTAAAGAAATACCAACACATATTTTCCTGTTTTTTCTAGAATTTTTTTATTATGGGAATGAATATTTCAGCCTCAATTTTTTTCATGCCTGTATGGGTAGAGTAAGGGTACGAAAAACCCGTTCATAATCGCGATCTCCCCATAGAGATATACAGGGGATTCTCAGATTGGGCGCATTGGCGTAGTCAGCTGATAAAAAGTGGCGTCACGCCAGAAGCATAGGGAGAGAGGCTGTTGCCATCTCCTCAGGAGGTGAAAGGACCCGTTTTGAGTGAAGCCAAAACAGATAAGCTGTTTCAATCCTCTCTCTGAGGTCGTGGGAGTCTGCGGGATTTCGAAAATGTGACATCACTTCCTGTGCCTGAAGCAGTTTCGCTTAGCGCATGCAAACCAAGGAGGTTAGAAGAAGAGGAGATGAAACGACTCGTTTTGAGTAAAGCCAAATCAGATCAGCTGTTTCGATCATCACTCTGATGTGGTGGGAGTCTGCAGGGGTTCGAAAACGTGACGTCACTTCCTGTGCCTGAAGCAGTTTCGCTTAGCGCATGCAAACCAAGGAGGTTAGAAGAAGAGGAGATGAAACGACCCGTTTTGAGTAAAGCCAAATCAGATCAGCTGTTTCGATCGTCACTCTGATGTGGTGGGAGTCTGCAGGAGTTCGAAAACGTGACGTCACTTCCTGTGCCTGAAGCAGTTTCGCTTAGCGCATGCAAATCAAGGAGGTTAGAAGAAGAGGAGATGAAACGACCCGTTTTGAGTAAAGCCAAAACAGATCAGCTGTTTCGATCGTCACTCTGATGTGGCGGGAGTCTGCAGGAGTTCGAAAACGTGACGTCACTTCCTGTGTCTGAAGCAGTTTTGCTTAGCGCATGCAAACCATGCAAAGCAAGGATGAAAACAAGGAACATTTTGGACTTCGTATTTCTCAACATTAGGGATTTGATTATATTTTAAACATGGTTACTTGCACATGCACAGTAAGCAAGTAACCATGCGCAGCATGCACTTCCGCTCAAAAAATCATTATTTTGTTCATTTTTTTAAAGAAATACCAACACATATTTTCTTACTTTTTCTGAATTTTTTTAATTATGGGAACGAATATTTCAGCCTCAGTTTTTTTTTCATGACTGTATGGGTAGATTAAGGGTCCGAAAAACCGTTCAAAATCGCGATTTCCTCATAGAGATATACAGGAGATTCTCGAATTGGGCACATTGGCGTAGTCAGCTGATAAAAAGTGACGTCACGCCAGAAGCACAGGAAACGGAGCTGTTGCCATCTCCTCCTTCTTCTAACCTCCTTGACATCAACTTAACGGTTCGCAGTTGTGGTTAGTGTCTTCAAATGTTACTGTTACAGCATCTGGAAACAGTGTCTGAAACGAAGTGTAATTGAAAAAAAACCCAATAATAATAAAAATTAGCTTTTGAAAGAACCGTACAATTTTTAAGAGCAATATGCCATTATGTTTTCAATGAAAAGTGTTCAATCAGTGCATCCTTCCAATGCTTACGTACGGAGCAGAGACGTGGACCTTAACTAAAAAAGAAATACAAAGACTACAGACAACTCAAAGGGCATGGAGAGATGCATGCTTGGTGTAGCCAGGAGGAATAAAAAGAGGAACTCATGGATAAGGAAAATGACAAGGGTTGAAGACCTCATGATCAAAATGAAATCCCTGAAATGGTAATGAGCTGGACAAGTTGCCAGAAGAACGGACCACCGATGGACAACCGAAATTCTAGACTGCATTCTAAGGGACAGGAAAAGACCAGAAAAAGACCAGATGGGAGATGGGTGGATGAAATTCGAAAGCATGTGGAAGTGATGGAAGAGAGTGGCGCAAGATAGACCGCTGTGGAAGAAACTTAGGATGACTTTCATCCAGCAGTGGATTGATAATGATTGATGATGATATGTACGTATGTATATAATATATACGTACATATCATCATCAACCATTACCAATCCACTGCTGGATGATGATAGGTTGGTATATATATATATATATATACTTAAGAGCAAAACTGAAGACTAAGGAAAAAATTTTAGAATTTAAAACGAAGGGTGCAAAATAACCTGAAAATCAAAACGCGCAACGCAGCAGTTTTGAAAATTCAGAATTCACATTCTATAAAGAAGATACCTAAGCAAAAAATTCATATATAATTTTGACTCACACCTAATACAACATAGAAAAGGTTATGTATCTACCTGTGTGAGTAAAAGGAGAAAAGATAAAAAAATAAAATAAAACAACTGAATGTAGAAGGTGTCGAGAATACTGAGCCTTGGCTTTATCAAGGACCAGCAAAAACTCTGCATTTTCTCACTTCCACAAAGACCTAGTTGGAAATGGGTTTCTGCAAGGCCATAGATGCAAGTAACATTCCCACCTAAAATAGTTTAAAATATATATATATAAGTCATGTCCTCCGTAGAGTAGCATGACCTAGCACTAGTTAACAATTTCGCTTGCATCCATTAACCTTCATGGCCTGACCCATGCTCTTCATCTGTTACTATTAAACAGAGAGAAGAAGATAAAAGAGAACTCAAGCTGTGAGAGTGACATAATAGATAGAAATGATTTTCAGCTATAACGAAATTCCAAGTTCGTTTGAGAGAGAATTTAAACCTGAAAAACAATGCAAAAGAAATCCAAATTTTACATTGCAATTAAAAAAAGGAAATGTTAATTTATAACGAACAGATTTTTGAAAGAAAACTTGAGTCTAAAACCCCCTACTCTACAACTTATGACAGCACGAAAACGAGAATAAGTTAAAGATAATAATTAACTAAAGAAAACTTTGTGAAAGTTATATACCTTAAACAGTTAGTTGCAATATGTACAAAGTATTTCAGCAGTGCTTTAAGTGCATAATTAATTAGTTATTAAGAACTTAACTACTTTGAAAAACAGCGCATAGACAGCGCATAGAAAAGGAACAAGCTTAGCCTTCTTCTGTTCCTAGGTACCCCAAAAGACGCTCAAAGTTACAAAGAAAAGTAAGAGTTAAAACCCGCAAAAATGTTAACAGACAAACCAATGCCTAAAAGCTGAAAAGCTAAAAAACGACAGAGAAAAGGTACATGAAGTACAAACATTGAACTTATAAAACCTAGAACCCAAAAACAAGGAAGAGAGCTTACCTCTTGTGTGACAAAAACTTTTCTCCTCACAAGAGGAGAACATGGCTGACCCCTTCCGCCACTCCCTAGACGCTGGGGGCAGTGAGGGTCGGGCTGATGGCCTCCTCATACAGCAAGAAACCAACGCGCGGAGATTTTAACCAGAGAAAAAATATATAAACTTAAGACTGTGGATCTGTGTGATCAGAATGAGCAGAATTAACTCTCCAGAATACATGAGAAATATTATAAAATACACGAGCAGTTTATTTAATAATCTTTGCATGCATATATTGATGATCTGCTGTGTATCAATAATTCAGAAGTTATAGAGAGTGATTTTGATAATATCTATCCTAGCTCTCTTAACTTATGTAAAACCAACCACAGTAATCAGGAACTTGAGTTCCTAGACTTAAGCATTAAGCTCAACAGAGGTAACCCATCTATTAGCCTCTTTGATAAAAGAGTTAATTTTCCTTTCAAAGTAATTAAATATCTACACTGGAATAATAACATTTCAACCAAAGTAATTGAGAATGTACTAATTTCTCAGGTCCTAAGAATTTCAAGAATTTGCAGCAACAATTTGGATTTCAATTACCACATTAATATACTATTAGAAAGTTTTCTAGAGAACGAAATTCCTTCTTCTTTCATCAAAAGAACTTTAAGAAAAATTATTCTGAATAATAGAGTAAGGTTGGCAGATCTGCTTTAATTTTCTACACAGTTAATAATATGATTCTGACCAATCAAAGCCGTAAGGAAGTTGGCTAGAGGATGCCTATTAACTACCTAAAGGAACCTTAGTGCTATGGATATGACGGTCCTATTAAAACAAAAAATTAAATAGTATAAACAAAATCACAAAAAAAGCTTAAAAATCTGTTTATAAAAGAAAATAAAAACAAATAAAAAAGAAAACTAGTTATTCATCACTAGGATAGCTATACTAAAAATAGTAAAACCAACATTAAAATTAATAAGATTCTGATTAATCTATAGAAGCTCACTAAGGTGATTTAATACATGCAAAGATTATTAAATAAACTGCTCGTGTATTTTATAATATTTCTCATGTATTCTGGAGAGTTAATTCTGCTCATTCTGATCATACAGATCCACAGTCTTAAGTTTATATATTTTTTTCTCTGGTTAAAATCTCCGCGCGTTGGTTTCTTGCTGTATGAGGAGGCCATCAGCCCGACCCTCACTGCCCCCCAGCGTCTAGGGAGTGGCGGAAGGGGTCAGCCATGTTCTCCTCTTGTGAGGAGAAAAGTTTTTGTCACACAAGAGGTAAGCTCTCTTCCTTGTTTTTGGGTTCTAGGTTTTATAAGTTCAATGTTTGTACTTCATGTACCTTTTCTCTGTCGTTTTTTAGCTTTTCAGCTTTTAGGCATTGGTTTGTCTGTTAACATTTTTGCGGGTTTTAACTCTTACTTTTCTTTGTAACTTTGAGCGTCTTTTGGGGTACCTAGGAACAGAAGAAGGCTAAGCTTGTTCCTTTTCTATGCGCTGTCTATGCGCTGTTTTTTCAAAGTAGTTAAGTTCTTAATAACTAATTAATTATGCACTTAAAGCACTGCTGAAATACTTTGTACATATTGCAACTAACTGTTTAAGGTATATAACTTTCACAAAGTTTTCTTTAGTTAATTATTATCTTTAACTTATTCTCGTTTTCGTGCTGTCATAAGTTGTAGAGTAGGGGGTTTTAGACTCAAGTTTTCTTTCAAAAATCTGTTCGTTATAAATTAACATTTCCTTTTTTAATTGCAATGTAAAATTTGGATTTCTTTGCATTGTTTTTCAGGTTTAAATTCTCTCTCAAACGAACTTGGAATTTCGTTATAGCTGAAAATCATTTCTATCTATTATGTCACTCTCACAGCTTGAGTTCTCTTTTATCTTCTTTCTCTCTGTTTAATAGTAACAGATGAAGAGCATGGGTCGGGCCATGAAGGTTAATGGATGCAAGCGAAATTGTTAACTAGTGCTAGGTCATGCTACTCTACGGAGGACATGACTTATATATATATATTTTAAACTATTTTAGGTGGGAATGTTACTTGCATCTATGGCCTTGCAGAAACCCATTTCCAACTAGGTCTTTGTGGAAGTGAGAAAATGCAGAGTTTTTGCTGGTCCTTGATAAAGTCAAGGCTCAGTATTCTCGACACCTTCTACATTCAGTTGTTTTATTTTATTTTTTTATCTTTTCTCCTTTTACTCACACAGGTAGATACATAACCTTTTCTATGTTGTATTAGGTGTGAGTCAAAATTATATATGAATTTTTTGCTTAGGTATCTTCTTTATAGAATATATATATATATATATATATATATATATATATCATCATCATCATCATTGTCAACCATTATCAATCCACTGCTGGACGAAGGTCTCCCCAAGTTTCCTCCACAACGGTCTGTCTTGTGCCAGTCTCCTCCATGTCACTCCCGCATACTTTCGAATTTCATCCACCCATCTCCCATGTGGTCTTCTTCTGGGTCTTTTCCTGTCCCTTGGAATCCAATCTAAAATTTCGGCTGTCCATCGATGATCTGTCCTTCTGGCAGTATGTCCAGCCCATTGCCATTTCAGGGATTTAACTCTGATCATGATGTCTTCCACTCTTGTCATTTTTCGGATCCACGAGTTCCTCTTCTTATCTCTCCTGGTTACACCAAGCATGCACCTCTCCAGGCTTGTTTGAGTTGTCTGCAGCCTTTGTATGTCTCTTTTAGTTAAGGTCCACGTCTCTGCACCATACGTAAGCACTGGAAGGATGCATTGATCAAACACTTTTCTTTTAAGACATAATGGCATATTGCTCTTGAAAATTATGCTGTTTCTTCCAAAAGCTCTCCAGGCAAGTTGTACGCCGATTAATTTCTTCATCAATGTGACCCTCACTTGATATCTGCTGTCCAAGATAAACGTACGTGTCTGTTATCTCCAGCTTTTCTCCATCAATCGATAAATCTTCATTTCTTGTAAAAGCATTGAACATCACTTTTGTCTTCTGAAAGTTCATTTTTAATCCCACTTCTTTACTCTTGTCAGCAAGTTCCTGGATCATACTCTGCAGCTCTGATGGGGTAGTTGCAAAAATGACTATGTCGTCAGCAAAACGAAGGTGGGTTAGATAATCTCCGTTAATCTTTATCCCCTTGTTTTCCCAGCTCAGCGACTGAAAAACACCCTCCAATGTGGCATTAAAGAGCTTCGAAGATACGGTGTCACCTTGTCTCACTCCCTTTCCAATTTTTATGTGTGTTGTATTTTCAAATAGCCGAATCTTTGCACTTGCATTTTCATAGATGTTATTAATAATATTAATGTATGCATCTTCAATACCGCAGGTTTTCAGAGCCATTGTAACTGCTGATGGTTTCACCGAATCAAAGGCTTTTTCATAATCGATAAAAGCCATGCACAATGGAAGTTCATATTCCCTCGCTCTTTCAATTAGTTCTCTCAGCACGTGGATATGATCTATTGTGCTGTAGCCACTCCTGAATCCAGCTTGTTCTCTTGATTGAGCCATGTCCAGTGTTACCTTCAAGCGGTGTGAAAGAACTTTAGTGAAGATTTTATAAACTACTGATAGGAGGCTGATAGGTCTGTAGTTTCCGAGATCCTCAATGTCACCTTTCTTATGTAGCAGGATCATTGTAGCGGTGTTCCAATCCTCAGGAATCTTTCCTTCATTAAGGCATCGAGTGAAAATTTGGGCGAGTACTGTTTCGATTTCTCCACTTGCTTCTTGTATGATATCTACAGTAATTCCATCTTCTCCTGGAGCTTTTCCCCACTTCATGTTCTTGATTGCATGTGCAACTTCTGCTGGAAGGACTGGAGGAACTCTGGTACTGATATCTTTCATGATGTCTGGAGTGCATATATCATATCTTTCATATAATTTGGAGTAGAAATCTTTCACTCTTGTCAAAATTTCGCCTCTATTTCTTGTTACAGAACCATCTTCTTTTCTCAGTGCCATAATCTGTTTTCTTCCCTTACTGAGATGTCCCTTTGCTATCTTTAGGCTTTGGTTGTTTTCAATTGCTTTCCTCACTAGTTCACAGTTGAATTTTCTTACGTCTTCAGTGATACTTTTTCTTACTGTCTTGCATAGCTCTATATATTCCACTTTGGAAGTCACATCTTCTTTAGTTGTCCTCATCTCTCTTCTTTTTTGCATCAACATTTTTGTTTTTCCTGATAATTTATTTACATGCAACTTGTTCTTAGACCCAGCTAATTTTGTTGCTGTTTCCATAAGAGCTTTCGTTACTTTTCTGTTAACTTTAGAGATGTCCACTTCTTCCGATGTTAGGCCTTCTAAAGCAGAGAACCTGTTCTTCGGTTCCAACTTGAAGGTATTATGGTGTTTTTTAAGGTTGGTTATGTCAATAGATTTTGTTTGTCTTATGAGCTTGCCACGTTCAAGTTTAGTGTTGTGGTGCATCTTACATCTCACCAATCTATGGTCACTACCTGTGTTGAACTTGTTTAGCACACTGCAGTCTTCTATGACAAATTTTTTGTTACACATAATAAAATCAATTTCACTTGTCGACCCATTTGGATGTCTCCATGTCCATTTCGTGTGTGGCTTTTTCTTGAAGAAGGAGTTCAAGATGAAAAACCCTTCTGCCTCTGCAAACTCAACGAGAGTATTTCTACGCTGGTTTCTGTTGCCGTGACCGAATTTACCTACTGAAGTTTCATTCTGTTGCCGTTGCCCTATTTTTGCATTGAAATCTCCCATAATTATTTTCAAGTGCTGCTTACCTTTATTATTTAGATGACGAATTTCCTCATAAAATTCTTCAATTTCTTCTTCAGGATGACTTGTGGTGGGTGCATAAGTTTGAATAATCTGAGCCTGGTATCTTTTCGAGAGTTGGATAACAAGTCGTGCAGATCTGTCAGAGGAACTTTCAACTTCTACAACTTTATCCTTCAGTTTCTTGTTTATTATAAATCCAACACCACTAGTTCTGCCAGTATCTGTCCCACGATAGTAGAAGAGATGTCCACTTTTCAGTTCGATGAGATCTTCTCCTTTTCTCCTTACCTCACTTAGCCCCACGTTGTCCCACTTGATCCTTTGTAGTTCCTCTTCCAATTCAAGAAGCCTTGAATCAGAAGATAGGGAGCGTCCATTGTACGTAGCCAAGGTCAGCATCAGATGGCAGCCTAGTCCGGTCCTTCGGGGATTCTTAGCACCCTCTGCCTTCATGTCGCACTGGCCGCTGCCTTGGCCAGGTACATTCCAGCTGCCGGAGACTGAGGGCCAAGATTTAAGTTGTGGAATCATTTTGGAGGGGTTTGGTCATAACTCACCACGCTGGCTAAGCGGGTTGGTGAGTGTGGGATAGAATTTCCTCTAATCCCGATGGTATAGTTATACCGCTATTGGCGGTCGTCAGAGCCCCTTTAGTGGGAGCAGGATGCACCACGAGAAGGCGGGGTTGACATTTGTCAAGGAGAGGCTGTGATGTTACGCATCACCTGACCTTCTTACATCCCCATATATATACTAGGAGAGATAAGAAGAGGAACTCGTGGATCCGAAAAATGACAAGAGTGGAAGACATCATGATCAGAGTTCAATCCCTGAAATGGCAATGGGCTGGACATACTGTCAGAAGGACAGATCATCGATGGACAGCCAAAATTTTAGATTGGATTCCAAGGGACAGGAAAAGACCCAGAAGAAGACCACATGGGAGATGGGTGGATGAAATTCGAAAGGATGCAGGGGTGACATGGAGGAGACTGGCACAAGACAGACCGTTGTGGAGGAAACTTGGGGAGACCTTCGTCCAGCAGTGGATTGATAATGGTTGACAATGATGATGATGATGATATACATATATATATATATATACACACTGATGAGCCGTTACATTGTGACCACACCCAGCCTAGAGAAATGAGCGCGCCTGGAGACGGAACGGTGGCGCGGATTAAGTTCACAGAACAGTAGATAAACAACCCGAGGACTGGCCTTAGGTCAGTAGAGTGTTCGGAGTCAGAACTCACGTGCCGCTGTAGTGAGTACCTATCAAAAGTGATGCACAGATGGCCAAACGACGAACCGTCGTCCATCCGTTTTTCTTCCGCAGCTCATTGATGGCAAAGGGCAGAGGAGACTGTCGCGCATTGTTCACTGCGACCGCAGGGCCACAATGCGACAAATCACCCGCAGCTACAACAGTGGTGATCAGGGAAATGTGTCACAGCACACAGTTCATCGCAGCCATCTGCGCATAGGCCTGCGTAACCAAAGATCCAGACAGGTCCTCGTGCTCACTGCACATAATCGCCAACAATTCATGAAATGGGCCCAAGAACATGGAGATTGGACAGTGGATGATTGGAAAAAATTGGCCTGGTCTGACGAAAAAGATTCCTGGTGCATCACGTAGACGGCCGAGAGGATATGGCACCTGGATGCACTGTTAGGCGGAAACAGACTGGCAGTGGCGGTGTTATGTTGTGGGCGATGTTTTCTTGGGACATTTTAGGCCTCATTATCCCAATAGCACAATCTCTGACAGCTTGTCAGGTATCTGAACATCGTTGCTGACCAAGTTCACCCATTCATGGCAACTGTGTTCCCTGCTGGTGATTGCCATTACCAACAGGATAATGCGCCGTGCCACACTGCCGGAATCATCAAGGAGTGGTTCGAGGAACATGCTGACTTTCTGTTAATGCCCTGGCCTCCAAATTCACCTGACATGAACCCAATCGAACATTTGTGGTTTGACTTGGAAAAGGTGGTTCGCACAAAATCACCACCACCACGAAATTTACGGGAACTGAAGGACCACCTGTTGAAATTATGGTATCAGATATCCCAGGATACCTATCGCCACCTCATGAATCGATGACTCCCCTAGTGGCAGCTGTTTTGCGGGCTAAATGGGGTCCAACAGTTTTTTAGGTAGGTGGTCATAGTGTAATAACTCATCGGTGTATCATTCAGATTTAGACTCTGGCACCAATGAAATGTGATGTAAGGCTTTCCGCGCATGCGCAAGATAAAATCTGACCTCAAGATAGAAAAAAAGCTGAATCGTAAATGTGTTAGTGAGGGGGATTTGTAACGTATGGGCTAGGATATCTACAGGTTACACCCCATCGTGGTTTACATCATATTAAAGCTGTTTTACATCATATTAAAGCTCTTATGAATAGCATGTAAGAGGAAGCCAAATTTTGCTACGGCGCATACGCTGTGGGGAAAGATGCATAGCATCAAGGTGCATTTTTGTAATGGCTTTTATCACATTTAGCATTACGTTGCCGTAATTTACGCAGATCGAAATGGGATATTGTTACATTTATGTAAAACGGGATGAAAAAATGTTCGACGATGTTTTAATAAAATATATCGTTGAGTAACAATGAAATTAACTACTGTGGCTTCACTTCATTGGACAGCGTGAGTCACGATCGGATTTCAACAATGGTTTTGACTATGATGCACCGTTACTCATTTTCGTTACATCGAAATTTTTCACTTGGGATTTAGTTTTCTACTGCCGGAAAAAAATGCATAGAATTAAAAAGAATTTTGAAAAAATGTTTACTTCTTGAATGAAACATCAAATTCAACGTGACCAAATGAAACTTTTAACGCTGTATTTCGATTAACGCTAGTTTGGACCTGCGACATTGCTATTTTGTTTTAGGAACACATCAAAGATGTAGATTGGGATAGTCTTTGTATAAATAAGGAGGAAGAAAAGGAACCGCCAAAGGAGGAAGGGGAATGATAAAAAAGGAAGATACTGGTAACCGGCATACTCCTTAGTTGCCTCAGTACTTTCGATAATGAAGGAGTCGATGTGATTTTTCATTCTGGGCTTTAGAAAGAGGCGAAAGATTCAGGCACTTAGGATCATTAGAGGAGAAATACTATTAAGTTAACCTAGCTGCGCATCACGTATTATTACTAAGAAGGCAAAGACAGTAACGAGGTCTTAGAAACTCCATTCCCACTGTTTTCTCGTCCGATGCTGAGAATTTAAACTTTCTACTACAGAGAAGAAAAAAAAACTCGCGTTCCCCAAACAGGTTAAGCAATTAAAAATTTAAACGAAGTTAATTGATTACTAAGAAATGAAACCTCCATGTACTGTACTCCTCAGCTCTAATTTATCATTTAAATCATTAAATTTCTAATATGATTAGATTATGCGTCGAAGAAACTGTACCGGGCGGAAATCTAGAATTATATAAGACTGCTGATCAATAAATAACATCCGAGATGCTTTGGCGGCAGATTAGGGATAAGTATGTCCCAAAATCATTACTCTCTCGTGGAAAGAGAGCGTTTTTTGACACAGGTATTTGGATAAAAAGGCAACATGCTGCAAAGCAGATTAACGTGATAATGACGACCCGTCTGGAAACATAGTTTCACTCGGGGGTAAGTGCGGTGATTATGTTAAACAATGTGGCGCGCGATACCGAAAGAGACATTTGCAAATCTCCCCAAATACGTGGAGACAATGTAAATAGACAAAGTCATCGCTATTTCCATGTTTTTCTTTAATTAACACACACCAACCGAAAAATTGTATTTCTACAGCGGTGGGATCAAACCCCAGACGTCAGGATAACTAGCCCAGTGCGTTCGCTTCACGCTACGGTGCCAGCAATCCACGACGCTATGTACGTTGATCGAGAAGTCTGGGGTTCGATCCCACCGGTGTAGAAATGCAATTTGTCGGTGGCTGTGTATTAATTAAAGCAAAACGTGGAAAGAGCGATGACATTGCCTATTGAGACATTTGCATTTGTAGCAATATGGCGCAACGTCAACCGTCTGTCTTATTGCACTACGAGTAGAGCTTCCTTACGAACGCCACGTTGCTGTCTGTTGTTGTTGACTTTGTTTCTCATCTGTCAACGCATTCCGCCGGTGTGCGAATTCTGAACACTATTCTGACACGTGCCAAACACTATTAATATCTACAGAATTCTTGCAGCTGGCGTTGGCGCCTCGAGTGTCCCGAGAAACTTAATCACTGCGCGTACCTCCGAGTGGGACCGTGTTTCCAGGCGGGTCGTCATTTTCATTTGAATCTGTTCTCCAACACGTCGCCTTTTTATTCAAACTCCTGTGCTAAACAGCGCCCTCTAAGAAGAGGAGTGTAATGACGTTCGAAGGCAGATTTATAAAAGCTAATCCGATGCCAATAATCATCGAAAGTTACTTATTCAGCCTGCGTAGTTTCCACCATCTCTTACACTGTGTAACACAGTTTTCGTTTTTGCGTAGTAACTGTTATTTTCTAATTGCTTTTACGTACAAAGTATAGACAATTGCTATTATTCCTCGCAAATTTGCTTTTGTAACCAGGCCGATGATATTTTGAAATTTACCTGTTTCCAATGAGGAAACGAGCGAATTTGCGTCTTTTCGTTCACATAAAGTAATAAAAAACAACATATGAATCAAAATTAGGATGTATTTATACTACAGTTGTACAGAAATGACCACAAAAGATTTAGTAGTGAATAGTTTTCCGAGATTTACGACGATACTGTAAATCACTTTCACGAAGCACACCCCAAATGTAGTCTCCCATTATGTTCTCGTTATGTAGCGACGTTCCAAGTCCAATATCTCCAGGTAGAAGCGATCGCCTTGCTCTTTCGAGTACGGTTCTATGTTCTTCTTGAATTTTTCAAGATGAGCATCAAGGATATGGACTTTGAGGAACAATCCTGTAGCCCATTTTGCTGTAGTTCTTCCTCAGAGTCACAACCATCTCCACATAGTTTGCGGCCTTGTGATAGACTATGAAGCCCTTGAGGAGTGCGACAAAAGTGTTCGAAGCCCTTTTGTCTTTGTAGTGAGCATTTTGGAGAATTTCTTGCACCGCACGATCTTATTTATCTGTGGTCCGACGAAGACAACGGCTTTGACCTTTGCGTCAGACAGCTTAGGCAGAAGTCTCGCAGACCGCCCCGGTGGCGCAGTGGTCTAAGCTCTGGCTTCTGATCATTCGTTCGATATTGGTCCGGGTTCGATTCCCGGTGAGGCATGGATGTTGTGTTTGTCTTACGGCCGTGGCTCTCTCCCTTGCCTGGAACCAGTAGCCCTAAATTAGGGACAGGCGACTGCTTATAGCCCATTGAGTTGCTCACGGTGGTCGTTAAACCTCTAATCACACACACACACACACACACACACACACACACAAAATCTTACGGTGTTCTTGAAGGCTGCCGACTGCTTATCCATACTCGGAGCAAAGCTAACCTGAGTATGGAGTTAAAGTTACGGAGTGTGTACTTCCAGTGCATAAAATAGTTCCAGTTTAAAAGCCGTGTTCGAACTTGAACAGAGATATAAGAAAACACATGGATATATAGATGTTCTAAATGTCGTACGTAGGCACATTAAAAAATGAAGATCCCAGTTTCAGTCGCGTTTTGGCGGCATCATAATCACATCTGTTTTGCCTCAGAGATGCTATACAGTTAACACGAAGGACATTTACTGCGATTAGGAGGGGGAAATTGTTAGCCGGAGGCGGGGAGATAATGTCTGGGCGGTCATGTAGCTGGCTCCTTTCTTCATGGTTGCTGTTCTAAAATACTCATTCAGAAATCGTTTGTCTGGTGGTCGGTAAGGTTGCGAAGATGTGGGGATGGGGGGGGGGGATCGTGATAGAACGCAGGAAGTTTCCTTTTGTCTCGCCTTTAGTCACCCGTAGGGAAAGGGTCCGCGACACATGGCATCCCATTAGTGCGCTGAGAAATATTGATATATTGATAAACAAGAGATTTCATGTCGGTGAATCGGTTTCACAACCTTTATAGTGTAATCCGTTAGCTGTTCCCCTTAGTATAGAGCTGTAACAAACTGTTTCATAAGGCCCAAACTGTCGTGCAAAGGTGGCATCAGCACCTTTCGTGGGACCACCAGTGGCGTCCACATGACGTTGTTCTTCCCTACGGAGAACACGGTTTGCTGTGGCCAGTCTTCCTTGTGGTAGTGTGCTTTGGTGAGCCTGCTCTCCCAAAGGCAAAGATAGCAGTAAAACTTTATAAAATCGCCTTGGAGACCCATTAGAAATGCCACCATTTCGAAGTCTCCGATAACCTCCCAGCCGTACATATGATAGTATTGTAATGCTCTATGAGGTACATCGAGTGAGCCAGGAGAAGAAACTGGTACTTGTTTCCATTATGGAGTATCACGGTTTTCATGCTCCTGGTAGAGCTGCCAATGAAGAGGTCTAACTTGTTTGGGTTACAGGCGATTCCAAATACATCGAACAGACCGGTCACATTGTGGCAGAAGCAGAGCCCATCTTGACGGGTGAAGAAACTGGGAAAAGCTCGGTGACACTTCCTTTGATCTGCAACTTGCATACTTTCATCCAACAAGTTCCACTGCTTGAACCTAGAAGTCAAAATCTTGACACTGGACTTGGTAAGTCCAAGATCTCTGATTAAATCACTGAGGTTTTTTTGGTTAGGATAGTATGGGTTTCTCTCAGTTGTCCATCTTACCTTCCAGAGTTTTGTTGCAGTGCTTGCAGGTGAAATGAGGCACCCAGATTTTGTCTTGATTCCCATCAGACATGCCGAAATATTCCTCGCAGGCCACACACATCTTAGCAGATGCTTCCGCGGAGAACTTTTTTGCAGTTTTCCTGAGAATTAGATAATTGGCCGCAGATATAGCAAACTGCGTCTTCTCGATGCTTGCAGTGTCTTGATGCCAACTCAGAAAAATGCAGATATGTATCCACTTAGGCAGCTGGAACTGAACTGGACCCGTGGGCTTCAGCTTGCTGTATTTATACCACTACTTCTGCGAGAACACAAGTTTGTCAGTGATGAAGATCGATCCGCGACCCCTCACTCCGGAGTGAGTTGTTCTCCCAACTAAGCCAAACTGACGGAATGTGTCGCTGCCGATTTATAGTCTTGACACATACGTAGCACTTCATCAATGGAAAGTTCTAGAAGGTTCTGGAAGGTTCTCGAGAGTTCTAGAAAATTTCAAAAGTTACTCCATCTTTAGTCAATACTGAATGTTTCTAAAATATACGTAAATCTCAAAATATATCTCCTAGTCACAAAGGCAAAGCTTGTGAGAAAATAATAGGAATTTTTTTATACTTTTGAGGAAACAGCAATTAGGAAGTAACTGATGCAATGTGGTGCCATCTATTATAGGAACAAAAAATAAATAAAACTTTGTTACTAACTGTTATATACACCGAAGAGCTAAAACATATGACCAGCCGGTCTTTATGCAAATCGAAGCAACTGCTGGTAAACCATGGAGCGTGTCGAGGTCATGAAACGGTGTAAATCACACCTGATACTGAGCTTTGTTAATCAGTGTTATTCTTGTTCTTTAAATGGGAGAGGAAGCGGACTTCAGCGAGTTTGACAAAGCCCAAACTGTAATGGACAGACGACTGGATCAGAACATTTCCCAGACGGCTAGACTTGTGGGACGCTCACGGTCAGCAGTGGTACCTTCAAAATGTGGTCCGAGGAGGGTAACCACGAACCACCGAGAAGACATCCGCCGACCATGGTTAATCGATGCTAAAGGTGTGCGAAGGTTATCCCGTATGGTATAAGCCAACAGAAGGGATGCTGTGAAAATGAAAATGTGTGGGCCGACCACGGCTTATCGATGCTAGAGGTAAGCGAAGGCTATCCCGTATGGCACGATCCAACAGAAGGGATACTGTGGCAAGGTGTGGACCGACCACGGCTCATCGATGCTAGAGGTGAGCGAAGGCTATCCCGTATGGCACGATCCAACACAAGGGACACTGTGGCAAGGTGTGTGCCGAACATGGCTAATCGATGCTAGAGGTGAGCGAAGAATATCCAGTATGATACGAGCCAACAGATGGGATACTGTGGCAAGGTGTGGGCCGACCATAGCTCATCGATGCTAGAGGTGAGAGAAGGCTATCCCGTATGGTACGAGCCGACAGAAGGGATACTGTGGCAATGTGTGGGTTGACCACGGCTAATCGATGCTGGAGGTGAGCCAAGGCTATTTCGAATGGTACAAACCAACAGAAGGGATACTGCGGCAAGGTGTGGGCTGACCACGGCTCATCAATGCTAGAGGTGAACGAAGGCTATCCCGTATGGTACGAGCCAACAGAAAGGATACTGTGGCAAGGTGTGGGATGACCACGGCTCATCAATGCTAGAGGTGAACGAAGGCTATCCCGTATGGTACGAGCCAACAGAAAGGATACTGCGGCAAGGTGTGGGCTGACCACGGCTCATCAATGCTAGAGGTGAACGAAGTCTATCCCGTATGGTACGAGCCGACAGAAGGATACTGTGGCAATGTGTGAGCCGACCGCGGCTAATCAATGCTGGAGGCGAACGAAGGCTATCCCGTATGGTACGAGCCAACAGAAAGGATACTGTGGCAAGATGTGGGCCGATCACGACTCATATATGCTAGAGGTCAGCGAAGGCTATCCCGTACGGTACAAGCCAACAGAAGCGATACTGTGGCAAGGTGTGGGCCGACTACGGCTAATCGATGTTAGAGGTGAGCGAAGACTAACCCGTATGATACGAGCCAACAGAAGTGATACTGCGGCGCAACTCGCCCGTAATTCGAATTCTGATAACGAGAGTAATGTGCCACCACACATTACTCTCATCATCAAAATCGTACCCTACTGAAAATGAGGCTGCATTTCAGCAGGGTACGATTCTGATGACGAGAGTGATCAGAATCGTACCCTGCTGAAATGCTGAAAATGAGGCTGCGTGGCCGTAGGACGCTCCGGGTGATCATGCTAACTTTGGTTCACTGCCTAAAGCGCCTACAGTGGGCACGCGAGCATCAAAATTGTACCTTTAATGATTGGAAGAAGGTCATCTGGTCCGATGAATCTCGTTTCCTGTTGCATCATGTAGACAGTCGGGTGCATGTGCGTCGTTTACATGGGGAACAAGCTCGGTTTTGGTCGCACTTCTATCATAAAACAAAAACTAGGACTCCGAATTTTCAGTTGTAATGAGCGCGTCTTTTGAATCCATTCTGACGCAAATTGAATTTATCAGTGTTATTCAAAGTCAATAGAACCGGTCAGGAAAATGATCAACTGATTTCTACAGTTGATAAAACATCCACAAATAGAAACATCTACTTAGTTCCACCAGCGGCTAAAAAGCATGTTACGAAGATTAACAAATGGCGCACAAAAAGTTTCTCATAGCACAAGAAGGTATCAGAGAAAAAGAGATTTTCAAATCGAACTGGTAAAAGAAGAAACATAGAAAAGGAAACATTATATAAGTCTGCGTCTACTAGCGGAAGAATTTTGCATAATGGAGAAGTTGAAAATAGGCGAAAAATATTATTCATGGCAAAAGCTGTGCTAAGGAAAAAGAACATTTCAAATACGGCTCCCGGAATCAGCGATAGGGAAGATAATGTTTCGATATTTACGTACCTACCAGGTAGTCTTTGTATTATTTAATCAGGATGATGCTCCATATCTCTATTGTAGCGAATGGCATTCAGTAAAAAAGAAATTTTTCAATAGTGATTTTTAGAAGCTGCGATGCAGCTGCAAACTGAAGTACACAAACACTGCCTACCGATAGAAATGTGAACTGCAAAATCCCTCATATACTAGCCTAAAGTGTTCTACAAAGCATATAGCATCAGATGTTGAAAGGATTTTTTTTTAATCGGACATCTGGAAGCAAAGATATTGAGAAAAACAGATTAAGCTTTTGCGCCCCCTAACGACGAAATTGTTCATTATTTCAGGAAGAAAATATGCACATAGAGTTTTCTTAGTTTGTAGTATCTGACCGAGGAAAAAAGTTTTTCAATCTGGTTTTTAGTCCCGAAGATATTCCTGTAAAACGAAAATGAGAACGTACGCCCTCTGGTGGCAGAATTGTGCATTAAGGAAAATTTGAAATCATACTAGAAACATTTTCCAGCGGAAACGCTTTCCAACAAAGAAAGACATTTTTCAAATCGTACTCCTAGAAGCAGAGCTATTGACAAAAATAAGCTATGCGTTTATTCCCCTGGCGGAAAAAAACATGCATTATTTTAAGAGGAAAGCATTCTGGAAAGGTTTCTCGATATGAGCGTTATCGGTCCACGGAAGAATTTTTTTAATCGAGTTTTCAGAGCTCAGATTTTGCTGCAAATACACAAAAGGCAGAAATTAATACTTACGCCCCCTGGTGGCTAAAGCATTTTTTACCAAATATCAGAAATTATATGCAAAGCATTTCCCATCAGGAGCTGTATCCGGTGAAGAAAGAATTTTTAAAATATAAGTTTTAGAAGCAGGGATATCGAGAAAAAAGGAAATTTACCTTTACGCTCAATAGCGGAGAGTCTATGGATTATTTGAAAATTTTGAAATTACATGAAAAATATTACTTACCAGAAAAGTCTATCCAACAAAATAGGAATTTTTTAAACCGGACTCTTAGAAGCAGACGTAGTGACAAAAATAAGATATGCTTCTACGCCACCTGGCGGAGAAACTATGGATTATTTTAAGAAGGAACTGATCCGAAAAGGTTTATTGACGTGAGTTGCATCGGTCCACGGAAGAAATTTTTCAACTGAGATTTTAGAAGCTCAGATTTTGTTGCAAATGCATCAGCAACAGAAATTAACACTAACGCCCCCTGGTGGACAAACCATTCTTACCAAAAATTAGAAATTACATGCAAACAATTTTCCATGAGGAGCCGTATCCGCTTCAGGAAGAATTTTTCAAATCGGAGAAAACACAATTTACCTTTACGCCCCTAGCGAAAAATCTATGCGTAACTTGAAAAAGTAACTGCACTTAAATAGTCCTCGACATAAATGAAATCGAAAGGTGAAAGAATTTTTCCAGTCGGGTGTTTAGAAGCAAATCTATGGAAGAAAATGTATTTTGAATTCGACATCATCTACATTTAGGCCCTCTAGCGGCGAAATTGTGCAACACATAAAAAATGATATAAAGGATCATTATTCGCACATCAAGCTTCCCAATGCTAAAGAATTTTTTAAATCGGATTAATTGTTGCCGAGATATGGTGTCCACAGACGAACTGACGAAGGGACAAAACGATAGCATAAGTATGATCTTTTTCACAAAAGTGTTAAAAAACAGATATTCACATTTTGGCAAGGTCACTGTCAGTTCTATCAGTCGGACATGTATGTTAGAGAACCTATTCTCGGAAGACATTTTTTGCCGATGGGGGCGGGGGAGGTGGTAAGTAGTTAGTGAAAAGATTGGGGGGGACTAAGAATTAGAATGACTCCTTTATTCGTGAGGGGAAATTGCTGATAGCTGGATCAGCGGGAAGTTTCCTTTTGTTCAAACTCCCGTCGCGGTGGCACACCGTCAGGGTTAGCGGGACGGTCGTCAACATATTCCACCCTATTAATGAGGAGAAATATGGAAAGCCATGAGATCTTTCCGGTAAAAAGTATCTTCCAGAGAGTACACCATAGCCAGATTGGGTTTGTCCCGTGTATTGTGCAGTCAATGCCACTCTGGGTGCCAGAAGTTTTCGCCGCGAAAGGTGACCCAACGCATTATGGGGTCCTGATATTATGGCTCACGAGTGCATTTCTATTTTTTCCTTTTTCATATATTTTCTGTATCATCAATACAGACAAGTGACGGGGACCGGGAACATCAAACAGAAGTCATCGCTCTTTCCACGTTTTATAAGTGAGTCACGGAAACATTCTCATCGGCCGCCACCGGGAATCGAACCTAGGGTCTTCCAGTTACGCGCCGGACATGCTTCCACTGCACCACATCTAACGTGGAAAGAGCGACGACTTCTGTTTGATGTTCCTGGTCCACGTCACTTGTCTGTTTTAATTATTCATTCGCCTCCTAGTTCTTTGTTCAGTTGCTGCTTACCATCTTTGGTGAATCCCCACCATTGTGCGGGGCTCCAAGAAGCAACCTGCCAAGGGGCTTGGCAGTTAGTCGTATGTGAGTCCGAAGGAATTCGAGGCAGCTGTGGTGCACTGGAAGCATGTCCGGCGCGTAACTGGAAGACCTGGGCTCGATTCTCTGTGGCGGCCGATGAGAATTTTAACGTGGAAAGAGCGATGACTTCTGTTTGATGTTTCTGTATCAATTCAATTATCTTTATTTCTAATTTAATTTGCTTTATTTATTTTTACGTATATGTAATATTACGTAATTTGTATGCGTTTCATTTAAGGACGAAATTAGTCAATTAAATTATGTATTCCTATTCTACCTCCCCGCGGCGATATACTTTTTTGCATTGTACATAATTATTTGGTTGTTAAAATTCTGAGCTCAGAACATGTCTGTTTTTACTTTTCCTGCCTCTGTTGATTTTGCGGTTTAGAGCTGTTGATATTATCAACCATATTTTTTCTTTATTCCAGCAACGACAAATCATATTATTATTCATGCGGGATGCGCCCTGCAAAGGAAAATTTATGCGACTGAAAACCAAAATAGAAATAGAAATCTGAATCAATATTTAGTGTTCAGACGCCTCCAGAGAAGTAGCACGATAGTTTCAAACGCAATCTTTGGATATTTGGAGTTACTTCACGAAATTTGTGCTAAAGAATGGACGAAATGGAACAAAATTATCACGGATTTTCTCTTTCACTACAGCAGGCAAGGAAACGCCGGAGGGGAGAAAGACAGGGAGAGTTTAGAGAAACGAAATTAATTATTAATTTTTCACCTGATCCCACAAATGCCTTTCCAGGGAAAGTGGTATTAACAATTCCGTTTGAAATTAATCCTCTATCCCCTAATACATTTAAGCATAAATTCAATATTTATTCAGATCACCAGGCAGAAGCATAGTCACTGGGAAATTCAAAGAACATTTTACTAACACTAAACTCAGTATCATTGAGTCGATATATTATTTATAATACATGTAAAACCTGTAACAGATACTATCTTTTGACAATGAGAGGTTTAAATCAGCTAACCGTAATCCGAGAACAGAGCTCGAAGAATTTTTTTATTTTCTGGAGCAAAAATGAATTAATTCCAAATGCGGCAAACAAATCCAAAATGTGTGTCATTACCTTTAGAAATAGGGGCAGGAAGCGCTTGAAGTTTCGGCCCAGCGATGATCAAGAGCTTCTAAAATAACTACGTGTTTTAATTTTTTTATCATCTTGTTCCTGAAATAAAAATCGAGAAAGTACAGTGATACTCCTCCTTGTAGGTGATTTATGCTATGGATCTTTCGTATGCCAAGATCTTTGTGGATGTGAAATAAAAAGAGTGATTCGAGAGTATACATTTATTTACGTACCCTTGCATTTATTTGCGTCACTCACGACCGCAACCATTCACAGTTCGGTGCATACTAAGTAGAATTAATTCACAAAACCAAACAATAAGGTTTACTGATTCCTCACTTAGGTAGGCGGATTAATGAATGCTATTGTCGTAAAACCAATGCAAGAAGATATGTGAGTCATAAAGTATATATTAACTAAACTATGGCGCTGCAATAGTAAGTACAGGGTGTTTCAGAAATTTGGATAACATTTGAGATGTAATTATCTGAGTAACTAAACAGGCCATCTATCTTGCAAAATAAGATTTATTCATCAAAATTTGAATGAGAAATTCAAAAGTATATGGATTTCATGAACGATTTTACAAGTTTTCAATGTACCTCCTGTGACACGGCACAAGTCAAATCGGTAGTCCAGCTCCTGCCAAGCACGATGCAGGATGCTCATGTGCTCAAATAAGGCAGGGGGATTTTCTTCGCCTCAAACGCGAACATTATGCTTGTTGACTTTGCCATTTAAATCAAACTCGTCTTTTTCCAGTTCCTCTTGCATATCGACACAGAATTCCTTACCCTTTTGCTTGTCATCTGTCTTTAAGGCCTGAACGAGCTGTAGCTTGTAGGGTGTCATTCGCAGCCGTTTCCTTGCGACACGCCAAACTGTCGTTGGAGGAATCTGGGTTTCCAGACTTGCTCTTCTTATGGACTTCCTGGGGCTTCGCAGAAATGTTTCCCGAACCCGCTCGACCATCTCTTACGCTACTGATGGTGGTCGTCCAGATCCATTTGCCCTGCACAGACAGCTTTCCTCTTTGAACTTTTTGTGCCATGTCAAAATCTGCACTGCCGTTGGTGCGTTTGAGCACATGAGGGACATGTTGCATCGTGTTTGGCAGGAGCTGCACTACAGACTTGACGTGTGCCGTGTTACAGGCGTTGCGCATATTGAAAACTCGTGAAACCTTTCATGAAATCCACATACTTTTGAATTTATCATTCAAATTTTGATGAATAAATATGATTTTGCTCAAGTTTCATTTGAGTTTCATTTGCCTAGACTATTTAGTTACTCAGATACTTACATCTAAAATGATATCAAATTTTCTGAAACACCCTGTATTTCGACTGTTCAGCTTATCAGAAACAATATTTATTATTATTATATACACTGAAGAGCAATTGAATTAGAGATACCTGTCTAGTAACGTGTAGCACCATCTTTCGCCCTGATGATGGCGGCGATTCGTCTCGGCATGGACTCGACAAGACACCGGAAGCGTTGGGAAGCCATACGGATCCATGACCCGTGAACAAGCTGCCATGGTTCACGAAGATTTGATGGAGGGGGGTTCAGAGCCTCGAACATCACTCTCGATGGCATCCCAGATGTGCTCGATTGGATTGACCTAGCTGGCCAAGGAAGCGAGGTAACGTCGGTGGAGTGTTCATCCAACCATTCGGATACAATTCGGAAGCGATGGCATGGTGTATTGTCTTGTTGCAGGATGAGGTCCCCAGTTGAATGTTGAAGACGCACAAACAGGAGCAAATTGTCGTCCAGGATATCCCGGTAACGTTTATCTGTGAGGGACGATGTCACATGTACCAGTGGTCCCATTTCAGTCCACGTAAACAGTCCCCAGACGAGAAGACCACCCACACCAGCTTGAAGAGTACCTTGCTGGCAAGAAGGATCCATCGCTTCATGTGGTTTGCGCCGTACTCGTATCCTGCGATCCGCATGTACCAACGTGAATCTCGACTCATCAGTCCAGGCAACATTTTCCCCCATGTCTAGGATCCAGTGGCGATGTTCCCGCGCCCATGCTAATCTTTGCACCCTGTGATGTGCGGTCAGTAGCGGTACCCTCGTGGGACGATGGCTTCTGTACCATATAGCGAGGAGATGGTTCTGGATGGTGTGGCGGCTTACACTTTTTGTGCACCAGCGTTAAATTGCCGAGTGATTTCTTGCACTGTGGCCCGTCTATCCGCTGTTACAATGCGAGCTAGCCGACGATGACCCCGATCATTCACACGCTGTTGTCCACGGCAGTTGGCCCTTGCAGGGATGGTTTTACCGCATTCGATGTACTCACGGTGCACCCGTGACACAGTGGCTCGTGAAAATCCCAGTGCCTGCACGACTTCCGAGATGGAGTGACCCATTCTTTGGGCCCGGACAATTTGCCCACGATCAAATGCGCTTAGATCCTTAGTCTTACCCATACAGCGTCCGACGTTTACTGATTCCCGTTGCATCACTCCTTATATTGTCGAATCGCTGCATACGTCTTGTTGTTTCCGTTTACAGGGCCGCCCACAGCGCCACATTTGCATAACGCCAGCTGTCTCTAATTAAATTGCTCTTCAGAGTAATATTCAGGTTTAGACAAACGTAAGAAACGACCCTGACACCGATGAAATGGGATGTAGCTACCGAAGTCCATCTGCGCATGCGCAAGCTAAAATCTGACCTCAAGATAGAACGAAAAGCTAAATCGCAAGTGTTTTAGTGAGAGGATTGGCGATTTTTGGTCTAGAATACGTACAGGCAGTGGTGAAAATGGGCCGGAACGCAGCGGAGCCCCGTTCCCGGAGCAAAACCCCATGTTCTGGGAGCAAAGCGACACCAAAAGAAAGGGGTCATTTAATTTGAATAAAAGCTAAAACATTTCTCAGTGCATTATACATTTCAATAAATGACGCCATCTTGTATGAATTATTCGTCTCTGAAAAAAGAAAACAGCTCTGATTTCAGCTAAATATGAGTATTTCATTTTAAAGTTCAATAACGAGATTTCTTTATATGGTTTTATATCTACTGCGAATGATTTGTGCATATTAAATTTTTATTGCATTCACTTGTACGTTGAGTTCCGGCAGCGAGTAATTCCCATTTCCACCACTGCCTACAGGTTACACCCATCGTGATATATACGAGAGATGTATGCTTGGTGTAACCAGGAAAGATTAGAAGAGGAACTCGTGGATCAGTAAAGTGACAAGAGTGGAAGACATTGCGATCAGAGTAAAACCCCTGAAATGAAAATGGGCTGGACATATTGCCAGAACGGACCACCGATGGACTTCCGAATTGGTAGACTGGATACCAAAGGACAAGAAAAAAACTGGATTAAGACAACGTGGAGCAGTGGGGAAGAAGAGCCTTAGCGACGCTAAGCCACGCTAAAGGCTCAAAAAAGTAGCTTGGCGACGCTAAGCCACTTTTCATGGTTAGTTGGGAAAAAAAACAGGGCAAAGAATTTTTTTAGATGGCCATGTAAAAAGAACACTGATTTATACGAGGTCCGATCAAAAAGTTCCGAGACTAGGCCGATATACAACAAAGTACTTACGTTACTTAAGTCTGCCTATGATCTCCCTCAAAGTAGTCTCCTTGGGCAGCGATACACCGCTGCCAGCGTTTTTACCACTGTTGGAACGCTCACTGCAAGTCTTGTTTGCGTATTGTGTCAAGCACCGTCTGCGATTCGCGCTGGATCTCGTCCACGGTTTCCAAACGGCGACCCTTGAACTTCAGCTTCATCTTCGGGAACAGAAAGAAGTCGCAGGAGGGCCAAATCCAACGAGTAAGGCAGGTGAGAAAGGGTAGTCATGCTCTTGCGGCAGCAAAAACTGGGTGTGTTGCTAACGCTCTGTGAGCTGCTGCATTGTCGTGATGGAGCAGAAAATCGCCCCTAAGCCACATTTCAGGTCGTTTACGGCGAATGTCCTCTCTACGACGCCGCCGAACATGGCAGTAAAAATGGGTGGTGACTGTCTGGCCGTGGGGGGCGAATTCACGGTGCACAACCCCATGACTGTCGAAGAACACGATGAGCATGCTTTTGGTTGCGCTCCGGAACTGTTGGTCCTTCTTCGGTCGTGGAGATATCGGGCTCTTCCACTGCGACGACTGTTGTTTGGTCTCCCAGTCGTAACCGTAGACCCAAGTCTCGTTCCCAGTGATGACCCTAGAGAGGAACATTTCATGAGTCTCCGTTGCCGAGTTTGACGCAGAATTTGATGTTCGCTCGTTGCTCTAGTTTGCATTCCATACCGAAATCGCAGCTATGTTTTGCACGTGGTCACCAAATATCGTGTAGCACAGCTCCTGATGTTCACAGAACGACGCCACTCGGCACAATGATTCATGAAGGTCACTGCCCTCGACCGGTGCTCGCGCATCCGCGTACTGCCATCCGTTGGCGTGCTACGTACCTAGTCTCGAAATTTCTTGATCGCACTAAGTATGAAAGCGAACTCGTAGCTTTTTTTTTTTTTATTGGAGTTTTAACGACCACCGTGAGCAACTCAATGGGCTATAAGCAGTCGCCTGTCCCTAATTTAGGGCCACTCGTTCCAGAGAAGGGAGAGAGCCAGTGCCGTAAGACAAACACAACATCCATGCCTCACCGGGATTCGAACCCGGACCTCTTTCGGACGAATTATCAGAAGCCATCCCTTAAACCACTGCGCCATCGGGACGGCCGAACTCGTAGCTTAACAGAAGGTTTGCAGTGTAAATACGAGACTAAAATGTTGGATCACGCAGTAGAGCATGATCCAACTTCTAGGAGGAAAAGCAACACAGAAAAGTTAAATCTGCATGTACAGTGACAAGTGGCCGCTTCGAGTCCCAGTCAAGGCATAAGTAGTGTGCTTGTCTTACAGCACTGTCTTTTTCCCTTCGCTGGAGCCTAGTGACCCTAAATTAGGGTCGAATGGCTGCTTATACCACTCAGATTTCCTCATAGAGGTCTTCAGGCCCCCGGGTCAACAGCATTTTGTGATTGAGAAGGGCATTTCAGCTAAACTCTCCATCGACACCAAACTAAAGTAATCCCCTGATTCCTTATGAGTGACGTAAAAGGGCGCACCGGGTTCCTAGTGATCAGAGGCACTAGCTTCTGGCCAATCGCTCGAGTTGGGCTCCAGCTACGGGCGAGGCATCTGCCCACCCCACGGTGGTGGCCATTTTCGAAAACAGTGACTCCAAATCAGAGTTCGGCCACAACGGTTCTGGATGATGGCAGTGACCATTATACCCGGAAATAAAAAAATAAAATAAAAAAAAGCGAAGCAAAAGATATCTGCCACTACCGCCCTATAATCTTAACAAGAGAGGCATATTAGTTACATGTATGCAGTGTGACTAACAAATATTATTCGTATTGAATATTTGGAACCGTTCAGAATTACAGAACAGTATCTAAAGTGAAACTTGACATTTTTAGCATCTGACACCAATGTAAAATTTTATCTTTTATTTAAAATTGCAACAATTAAGCAATTTTAATGAAAATTGATAAAATAATTAGTAATAAAACTTTAAATAAAATACTAACTGCTGAAAACAGCAAATCAGATTCTAAATCGGTTTTTAATTTATAAGGTCCTTCTTTCTGGATTTATTTCACCCAACTCGTTCACCGCTAAGGCACTTTTTTCTTAAAACTACATCACTGACGTGGAGGATGGGTGTATAAAATTCGAAAGCTTGCTGGAGTGACATGGAGGAAACTGACATAAGACAGACCGTTGTGGAAGAAACTTGGGGAGACATTCATCCAGCAGTGGATTGGTAATGGTTGACAATGGTGATGATCAGTCCAGTAGCCAGAAAAGTTTTCGGGAAGAGTTTCAGAATTTTAAAATTAATTTTCATCCTACGTTATACACATGTTGAGTTTTTTTTTCTCTGTCACATTTTTTCTGGACATGAAATTCTTCTATTTAGTACTCGTCATTGTTCAAATACTGAATTATGTGCTGTACTACTTACTCATAAATATAGAGACAGTCTACTTTGCGCCGTGAACGCAATGCGACTATACGTAGGTAGAAAACCTAATTAGACATAACCCTACAACAAATGTTTCGATCCGTCAAGATGACAGGATTCTGTGAAAAGAATACCACAAAGTGAAATAGTGTAATTTTAGGTGTCTCATAAATATAAAGACCACTATGTAAAGTAGCCACATGCAAATGAGATGAACAAATTAGCATGTTGTACGCACGCGCATGGACCGTAATTCGGTCCAGCCTATACCCTACAAAAAACAGCGGACCTGCCGTCAGACATTAATTTGCCGAAATGCCAAGCAACAGTCAACTTTCTGGTAAGGAGGTGCAGAAGATTTGGAGACTGTGAGAGCAAATGGATTGCCTGTAGCGAAAATTTGTAAAGCCATGGGGTGAGTAGGGCAGTCATTTATAAGACTTTATCAAAACGCGGTGCGTTAACTGCCAGAAAACGGCCTGGAAGGCCTCGAATAACAACCAAACGAGATGATCGTGCCATCATGCGTTTAGTTTCATACCAAAGGTTATCACTACGTCAAGTTTCGCAGACTGTTGGTGTTACCGTCTCAAAGGATACAGTTCATCGACGAATCAAGGAAAGTCGCAACATTGTGCTCTGGACGGACGAGTGGATCACAACTATTTCTCCGATGAGAAAATGTTGAACCTGGACTGCCCTGACGGTTGGAACTGCTATTGGCATGATTTACGACGCGAGCCACGCACCTTCTTCAGCAGACAGAAAGGAGGGGGATCTGTGATGATATGGGGGACCTTTTGCGTTCAATTGGACAACGGATATCGCTTTCCTGCAAGGCAGCCCAAACTCCGAAACGTATCAGGGCATACTCAGCAGCCACCTTGTACCGTTTGCCGAAACTCTAGCGGGTGTTGATTATCTGTTGCAGCAAGACAATGCCTCTATCCATCGGTCTGCATCAACGAAAAGGTGGTTTAATACTCGTCATGTGACCGTAATGGATTGGCCAGCACTCAGTCCAGATCTGAACCCTATCGAGAACCTCTGGGGTATCATAGCTCGTGATGTGTATGCGAATGGACGGCAGTTCTCAAGTGTGGTGGCATTGAAAGAGCAGACTGAACGAAGCTGGTACGCACTCCGTCCAGAACACTTACATCACTTGGTGGAGAACATGCCAATCGGGTTTTCAGTGTATTTCGGAACAACAGCTCCACTATTCGTACCGGAGGTGCTCATAACTAGTAAGTCTTTATATTTTTGAGACAGCATATTTCTGTTTTGTTTTTTTTTTCTTGTACTTGGCGTTGGAATTGTTATGTTTCCGTCAAACTATTGTGAAGCTGCGTGTCCTATGCTATTTTTGCTGTCAATATGAAGTGTACATTTCAGCTCTTTGTTGTTTCATTTTTATTCGAGAATTTGTTCTGTCTCTATATTTATGCAATGCACTATATATGGATCTATCTCCTTTTTTTATTTAAGTACAGCATATGCCCCAATATCTTTTATTATTATTGTTAAATTGACATGTGTACTATGTAATTATGGATGCTAGAGGTGTATATTTAAGCCCCCCCCTTTTTTTTTTTTTATAATTGGAGACCACCGTTAGCAACTCAGTGGGCTATAAAGAGTCGCCGGTCCCTAATTTAGGGCCGCCCCGGTGGCGCAGTGGTCTAAGGCGCTGGCCTCTGATCATTCGTCCGTAAGGGGTCCGGGTTCGAATCCCGGTCAGGCATGGATGTTGTGTTTGTCTTGCGGCACTGGCTCTCTCCCTTCCCTGGAACCAGTGACCCTGATTTAGGGACGGGCGACTGCTTATAGCCCATTGAGTTGCTCACGGTGGTCGTTAAACCTCCAATCCAATCCCTAATTTAGGGCCACTAGTTTCAGGGAAGGGAGAGAGCCAGTGCCGTAAGACAAACACAACATCCGGGACTCACCAGGATTCTAATCCGGACCCTTTTTTATTCTTTACCTACACGTAATACAGTTGCGTGTCATGAAGTGCAATTGCACGACGTTCAGAGTAATACACGTATGTCCGCTTATAGCGTAAAGGCTAGCCGTCTTTCTTTTTCTTCAACAAATCTATTGACGACATCTTCGGGACTGATGTACACATCGCTATGGATGCTCATAGTTAATCAGTTAATCTCTATTGCCTTGTAGAGTTTCGTACGTTTTCAAACGCCTGAGAGATGAAACGGTTCGTTCCGGAGTACTAGTTGAAACAGGAAGATTACTGAGAACCTTTAACAGGAAACGAGCATTAGGGGAAAGTTTTTTGTTAAAATGAGGCAATGCTTCGGTGGCTATACCAGGAAGTTCATTTTTCGGTATGGTGTTTCATTTTCTTTCCCACAAATTCTGACGTGACAGAATCATTGTCCAAGAAGATCATCACCCGTGAAACAAGTGACTTTGGTGATTTGATGTGTGCGTGTAAAATACAGAGCTCTGTCGATTTGCTAGCAAAAATTAATAATATAAACACCCACATCCGTCTGTCTCTTTGGAACGCTTGACGTCACAGCAACGTCTACATTCTTGCGTCATCACTTATTGATCAATTCGTGTGTGCTCTCGCAATGCCAAAATGATTGCCTGCTATATAATAGCACGCGATCATTTTTAGATGTCAAGGGGATCGCGTGCTAATTTAAAAACATTGGATTATCAATGACTGGAGTTCTATTTATCCGATCTACAAAATTTGAATCAAAATCATAATAACACGGCAAGTTGAGTTTGTATATTAATTTAATTTAGTACAATCTGAATATTAATTTCTACGCTTTAATTATTTTTTACTCTTTTAATTTAACTAATTTTCCGAGTTCAGTGCTGATTATATTAAACATTTTGCAAAATATCGATCTATCTAAACGTTCTAACCTACAATAAAAACTTAAATCTTGAGAAGTCAAAATGAGCAAGATTGCGTCGAAACGCAGATGTCGCCCCAATAGTACATTGTCGAGAATTTACATAGTTCCAATTTGTGTTACCAGATGTCACATTATTTTGTAGAAAAAGCTTTGGTATGTAGTTTCAAACTAACCGCCGAATAGAACAGTCTAAAACAAGCTGTGAAGGGAATAACAAGCGTGCCGGAGAAAAAGTAATTTAACGCGAAAAATCAAAGTAAAAGTTAGTTTACACGAAAACAACTTTCCTAATTCAGTGCTGATTATATTACACATTTTGCAAAATATCGATCTATCTAAACGCTCTAATCTACAATTGCTAAACAACAAATATTTTACACAGAATGTTATTTATCGCGGGGTCTTTTGAAAAACCGGAAATAAATATCATATAATTTTTAGTTCTAACATGAATGAATTCTTACTATATAAGTTTTTACTATGTTTCCTTACAGAAATCCGGCGTCTATTAGATTTGTTTTCAAGCTGCTTCAATTAAAAATTTCACTCCGTCATAAGACGGGCAACATTCCCTATATCACCATCATCATCATTGTCAACCATTATCAATCCACTGCTGGACGAAGGTCTCCTCAAGTTTCCTCCACAACGGTCTGTCTTGTGCCAGTCTCCTCCATGTCACTCCCGCATACTTTCGAATTTCATCCACCCATTTCCCATGTGGTCTTCTTCTGGGTCTTTTCCTGTCCCTTGGAATCCAATCTAAAATTTCGACTGTCCATCGATGGTTTGTCCTTCTGGCAGTATGTCCAGCCCATTGCCATTTCAGGGATTTAACTCTGATCATGATGTCTTCCACTCTTGTCATTTTTGGGATCCACGAGTTCCTCTTCTTATATCTCCCGGTTACACCAAGCATGCACCTCTCCATGCTGCTTTGAGTTGTCTGCAGCCTTTGTATGTCTCTTTTAGTTAAGGTCCACGTCTCTGCACCATACGTAAGCACTGGAAGGATGCATTGATCAAACACTTTTCTTTTAAGACATAATGGCATATTGCTCTTGAAAATTATGTTGTTTCTTCCAAAAGCTCTCCAGGCAAGTTTTGTACGCCGATTAATTTCTTCATCAATGTGACCCACACTTGATATCTGCTGTCCAAGATAAATGTATGTGTCTGTTATCTCCAGCTTTTCTCCATCAATCGATAAATCTTCATTTCTTGTAAAAGCATTGAACATCGCTTTTGTCTTTTGAAAGTTCATTTTTAATCCCACTTCTTTACTCTTGTCAGCAAGTTCCTGGATCATGCTCTGCAGCTCTGATGGGGTAGTTGCAAAAATGACTAGGTCATCAGCAAAACGAAGGTGGGTTAGATAATCTCCATTAATCTTTATCCCTTTGTTTTCCCAGTTCAGTGATTGAAAGACATTTTCCAATATGGCATTAAAGAGCTTAGAAGATATGGTGTCACCTTGTCTCACTCCTTTTTCAATTTTTATATGTGGGTTGTATTTTAAAACAGCCGAATTTTTGAACTTTCATTTTCATAGATGTTATTAATAATATTCCCTATATATTAATATTTATTTGAAGCTTAAAAACAACAGTCCTAGGATGGGCTAATAGCTAGTTTATAAAATTATTGTTTTATTTTTGAGACATTTTAAACATTTCGGGAAGGGTTTTAAAGCCTCAAAATCCCTCCAGCTGTCATCTAATAACTTGCAGTAAAGATATTTACATACAGTTCATTGTAAGAAAAGTCTGAATTTTCTGTGCAAATACGAGAATGATGACCAAATTTTCGGTATTTTTTTTATGAGTTTTAAATACATCACAAGGCTTATCTTCTTTAACCCGCTTTGCACAATCTGCAAAAGCTCTAGCAGAAAATGAGATTAGTACATCGTCAACCTAAATGAATGTCAAAATTTAAATTGAATATTTAGCCCTGGTAATGATCAAATAGAAGTCATCGCTCTTTCCATGTTTATAAGTGAGCCACGGAAAAATTATCATCGGTCGACACCGGGAATCGAACCCAGGATCTTCCAGTGCAGTGGAAGCATATCCGGCGCGTAACTGGAAGACCCTGGGTTCGATTCCCGGTGGTGGCCGATGAGAATTTTTCCGTGACTCACTTTTAAACGTGGAGAGAGCGATGACTTCTATTTGATGTTCCTGGTCCACGTCAACTGTGTATTTACCTGGAAATGATTATGAAGTATACGTAATGGTAAGGATGATAAAGTAGGGCCCGATGGAGCTCTTGAGGCGCCTTGGGCAAAATTTCATTGCGGGGCCCAGATCAAAATTTCATTGTGGGCACTAAAAAATAAATCTCATATTTTAATAAAGTCGTTTCTGAAAATTATCGTTCGTGACGAAGACACACGAACACTACCGTAAAGACAAAATGATCATCTCAAAGAAGTATTTGCTTTAAACTTAAGAACAAAGACCATAATACGGACTGAAAGTTCAAAGAGAGAGAGAGGGAGATAGAGAAAGAAGGAAAAAGAGAGAGGGGGGAAGAGAAGAAGCGAAATAGAGAAAGAAGGAAAAGAGAGGGAGAGGAGAGAAAAAGAGGGGAAGAGAGAGAGAGGGAGAGAGAAAAGAGAGAGAGAGAGAGAGAGAGAGAGAGAGAGAGAGAGAGAGAGGGAGAAAGAGAAAGAGGGGGAGAAAAGAGAAAAAGAAAGAGTAAAAAGTGTTAAAATCTACGATTTTCTTTCACGGGAGAAGAGGTTTAGGTTGTATTGTGACTCTTATAATAGCTTATTCACAAAATGATAGAAAGATACCCTCGTAGTGAAAATTTTTGTGTAGGAAATATAATAAAGATCCCTCTAAAATAAATTGGTATAAACAGTTTTTTCCCCTGATACATGTTTAGTGATTGATTTTTAATGCACAGTGGTGTAACTGACAAATTAGTGACCTTCTAAACTTTTATACGCGTTCATATATGAAAGTTACCATTTTTTTTTTTTTTTTTTTTTTTTTAATTTCTTTTAATGTTGGAAAAGGGGTCTCCATATGTAGTCCGAAAGTAACTTGGATATTGTTCTTTTTATTTCCTTAAATTTAAGTATCCGGTTTTCACACAAATTGTTGGATACACGTATAAAAGTAGGGGACCACAAAATGTTGAAATTTAATTTGCTATTTCATCAATGCGGAAAAAATTAAGGTGGTTACAAAAATCATTTCGAATCTGCAAATCTCAGTGTCCGTACGACGAACAATGTGGATGACGTATTCAAAAATGGGGAGATTGGAAAAAAAAAAAAAAAATTAAAAATATATTTTTAAGGGCCTTGCGCCTCATAAGTTACAAAAAAAAAATGTAGTTAATTTTTTTTTTTACCGAAAATTATTTTTTCCAAACTGCGGGGCCCTCTGAAGGCGCGGGGCGCGGGGCCCGGGGCGACCGCCCCGGTTGCCCCTATGGTCCAGCCGGCCCTGTTATAAAGTATACGTAATGGAAATAACATTATCGACTTGTATGGTAATAACGTGTGCGAAAACCTGGGCTTCTCCCATCAAAAAATCCTGGATCAGCTACTGCTGAAAATTATTTCCTTTCGTTAGTGGCGGTCTTGCAAACATGGGAAAATTTCGGGTCTCTTATATCTGTTTGTTTCTTGCAGCTTGATGAATTTTAAGTAGTTTTGTGCTGTACAAAACTTAATAAATCCCGTCCCAAATCTGAAGAATGAGCGGCTACGCTTTGTTTGTCGATCCACCTACCTCCCCTTTTAAACACGCGGCGTAATGACTTCACGCTGACAGTGGATTGTCACGCTACCTTAAGTGTTTTTTGGGGTGACATGGCATATGTATGTATCTGAAAAGAATGCGTCTGGGTTGCTACAAAACTCGTTTCGAGTTTCCCACGCGCACCTTCCACCTCCACCCACCATAACACACTCTTTAGACGTCACCTCTGACCCTGATGTTTGGGAACAACACCCAGGATGTCTCCCAAGAGGGCGTGATTCTTTGGCAAGAGAAAAGAAACTCGGCTTGGTAAATACGCAGGAACCTAGCGCAGGAGGACGAAGACAGGCAAGGGAGGGAGGGAGGGATGCGGGGGGCTGAAAGTCAGCAGTGCTGTATTCTACAAAATATATCTCATAGTGTCACCA
This sequence comes from Macrothele yani, assembly GCA_039090855.1. Classification (NCBI taxonomy): domain Eukaryota; kingdom Metazoa; phylum Arthropoda; class Arachnida; order Araneae; family Macrothelidae; genus Macrothele; species Macrothele yani. Next base: position 95,251,943 of record CM076998.1, read on the forward strand.
GCACAATATGTCTAATCAACAGATTCAAAGAATTTCTTAGTATAAGAATGAGTAGTGCCGTTTTACGGGGCAAAAGTCATTTGGGCTGCATATGAGGGTGATTAAAAAATCCGCAGACGATAGGCGCAGACTTCGTGGGTTCGAGACACTTTTTGAACCCCCAGTGATTTTGTTGTGGGTTCCTCGAACCCCTAATATTTTTGCGCGTATTTCGAGGGAAAAATACACCTACGCATATATGCATAAATTTATAAAAGCAAAATAAATGAAATAAATAATTATCTAGAGAAAAAAGTTCTGTAATTAACTATAGTTTACTTCATTTTAGCACTGCAGGCGTCTTATTGTGACAGATAATCTGACTGAATGAAATTTAAATTAGACTTAAATATGTACTTTGAAAATTGCATGGGTAATTCGATTAAAACATTTCCGGAACCCCCAATAATTTTTCAAGTCGGTGCCTATGCCGCAGACATCTGCAACAGTGGCGATGCCAGCCACTTAGAACTGTGTGGGGGGCTAAGCATGGTGAAGGAGGGGAAGGCTCAAATTTTCATGCGCTTGGCAGAAATTTTGGCAAAAAAAATCAATTCGTGTAGATCTTTCCTGAAGCTGTAAATGCTAATACAGAATATTTTATGGCTATAATATTTGTGATGTGTTGTTCACAATTAAATATTTTATTTTAAGATCTACTATAGTTTTTCTTAGCGTTTGCTCGGCTTCATCAGAACAAATGGCTCATCAGGATATGCCATTTGTCCTGATGAAGCCTAGCCAAACGCTCAGGGAAACTACAGTAGATCTTAAAATAAAATATTTAATTGTGAATAAACGTTGCTAATTTATTCTAGCTACTAATATTATTCCCATTTAAAAAAAGTTGTCAGGTGCATACACTACGTAGAATTTATTTAGTGTATGAAATATGGGAACCAGGGATACGGATCTTTATATCCTTTAACAGGTTACCATTTCTTCGTTCTTCAAAATTTTAGCTTACCTACGTCGTTTTTTACGCTTTCCAACCGTAGGTTGAAGAAGCGCATATGCTCCAGCTTTATGTCTGTCTGTCTGTCCGTCCGCACGGTAACTCGCGTAAAAATGGTTCGATGAAATTTTAGTATGTGGTAGAGGACTACCTGGGGACGAACCCAATTGAAAATGGGTGAAATGGGGTCAAAGGTCAGGACATCAGAGTGGGACCCATTCCATCGCCCTTATGCGTTATAACATGCGTAGAAATAGTTCGATTTCGATGAAATTTTAGTATGTGGTAGGGGACTACCTACGGAAAACCCCTATTGAAAATGGGCGAAATGGGGTCAAAGGTCAAGACAAAGGAGTGGGATCCATTCCATCGTTCTTATGCGTTATAACTTAGGTAAAAATACTTCGATTGAGACAAAACTTTATCATGTTATTCCGGAAGTATACTTAACTGGTTCGGTTGAATATTATCGAAATGGGGTCAAAGGTCAGGACATAGGAGTGAGATTTATCCTACAGCCATTATCCTCATAACTTGAGTAATAACTTGAGTAATGATTTCCGGTATGTTGGAAAGCGCATCATAATCAATGCATTGCATGATTTTACTAACTTGTTTCTTTTCTTTCTTTCTTTTTTTATTTTGCTGTCATAAGGCTGTTCATGAGTTTTAGTTTGTAACCTGACTAAGAATATATATATCTCTCTCTTTCTCATCTTTTTAAACTATAATTGCAAAAATGCTGTCTTTCTACTATACTACTCTCTTAGACATTCGCTCAGCGGACTACCTCCATTTTCCAGAAATGCAGACACTAAAGTTAACAAAAAGTTCATTTCATTTAAAAAAAATTCTGTGAATTCGAGAAATTCATGCATGTTTATCTAAGTTGCAAAAAATCTTAGATGGTCATATGTTCAACTGCTTAAATATTTTGGGTGGGAGGCTAAAAGATGGGCTCGAAGAAAAGTTGGGTGGGCTGAAGTGCACCACAGCCCACCCGGATAGAGACTTTGTGCCCTTCGAAAAATGCCTCTGCAAACAGTTATTCGTGAAATAATGCTGAAACTTAGACCTTGATATTGCCAACGACTTGGAACGGTATCATTAAATTGTTACTACAACACATAATGTTTTGACATTTAAGTACTTTTAACTTTGCATTCCCGTTGCCGAGTAGTGTGAGACACGATCTCATACACTAGAGATGTGAGTTGTGAACTAGTACCAACCCCCCCCCCACCCCTCCTCTCCCGTTCATGCATGAGTGATGTACTTGTCCGTTCCCAACCGTGGCAAAAGAAATACGAAACAAACAGCTACATTCTCTGGCTTCTTTGGCCTTTAGCATACGAGCAGTGATGTATTCAGGCATCTTTTCCGGGGTGCTTAGCCCCCCCCCCCAAACAAATCTATGAATCCCTTCCGTAGGTTTCTGGGCGATTTCCCCTTATATTTAGTCTAATATTGTTTGTTTATAACTGAATATTTAGAGAAATTAATTTAAAAAAATTAAGAAAATGAGAGCAAATATAATAATAATAAAAAAAAAAATCCTCATGGACTTCAATCTGAAATTTCTATCATCCCTCAGCAAAACATTTGCTGAAGGGGCAATTTTTCAAGCACTGACAACTCGGACTACCGCAATAAAAACCTAATTCCACACAGCAGAGATGTTTGCACTGCAATACGTCATCATATTTTGGAAGTTGGCATTCAGTGTTATTTCCGTTCTCTGGATGTTGACTTTCCATCTATACGTTTAAGCCTCAGTGCAGCTAACATGACGTTAGTGTTTCCAATACAACAAAACATTTGCTACTTAATTTTTAATAATAGCAAATTATTAGAAATTGTTCCCGTAATAAGGTATTTTTTTCCGGGCGGTGGTGGTTTACACTCTGTGACAACAAAAAAAAAAAAAAAAAAAAAAACGAGGCACCTTAAGCTGCCATCGAAACGGTTAGTTAGTTTTTGAGTTTTTTACTACAATTTGCTAATCTAAATAATCTAAAAGGGCTGAAACCAAATGATAGGGGAATGACTTACACCATACGTTTTCAGGTAACACTATAATGATTCCTTAATAATCAGAAACACGCTTGTAGTAAGGCGAGGACATTTTTACCACTCCTAATATATTGGGGGGGGGGGTGATTTCTCCAGCACAGCCTTACATTTACTAGGGTTCTCAATATTTTACACCACCCCGTGATGAAATCCGTAATCCATTACTGAATTAAAGGTATAAAGTTTTTACATTTTTAATCACTTGTATGTGTAAATTTCTTGGAATCTGCATTTACGATATAAGAGCATAAGAAAACGTTTTACTCTATTCAAAATGTTTTATATATGTTAATTAGGGCTGTCGATCGATCAATATTTTTAATCGGTTAATATTTCACCATTGACCGATTAATTGGTAATTTGATCGAGTGATAAAAAATACTGTCACAAAAAGTATACGACTATAAATTACATTATACATTATTCTATTATTATATGGATACTACCAAATCCGTTATCTAAAATGTTATGGCGTTGAATGTATCGTAGCCTGTTAATCTAATAGTATTCATTGCTTTACTTTATTTAAAAAATCAGAAATACAAATTAATAATTAATTGCCTTAAACCTGGTTTGCAGTCACTGCTTTAGCCAAAATTTTAGGCACAAGAGCTTGTCAACATTGGATGGTTTAAGCGAAGTACGAAGTTAATTAACAACAATACCAGCGGCACTAAAACTCTTACACTTGACACAGACGTTGCTGGAATGCACAACAACCGTTTTGCTAAAGTAGCGAGCAACGGCAACTGTATGAATGAGTTTTCCGCCACTGATGAGGATCTGTAAAATCGTCGTCGAGTTCAGGCAAGCTCTGATAAACTTGAAGCTCTAATTCTATCGGTCTGCTGACATTTGTGTATTCCTTTATTTCTGTTTCCGGAGTCGACGAATTGCTAAAACATAGTTTTCTTCGCTTCTGTTGCACATTTCTTTGTTCTTTGTGTAAGGGCAGCTGTTGTTTTGTGCTCATGGATGAAAATATGTTCCAAACTAGCTCTCGGTTTGATTCTGGTAAACAGCGAAGTGTCTTGAATCGAGGGTCAAGGGCAGTAGCTTCTTCGTACTTGTCGTATAAATGCCGTTGACCGAGTCTTTCCGTCAGATCATCGAGCAACATAGCTTTAAATCTGCAAATATATGCTGAGTCGGTATCGGACAATCTCATTGCGCTTTTGAGGTGTGTGAAAGCGGGAATTACAACACTGGCAGTTACGTTCTTGTGACCTCCGAGTATTTCAGTGATTTACAAGCAAGGTTTCAATACGCTGATTAGCTTCTCAAGCACTTCCTACTCAACTGTTGTCAGAACAGGGGTATTCGATGCGTTGGCTACCAGAATGTTGTCTGCTGCGTTTTTAGCTTCCACATGGCTTTCCACCATGATGTAGGTACTATTCCAGCGTGTCACTATGTCCTGTTGCAGCTTAGTGTCAGGAAGATCAAGTTTTTTTGTTTTGTTTTTTGCTTAAACGAGAGTGTAGCTTCTAAATGTGAGCTGTGTTTAAAATGTCCTACATTTTTTTTTTCAAAATTTAGCTAGAACCTTTTCCATCGATGCGAATGTAAGAGCTTTATTTATACTTAACTGTAAAGTATGTGCCGAACATCTTACACTGCCAAACTTGATCTTTTAAAGCCAAGTACAATATTTCTGGCATCATCAGTGCAGATGGCAACAAGCTTGTCCGTTAGTTCCAATTTTTCGACGGGTTCCTCAAATTCAGTTGTACACTGATTTACAGTATGCTTCTCAATCACCTGTTTCAGTTGCAAAGTTGCATCACAATAATGCCACTCATTGTCAATCCAGTGTACTGTTATTGCTAAGTAGCTGTAGCTAGCAAGCGAGGTCCAAAAATCTCCAGTTTAACTCACATGGGAAGGACTCTTTAATTCATTAAACATTCTTGACTACCCAATGTCGTAAATATGAACAATTTTGTGCAGACGATTCTGATAGTGGTGACTGCCAGATTTAAACTCCCATCGTCATAAAAAGGCTAGTTTTCAAGAAGTGAAGACACGAGCACAATGTGGGGTATTCAACAAATTCAAAACGATATGCAGTTTATTTCAAGTTTCTAATGAATTTTATTTTTATACTAATTTTTTAAGTAACCGATTAATCGGAAGAAGAAAATAATCGGCGACAAAAATATTGATCGATTAATCGGTTGATTAATCGAACAAACCCGGCAGCCCTAATATTAATATATATATAAATAACAAAATTGTGATTATATGTATATAATTAGTCAACAAGTTTTAGCCCCCTCGAAATTTGTAATTGCCCCCCGGAAAAAAACTTTCTGAATGCAACACTGCATACGAGGCACAAAACAATTCCTGCTGTTACGAAGGGATACACACCTAAGAGCCAAAACATTATGATCAACGTGTCTTTATGCAAATCGAAGCAACTGCAGGTAAACGACTGAGCGTGCTAAGTTCATGAAAAATAAATAACACCTGATACTGAGCTCTGTTAATCAGTATTATTCTTGTTCTTCTGGTACCTTTAGAAATCTTGCAGCGTCTCTGTCTCGCCGCGTAATACCTGTTTTTGGTAGTACGTGGTGGATCAACATCATATGAGGTTGGTGGTCATAATAGTTTGGCTCTCCGGTACATCTCTGTTCCTATTAGCCGGATTTGAAAAATAAAAGTTTTGTTGAACAATTTTAATTCTGAAAACATTGTTCAACTCTTCTTTCTTTGTTTTTTGGAAACACAATTGAGAAAGAAAGTGCATATGACTTTTTTCTGTTACCTCGAAATACATTTTAAAATTCACTGATATCCCGCTCGTGTTATGTATGTAAATACACAGTCGCATCAGAATAATATGGCCACCCCCGGAATCACAGTGTACCCGGCTTGGCCCATAACAGAGTGCATGTGGGTCGACCACACAGAGATATAACCGGCCGGCCAAGACACATGAGCCATAGTGTGCGTTGCGTGAGCACAATGGGCAGGGATAATGATTTGACGGACGTTCAAAAAGGAATTACCATCGGCTAGAGCGCCAAGGGTGGAAGTCAGAGGCGTCGCGTGCCCATTTATGTTGGGTGTGCGTCGTCATGGGGAAAAAGCAAACAAAAAATTTATTATGTACATCGAGCCGCAAGATTCACGCATTGATTTTGAACATGCGAAAGCATTTCATTTATTTAGCTGTCCTCTGATAACTTAAAGATATTTACATACACTTCATTGTAACAAAAGTCTGTACTAGAGTGATGACCAAATTTTCGGTGGGTTTTTTTTATGAGTTTTAAATACATCACAAGGCTTACCTTCTTTAACTCGCTTAACACAATCTGCAAAAGCTCTGGCAGAAAATGAGATTAGTACATCGTCAACCTAAATGGATATCAAAATTTAAATTGTATATTTAAATCTGTGTTCGTAAATACACCGATTCACACAGCGACGAAAACACAAAAAAACAGTAACCCGTAGCATAACGTTGAATTCTGCTTATGACTCTACGCTACTCCAAACGCAAACAAGTATGGCCGGTGGTGCTTTTTTAAGCGCGCACACCCTGGGAATTTAAACCTCTCCGTTGAAACCAAAAGAAATAAAGACATCACCTGTAGCGCCATCTGGAGAGCTTTGGATTACAGTTGCTTTAATGACTTGGGGTGTCCTCTGGTAAAATAGCACTCCTGCAGCTGCAAATGTTACTTACTGCGTTTTGTTTATTGCACCAAGCAACGAGCCTTTTTCTCTTCACTAAAATATTGTACAAGGGAATTAAGTTTAGCCACAGACGCAAAGCCTTAGGACAAACTTCGGCGAGTCTTATTAGAAATACATAAAAAATATATATAACAGCAACTCCTATAACAACACTAAATTGTACTGCTCCGTAGTATTCGATCGGTGCTCATTTTGACTAGCACACCCTGAGAGTTCTGCTCTTACGTTTGAAACTACAAGCAAATAAGATGACCTGCAGCGCCATCTGTGGAGCCCTTGTACCTAAGCTGATCTAAGATCGTCGGATGTGCGGACGCGAAACCGCACGCTCGACAATTCCAGCGCGAACGCGATATGCTTACTGAACGAACTCTTTCTTCCTAATGAAACATTATATGAAGAAATTAATTTTAACCACCACTCGAAGCCTTAAGACGAACTCTGGTGAGTTTTATTAGAAATAAATCCGAAAAATAATATTTATAATATAGGTTAAATTGTGACTCTGTGTGGGTGTGCACCGCAAACCTAGTACACCCCGAATATTCGCCCCTGATAGAAGCATATCAGAAACAGCAGACTTCGTGAGCTGCTCGGGAGGTGTTGTCGTTAGGGTGTACCAAGACTGGACCGCTGGCACACCAAATACTTCCCGACGTCAAAACTATGAAGCCCCAAAGGCCATCGACCCCAGAGGAGAATGCCGCCTCCGTCGACTGGGAAAGGGCAATGTACGCGCAACAGTGTAACACTTGACCACGCAAATGAACGCTGGAGCACCCAGGTAAGTGTCCCCGATAACAGCAGAGCGAACCCTGTTACGTATGGGTCTCCGGAGTCGACGCTGCGTCCCAGCGGCCATGTTAACCCAGGTCCATCAGCAACGACGCCTGTAGTTCATATGGCTGCCGTCATTGGATTGCGGAAGTATGGAAAAAGGTTGCCTTCTCCGATGAATCGGGGTTTCTACTCCTCAGAAGTGACCGACGCTGGCGGATACGGCGTCAGACACAAGAGAGCAAACACCCGGACACGCTTGTCGGTCAAGTTCAGGTCAGCGGTGGTAGTGTGCATGTCTGGGGGATGTTTTTCTGGTATGACCTGGGATCTTTGGTACCACTGAATTGGTCCCCGAAACCCAATGGCTACTTGTCCATCCTTGCTGGCCACATGCATCCCTGTTGGATGTTTTACCTAGTGGTGATGGTGTCTACCATAAGGACAGTGCGCCGCGCCACGTCGCTTAGGGGTGCTGGACTGGTTTCAGGAACACGACAGCGATGCCTCCGTTGTACCTTGGCCGGCGAAATCGCCCGACCTGAATCCCATAGAGCATTTGTTGTACTATTTGGATCGACAGGTTCGACGTGCTGACCCACAACCACGTCATCTCCGGGACCTTCGTGCGCTGCTGTAGTCCGAATGGTCACGTGTACCTAGGGCAACCTTCTAGGGCTTCTTTGCGTCCATGCCACGCCGTCTTGCCACTGTCGTCCAGGCCAAGGGTGGTTATTCCATTATTAGGTAGGTGATCATATTATTCTGATAAGACTGTGTATTTTCCAATGATAATATTTTATTTTAGGCTTTTCATATTTTTTTGCATTTTATTGAAGCATAAGCCAATGAGATTGTTAACGCCATCGTAACAATGTTAGTGGGGTGAAATATCTGATGCAAGCTATCGGGAGTGGCGCCCAGTCAAGCTGGCATCTTTGGGAAATATTTGTGTGCAAAAGTCATGTTTTGGTTCTCAACACCTGATGTATCGGATGGATGTTTCGTATCTCGCTGGACGGTGATTGTCCTACTAGGATACAAAGAGATCATCCAGAAAACCAACAGCTATTCATGGGAGATAAAAACCCATAAAAGGGAATAGGTGATGATTTTTCGCGACCAGATTTGGAGCAGCGTTTCAAACGAGAGGTTATGGCTGCGTGTGCGCAACATCCGGAAAAACCTCGCCGAATCCACTTCGCTGAACTTATCAATTATACTGTTAATCTCATCTAGACCTCCAAGTATGTTTCATACTAGTCAGATCCAGAGATAGAAACGGGTCATGGGTCAGCGGGTCAACTGGTCGAGAGTTTCTTGAGAGTCAAACGTCTTGGGTCAAGGTATACCTTACCCGATTTCGACCTGGTTTTGTTTCCGTTTTACTTTTCAGAAGGAAAAAAAGATATTTCAAAAGTAAAATGCGTACTGTGGAATTTTGTGCTCGATACTGGTGCCAGCAAAGTGAAAAATGATTTGTCATGTAAAAATATTGCCGTCTCTTTCTTAAAGCAACAAAGATTTCCACCGACCGACGATAGGACGCCGACGCTAGACTCACCGATACCATATCGTAAAACCATACTTCCTTTGCATTTGTTTTCAGTGCAGTTGTCGGGAGCAAGATACAAGCAAACGCTTGTTTCCTGCTTCTCTGTTGATTCACTCTCTCACACCCCACGTGTCACATTGTAAGACTGAGAGTAACTTTCACATTGCATCTTCTGCCTTGAGCATTCAGAGGTTTTCGTTTGACATGTTAACATCCCGTTCCATTGCATGTAGTGTAGGAATTAATGCCTTATTACTTAATGTAGTTGAATTTACCATTAAGGAGATTCAAAAAGGCATATCGACGCCAACAAATACGTGCTTGTTGAAAATTAAAGGAGTAAGAGCGAATCCCGGAAGTTATTTTGTCTCATTAAGAAGCAAGATAATGTTTCACAGCAACACCAATTTTCACAAGCTTGTATTGAGTTGAAAGTTTCCAAATTGTGAATGTTGATTTCATGAGCACCCCTTCCTTTTGAGGGACAGTGATCAAATCAACATCCGCGTTTTGGAAACGTTCAACTCCTCAGAAGCTGGTGAAAATCGGGGTCGCTGTGAAACATATTCTAAAACTTAATGTGTTAGTAAGATAACATTAAAAACTGAAATTAAACATACATCAAATTACTTAATACACAAATTTTGACTGTACCACCATCATGTATATTCTACTCCAAATTATATGAAAGGGATGATACATGTACTTCAGACATTACGAAAAGTACTAGTACCAGAGTTCTTCCAGTCCTCCCAGCAGAAGTTGCACATGCAATCAAGAACAAGAAGCGGGGAAAAGCTCCAGGAGAAGATGGAATTACCGTAGACATCATACAAGAAACAAGTGGAGAAATTGAAACAGCAGTCGCTCAAGTTTTCACTCGGTGCCTTAATGAAGGGAAGATTCCTGAGGATTGGAACAATCCTACAATGATCCTACTACATACAAAACGTGACATTTAGGATCTCAGGAACTGCATACCTATCAGCCTCCTATCAGTAGTTTATAAAATCTTCACTAAAGTTCTTTCACACCGCTTGAAGGTAACACTGGACATGACTCAACCGCGAGAACAAGCTGGATTCAGGAGTGGCTCCAGCACCATAGATCATATCCACGTACTGAGAGAACTAATTGAAAGAGCGAGGGAATATGAACTTCCATTATGCATGGCTTTTATCGATTATGAAAAGGCCTTTGATTCGGTGAAACCGTCAGCAGTTACAATGCTTTTAAATCTTGCGGTATTGAAGATGCATACATTAATATTATTTATAACATCTATTAAAATGCAAGTGCAAAGATTCGGCTATTTAAGAATACAGCGCCCATAAAGACTGGAAAGGGACAGAGACAAGGCAACACGATATCTCCCAAACTCTTTAATGTCACTTTGAAAAATGGCTTTCAATCACTGAACTGGGAAAACAAAGGGATAAAGATTAATGGAGATTATCTAACTCACCTTCTTTTTGCTAAAAACGTAGTCATTTTTGTAACTACCTCATCAGAGCTGCAGAGAATGATCCAGGAACTTGCTGACGACAGTAAAGAAGTGGGATTAAAAATGAACTTTCAGAAGACAAAAGTGATGTACAATGCTTTTACAAGAAATGAAGATTTATCGATTGATGGGGGAAAGCTGGAGATAACCAATGCCTACATTTATCTTGTACAGCAGATATCAAGTGAGGGTCACATTGATGAAGAAATTAATTGGCGTAAAAAACTTGCTTGGAGAGCTTTTGGAAGAAACAGCATAATTTTCAAGAGCAATATGCCATTATGTCTTAAAAGGAAAGTGTTTGATCAATGCATCCTTCCAGTGCTTACGTATGGTACAGAGACGTGGACCTTAACTAAAAGAGACATACCAAAATTGCAGACAACTCAAAGCAGCATGGAGAGGTGCATGCTTGGTGAAACCAGGAGAGATAAGAAGAGGAACTCGTGGATCAGAAAAATGATAAAAATGGAAGACATCATGATTAGAGTAAAATCCCTGAAATGGCAATGTGCTGGGCATATTGCCAGAAAGACAGAACATCGATGGACAGTCTGAATTTTAGATTGGATTCCAAGGGACAGGAAAAGACCGAGAAGAAGACCATATGGGAGATAGGTGGATAAAATTCGAAAGTGTGCTGGAGTGACATGAAGGAGACTGGCACAAGACAGACCGTCGTGGAAGAAACTTGGGAGACTTTTGTCCAGCAGTGGATTGATAATGGTTGACAATGATGATCATGATGATGATGATGACATAATTATAAATTGAGTTTCGAATTTATTGTTCAAAACAGATTTGTCAGGGTCACGTTCGGGTGGGGTCAAATTATGTGACATCCTGGGCCGGGTTGGGTCCGGGTCCAGAATTTTTGAACCGTTTACAACTCTGGTCAGATCAAGCACCCGTATACGACTGACTTGATTACCAGATATCCACATACAGTATAGGTGAGCCAGGGATGTAGACCAAAGTCGAAGAGAAACAAATCTTCCCATTAGAAGCTGTACATATGTTGTAAATTTTGAATGTAGCATCACTGTTGCATTTCTGTGAATTAGTACCTAATGTTTAATCTTTAGTATGGTAGTAATGCTTAATTGGAATTTGTGCATAGTATAGAATCATGTCTTGCCCTGTCTACAATACTGTAGGTAAACATTTTCGTTTGTATCGCTCGTGCTTTATTGTCTGCCTCTCCTTCGCCCTACGTGGCGAAATAAGTTTTTTTTATGATTTTAACAATATTTTGTTTTACGTTTCACTGGAACTTTCCAGCTGATGTATATACCGCTGTATTTATTGGCAGAGTTCCATTGTCATGTACATAGAAATGTTATTTTACTGAAGAATAAAGGCAATTTTGAAATGTAGAAAGCGGGCGGCACACTAAATGATATTATTGCATATCACTTTTAAATATGCGCTTAAAACAGCCTTTTTCTATTTTGGCCCGACTAATTTCACTATAAGGAAAGTTCACGCATATTTTATGCTCCAAATAAATTTTCTATAAATGCTTGTGCAATTATTATACACTAGGTGATCACTGACTAGAAGGACCTTACAGCTGACCACCCGCGGATTTCGGCGAATTTTGTTTTAATGAAAGTAGAGGCAAAATTAAGATATATGTGTACCGGCATTTGATCTGATGCCTCTTATTTTCTGAATGAAAAATCATAACGATCGGGGTACGGAAAAATGTACGAAATTCGTGATTCCCTCTAAATGATACTTTACTCTAATGTTACGAGGTCCTGGAACAGTGTCTTATAGCATATATTTCGTGTTATGGTGGCTGATGTCTCAAAGTGTGAAATGAACAGTGAACTACACTGCTGGACAATTGCTAAGGACGGATCATAAACGGCTATATAGCGCATAAAAAAGTAAGTGTGGTTAGATGCCAAGTGAAATAAAATAATGTCGGAATGCCAGGACATTACAAGAAAGACAATTTATTGTGCTCAGAAATCCAGAAGACTTTGGAACGTGTCCAAGGGACAAACAGGCCATTTTGTGCAGAATACGTAAACGTGAAAAATGCAATTACCGTCCGCAGGCGTTCCGGCGTAAGATGTCAATACGGGATATGGCCACCATGGAGGGCGATGCAAGATTCCACACGTCGTGTTATGCTTTGCACAACATTATCAAGCAGCTGTTGGGGTAATTTATCCCATTCCTCTGTCAGTGCACGGATGAGGGTGTCCTTGTCTATTGGAGGACATTGGCGACCAGCAAGACATTGGCGACCCCAAAGCATCCCACACATTTTCAATGGGATTCAGATCTGGAGAACGGGCTGGCCATACGAGGCGTTGAATATCCTCGCTCTCAAGACACTCCTGGACAGCGACTGTTCGATGACATGTTGCGTTGTCGTCCATGAAAATGAATCTATGACCGACAGCACCACAGAACATGCGAGCATGAGGTAGCAGAACATCATTAATGTATCGTTGGCCATTCATAGTCCCAGTTGGAAGCACATAGAGGGACGTACGGCCATTGATCATGATGCCAGCCCACCCCAAGACACTACATGTCGGATATCGGTCCCTTTCCTGTATGTTTGCTGGACAATATGCAGTACCACTATCACGCCAGATCAGTTGTCGTCGACAATCAGACGATAGACTGTATCTACTCTCATCTGAGAAGAGGACAGCAGACCAGTCGTTATCAGTCCAATGGCGATGTTGATGGCACCATTACAAACGGGCGGTACGGTGACGTCTGGACAATGGGATGCATACAACAGGACGGCGGGCGTATAGTCCTTCCTTCATGCAAACGTCTGGCGACAGTTTTTCGGGAGATCCGCTTGTCAGTAGCAGCCATAAACTGATTTGCTACCTCACTAGCTGTGCTGCGCCGGTGTCTTTTTGTTGATAGCACTATGTACCGATCTTCTGCAGGTGTCGTATTGCGAACACGACCTCCCCGTGACGTTTGCTGCACTCTCCATTTGTTTGAAATGATTTCCAAAGCCTTGAAACAACACTGTGGCTGACGTCGAACTCCCTGACAACATCTGTTATTTTTCGCCCTTCTTCAATCTTGCCAAAAATACGGCCACGCGTAAAATCATCTAGGTGATGTCGGGAAGACATACTGAAAATTGCAAGTTCGTCAATTGATTCTTTTCCTTTCAACTTTGCGTTTGAACAACAACGGTTAATACGCGTCAAATCCTTTATATCTCTTATCAGCGCTATGACGTCACGAACAAGTTCGGCAATCCAGAATTTGCATACGCACAACACGTCTTACTGTAGCCCGCACTTATGCTAATTTCCAAATTTTCCTGTCCTCTATTTTATGGTTGCTATTGTTGCTGTTGTCATCCGTCCTTAGCAATTGTCCGGCAGTGTATAAGTAGCAGCAAAGAACGGAATGCCTGCATTTTCCCGTCCTCCTTTAAAGCTCAATCGTTCTCACTTTTCAGAATTCAGTAAGAAGTTACAACAACATTGTGTGGCATAAGTAGATATTGAATTAAACATATGTATTTCTGTGCAATATTTGCATGAATTAGCCATGTCATGAGCTGCAGCCCTTGTAGTGATGTGGACCTTACACTTAGCATTGTATTGTGTCATTGTCAATGGCAATTCGGTGTAGTTTCACTAACAAATAATATGGAACTTGTAGAAGAAATCGTTGAACAATAGAGTTTAATAATAAACAACACATGTGGGGACAGAAGAATTGTTAGGAGAATCGACGTATCACATTTTAGCTTATAAAGTATAGTTACGTACTTTTATTTGAAGGCCTGACATATATGTTGTTAGGTATCACTATCGGAGGTTTCGCTATCGTTTATTGGTACACAAAGTATAAAAAAACAATGAAAACAAAACACTTCTCTACAACGCAAGCATTTGATAAAATAACTGTTCGAGCACTTACATTTCGTTTGTCAAACGTCGTCCGGAAAACCCATTTCTTTCACATTTCCAAAAACCTTTCTTTCATTTATTAACTTCGCAGCAAAGCAAGTGTACTGCAAGATATTCTTGAAAATCGGCGCAGAAAGCTGATGATGTATAAGTGAATGGGTATTCAGGGCATCTTCTTGCTTGTTTAAATGCCTATTTTCTTTTAAAAGTTCGACAGAGTTTTTTAAGTTTTTAATAAAATGTTTTACTTGACGGAAAAGGTACACATCACAAGGTTGAAAGTATGGGGTACAATAAGGTGGAAATGATTTCAACCAGTGGCGTAGCCAGAAATTTCTTAAGGGTGGTCCATGGGTTTGGTTCATTGGTGAAAGCCTCATATACACGTATATATTGCTTTAAATTCGTGCTCAGTCTCCCTTTAAGGGAGGGGTTCAAATCCCGAACACCTTCCCCCTCTGGCTACACTACTGATTTCAACAGTAGAAGAACAAGTACCGTTGTCCTTTCTGAAGACACTATTAAAGTGTGCTGGATCTGTCTGACCTCCCCATGAATCCAAGATCAACAGAAACTTCTCTTCGCAAAATCGTCAGAAAATGTTTTTCACGAAACTGCTGAAATGCTCTTTCGTTAATTTCCCTGATTTCGACGATGTTACAAATACATTTCCATATTCCGCCGTCAGTCCTTCCACAATCTTGGAAACAAGAGGTTCAAATTGTCCCTGAGGCTCTTTGCATACATAGAAAAACTTTTGGAAGTAACGCTCTAGAAGCGGTCAATGCATACTGCGCAGTGTAACTATGCGTTACTTTGTTAAAATGTCCCAAGAATACCTCTGTTGTTTTTTCTCCACGCACAGAAAATATCCTATGCACATCGACTCTATAGTCACATCCTGTTTGATCAGTGTTCATGACGTAATCCAATGAAAGTTCTTTGATCAGTCGTGAAAGACGTTTTTGGAATTTCTCTGCTTCCGCGATAATAGTTGACAAATACAATTCATTTTGTGACCTGATGTAGCGTGTCACTTTTCGCTGGTGGATGCCATGAACCAGTTTGAATTTCTCAACCCTTCCTTGTGATGCTGTAAAACGAAAATCGTCCGATTGATGTTGCACCTCTACATTAGCAGCCCAGTGTTGTATCATTCGAGTGGTTACCGGCTCCTTTTTTCCTCGAGCTTCGCGAAATCGATCGAAGGTTCATTTGTTGCGTATGTCATATTTTTCCTTCAATCCACCTTCCCGTTCAATTTCTTGCTCCCATTTTTTCCGGTCTGCCTTCCGTTGTAAAGCAGTACGTCGTCGTTGATGTAAAGCAGTATGTCGTCGTTGATGTAAAGCTTTTAAACTCCTTTTTGGATGCTGTTCAGCAAAACTGTACGATTTTGATTTTCGTATCGAGTGAAATGTAGTCTTTCTCTGATTTTTTATATTTGGATTCATATTCGTCCACACTCTCCGGAGTCGAAGAAGAAGTGAAAGAGAAATTGTCTTCTTGTATGACGTGTGATGTTCACGCGCCAGAAGATATTACCGGTGTCTCTTTATAAAGGTTCCTCACTTAAAATCAGCTCCTGGCTATGCACCAATTAAAAGTTCTTCAACACGTAAAAGATGGCGTCAGCCATAGATTTGCCCATTAACACTGCTTTTTCAGACACATGCTCCGTTTTGTTTGTTTGCAGAATATTCATGTCTTTTGAAATTTGCTTGCGCATTGTCAGAGCATTTGCAATGTCTTGCGGCTCATATCAGGCTACAAAGTTCGGAATGTCTACGTCAGGATTTACTCTACTTGTTGACGCCATCGAAGCACTGCTACTTTCCATACTTATTTCACACAATACATCCGAAAGATTTAGTGATGTTTCTAGATTATTTTTTGCACAGATACACTATCTACCAACAAGTAATTGGACACCCCTGCAATCGACGATATCTGCGGTCCTGTTGCACGTCACGGCCGCCGCCGTTTAATGTCGTGTGGGAAACACCAATGCAACCAGTCACATGCAAGATGATATGCAGTTCGGAGCTCTTTGATTTCGAGAAAGGTGTAATCGTCGGGTATCACAGAAATGTCAGATCCATACGTGACATATCCAGCGAGTTGAAATACCCAAAATCGACAGTGGCCTACGTGATTGGCAAGTGGAAGATGAGTGGCTGGCAGACCCACAAAACTGGGAGTTAGAGACCGACGGGTGCTGGCCAGAGAAATTCGGAAGAACCGCACCAAATCGTTGGGCCACATCCGCGAGGAGTTTTAACGGGCATCCGGGAGTGTTCTTTCAATGAATACCATCCGTAAGGAAGCCCATCTGCTCGGTTATCATGGACGTGCTGCCGCCCACAAGCCTTTGATCACCAAGTCCAATAGCACTGCTCGGCTAAAGTGGTGCAAAGAACGTTGACAGTGGACCGTTGAACAGTGGAAACAGGTTCTCTGGAGCGACGAATCAAGGTTCACCCTTTACCGTTTGGATGGTAGGTTCTGGGTTTGGCGTCTGCCTGGAGAACGTCTCCTGCCGGAATGTATTGTGCCAACTGTGAAGTTCGGCGGCGGTGGAATTACGCTATGGGGATGTTTCTCCTGGTATGGCACTGGACCCTTAGTCGCCATTCCTCGTATGGCACGGGACCCTTAGTCGCAATTCCTGGTAGACTCAACGCCGAGACCTACTGCCCCATATTGGATGACCATGCTCTTCCTACGTTGTGGCAGTTATACGAGGTGGATCCATGTTACTTTCAGGATGACAATGCCACCTGTCGTGTTGCGAGGTCCACCATGGCTTGGTATGGTGACAATGGGGTTAATCGAACGGACTGGCCTTCGCAGAGCCCGGACCTTAACCCTATCAAGCACCTCTGGGACGAGTTGGAGCGTCGACTAAAGGGGTGCCCCCACCGTCTGAAATTGGTGAAGGAACTGACCTGTCTTCTCCAAGCCGAGTGGAAGAAAATACCGCTAGCCGTCCCAGAGGTGCTCGATAGGGTTAACGTCCGGTCAACATTACGGGGATGGGATCGATGAGTGTACTTATGGGATCGAAGAGTATGCCGCGGAGGGTCGCAGCTGTAATCGCCGCTCGTGAAGGCTCCACCAACTATTGAAGGTGAATAAACTTCGTTTTCCTTTGCTATCACAAGTGTCCAATTACTTGTTGGTAGATAGTGTATTTCCCAAAGCAAAACCACGTAGTTGGAAATTCAAAGGATACTGACGCGTAATTCCACAAATGTATACAACGACTACTTCTACCTTCGACAACGTACGTTATTGTGTCGCATTCGTTTATTACACTAAAATTCTTTTTTTTTTTTTTTTTTTTTTTTTTTGATTGGAGGTTTAACGACCACCGTGAGCAACTCAATGGGCTATAAGCAGTCGCCCGTCCCTAATTTAGGGTCACTGGTTCCAGGGAAGGGAGAGAGCCAGTGCCATAAGACAAACACAACATCCATGCCCGACCGGGATTCGAACCCGGACCCCTTACGGACGAACGATCAGAGGCCAGCGCCTTAGACCACTGCGCCACCGAGGCGGCACACTAAAATTCGTCGCGGGAGAGCGGGTAAAAGAGGACCCTCATAGGGCCAGATAATGTATGCTATAACACACTGTTCAGGACCTCGTGACATTACAGTAAAGTATGATTTACAGGAAATCACGAATTTCGTTCATTTCTCCGTCCCCGGATCGTTATGATTTTTTTTTCCCCGAAAATAAGAGGCATTAGATCAAATGCCGGGACACATATATCCTCATCTTGCCTCTACTTACATTTAAAAAAATATTCACTGAAATCCGCAGGTGGTCAGCTGTAAGGTCCCCTTGAGAGTTATGGCCACTACTTACCTAAGACTTCATAGGTCCTTCTTTCGCCCTCAGTACAGCAGCTGTGCGACGTGGCATCGATTCAACAAGATGCCAAAGCCGTTGGGAGATATATGGCCAACTAAACTGCGTGTAATGCAGCCTTCAATGCAGGTAATGCTGGTGATTAGTGTATCCAGACGCTTGATATGCCGGTCCATAGTTTCCCACAAGTACTTTATGGGATCGATGAGTGGAGTCAAGATTAGCATGGGCACGGGAACATCGCCACTGGACTATAGACATGCGGGAAAATGTTGCCTGGACTGATGAGTCGAGATTCACGTTGGTACATGCGGATGGCAGGATACGAGTACGGCGCAAACCACATGAAGCGACAGATCCTTCTTGCCAGCAGGGTACTCTTCAAGCTGGTGGGGGTGGCATTCTCGTCTGGTGACTATTTACGTAGACTGAAATGGAACCCTTGGTACGTGTGACATCGTCCCTCACAGGTCAACGTTACGGGGATATCCTGGACGAACATTTGCTTCCGTCTTCAACATCTCACTGGGGACCTCATCCTGCTACAAGACAATGCATTGTGCCATCGCTCCCGAATTGTATCCGAATGGTTGGATGAACACTCCACCGAAGTGACCTCGCTTCATTGGCCAGCTAGTTCACGTGACCTCAACCCCATTGAGCACATCTGGAATGTCATTGAGAGAGATGTTCGAGACTCTGACCCCCCTCCATCAAATCTTCGTGAACTGTGGGAGCTTTTTCAGGAGTCGTGGATCCGTATGGCTTCCCAACGCTTCCGGTGTCTTGTCGAGTCCATACCAAAGACGAATCGCCGCCGTCATCAGGGCGAAAGGTGGTTCTACACGTTGCTAGACAGGTATCTCTAATTCAATTGCTCTTCAGTGTATTATGGATTGATGTGTTTTATTTTACACACATTACTGAATATTCTACTGTATCTTACATAAAAAATAATGTTTCACGTTCAACAGCTCAGTCGCACACGATTTTCATTACAATAACTCTTGCTCCCCTCATTCTTTTGAGCAGTGTATATGACCATTATTTTCCTAATTTATACAAGACGCCAATTACAATATTTCGTATTCTAGTACAGTTTCGCCATTGCTACGTTTTGCATCGCCTTTAAATACAATCTTATTATACCCGAAAGTTCGATGGCATCTATCTTGCTTAAAATCCACCAGTTTCTGCATATTAAAGCAAGTGAGAACTTAAAGACAAATGGTCATTTCCACCTCATCTATCAAAAGAAGAAATGCGATCGAATCAAAATTCATGACACGGTCCCAAAGTACAATAAAAGTCGCTTTGGGATATACGTTGATTTATTCACTCTGCCCTTAACAGGTTGCTTTGAATTGTGAGGACTATATTGGCCTGCGTTAAAAAAAATATCCAATGTTTGAAACGTAATAGGTGATTTTAAATCTTTTTGTGGTGCTAATTCAAAAATGATATCAGGTTTTCCCCATCATGTCACAGAAATTTACAAAGTGGTTACAAAAAAAAAAGAGAAAATGAGAACAGTGGTGTTTTTATCTACCAAAGACATAGGTGATTCTTATAAATAAATGCATATTATGTAGTTACATTAGCTACTAAAAATGCATTTATAGCATAAACTTACGTTGTCCTCTATGAATTTACATATTATACAGGGTGATTCTCCTGCTAGGAAATCCAAACGCACATCAATAACTTCCTCACCGCTCGATCGTTTCATGTGAAAATGTATATGGATGAAGCTTTCGTCTATCGAACAGAATCATCACACCCTCAACGCAGTGGACTTTACCCGTGACCTTGACACGCGCGACCGCCGACCAGCTGTTTTGACTCAGAAATCAGTGTAGAGCGGGGTAGGCCAAACCTTGGCGCATGCGCCAAACGTGGCGCATTGGATTATTATAAGTGGCGCATTGTATCCTTGCGCCTACTTATTCTTTTGAAGTAGGCGCCATAACTGAATTTATCCATCTTCATATTTTCAACACCTGAGTGCTCTCAGTTCAATCATACAGCCTTCTTACTCATCAGTTCAGCCGATTTTTTTTTTACAGTTTACAATTGAAGGATGTGAACAGTGCGTGTGTGCGTATAAGAGAGAGAGAGAGAGAAACTGCGTGAGTGAGATGTGGTACGATTGAAAACGGTGTGATTCACCCAATACAACGCTCTCGCAAAAACTCTGCTTCAAACTCCACGCCGTGCCGTTGGTGGCTGACCTTGGCAGGTCGCCAGTAAACATCGCTAAGAAACATTACTTCAGAGCGCTTTTTCCCACGAGTGCTGCGCCCTCTGGCAGAAGAAACTGAAGTGAGCCATCGTGGCGTGGAGTTTGAAGCAGGGTTTTTGCGAGAGCGTTTTATTGAGTGTACTAGCGTGGTTTTTGTATTGAGAGTGATTGAAAGACAGATTCAAGAATAAATATATATGACGTTTGTCGAAGAAGAGCGCCATTACTGTTTCTTAACGCAAACATAGAATTCAAATCACACATAATTGATATTCTGTGACTGTGTGATACCACGTACGTACTTGTGATCTATTTGTTCTTTTTCAACATTTAGATTTTTAAAGTTTCATACTTTTCTATTTTTTTAATTCCTTTTATCCATCACAGAGCAAAGAAAATGAGCAAAAGAAGCGCAGAAAGTGATAGTAAGCGTGAATTTAACGAACAGTGGGAAAATGAGTTGTTATTTATAGCAAGTCCATCAGGAAAACCGTTTTGCATTGTTTGTGAAAGTACTCTTTCACATAATAGAAGACATGATCTTAATAGACACTATAAAACACAGCATCAGACTAACATAGAAGAAAAAATGAAGCTTGTTTTTGAGTCTGAGTTACGAAAAAGAATATGTGACTAAGAAAAAGAAGAAATCCGAAGAAGACAAAATATATTTGCTAAAGTAAGTTGTGAAGACTTGGCGATGACAGAAGCGTCATATGAAATTGCTTTAGCATTGGCGAAAAAAAGAAGAAACCTTTTTCTGACGGGGAGGAAATTGTGAAGTCCTTGTCTCCAAATATTTGCACGCCATCTTGGTAATAAAGGTATTGAAAGAAAAGCAGACGAAATTGCTATATCAAGGCAGACAGTTACGAGACGTATCGAGGAACTCTCTCAGGATGTATCTCAGCAACTGGAAGACCTTGTCCATTCTTGTACTTTCTGTTCTCTAGCTTTGGATGAATCAACGGACACATGTGATGTTGCCCAGTTAACCATTTTTATAAGAGGAATTGATGGTAATTTTCATGTCTTTGAAGAACTTGCCAGTCTGGAGTCATTGCATGGTAAAACGAGAGGATCAGACATATTTCAAAAAGTAAAATCATGCCTAGAAAATCTAAAATTAGATTATAGAAAACTCATCAGTGTGTGTACGGACGAGGCCGTCAATGATAGGTAAAGTCAATGTCACTACAACGTTGCTTGAAAAATTTTTAAACCGTCTTGTATTTAAATATCACTGCATTATACACCAAGAGCAACTGTGTGGGAAAACTTTAAATATGCAGCATGTTATGCTACTGGTTGTGAAATGTGTGAATAAAATTAGAGCAAGACTGATTTAAATTAGAACATACTGTCAATTGTTAGATTTGGAATATGGTGAACTTGTCCTTCATTGTGAGGTTTGCTGGCTTTCTAAAGGACAGATTCTGAGCAGATTTTGGAATTTGAAAAATGCTGTTTCTAGTTTTTTAGAACAGGAAAATGAACTACCTGATGAAAGAACCCTATTATTGGACAACAACTGGCTATTTGATTTGGCATTTTTAGTTGACGTTACTAGCCATCTCAATGATCTAAATTTAAAACTACAAGGCAAGAATATATTATTTCCTAGCTTAGTCAACAGCATCAGTTCATTTAAAATGAAATCAAAACTGTTCATCTCTCAGTTAGAAAATGAGGATTTGACTCAATTTCCACACTTGAAAGAGCAGAGTGAATGTGCTGCGGATAATAGCAATTTGATCAAATATACTGAAAAAATCAAGATATTGCAAGGGTCATTTGAAAGTCGTTTTCATGATTTTGCTAAAGAAGAAAACTGCATGCTCGCATTTATAAACCCATTTTCACTTAGTGAACAAAACGTAATGCAGATGCCTAGTAACATACAAATGGAAGTGATTGATTTAAAAACAAATTCATTATTAAAAATGAAATTTGATGAGCTTTTTCCAGATCAAAATGATTGTGACATAATTCATTTCTGGCGCTCATTACCCTGTGAACATTTCCCAGAGCTAAGAAAATTTGCAAAAAGTTATATATGTCGCTTTGGAACGACATACAGATGTGAACAAGCATTTTCGTCCATGAATTTGATTAAAAGCAAAACAAGGTCGCGAATAACTGATTCAAATTTGAAGAATTCTCTGCTGCTCTCAGTAACAAATTTAACACCAAACATTGAAAAACTAGCGAAATCCAAACACGCTCAAAAATTTCATTAATGGTAAGTAATGACAGCTGTAATAGATATTGTTTTACATACAATAATTAAATCATTTAAAAATGTCGATTATGTCTGTAAACAAAAGAGATAATTTCTGACTATTGTAGATTGGTGATCCCATAAACGTGTCTTTGAACTGGTGTAAATTAATTAATTAATTTAATTGCGTGATTGAGTTATTCCTTTTCCTCCCCTAAGCGAAGAATGTCCTACCCCTATCCCTATTTTTCAACCCCAAACTTGAGTTGTATGGCGCATCTGAACTCATACGTGAAAAAATTGGCGCATGGTATGTAAAAGGTTGGCCCACCACTGGTGTAGAGTGATTGCGTCTGCTGCAAACATGTACTCAGTTGAACGGCGCGTGTTTACTGTTTGCGAATACTGGCGAACGAGTTGATTTCAACAATGCGAAAGGGCATTTCGGAATACGTATGGTGAAGGAAATGTACCGTCAAATTCGTATATTCACAAATTGGTGAAAAAATTAGAGACACCAAGAAGTCTTCTCAATCAACACGCAGGAGACAGGAAGATCTCTGAACGCACGGTGCAGGAACTAAAGGAGCAATTACTGGCATTTCCAACAAAATCCTTAAGAAGACTTACACAAGAAACTGGTATTCCTTATTCCTCATGTCAAGACCTGCCCAAAAAGCGAAACTGCAACCATATCGTGTGTCCATAGTACAAGAATTAGTTCGAAAGGGTTTGGACAAACGTGTACAATTCTTTTTTATGGTTCCAACGTTTCGTAGGTGGACATCCTAGGATTTTGGACATTACATGGTTTACGGATGAAGCCTTATTACATCTGAGTGGCTACATGAACTCGCAAAACACGCGTATATAGCCAGAAGAAAACACATATAGCATTCATGCGGAGCCTTTATATTCCAAGAAAACCGGGGTGTGATGTGCGCTGTCCCGTAGACTAGATATCGGTCCCATATTCTTCGATCAAACTGTTATCACGGAGGTGTACTTGAACCATATTCAGCGAATTTGTAAATTAGTTAACAGATGAGGAATTAACGTGAGGTTACTTTCAAAAAGACGACACAAAGTGCCATACATCTTATGCAAGCATGAAGGAAATTGAATGTTATTTCGTTGACCGAGTAATTTCAGAAAATCTGTGGCCTCCAAGATCACCAGACCTGACACCACCTGATTTCTTCTTGTGCGGTTTACTGAAGGGCTGAGTATATCGCAGTAAGCCTCGAACAGTTGACGCCCCCAAGGACGCTACAGAAATTAAAAAAAATATATTGAGAAATGTTTGGGTTTCCTAGCGAGAGAATCATCCTGTATAATAACATGTAGCTCTAAAATAAAAGGAATTTTCGCTTTTATTTTATTTTCCTGCTAATACGTTGCTCTTTTCAGGGGAACTGTTCTCTTCTGTTGTTTCTTTTCCTTGTTTGAGAGTTTAACGATCGTACTGATCAACTCGAAATGGGCTATAGGCATTCGCCGTTTCCTAACTTGGGGCCATTGTTTCCAGAAAGGGGAGAGAGTCAGTGTCGTAAGACATTGATTTGAGTCAGGACAGAGATCAGTTTTCGAAATATATAAGCTACGTCATCCTTATTTTCTGCCAAGATTACTTGATCATCCGCAAAGAGCAAATGGTACACGAAATCATTCTGAATCCGTAATCCCAAATTTCTTCAGTTCGCTGACCATTCTCTGAGACAAACCTCAATATAGATCTTAAATAATGTAGGGAACATACAGCATCCTTGTAAAAGACTTTTACTAG
This sequence comes from Macrothele yani, assembly GCA_039090855.1. Lineage (NCBI taxonomy): Eukaryota > Metazoa > Arthropoda > Arachnida > Araneae > Macrothelidae > Macrothele > Macrothele yani. The sequence continues at coordinate 95,276,596 of CM076998.1, forward strand.
TCACAAAAACCTCTGATAGTTGTTGTTCACACAAGCATATTCAGAATTTATATTCTTTTTGCTTTGAGTATTCTATTCCCACAAATGTTTCATAACATTGACGTGTATAGATTGAGGTTGCCAGAGTATCTGCTGTACCACATCTTTATACTCTGCAATCCACAACTTAATATGTTTCGCACAATGCAAGGGAGCATTGGCGAACTCTTCAAACATACTCGACATTAACTTTTTATCACTGTGCGCCAGTTTGCCTTTTTTTGTTTTTGTTTTGTCTGACGTCATCAAACTGTATTCACATAAGCACGCATTTATGCAATAAATTGTGTGTATTTGCTCATACCTATGCCTGTTTCCTTCAAACGTTCACACAAAAGGTCGCGCATCGATTTCGGACATTTTAGGGTATTCAGGCGACAATTTATCTTATCCGTGGGAAACAAATGTCGTTTTGTACTAACGAATCGATGCTCTACAATGTAATTGGAAATTTTGTTCTATCTCTTTTCGTTTTCGATTTACAATGGCTAACTTCCACATTTCGCCACTAAGGGCGCTGCTTACGGTTGCATTCGATCGGGCGTAGTCGCTTTACTATACCGTTATCTCACTTGCATAACTGTACTTCTCTTCGTTCGCAAGTTATTCCAGGCTAAAGGGACTTTCCTGTGCACCCGGTATATCTGTGTTCATAAACCAGGTATAGTCATTTGTAATCGGGGCAATCATTTTGAATTACTCTGTATAATACTATGATTTGGACAAACGTAAAAAAGGATCCTGACATCGATGAAACGTGATGTAGGTACCGAAGTCCATCTACACATGCGCGAGCTAAAATCTGATCTCACGATAGAAAGAAAAACTGAATCGCAAATGTGTTAGCAAGGAAGATCGGCAACGTTTAGTCTACGATTTCCAAAATTTACACCCCCATCGTGTTATATTACAATACATCATTCTAAAGCTCTTGTCAACCGCAGTTAGCCCCGTGCTAGGAGAAGCTGAATTTCGCTACGACGCACCGTTTTCCTAGCATCAAAAACTGCATTTTTGTAATGGCTTTTATCACATCTAGCATCAGGTTACCCTTAATTTACAAGCATTTCAATAAGATATTGTTACGTTAATGTAAAACGTGGTGAAATGATATTCGGCGATAATTTACTACATAAAGTATAGGGTGATTCATAAAGAAGTAAACAGTTTCCAGATGCTGTAAAACAGTAACAGTTGAAGACACGGACCACAACTGCGAACCGTTAGGTAGATGTACTCATAAAGTTTGTGTCCCGCTACTGAGTGAAGGGCCGTAGGCGATAGCGCGCGTGTCACGTGACTAGTCAGTCCAAATGGTAGCGTCTGCAGTGGCGAAGGCGTTTTGTGTTCTTGAATTGAGTAAAACGGAATCTGTAACTGTTGTGCAACGGCATTTTAGATCACGATTCGGAAAAGAACTTCTAACCAGAAAATCTATCTACGATTGGCATAAAAAAATTGAAATTACGGGCTGTTTGTGCACACTTAAAAGTCCTGGACGACCACGTGTATCGGAAGAAGTCGTTGATAGTGTTTGCACCGCCATTCAACGAAGCCCAGGAAAATCAACGCGGAGGGTGAGTCGTGAAGTGCAGATTTCACAGCACACTGTCTGGATAATTTTGAGAAAGACGCTGAGAATGATTCCATACATGATGATCATTGAAAATGATCACAGCCACTATCACTGCACTTGATTCATATATCTTACCTCGCGTTTCGGAGGAAATTGATTGTTCGATGTATGTCGTGTCTAAGGGTGCACACATAGAACATATGTGACTGTCTCTAAAAAAACTTGAAACATTCCCCTACAATTCTGTTACAGGTAACATAAAATATCTTACATTGTTCTTGTTTTATAGTACGTTGAAACTGTATACTTCTTTATGAATCACCCTGTATGTAGTTGGGTAACAATGAAATTAACTATCGCTGCGTGATTTCATGGGCCAGGCTTCAAAAACCAGATTTCAGCACTGGTTTTAACCACTTCCGTTACCCATTTTCGTTACGTCGAAATTTTTTGCATGCCATTTACTTTACTGCTGTAGGGAAAGATGCATAGCATCAAAAGTGCATCTATAAACTTCTTTTTTTTCTTTGATCGATGGCATATTTTAATGTAAGTAAATATATTCTTAATTTGAAACATCACATATTCTTATCACCCACCATTCTTCGATATTTTAAATAAATATATGGAAATATTAAAACTGAGAAAATGTCGCGCAGCAACAAACCTCTCGGTGATATACGCGAGATATATTGCAGCTATAATTCTCTTTCTTCCAAAGCTATTCGCCTTTCGTGGCATGGCATCTCTCTCTGCATATAAAAAAGAGAAAACATTCCGGCCTTTCTGCATGCTTTATTTAAATTCAGTGAGACCGAACTGAACGTATTTAAATAAATTTGCGAAACAGGGTAAACTCTGCACAGCAAAAGTCGCAGGAGGTAGATATGGAGCATGGTAATTTTTTTCGTCCCTTTTATTTTTTTTTTTCTCTTTAGGTACCTATGATAAACAAGCGACTTCGAATAATAAGTAGCTTTGCAGTTTACGAGTACTTTGCGCCATCGAGGTCTCGTACGTATGCTGATGCCACCCACTCAAAACAAATACCTTATTCCCATCACGAAATGCTGTTCATTGGTTATCGCGAACATTCCTGTTCAGCTTATTACGTTTTTCTTTTTTTTTTTTTCTGTCTCAAGAATCTCTGGAAGATAGCAGTTTCGAAGACGACACAATTTGTCAAGCAGTGCAAGATATAATTCTTGTAACGAGACATTAATGGGGCAAAAAAAAATGGCCCTGAGAAAACAAAATTTCTAGCAGCTCCGATTTCATGCATTAGTTTTTAACACGCGCCGACAATACGCTTCAGCTGGAATAAAATTTCCGAAAAACTACTGCTTACTATGTGATGAGCATAATGTATGTATCATCTCACTAACATAGATCCAGGAGAAAGACTGAGATGATATAAAAGTAGGTGCGGAGCACATGAGACGTCATTTCTCATCTTTTATCACCGCAAGGACTGCACGTACTACCAAACATTCCCGTTTGTTTTTCATCTTTTTCGATAAATGGTGCAACTAATTACATGGACTCTGTTTTGGGTGTAAGGTTTTGAATGTATGATGTTCTTTTCATTTGCTAACGTGGCTTACCAAGGGTTTTTTTAGATAACTGAACAATAAACCAAATTGAAAAAAAGTATCAAATTTTAATGAACAACAGTGCTCTAATTAGAAGGTTGTTGTGCTAGTACATTTCTGAGATGTAGTGATACAGTAATTTGCCCTTAACTGACACCCCTCAGATACGAACTCTTCTGAATTCCAGTCACAGTGTGCATCTATATAGTTCCAACAGAACAGCATTCGTTATTATGAACTTCCCCCTCTCTTTCACGAGCTTATTCAGATATGAATGTGAATAGCCATCAGAACTTTCAGAATGAATATTTACCACGTCACAGTTACGACCAATTTTTATAGTCCGTACAGAACAACATGATTTATAATGGTCAGTCCTCTCTCCGTTGTGGACTGTGTCAGATACGGACGCGGACATCTATCCGAACATCGCAGATGTATATACATATCCTCCCAAATACAGCCACTGCCTATAGTCCCTGCAGAACAGCATGCGTTATAACGGTCAGTCCCCCTCTCTTTCGCGGACTCACTCAGATACGGTGCGGACATAAATCAGAATATCTCAAATGCACATACAGCACTTTCCTATTATAGTCACTTTCTACAGTCTCTGCAGAACAGCTTGCATTATAATGGTCAGTCAGTCCCCCTCACGTTCGAGGCCTCACTCGGGTACGGTGCGGATATCCATCAGAACATCTCAAATGCATATACAGCGCTTTACAATTACAGTCACTCTCTACAGTCCCTGCAGAACAGCATGCGTTATAATGGTCAGTCAATCACCTCTCTTTCGAGGACTCACTCAGATACGGTGCGGACAGAATGCGTTATAATGGTCCGACACTCCCTCGCTTTCGAGGACTCACTCAGATACGGTGCGGACATCCATCAGAGCATCTCGAATGCATATACAGCACTTTCCAATTATAGTCACTCTTTACAGTCCACGCAGAAAAGCATGCGTTATAATGGTCAGTCAGACACCTCTCTTTTGAGGACTCACTCAGATACGGTGCGGGCATCCATCAGAACATCTAAAATGCATATACAACACTTTACAATTACAGTCACTCTCTACAGTCCCTGCAAAACAGCATGCGTTATTATGGTCAGTCAATCACCTCTCTTTCGAGGACTCACTTAGATACGGTGCGGACAGAATGCGTTATAATGTGCAGTCAGACCCCTCTCTTTCGAGGACTCACTCAGATACGGTGCGGACATCCATCAGAGCATCTCGAATGCATATACAGCACTTTCCAATTATAGTCACTCTCTACAGTCCACGTAGAACAGCATGCGTTATAATGGTCAGTTGGTCCCCTCTCTTTCGAGGACTCACACGGATACGGTGCGGACATCCGTCAGTACATCTCAAATGCATATACAGCACTTTCCAATTATATTCACTCTCTACAGTCCTTGCAGAACAGCATGCGTTATAATTGTCAGTCAGTCCAGTCTCTTACGAGGACTCACTCAGATACGGTGCGGGCAACATGCGATATTATGGTCAGACAGTCCCCTCTCGTTTGAGAACTCATTCAGATACGGTGCAGACATCCATCAGAACATCTCAAATGCATAAACAGTACTTTCCAATTATAGTCACTCTCTACAGTCCCTGCAGAACAGCATGCTTTATAATGGTCTGTCCCCCTCTCTTTCGCGGGCTCTGTCAGGTATGGAAGCGGACATCCATCAAATCATCCGGAATACATATACTGAACTTCCCAGTTGCAGCCACTGTATACAGTTTATGACGAAGTAAATTTCCCCATCATTTTTATGCCAGGGGAGGGATTCAGCAGTCATCATATGAAGAACGTGCATTTGAGAAATCCCAGACAATTTCGTGTGAGGAACGTAACATCACACTGATTTTTTTTCGAAGCACTGAAGAAGGGATTCTCATTTTTCCTGTCTCGCGGTGTGGAAAGAACATCACACCACTTCGAGGAACTTAACAGCCAGGTCATCCTTGAAGTTCGGGCGCCAATATGACGAAGTAAATTTCTCCATCATTTTTATGCCAGGGAAAGGATTCGAACCCCCAGCATTCGGCTCCAGAGCCACGAATGCTATCGACTATACTGCACTGGCATGTGCTCTCACTCCCATCTGCCTTTATCGCATGTGCGTCCTGTGGGGCAGCGACGTCAAGAGTTCCTGCAGAACATGATGTGCAATAATGGACAGTCCCCTTCTTTTTTAGCGGACACTCTGACATATCGACACGTACATCCATCAGAACATCCCAAATGAATAGTGGAAACATCTCGGTGTGCCAGATCGAAAGAAACAGCTCCGCTCGCAGCTGCGTACTAGCCCAACTGACAAATCTCTCTTACCCCTGTGAGAGTTGAACTGTCCCAAACTTTTTGGGCTTGATTCCTGCTAGAAGTCTCCACTGGTTTTTAGGGTGGTGGGGATGGAGAGGCAGGAGGTGTTAACGACAATCATGGGTCTCTCTGCATGTTATAAGCAGTCTCACAACCCTAATTAGGGACCAGTGGTTCCTGCAAAAGTGGGAGATGGCCAGTGCGGTAAGAGAAGGATACAACCAATTCCTCATCCATGACTCTAACCCGTGCCCAGCTCGGCTAGAAACCAACACCTCAGACTACTCGGTCTGTAATTGGCGTTACTGCTCGACCTGTGCTTGGCATGTGTTTTACATTTAACACTCATGCTGACATTCCTTTCGTGCCAGATTGTTTACAAGTTTGTAGTTCCGTACATGATTTTTTTTTACCTATGCCTAGTAAACATAAGGAGTTAGAGGTCTGCAGGGGCTGGGCCTAGCTTTTTTTCCATACATTTACAGGCAGGCTGGGCCAAGTCGGCCCATTTTGTTTTATAGCAACGGGAGAGAAATAAAAAAGTCGTACTGCCTGATTTTCTGGTCTGTTTAACTGTTTGCTGAATTTACTTACTTCCATGATATAGCCTAGGACGTAATCATAAAGGCAAGGAGAGGCACTGACAGTGTTTCTATCATTTGTAGGTATTAAGTAGTAAAAACACTTTGGGGCTTCTTGACAACAAAAAGATTCTATCCCCGAGAGATTGTGTGTGTTGTGTGGATAATTTGGAGGGGGGAGGTCTGGTTGTTGTTGTTGTATGAGAGAGTGGATGATACCGATTGTTTCCCCTATCCCTAATCCCTATAGGGATTGACTTTTGTAGTATTACCGCTTGCTAGTTCGGTGAAAGGAATATTTGATTACCTCCTGCGGTACTTTTCTCTGAAAACTTATCGGCAACAGACCCCTGTCGTGGCTTCATGTACTCATAGTTTCAAATGTAACTTTCACCATGAAATTTAAGAAATCAAAAGAATTGCGCGCAAAAATTGCAACAGGAGAACACATCCTAATAGATAATGTAAGATGGAAAAAGTGATATTTAGGCGCATTTTAAACTGCTTGGCAATGCAGAAATTCTTCAGCCGAAAAATCAATTTTTTTTTAATCTTTAATCTTATCAAAAACTTTAAGTTTGTGAATCAACAAGTGTTTAGAAGCGGTTGGATGCATTTAAAAGAAGAGCTCTTTTTTTTTTTAGTTTCTTCTCATTATGCACGCAAAGTAAATTGCAAGATTTTTTTTTTTTAGGTGCGCTATACTTTGAAAATTTAGTTTGAACGCGCTTATTATTATTTTTTTCACTCTCTTTCAAGGCTATATTCTTCGGTAATTGCCAAAATTAGGTTTATATTTTTAGGCTGACATTCAACTAGATACACTGACGGAAAAAAAAAATCCCAACACCAAGAAGGGGTCGGGCCAGGCCGGATCTTAAACGCACGTGCTTGAGCCGAGTCGGGCTCACCAAATAACGCGGTGCAGATCTCTATAAGTAGTTTAATAAAAGAGAATTTTGCGTTATTTCTACGCGTCTAGGGATAACCTAGAAATAGTGCAAAACTCTTTTAAGAAAACGACTCTTTCGCGAACAAAACTAAATGTTCCGAGAGTGTCCCTAAATGGAAAGTTTTATTGTACTAGCGTTCTTAGCTTATCAGGGCGATCACAGATTTACCAAATATTGCATATTAGAAGTCATTTGAGTTATATCGGCAGCTGTTGTAGATAGGTGCGATGTTGATTACAAATGCGATTTTAATTTTACTCTATCACGAATGCTTATTTGAGAAAATGGCCTGTAGCACTTATGGGCAAAGTATGCGTATAACAGTAGGTTGTAAAATATTAAAAATGTAAAAAAGATTAGTGTAATTATTGGAGATACATCCATTACATTTAAAACATTTATGCATTTCCCTTTTTTTTTTTTAATGCATTTCAGACTCATTCTTGTAAAAACACTGTCTTGTCCGTTCAAAACCGCCATTCTTACACTTCGGTTTATGCGTTCCTTGTTAATACCATCTCTAATCGAAAGCCTCAGAAATGTCTGTGACGTCAGAGCTAGCAGAGAGACAGGAGAATCACCGCTCCTGAAAATACCCATCGAGTAACGCAATGCATCGGCAGAGAAATATTTTCGCGAATACGATGCTAGATAATTGGCAAAAATAACGCTAGATCGCCCATGTTTGTTATTTTTTCTGAATTTCTATCCTTTGATGAAGTAAAACTATGGCATCCATAGGTTTCATTACTTTTTCCGTTTCCTGCATAATACGAGGTCCGATCAAAAAGTTCCGAGACTAGGCCGATATACAACTAAGCAATTACGTTACTTAAGTCTGGCTATGATCTCCCTCAAAGTAATCTCCTTGGGCAGCGATACACCGCTACCAGCGTTTTTGCCAGTGTTAGAACACTCCCTGGAAGTCCTGTTCGCGAATTGCGTCAAGCACCGTCTGTGATTCGCGCTGGATCTCGTCTACGGTTTCAAAACATCGACCCTTGAGCTTCATCTTCGGGAGCAGAAAGAAGTCACTGGCGGCCAAATCCGGCGAGTAAGGCGGGTGAAGAAGGGTAGTCATGCTGTTGCGGCTGTAAAACTGGGGTATTGCTAACGCTCTGTGAGCTGCTGCATTGTCGTGATGGAGAAAGAAATCGCCCCTGCCCCACATTCCAGGTCGTTTGCGACGAATTTCCTCCCTAAAACGGCGCAGTAAAGAAAGGCGGTAACGGTCTGGCTCTGGGGAACGAATTCACGGTGCACAACCTCACGAATGTCCACATTTTCGGGAGTTTTTTTTCTCGTGGTCTGTCTTCGTCTTCCAGTGCCGTTCTGCCGCTCTTGAAGCGCGAGTGCCACTCAAAACTTCTCGCATGGCTCATTGCCATAAGCCAGCTGCAACATTTCATGCGTCTCCGTTCCCGATTTGTCGAGTTTGACGCAGAATTTGATGTTCGCTCGCTGCTCTAGTTTGCCGCTCATGCCGAAATCGCAGCTGTGTTCTGCACGTGGTCACCAAATATCGTGTAGCACAGCTCCTGATGTTCACAGAACGACTCCACTCGGCACAATGACTCATGAAGGTCCCTGCCTTGGACCACTGCTCGCGCATCCGCGTACTGACATCTGTTGGCGCGCTACGTACCTAGTCTCGGAACTTTTTGATCGCACTGCGTATAAATTTTGCTCTTGTTAAACATAGAAAAACTATACTGATCCGATTTATTGGCGTGGGAATATCTACAGAAACGTTTCCAAGCTTTCCAAGGAACTACAATCTGAATAATAGAACGCTTTAACAATTTGAACGCGGTGACTTGACTTGACAATAAATAAATACGACGTTACATTCATTTAAAGAAACGATCACGTTAGTTACGCCAACGGTATCCTGGTAGGGAGAAGGCATTACTTGAAGAACTGGCTCCAAATTAATGACAACTCAAGTGAGACGCTGTCATTGCAAGTATCAGTGTTGGCAATGATCTCCAAAGTTTCCCGATTGGCTGTGCATTTAAGGGTAGAGTAGGTAGATAATTTCTTTATATCATCCCACATAGGAGCAGAGGACTTGAATTTGACTTCTCTGGATAGGGCCGTGGTTACTTTATCTTTTTTTTTAAAGCGTATCTGAGAGCATTTGTCATTTTCATGTAGGACTTCCGTCCAAAGGGAGTAGAGTTTAGGTCCCAGCCACCTACAGCGAGATCGCCTTTTGGGCAGGACACAGAAACGGAAGGAATGAGAGCAAGTCTAGCGACTTTTGACAGAACAGTTTGTAGTGAGATTAGAGTACAGTAGATGGCGCCACCGTACAAGTACGATATTGCACATAGATGGGTGAGAGAATTTCAGGGAAGACATAGGAAAGGATACCCATTTAACCAGTGGGTCCAGCCTGGGGGCCGTCACTTTACGTGCTCATCCGATGCACGGCGGATATTCAGCGATTGTTAGTAAATCACACCATCTCTGAAAGATCAGCCCAGGCTAGAACCTGGGGACCCAGCATCGATAATCTGAAGCACTAACCACTAAGCCATCCGCGGCTCGGTGGTTACTTTATCGTATTTTGTGCCCCTTTTATGCTCGTTGACTCTCATTCTAAACAACCACTTCGTCATTCCAATGTAGTATGGTTTAGAGTATCAACATCATCATCATTGTCAACCATTATCAATCCACTGCTGGACGAAGGTCTCCCCAAGTTTCCTCCACAACGGTCTGTCTTGTGCCAGTCTCCTCCATGTCACTCCCGCATACTTTCGAATTTCATCCACCCATCTCCCATGTGGTCTTCTTCTGGGTCTTTTCCTGTCCTTTGGAATCCAATTTAAAATTTCGGTTGTCCATCGATGGTCTGTCCTTCTGGCAGTATGTCCAGCCCATTGCCATTTCAGGGATTTAACTCTGATCATGATGTCTTCCACTCTCGTCATTTTTCGGATCCACGAGTTCCTCTTCTTATCTCTCCCGGTTACGCCAAGCATGCACCTCTCTATGCTGCTTTGAGTTGTCTGCAGCCTTTGTATGTCTCTTTTAGTTAAGGTCCACGTCTCTGCACCATACGTAAGCACTGGAGTATATAGTCCGGATATTGTAGGGTGCATTAACAGCTGCTTCGCTGGAAAGAATGGATTTTTCAGTGTTTCTCTAAATCTGACTACTAGTATAGTTTTTCTATTTCTACATAATTGGTGTATAGTTCCTCGTTATTAATTTACTCTGATGTTGTGAAAGAATTTTTCATGTAGGGGTTTTAAAATATTTAAAAGAAATTTCCTGTTAATCATCAGTGTTAAAGGAACATCAAACAAAGGTATTCGCTCTTTCCACGTTTGTAAGTGAGTCACGGAAAAATTCTCATTGGCCGCCACCGGGAATCGAACCCAGGGTCTTCCAGTTACGTGCCTGATATGCTTCCACTACACCACAGCGGCCTCGAATTTCTCCAGACTCACACACGCTAACTGCCAAGCCAATTTAGCAGGTTGCTTCTTGGAGTCCTTCACCATAGATGGTAAGCAGCAACTGAAGAAATAATTAGAGGGCGAATGAATAATTGTTTGATGTTCCTGGTCCACGTCAAATGTCTGTATTAGTTAAAGGAACAGAAACAGTTTCTTCACGCATAACATGAAAAGCTCAGCATTTTAAGCACTTTTGCTACATCTACTATTTTTTGTTAGTTTTTTTTTTTTTTGAGTGAATGGCAAACCGGTAGGACTATTTAAACATAAGCATTTTATTTAAAGCTTTTAGAAATTTCTTTCACATTCAGTATGCAATTGAAGAAAAATACCATTTCTAATTACGTAATGAACGCAAAGACAAAATTTCTGATTTAGGGAGTACATTTTTAGAAAGGTCAGAAATTCTTCAAATTGAAAATCTTTAAACTATTTCTAACAGGTAAAAAAAATTTCAAACTAAAATCACTTAGTAAAAAAAAAAAACAATACCTTCCATCAACTGAATATGTAAGGTATTATTTCGGATATTTTCAAATTTATGCACATAACACTGAAAATTTCATGCTGAGAATTCTGAATATCACAGCATTTTCCAAGCATGTTGTATAATGCAAGTACAGACTCACGTGCACGACCGGCGAGCGTTAAGCATCAATGCTGCATGGAACGCGAAGGGTGGCGCAATGGTCAAAGTGCTGGCTTCTGACCATTCTTTAGAGATGGGTCTAGGTTCGAATCCCGATGAGGCATGGATGTTGTGTTTGTCCTACGGCGCTGGCTCTCTCCCTTACATGGAAATGCTTTTAGGCCATCGAGTTGCTTATAGTGGTCGTTACCCCCCCCCGCTCCCCCTCCCGAGAAAAAACGGAAGCGAAGCTGATACAGTGATACAGGCACTTTCCTTTTGTTTGCCCTTTGACCTTCCTGAAAGGAGGAATTAGGATAGCCCACTGTCCTTGGCGTCACACTTCTTCGCAGTTCGTGCTCTTTGGCTTTTACCTCAGATGGTTTTGTTTTGGGGAGTCTCTGTGTAAAATCCAACAGTAGTCGATAATGGAGACGCTCCTTTTAAATATTTTTACTTCGTGTGTTGAAATAATACTAATACTCAGCAGACACTAATACTGTCACTAACGGTCTTAGGGAAAGATAGACCAAGAAATGGGACATACAACGACTTGTTTATTCGCTTTTTCGTTGTTGATTTACAGCTTGTGTGATCACAAACCCTTGTCGAACAACTAAAATCAGCCCCGGTGGTGCAGTGTTCTAAGCGATGCTCTCTGATCATTCGTCCGAAAGGGGTCTGGGTTCGAATCCCGGTGTGACATGCATGATGTGTTTGTCTTACGGTGAGAGAGTATTGAGAGTATGAACCGCACCAAATCGATGGGCCACATCCGCGAGGCTCTCTCCTTTCACTGGAACCAGTGACCCTAAATCAGGGACCGGCGACTGCTTATAGCCCATTGAGTTGCTCACGGTGGTCGTTAAACCTCCAATAAAAAAACTAAAACAGCTTCGTTGACTTAATATCAATATTAATCTCGTAGATTGAACTTATGCAGAGTGCAAATCATCAAGAAAACGCGAATCTAAAACACAATCAGTAAATTATTTTTACCACCACACCACCTTACACTTTGCATGGCTTTTTTTAAACCTTCAGTTCACTGCCAGTTGTTTCCAAAAGGTATAAGATAATTCGGGGAAATGATGTGCCGTTCAGACAGGCAATCTAACGTAGTAGCAACCTAATTTACATAAGAACGGAAATTCAGAAAGGAAGGTTGAATTTGTGACATACGTCCCAATTGCTCTTCACTCAAAGCTCCGGATTTATAACTACTCTCTCGATCAGAACTAAGAGAAGAATCTTCAAAAGGTTCAGATGGCATCGGCACTGGTATACTTAGTCCATGAGCAACAGGTAGTATATCGATATTAAGTCATGGATGGAATGTTTATCTACAAAATCTCTTTGTAGCACATCTTTTGTAAAAAAAAAAAAAAAAAAAAAATACGAGCTTGTACATTATCTACCAACAAGTAATTGGAAACCCCTGCAATCGACGATATCTGCGGTCCTGATACACGTCACGGCTGCCGCCGTTAAATATCGTGTGGGAAACAACAAAGCAACCAGTCGCATGCAAGATGCCACGCAGTTCGGAGCTCTCTGATTTCGAGGAAGGTGTAATCGTCGGGTATCACAGAAATGGCCGATCCATACGTGACATATCCAGCGAGTTGAAGTACCCAAAATCGTCAGTGGCCTACGTCATTGGCAAGTGGAAGATGAGAGGTGACTGTCGGAATGTGCCCCGACTCGGCAGACCCACAAAACTGGGAGTTACAGACCGACGGGTGCTGGCCAGAGAAATTTGGAAGAACCGCACCAAATCGATGGGCCACATCCGCGAGGCGTTTCAACAGGCGTCCGGGAGTGTTCTTTCCATGAATACCATCCGTAAGGAAGCCCATGTGCTCGGTTATCATGTACGTGCTGCCGCCACAAGTCTTTGATCACCAAGTCCAATAGCGATGCTCTGCTAACGTGGTGCAAAGAACGTCGACAGTGGACCGTTGAACAGTGGAAACAAGTTCTCTGGAGCGACGAATCAAGGTTCACCCTCTAACGTTCGGATGGCAGGGTCTGTATTTGGCGTTTGCTTGAAGAACGCCTCCTGCCGGAATGTATTGGTGCCAACTGTGAAGTTCGGCGGCGGTGGAATTATGCTATGGGGGTGTTTCTCCTGGTATGGCACGGGACCCTTGGTCACAATTCCTGGTAGACTCAACGCCGAGACCTACTGCACCATTTTGGATGACCATGCGCTTCCTACGTTGTGGCAGTTTTACGGGGTGGACCCATGTTACTTTCAGGATGACAATGCCACCTGTCATGTTGCGAGGTCCACCATGGCTTGGTATGGTGACAACAATCGAATGGACTGGCCTGCGCAGAGCCCGGATCTTTACCCTATCGAGTACCTCTGGGACGAGTTGGAGCGTTGACTTAAGGGGTGCCCCCACCGTCCAAAATCTGTGAAGGAACTGACCTGTCTTCTCCAAGCCGAGTGGAAGAAAATACCGCTAGCCGTCGTACAACGCCTGATTGAGAGTATGCCCCGGATGGTCACAGCTGTAATCGCCGCTCGTGGAGGCTCCACCAACTATTGAATGTGAATATACTTCGTTTTCCTTTGCTATCACAGGTGTCAAATTACTTGTTGGTAGATAGTGTAGTATCACTTTGTCCTTTCATCTATGGACACCATATCTCTGAAATTATTGGACCGATTTCAAACTTATTTTATTGGGTCCTTTCGTAATAATTGGCCGATGCCGACAAGGCGAATTCGCATAGCCGATTACAAGGGGCGCCTCGCAGAAGGAACTACCAAACGCCCATGCAAATTAAATCAGTTCACTCCACGTGTATAAAACGGTATTTCAGACAGATCTCAGCAGTTTGGGACGTGATGGACCAACCCGACGTGAGATCAGTGATTTTGCACGAATTCAAACTTGGCCGGAATGTGTCCGAAACGGTCGGCAATGTCAATAGAGCGTGGGTTGTCGGAACGACGAGTGACAGAACTGTCCGTAGACTGTTTGTCGGAACGACGAGTGACAGAACTGTCCGTATACTGTTTTCCAAGTTCCATGCCGGTGATGTTGCCATCAACCATAAGCTAGGAGCCGGTCGTCCGGATCTGTGTGACACTGTACATTTAAGGCGGAAAGTGGAAGAAAAACCAACGTCCACGGTATATGACCTCAGTGCCGAACTTGTCGTATCATCAGCGACAGTTTCCACACAAGTGACAGCTATGGGCAAGGTTGAAAACTGGATACCTGGGTTTCACACGAACTCACCGAACAGCAGCAGATACGACGTCTGGAAACATGCATTGCCCTCCAAAAAACGTGAGGCTAATGCTCCCTTTCTGCATCGGATCCTTACACACATGTCCGAACCCGAATTGCACCCACAGAAGGTTCTGATCTATGTGTGGTGGACTGCCAAAACTGTGGTTCATTATGAGGTTTTGCCGCGAGATCAAACAATCACAATGGACGTGTGCTGCCGTCAGCCGAACGAATGTCACCAGAAAATATCAGCAAACAACCGTCGCTCGCCAATCGTTTGGGTCCCATACGGCTTCAGTTTTAAGAATATGACAATTTCAATTTGAACCTGATTTAATTTGTAAACAGATAATCGAAAAATCATACTTATATAATCAAATTACAATACACCCCAAAGGGTTTGATCCACCCAGAGTAAACTTTCATATTGACGTCAGAATTGCTTTCGCACACAGGGTACAAAATGCAATGTAACTGCACAATATGGTGCTGAACTACTTCGCCAAGAAATATTATAAACCCATTATGTTTACCCACCGTATTTGGAGCGCCATCAGTAGTCACAGGCACTATTTTATTTAATTCAATCACAATTTTTGCACAAATTCTTGCTTCACTTCATACAATATACTTATATGATCGTAGATGGCAAACTCAGCAATGCAATTAATTCCTCCTTTATTAAATTTCCACAAGGAAATCGAACAAAACAGCTAACCTTGCTTGTGACGTCCCATCGGTGCTTTCATCAAGACACAATTAAAAACATATCGGCGTTGTCCAAATCAAATTTAATTTGGTCCGATACATCTTCACTCATTCTTGTTATTCTGTCTTTGCCAGTGTTCCTGCTGCCTGGCATTTCCGTAATTCTATTCACAAACTGTTGCTTTTTGGAAAAATCTTTAAATAATGTGTCGGGCGTGGTTAAGAAAGTCAGTCGCCTTCAAAAACAAAATCACTACTATAAAGCGGTTTATCATGTGCTATACATTTAGATAGATGAAAACTAGCCACATATTATTCCTTGGCGTGAAATAAGGTGCCAAGCAATTTCATTGTTAGCACGTCTTTTGTAAAAAAAGATCCTGCTTATGTTACCGGTTTGTCCGTCCGTCCGTCTGTATCCACGATATCTCTGCAACTATTAGTCCAATTTGAATTTTTTTTTTTTTTTTTTTTTTTTTTTGCATTGGGAAGCTTGAAACATACGAATGATGATCCTTTATTTCGTTTTTTTTACGATGTACAATTTCACCGCTAGAGGGCGTAAATGCAGATGATGTCGACTTCAAAAATATGTTTTATTCCACATATTTGCTTCTAAACATCCGATTGAAAAAATTATTTTATCTTTCGATTCCATTTATGTCGAAGAGTATTTTAGATATAGTTACTTTTTCAAATTACGCATAGATTTTCCGCTAGGGAGCGCAAAAGTAAATTACATTTTTTCCGATAGCTCTTCTTCTAAAACTACGATCGGAAATTTTTTTCTTCGGCCGATACACCTCCTGATGGAAAATCTTTTGCATATAATTTCAAATTTTTGGTAAAGAGCACTTTGGCCACCAGGGGGCGTAAATGTTAACTTTTTGCTTCTGATATATTTGCCGTAAAATCTGAGCTTCTAAAATATCGATTGAAAAAATTCTTTCCTAGACTGATGCCATTCACATTGATAAACCTTTTCGGAATATTTTCTTCTTAAAATATTGCACAGTTTCTCCGCCAGGCAGCGTAAATGTATATCTTATTTCAATATCTCTACTTCTAGGAATCCGATTTGAAAAATTCCTTCTTTGTTGAATACTGTCTCCAGTGTGACATGTTGTTCAAATAATTTCAAAATTTTCAAATAATCCATAGACTTTCCGCTAGGGAGCGTATAGGTAAATTGCGTTTCCCCCTATATCTCTGCTTCTAAGACTCCGGTTTTGAAAAATTATTTCTGCACCGGATACAGCTCCTGATGGGAAACCGTTTGCACATAATTTCTAATTTTCGTAAAAAAATAGTTTGGCCACCAGGGGGCGTAAATCTTAATTTCCACTTCTGCTGTATTTGCAGCAAAATATGAGCTTCTAAATTCTCGATTGATAAAAACATCCTTTGTTGACTGATACTACTCATGTCGACAAACCTTTTAGAAACATTTTCTTCTTTAAATAATGCATGGTTTCTACGCCAGGGAGTGTTGATGTATATCTTATTTTTGTCAATATCTCTACTTCCAGGAGTTCGCTTTGAAAAATTCCTTCTTTGTTGATAGTGTTTACAATGTGACATGTTTTTATATAATTTCAAAATTTTCAAGTAATTTATAGACTTTCCGCTAGGGGGCGTAAAGGTAAATTGCTTTCATCCTGTATCTCTGATTTGGAAAATTCTTTCTGCACCGGATACAGCTCCGAATGGGAAATCCTTTGCACATAATTTCTAATCTTTGTAAAATATTTTTTGGCCACCAGGTGGCGTAAGTTTTAATTTCCGCTTCTGATGTATTTTCAGCAAAATATGAGCTTCCAAAATCTCGACTGACAAAAAAGTCGTTTGTTGACTGATACTACTCATGTCGACAAACCTTTTAGGAACATTTTCTTCTTGAAATGATGCATGGTTTCTACGCCAGGGGGCGTAGATGCATATCTTATTTTTGTCAATATCTCTACTTCCAGGAGTCCTATTTAAAAAATTCTTTTTTTGTTGGATAGTGTTTTCGATGCAAAATGCTTTTCCTATAAATTCAAAAATTTTCAAGTAAATCATGGACTGTCCGCTAAGGGGCACAAAGGTAAATTGCGTTTTCTGCGTTATTTCTGCTTCTAAAACTCCGATTTGAAAAATTCTTCCTGTTTCGCATGCAAGACCTGATGGAAAATATTTTTCACATAATTTCTAATGCTTGGTAAAGAATCGTTTGGCCACCAGAGGGCATAAGTGCTAATTTCTGCTTCTGATGTATTTGTAGCAAAATCTGGGCTCCTGAAATCTCGACTAAATTTTTTTTTTCTTGGACCGATACCGCTCATATGGAAAAACCTTTCTTCTTAAAATAATGCATGGTTTTCCCACCAGGGGACGTAAAGTCACATAATATTTTTGTCGATATCTCTGTTTCTAAGAGTCCAATTTGAAAAATTATTTCTGTGTTGGAGAGCGTTTCCGGTGCAAAATGTTTCTCATATAAATCCATGTTTTTCTTAACGCACAAGTCTGCAACCAGATGGCGTAAGCTCACGATTCCGTTTACAGCAATATCTGAGGGATTAAAAACCCGATTGAAAAACTTCTTTCTTCCGTCAGATACAATTGTTTTCCATACCGGTTCCATTGATTTTGAATGGCTTTCATAAATTTATTTTGCGTCAGAACGGATTCAAAAGACGTTCTTATTACACCCGATAAATCGGTGTCATCTTTCTTGTTTACGCTTTCTAACCGTAGGGCCGCCCCGGTGGCGCAGTGGTCTAAGGCGTTGGCCTCTGATCATTCGTCCGTAAGGGGTCCGGGTTCGAATCCCGGTCAGGCATGGATGTTGTGTTTGTCTTACGGCACTGGTTCTCTCCCTTCCCTGGAACCAGTGACCCTAAATTAAGGACGGGCGACTGCTTATAGCCCATTGAGTTGCTCACGGTGGTCGTTAAACCTCCAATCAAAAAAAAAAAAAATAAATAACCGTAGGTTTTTTTTTTTTTTTTTTTTCATTGGAGGTTTAACGACCACCGTGAGCAACTCAATGGGCTATAAGCAGTCGCCCGTCCTTAATTTAGGGTCACTGGTTCCAGGGAAGGGAGAGAACCAGTGCCGTAAGACAAACACAACATTCATGCCTCACTTAGATTAGAAAGTGGACCCCTTTCGGACGAATGATCAGAGGCCATCGCTTAGACCACTGCGCCAGCGGGGCGGCTAACCGTAGGTTGAAAAAGCGTATATGCTCCAGCTTTCCGTCCGCACGATAACTGGCGTAAAAATGGTTCGATTTCGATGAAGTTTTAGTATGTGGTAGGGGACCACCTGGGGAGGAACCCTATTGAAAATGGGACAAATGGGGTCAAAGGTCACGACGTAGGAGCGGGATTCCTTCCATTGCACTTATGCGTCATAAGTTGCGTAAATAGCCGCCCCGGTGGCGCAGTGGCCTAAGCGATGGCTTCTGATCATTCGCAGGGAAGGGGTCCTGGTTCGAATCCCGGTGAGGCATGGATGTTGTGTTTGTCTTACGGCACTGGCTCTCTCCCTTCCCTGGAACCAGTGGCCCTAAATTAGGGACGGGCGACTGCTTATAGCCCATTGAGTTGCTCACGGTGGTTGTTAAACCTCCAATCAAAAAAAAAAAAAACTTGCGTAAATATGGTTCGATTTCAATGAAATTTTACTATGTGGTAGGGGACCGTCTGTGGACGAACCCTATTCAAAATGGGTGAATTGGGGTCAAAGGTCAGGACATAAGAGCGGGATACATTCCATTGCTCTTATGCGTCATAACGTGCGTAAAAATGGTTCGATTTCGATGAAATTTCAGTAAGTGGTAGGGGACCACCTGGGGACGAACCCTATTGAAATGGATGAAATGGATTCAAAGGTCAGGGCACAGGATTGCGATCCATTCCATCGCCCTTATCCCATATTATTAAGGTAAATAATTTTGCTTCCTATACTTCCAATGGAAAAACTTTTGTACACATTTCCTTCACAATTAATGTGTTCTTAAGGATGAAAATGTGAACATCGATTAAAATAACTTCATATTATAACTTGGAATACTTAATATTTTCCAAAACATAACCATAATTTTATTAAAAATCAATAACTTTTCCTTTGGTGGTGTTGAAACCAGAAAAAGCATGGCGCGACCTGTACTTTGATGACGTCAGTAGACAAACAAATATTGGATTGCATAATTATGGTTATGTTTTAGAAAATATTAAGTATTCCAAGTTATAAAATGAAGCTATTTTAATCGTTGTTCAAATTTTCATCCTTGTGAACGCATTAATTGTCCAGAAAAAAGATGGCGCGGCCTGTATTTTCATGACGTCAGTAGACAAACAAATGTTAGATTGCATAATTATGGTTATGTTTTAGAAAATATTAAGTATTTCAAGTTATAAAATGAAGATATTTTAATCGATGTTCAAATTTTCATCCTTGGGAACGGATTAATTGGGAAGAAAATGTGTACAGAAATTTTTCCATTCGAAGTAGAAGAAGCAAAATTACTTGACGTTCACCTTAAAGGAGCAATTCTTGTACGTATGTAAATTTTATTTTGAAAACGGCTCTAAGGATTTTGATGAAAGTCGTTAACCTACCGTTTTCTGGTACTAGAAATCGATTTAGCTTGATCTCGACTTTAGGAAAATTCGTTTAGTGGGTTAAATAACCACATCGAATTACCACGTTTTTAGTGTAGTGTCATGGCGTCGAGCCATTAGGTGTTGGCGCACGGTCACGCCATCTGTCTCATTACGTCAGGCGTTGGTCGTGGATCCTATTGAAGTTTTATGGCGTCACATTCTTCCGAGCAGATGGTCGCGATTCCCATCTACCTCATTACGTCACGCGTTTTGTGCGTATGTTCGTCATCACGATAACTCGCGTAAAAATCGTTCGATTTCGATGAAATTTTAGTATGTGGTAGGGGAACACGTGGGAAGGAACCCTATTGCAAATAGACCAAATGGGGTCAAAGGTCGCGACATAGGAGCGGGATCCATTCCATTGCCCTTGTGCGTCATAACTTACGTGAAAATCGTTCTATTTCCATGAAAGTTTAGTATGCGGTAGGGGACAAACCTGAGGACAGTCCAATTGAAAATGGGAGAAATGAGGTCCAAGGTCACGACATAGGAGCGGGATTCATTCCATTGCCCTTATGCTTTATAACTTGCGTAAAACTGGTTTGATTTCGATGAAACCTTAGTACGTGGTAGGAGACTACCTGGGGAAGAAGCCTAATGAAAATGGGTGAAATGGGGTCAAAGGTTACGACACAGGAGCGGGATCCATTCCATTGCCATTATGCGTCATAACTTACGTAAAAATGTTTCGAGTGCGACAAAACTTTAGTATGTTGTTCCGGAAGCATACTGAACCAATTCCGTTTAATTTCATCCACATGGGGTCAAAGGTCAAGACACAGGGGCGAGGTTTATTCCACAGCCATTATCCTCATAACGTGAGTAATAACTTGAGTAATGATCTCTGGTATGTTGGAAAGCGTATCATAATTAATGCATTGCATGATTTTACTAACTTGTTTTTCATATTGTTTCACTTTTTGTGGCATGTACTTTCTTCTTTCTTCATTTGACATGGAACAAACATTTTGGTGATTCCTCTCAAAATCACGCTTTACATTGAGTGTGCGGGACACTACTGTTTCTGTACACAGGCAACAGAAAGCTTTATTGTTTGTTTGTTTTTTCATTCACCCCAATATCCACTAAACCGAAACTCCGATGTCTTCAAATACTCGGCCACTAACTTTGTTAAGTTTCTGTTCTTTCGGCACCGAAAACATTTTTGCATGTTTTCGAATACAAAAACGCCAGCAAAGAAACAATTCCAATACACAAGAGAAATAAATACGTGGAAGCTACAAACAAATCGACTTTCACTGAAAAACTGAAGTTTTGAACTGGCGTCTCAAGTTATAACTCTGAAATCTCTCCTTTCATTGTTCAAGATTACTTTCAGTTCTAATGGGAACTTCCCGTCTTATACGCTTCTTCCTGTCTGACTGGTTTTCTCTCCCTCCCGCAAAGGGGGTGGGGGAGCCGGAGATTGTAAGGCTTGAACCGAACAGTGTGGTCGTCTCGTGGTGGAAGTTCGTAGGAGTGAAATGATAAGTCGAAAAATAATAATTATGTGCGTTGACGCTTGTCTTTTCGGGATCAATGGGTAAGTCGATTAAATAAAGTGAGGTTGATTTACTACTCCTTTGGAGGACACTTCTTGGTTAGATTAATTTTCTTGTCAGAGCTCGGTTATTTGCAAGATCACACTACAAACACGCTGTCGAAAAAATATTGTTTTCAAAAAACTAAATTATTATTTAATGTTAATGTTTTCATACCGGCGTGCCACCCAAATCATGTTCGTGTGTCATAGGTTCGCCATCCCTGGCCTATACTTTGAATGCTAGTCAGCTTTCGTCGTAAATGTACGTATGAAGGCATAAAGTGATCCAAATGTTGCATAACTTTTGACTAACCCTCTGTACGTATCTGTGATCAATCGTTGAAGAGACAAAAGCTTGTTTCAATCTTCTTTGAGACAACCGGTATAAAAAGATAATCCAACATGTAGAACTCCTAACAAAATAGTGTTAAGCCGCTATCTTGATCGTCTTGACATTTTGTCCAGCACCTTTGCTGCGGTTAGTGATACATCCCAATGAATTGACATTAATGCCAATCCTGTCAGCTTCTCTTGCACTATTCTATTTCTCGCGAACGATTTGACTAGCTTCATCGTGCAAAATGATCTCTCAACGCTAGCCAATCGATACTGGAATTTTGATACCGCAGTGGTTATAAGCTTTACTCCGGGATGAGGGAGGTATAATTTAAAGCTTTCGGTACTGTCATGCGGAGCGGCTGATAAAGTCTTAAATGTAGTAAGAAATTTTATGGGGGGAGTGTCGGCTGTCAGGAGTTGACTGGATACATGGCAATAGCCCTGGGCTGGATGGGATCGTCCCTTGGACACTAAAACAGGTTTTCGTAAGTCAGTCCCTCACCAAAAATGTCTCGCCACTCCACAGGGATTCTATGAAGTCTCCCTCTTCCTGCGTGTTTTCCCCTGTCATAAAGTGGGCTATAAGCAGTCATTCGTCCCTAATTTATAGTCACTGGTTCCAGGGAAGGGAAAGAGCCAGTGCCGTAAGACAAACACAACATTTTTTTTTTGATTGAAGGTTTAACGACCACCGTGAGCAACTCAATAGGCTATAAGCAGTCGCCCGTCCCTAACTTAGGGCCACTGGTTCCAGGGAAGGGAGAGAGCCAGTGCCGTAAGACAAACACAACATCCATGCTTCACCGGGATTCGAACCCGGACCCTTTTCGGACGAATGATCAGAGACCATCGCTTAGACCACTGCGCCACCGGGGCGGCAAACACAACATCACCGGGATTGGAATCAGGACCCAACTCGGACGAATGATCATAAGCCAGCGCTTAGACCATTGCGCGACCGGGGCTGCTGCAAAGTTTCAGAGCAAAAGAAATAAAATATTTAGCTAATGTATGCCCCAGCTGTGATTTTCGAAAAATTTGCCAGAAATGATTTTTTTTTAATTCATTTTATCTCAATCGGTACCAAATCGAAATACTTCTCGATTGAGATAAATTGAATTTTAAAAAACAGTTCTAACATTTTTTTCTAAATCACAGCTGAGGCATATGTTAGCTAAGGACTTTATTTATTTGCTCTCAGAATTTTGAAGGCCAGAACCCAATAGTCTTGGAGAAAGTGTATGTAGAATGAATTAGCATTGCAGATATGGGATAGATTTTCCATTGAGGGGAACTTAGTTCAGAGCTGGTCATTGATATTCCAGAGAAAATATGTAAATCACAAAAATAACACGTACGGCTATTAACTGAAAAAGAATTCTTTTTAAATGCTTAGATAAAAAATTTAATGACATTTTATACCTATGCTCTCAAAATCATCAATATTTACTTTCTGGTTCTTTAACGCTTTTAGGAGTCACGGTAGAGAAGAACATGCTCATACGTTCTTGTATCTTGCTATCGAATCAGTAGGAGTGCAGAGGTGTATCGCCCAATAATTTTTATGGACTTGGGAGGTAATGTGAAGGTTTACCTACGGCGACTTGTACATGGACGGCGAAGTAAAAAGTTTATTGCTTAGTTTTCACGGCATGGAAGTAAAACCTGCTGAAGGATGCAGAAAAACGCCAGTCTCTAAAACAAATATTTATCAGGATACTTAGCACAACAACTCTGTGGTGTGATCTGAGCAGGAAATGGTGTTTGAGCTTTGCTGATAAAACTGCGTGTCGACATGATCCGCTTAATGGAAAGTGGGTTGTATGCTACGGAGTAAATATTTGCCAAGGCTATCCATCTGAGGTGGAAAAAATGGTGTTCTTTTATGGAATGCGTGACTCAGTAGAGCTTTCTGCTACACAGCTGGTAGTTTACCTTCACCCCACTACACACACACAAACCTTTCCCCCATTTTTTCTTCCGCAAGGGCTGAGCAGCAACAACAGCCTGCTAATAATATTCCTGATTCATATCGATGGCAGAAAGGAAGCCCTGAACAGAACAATGCATTTTTCTTCTGTAAATCACAAAAAAAAGCTAATTTGGGAGGTAAATAAAATGGAAATAAAGATAGAAATTAAAGGATATGATGTATACTCTAATTTACCTTTCATTTTTAGTTTCTTTCTCTATGTAAATTTTGATTTCGTTCTCTTTAAGAGTTCATTTAACGTTATGTTTTTCTCACTCAATGAATCTTTTGTGGCAGCAGTTTTGAAGTCAGGGTGAATGGACAGTGTGTGTGTTGGAAAAGATAAGAACCATCTATATAATGTGTGGAGCGAGCGCGGAAAGTGTAGCGTGGATAGATTAGCATTGCTTTACGTTGTGTGTTCACATCTAGATAAAAAACACTATATTGACAAAATTCACCGGACATCTAGAAAAGAAACACAACATAGCATTTATTGACATACATTAGTACGGTGTCGGTCCAACTTTGGTCTTAATGCATGCACTGACCCTTCTCTTTCTACAAGGTTTTGGAACACAGCGATAGGTATGCGCTTCCATTCAGTACATAATGCTGCCTCTAACTGTTGCTTAGTAGTAGGCCTTGGTTCCAAACTTCTTATGCGGCGCTCTAATTCATCCCATAGGTGCTCTATGGGATTAAGATCAGAGCTCTGTGCTGGCCAGTCCACACACGATACGGAATTATCGTCAAACCACACTGTAACAGTCTTTGCTTTATGGCTCGGTGCATTATCCTGCTGGTAGCAACAAGGCTCGGTTCCATAGTATTACCACAGAGTTGGTAGGGCATAATTGTCCAGAATATTGAGGTAGACGTTCTGGTTAACAGGTTTGTCCACGATAACCAATAGAAAGGGACCACACCACGAAAAACACCTCCACACGAGTACACTGCCAGCTCCAAACTTGACCGTAGGAACAGAACACTGTGGTAAATAGCACTCTCCCGGCTACCGCCATGCCCACACATGGCCATCAGACTGATGGATCGTGTATCTGGATTCATCAGTCCATAGGACCCGTTTCCATTGATCTACAGTCCACGATAAATGTTCTTTACACCATGCTAAACGACGAGTAGCATTCCGAGTGGAGATGAAAGGACGCGACCACGGTAACCCATGGAATGAAGTTATCTACAAATGGTACGTGTACATACCGAGGTTCCAGCATTTCTACTCACCTGTACACTTCGGTTTTGTGCAGTACTCCGTCGATCAGCTGTAACGACTCTTCTGAGGCTTCGACGTCCTCTATCACTGATTTTCTTTGGTCTGCCGGTACATTTTGTTGTTTCGGGCACGCCGTGTGCCTCCCACTTATTCAGTACATCAAAAACAGTTGACTTGGGTATGTTTAAACGCTTCTTGATTTCTCTTATGGGCAACCCTCTAATATAACACCCAACAATCATTCCTTTCTCAAAGTCAGTTCTCTCCCGCCGCGACATTTTCACTCAACTCACAGTGCGATATGGTCGCCGTCAGCTGCAGGCTTGTTTTTATACCGTTTTCAGCGGTTCCGCGCACCTTAACATCGCAGCGGATCCGTTCATTTGCTTTTAATGGGTGTCCGGTAACTTTTGTCAATATAGTGTATGTTAGGAAGTTGTATGTATTCTAAGATTCTTGGATCCTCAAGATATAGAAGTTCAGTTTGTGGCTTTCATTAAAAAGTAGAGTTGCTAATAATTTATTATGCTGCTGATAATTATCTTCAATGCATTGTTGAACCTAGATGCCAATAAACATTGATTCCGTAAATTAAAAATACTGTTTCCTTGCCGTTAGGTCCCCCAATTTAGGTCAATGTACAACCTAAGAAACTCCAGTTCTACCAATACTGACCAATAGTACGATAGATGATGTTTAATTAAAAGACATTTTAAATAAAAAACATTACAAGGACAGAAGTAAGCAATTTTTGTCGTCAAGAATTTTAAACACCGTTTATACTTATATTCTAGTTGTTGGCTTCATCCTCATGAGCAGCAGCGTTGTCGTTAGATGAAGGTCTCCCCAAGTTTTTTTCCACAACTGTCTGTTCTGAGCAGATCTCTTCCGTGTCACTCCACCATACTTTCTAATTTCATCCACCCATATCCCACGTGGTCTTCTTCTGGGTATTTTTCCGTCTCTTGGTATCCTGTTTCAAGACGAGGATGGATCAGAAAAAAGATTACACGTTCGAGTAGGAGAAAGGAAAACTCAATAACCAGGAAGTGTTTGTACGATGTGACAAAGGATATAAAGCATCATTTCCTAAGAAAATCACCGGCACGATTCAGACATTTGTCAGACAGCCCGAACAGCTTGTCCATCCCAGACCGAAAAAAATCACGTCCCGGCCGATGTAGCCAGTGTGTTGCATCTGTTTTCACGTCGTCATCACACGTGAAGCGAGTACCAGACAGGTGCTGTTTCAGAGCAGAAAAGAGGTGAAAGTTACTAGAAGTCAAGCCAGGCTGGCTGTAGGCCGGGTACTTCCACACCTCCCACCTGACTTTGTGGAGCAAGTGCTGTGTGGTGTTGGCAGCGTGCGACCTCGCATTATCGTGAAGGAGAATGACACCATCGCTCAGCTGACCTGGTCGTTTTCGTCGGATGCTCTCGTGCAATTTATTCAGCATGGAGCATTACATAACAGCGTTGATGGTGCGTC
Source organism: Macrothele yani (assembly GCA_039090855.1). Classification (NCBI taxonomy): domain Eukaryota; kingdom Metazoa; phylum Arthropoda; class Arachnida; order Araneae; family Macrothelidae; genus Macrothele; species Macrothele yani. The sequence continues at coordinate 95,302,980 of CM076998.1, forward strand.
CATGATCTAAGAAGTCCACCAAAAGCGCTCCCGTAGAATCCCAGAAAACGGCTGCCATGATTTTTCCAGCAGACGGTGTGACTTTAAACTTCCTCCTAGGCAGTGAAGCAGCGTGTTTCCATTGCATGGAAGCTCTCTTGCTGGTGGGAGCGTGGTGGAGCCACGTTTCGACCCCAGCCAATACGGTAAAGAGAGCTCTGTCCGTCTTCAGCGTAACGCTGCAGGAACGTCAAACATGCCATCAATCGTGTTGCTTTGCGATCGACGGATAATGAACGTAGCATCCGTCTGATACAAACACTGAAGTACTGCAAAACATCCACTACAAGATGCTGAACAATGCCATACCTCAATCCCAGCTCGGACGCAATATGGCGCAAAGTTATCCTTCGGTCGTTTTGAATCATTTTATCCACACGAGCAGCGTTGATCGCTCTCGTCGACGAACTTGGATGTCCACTGTTTGTGCTATGTCGGTTGTCGGTTTCCCACATCCTCCCCGGTCGGATTGAAACGAATGGCACCATTTCGCCACGTGTTGTCGAGACATCACGTTCTCCCCATAAGCTTCGACGAGCTGCCGATGAATCTCAGTTGCGGCCAAGTTCTTGGCCCATAAAAACCTTATCACTGCTCTCACTTCGACCTGAGAGCACGTTTCTAACCGCGTCGCCATCTAGAAATGTCACTGCGCATCTTACGCTGGGCACAGAAGTTCACATAAGTGCCTGGAGCACCAGCGCCATCTCTCGGAAGAACATGACATGCATGCCACTCGTACGACATCCTGTACGTGTAACCACTTTTTTCTGATCGACCTACGTATTTCAGTTCTCCAGCGGTGGTAAATTCTAGCGCTATGTCCAGTCCATTTCTATTTCTTTGTTTTTACTTTGATCATGTTGTCATCAACCCTTGTCATTTTCCTGATCCACGAGTTTCTTTATTTTTGCTAGTTGCTCCAAGCACGCATCCCCTGAATGCTTATTTCATTTGTCTGTAGTTTCTGTACGTCTTTTTTAATTAAAGTTCATGTCTGTAATCCAGAAATAAGAAATGAAAGATGCATTGATTGAACACTTTCTTTTAAGAGAAAGTGGAAAGTTGCACTGTTTCTTCCAAATGCTCTCCGACCAAGTTTTACGAGTATACCCTTATTACTTTCTTCTTTAATGATGCCCATGCTTGATATCTGTTGTCCAAAGTAAATTACACTTCGGTTACTTCTAAGGTTGTCCATCTATCGCTAGCCTTCCCTGTGGCACACTAGCCTAAGCGATGGCTTCTTATCATTCATTCAGGTAGGGTTCTGGGTTCGAATCCCGCGTAAAGCATGAATGTTTGTGTTTCTTTTGACTCTGGCTCTCAATGTGTTACTTAATCATTTGGCATACTGTCTACCATGTTCGCTATGTCCATGCGTTACTTGATTAGCACTGGCACTCTCTGTGCTACTTGATCATGTGGCATACTGTCTACCATGTTCGCTATGTCTATGTGTTACTCGATCAGCACTGGCTCTTTCTGTGTTACTTGCTTATTTGGCATACTGTCTACCATGTTCGCTATGTCTATGTGTTACTCGATCAGCACTGGCTCTCTCTGTTACTTGATCATTTGGCATACTGTCTACCATGTTCGCTATGTCTATGTCTTACTTGATTAGCACTAGCTCTCTCTCTCTGTTACTTGATCATTTGGCATACTGTATAACATGTTCGCTAAGTCTATGTGTTACTTGATCAGCACTGGCTCTCTCTGTGTTACTTGATCATTTGGCATACCGTACACCATGTTAGCCATGTCTATGTGTTACTTGATCACCACTGGCTCTCCCCCTGTTTCTTGATCATTTGGCATACTGTATACCATGTTCGCTAAGTCTATGTGTTACTTGATCAGCACTGGCTCTCTCTGTGTTACTTGATCATTTACTGTATATCATGTTCGCTATGTATATTGTTGATGTAAAAAGAAATATAGTCTATGTCTGCCTGACAATACTGCACAACTATGTCTGTTTAACCTATCACTGTATCTGTACCACCAGGTCAAATGAATATTTTTTTTAAACCTCCAATCAAACAAACAAACAAACAAACCATCTACCGCTACATCTTCAGTTCTTGCAAAAGCATTATACAAAATTGATGCACCATACCTTTGCAAGAACTGAAGATTTAGAGATTATGGGGGAAATCTAGGGATAGCCGATACCCAAATTTACCTTGGAAACAGATATCAGACAAGAACCATATTGTTGAAGAAATTAATCGGTGTATAAAGCTTAGATGAATAGCATATGGAAGGAACAGTACAACTTTCAAGAGGAATTGACCATTATGTCTTAAAAGGATAATGTTTAATCAATGCATCTTTCGTTGGCTTATACAGGTTTATCTGGTTTGCATATAGCACTCGTTATGCTGCATAAAATAGATATAGTCTATCACATTGACTTATATGTACGAGTCAAATCCTCCAATCAGCACATTGTCATAATGGTATCATGAAACTTGTGTGCAAAATTAATGTATACGCCCTGTTGGTCTCGTGTGGCCAACATGCAACAAATGGATTCAATGAATTTGCATTTCCTCAGCCACAACCACGGAACTGTAGCTAGACACTACTTTTTATTCTGCATTTTATGTTATCTAATTATCATCTTTGTGGAACCAGTGTACCTTAGGTAAAAAGGAAATTGTCTGTGTGCCAGTTGATGAGGATCTCAACCAATGATAGCACTAGTAAGTGCCTGAACTCGTTTGCAAGAAATATCAAGATAATATAACATCGTGATTGTTCTCGATATATTCTTAATTTCATCCAGGTGTATATCTTCTGTTTTTTTTGTTACTTTCGGTTTTTTTTTTTTTTTGGATTGCAGTTTTAAAAGGTTGCCATTTTTTCGGAAAGTGAACATAGCAAAGAATGTTTAGTTCGATTCCTTTCTCTTTGAATTTTTGGTTTGGTTCTTTTCTCTTTGAATTTTTGGTTTGGTTCTTTTCTCTTTTAACTCTTCTGCTTTTTTTATTTGGCATTTTGTAACTATATATCTTGAAATTTTTTCTCTGGGCTTTTGCGAATTTAAATTTCTGTTGTGTTATCTTTTATTTTTATCTTACAAAAATCAGAAAATAAAACATGCAATATCAAATTTTACCCCAAAAAAAATTAATAACACATCAATCGTCATTAAAACTGATAGGTCAGATAACTTACCACTTTGCAGTTTAGTTACTGCATAAAAATCCTCACTCATTCTTTATTTCTCTCTGAATCTTCCTCAAAATACAAGCACTCTTTATTTAGGTACACTGTAGTTTCAAGTACCAAAAGAAGGAATGAAACATGAACATAGTTTGCTGTGAGTATATCTTATTCCCCATTCTCCTGCGCTTTTACGTATATTTCGAATTCAATATTCATCCAAAACACATTTCAGGAAAAGCATCTGGTAGTATCATGAAAGACGACGGAGAAAGAAACATTGCAGATTCTAGAAGATTTATCGATACTCCCTGTTTCACAGAAAACGCCACAGAGCCACTTCAAACAGCGCTAAGCCAGTAAGTAAAGGAACATTTTGGAAACCCAATCTGTAGATGTTATACGTATCTTCAGGACCATAAGAAATTTTGATCACATGATATACTTTCTGAAACACTGTTTTAAAGCATCAGGAAATGGTAATGCATAAATTTTTCATATTCCGATAGGATGTATAAACACATCGCGCAACTCAAAAAAAGGGGAACTCTTCTTCGGAGAATCCAAAGAACGTTACACACTTGACGTTTAAAATCTTACATAAAGAAAAACTTGTGTGCGACATTTGTTAAAGAAGGCGAACAGAATATTGAATTATATTAATTCAAATATTTCTATTTATCGAATTTATTACGTGGTTATGATTTTTTTTTATTTATGTCAACAAACTTGTCGTCATGTCATTCACTGTTTCTCACGTTATCATAAAATTGAGCACGGGAAAAGTCAATATTACGATATATACTAAAATATTTTATTTCAACTTGTTATTCACACTCCTTCAAATGCTGGAAATCTAAAATATCTTGAGGAACCTCGAGAAGGAGTGTGAATAACAAGTTGAAATACATTTTTTTTAGTATATATTGTAATATTGACGTTTCCTGTGCTCAATTTTATGATAGCGTGAGAAACAGTGAATGATATGACGACAAGTTTGTTGACATATAAATAAAATGAATATTAAATTGTTGAGAAGCCTCGGTGAGAAATGCAATATTTTCATTCTACACTTTCCAGAACGGTGTTGTAGAAACTTGTTCCCTCTGCAAGGTATTGTCAGAAATGCAGTTCAGTAAATCACTTCGTGTCAATAAAGTTAATAACCCCTGATGCCCAATTAGTCTGCATATTAGGAAGACATTTTGGTCGGATAGATCTGTGTATATCCATCCAAATAAGGGGTCTATAATCAACTTTCTTTTGCGCCAAGATAAACTGGTCATCTCTGCAAAATACTGTCAAAATACTATTTTGTAAATCGTTGTGAAAACACAAGTTTGTCCTTGTCTCCTCACTCCGGAGTAAGTCGCTCTCTCAACTGAGCTACGCGGACAGAATGTCGCGCTGCAGATTTGTCGTCTTGACACATGTTTTCACCTCTGTAGTACGTCACATCGTTTCCTATCAATTAAGTTAACCACGTCTGATGACTAATTTGTCTGCTTATTAGGAAGATCCTCTGGTCAGATAGAGATGTATAAGTTCTTTTCAACTAAAGAGGAACCACGAGAGTCTGATCGATTTTTCTGCTCCAGGATACTTGTTGTCTTTGTAAGGTATTGCCAAAAGCACATTTCTGTAAATCATTTCCTATTAATGATGCTAACCACCTTAGTTGGCAAATTAGCCTGCATATTAGGCAAAGTTTTTGGTCGGATAGATCACTGTGTATTTTCTGACAACTATTTATTCGATTTTGTCTGCTCCAAATAAATGGTGAGTGATTCAGTCCTATGAACTACTGGACGCAACACTTATATTTCTCAGCACTTCCCCAAAGGGTGTTCGCATTCTACTTGATGGGAAAATTCAAACAGCAAAACATCTCGGAGAATTTAGTTTGATGAAGGGAAGGGGAGGCAGTTAATCTTTAGAAATGGTTCACATCACTGTTGACATGCCTGCTTCCCCGCACAAGGTTTAACCCTTTAACCGGCTGGAACGAATTAGCTCGGGGTTAGACAAATGGGCTGAAATCAGCTCGCACGGATATATTCACTGTCTAAGAAGTGGGCCGAAAGCGTGCTCATGAGAAAGATTTGCTTCCCCCTTTAGCTATGTCATTCAAAGTGGTCATTTAGGGAGATGATTGACTCTAAACCTTTCTGAGTGATTACTCTATAAAAAGGCTGTAAGAATGACAAAGAACCTAAGAAAGAAGAGAGAAGATATTTGAGTCACTTCGTTACTACGCAGTGGTATGATGTTCCGGTCATGTCTTGGGTTATGGAGCAGAGAATAAAGAATCTTAAACGCCTGTCAACAAGAAAGCACTAGTGGGATACCAAGGACCATCACCAAGTAGTAGTGGGATGAATATCACTATAGACTTATGCGAAGCCTGCCAAAGGGTGACAGGTTCATGGTCAGTGTTGATCACGTGAGTGGGGGAAAAATAGTTGTGCGGCAGCTTCCGTAAAACCTGAACGCTATGTGAATGTCTGTTTGGTAAGAGTGGCGAGTTTTGGGCAACATTTAGTTCAGATTCATCGGCCGTTTAAAGGGTTAAGGAAGGAAAAAATATGGCAGTTAGGCGTTTCATCATAGAGTTAACAGTGATGTGAACCATTTCTAAAGATAAGAGTGATGAAACCATTTCAATGAAGATATGCATATGCGAATATCTTGATTGCTCATTCAATCCTTCATTCCTGCGCATTTAGGCTTTATGTAAATATATAAGGGATATAGTTAAAAAAAAAAAAAAAAAAAAAAAGCTTTGCTTAAGCACTCCCTGGACTTTGAAGGGAAACTGCAACGCAACGTGACAGCAAATGATAATCAAATGGCTTCTTCTGCTCTATAGAGAAAATGAAAGGGCGTGTACTGTAGCTGTCGCGTTCATCAACTCACAAAACTGTCTTCACCCTCTCGGTGCATAAAAAATCGACCAGGCCTGTTGTTCTGCTTTAGCTGTATGAGCCTCTTGTAGCAGCAGCGGATCTAGAAACTCATCTCAGGGGGAGGTTGCTCCGGTTTAAAAGAAAAAAAGAAAGCTTTGTAGAAAATACATGAGTATTTCTCTGAGGGGCTGCTAATACTAAAGCTGTGGAGCTATCTGCTCCACTCTTGTGGCAGTAGCGATCTAAAAACTCATCTTGGGGATGGGTAGGTTTCTCCGGTATAAAAAGAAAGAGTTCGACTTTGTGGAATATACATGGGCATTTTTCTGCGAGTCTGATAATATTAAAACTAAGGAGTTATCTGCCCCACTACTGTAGCAGTAGCGATCTAGGAACTCATTTGGGGGTGAGGGAGATTGCACCGGTAAAAAAAAAAAAGAAAAGATTTGGACTTGGTGGAATATACATGTGAATTTTTCTGAGAGGTTGATAATACTGAAGCTATGGAGTTCACAACTCCACTCTTGAAGCAGTAGCGGATCTAGAAACTCGTCATGGTGGGGGGAGGGGGAGGTTGCTGCGGTCTAAAAAGAAGAGTTAGACTTTGTGGAATATACATGGGCATATTTTCTGAGAGGCTGATAATACTGAAGCTATGGACTTATCTGCCTCACTCCTGTAACAGTAGCGGATCTAGAAACTTTCGGGGGGGGGGGGGAGGTTGCTCTAGTCTAAAAAAAAAGTTTGTGCAGGACACTGGGACGTATATTCTAAATTAACTTTCCTTTTCATTTTCTTTCCCTATGTAAATCTTGAGTTTATTCTGTTATACTTCACTCTTAACGTGATATCTTTTCTCTCAAACGAATACTGTTGGCAACACAATGGAGGTTGAATGAACGTGTCGTATGCCTGTTTTGATAAGAACGAGAGATAAAAGCGACGAGTAAACTGTTGTAAGAGAGCGATTATTGAGAGCGTTGAAAGAGTGCGTTGTAAAGCGAGCGTTGTGTTAAGAGCTGTGAAGCTGTGTGGTGTGTTTAAATATTGATATCGTTCTGTTATGGACGTGCTACAACCTTAAATAAAGCATCTTTTCCGTAAGTTTGACTTCTGTTGTTTACATGTTTCGTCTGGCCGTTAAGGTTTCTTTCATTTAGGAACTATTTCATAGTATGTTGAAGTTTTAAATTAACGTAAAAGTACGAAAAGACTTCTACGTCATAACACCCACACTGTAAACCAGCTGCGCTGCCTCTTCTTGGTATCGCAAGGCTTTTTTAAATTTTCATTAGAAACCGTTCTAAATATTTATGTCACAAATTGCGAACAAGAACTCAAAAATTAGCACTATTATCATGGCGTTCAATTACCCTCTTTTCGAGGAAACCAACTTAATGCTTTTTAAATCTCACGTCTGGATAAAATCTTTCAAAATAAAGTTTGATCCTTTCTATTCAGATGGTTTAATTTAGCAGGAAAATTTCCAGCTTGGAAATTGCTGGTAGAAGAATGTTGTTACAAACATTCTTCTACTAGACCACCAAGAGCACAACTTGCTTGTTGAGCATTAAATGCTCAACAAGCGAGCTGTGCATGTGCAAGAGAATCTTGGCTAAACACTTAAGGGGCTATTCCTGGGAAGAATTGCGTCAGGAGAGCTTGAAGACAGGCGACCTATATTCCTAGGCAAAGAGAGGATGTGTTGGGTTAAGGCACATGTATTAAATGGATTTCTGGGCAACGATTGCAGAGGGGGAAGGCAGTAATCGTAACGGCGATGTGGTCTGAGAGGAAACAGGAGATGGCAATTCCTATAACTATGTCCTTTTCACCCCCAAATGAGATTTACATTGGGAAGATCGGAGCTACTTCATGTGTGTCGTTAAACAGAGGTCAACTCACGTGGCCGACAAATAGGAAATCCTACTCTTTTATAAGTGACAAATGTCTAAGAGAAAACTGTTATCCGTAAAGGGCAAAGTAGCCATCACTAGAGTGCCAGAAAATAGTGAAAACAAATATTGGCATATGTTATGATACCTGCATATTGCCACGTGTAATCCGTTCAACTAAAGAAGAGCCATGAGTTTTATTGATATCAATGAGACTCGTATTTCTTCTTTATTTCAACGGGCTACATGCATACTTTTACATGGTGGAATTTTTCACCCCAAAACAGATTTAGCGAGCTCCCGGATTGAACGTGGATTTCCGTTGATCCCGAGCTGCTCGTCATAAGCGGGTTCTACTGTATTTTCAATGGTTACAACATTTTACTGAATAATAAAAACATTTCTGTGAGGGGGGAAAAGGAAATTAATATTATGAGAAAGTATCTTCAAGTACACAATCTTTACAATGAATGGGAATTGGTGGCTCCAGTCATCCATTGGTTAGACACTCAAGCATCTGGCTAAATGTCCAAGCTGAGCCCCGTTTCGAACCCGGATAATTGTTGATGCATCTGCTCCAGAACTCTAATCCTGTCCCCTCTCCTGAACCAGTGGTCACTAAGTACAGACGGGTGACCCTAAATGTCCGCGTGGTTCTTTAAGGCACGAGACAAACAAGATCATATTGGATCAGTGTCTTTTTACGTTTTCCAACCGTAGGTTGAAGAAGCGTATATGCTCCAGCTTTGTCCGTCTGTCCGTCCGCACGATAACTCGCGTAAAAATGGTTCGATTTCGATTAAATTTTAGTACGTGGTAGGGATCACCTGGGGACGAACCCTATTGAAATTGGACGAAATGGGGTCAAAGGTCACGACATAGGAGCGGGATCCATTCCATTGCCCTTATGCGTCATAACTTGCGTAAAAATTGTTCGATTTCGATGAAATTTTAGTACGTTGTAGGGATCCCCTGGGGACGAACCCTTTTTAAATTGGACGAAATGGGGTCAAAGGTCACGACATAGGAGCGGGATCTATTCCATTGCCCTTATGCGTCATAACTTACGTAAAAATGCTTCCATTGCGACAAAACTTTAGTATATTGTTCCGGAGGTACACTGAACCGGTTCTGTTGAATAGAATCGAAATAGGGTCAAAGGTCAGGACACAGGAGCCAGATTTATTCCATAGCCATTATCCTCATAACGTGAGTAATAACTTGAATAATGATTTTTGGTATGTTAGACCGTGTGTCATAATCAATGCATTGCATGATTTTACTAACTTGTTTAATAAGAAACGTTGCGAAGTGAATATGTAATAAACCCTTTTTTCCTTGTTCGTGTTAAGGTACCCCCGATGCCATTTTTCTCTGTGAACAGAAGCCTGACAAGAGAGTTCGACGTCATCAGTACAACGATGAGGTTGAACTCATGTCTATCTGAATGGAATCTTCACATTCAGATAGACATGAGTTCAACCTCATCGGTTATCTAAATGTGAAGATTGCCGCCACGGTAGCGTTGTGTTCGGAGCGTTGGTTTGTATCCATTCGTCCTAAAGAGTCCCGGTTGGAATCGCGGTGAAGCGTGGATGTTGTGTTCGTCCGTACTGGCTCTCTCTCTCCCTTCCCTGGAACCAGTGACCCTAAAATAGGGACGAGCGTATTCTTATGGCCCATTGAGTTGCTCATGATGGTCGTTAAACCTCCAATAAGCAAAAAACTGTGAGGATTAGATCCGATCCTTTGGTGTCTTAGTTCGAGCTCATGCTGCCACTGTTAGTCGTCAAACTTACCAGTCGTAGAATTCTCAGTTTGAATCAGCCAGCCATAGTATCGTTGAAAAAGTCATTTACTTTTCTCTCGTGTTCCCGAATGAGAGCGTTTATTTATACTGACGCAAAATATCTGAACAAATGACAGATTTAGCATCGTGCTGTTTGGAATAGCGCAGTCTGCGTCCAGATAATCTGTGGTAATGGAGCTAATTATAGCCGTACCTCGCTTATCTGTTTTTGATTTCGAAAAATGTAAACAAATCGAGAGAGTACCGTGGTACTTTTTGTAGATAATTTATGCTATGCATCTTTCGCATGCTAAGACTTTTCTGGGTGTATAATAAAACGACTGATTCGAGAGTATACATTTATTTATGTACAACACATTGCATTTATTCGCGTTACTCGTATGTACGTACCGGACTGTGGCTCAGTGTGGTCACCGAGCCGCGATCCGGTACATACTGAGTGGAATTAAATTATAACAACAAACAATATGGTGTACTAATTCCTGACATTGTGTCATACTTAGGTAGGTGGATTAATGGATGCTATTTTCGTAAACTTGATAGAAGAAGGTATGTGTGTTATAAAAGTAAATTTTTACTAAACTATGGCGGCGGCAATAATAAGCATTTGGATTGTTCAGTTTTTCAAAAACAATATTTGTTATTATTATTATTATTATTATTATTATTATTATTATTATTATTATTATTATTATTATTGTTATTATACCCTGCTAGCACCTCCTCTTTTTGTGTCCTTAATGGCACCAAAAGAAATAATTAAGAGGTACTCTCGAGAGGATTTTTTTTTATAATGAAATGACTCAAAAAGTCATTCAAACTTATACAACTGTGTTGCATTATTAGTTACTGTTTCACACGTTATTCGATAGTTTTAGCTACGCGAGAGTACTATTTATTGCAAATTGAAAACTGTATGTGTTATCAACATATTCTCATAAATTCAGCATGATATACTGTTATTCTTAAATTTCTTCCGCACAGGCCGTCCCTTCCGCTCAATGTCGTCTGGCCAACGGGTGTGACCATCGAGGCATGCACGAAACATCAAATTGAGAAATAAATGTTGTCGCTTTTATCACAATTTGAATAAAATATAATAAAACTGCTTGAATGAAGACTATGAAAGACGAATGAATGTTTAAAAGAACTTCGATGATGCTTTAAAAAAAATATTCAAGACTCTGAATGAGTCAAAGGCAATAAAGGAAGGTATAGACTTTGGTAGTCCATCATCTAACAAAGAACGTTAAAATCGGAAATACCTTGACAAAAAGCATAAAATGAGAAACATCCAGTGAACTATTCCTCCCGTGTAGCCGTACCCAAACTAGTTTCGTCGCAGTCATCTTCGCGGTGGGGTTCATTTCGTTCGCCGACTGCGACGTCTGATGTTGAATTGACACCTCTGAGGAACAGTTCTCAATTCAACATTTGAGGACAGATGTCAATTCAACATTTGAGGACAGATGTCAATTCAACATCCGACTGAGACGTCTGATGTTGATTTGACATCTCTGAGGAACAGTTCAACATCACACGCCGCAGTCGGCGAACGAAATGAAACGGTACCCTTGTTTGTTTCGTCTATAGACTAGAAAATTAAAAAAAAAAAATGCGGATGAAATGTTTTCTAAAGGAAAATCATTCAAAGCAGATCGAACGCAGCATACTCATTACTTTTTACGCGATGAATGATTAATAAACCAATAATTGCAATTTTATTAACCCGAAAACTCTACAGAATTTAATTTGTTCCACCGAGAAAAGTGTTTTTGAACTGATAGTGACGTTATTGGAAATTTCTTGGGGGGGGGGGCATAAATTTAGTTCATCGGTGAAAGCCTCCCGAAAAAAAGTACCCCAAGTGAGAATAAGCCCAAAATCTTTAAAAGTTAAAATATGAAAAAAAAAAAAGAACAATACTGAGGAAAAACTTTTAAAAATATGTATAGAGATATATGTCGCTTTAAATTCGTATTCAATCCCCCCTCAAGGGGGGCCTGTACTCGAGGATCCCTCTTCCTTGGCTACGCCTATGGATTCGGGTATCTGCAAGTGCCGTTCATGTCTAATAACCGTATGTTTTTTTTTTCTGTTGTGTCTAAACTTTGGAGACATGTAGATTCTCCTCGTTTCACAGAATAATATGCATAGTATAATTATTATATCGGTTGCATGCATTGGGTTTCCCATTTCATCGTGTGATGTAGTTTCAAGTTTTCAGTTGCTTTTTACTCCTTTGCATTCTTACATTTTGTCGTCGATACTTCTTTGTGCCTAGACTTTTACGACAGTCATCACTGAACGCAAAGCGTTTCAAAGATGAATAATTGTAACGGATGCTGGGAAATGGACAGATATACGGTGCACGATATTTTTATTGTTTTTTTTTAATGATTTATTGGAGCTGGTGGTACAGAGACATGACAAACAGGCAGATACAAACAGGATACAGATATTTCATATCAACAAGTACATATCATACATGGTTTACAGCATGCCAAATGATCAATTTACACAGACAGCTAGGGCCGCCCCGGTGGCGCAGTGGTCTAAGCGATGGCCTCTGATCATTCGTCCGAACGGGGTCCGGGTTCGAATCCCGGTGAGGCATGGATGTTGTGTTTGTCTTACGGCACTGGCTCCCTCCCTTCCCTGGAACCAGTGACCCTAAATTAGGGACGGGCGACTGCTTATAGCCCATTGAGTTGCTCACGGTGGTCGTTAAACCTCCAACCAAATAAATAAAAACACAGACAGCTAGTGTTGATCAAGTAACATATTGTGATTGTGAACAAGTACACATCAAACATGGTTTTTACAGTACGCTAAATGACCAATGTACACAGAGAGCCAGTGCCGAAATACAAACATTCATGCCTCACCGGGATTCGAACCCGGACCCAACTAGGGCGAATGGTCATAAGCCTGCGCCACGGGGCGGCATTATGTACGATTGCAACAGTTTATCATGGAATTAAGATCCATAAGTTGATCTACGAACTGTATTGCTGTGTCTTAAACAACCTTCTGTAAAAACATTTCAATGTTTTAAGACTTCCTATTTTCGTACTGATGGCTCGGGGGACATAATCTTCAATCATCTAATTTACGGCTTTTCATCTCAGTCAGATCGATATATAGCCCTTAAAGTGTGATACTGAATTTTTTCGGTAATTTTTATTCCAAATATGGCATGTGTTAATTATTTTTGCGTTCGATGAGTCTTTCGTAGGGGAGGCTCGCCCAAGCCCTGCCCTGACACCGATGAAATGTGATGTAGCTACGAAATTCCGTCTGCGCATGAGCAAGCTAAAACTTAATTCAAGATAGAAGATAAAGCTGAATCGCAAGTGTGTTAGTAAGGGGGACTGGTAACTTTTGGTCTAATATATCTACAGGTTACACCCCCATCGTGTTACATCTGATAGCTCTCGTCAATTGCAGGTAACCCCTCTTTGAGGCGGGGAGGTGGTTGATAGACAAGAAGCGAAATTTCACTACGACGCACCGTTTTCATAGCATCAAAAGTGCATTTTTGTAATGGCTTTTATCACATTTAGCGTCAGGTTCTCGTAATCCACGCAGATTGCAATGAGATATTGTTATGTTCATGTGAAACGTGATTAAAGAATGAGTTTAGTAAAATATATTGTTGAATATAACAAAGAAATTTTGCTTCACTTCATAGGATAGCATGCGGCATAATTAAATTTCAACAATGGTTTTGATTACTTCCGTAGTCCATTTTCATTACATCGAAATTTTTTACTTCGGATTTACTATGCGATTATCGGGAAAGACTGTACAGCATCGAAACTGCATTATTATTCTGATTCTAATGTTATTTGTGCCATCTTAGGGTAATATGCGTATTATATTAAAACAGTTCCACTATTAGATATTGTACACACGAGTTCCTCTCAGCAATCAAAATGTTTTTGGTTTTTTTTCCGTTTGCATGATATGAAGTCACGGTGATAGATTCATGCTTCTCCGTTTCGCTATGCTGAGTACTAACAACCTTCACTGTTGGAATCGTTATCGTCCGACAGCTACGAGATCAGGCTTCTGTGTAACATCGGTGAGAAAACTGCAATGCGCATGCGCTGTTAAAGAAAGCAGAAGAACTTTTCTTATCTTAGAAAAAATTCTCAATAAGTAAAAAAATAATGATATACAGGATTTTGTTTGAAAATAAATCTTTGACCGCAAAGTAGGATTTATTTGTCTGAAACGCATTTCCTTGGTTTACCGACAACAGAATGTTTCTTGTAAATGCGAGTATTAAACACAGTATATTTTGAAGTAGCATTCTCACACAAAATGTTGGGTGAAACAAGATTCCCTTAATTTACTTTTTAACATCAGTTACTCAATAAACTGGAAGGTTCTGAAAACTACAATAATAAAATATCTGTTGAACACGACTGAGGTCTATTTTACTTGAAACAGAGTCAGCTGACCCAGTGACGTAGTGGTCTAAGCGATAGCTTCTGATCATTCGCCCAGGGAGGGGCCTGAGTTCGAATCCCGAGTAAGGCATGGATGTTTGTGTTTGACGTTCGGCCCTGAGTCTCTCTGTATCACTTGGCATACTGTATACCATGTTAGGTATGTCTATGTGTTACTTGATCAGCCCTGGCTCTCCCTGTGTTACTTGATCATTTGGCATACTGCATACCATGTTCGCTATGTATGTGCATTGTTTATGTAAAAATGAATATACTGTCTATGTCTGCCTGACAATATTGTACAACTATGTCTGTTTATCCTGTCACTGTATCTGTACCACCAAGTCAAATAAATAACTTTTAAACCTCTAACAAAAAAGAAAGAGTGTCAGGTCCCCAAAATGTTTTTACATGGCACAGAAACAAACCAATGACAAGTTAGCGATTGCTTAAATGGTTACAATGTTGAAGCAGAGCCAATGAATTCTCCGAGTCACAGACGTTGCTAGAAAATAAATCATGATATTAGGTTAAATGTTTCCGAATATTTATTTCTGATTGTCCAGTACATGTGCTAATAATAATAATAATAATTTTATTTTTTTAGCTGTTACATTATAACCTTCTACAAATTTGATTTTACATTTGAGTGTAAAAGGTCCTTATTATAACAGCCAGGGAAATCAGGGAAAAGGTCTTTGTATGACCTGACTAAAGCCCTGATCTCCCTATATAAGAGATCTGAGTCATATAAAAATTGACAAACAATGAAGGTAAGTAATAGGTGGGTCATGCATTAGATCAGTTAGTTGTTAGTAGCTATTAGTGGAAAAAGAATTTAAATGCTGTATATTAATTTAAGGTTGTTGTTTTTTTATAAGTCCAGCAAATATGTTTTTAGTTTTTTTTAAACAAGTTATAATTCGTCATATTTTTCTTCTGTTGGATGGATTGGGAAACGAATTTCCCTGAAGAAATATTTTAAATAACATGGTCGGGATATGAATCTTTTAATATTTTTCACTGTACCCCATGTTCCCTTCATTCAGAAAACTTGAAAATTTTCATCTTCCTGGAGCGGGGATCGAACCCGCACCTCCCGATATCCGGTCGAGCATGCTAGCCATTACACTACCCAGGACAAGAAAATTTCAAGCAACTGAACATAAATATCTGAGAATCTTCAGATTTTGCGCTAGTCAAAGCTATTCTGCTCCATCATAGCGCCTCAAGACCATTATCCAGTGTAGGATGTAGGTCAGAATTCACAGTGTTGGAAATGCGTCATATATTTCTTTTGTCGGATCGATTGGGAAACGAGTTTCCCTGAAGAAATATTTTAAATAACATGGTCGGGATATAAATCTTTTAATATTTTTCACTGTAGGGAACATGGTGTACAGTAGAAAATATTAAAAGAAGTTATAATTGTTAATGTATTTTAGTTCTTCAGGTAAAAGATTCCAAAAAGTTGGTCCCTGATAGTTGATACTTTGTTTCATTTCTTGTGTTCCAGGCAAGCATGGCTTTATTTGAAATCTATTTCTAGTTTCATAGTTATGGGTATTAATATTTATATCTATGATATATATATTGATATTTTGTTTAATTCTTTTAAACATATTTAATCCCAAAACATACTGATATGATTGTTTTATATCCAAAATGTTATGTTGATTAGCATCTACTCGCAAGTAATTGTAAATATTTGGATAATTCAATTGAATTCAATTCAATTCATTTATTTTGCTGAGCCAAAAAAAAAAAAAAAAAAAAAAATCCAGTGTTACAGAAATAACAGTTGAAACAATGCACAGCAAGGAAGCAGAGGGGAAAGGCCAGCCAGGCCTGACAGGGTCCATGCTCCCCAAGAAAGTTTTACACTGAGTTCAGTAGTTGTAATTACAAACAAGAGTATCATAGTGACAAAAAAAAAAAAAAAAAAAAAAAAAAAAGAGGTGCTGATATATGAGCAAATAATAAACATTACAGATAATAAAACTACATACTAATACTATTAATATAATGTATATTATTAGTATTAGTGTGTAGTTTAAATTCCAATAATCTTATACATTTATTCTGGAGTACTTGGAGTTTTTTAATATTAGTTCGTGTTGTTTGTTCCCAACAGGATAGACAATAGGTAAAATGTGTATGTACAAGAGTGTAGTATAACAATTTCAGGGTTTTATAAGTTAGATTATTAAGCACTCGGCTAACTACTCTTATGTTTCTAGAGATTTTATTAATATTATGTTCTATATGTCGATCCCATTTTAGGTTATGCTGTAGTGTTACACCCAAATAGGTGAAATAGTTCACTATGATAATTTCATTATTATTATAATAAATAGTTATATCTTGGTATTGGTTTAGGTTCTGTCTTGTAAAAAACATAGCCTTAGTTTTAATTGTATTTGTAATAAGTTCATTGGAGGTCAGCCAGTCATAATATTTGGTTATTATAAAGGTTGATTATTTGTGTACTATCACCACTGTAACGTATACTCTAGATTCACTTTCCTTTTGATTTTACTATCTCTAGTTATTTTATTTTCCTATGTAAATTATCTTCTTACTGAACGAGATGTTATTTCTCCCGCTGAATGAGATCTGGCAATGAGTGTAAGTCATGACGTGGTGGTAGCCAGTATAAATAGGCGCGTTCAACGATACCTAAGAGAGAGCTTTTGTTTGTGTTACGTGGGAGAGCTTTTGTTTGTGTTACGTGGGAGAGCTTTTGTTTGTGTTACGTGAGAGAACTGTTGTTTATGTGCGAGAGAGCTTTTTGTTGATGTGCGTAGGGAGAGCTTTGTTTGATGTGTAAGAGAGCTTCGTTTATGTGAGTAGAGCTTCGTTCATGTGCAAGGAGCTACGTTTTATTGAGTAGCTGTGTGTCCGGTGAAGTGTATGTTGGATCATATCAAGAGTTTCCCTAATAAAAAGTTGTTCTAGTAAGTACGTTTTTCTCAGTTCATAGTTTCGTCAGACCTCTGTCTGGCTGCTAGGTTTATTTCATTAAGTGTTATTATGAACAACCAGCATTAAGACTTTATTCATCTTAATTACTACTACAACATTACTAGCAGTTAAAAGCTTGTTTATTATTATTACTACACTACTAGCAAGAAAGTTTATTCATGATATAATTAATAACACAACAACCATTAGAAGAAGCATTAGTAGAAGAAGACTTGAATTCATTATAATTGGCGCCCGAACTTATCTCGAACACGAGGTCTTGACAATTATTACCCATGTCTTCACTACCTGAGACAACTTCAATTTTTCACCCTAAATCAAATTTCGATGGTGATGGGATTAATTTCGACCATCTGCAAGAAGCCTGTGGGGCTCACTTTGATATAAGTGATCTACACGTACCCAGGCATTCTTCACAATTTCGTAATTCACCAGCTTCCTATTACTCTGAGTCGTGGGTCGTACCTGAGGGAGTTCAATCCTCTCAGCGAAGCAGAATGCTTGCCCATTTCGTGCCGCATGCAGGAACAATTAATTTCAATGGTTTGGAGGGATCCTTAAAATTCCTCGAAGATTTGGAAGATCATTTTGATCTACAATATTCCTCAAGACTGCAAAGTGCAAATAGCAGGCACTTGCTTGAAGGATACCGCTAAGACCTGGTATCGGCAGTGGAGAGTGTCGAACCCGGATTCTCATTATGAGAATTTCCGTGCAGAATTTTTGGAAGTCTTTCCTTTCGGCCTCAGTCGAGCTAGCCTTGCACAACAACTTTTTTCTCGTCAGTAAGGACCCAACGATAGCCCTGTTGCATTTGCTTTGGAAACAACACGCTTGTATAACTTATGGGATCCACATGCCAGTCATGTCGACATGTTGGACACCCTATTGCAGCAGCTCGATCCATTTCTACAGGATTTTCTTGAGGTTCGACACCCTGCTACAATTCATGAATGCCTTCGCCTCATACGAACGTATGAAGAGCGACACGGCAAACATGGTCCAACTCAATATGCTCGGGCACCCCGCGAGGCTTATTACGAATATCCTCAGCGGCATAATAGGCCTAATGACTTTCAACGCGAGAGTACACAAGTGCACGCCCAAGCTTCATACGTTCCACCGCATAGAAGAGTGGTACACCAACCGCTTGTTTCTGAACAATTTTCTGGGTACCGTACAAATGCACAGTATGTTCGACCCCGTTCCAATCCGCAGCATTCGGAACGTTTTCATGCTCAGGGCAATGATGATTTTTCTGCCCGTGCTGAGGGAAGAAGTAATAGAAATGAAAATGTCAACAGACATGCGGAGTTCCCGCAGCAGTTTTCACGCAGTTTTCCTCATCGTGAAAATTTTCCCGATACCCGGCATGGCCGAGGTTTCAGACCGCATGATAATCCAACCAGGAATCCTTTAAACTTCCAAAGGAAGTAGACCAAGGGTCGGTCCTGCTTCCTGATACCAAACATTCTGACCCTAAAACAGTATTAGTGACTGTCCAAACTCCTCAGTTGCCTGATGTGTTCTTGACAATTGAAGATATTATTGTCGAGACAAAGTTCGACACTGGTTCTGAAATATCAGCCCTAAATACGACGTTTTGCACTAACAATTTTCCTGCAATACACATTCAGCCTGCGACGCAGTATTTGCGAGGTGCAAATAACGAAATCTTCAGTATCACAGGAACTGTCACATTATCTCTAGGGCTGGGAAAGGCTCGTTTTACGCATTCTTTCCTGCTTATAGACGAACTACCTGTTAAATGTCTAATGGAAATGGACTTTATCAATACGTTTCAAGTTACTCTGAATTTCGTACAACATGTTATTTCCTTTGCCGGAACCTGTCGAAGTGATTCCTACGGATCATATAGATATAACGAGTTTGTTATTGAGTAACCAATTGAATGAGAGGCAACGAAACCAGCTTTCTCTACTTTTGCAGGAAAGCCCTGGTTTATTTTCTGATCAACCTGGTTTCACACAGGTGGTTTATCATGTCATTGACACTGATGGTTCGAAACCGATAGCGAAGAAACCTTACCCTTGTGCTCCCCATAAGAAACAGGAAATGCAACGTAAAATTTCTGAAATGATTAAACAGGGCATAATAAGGGAATCAACAAGCGCCTGGGCTGCGCCTGCCTTTCTGGTTCCAAAGAAACAACCCAATGAATTTCGTTTCGTGACAGATTTCCGCAAGCTCATCCAAGTCACGAAAACGATCAATTATCCACTACCTGTCATGTCGCATATTTTGCATGACCTGTCATCAACTAAATGGATGTCAACCTTGGATTTGGCGAGTGGATATTGGCAGGTGGCGGTACATCCGGACTCCGTCGATAAAACAGGCTTTGTGACTCCTTTTGGGGCTTATGAATACCTGCGCATGCCCTTTGGACTAGCTTCTGCACCTGCTACTTTCCAAAAGCTTATGGATACGGTTCTCAGACCTGTTCTGGGTCCCCATGTACATGTATATTTGGATGACATTATTATTACATCCGAGACTTTTGACGAGCACCTTTCTCTGCTCAAACAGGTGTTCCAACTCATATACAATGCTGGCTTGAAGTTAAAACCTAGTAAATGCCAGATAGCGAGGGACGAGATTGTATATCTGGGGTTGAAAATCACTCCCCACGGCTTATTTACGGATAATGAAAAAATTAGGCCTATTCTTGACTTTCCTCGGCCTAAAACAGCAAAAGAACTATCACGCTTTCTGGGAATGACCGGATGGTATCAGCAGTTCTTCTCCGCTTATGCTACAATCTGTGAGCCATTGTATGCTTTGAAACGTAAATACAAGAAGTTTGTTTGGACACCTGAGGCTAACGCTGCATTCGAAACACTGAAGTCTGCGTTGACTCAGCCTCCTGTGTTGGCTTTCCCGGATCATACTAAGGAATTTGATATTTATACTGACGCATCCGGAGTTGGTCTTGGTTGCGTTTTGTCACAAGCTGGGCATCCAATAGCTTTTGCGTCTCGTACTTTAGCCAAAGCTGAACGCAATTATACAGCTACGGAACGTGAATGTCTTGCTCTAGTGTATGCTCTTGACAAATTTCAATGTTATCTTAACGAATTGACAGTTAACATAATTACGGATCATTCTGCCCTTCAGTATTTGAATTCTGCTAAGCACCTCTCTCAAAGACTTATGAAGTGGGCTCTGAAGTTACAAGAGAGCAATATCAAAATTTCGTACCAACCAGGTCATAAGAATCAATTACCGGACGCATTGTCTCGCGTCCCGATTAGTGGGGTCCCCACAGAAGCTACTCCTGGATGTCAGCCTTTACTTTTAATAGCTGATATAACATCCAGAGAGCAGATAATGGCAGAATTAATAAATGATCCAGATTTTGGGGATATCTATAATTTTTTGCTTGCGGGTTCGCCCCTACAAAGTGATCCTTCTCTGGCTGGAAGGTCACAGCATTTTGAAGTCATAGAGGGTCTTCTTTACTATACGAAATCTAGGACTACTAGGGCAGAGTTTTGCCCATGTATTCCGCGAACCCTTAGAATGGCCCTTTTAAACGAATTTCATGACAAACCTCTTGCAGGCCATTTAGGTATTCGCAATACCCGTTGTAAATTGCGGGATGTTGCCTATTGGCCTGGCATGTACCAAAGTGCGCTCGCATACGTTCAATCATGTCACTTGTGTCAGATTAATAATTACCGTAATGTAAGACCGGCCGGTCACTTGAAATCTAGTTCAAGTTCTCATGTTTTTGACATTATTTCAATAGATTTATTGGGACCTTATCCTTTATCTGTTTAAAACAAAGCTCGTTACGTTTTAGTATTAACCGTAAATTTTTCTAAATGGGTTGAAGTTTTTCTCATTGAAGCTGCTACGGCAGAAGTTATTTGTAATGTATTAATTAATGAAGTATTCTCTAGATATGGTGCACCTAATAAAGTAGTTTCGGATAATGGTCCCCAATTTATTTCTGACATTTTTGAAAGAATGTGTGCGAGACTACACATTAAGCATAAATTCATTTCCATATATCATCCCCAGAGTAATCCTGCGGAACGAGTAAACTGCGGAATGAGTAATGATTGCTACATTTGTCATGGATCATCACGAGCGATGGGATGAACATCTTGAGCTTTTTTCGTTCGCCCTCCGCTCGTCTGTTCACGAATCTACTAAAATTACTCCTGCAGAACTTTTTCTGGGTCGCAAAATTAAGACCCCTTTTGAAAATTTTAACGGGGATTATCGACGAACTGAACCAGCGACCTACTCCGCAATCAGTACGAATCATGGCAGAAAAGGCTCGTGTTGCAATGCTAGGAGCACAAGCGGCTCAAGCAAGATATTATAATACTAGGCGTAGGGAATCAGATCTTGTCGTTGGAGATCTCACTCTCGTGGAAACGCACTTCCAGTCTTCTGTTTCTCATACTTTAGTGAAGAAATTTGCATCCAGCTACGAAGGTCCATATCAGGTGGCAAATGTGTTTGAAAATAACATTGTTCTTGAAAAACCTGACAATCAATTTCAATACGTACACGTTGCTCAGTGTCGCAAGTATCATGAACGAAATATCGATTTTATTATCAACCCTACTCAACCTTCTGTTCCACAGACTCAAGAGTCTATCAACCTCCAGAAATTTTGGACGAACCGACAAACATTTTTGAAGAATCTCCAGTGATTGTTTCTTCACCCTCCCCTCCTCAAGACGGGCTTCCAAACACGCAACCTGATTCTCCCATGAGACGAAGGCTCGAATCAAGTTCTTCAAATACTAGTATCGTTCCTGTCCCTCCAAGCATTGCCAAGACTATTGCTGCACCGTTTCCTGATAACTCTGCATCAACACAAGCGCCTACTTCCTTGAATACCTCGTCAGAGAGTATTCCTATAGGCAGAAATAAACATCGCCCTGCACGACCACTAACTTACAGCAGCGACTCAGAGTCATCAGATATTTCTGATTTATCAGTTATGGACAATAGTTTGACGATTCCTAAACGTCAGACACAAATTACAAACCGTCCAGCAACACCAAAAGTTCGTTTTCCTTTCGGATGCGTTCGTAACTTGTCTCCCCAATCTGCTTCGCCGCAACAGCGACGAAGGCAGAGATCCTTGCATCCGCCCGGGTTTCGCCCCTGGAACCTACGCTCAGGGCAAACAGGGCCGATGCCTGCTTCTACTCTCATGCCCAGAGGGAGAAAGCGAAAACAAACGATGTGGCCGGAGCCACGTCCCTCCAAAAGAATGCTGGAAGGACAACACGGGCCCCAGCACAAAGGGACTACATATCAAAAGCCTGGGGGAGCCCGTTCCTGTCAGCCGCAGGGATTTCCTGACCGACAGACTTCGGCCGTTCCTGATCGACGGACTTCAGCCGTTCCTGACCGTTCTTGTCAGCCGCAGGGATTTCCGGACCGACAGACTACAGCCGTTCCTGACCGTTCCTGTCAGCCGCAGGGATTTCCTGACCGACAGACTTCAGCCGTTCCTGACAGACGGACGTCAGCCGTTCCACCGTTCCTGTCAGCCGCCGGGATTTCTTGACCGACAGACTACAGATGGTCCAGATCCAGTCACGTCCTTGAAGAGATCTACGCCACCTGAATTTACCAGTCCGATTAGGCCTGGAAAACGTTATCGTACTAGAGTTCTTTATGCGTCCTCGAGATAAGTAAGTTCTCGTGGACAGGTTTTTTCTCCGTTTGTTGTTTTTCCTGCACGACCAGTTGGCGTGTCAGAATTTCTTTTTTTCGTGTGGGCCTATGCATTCTTTTGGTGTATATATGTGTTTTTTTTTTATATTTCTTCTATGTCCATCTACTAATCCAAATTTTATATATATATATATATATATGTGCTTAGGGGTAAAATAATAAAAATTGTTACTGTTAGGCAGCTACAGGCAATCTTCGCTGCTGATACAGTTGGTTTGTATTCAACGATAATATGAGGACGTAATTTGAAATTAAAAGTGATTCCTGCTAGGCAGAATGAAAGGAAGGTATGCCGAGGCAGGTTTGTTTTGTTCAAGTATACAAAGTGTTTCACAGACGAATACAGATTTCTTGATTTTGTCATGCCAAGTTTGATATTGTACATACTGCTGCCATCAAAACAAAAACAAAAAAGAGGTCGATAAACGTCAGTCAACGAAGTGTAAGACTTACACTCCAAAATTGATAGGTTTTTCGAAAAGAAAAAAAAATTAAGGGGAGATGATGTAACGTATACTCTAGATTCACTTTCCTTTTGATTTTACTATCTCTGGTTATTTTATTTTCCTATGTAAATTATCTTCTTACTGAACGAGATGTTATTTCTCCCGCTGAATGAGACCTGGCAATGAGTGTAAGTCATGACGTGGTGGTAGCCAGTATAAATAGGTGCGTTCAACGATACCTAAGAGAGAGCTTTTGTTTGTGTTACGTGGGAGAGCTTTTGTTTGTGTTACGTGGGAGAGCTTTTGTTTGTGTTACGTGGGAGAGCTTTTGTTTGTGTTACGTGAGAGAACTGTTGTTTATGTGCGAGAGAGCTTTTTGTTGATGTGCGTGGGAGAGCTTTGTTTGATGTGCGTGGGAGAGCTTTGTTTGATGTGTAAGAGAGCTTCGTTTATGTGAGTAGAGCTTCGTTCATGTGCAAGGAGCTACGTTTTATTGAGTAGCTGTGTGTCCGGTGAAGTGTATGTTGGATCATATCAGGAGTTTCCCTAATAAAAAGTTGTTTTAGTAAGTACGTTTTTCTCAGTTCATAGTTTTGTCAGACCTCTGTCTGGCTGTTAGGTTTATTTCATTAAGTGTTATTATGAACAACCAGCATTAAGACTTTATTCATCTTAATTACTACTACAACATTACTAGCAGTTAAAAGCTTGTTTATTATTATTACTACACTACTAGCAGGAAAGTTTATTCATGATATAATTAATAACACAACAACCATTAGAAGAAGCATTAGTAGAAGAAGACTTGAATTCATTATACCACCTGTGAACAAAATTGTAATGTCGTCAACATAAAGTTTCCCAAACTGTTCCTTTCTTGTACCACCCCAAGAAAAGAAAATTTCGCCTGGTTTAGTAACACTTATAAATGTTCATATATTAAAAAGAACATCTGCGTAGCCGAGTGAAGTAGAAACCAGTGGAAAAAGTGGTATTATTAAGCATTATTGGCAGTGTGTACGTATATGTTACTTATAGCTCATTATTCTACTTAAAAAAAATGTAATGAAATAAAAGTTTCTGAACCGTTCTTCAAAGAAGACAATGACGTCAACAGAATATATTCTTACTTGAACAATAAAAGTAATTGTAGAAAATGGAATATTAATACGTGAAATGTTAGCGATAGATTCACTATCGTTCGTGCTATGTTGGAAATAAATTTGAATATTTCAATGAATTTAATTCAACATCAGTTGATTTCAAGTAAAGATCAAACTATTTTTGTCCGCTTTTTTTCTACGTAAATGGGAAAAATAGAAATTGAGTGAAATTATCACAGGAATTTTCAACAGCTTGTTTAAAAGAAAAAGACGCACATTTCGCTTTACTTCATTCGAAGCTTATCTTGATTTAAGTTTTCGAATCCAAAAGCTGTTTCTTTAACACAAAACCATTAAAAGCTTTTTAATTCTGTGGTCAAACTAATTGGTGTTTAACCAGTAAAAGCATACTGGTTTCTTGAGTGATTTAATTTCGCATAATCTAATTTGAAATAATCCTCGAACTTTTAAATTAGTGTGGAAGAAACGTTGTGTCATCTGCATGAAAGGTTGTTATTTTAACTGACTTTATTTTCAATTATAAAAATCAGTATAAATTTCAAATCAGCGTGAAAGAAAGATCCTGTCATAATTTTTTTGTTTGCATTCCGTTATACACTGACTCCTCCCTGAATTACGACTAACCCTACCTGAAGTGAGTGACACCCTCTACTGGGGCAACGAGGATGAGGAAGTAATCTAAAGGCTAAACGGGTGTACGTAATGATATGATAATATGTAAATATATGTCCTGATGTGGTGGTTCAGTTGAGAGCGAAGTTACGGATGTGATGGGTAAAACCAAGGATTTACAGGAGTTTACGAAAGGCTAATTTGTGAGAGCGCCAAGTGTTAGTGCGCCCATTTCGGAAGCATCGACACTTGTGCGTTCTTTGAGGGCCTCCCTGATTAAAGTGTACTAGGAGTGGTGCTAAAATGGCGAAACAACTTACAGGTGGCATAACTGTGGAGAGCGGCGAACGGTGGATTTCACAGCGAAGTGTCGCCTCAAGACAATCTGTCACACTTTCGCAGTTGGCCGCCCAATATAATATGGGGCAACCAAGAACAATTTCTCTCGAGACTATGAATCGCATGCTGGTGTGGATGGAGCAGAGGAAAACATACCGTGTACAGCACCATCTTCTAACAGCAGCCCGTCGACGACATAAATGACTCTCCTGGTACCGATAAACATGCACATTGGATATAGAAGTTTGGAAGCAGGTGTGCTGGTCCGATGAATCACGATACATACTTATTCTGCTGTCGATCGGGTCCATATTTGGCGTTAGTAACATGATTTTATGGATCCCTCGTGCATCCAACAGTTTCTCAGGCCAATTAGGACAGCTGTACAAAGGTCTTCACACAGTACGTCAAAACGGAAGGCTTCGGAACGAAAACGAACATTTCGCATCGAAACGCAACGGAAGGGAAACGAACTTTTCGCATTGGAACATATCGGAAGGGGAACGAACTTTTCGCATTGGAACATTTCGGAATGGAAACGAACTTTTCGCATCGGAATGAAACCGAAGGGGAAACGAAATTTTCGCAGTGGAACACATCAGAATGGAAAAGAAATTTTCGCATCGGAATACATCGAAAGGGAAACGATGTTTTCGCAATGGAACATCACGGAATGGAAACGAACTTTTCGCATCGGAATGCATCACGGAATGGGAAATGAACTTTCCGCATTGGAACATCATCGAAATGGAAACGAACTTTTCGCATTGGAACATCACGGAATGGAAACGATCTTTTGGCATCGGAACGCATCCGAAGCGGAAACGAACTTTCCGCATTGGAACACATCGAAATGGAAACAAACCTTTCGGATCGGAAGGTAAACGATCTTTTGGCATCGGAACGCATCCGAAGCGGAAACGAACTTTTCGCATTGGAACATATCAGAATAGAAACGAACTTTTCGCATTGGAACATATCAGAATAGAAACGAACTTTTCGTAGCGAAATGCATCTGAAGGGAAACGATCTTTTCGCATCGGAACGCATCCGAAGGGAAAACGAACATCTCGGAAAGGAAACGAACTTTTCGCATCGGAACGCATCCGAAGGGAAAACGAACTTTTCGCATTGGAACATCTCTGAATGGAAACGAACTTTCAGCATTGGAGCATATCGGAATAGAAACAAACCTTTCGCATCGGAATGCATCCGAAGGGAAACGATCTTTTCACATCAGAACGTATCCGAAGGGGAAACGATCTGTTCGCGTCGGAATGGATACGTACTTTTCGCATCGGAATGGATACGAACTTTTCGCATCGGAATGGATACGAACTTTTCGCTTCGGAATGGATACGAACTTTTCGCATCGGAATGCATCCGAAGAGGAAATGGACTTTCGGCATTAGAACACATCGGAATGGAAACGAACTTTTCGCATCGGAACGGAAACGAACTTTTCCATTGGAATGCATCGGAAGAGAAACGAACTTTTCCATTGGAATGCATCGGAATAGAAACGAACTTTTCCATTGGAATGCATCGGAATGGAAACGAACTTTCCGCATTGGAACATATCGGAATAGAAACAAACCTTTCGCATCGGAATGCATCCGAAGGGAAACGATCTTTTCACATCAGAACGTATCCGAAGGGGAAACGATCTGTTCGCGTCGGAATGGATACGTACTTTTCGCATCGGAATGGATACGAACTTTTCGCATCGGAATGGATACGAACTTTTCGCTTCGGAATGGATACGAACTTTTCGCATCGGAATGCATCCGAAGAGGAAATGGACTTTCGGCATTAGAACACATCGGAATGGAAACGAACTTTTCGCATCGGAACGGAAACGAACTTTTCGCACTGGAACACATCGGAAGAGAAACGAACTTTTCCATTGGAATGCATCGGAATAGAAACGAACTTTTCCATTGGAATGCATCGGAATGGAAACGAACTTTCCGCATTGGAACATATCGGAATAGAAACAAACCTTTCGCATCGGAATGCATCCGAAGGGAAACGATCTTTTCACATCAGAACGTATCCGAAGGGGAAACGATCTGTTCGCGTCGAAATGGATACGTACTTTTCGCATCGGAATGGATACGAACTTTTCGCATCGGAATGGATACGAACTTTTCGCATCGGAATGCATCCGAAGAGGAAATGGACTTTCGGCATTAGAACACATCGGAATGGAAACGAACTTTTCGCATCGGAACGGAAACGAACTTTTCGCATCGGAACGGAAACGAACTTTTCGCACTGGAACACATCGGAAGAGAAACGAACTTTTCCATTGGAATGCATCGGAATGGAAACGAACTTTTCGGATCGGAACACATCTAAATGGAAACGAACTTGTCGCATCGGAACACATCAGAAGGGAAGCGAACTTTTCAAGTCGGAACACATCGGAAGGAGAAACGAAGTTTGTACACACTCTAAGTCGAAAAAACACAAACGGAATCGGATTGCCTGGTCTAGGCGGTAATGAGGCACTTGAAGATTTCAGCGTAAAGGAAAATTTGAAAGCGTTCTTCAATTCATCAGAAGGCAGGGTAATTAGGCAAGATTTTATTTTACGGGCTTCGTGATTACCGTGAGCATCTCAAAGAGATACGAGGAAGGATCGAAAACTAATGCACAGGAATTTTTTTTTCTTTTTGCAGGTTGCCAGAGGAGTTTGAACATCACGCTACAGACCGGATTGGCTGGATCAGGTGTCGTCATTTTGGAAGACAGTGTGAACGACGGCACTAAGTTGTCGCGTTTGTTAGCGTCATCTACGATGAGGAGCAAGGCTGTGTAATCCGATTTTATTGGGCTAAACGGAAAACTCCAACGGAAATTCACAAAGAAATGGTCGGAGTGTATTGTGGTGATTTCCTGCACCGCAACGTTTCCAAATGGTGCAGTTTCTTTGCAGAGGGCCGAGGCAACCTGGCCGATTCGCCAAGTTCGGGTCGACCTGTATCCACCTCATCACCTGTCACTGTCAGAGGCATTAAACCAGCAATTCTGAGTGGCCAGCTGATCCATCTGCTCACATCGGCACAGAAGTTTAAAATTTCGTACGATATTGTGCATGACAAATTGCAATTTCGCAAGGTCAGTGCGCGATGGGTGCCCAAGAATTTGACAGACGACCAGAAGGGACATTTGTAAAATGATGTCATCCTTGGACCACTTGATGTGTTGCGCAGAAAAAGGTCTTGAATTTCTGGCAGGGGTAGTGACAGGCGATGAATACTGGGTGTACCACTAGACTCCCGAAACAAAGAAAGCCAATATGGTGTGGAAACATTCCGACTCCCCGCCACAAAATAAAATTCAGAGTAACCCAATCTGCACAAAATGTCCTCATGACGGTGATTTGGGACATGCATGGCGTTCTCCTGGTGGGGTTTCATCCAACGGAGACCACTGTGAATGCCAAAACCTACACTAACACTTTGACAAAGTTGCGTCGTGCCCTTCTTGACAAAAGACCCAACAGAGATGCCGCAAATGTCAGACTGCTTCAGGACAACGCTCGCTCACATGTTGCGCAACTCGTTCGTGACAAATTGCGCAATTTGTCTGGGAGATGCTTCAGCACCAACCGCACAGTCCGGACCTGGCTCCTTCGGACTTTCATCTGTTTGGTTCCTTTTAAAGATTCCTGGACGATCAAAGCTTTGATTCGGCTAACGAAGTCAAATCGAATGTCCGCTGGTAGCTATACTCTCAGAAAACGAACTTTTATGAACAAGGTATACCAAAACTGGTACACGCTGGAATAAATGTATCGAGCGCCCCGGTTCTTATGTTGAAAAATAGCTGAGAAATGTGGTTTCACTGTGAATATGTTTTGTTTTATCTATTAAACTGTTGCCAAAAAATATATATTGTGCGTTACTTTTCGATCCATCCTCGTATAAATGAAGGCGCCCGTCTGGACTTTGGTGCCTCTAGTTCTAGGCAAGGGACAGAGCCAGTACCGTAAGACAAACTCATCATCCATGCCTGACCAGGGATTCGCGACCGGAAACATCGCGGAAGAATGATCAGAAGAAAGCGATTCGTACCACTCAGCTACCAGGACGGCACTCCGGCAACATGAGATGATGAAGAGAGGAAGACCTAAAACAGAATTAAATTAAAACAAGTAAGTAAAATCATGCAATGCATTGATTATGATACGCTTTCCAACATACCAGAAATCATTACTCAAGTTATGAGGATAATGACTGTGGAATGAATCTCGCTCACGTGCCCTGACCTTTGATCCCATTTCGATGATATTCAACAGAACCGGTTCAGTTTACCTCCCGAACAACATACTAAAGTTTTGTCGCGATAGAAGCATTTTTTGTCAAGTTATGAGGATAATGACTGTGGGATAAATCTTGTTTCTGTGCCATGACCTTTGGCCCCATGTTGTTGATATTCAACAGAACCAGTTCACTATACCTCCGGAACAATATAATAAAGTATTATTGCAATCGAAGCATTTTTACGTAAATTATGACGCATAAGGGCAATGAAATGGATCCCGCTCCTATGTCCTGACCTTTGACCCCATTTCGTCCATTTTCAATAGGGTTAGTCCCCAGGTAGTCCCCTACCACATACTAAAATTTAATCGAAATCGAACCATTTTTACGCGAGTTACCGTACGGACGGGCAGGCGGACAAAGCTGGAGCATATAACCTTCTTCAACCTACGGTTGGAAAGCGTAATTTAGACATGTGATGAAGAAACAGCTCGTTTCTTTGTTCGCAGATAAAAGATAAAACTGTGGACTTCCTGGTATTATATCCAAATGAACGCAAAATAAAATGACACTGATTCTTAAATTCTACATAAACAAATAAAGGAAACATGGAATATAATAAGTTCATTTTATAGCAGCGATATGCAATAGCCTACGGACATTATTTTCCTTGTGTACCTGTTTTTGATTAAATATAGTTTTTGTTAAATGAAAAAAGAATAACAGTTAGCAGATTTAGTGAGGCTTTCTGATAATTAAAAACATTTCCACGTGTGCTTTGTTTCATCCTACTACTGTAATAATTGTTTATGACTAGTGCCGTGCAAAACTGGATTTTTTGTGCACATCGTTGATTATAATTATTTGTCAAAAGACATTTCTAAAAGATTAATCAAATAAAACAACTTCCAAAAAGACCGAACCAGTAAACGCAAACAAATCAGGTCGCAGCAAGATCTTGCACGTCTGTCGGTGCGATAAAATGAACAGCGGATACAGATGTTCTTGATTTAAAGCATGCACAAATGCTTCGAAACAAAATCGCTTCAGAAGAAATGTTCTCAGGGAGTGGTATCAGAAATTCCGATTCGAATTGTTTGTTTTGGAAGCAAGAATTCCGAAGCGTTCCTGGTGTAATGTGCGAGTTTCCATTCAAAATAATGGTTACAAATTTTTCAGGCGATTCTGTTCCGACATTTCGTTTCCCTCTCGAAGTTATGTGTGGCAAACTTTATATACATACTGACCAGAGATCCCGAATTCTTGAGGACAGTCCTGGAATTTAGTGTACTGTCCCCCAAAATATCTGATGTCTTTGGAAATGCAACCTGTCTTCGAATTTAAATTTTTGTTTTCAAATGACCTCAAATTTTAGACTTTATCAAAAGCACGTTACGTTTCTAATGAAAAATGCGCTTAAAAATAGTTTCCGTTGTACCAGCTTGCTTACTGTAAAAACAGATTTACTTGTTCTGACTTCGCCAAAAACTTTTACAAATGAGAAAATCCTCCATGCATTTCAGAGAGACATAAAGATCACACAGTTTGCTTTAATTTAGATCTGGTAGCAAAGGTAATACATTTCACTTTTGCTGAGTACGTTCACTCCATCACAGCTGTGCTTTGTCCGCGTACATATTGCTTCCTTACGTATTTTAAATTATGCATAGTTTTTTCCTAAGTGTATGACAAATTACAGAGGTGAAACACGTGTCAAGACGACAAAGTTACAGCGATAAGTTCCGTCGGTGTAGTTTAGGCTGTTAAAACAACTGGCTCTGGAATGAGGAGGCGCGGGATCCTCGTCACCAATAATTTTTTATTTTCACACTGCCGCCCGATTGTGGGAATGAATCTACTGGTATGGTATGGTGTCAATGAGGTTAATCGTTCAGTTTCTTCAGACCGTTCAAGTTCTTCCTCGAAAAATGTGCGATATTTATTCCACACATCGTCTAGAATTAATGAAAATTGCTTCTTCGTTTCGAAAAAAAAAGTACGAGAGAGATGATATGACTTATTACATAGTTGAAGCACGTGTCAAGACGACAAAGTTGCAGCTATAAATTCTGTCGGTGTAGCTTAATGGTAAAATAATCTGGCTCCGGAGCATAGGGGTTCGATCTCCGTTACCTGCAAATTTGTGTTTTTACAGGTGGTGCAATGCATTTTTTTTTTTTTTTTTTTGCGGAATTTTTAGATTTTCTAAAAAACTGCTTTGAAATATATTTTTCGTGTCAGAAAGGATTCAAAAGGTGTGCTCATTACAACCAAAGATTCGGTGTCATCTTTCTTGTTTCTTTACAGAAGCGAGGGATCGTATGAGTAAAAGGTAGTAAAAAATAAGCCACGATCAGCCCCCACTCCGCAATGTAAAAAAATTTAAGTCCTGTTCATCCCCCGCTCCTAATTCTTTGTTTACCGATACTTCTGCTTTTGAATAAAAATATACAAATGCACCATACCCAAAGATGCATTGTATCGAGATTTCAATGTACAGGGTGTCCAATAATGTATTTCTCCCATTACCAAAATTAATATAAAAAAAATCTATGTAAGTTAAAATAAAATGGTTGGTAATATAATATAGCAGCACTCATAAAGATGATTTTTTTCTGTTCTTTAGATGAGCGCTACTGCTGAATAAGAGGAACATTTCATCGATAATGGCTTCCTTGCAAAAAAAAAAAGCATCGTGCGTGTTGTGGTTCCATGATACCAAACCGGCGGTTACTGTCCAGCGTCGTTTCAGAAAAGAGTACAGACGATCACCATCGGACCAAAAAAACACAAAAGCTCGGTATTTATGTTTAAAGCGACGGGTAGTGTTGGCGATCTCCTCCTAGCGGGCCGACCACCGGTTACACAAGAGACAGCTGAAGCTGTTTAGGAGACATTTCTCGAAGCCCCAGGAAATCTATTCGTCGTGTTTCACTAGAAACTGGGGTTTCCGGTGCCACGGTTCACAAAATTTTACACAAACGTCTTCATCTGTATGCTTATAAGGTACAGATCGTTCAAGTTGTTCAGCCTGATGACCGGCCTCGCCGTGCTGCATTTGCGACGGAGATGTTTCAGCGCATAGCTCATGATGGTAATTATCTGCACCGTGTCTGTTTCTCAGATGAAGCCACATTCCACGTCTCTGGTACAGCAAATAAGCACAATGTGCGAATCTGGGGATCAGAAAATCCCTGTTATGTCATCGAACAAAAGAGGGTTAGCTCGAAAGTGAACGTATGGTGCGGCCTGATGCATGACATAATCATCGGACCCTTCCTCTTTACAGAGCCCACGGTAACATGTACCTGGACATGCTGGAACTTTTTGTAGCACCTCAGTTGCATGTACTCCAACCATCGGTTATTCTCCAACAACACGGTACCCCACCACATTGGTCAATAATGGTTCGTGAGTTCCTGAATGCCACATTTCCGGACAAGATGGATTGGCGGCGACGGTCCCGTGACATGGCCACCTCGATCACCCGACATAACCCCTCTAGGCTTTTTCCTGTGGGGTCATGTGAAGGACCAAGTTCACTCTAGCAGTGTTCCGGATGTCGAGAGTAGAACAACGGACGTCAATGGTTTTGTCTCTGCTGAGATGTTATCCCTTTAAGCGGCAGGACCTAATGGCACCCATACTTTTCTGAGCTCCCCACACAGAAATGCTCATGTGGCGACTGGGTCCTTCGAAAGTTGCGACAAAACAATTCCTTTACCCTCTCACTTCAGCAGTACCGACCATAAACCAGTTGCTTTTGATAATATCTCGCTTCTATGGTCCTCTATTCTCTGATGTATGACTCAAGACATGATAGGGAAGGGTTTGTTTTCCTGATAAGGACAACATGCCTCTGAGTAGTTATAAATGCCTCAAACATCTTTTCTCTCTTTTCTTATGTTAATCGGCACAGAAAGGATTAGTGTCAATTCCTCCCCACTCCCCTCTAAATCACAACTTTGACAAGCAAAGTGGTCATTTAAGGTGATAAACAAAGTTGTCCTTTAGTGTCAATCATGCCCCCTAAATGATAACTTTTAGAGACTAACGGGAAAGCAACGCTCTCTGATGCACAGATTCACTCCTTCCAACAGCGTTCGGGGCACACTTTTTAGGCAGCGAATATATACGTTCGAGCTGATTTCAACTCAGTTTGGTAACCCCGAGTTAATTCGTTCCAGCCGGTTTAAGAGTTAAACAAAACATGGCATGAAGTCGAATATCGCTTAGATGTCCATCGGGCCACAAATGGCTCCCATGTGGAGGTGTAATCATACTGGTTAAAAAAACTTTACTTGTACACCATCATTGTCGCGCAATCCCTTTGTTGTGCCTGTAATGCATTTTTTACGCTTTCCACCCGTAGGTTGAAGAAGCGTATATGAACCAGCTTTGTCCGTCTGTCTGTCCGCACGATAACTCGCGTAAATATGGTTCGATTTCGATGAAGTTTTAGTATGTGGTAAGGGATAACCTGGGGACGAACCCTATTGAAAATGGACGAAATGGGGTCATAGGTCAGGACATAGGAGCGGGATCGATTGCATTGCCCCTATGCCTCATAACTTGCGTAAAAATGGTTCGATTTCGATGACATTTTGGTATGTGGTAAGGGACCACCTTGGGACGAACCCTATTGAAGATGTACAAAATGGGGTCAAAGGTCAGGCAGGACATAAGAGCGGGATGTTTTCTCATTGCCTTTATGCATCATAACTTGCGTAAAAATGGTTCGATTTCGATGACATTTTAGTATGTGGTAGGAGACAAACTCTATTGCAAATGGGCGAAATGGGGTCAAAGGTCAGGACATAAGAGCAGGTTCCATTCCATTGCCTTCATGCTTCATAACTTGCGTAAAAATGCTTTGATTGCAACAAAACTTTATCATGTTGTTCCGGAGGTATAGTGAACCGGTTCTGTTGAATATCGACGAAATGGGATCAAAGGTCATGGCACAGAAGCAAGATTTATTCTACAGCCATTATTCTCATAACTTACGTAAAAATGCTTCTATTGCGACAAAACTTTAGTATGTTATTTCTGAGGTACGCTGAAACGGTTCTTTTGAATATCATCGAAATGGGGTCAAAGGTCAGGACACAGGAACGAGATTTATTCCATAGCCATTATTCTCATAACTTGAGTAATGATTTCTGGTATGTTGGAAAGCGTATCATAATCAATGCATTGCATGATTTTACTAATTTGTTTATGTTAATTTTTGTAATGTGGGAAGGACTTTGTGTAAAAGGTTGTAATGTGGAAAGACTTTTTAGATCCTGTAGTGTACATAAAGAAAATCTGCACGTCTGAAGATACTGAATTATCCATAAAAATGAGCAATGCCGAGCTTCTATGTCAGCTAGGCAGCAGTGTAGCAAAAGTACAACAGATAATTTAATTTCTTAAAGGGGTTCGTGTGTGTGTGAAACATTCCGACATGAAGCAGAACCTGACAGAAGCTAACGTGAATGCACGGCATTCAATTCACCAAGCTGCTGAAGGAGTGTCACGCGTGTGCGTTGTCATTCGTCACGCGCTGTCTTGTCACGGACTCAGTCAGTGACTGCGAGAATTAATGAAGCTTCTGGACGAGTACACTCTCAGTCGCTTACACAAATGAAATCAACGCGCCCGCTCCCGCGAAATGGAAATTTCTCAGAACACCTCCTCACACACTGATGGACTTACATCAAACTACTCAGAACTCCGAACGTCTGTGGAAGTCACTGAAATTCCACGGTCATCATGCGAATACGGAGTGAGAAGATGTATGAGCGTGGGCAAGTTTCCCTGCCGTAATCGGTAAAGTGTCCCCAGTTATAATGTAGATTTGCGGGAAGTAAAGGGGACAGAATGCAACTGCAGGCACATACAAGGGCTTATCAAAATAGTGCAAACACTTATTATATGTGAAGAACTTTTCATTAATAAGCTGTAAGCCCACCTCGAGATTTCAAAACAAGAGAAATTCGGATTGTCGTGTACACACGATAACGGAATGTGGGACCATTCATTCTTCCAGTAAAATATGTCCCAACCGTGCCAGTGACGTTGGAGATGGAAAGTATGACCTGACCTTTCGCTCCAGATATTCCCACGGATGTTCAATAATATTGAGATCTGGAGATTGAGTTGGCAACGGTCGCTGCTGTACCTTATCCTCATGCTCTGCTAGCTACAACATGTTTCGCACAATACACGGGCGAATTATCTGCTTGAAACCAGGGATGATCATTAGGAAACAATGCTTGCAACACAAGAATGAATTCGTACATTGCAGACGTGACACAATACTGAGGAATAACCAATAGACATAAGAAATGCCATGATATGGTACCCCAGGGATCCATCTTCATGCTTCTGTCATATAAATATATTTAAAACATAATTATATAGTTATTTGGGTTATTGAATGCACAAATACAACAGCTAGAAATTCGCCTTCAGATAGAAAAGGCGCGTAACTGATCTCTCGGGAAAGCCATTCCTTCGTTGACTGTGGTCCACCCACGAAAAAAAGGAACACCCTCCCTCTTCTTTTTCCCCGTCGTTGGAGGACAAACACTTCCTCGGAGAAACCCCGCGACTGAAAATTCCACCCTCACCAGTTAACAACAGTCAACTTCTTACGTCACGAGCATCATCTTTCAAGCGGCAAAGAGTGAAAGAAAAAATACACAGTGGTCATAAAAAGCCCGTGCGAACGTACACTATATTGACAAAAGTCACCGGACACCGCTTCAAAAGCAAATGAACGGATCCATTGCGCTGTTAAGGAGCGCGGTACAGCTGCAAACGGTATAAAAACAAGCCTGAAGCTGACCGCGGTCATATCGCACTGGGAGGTTGAGTTAAAATGTCGCGGCGGGAAAGAACTGACTTTGCGAAAGGAAAGAATGTTGGGTGTTAAATTAGTGTGTTGTCCATAAGAGAAACCGAGAGGCGTTTAAACATACTCAAGTCATCTATACCCAAGTCAAGTGTTTTGGATGGACTGAATAAGTGAAAGACACATGGCGTGCCTGAAGTAGCAAAACCTGCCGGCACACCAAAGAAAATCAGTGATAGAGGACGTCGAAGCCTCAGGAGAGTCGTTACAGCTAATCGACAGAGTTACTGCACATGACCTCAGTGTACAGGTGAGTAAAAATGCTGGAACCTCGGTATGTACACGTACCATTCGCAGAGAACTACATTCCATGGGTTACCGTGGTCGTGAGGTTGCTCATAAGCCTCTCATCTCCACTCGGAATGCTACTCGTCGTTTAGCATGTTGTAAGGAATATATATCGTGGACCGTAGATCAACGGAAACGGGTCCTATAGACTGATGAATCCAAATACACGATCCATCAGTCTGATGGCCGTGTGTAGGTATGGCGGCAGCCGGGGGGGGCGCTATTTACCACATCGTACTGTTCCTACGGTCAAGTGTGGAGCTCGTAGTTTACTCGTGTGGGGTGTTTTTCGTGGTATAGTCCCGGCCCTTTGGTTATTGTAGACAAGCCTGTTAACCAGCACGTCTACCTCGATATTCTGCACAATTATGCCCTACCAACTCTGTGGCAATACTGTGAAACCGAGCCTTGTTAGTACCAGCAGTATAATGCATAGAGCCATAAAGCAAGGATTGTTACGGCGTGGTTTGACGATAACTCCGTATCGTGTGTGGACTAGCCAGCACAGAGCCCTGATCTTAATCACATAGAACACCTATGGGATGAATTAGAGCCCCGCATAAGAAGTTTGGAACCAAGGCCTACTTCTAAGCAACAGTTAGTGGCAGCATTATGTACTGGATGAAAGCGCATACCTATCGCTGTGTTCCATAACCTTGTCGAAAGCATATCTCGAAGTATCAGTGCATGCATTAAGGCCAAAGGTGGGCCGACACCGTACTAATGTATGTCAATAATTGCTATGTTGTGTTTCTCTTCTAGGTATCCGGTGACTTTTGTCGATATAGTGTATGTGCAGTCCGTGCCAACGTTCGCAAGTATTGCTTCCGACTTGAGGCAGCGAGGAACGATTTTTGCACAAACAGAAAGGAATGAGAACATATTTTGGCGTGGAATACATAGAGAAAGCAATGCAAAAATACCCATCTGCCGCTGGAAGTATATACTATTAACGTATTTTGACTAACTGATATTTTCCCTTTTCCTCTCAACCAGAAGAATCGAGATTCGTGCGAACGAAATCACCTGTCGTTACATTCAATTTGTTGAACTATTTATTCATTTATTTGCTTCCCTGATCCAATGATATAGGAGCCTGCAAACGGCGATTCTTCTGATAATATGGCGTCCAGTGCAGTACTTAAAAATAATCACGCCACTTCGCAGTCGGAACCAAAGAGTCAGGGTGATACGCTTCTGCAGGTTTTCGCAAGATGTGCACTCTACCAGTGATGGGAAACAATGTGAAGCACGATTCATCTGACCAGATTTCATATTGTCGATCCTTAGCACCCCACTTTCTATAAGCTTTGCTCCACCTTACACGGCTTTGTTTGTTTGTTTGTTTGTTTTTGCATGGATGTTGGCAATCTAGGGTTTGGGGGTTGCAGCACGGCCATAAATACTAGCGCGATGAAGTTCTTAACGAACTGTTA
Organism: Macrothele yani; assembly: GCA_039090855.1. Classification (NCBI taxonomy): domain Eukaryota; kingdom Metazoa; phylum Arthropoda; class Arachnida; order Araneae; family Macrothelidae; genus Macrothele; species Macrothele yani. Next base: position 95,341,393 of record CM076998.1, read on the forward strand.
TTATAGAAACGGGATCATTCCAACTGGTGTCTTGTGCTCCCCGTTGTGTAGTCCGTGCCAACGTTCGCCCATCTCTATATGACATCTTTGTATGGCGTCCACAATTTGCACATTTGGAGGCGATGCTGTGTCCCTCTTTACATGTAATCATAATCTTCGATAGTTTCCCGTGTTAGATTATGTATGTCGTTCTAGTTCTAGGAGCTCCTGCAAGACGCACACCAATAACCACGCCTTTTTTCTATCTTTTTTTTTTTTTTTTTTTTTTTTTGAGGTCACTGAGATCTGACACTGTTGACAATTACTGTACGCGTAAGTCATAAAAGCTGTTTACGTACAATTAAAAATTATCCCCGCTGATACTATAGACAAGTTTAAAAAACTTTATTCACAAGTAAAAGCAAAGTCGAAAGCATGATCTTTCGGGATCCCTAGATCCCATTTTCAGGCTTAAGGCCATGAAGAATAACATGTGGCCCACTTATATACAATCAGGTTTGACCCATGATGCAACGGAATGGGCTTTGACTTCGGTCAACATAGCAAATCAAAACGATCAATAGTTCGAAGATGTGAAAAGTTATACAATATTGTCCATAGTGGTGCTCGGCATATTGATGGGGATTAGTTTTTTCCATATACACTGCTAGACAATTGCTAAGGACGGATCATAAACGGCTATATAGCGCATAAAAAAGTAAGTGTGGTTGGATGCCAAGTGAAATAAAATAATGTCAGAATGCCAGGACATTACAAGAAAGACAATTTATTGTGCTCTGAAATCCAGAAGGCTTTGGAACGTGTTCAAGGGACAAACAGGCCATTTTGTGCAGAATACGTAAACGTGAAAAAAATGCAATTACCGTCCGCAGGCGTTCCGGCGTAAGATGTCAATACGGGATATGGCCATCATGGAGGGCGATGCAACATTCCACACGTCGTGTCATGCTTTGCACAACATTATCAAGCAGCTGTTGGGGTAATTTATCCCATTCCTCTGTCAGTGCACGGATGAGGGTGTCCTTGTTTATTGGAGGGCATTGGCGACCAGCAAGACTCCTCCCCAAAGCATCCCACACATTTTCAATGGGATTCAGATCTGGAGAACGTGCTGGCCATACGAGGCGTTGAATATCCTCGCTCTCAAGACACTCCTGGACAGCGACTGTTCGATGACATGTTGCGTTGTCGTCCATGAAAATGAATCTATCACCGACAGCACCACGGAACATGCGAACATGAGGTAGCAGAACATCATTAATGTATCGTTGGCCAGTCATAGTCCCAGTTGGAAGCACATAGAGGGACGTACGGCCATTGATCATGATGCCAGCCCATACCATGACACTACATGTCGGATATCGGTCCCTTTCCTGTATGTTTGCTGGACAATATGCAGTACCACTATCACGTCAGATCAGTTGTCGTCGACAATCAGACGATAGACTGTATCTACTCTCATCTGAGAAGAGGACAGCAGACCAGTCTTTATCAGTCCAATTGCGATGTTGATGGCACCATTGCAAACGGGCGGTACGGTGACGTTTGGACAATGGGATGTACACAACAGGACGGCGGGCGTATAGTCCTCCTTCATGCAAACGTCTGGCGGCAGTTTTTCGGGAGATCCGCTTGCCAGTAGCAGTCGTAAACTGATTTGCTACCTCACTAGCTGTGCTGCGCCGGTATCTTTTTGTTGATAGCACTATGTACCGATCTTCTGCAGGTGTCGTACTGCGAACACGACCTCCCCCGTGACGTTTGCTACACTCTCCATTTGTTTGAAATGATTTCCAAAGCCTTGAAACAACACTGTGGCTGACGTCAAACTCCCTGGCAACATCTGTTATTTTTCGCCCTTCTTCAATCTTGCCAATAATACGGCCACGCGTAAAATCATCTAGGTGATGTCGGGAAGACATACTGAAAATTGCAAGTTCGTCAATTGATTCGTTCCCTTTCAACTTTGCGTTTGAACAACAACGGTCAATACGCGTCAAATCCTATGTATCTCTTATCAGCGCTATGACGTCACGAAAAAGTTCGGCAATCCAAACTTTGCATACGCAGAACACGTCTTACTGTATCCCGCACTTATGCTAATTTCCACATTTTCTTGCCTTCCATTTTATGGTTGCTATCGTTGCTATTGTCATCCGTCCTTAATGCTGTGTTGGTGCAATTGTCCGGCAGTGTATGAGGAATGAAAGACGGAAGTTCTGAGTCACAGCATAAAGGCCCGTATGAATAGATATATATGCTCACAGAGAGGAAAACATTTCCCCTTGTTACTTTAGAGTTCAAAACCACGGCGTTCTTCCAGTTGGATATTTTCCCTCTTGGTCAACAGTTTCAGTTAATGCTGTGTTGATGGAACCTGACCTCAAGTAATATTGGTGTTCCGATAATCGGTTTCTTATTTTTTTTTTTTTGATTGGAGGTTTAACGACCACCGTGAGCAACTCAATGGGCTATAAGCAGTCACCCGTCCCTAATTTAGAGTCACTGGTTCCAGGGAAGGGAGAGAGCCAGTGCCGCAAGACAAACACAACATCCATGCCTCACCGAGATTCGAACCCGGACCCCGTTCGGACGAATGATCAGAGGCCATCGCTTAGACCACTGCGCCACCGGGGCGTCGTTAATCGGTTTCGACACTCATAATCGGCCTTTTAAGATCCTGAGTGTCGAAACCGATTATCGGAACACCAATATTACTTGTGGTCAGGTTCCACCAACACAGCATTAACTGAAACTGTTGACCAAGAGGGAAAATACCAACTGGAAGAACGCCGTGGTTTTGAACTTCTAAAGTAACAAGGCTGGGGGGAAATGTTTTCCTCTCTGGTGAGCATATATCTGTGAGCATACGGAACAATACGGGCCTTATGCGTGACTCAGAACTTCCGTCTTTCATTCCTCATATATGGAAAAAAACTAATCCCCATCAATATGCCGAGCACCACTATGGACAAAACTAAGAGCTCTCCGCAGACGTTCGTTCCTATGAGAATCCCTATGTGTAGGTCGGTCACGGGTTAACCTGTGGAAGTATCAGAGATAGTGAGACTCGTGTGAATTAGGTAGAAAGAAAACCACACAAAATTTCTAAGCCGTAAAGAGCGCAATTTTTTTTTTTTTTTTTTTTGTACAAATTTTCGTGAAAGACAAGAAATAGTTTCCAAACATCTGTGAAACAAAAGCTGTGAACATCTGCAGCAGGCCGAGTGGTCTAAGGAGTGCCTTCTGGCCATTCGTCTAAGATGGACATTAATTGGACCCCGGATGAGGAAGGGGTGGTGCGCTTGTATGGTGGTGCTAGCCCTGAAATCTCCCTGGTACAAGTGGTCCTGACTTAAGGACAGGGACGTCGCCAAGGGGGTGCAAGGGTGGAGCTTCAGCGCACCCTGAAATTTGTCTCGCCCACCCTGCCGCCCACCTAGTTTAAAGTGTGCCATTTTTTAATATATTTAACTTTAAAATATAATCTAAACTTTGCCAAGCAATAAGTCTTGTGTTTTATTTCACGTAACCCTACTTACTTCCCCCTAGGAAATGCGTTGCTTTACATCTCCAAAAAAAAAATTATCAAAATAGCACCGCAGTACCATGGAAATTCAGTTGTTCTCCACTCTTCCAATTCCTTAGTTTAAGCCTCCTTTTCATGTTTGTATGGTCAGGGGGGCTATTTAGGGAGGGTGCATAAGAATTTACTGAGGGGCACTACTAATTGGTGTGCTGTTTGTTTTCTTCACAAAATAGGGAAAACACAGAAAGGGGAATCTAAAACTACAGTAACGCACTTAAGACTGTCCCAGGACACTGAAAGTGCAGGAAGTGGCTGACGACTGTTTTGTATTGGAGGAATGCAAGACAGAGTCGTTGGCTTAAAGGAAGGGAGTTAGAAGGGGTGAGGTATTGTGTCTGCCGGGAACAGCGTTAAAATTTGATTTAGATAAACAAAAACGACATTTTCTTTTAAATAAATGCTTCAAATATAGTATTATTTTCGTAAACAAAAATGGAAAAGTTTGAAAAGAAATTTAAAACAATGCAGAGCAAGCAAAAAGTTGAAGTCGGCATTCCACCAACACTTGTATCTTACACCCGTGGCGTAATTAGTCAGGTTCGTGTATATGTATGTATGTATGTGTGTCCAACTGCAGGGGGTCGGAACTGCACGAATTCTTTTGTAGCCGGTAGTGACAAGCATTGAAACGGCCCCGGTGACTCAGTGGTCTAAGCGCTGGCTTATTACCATTCGTCAGAGAAGAGTCTGAGTTCCAATCCCGGTGAGGCTGTGTTTGTCTTATGGCACGGGCTCTCTCCCTTCCCTGGAACCAATGACCTTAAATAGAGGACGGGTGACAGCTCATAGCTCACTGGGTTGCTCACGGTGGTCGTATGTCAGAGTACCTTTAATTAAAAGACAAAAAAAGAACACATTAAAAATTTGTCCTTTCAGTGTTTCGTAAAAAATAGAAAAAAAAAAAAAGGTTGCTATAAAGCTTGCCCCACCAAAAATAATGCTCGCCCACCCGTCGCCCATCTTGATTTCGAAGGCTAGCGACGTCCTCGCTTAAGGACGGACGATTGCTTATTGCCGTAAAGTGTTGCCAACGATGTTTGTTAAACCCAGAAACAATATATTTGTACGTCACTTTCTTTTTGAGTTTCTGGTTTTTTATGTAAGTTTAGTAACTTCTTGCTTAATGATCTAATCACTGAACGGCCCATTACTTCCCCAAACAGCTTTTGCAATTTGGCAACAATGAGAGTGAGTCAGGGTAATAATAAAAGAACAAAATCTAATGTGAACAGGGTGTAGTTAGTAGAGGTAGTAGAGTTGTAGAGAGATTGCGTTGATATTGCGAAAGAGATAAAACCTATTTGATATACGAAGGTTGTACCGAAATAAAGACAAAAGTGGGCATAACTTTTTTATTAACTGAAAGAGGTCGTTCAAATTGCAAATGTTGATAGAGTAACTCTTCCTCTACAGTAACCCTTCTTCTTCATTGCAGGTAAATAATGGATTCCAAGCAGAAGTAACGTGCAGCCATTGAGTTCTTGCCAAAAGAAGGGTGGAGGATGTCCGACATCCACAGAAGGCTACCGAATGTTTACGGAGATGACACACCATTGACAAGAGTAATGTGCACAGATGGATGAAAAAGTTTAAAGAAGGAAACCAGCATTGAAGACAAACCACGTAGTGGGAGACCATAATCTGCGACCACTGACATGAATCGTCAGAGAGTGGATGCATTGATTCGCGTGGAGAGACGAGTCACAATCCGTGAGCTTGTTGCACAACTGGAATGTGGTCACAATGCCATACAAAAGATGGTGAAAGACTTAGAGTATTGGAAAGTCTGTGCAAAGTGGGTACTTCAGCAGCTGACACCCGATTTGAAGGAGAGAAGGGTGGAAATCTGCTCTGATCTGTTGAAAGCGTTTGAAGCCAATGAAAACACGTTTTCGTTTATCTGGTGACAGGGGATGAAACGTGGGGGTATCTTTACGATTCGAAAAATAAAGAATCAATCGATGGACTGGCGTCACACCTCTTCACTAAGACCTAAGGAGTTCAAGAGCCAGCGATCAGCACAGAAAGTCGTGGTGGCTGCTTTTTCGGATGCAGGTGTCATTCTCATTCTCCTTGAAGGTTTAACGACCACCGTGAGCAACTCAGGGGGTTATAAGCAGTCGTCCGTCAATAATTTAGGGCCACTGACTCCAGGGAAGAGAAAGAGTCAGTGCCGTAATAAAAGGATCCACATTCACCATGACAATGCGAGACCACACACATCTTTGGCAACAAATCAGTCGATCAGCAAATTAGGCTGGTCGGCAGTCCCCCATCCACCGTATAGACCAGATCTGGAGCCTTACAACTTCCACCTGCTTGGTCCACTGAAGGACAGTCTCCGGGGACAAGGATTTCATGACACAGACGAGGTGAAAATGGCTGTGAAGAAGTGGGTAAAATAACAATCCACACCTGAATTTTTTCAAATAGGATTCGAGGAGTTGGGTTCAACGATGGCGCAAATGCATCGCTTGTGATGGAGACTATTTTGAGTAGCACCTTTGTATAGAGAAAGAGTTCCTCTACCAACATGTGCAATTTGAACGACCTCTGTCAGTTAATAAAGAAGTTATGCCCACTTTTACATTACTTTTGGTACAACCCTCGATCAACGAATGAGTCATTGTCTTAGAATTAATGTCTGAGTTAATACCAGCAATATAACATTCTGGTAGTGGATTATATTGTTATTCTGAAGTCTAAGTGCTTGTAGAATAAATTGTTGGAATTTGGTCGTTTGTTTGCTTGTCTCTAAAGTGTGATTTACTGTATGTGTAACGATGCAATCTAAGGACATTTGTTAATTAATTAGCTAACCAGTGAATCACTGAAAGTGCAGCTCATGAAGCGTAAATTAGCCGCCCCGGTGGCGCAGTGGTCTAAACGATGGCCTCTGATCATTCGTCCGAAAGAGGTCCGGGTTGGAATCCCGGTGAGGCATGGATGTAGTGTTTGTCTTTCGGCACTGGCTCTCTCCCTTCCCTGGAACTAGTGACCCTAAATTAGGGACGGGCGATTGCTTATAGCCCATTGAGTTGCTCACGGTGGTCGTTAACCCTCCAATAAAAAAAATGGCAAACGAACCAACCTCCGAAACAAGTAAAAAGGGCGGCGGAAGGTGGATTCCCGAGTTGGAAACGGGTCAAACATTTTCGAACCGGACCCGACCCGGATAAATCTGCTGTGGACTAAAAATTCAAAACTCGGTTTATAATTATACATAATCATATATACGTACATATGCACAGGGCGTTCAAACAGTCTCTTCGTAGTAGATCATCATCATCAACCATTATCATTCCACTGCTGGACGAAGGGCTCCCCAAGTTTCTTCCACAATGGTCTGTCTTCTGCCAGTCTCCTCCATGTTACTCCCACATACTTCCGAATTCCATCCACCCATCTCCCATGTGGTCTTCTTCTGGGTCTTTTCCTGTCCCTTGGAATCCTGTCTAAAATTTCGGCTGTTCCATCGATGGTTTGTCCTTCTGGCAATATGTCCAGCCCATTGCCATTTCAGGAATTTTACTCTGATCATGATGTCTTCCACTCTTGTCATTTTTCTGACCCACGAGTTCCTCTTCCTATCTCTCCTGGTTACACCAAGCATGCATCTCTCCATGCTTCTTTGAGTTGTCTGCAGTCTTTGTATGTCTCTTTTAGTTAAGGTCCACATCTCTTGCACCATTCGTAAGCACTGGAAATATGCATTGATCAATCACTTTTCATTTAAGACATAATGGCATAGTGGATATCGTAGGTTATATAGAAATCATATAAATATATTACAGAAACATATAATTTACTCACGTAATTACTTAGCCGCCCCTGTGGCGCAGTAGTCTAAGTAATTACTTACGACTACTCGTCCGAGAAGGCTCCGGGTTCGAATCCCGGTGAGGCATGGATGTTTTGTTTGTTTTACGACACTGGCTCTCTCCCTTCCCTGGAACCAGTGGCCCTAAATTAAGTACGAGCGACTGCTTATAGCCCATCGAGTTGCTCACATGTGGTCGTTAAACCTTCAATTAAAAAAGAATTACTTAGCAAGTGTTAACTGTCGAAGAACGGCAGTTTTCAACTTGGTAAGTAAGTGCTTACTGTGGAAGAACGACAGTTTCAACACTTTACTCACAGAAAGTTTTGAAAACTGTCTTTCTGCACATAACCTAACCGTTTTACACATGTTTACAAACACATCTGCGACAGTCAAAAACTCCCTCCGCAGTAAAGTTAAGGTTCAGTTTCTGCTGTTTTCTTGATAACATATCAAGCTTCAGAATATGTTTCACGGCAACACCAATTTTCACCAGCTTCTGATGAGTTGAAAGTTCCCAAAAGTGTTGGTTTCATGATTGCCCTTTTCAGAAGGAAGGAATAATCATTCATCAACATTCACATTTTGGAAACTTTCAACTCATCACAAGCTTGTGAAAATTGATGTTCCTGTGAAATATATTCTGGTTTCTTAATGAGACGAAACAACTTCCAACATTCACTCTTTTCCTTTTCATTTTCAACAAGAACGTGTTTGTTGGTCTCGACGCCTTTTTCAATCTCCTTAATATTAAACTCATCCATATTAACAAATAAGACATAAATTCCGGCACGACATGTAATGGAACGGGATACACAGTGTGGCAAAGAATTTTTAAGACTGGGTCTGTAAAATGAAATTGAAACAAGAAATTACAATTTGTTTTGGTTTGTTATTCAAAATAAGTCCCTGCAGCTTCAATACATTTGTTACAGCGATTTAATAATGATTCGAATGCCTGTTACAGTTCTCTTTGAGGAATTGCCTCCAAAGCACGCGTCGAAGCTGTTTGTATGGTCTAAATATCATCAAAATAACACCCTTTTACCGTCATTTTAAGTTTTGGGAATAAAGAAAAGTCGCAGAGTGCTATAAATCAGGCAAATACGGTGGATGATTCAACACACAGACGTTAATTTTCGCCAAAAAACTACGAACAAGAAGCTAGGTGTGACTGGGTGCATTATCATGCAACAAACACCAACTGTTTTCATCCCGATATTCTGTACGAATGCGACGAATTCTGCCCCAAAACATTTAAATAAAACTCACCAGTAATTATTTGTCCACTTGGAACAAATTCTTTGTGGATAATACCCTTACTATCGAAGAATGTAATGAGCATTGTTTTGATTTTCGATGGAACTTTTCTTGTTTGTTTAGCTTGTGGTGAGTTTTTGACTTCCATTCCGCACTTTGTCGCTTTGTTTTAGGATCATATTGAAAACACCATGTTTCATCACCTGTAACAATCGATTTTAAGAAGTTTGGGTCATTTTCAGCGGCTGAAATGATGTCTCTGCAATGTGCACTTCTCCTTGATTTTTGTTCATTGGTTAACGTGTGTGGAGCAAATTTATCACAGGCTTTTGTTTTGCCCAAATCTTCATGCAGGATGGTTCGAATCATTTCTTTGTTGATGTTTATAGACTCTTCCATCATTCTTAGGGACGCACATCGATTATTTGCCACGAAATCACGCACTTTTTCCATAATCTCAGCTGCCCTAGATGAACTTGGTCTTCCGGTATGCTTATCATCTTCTAGCGTATCTCTTCCGTCCAAAAAACGTTTGTGCCGCAGGAAAACATTTGATCTACTTAAACAAAACTCACCGTAAACTTGTTTCATCATTTGGTACGTTTCCGAGGCACTTTTACCAAGTTTTGCGTTAAATTTAATAACAGCCCTTTGTTCCATCTTAATAATTCACCATGAAAAAAATTTACTTCTCTAATGAACGTCCGTTTCGTTTGAGTTACTTTAACAACTGCGCAGTACTTTTGGCAGAAAGCAAGCAGATGGTCACGGTTTATTACGCATTCGCGATTACACTGGTGTCACCACCGTAGGCTGAAATCTAGCGCCAGTCTTAAAAATTCTTTTTTTTTTTTTTTGATTGGAGGTTTAACGACCACCGTGAGCAACTCAATGGGCTATAAGCAGTCGCCCGTCCCTAATTTAGGGTCACTGGTTCCAGGGAAGGGAGAGAGCTAGTGCCGTAAGACAAACACAACATCCATGCCTGACCGGGATTCGAACCCGGACCCCTTACGGACGAATGAGCAGAGGCCGGCGCCTTAGACCACTGCGCCACCGGGGCGGCTAAAAAAAAAAAAAAAAAAAATTCTTTGACGCACTGTGTATCAAGACGTCAAACGAAAACTTCTGAATGCTCAATGCAAAAGATGCGATGTAAAAAGTAACTCCTAGTCTTAAAAGGTGACACGCGGGGTGTGAGAGAATGAATTACAGAAGCAAGATACAGGCGTTTGCCTGTATCTTGCTCTAGACAATAGCACGGAAAACAAATGCAAGGGAATTATCTTTTTACGATATGGTATCGGTGATTCTAGTGTCGGCGTCGTATCGTAGGTCGGTAGAAATATTCTTTGCTTGAAGAAAGAGACGGCAATATTTTTATATGTCAAATCATTTTTCACTTTCTTGGCACCAGTATCGAGCACAAAATTCCACAGCACCCATTTTTCTTTTCTTTTCAAAAATAAAACGGAAATAAAGCCGGGTCGAAATCGGGTCAGAAACACCTTGACCTGACCCCGACCCGTTTAACTTCCAAGAAATGGTCGACCTGTTGACCCTGGTGATCCGTGACTCGTTTCCATCTCTGGTGGATTCCAGAAATGGACGGCGGTGCGCCTTCTTGTTTCTTGTTCAGGGTAAATGGCGCAGTATAGTTTTCCCTGTTGCTTCCTCTCCCCCTTCCCAAGTAAAATATGGGTCAACCAGAAACAACATCCAGCGCTAATGTACGTCGTACGCTGGTTCGGATGTGCTACAGTACCAGATGTCCTATACGCCATTCAACAGTCCATCAATGTAAATTACTCTTCTGGTGGCAATAGCATGCGAATTAAACGACAGAAGATTTGAAACAGGTCTACAGATCCGATGAATCACAATGTGTACTCAATTCTGCCAGTGAACAAGCAAGCATTTGGCGTCACGAGCATAAGTTATGGATCCCTCTTTACAGAACTGCCCTCACCGCGTCACGAGCATAAGTTATGGATCCCTCTTTACAGAACTGCCCTCACCGCGTCAAGAGCATAAGTTATGGATCCCTCTTTACAGAACTGCCCTCACCGCGTCAAGAGCATAAGTTATGGATCCCTCTTTACAGAACTGCCCTCACCGCGTCAAGAGCATAAGTTATGGATCCCTCTTTACAGAACTGCCCTCACCGCGTCAAGAGCATAAGTTATGGATCCCTCTTTACAGAACTGCCCTCACCGCGTCAAGAGCATAAGTTATGGATCCCTCTTTACAGAACTGCCCTCACCGCGTCAAGAGCATAAGTTATGGATCCCTCTTTACAGAATTGCCCTCACCGCGTCAAGAGCATAAATCTATGGTGATGGTGGTTGTATGATATAGGGCTTGTTTAGCTGGCATGAAATGTGACCCCTGATGCGTGTGGGATTTTTTCAGTAAATCCCTATGGGATGAACTCTTGTTAGGCAAGTGTTCATTGAACACCTTATATTCTTAATCACCTTATATCTTAATACTCTTACATTACATCTTAATATTCTTCATACCTTACATCTTAATATTCTTAACACCTTATATTTTAATACTCTCAGTCGTCTTATGCACTCATCGTCTAAAAAATAGTTGCACCCAGAAGGAAGCAACAGACAAGAACGAAACTTGGTGGGTACGTCTGACATCGTGTGACATGCAAATGATTCAAGTATCACGATCGGTTGCGCATGTGACGCAAGCAAAGGAGGGGTCGTAGCACTATGCCTGATCGGCTTTGCGTGCTTGCCATTCTGACCCATGACGTTGTGTTGGTTTCATCCTTTGCAAGTGAAGTATGCCTCGGAGAAAAGTTCAGAAGCAATTCGAGTAGTTGGAGGAGTTCGAGGGTGGCCGCAGCGTAGGGCTCAGGAAAACAGATAATATTATCGCCGTATTGCGTACCATACCGGTCGTGTGGATATCACCATAGCACGCTGTTGGCGGCAGTGGATAGCACAAGGCACGCAGCAGCGACAGCAAGGCCGTGGGAGACCTAGACTAACCACGGAGAGATAGGACCAACAGGTTGTCCGACATGCGCGGAGTTACCCAACAGCCACGATTGCGGATATTCAGGGAGCAGTGGTGCCCGACATGCATCGTCCAATTAGTGCCAGCACTATTCGCAGACTGCTGCACGACGTAGGACTACACGCACGCAGACCGTACTGCTTTTAACACCATTGCATCGTCGCCAAAGACTGCAATGGTGTCGTGTCAGACTGTCATGGAGCCACTCAGAATGGCAGCGGGTGATCTTCAGTGATGAGTCCCGATTTGTCTTGGAGGAGACGACCAATGAATCCATTCGTGAAGGCACCGCGGTCAGCATCAAGGCGAATGGTTTGTTGTCGAGCGTCACACTTTCAGAGGGCCTAGTGTCATGGTGTGAGGTGCAATTGCCTACGATGCCCGTTCACCTTTGGTGTTCATTACAGGCACTTTGACAGCTCAACGTTACGTTAATGAGGTCCTGCAACCAGTGGCCCTACCTTTTCTGAACGCTCACTCTGGTGCAATTTTCCAAGAAGGCAACGCTCGTCGGCATACTGCTGCTGTCTCGAGAGCTTACCTTCAAGGCACTGACACTCTGCCCTGCCCAGCTGCATCGCCAGACATATCGCCGATTGAAAATGTGTGGGATGCTATTGGACGCGCTATCCACGCTCCACTCCTTCCGCACACTGTGCAGGAACTGCGTGAGAAGATTCTAGATTCATGAGATGGCTTATCCAAGGACACCATTAGGAACCTGTACAATTCCATGCCGAGACATCTGACATGCTGTATGAGCAAACATGGCTGCCCGACGCCATACTGAGAGACACTACTCATTGGGTTGTAGCTCAATCAATATTGCCCATGTCAGTCTCAATGGTTAATCATTTATTGTTCCTTGTCACCTTTACTTTCCTCCCGAATAGCATTGCAATCTGACAACTCCTTCTGGGTGCAATTATTTTTTTGTCGATGAGTGTATCTAAATATCCTTAATCAACCTATTTCTTTTAATGTTCTTAATCATCTTATATCTTAACATTCTCAATCATCTTACATCTTAATATTCTTAATCATCTTATATGATAATTTTCCAAATCATCTTACATCTTAATGTTCTTAAAAGTCTTTGATCTTAATATTCTTAATCATCTTATATCTTCTTAATCATCTTATATATATTAACTTCTTAATCATCTTATGACTTAATATCCTTAATCATCTTACAGTCTGATATTCTTAATCATCTTACTTCTTAATATCTTTAAACACGCTTTATCATTCTATATCTTAATATTTGTCATAATTTTAGGTCTTAATATTCTTAATCGTCTTATACACGATCGAGTCACATTATTGTGACCACCAGCTGATATCCAGAATGACAGTCGTGTGCAGCGCGGACAGCAGCTAGACGGGCTGGGAGTGACTCAATAAGGTGTTTTCAGGTATGTGGAGCCATTCTGACTGCAGTGCATCTGACAGCTGCTGGAGGGTGCGTGGTGCAGGATCCATACAGCGAACAACACGATCGAGGTGGTCCCACAGATGCTCACTTGGGTTTAAGTATGGGGAATTAGGGGCCAGAGAAGTACTTTGAAGTTTTCATCGTGCTCTTCCAACCACTCTCGGGCATTTCTAACTGTGTGGCACGTCACATTGTCGTGCTCGGAGATCCCACCCGCTCCAGGGAAGACAATCAGCATGTATGGGTGTACGTGGTCTGCAAGGATGGATTCATGACGAATTCGGTCCATATTGCTTTCCACAGGTATGAGTGGACCCAGAGAATGCCACGTAAACATTCACCAGATCATAAAGCTGCCCCCACCAGCTTGTGTTCTTTCAGAAATGGTTGAAGAGTGTTTGTCTCCGATGTTTCTCGCCTTATATCCCAACGTCCATCCGTTCGATGAAACAGAAAACATAACTCATCGGAGAAGGCAATCCTTTGCCAATCAGCGGAGGTCCAATTCCGATATTGCAGTGCAAATGAAAGCCTTTTCTGCCAATACACCTTCGTTAGCATAGGTGCAGTGACCATCCGTCTGCATCGAATCCCCATACGCAGCAGGGTTTCGCTGAACTGTCGTTTTAGACACACTTCCGGTAGCCCCTTGGTTCATTCGACCAGTGAGTTGCTTTACTGTAGCGTGTCGATTGGCCCTCACTGTAGCGTGTGATTGGCCGACGTTCACCTTTCACATCAACGTGGCGCTTCGCAGTTTTCAGGTCGCTTATAGGCAATAGTGCCGTTTCTCCAATCACGATACACTTTAACCACAGCAGCACGCGAACAGTTCACAAACTGCGCTGTTTCAGAAATACTGCCACCCTTGGCTCGGAAGCCGATAATAATCCTTTTATGCAAATCTGATAAATCGCTCCTTTTATCCATGACAGCAACGAGCGATATGTTTTCAGAATGCCTACAGCACATCTTATATACCTTCCAAGCCAGCTCACGACACATGCCTTTCTTTTATTGGCTATGCGCTGTTGACGTCAAAAGTAGGAGGTGGTCACAATAATGTGCCTGGACTGTGTATCTTAATATTCTCAATCACCTTAAATCTTAATATTTTAATCGTCTTACATCTTAATTTTCTTAATCATCTTACATCTTAATATGGTTAATATATCTTAATATTCTCCCTCATATTATGTCTTAATATTCTTAATTACCTTATGTCTTGATATCCTTAATTATCTTATTTCTTAATATCCTTAAACATCTTATAGCGTAATATCCTTTATCATCTTATATTTTAATATTCTCAATCATCTTATGGAAAATCTTGTATATCCTTTAATATGTTGTATATCCTTTGCAAAGAGTACTTCATCTTTCTGTGTGATATTTTCTTTCTCTGTCTCTTTATTTTATATTATTTCACCGTCTCTTTATTTTACCAAGGAACTGCAAAAGTGAAGGACACAAAAATCGCAATTTTTTTAAGCTGGTTTGTAAGGAAATAAAAAAACAAAAACAGCTTAAAGCGAACAATGCTACAATATTATTCACGGAGACGGATAGAAGGAATTATCACATTCAACACGTTTTCCTTTTTTTTATATGAGTCACCACTTCATTTTCATTCTCCTTCTGAGACACTTACAAAGACGCTATTTGTTTTTATCAGTAAATTTATTTTTTGGTTCGAAGATACATTAATGGAAGAAGATGGTTTCCAGTTAGTTAAGTATTCATCTTCCTTTTAAAGTGATGTCATTTCAAGCGATTTGAGCTGCTGCAACGTTTTTGTTCTCTCTGTTGTTTTTTGCTCCTCCTTTTTTTAATTGGTTTTAGCATGTACAAAATGCTGTTTAGTTTCTTGTACATCGTTTTCTACAGAGCAAAATATTTCTGGTGTCAAAAACGAGAAAGAATTTGCATGTTCAAATTAGGTATGATAAATAGAAGAGGAAACATTGTTGACAGAATATCTATAATGAACTTCGGAAGAAAGTGAAATTCGTTTTATTTTCCTAGGTTCTTCATAACCAGGCTGATTTTCTTTGATCGACCTTCAAAAATTTGAGCGATATAATGCACTTCTTGCTTTAAAATAATAACCATTAGAATGTCTTAAATCAGTGGTTCTCAATCTTTTTCGATTCTCGGCGCCCTTGCTGAATCCAGGTTTTCCCAAGGCGTCTTACGTCAAATCCTAACAAGTATACTTTGCCTATGTCGAATTCTAACAAGTACACTTAGGTAAAAATAAATAAATCACGTATTGAAGATCACAAAATAATGTAATTGAAAAAATTCAACTAATTATAATTAGTCGGATGGATAAGCCTGTTCATCACCGCACATTTTCTCAAATCTTGGAATCAAATTGGACACAGCCACCCTCATTTCCTTCTCCACATTGATTTTCGCGCGATACTTAGTTTTTATCACAGCGACCGATGTGATAAAAAACTAAGTAAATGGATAGGTTTTTACTAAATAGTAAAAACCGATCCATTTCTAAAAATATATACGAGAAGAAAAACTTCAAAAACTTCACTAAATCACAACAATATTCAGTTGATACGCCGAAAGCTTACAAACGCCGAAACTCAGCGACAGAGCATCAACATAACAGACTGCTAACCGCCAAATGAGTCACAAATGACAACGGATGAGCATATTTAAAAGATCTGGTGACCTTCTTGAAGAATCTGGACTGAGAGTCTCATTTCTAGACGCTCGGAGAACGAGGGAGGAATGTTTATCAGAAGCACGGAGGCTGGTGCGAAAGCTCAGGTTACTTCCGGTAGCGGTCGCGCGGAACACGCACGTGCGCCCGTCGGGCTGCAATCATGTGGGGGGGGGAGCTCACGCTTGTGTTAACATTATTGTACAGCGCCATCTAATAACCATTTGTAGAGGCTTTTGCAAAGAGTTATTACTAAGTGAGTTACTAGTTTGCACTAGGTCAGCTAGGTGTCGCTATGTCGCGTCCTATCACATTGAATTGAAAATGGAAATTAAATTATGAAAATTTTGGAATAATTAGCGGACCCCTGGGAGGAAGCCGCGGCTCTCTAGGGCGCTGCGGCGCACTTTTTGGGAACCATTGCCTTAAATAATCTTTTCATCTCAACGTTAAAATTTGGAATTACTTACTTAAAAAAATGTTGAATTTAAATTACTGTATTTATAGTATTAATACAAGAAAGAAACTTGAACGACAGAAGCTCAGAAAAAGTGTTGACATGACAAATCTTGGAAAACGCCGTATAACGTTCAAATTGAAACTTTGAAACCTGTCCACACTAGAATGTCTAATAACAGAAGAAGTAAGCATCTCTGACTTAGCAGGAATATCATTACCAAGGTATGAAAAATAGTAAAAATATACTAGTAGTCCGATTTAGGTGTAATAATATATAAAATGAGCGTTTCCAAGCTTCCGCCCTTCAACCAGATTGCTTTTTCAGGGAAAATAGACAGAAACTGCTCGAGGTGGTAGCATCTCATGTTTGTAATGTTTTACCTTCACGGCGTTGTTTGTGCTGTTCTGTTTCTAATTGTGTACTATTGTTTCGCCTGTGTTATCCTGTAAATCATGCCCAGCCAATGTCATGTGACACGATGTGTTTCTCTCTGTCACTTCTGCAATTTTTATTCAATAAGCTTTGCTTGCAGCATTTGTTATTCATCCCCATTGTCATTGCAGTGTATATACCATCATGTTTTAACAGTTTTGTATTATTTCCCAGTGAGACGCCCAATACTGTACGTCTCCCTCTTATGTTTCCTTATCATAAATAATAATAAAGCGATTTTGAAACCTTCTCCAATTATAGAGTTAAAGCTGTCTGAAAATTTTAAATGCGTTCCACATTGCTCGAAGAATGGCAAAAAGACATTATTAACGAGGAACTGTGCACCAACTATGTAGCAAATAGTAAAACTATACTAGTAATCCGATTTATTGGCGTGATAATATATAAATAAGCGTTTCCAAGCTTTCGCACATCAACCAGGACCTTTTTCAACAAAAAAACCAAAAGAAGGCCCTACGCCGTACTAATACACTGAAGAGCAATTGAATTAGAGCTACCTATCTAGTAACGTATAGCACCACCTTTCGTCCTGATGACGGCGGCGATTCGTCTCGGCATGGACTCGACAAGACACCGGAAGCGTTGGGAAGCCATAGGGATCCACGACCACTGAACAAGCTCCCACAGTTCACGAAGATTTGATGGAGGGGGTCAGAGCCTCGAACATCTCTCTCGATGGCATCCCAGATGTGCTCGATTGGATTGAGATCAGGTGACCTAGCTGGCCAAGGAAGCGAGGTAACGTCGGTGGAGTGTTCATCCAACCATTCGGATACAATTCGGGAGCGATAGCACGGTGCATTGTCTTTTTGCAGGATGAGGTCTCCAGTGGGATGTTGAAGATGCACAAACGGGAGCAAATGGTCGTCCAGGATATCCCGGTAACGTTGACCTGTGAGGGACGATGTCACACTTACCAGGGGTCCCATTTCAGTTCACGTAAACAGTCCCCAGACGAGAACGCCACCCCCACCAGCTTGAAGAGTACCCTGCTGGCAAGAAGGATTCATCGCTTCATGTGGTTTGCGCATTACTCGTATCCTGCCATCCGCATGTACCAACGTGAATCTCGACTCATCAGTCCAGGCAACATTTTTCCACATGTCTAGGGTCCAGTGGCGATGTTCCTGCGCCCACGCTAATTGTTGCACCCTGTGATGTGCGGTCAGCAGCGGTACCCTCGTGGGACGATTACTTCTGTACCCCATAGCGAGGAGATGGTTCTGGATGGTGTGGCTGCTTACACGTTTTTGTGCATCAGCGTTAAATTGCCGAGTGATTTCTTGCACTGTGACCCGTCTATTCGCTGTTACAATGCGAGCTAGCCGACGATGACCCCGCTCATCCACACGCTGTTGTCCACGGCAGTTGGCCCTCGCAGTGATGGTTTTACCGGATTCGATGTACTCACGTTGCACCCGTGACACAGTGGCTCGTGAAAATCCCAGTGCCTGCACGACTTCCGAGATGGAGTGACCCATTCGTCGGGCCCAGACAATTTGCCAGCGATCAAATGCGCTTAGATCCTTCGTCTTACTCATACTGCGTCCGACTCTTACTGATTCCTGTCGCATCACTCCTTATATTGTCGGATCGCTGCATACGTCATGTCGTTTCGGTTTACAGGGCCACCCACAGCGCTACATTTGCATAACGCCAGCTGTCTCTAATTCATATGCTCTTCAGTGTAAATCGTTGTGTCCTAAACCAATGTGTTTTAGTTTCGTTGCCACCCCCTGTAGCTATTTTACCCCAATACTGTCCACATTTCAGTCGGGTGATCAACATTGTCAAGTGTTTACAATAATTTTTAATCCCTTGTTGCTTTCTGTCTTTGGAATCAGTCGTCAAGAATTTACGAGTTCACACGACACTGTACAAAATAGCGCAAACAAAAATACATTCTGATCAAATGGTAAACATTAAAATATGGATTGATATTCAAGTTGGAACTGAAGAATAGATTCTCTGCTTTAGAAGGCCTAACATTGGAACAAGTGGATATTTCTGAAGTTAACAGAAAAGTAACCAAAGCTCTTATGGAAACAGCAACAAAATTAGCTGGGTCTAAGAACAAGTTGCATGTGAACAAATTATCAGGAAAAACCAAAATGTTGATGGAAAAAAGAAGAGTGATGAGGACAACTAAAGAAGATGTGACTTCCAAAGTGGAATATATAGAGCTATGCAAGACAGTACGAAAAAGTATCACTGAAGACGTAAGGAAATTCAACTGTGAACTAGTGAGGAAAGCAATTGAAAACAACCAAAGCGGTTTAAGCCTAAAGATAGCAAAGGGACATCTCAGTAAGGGAAGAAAACAGATTATGGCACTGAGAAAAGAAGATGGTTCTGTAACAAGAAATAGAGGCGAAATTTTGAAAAGAGTGAAAGATTTCTACTCCAAGTTATATGAAAGGGATGATACATGTACTCCAGACATCATGGAAGGTACCAGTACCAGAGTTATTCCAGTCCTCCCAGCAGAAGTTGCACATGCAATCAAGAACATGAAGCTGGGAAAAGCTCCAGGAGAAGATGGAATTACTGTAGACATCATACAAGAAGCAAGTGGAGAAATCGAAACAGTACTCGCACAAATTTTCACTCGATACCTTAATGAAGGGAAGATTCCTGAGGATTGGAACAACGCTATAATGATCCTGCTACATAAAAATGGTGACATTGTGGATCTCAGGAACTACAGACTTATGAGCCTCCTATCAGTGGTTTATAAAATCTTCACTAAAGTTCTTTCACACCGTTTGAAGGTAACACTGGATATGGCTCAACCGAGAGAATAAGCTGGATTCAGGAGTGGCTACAGCACAATAGATCATATCCACGTACTGAGAGAACTAATTGAAAGAGCGAGGGAATATGAACTTCCATTATGCATGGCTTTTATCGATCATGAAAAAGCCTTCGATTCGGTGAAACCATCAGCAGTTACAATGGCTCTGAAAACCTGCGGTATTGAAGATGCATACATTAATATTATTAATAACATCTATGAAAATGCAAGTGCAAAGATTCGGCTGTTTGAAGATACAACACTCACAAAAATTGGAAATTTCAATCACTGAACTGGGAAAACAAAGGGATAAAGATTAATGGAGATTATCTAACACACCTTCGTTTTGCTGATGACATAGTCATTTTTGCAACTACCCCATCAGAGCTGCAGAGTATGATCCAAGAACTTGCTGACAAGAGTAAAGAAGTGGGATTAAAAATGAACTTTCAGAAGACAAAGGTGATGTTCAATGCTTTTACAAGAAATGAAGATTTATCGATTGATGGAGAAAAGCTGGAGATAACAGACACGTACGTTTATCTTGGACAGCAGATATGAAGTGAGGGTCACATTGATGAAAAAATTAATCGGCGTACAAAACTTGCCTGGAGAGCTTTTGGAAGAAACAGCATAATTTTCAAGAGCAATATGCCATTATGTCTTAAAAGAAAAGTGTTTTGATCAATGCATTCTTCCAGTGCTTACGTATGGTGCAGAGACGTGGACCTTAACTAAAAGAGACATACAATGGCTGCAGACAACTCAAAGCAGCATGGAGAGGTGCATGCATGGGGTAACCAGGAGGGATAAGAAGAGGAACTCGTGGATCTGAAAAATGACAAGAGTGGAAGACATCATGATCAGAGTTAAATATCTGAAATGGCAATAAGCTGGGCATACTGCCTGAAGGACAGACCATCGATGGACAGCCGAAATTTTAGATTGGATTCCAAGGGACAGGAAAAGACCCAGAAGAAGACCACATGGGAGATGGGTGGATGAAATTCGAAAGTATGCGGGAGTGACATGGAGGAGACTGGCACAAGACAGACCGTTGTGGAGGAAACTTGGGGAGACCTTCGTCCAACAGTGGATTGATAATGGTTGACAATGATGATGATGATGATGATGATTTTAACACGAACGGAGTTTCAGAATCTTACAGCGCCCCTGTCAGGGAAGTGACACATTTCTCGGCTGCTCACATGTGGTATAGGATTAGAAAAGTTGCCCGCTGTACGGAACTTAAAAGAGACAGCCATCACAAGGAAACCACTCCAGCAAGCTGGCATGCAATGTCGCTAAGGGACTACCAGAGTTTTGCACGGCTTACTGAGGAATGGAAACACACACGTCGCAAACAATATCTGCACTGCTTCATTATCCAGTAAGATTGCGTGATACATTACACGCTTTACTGCTCGTAATGCCTTCCACGCTGTTTTCAAAAGACGTATTTGTTTCCTAACCTTTCTAAATCTCTGCATTTTGCGTCTAACCTTTGGCCTTGAATAAGCCTCACACCGGAGAGCGAAGGCTTGGCAATTTTTATTAGGTGTAGAAATAAGTTTTAAAGCGTTTTTTTTGTGTGTGTGTGACGTATACCGATAATTTACATATCGACATTCCCCTGTGTTGTTGTCATGTGACCGCAACCATGGTCCAGAGTATAAAATGTGACACAGAAGTTTGCCCATCAGTCAAACGCACTTCCGCATCGGTAGGTGAAAGATGGCAAGCGATACTGCATTTATTCGACACTGCATTTGTTACGAATTCCATCAAGGAAAAAGTGCTGCAAAAGCATGTGCATCGATTTGTTCTGTTCTGGAGGAGAATATTGTATCGAAAAGCGCGTGTGAGTTTTAGTTTAGACGGTTTAAAGCAGGTGATTTTGATGCTATCGATCGAAACATTAGCGGCACCTCGCAGAAATTTGCACATAAGGAACTGCAAGCATTGCTCAGAACTAGTGGTGTTGGATTTATAATAAACAAGAAACTGAAGGATAAAGTTGTAGAAGTTGAAAGTTCCTCTGACAGAGCTGCACGGCTTGTTATCCAACTCTCGAAAAGATACCAGGCTCAGATTATTCAAACTTATGCACCCACCACAAGTCATCCTGAAGAAGAAATTGAAGAATTTTATGAGGAAATTTGTCATCTAAATAATAAAGGTAAGCAGCACTTGAAAATAATTATGGGAGATTTCAATGCAAAAATAGGGCAACGGCAACAGAATGAAACTTCAGTAGGTAAATTCGGTCACGGCAACAGAAACCAGCGTGGAAATACTCTCGTTGAGTTTGCAGAGGCAGAAGGGTTTTTCATCTTGAACTCCTTCTTCAAGAAAAAGCCACACAGGAAATGGACATGGAGACATCCAAATGGGACGACAAGTGAAATTGATTTTATTATGTGTAACAAAAATTCGTCATAGAAGACTGCAGTGTGCTAAACAAGTTCAACACAGGTAGTGACCATAGATTGGTGAGATGTAAGATGCACCTCAACACTAAACTTGAACGTGGCAAGCTCATAAGACAAACAAAATCTATTGACATAACCAACCTTAAAAAACACCATAATGCCTTCAAGTTGGAACTGAAGAACAGGTTCTCTGCTTTAGAAGGCCTAACATCGGAAGAAGTGGACATCTCTGAAGTTAACAGAAAAGTAACCGAAGCTCTTATGGAAACAGCAACAAGATTAGCTGGGTCTAAGAACAAGTTGCATGTAAATAAATTATCAGGAAAAACGAAAATGTTGATGCAAAAAAGAAGAGAGATGAGGACAACTAAAGAAGATGTGACTTCCAAAGTGGAATATATAGAGCTATGCAAGACAGTACGAAAAAGTATCACTGAAGACGTAAGAAAATTCAACTGTGAACTAGTGAGGAAAGCAATTGAAAACAACCAAAGCCTAAAGATAGCAAAGGGACATCTCAGTAAGGGAAGAAAACAGATTATGGCACTGAGAAAAGAAGATGGTTCTGTAACAAGAAATAGAGGCGAAATTTTGACAAGAGTGAAAGATTTCTACTCCAAATTATATGAAAGGGATGATACATGCACTCCAGACATCATGAAAGATACCAGTACTCAGAGTTCCTCCAGTCCTTCCAGCAGAAGTTGCACATGCAATCAAGAACATGAAGCGGGGAAAAGCTCCAGGAGAAGATGGTATTACTGTAGACATCATACAAGAAGCAAGTGGAGAAATCGAAACAGTACTCGCCCAAATTTTCACTCGATGCCTTAATGAAGGAAAGATTCCTGAGGACTGGAACACCGCTACAATGATCCTGCTACATAAGAAAGGTGACATTGAGGATCTCGGAAACTACAGACCTATCAGCCTCCTATCAGTAGTTTATAAAATCTTCACTAAAGTTCTTTCACACCGCTTGAAGGTAACACTGGACATGGCTCAACCGAGAGAACAAGCTGGATTCAGGAGTGGCTACAGCACAATAGATCATATCCATGTGCTGAGAGAACTAATTGAAAGAGCGAGGGAATATGAACTTCCATTGTGCATGGCTTTTATCGATTATGAAAAAGCCTTTGATTCGGTGAAACCATCAGCAGTTACAATGGCTCTGAAAACCTGCGGCATTGAAGATGCATACATTAATATTATTAATAACATCTATGAAAATGCAAGTGCAAAGATTAGGCTGTTTGAAAATACAACACATAAAAATTGGAAAGGGAGTGAGACAAGGTGACACCATATCTCCGAAGCTCTTTAATGCCACATTGGAGGGTGTTTTTCAGTCACTGAGCTGGGAAAACAAGGGGATAAAGATTAATGGAGATTATCTAACCCACCTTCGTTTTGCTGATGACATAGTCATTTTTGCAACTAGCCCATCAGAGCTGCAGAGTATGATCCAGGAACTTGCTGACAAGAGTAAAGAAGTGGGATTAAAAATGAACTTTCAGAAGACAAAAGTGATGTTCAATGCTTTTACAAGAAATGAAGATTTATCGATTGATGGAGAAAAGCTGGAGATAACAGACACGTACGTTTATCTTGGACAGCAGATATCAAGTGAGGGTCACATTGATGAAGAAACGTTAATCGGCGTACAAAACTTGCCTGGAGAGCTTTTGGAAGCAAACGCATAATTTTCAAGAGCGTATGGTCCCGATTATAGCCTCTTCAAAAGAAAAGTGTTCTGATCGAATGCAACATCCTTTGCTTTATGGTGCAGAGACGTGCTGTAACTAAAAGGTTCCTGCAGACAACTATAGCATGGACGAAATGCAAAAGATGGGTCGTGGATCGACTTAATCGCGTCACATGACGAAGTATTCTTCTGGCTGGAATACTGCCAGTCAAGGACAGACATCGATGGACAGCCGATGTCATAGATAAGGGACGGCGCCACATGATTCGTAAAGGTATTGTTGTTATTTCTGAAAGTATGCAGGGGTGACATGGAGGAGACTGGCACAAGACAGACCGTTGTGGAGGAAACTTGGGGAGACCTTCGTCCAGCAGTGGATTGATAATGGTTGACAATGATGATTCCATATTACACCACTAAATAAATGGATTTATACTACCCTTTTTATACTTGCACAGTTTGGTATATACGATTTAATTCATATCGGTGCTGCTGCATTGTCCAATATGATCTTTCCTGGGTCGCCCATGGAGACTGTTCAGAAGGCTTTAGCCCCCTCCAGGAGCATTATTTCGCTGCCCTCTTCGTTCATAAAACTGAACAAACTTAATGCCGAGTGAAAGAAAACAAAATGTACCCAAACACATATTTAAAAAAAAGATCAGCATGTACTTATTCCTAATTTACGGTCCGTACTCTTTCAAATAGCCTTTTTGTCGTTATTCTTTCTCCGAGTGTTGGTACTTATTGTTGTGGTGCCTTTACTCAAAATGAAAAAAAAAAAAAAGAAGAAGAAGAAGAAAGCTGTAAAATCTAAACTAGGGGGGAGTGCGGTTCACGATGTAGGTGTTTGTTTCGGCAGGTTTGAAAATTTTATCTGTTAAAACGCATTTAACACACTTCTGATCCTGAATCGCGATTCCCTGACTATGAGGTATGATTAGTCTACTTATTATGTTTTGTAGAATGACATGCGTCTTAATACACTTTTTTGCAAAATAAACTATAATACTTGAACAAATATTAAAAAAAATTATAATTGGAGAAAAATTTGTAGCATCAAAAGAAACGAAACTTCCTTTTTCATTCTAGCCTGAATTTATTCACATTTGGCTCGGCAACATAAAATGTTTCCGGGGGGGCGGATGGTCGCGCCATCCCCGGATGTATGCCTGAAAAAATACTGCTTGTGAAAACACAAGTTTGTCCGCTACGGGCATCGAATCCGTGTTCCCTCACTCCGGAGTAAGTTGCTCTCCCAACTGAACTACGCGGAAAGAATGTCTCGCTACCGATTTGTCGTCTTGACGCATGTTTTGACCTCTGTGATACATCACATCCTGCATTTCCGTATAATTCAGAAAAGGCCATTAGACACTGCCACACGGCATGTGTTTTGTGCAATCCTGTTGCATTTCAAAGACGCTGGCCTTAGTTCTCTAGAAGAATAAAATAAATTTTTTATGATATGATCAACTTTGGTGTATCCTTTTTGTAGTACTTTGTATTGGTAGAAAACTAGATCATTAATTTTAATTATAGCGGGTACGTTTGTGTCACGCGCAATAAAGTGCAATAATTGCGGTTTTTAGAAAAATGCCTGTAGGTTCCAAAGAATTTAAATGATTAAAACACCGTAAAAACTAGTTAATAATACGAATTTTAAAATTTCAGTAATGGAAAACTAATAGATTTTCTCGAAAAAGGTCCTTGAAGATATTTGTTGCGGGAGGGGGGGGGGGGGAGGCGAGTTTTTACGGTACGCCACTGAATAAAAGGGAAAACCTCAAATCAAATAAAATTACACCATATTCTCACAGCCAAAATATTTTACTGTAAGCGTCATCCGTGATTTCTGAGATACAATAGAGTGAAAAGTAGGGGGGGATTATTGATGATATATGGTTTAGTACTGTACATCTAAAATACAAAATATTTCAAGATCTTCAAGAATTGATCTTCACTTCCAGTTTTAGTTATAAATTTTCTCTTAATAATAATAATAATAATAATTTGCTATCGTTTTGTTCTCTGCTTCGATTGAAATCGAGCGCCCCATCTGATACACGCTGGGCTCCTGTATTTCCCCTCTTGCCCATGAAGGACAAGCAGAGGCTCTCCAAACTTTTTACGAATTCTCATTTCCGTGAGCCAGATTTTCGCCAATTTCCAAAAATTTTATTAAATGCCCAAAGAAAAATAATGGGATAACAAAACTATCTCTAGCCAAACCATTATACCTGTATCTTCTGCCGCCCTGTACAATACAAGTTATCTGTCATAAACTACTTCATACGCAGAGCTGATACACATTCATCTTCCTACAGTTCACGTCAACTTGAAATAACTAAAATTAAATCAACAGCTCTGCACATGGAAAAAATACATTACGAAATACGCCTGTCAATTTGATCAACCCTACATAGACTCATTGTCAAGAACAGATTTGTGGGCTCAGTGGACCACTGCCCAATAGTCACTACAACGCTTAAAAACATTTGTAAGAAACATAAATTAGGGTTTGGTCTGAAAACCTCTAACCTCGTGTCTTTAATTAAAAAAGACCGCGATAAAGTACCTACAAACAGCAAATATGGCGTATATTGTACAATGTATAAATATGAAGGCAGCAGACCACAGATAACGATACTGTTTACTACGACTCTACACATAGGACTTTGGGTGTCAGAGTGAACATATAAATATGAAGTTCAGAGTGACGCTGTTTCAACAGCTTTATCAAGACTTTCAAATGAAGGAACTAACTCACTGCCCACTCTGGAATGATACTTATTTATTAATTACTCACAATTTAAAATTCGCAAATCTGTTTGCTGTAAGTCTGTACATTTATTGTAATCAAGGATCCTGCTGCAACGATGACATCCCTTACAACATTCCGTTACCATGGAAACAACTATTTCAGACCGATGTTTATGGACACAAGACATTACCCATCCACCCAAACAAACTAAATGGGTTCTTCCAATAACCCACACATTTCTGCGCCTGCTTCATATGTTAAACGTCATGAACTTCAGCGATAGTTTTCTCAAGGAACCGCATTGTTACTGTGTTAGTTTCGACCTTTAACTGAAGATGAACCACATGGTGATTTCGAAAGATCTTGTATATTAATACATATTTTAATTAAGTTTTAATTGAATCACATGTTTTTAGTACTTACAACTTCTTGCGATCTTTGATCGGGCAAAGACGGCTCTCACATTAATATTGTGACGAAATATTTCTCTGGAAAAATAAATAGCACCGAGATTACTCTAAACATGATAAAAGTTACATTACGCTCTTTGAGAATATGATTTTTATAACAGGGCATTCCTTACAGACGGGTTCGCTGCAAAAGAACTAAATTAACGTTTTTCCTTTTCTGGGGAGATTGGGCAGATCACTGAAAGGGATTGAAATAGTCGGGAAATCGCTTTGACCGTATTTGTGTAATCGAAATTCCAGTGAAATGCGAGATCTTCTATTTCTTCTCTCTTTGGACAAAAAGTAAAAGGAAAGGAAAAAGTCTCATCTTGTGCAAAGGACGCACTTTTTCCGCCTGATATTATCTTCCTTCGATGAATTAGCTGCTGCTCTGTTTGTAATCTTCGGTTTGTGAGACACCCGATAAAAGAAGCCTATTTACTCTCGTCCCCCGTCGTTCGGATTCAGTCTCCCCCTCCTCAGCTGAATCGCAGAACTGGGTTTACTCATGGACTCTAACAATAAACACTGTAATTAAGTAAGTGTTTTATTTTCTCCTCATGGCCCCCTTTTTCTTTACTCTCGCTCTTTTGCCAGTCTCTACATCCGGGGGAGGACGGCATTCCTGCAACTTCCGCCTTGGTGTGACGCGGGGTGTGTTTGTGGGCCAGAGGTGGGAAGGTGACCGATTATTGGCATGTCCGGAACAAAAAGTCAATTTCCCTCACCTTCAAGCATGGATAATGAATGCTGCCTATCACACACATGGTATGTCCTGTTTATCAGAAGCAGAGTACGTAATTGCTAAAACAGGAAGCATCCAATCAAAATGTGATAAAAAAAAAAAAAAAAAAGTAAGAGAGGGACAAAAATGCTCAGAAAAGAACTCGGTTAAACTTTGGTTTGTGGAAGTTATGATATGGAAAATTTTACCTTCATGTTTTAAAGATGGCACTTAAACAGGATTATAGCGGACCTGGACGGACTTATCTTATTGTGCCCCCTTAACCTACGATGATAACTGAGATATAAGTAGCTATCATTAAGGATGTGCTGATAACCATTAATAGATTATTAGCATCTGTCGGTAATCCGTATCCGTAACAAACAAACGCTTTTTATTATTATTTTTTAGAACATACTAATATTTTTAGTAGATTAGAATGAAAGATTAAGAAAAATGTTGGGAAGATTAATAATCACTAGTGATATTAATACCTCTGCTGCTTAATTGTGTATTACCACATGTAGTAATCAGTTCGGATAGATTACAAATGTACGAAAGAGTGTCCACGAAAAAAATGTCCACAGCAAAAAACGCCTACACAAAAATTGCCCACAGAAAAAATGCCCACTTCTCGAAAATAAGAAAAAATGTCCACATCTTGAAAATAGGAAAATGCGCCTACTGTTGACTGATGTTTTCTTACGTCTGCTAGAAAAATAATGTCTTTCTTAATTTCATGAAGAAATAATTTCATGAAATTATGAAAGACAACAATCTCTTTTTTTTTAATCGCTTTAAAAAACACTGAAAAAATACTTACCGAGTTAAAAAATAAAATATATTTTTTTAATTAAATCCAAATACTAATACTAATTTACTAAAAATGTAAATTTATTCCTAAATTTATTATTAAGTACTAAATTCATTTCATCATTGTCAACCATTATCTATCCACTGCTGGACGAAGGTCTCTCCAAGCGTCTTCCACAACGGTTTTACTAAAGTAAAACTCACTTGTCTTATACTTTTGAGGGAACTCTTATACTTTTGAGATTCAAGGACTCCTAAGAGTACTTTTCTCTTGTTCACTTTGCTGTTCAATTAATAGCCTTTGTATGTATAATTTATTATGATGTAATATTGTTATGTAACAACATAAATAAATAAGTAAAAAAAAAAATAATTTGAACTAAGCAATCGACATAAACACTTGAGAACATTTCCCGTGCTCAACCATATAACGTTAGCTAACATTACAAGGACATCGTAATTTGTTCCCAAAATGGCAGAAGAAGCTCATTGTTCGAAGAAACATATGCATATGGCTCATCCATGAACAGTAACTACGCCTAAGGCAATTCTTTTTAGTGAGTGGCGCATGACAAAGAAAACAACTTTAACTAAGCTTTCCATCTGAATTTTAGACACGTGGTAAATCCAAAAGAATTCTCACCTCATAAACAAATCAAGGTTAGTAAGAGGGGTGAGGGTGCATCCAAAGTCTGTTCCTAGTAATGTATTTTGAAAATGCCAATTCATAAACCCACAACTTTCAGTGTCCAAAAGGGGGAAATAGTTACTGACTCTCGATCAGAGGCGTAACTAACCCGGGCGCAGCTCAAGAGAGGGCGCAGAAGTCCCCTGCTTACAATCTGATCGAAATTGGAAATGAAATTGTTGCACCAATTTTTTGTACAGTTGTTTTTAAGCCATACTTTGTCATTAGTCTATGTACAGAATTTTCTCATGATGTTTCACCAGCTCCAGTATCCGTGGTAGCTTAAAATTCACATTTCTTCCTCAAAATGTTTAGGCGATGTTAAAATTGCTTACATTCAGAACTTAAAGAGCGGTTACATAGTCCGCTGCAAAGTGAGGATGTCGTTCACATTGTTGAAGCTCCTCTGGGGAAAATTCAATTGTTGCTAGACTGTGAGCCACGACTATTAGCTAAATTCTGTCCGTTTTATGTGGTACCGAAGGTCTGAGCTATTATGCAAAAGTTTCCGCCGTTTTAAGAAGAAAGGAGACAGGAACAATCAAGAAACCAGTACACATTTGTTCAACGAAATATTGGCCGTTAGTATCAATGACCTTTTGCCGTTTTTCAGGCAACAAATGAATGCCTCTGTGATAAAAAGGACTCTGGCTTTGAGCTGAAGAACGCAGGGACGAAATTTTCCACCTCTGGAACTGTGGTGAACCGCTATTGGGCTAGGGCATGCTGCATAGAACGAAACAGATGAAAGTCTCAGAGTACAATGTCCGGGGGAGTAAGCCAAGTGCGGTAAAACCTCCCAGTGTAACTGTTCAAGGGTTGATTTCGTGGTAGTACCGACATTTGGTCTGACATTATCGTGTAACAGGACGACTGGGCGGCGTCCTTTACCTGTCCATGGGCGTTTTTGCTCCATTGCGACGTTCAGTTTCATAAAGTGATCGCTATATCGTTGTGCAGTGATTGTTTGGCCCGGTTTCAACAGTTTGAAGTACAGCACTCCATGCATATCCCCCCCCCCACACACACACACAACAGCACCTTTTCCCCGTGGATTTCCTGTTTTGCAGTGGATGGATGTTGATGGCTGGCCTGGGTCAACCCAGGATCGCTTGCGTACGGGGTTGTCTCAATGGACCCATTTTTCATCCCCGGTGACAACCTTCCACAAGAAATTCTTCCCTTGTAACCTCTTCAGCAACGACATGCAGACGCCCAATCGTTGACCAATATTACGCTCCGTTAAACTGTGCGCAACCTACTTACGGATCTCCTAGATCTTCCCCAAGGCCTGTAGACGCCGTACCACCGTCGATTGAGCCACTTTCAAACGTTTCGCCAGCTGCGTGGTCGATTGTGTGGCATTCTCTTGCAACAGCGATTCCAGCTCCTCGTCTGCGAGTTCCTGCGGTCTACCTGCACGTGGCTTATCTTCCAAGCTTAAATCACTTTTCTTAAACTTGGTAAACCATTCTCTACACATCCGCTCACTCATAACCGTTTCTCAATACGCCTGACATATTGAACCGTATGCTTTATTCGCACTTTTCCCTAAATTAAACATGAATAACAAACAGTACCTCAAATAAACTTTATCGACCGCCATGCTTGGTTTCATGTATTATAAACTGACAGCACGGGTCGCCGGCCGGTTAGACCCATACAGCGCCTGCTAGAGGGGGCGGTGGAAACTTTTGCATACTCCTATTAAAAAGCAATTGAGAATCTCACCACCCTCTTCCGTATGTTAAAATCCTAAATAGCGTCCTCATGCCCAGTTCGGCTTAACTTTCCAGAACATCCTTAATGAAAGGATAAGCGAAATGCACGAAATCCTTCTCTGAGGGGTTCCCTTCCTATTTCCTAACTTCTTCCGCAGTAATCAAAGAGGGCAAAGAGCAGTTTCAGTTTGGAATAAGAAACGACTCCTCACTCTATAGTACCATATCTACTGTACACAGCCCAATAAAGATGCTTAAGCATTAGGTTATTAAACTGCAATGAAAATATCAAACTGGAAAATCTAAAAGGCTTCGTCGCCCCGACAATAAGAAGCTCCTATCGGAAGGAAACTGAGCCAAACTTAAACAACTGAAAGCACGCACTTGAAGAAGTACGTTTGTTGTTTTGCTGCTTAATAAATATTGTAAGCTCTTATATCATTGCGATTTCTCTTCTTAATTAAACTAGACGGTAGAATACTTCATTAAACTAGACGGTTGTTTTAATTTCCTACTAAGCGATGAAGAATCCACGCTGAATTTGTGTGCATCAAATGGTCCCCTACCCTTTTACAACATTTGATAAGATTCAGATCAGTTAATTTTCTGAAAATTCTGAGCACAAAGTCACAGTTTGATTGTGACTCCTTCGTAGAGATACGTTGGCGTGTGACGGAAAGTTTGTCGAGCAGTGCATATTTATGTATATAGATACTAAGGTACACTATCAAATCGGTAATGTAGTTACATAAGACAGAAAATATAAGACATATAAGACAATATTTTGTGGTTTGCCCCGTGCGCAAAAATGCCTTGTTACGCCTCTGCTCTCGAAAATATGATATTTTCATATGATTATTCCATATTTACGCACATTAAGATTTTTGTGTTTCTTCGAACAATAAGCTTCTCCTGCCATTTTGGGAACACACTATACGATGACCTTGTAATTCTAGATATTACAAGGACATCGCCCCTCCAGTAATTTTACTGGAGGTGGAGTGCCCACCCAATACTTTTCGTTCTGTTTAATTAAACAATCGCTCTAACCTCATGATGGGCCAAGTTTCACCTCATGAGGACAAAGCGATTTATTTCCAAAAAATTAATAAATAACAAAATAAATAGAAGAACTTTCCCCATATTCAGCATTGTTAATTTGATAAGAAACTGGGTTACCAGCCCCGTATTGGGTTACCAGCCCCGTATTCTCGTGGTATGTTGCAAATGCTTAAAACAATTATCAAAAATAAAATAAATAAAATACAGAAACGTATAATCTCTAGGGCCTAATTATTTATGTACTTATTTTTGGCGCTTCTTGTTTTTTGTTTGAGTAACCCAACTAATTTCTCATATTTTTTACTAAACTTTGGAAATAAAATCTCTCTGGATATTTTTATAAAATCACAGGCTGAAGTTTTTTTTTAAACATATTAATAATCGGCAAAAGAGTATTTATATTTCTTAGTTCATTTGCTGATGAACAACTGCATTTTCTTACCTTTTTGCCCGCTTTTTTCTTCCTCCTGACAATGGAAGAGACATGACCCTCGCACGCCTGATCTCTTCACGCCTGACCCCCCCAATAATTTGGAGGACTTGGCGCCCCTATATGGTTGACTAGGAGAAACGTTCTGACTGATTTTGTCGATTGTTCAGCTGAAATTGAGATTTTATTTCATGAAGTTATAAAAAGACCGCCCCGTTGGCGCAGTGGTCTAAGCGCTGGCTTATGATCATTCGTTCGTGAAGAGTCCGGGTTCGAATCCCAGTGAGACATGAATGTTGTGTTTGTCCTACGGCACTTATAACGAAGTAAATTTCTCCGTCATTTCTGTCCACGCCAGGATTCGAACCCGGATCCCCTCATTCCTGAATAAGTCACTCTACCAATTGAGCTACGCCGACGTTTGTTCTGACTACTATCTACCTTTATGTCGTGTGCGTCCTGCTGGCAGGTACGTCACACACTGGATCTCTCTCTCCCTTCCCTGGAACCGGTGACCCTAAATTAGGGACGACGACTGCTTATAGTCCATCGAGTTGCTCACGGTGGTCGTTAAACCCATAATAAAAAAAGTTAAGAAAGACCTCATGTTTCTAACAGACGTAAGAAAACATCAGCCAACAGCTGGTGTATTTTTCTATTTTCGAGAAGTGGGTGTTTTTCCGTGGGCGTTTTTTCCGAGGGCGTTCTTTCTGTAGGCATATTCCCCTCACACCATCAATTACAGATACCATTTTTGATTTAGTCTCTATTGTCATGAGATGAAAGAGAACATGCCGCGACGCCAGTATTACCTTTTATTATTTTAGAAGTTAAACACAAGTTTTTCTTTTAATGATGACGTATGCTCATTTTTTCCTTAGTTTCCACCTCACTATATATGATTGCGCTTAAGGTGTTCTTTTCGGTTACATTTTTATTTTAGATTAATGTATGTAACTATCTTTTTTTTTTTTTTTTGGAAATGAAATTAAAAACAAAAGATATAGTGTTAGATTTGACAAAGTGTGGAAAGAAGATAATGTTAAGTGCATATATCACAAAAACATGTTGCTCAGGTTTGGTCGTCTATATATTTATTAGTTTACGTTAACTAAAAAATATCATCATTACTGATATTAAAACAAACACCATTACTTCTGTATTAGAAACAGAGAAACTTCAAGAAAAAGAGCAAAAAAACTAATTTAATGAGTGTACGATATAGGTTATAAAAAATTTAACTCTGTAGAAAAAACTGGCAAATTAATTGCGTTAAATTTAAGACTGTGTTTTACCTCGAGCTCATTTGAAACCCTAAGGCATTTCAAAATGCCAAAGACCGAAATGCTGTTTGAAACCCTGCTAATTATTATTGCCTCACTGATAGCGTCTTGAAAACGTCCTCAAGTTTTCCTATGCTGACTGATATGATGATGACAAAAAAAGACATTAACTGTTCTAAAATATAATAATCTTTCCTTAGAAAAGAATGATTTCTAAATTCTCCGTAACAACAACACCGCGTGTCGCAAGGCAAGCGCTGTGCGTGAATGGTTCAAGCATTATGTCCAAGCGTTTCATATCCTCCCTTGGTTTCCAAATTCTTCCAACTTGAATCCCATTGAACACTTCTGGGATGCAGGGGAACACAGTATTTGCGGGTCCCGACAAAAGATCATAAAAAGGTCAAAACAGTATTCTTTATCCAATTTTGTGGTTTTTTTCTGTCTAAATTCGGGTAAAGGAGACGGATTCTCAAATGAAGTACAATGGAATCTCTTTGGGATGCTGCTGGCGGGGAAATTAACCTCCCACTGACTTTGCCTTCATCTACCCCAAAGCAACGCTTAACAAATGCAGTTATACAATTTTCATGGCTTCTGCTTCTAAGCAAACGTTCTCTCCACACATTGAAACACGCAACGAGCAATATGTGATACATGTGTAATCAGTAACGGATTCAGCGAGGGGCAACTGGGGCGAACGCCCCCCCTCCTCCCCCAAGGTTTGCTTTTTAATTGGTTCCACCTAAATTCTCTGCCTTATGTTTCCAATGGTAAAACTTCTTTACATATTTTCTTCGCGATTAATGTATTCCCAAGGATGAAAATGTGCACATCGATAAAACTAACTTTAAGTTATAGCATGAGATACGTAATACTTGCTAAAATATATAACCATAATTTTATTAAAAATCAATCACTTTTCTTTGAGTAATGTTCAGACCTGTTAATACATGGCGCGACCTGTACATTGATGACGTCAGTAGACAAAAAAATGTTGGATTGCTTAGTTATAGTTATGTTTTAGCCAGTATTAAGTATCCCATGCTATAACTTAAAGTTAATTTCATCGACTTGCAAATTTTCATTCATGGGAAAACATTAATTGCGAAGAAACTATGTAGAGAAGTTTTACCATTGAAAACATAAGGCAGAGAATTAGGTGGCACCTCCTTAAATGACCAATATCTAAATAATTAATGCATTTATTTTTGTAAAATTGCACTAATATAAATCCACATGTTTTCGCAAAAGTAATTAAATTTTGCTGTAAATTTGGAGATAAAATTCTCTGTTCTAGCTTCAACAGAAAAAAATACAAAAAAAAAAAAAAAAAAAAGGCAAGAGGTTCCAAACGATGAGAGAGGAAGTCAAATGAGATTTCGAAAAGCGATGGGTTTGAGCTTTGTTCTGTTTTTTTTTTTTTTTAATATAGTGTGCAGGGAAAGTCACCGTGCGAAGTCACGTGTATGCGAGACAGTGTGGGTGACAGAGCGAATTATGTACCTTGATTAGGCCGTAAACAAAAACTAGTAAAAAAAATTTCAAGCTGAACTTTTTTCTGCTAAATTTAGCCATCTGAATTGGAAGGATCAAAATTTATTTTGAAAGATTTTATCCAGACGTGAGATTTAACAAGTTAGTAAAATCCTGAAATGCATTGATTATGATACGCTTTCCAACATACCAGAAATCATTACTCAAGTTATTACTCACGTTATGAGAATAATGGCTGTGGAGTAAATCTCGCTCCTGTGTCCTGACCTTTGACCCCATTTCGATGATATTCAACAGAACCGGTTCAGTGTACCTCCGGAACAACATACTAAAGTTTTGTCGCAATAAAAGCATTTTTACGTAAGTTATGGCGCATAAGGGAAATGGAATGGATCCCGCTCCTATGCCGTGACCTTTGACCCATTTCGCCCATTTTCAATAAGCTTCGTCACCAGGTGGTCCCCTACCACGTACTAAAATTTCATCGAAATTGAACCATTTTTACGCAAGTTATGATGCATAAGGGCAATGGAATGGATCCGGCACCTTTTTCGTGACCTTTGACTCCATTTCGTCCATTTTTAAATAGGGTTCGTCCCCAGATGGTCCCATACCACATGCTAAAATTTCATCGAAATTGAACCATTTTTACGCGAGTTATCGTGCGGACGGACAGACGGACAAAGCTGGAGCATATACGCTTCTTCAACCTACGGTTGGAAAGCGTAAAAAAGCATCAAGCTGGTTTCCTCGGAAAGCAACCAAGAGAACGCCATAGAAATAGTGCTGAGTTTTCCGTTCTTGGTCACAGTTTGTGATTTAAAAATTTAGAACAATTTTTTTAATGGGAAATTTTGAAAACCCTTGCGGTGACAGGAAGGGGCAGCCCTGTAAGTTTGTAGTGTGTGTGTGTGTGTGTGCGTGTGAGAGTGTTCCTTTTTAACACCGGAGCAACACCCCGCACTAAGATCTTCTAGATCAGCCACTGGCTGGAATGGTCTCAAAAATTGCTCCAGCCGAAGGGAATGAGTAAATGAAGACCCCTGAGAGAGACGTTACAGTGACCGATCGGTCAGGGACTGGTCCTAGTTCTAAACCCAGATGAGGCACAGGTAGTATGTTTGTCTTGGCTCTCTCCGCCCTCTGGAACCAGTGGCAATAAATTAGTGATGAGTGACTGCTTATAGTCCTTAATGTTTCGCATTGTAGTAATTATCAGAAATAGGTGGCTGCTTATAGTCCTTAGAGTTTCGGATTTTAGTAATTAGTATAAAAGGATGACTGCTTATAGTCTTTAGAGTTTCTTTTTGTGGTAATTATTAGAAATGGGTGACTGCTTATAGTCCTTAGATCAGATCAGATGTAGAGGATTTTAGGAAGGGAGTGTCTGACCCCACGTCTTAAACAACACTTAGAAATAGGAAGCTAGGAGATTTGGGCTAGAGTGCCCAATAGAAAAGTAATACGGAAGCGAGGTAGAAAGGAGGAGGAAGCCGCCATTATTTATAACTGGAAAGGGGGCAGTACCCGATGTCCGACGGCTTAAAGTGCCCAGCGGAAGCACGGCGGATATTTAGTTGTTCGAGCGCTGGTACCTGCCTAGGATAGAATCTGAGATTTCTCTGTTGAAGTCACAAAGTTGACTACTCACCCATCCGGGGCGCATTATAGTCCTTAGAGTTTCGTGTTGTAATAATTATTAAAAATGTGTGACTGCTTATAGACCTTATAACTTCGCATTTTAGTGGTTATTAGAAATGGGTGACTGCTTATAGTCCTCAGAATTTGCATTTTAGTGGTTATTAGAAATGGGTGACTGCTTATAGTCCTTAGAATTTCGCATTCTAGTGGTTATTGGAAATGGGTGACTGCGTATAGTCCTTAGAATTTCGCATTCTAGTGGTTATTAGAAATGGGTGACTGCTTATAGTCCTTAGAGTTTCGCGTTGTAATAATTATCAGAAATGGATGACTGCTTATAGTGTTTAGAATTTCGCGTTTTAGTGTTATTAGAAATGGGTGACTGCTTCTGGTCATTAGAATTTCGCATTTTAGTGTTATTAGAAATGGGTGACTGCTTATAGTCCTTAGAGTTTCGCATTGTAGTAGTTAAACCCCTGAAAACAAATGAAAACTCCTGCGATATCAAGGATCTCTGCATCGTAAAAATTTTAACAAAAGGAAGAGATCTCAAAGGAAGGACTTTGGCGAGTAAAATTTAAATCCTTTTGAACCGAAATTTAGACAGAGTTTTGTCTAAAACGTTATACACTGAGTGGCCACTTTATTATGACCACCTTACAGTTTTAAGAAAATGAGCTATGGCTGCACGCTGTTGCCGCCAGAGGGCGAGGCTAGTACAGTATAAAGAGGGAAGTTTAGTGCTTGCGACAGTAGTAGAAATGATTTTTGGGTGACGAGATGGGTAAAAAATGCGATTTGACGGACTTTCAACGTGGGATGATTGTAGGAGCTCGGAGCCATGGAGCGAGTATCACCGAAACCGCCGCATTCGTGTAATGTTCCAGAGCAGCTGTTGTTAAAGTGTTTAAAGACCGGACTGTCAGCCAAAAAACTGGGTCTGTACATGCAACCTGTCGTCATCGACTGGTGACTGCTCAGGCGGAACGGAGAGTGTCCAGACTGGTAACAGACAACAGAAGGACAACAGTGCAGCAAATTACAGATCATCTTAATCAAGGATCCCCTCAAATGATCTCTGCCCGCACTGTTCGCCGTACACTGCATCGGATGGGATATGGCAGCCGAAGGCTTGTTCGAACACCTTTGCTGTCTGCAGTTCACAAGAGAAAACGTCTCCAGTTCGCACAGGAGCACAAGGATTGGACAGTCGATAATTGGAAATAAATTATGTGGTCCGATGAATCACGTTTTCAGTTGCACCATGCCGATGGCCGAGTGAGAATTTGGCGGAAACAGCACGAAAGCATGGACTCCAAATGCATTGCTACAACCCTTCAAGCTGGTGGAGGCAACGTTATAGTTTGGGGAATGTTTTCCTGGCATGTTTTAGGCCCTTTAATTTGTGTTGATCAACGTCTGACTGGCACATCATATCTAAACATTGTTGCGGACCAAGTGCATCCTGTCATGTGGATGGTTTATCCCAATGGCGATGGCTACTTTCAACAAGATGAAGCATCTGCCATAATGCTCGTACTGTACAGGATTGGTTTCAGGAACATGCCGGTGAGTTTACTTTGCTTAAATGGACCCCACAATCTCCAGATCTCAACCCCATTGAGAATTTGTGGGATGAAGTTGAACGAGCCATCAGACAGCTGGATCCACTACCCTGCAATCTCACACTCCTGGAAAGTGCTATTCATCAAGCATGGTCTCAGATTCCACAAACCACCTATCAACATCTCGTGGAGTCCATGCCACGAAGAATCGACGCAGTATTAAAGGCAAAAGGTGGCCCCTGAGGGGGTGGTCATAATAAAGTGGTTACTCAGTGTATTAGGGTGATTCAAAAGTTATTAACACTTTGCAGAGTCGCCCTGTGTCAGGCAATTACTCGGTGCGCATGCGTTTTAGTATATCGCCTTCAAATAGAGTTTTTGAGCAGTAGTGTAGAAGAGCCTTAGCTCGGCTTAGCGACGCTAAGGCATTTTTTCTCTGGACTTTCGTGGCGCTAAGGCACTTTTCGTGACCTTAGTTGAGAAGAAGAGGAAAGCAAAGGAATTTTTGAGGTGATCATGCAGAAAGAACACTGATTTATATGAAAGCACACTCTGTAA
Source organism: Macrothele yani (assembly GCA_039090855.1). Taxonomy (NCBI): domain Eukaryota; kingdom Metazoa; phylum Arthropoda; class Arachnida; order Araneae; family Macrothelidae; genus Macrothele; species Macrothele yani. Next base: position 95,380,261 of record CM076998.1, read on the forward strand.
CGTACCAGGAGATGTGACGTACCTGCCAGAAGGACGCACAGGACATAAAGGCAGATAGGAATCAGAATAAAACGTCCGCGTAGCTCAACTATTAGAGTGACTTGTTCCGGAATAAGCGGACTCAGGTTAGATTCCCGGCGTAGACCAGAAATGACGGAGAAATTTATTCGTTATAATGGCGCCCGAACTATCCGGATGACCCGACCGTTCAAAATCTCGCATTGGTGTGATGTTATTTCCACACCTCGAGATAGGAAAAATAAAAGAATCCTTTCTCCAGCACTTCGAAAAAAAAATATAAAATAAGGGGGAGATGATGTAACGTACCAGGAGATGTGACGTACCTGCCAGAAGGACGCACAGGACATAAAGGCAGATAGGAATCAGAATAAAACGTCCGCGTAGCTCAACTGGTAGAGTGACTTATTCCGGAATGAGGGGATCCGGGTTCGAATCCTGGCGCTTATAAAAATGACGGAGAAATTTACTTCGTTATAACTCTTATCTGAATAGAACGTTCGAATTGCAAGAGCAAGACAAAACTGTCAAATCACGCAGTAAGAAGTGAATCGACTTCTAGGAGAAGCATAAAAGCAACTCTGAAAAGTTAAACATGTATGCAGACAGAGTGACAAATGGCCGCTACAATGGCGTAGGCTTCTCAAAGTTCGTCTGGGTGGGCCTGGGTTCTAGCCCGGACGAGGTGTGGGTAGTGTGTTTGTCTTCAAGCACTGCTTTTTCCTTCCTAGGAGATACCGGCCCTAAATTAGGGACGTACGATTACTTATAGCCCTTACAGTTCCTCATGGGGTGTTGCTAAACATAGCCTTCATCCAAAGGTTAAAAATAATTTTTGGTTAAGAAGGGCATTTCAGGTAAGCTCGCCACAGGCTCCAACAAAAGTAACTACCTGTCCCCATTCTGCGATTCTTTATGAGTAACGCAAAGGGACGCTTCCGGAGTTCTTATGAGTAACTGGCCAATCGCTCTTGATGGACTCGTGCTCTGGGTGAGGCCTCCTGGAATCAATGGCTCCAGTTCAGAGATCGGCAACTATGACCCTAGATGATCGATGTGGTCATTATACCCGAGAAGAAACAAACAAACAAACAAAAACCGCAAAATGATATCTGCCAATACTATCCCGTAATCTTAACGAAAGGGGCATATAAAGTACATGTATTCAGCGTCACTGATTCGTATAATTCACACAGGGATATAATGAACTCAAAACAGTAATTAAAAGGAAACTTAATATTCTTTGCAACTTTTATTTGAAGTTGTCCCAACTAAGCAATTTTAATAAAAGTTGATAAAAATAATTAGTAACACAACTTTAATAAAAAATATTAATCGATGAAAACAAATGAAATTTTAAATTGCTTTTGAAAATTTTAAATGCCTTTCAGGGTTTGTTTCATCTAACCCATTCACCACTAAAGCACTTTTATTCTTAGAACTACATCACTAATTTTGAGGGTGTTGCCTTGTAGGAAAGTAATGCGCCGCTGAAAGGAAGAAATGTACATATATTTGTAATCGTGGTTAGTATTATACGCAGAAGATATTCCTTGTGACGTACTACAAAGGTAACGCACATGTCAAGACGGCAAGTAGCAGTGATAACCCCTTGTCGGCGTGGCTTAGTTGGGAAACCATTCGGCTCCGGTTGTGAGTTCGATTATCACAACTGGTTTGGGTTTCTCATTGACGCCCGAACGTAAAAATGGATCTACTGGCCGTTAGGCTCTTCGAAAATTGTGTGATACTCCTTCCGCACATCGTCTGGAATTAGTGAGAATTCCTTCTTCTATAGAGTTACTTCAAGCATGGATTACGGCGGACTCAAAGCCTGCGATTTCGTGCCCCTGCTTTTCTCGGGGGGGGGGGGGGGGGTATGTGACGTATTAAAGAGGTGATTCATATGTCAAGAGGGAAAGTAGCATTGATAAGCCCTTGCTGGCGTAGCTTAACTGGGAAACATTCGGCTCCGGAGCAGAAGACTGTGGAGTTGATTTCCTCGACCGGCAAATTTGGAATTAACATCCTTCAGTCGCTATTTTAGAAGCGAAGTTATGGCTCCACAAGAATTTCTGTCCCTTTAGGGCTTATAAGTGCTGCCAATAAACAAATGGGCGGACTGTAAGCATTTATTTTTTTCCCAAGAGATAGCACGGCAAAGGTCATCATATAGTACAGTATTTTCTGTACCTCCAGTTCTAACTGTTCAATTCTCTATCATAGGAATCAAGGAAATTGACGAAATAACGCATGTTTACCCAAAAGTTAAACCAGGAAAAATGCTATGGTGAATTTAATTATTGGTGAATTTCATAAGTGTTTGATTAATTACCTGCTGTCACAGTTTCATTGTGGTCAATTTTCTGCTGTTGGACACGCTGTCATTCCTTTATTCAAATTATTATATTTTCTTTGTCTTCAAACGGCAATGTTTTTACTTTGCATTTTTAAGGTTATTCTTTTAAGTCACTGCATTGTGGGCATTCTATAATTAGGAATATACTGTAGATTTCCATGGAAAAAAGAAGAATACACCATTCCGTTCATGAGGTCAATGAAGATCCGGTATCACTGGCGCCCGAAAATTACGTTACGTTTGTGGCCCAAAATGTTGAAGATGCAAATGAAAATATACCGGAGAAAACATCTCCCAAATTATTGGGGTACCATAAAATACCTCCGTTATGTTAAAGTGCGTTTCAGATGATTCGTAAAATATGTATTTAAAATCATATGCAAATCTATTTAAAAATAAGCAGTCAATAGCAAAGAACGAAGGATCAAATCATTCCTCATTGGTGTTCACTAAGCCACTCCTACTAAGTGCGTCACAGTCCGATATATGAGGCAAAACATTATGACCACCTGCCAAATGTGATATTCGTCTTTCACGTCCGCCAAAACAACATTTACATAGCTAGGTATAGACCCTACAAGATTTCTAAAGGTATTTTGTGGTATCTGGTACCCATATGTTACCACCAGGTCCTTTAACTCTTGTATTAGGGGTATGCAAATGTTTCCGCCGCCCTCGCTAGAGGGCGCTGCAGGGGTCTAACCGGCCGGCAACCCGTGTGTTCTGTTAGTACATGAAGCCAAGCATGGTGGTCAATAAGGTTTATTTGCGGCACTGTTTGTTATTCATGTTTAGTTTAGGGAAACGTGCGAGTGAAGCATACGATTCAATATGTCAGGCGTATGGCGAAACGGTTATGGGTGAGCGGACGTGTCGAGAATGGTTTGCCAGGTTTAAGAAAGGTGATCTAAGCTTAGAAGACAAGCCACGCGCAGGTAGATCGCAGGAACTCACAGACGAGGAGCTGGAATCGCTGTTGTAAGACGATGCCACACAATCGGCCACGCAACTGGCGAAATGTTCGAAAGTGGCTCAATCGACGGTGGTACGGCATTTACAGTCCTTGGGGAAGATCCAGAATATTTATAAGTGGGTTCCGCATACTTTAGCGGAGCGTAATATTGATCAACGATTGGGCATCTGCATGTCGTTGCTGAAGAGGTTTCAAGGAAAGAATTTCTCGTGGAAGGTTGTAACCGGGGATAAAAAAAAAAATGGGTCTATTGCGACAACACTGTATGCAGGCGTTCCTGGGTCTACCCAGGCCAACCATCAACATCCACTGCAAAACAGGCTATCCACGGGAAAAGGTGCTGTTGTGTGTGTGGTGGGATATGCATGGAGGGCTGTACTTCGAACTGATGGAACCGGGCTAAACAATCACTGCACAACGATATAGCGATCAGTTGATGAAAATGAACGTCGCAATCGAGCAAAAACGCTCATGGACAGATAAAGAACGCCGCCCAGTCATCCTGTTACACGATAATGCCAGACCACATGTCGGTACCACCATGAAATCAACCTTTGAACAGTTACACTGTGAGGTTTTACCGCACTCGGCTTACTCCCCGGACAATACACCCTCAGACTTTCATCTGTTTCGCTCTATGCATCATTCCCTAGCCGAACAGCGGTTTACCACAGTTCCAGAGGGGGAAATTTTGTCACTGCGTTCTTCAGCTCAAAGCCAGAGGCCTTCTATCACAAGGACATTCATTTGTTGCCTGAAAAATGGCAAACGGCCATTGATGTTACCGGTTTCCTGTTTGTTCCGGTCTTCTTAAAACGGTGGACACTTTTTCATACCCCTAATAATTTACGGGGTTGAACCGACGCAGATCGCATTTTCTGTTCCAACACAAACCAGAGATGCTCGATTGAATTGATTTCTAGGGAATTCGAAAGGCCGGGGCAATACCTGGTAGTCTTTATCATGTTCCGTGAACCATTATTAAACAATTTTGGCAGTATGACATGGCGCATTTTCGTTCTGAAAGAAGGCACTTGAAGAGAAGAACACCGTTGTCATGAAAGGAAAGGATGTACTTAGTCTGTAATGATGTTTAGGCCGGTGGTCGACGTCATAGTTTCCTCCACATGAATGACTGGATCCATGGTTTCCCGAAGAACATTCCCAAAAGCGTTACAGTCCTTCCACCGGCTTGTTTTCCTCCCAGGGTGAACCCTGGTACCAACACTTGCCAAGGTAAACGATGCACACGTACGCGATAGTTCACATGGTGAAACTGGAAACGAGATTTATCCGACCAGACGACCTTCTTCAATTGTTCAAAGTCCAGTTTTGATACTCGTATGCCCATTGTAGACGTTTTTGAACCGAGGTTAGCATGGGCACTCAAAGCAGCCTGCGGTACGCATCCCATTTTCAGCAGGGTTCGTTTTACCCTGTGTTGTAACGCATTACTAACGTCACCAGCATTGAAATCACTAGTGAGTTGTGCCACAGTATTCCTTCTGTTGATTCGTACCATACGGGGTAGGTAGCCTCCGCTCATCTCTAACATAGATAAGCCATGATCGGCACACACCTTACCAGCTGTTCGCGGATTTTCACTCCTCAGACCACTATTTGAAGTCATTAACCACGGCGGACCACGAATACCCAGCAAAACTTTTCGCCTCGTAAATGCTCTGACACAGTCATCTGGCCGTACAATTTGTCCTTTGTCCAACTCGCTCAAGTCTGCATTCTTTCCCATCTGAAGAACAATAATAACACTATGTGACGTTCCTGCGCAGCAGGACGCACACGATATAAAGGCAGATAGCAACGTTATTCGAACGTCCGCGTAGCTCAGTTGGTAGAGCGACTTATTCCGGAAAGAGGGGACCCGGGTTCGAGCCCCGGCGTGGACAAAAATGACGGAGAAATTTACTTCGTTATTATGGCGCCCGAACTTCCCGGATGACCAGGTCGTTCAAGATCTCGCAATGGTGTGATGTTCTTTCCACACCGCGAGAGAGGAAAAATAAGAGAATTCCTTCTCCAGCGCTTCGAAAAATAAATGTGTGTGACGTTGCATTCCACACACCAGATTGACTGGGAGTTCTCAAGTGCACGTTCTAGAGCGGATGGTTGCCTTCAACGACTCATTGTCACGGCTGACCCGTGACAATGAGAACTCATTGTCACGGCTGACCACTCATTGTCACGGCACAACTCATTGTCAGTTGACTCATTGTCAGTTGACTCATTGTCAACTCATTTTCACGGAACAACTCATTGTCAGTTGACTCATTGTCAACTCATTGTCACAACCGTGACAACTCATTGTCACAGCTGACCCGTGACTTTTCTTTCGGAAAGGGGGTGGTGGAGATGTGACGTGCCTGCGCAGCAGGACGCATACGATATAAAGGCAGATAGCAGCGATAACGAACGTCCGCGTAGCTCAATTGGTAGAGCGACTTATTCCGGAATGAGGAGATTCGGGTTCGAGCCCAGGCGTGTGGACAAAAATGACGGAAAAATTTACTTTGTTATAACTTATTAACAGAGCTCAGATTATATGTAGAGGATTTTAGGAAGGAAGTTTCTGATTCCAGGTCTTAAACAACCCTTAGAAATAGGAAGCTAAGAGATTTGGGCACAGTGCTCTAGTAGATCAGACCAGATTATATGTAGAGGATTTTAGGAAGGGAGTGTCTGACCCCAGGTCTTAAACAACCCTTAGAAATAGGAAGGTAGGAGATTTGGGCACAGTGCTCTAGTAGATCAGATCAGATTATATGTACAGGATTTTAGGAAGGAAGTGTCTGATTCCAGGTCTTAAACAACCCTTAGAAATAGGAAGCTAAGAGATTTGGACTAGAGTGCCTGATAGGAAAGTGACACGGAAGCGCAGTAGAAAGGGGAGGAAGACGCGCCTATTTATTACCGGGGGACCAGTACTCGGGGCCCGACGGTTTAACGTGCCCATCCAACGCACGGCAGATATTTAGTGGTTCGAGCGTTCGTACCTGCATGGGATCGAACCCTAGGTCTTCTCGGTGGCAGTCACGAACGTTGACCACTAGGCCACCCACGGCCCTTTCTTTCTTGATTAACAGAGCTCAGTATCAGGTGTTGTATACCATTTCATGACCTTCACACACGCCGTCGTTTACCTGCAGTTACTTTGATTTGCATTAAGACACGCTGGTCATAATGTTTTGACAGAACCTTTTTAAGAGAGGGCTAACAAGGCTCCAGCCCCTGGCGGCAAGGGGCCTAGAATTATGCAGGATGCTTGAAAAATTGACAGAATCCTAAATTCTACAGTTCTTTTTTTTTTTTTTTTTTTTCAATAGCACAGTAAAAACTATAAGAAACTGCCTTGTGTAAAAAAAATTGCTTCTTTCCTCTTTTTAGGAGTCTGCAACAAATATAGTCAACCCCAGTCCATTCGTGTTTCGAAACCATTACAGAATTTTTTTTTTCTGTACTGTATACCAGGGACGTCGCTAGACTTCGAAATCAGAATGGGCGACGGGTGGGGAGAGCACTATTTTTGAAATCACGATGGACGACGGGTGGGCGAGCATTATCTTTGAAATCAGGATGGGCGACGGGTGGGGAGCATTATTTTTGAAATCAGGATGAGCGACGGGTGGGCGAGCAATATTTTTGAAATCAGGATGGGCAACGGGTGGGCGAGCATTATTTTTGAAATCAGGATATGTGATTGGTGGGCGAGCATTATTTTTGGTGGGACAAGCTTCATAGCAACTTTACTTGAGAAACACCGAAGGAAAGAATTTTTAATACTTTTTCTACAGGCTGCAAAGGTATTCGTGCGGTAACCCCCTCCCCAGTCATGAATACATACTCATAAATTTTTGAACTGTCTTGAAGATTTTGCACTTTTTCGGATACCAAAGAATCTAAAGTTTGGAGTCATTTTTTGCAAATGTTCCGTCCATTCAATTTTAATAAAATTAGTAAAACTTAAAGAGTTACATATCCGTATAATAATCATGCCACAATGCCATCAGCACCAGTAACACGCCCTGATTAAAAATAAAAAAATAATTTTGCAGCTCTGGTGTCACAATGGTCTAAGTGAAGGGTCCGGGTTCGAATCCCGATGCGGCATGGATGATGTGCTTGTCTTACGGCACTGGCTCTCTCCCTTCCCTGGAACCAGTGGCCCTAAATTAGGGACGTATGCGTAGGAGAAAGGTCTTGAAGCAAATGTTTTCGTAGATTACGGCTTACGAGAAAGAAGGACATACATTCAATAGCTTTCCCTCCTTAACTGCTTTCCTCCAAGCTAGCAACCTTGTCTTTCTCTCATGTCTTCCAAAGCAGTCGTCAGCCACGTCCTGTTCCACCTAACTTTCCTAAGGCAGGGTTTAGAGCGCTGATATACCTTTGACTCCACTTTCCATGTTGGAATTCCCTACAAACAGCAGATAGAGAGAAACAGCAGAGCAATTACTAATGACCTCAGTGAATTCCTGTCCACCCTCTTAATTCGCCCCTGATCATACTAACTTGGAAAATGCTTAAATTGATGATTTCGTCGAGTGGAGAACAACTAAATTTTCACGGCTGTGCGAATGCTATTTTGATAATCTTTCTACGCACTTTCTAGGGGCAAATACGTAGGGTACACGACGAAAAACACGGTAGTCATTATTCCTTGGAAAATTCCAGATTACATTTTAAAGTTAAAAAGAAAATATGGCACATCCTGAACTGGGTGGACAAAACAATTTTCAGGGTGGGCTCCAGCCCACAATCGCAACCCCTTGGCGACGTCCTTGCCGTAGACATCGGTAATTGGGGGAAATTTTCATACATTAAGAATTCGTTCGAATTTGGATATTTAGATCATATTATTTTGCCCACTACTTCGATGTAATTTTAACAAGCTGAACCCAACCCTGGCGAAGGGAGGGGGAGGGGGATTAAGGCATAACTGAACTGGTATCCATTTTTCAACCACCATTTTTGTGTTTTCCTGCTACCAATGATTCGTCCATGGATCATGGGATACGCACTTCAATATGGTGGGGATATTTTTATTGCTTCCTCATCATATTTCGGCAATGTTTTCGCCTGGGTAGTTTTATTCATCCACCCATAGTGAAATGCTAGATGTGCCACTAATGCTGGGGTCAGGAACGGGTCACAGGGGGCGGCGCCCCCACCCCCTCCGGAAACAAAGAAAAGCTTTGATTTGTTAGGTTTTAATAACAAATTGAATATTTTTTCGTGAAAGAAAGTATTACTTAAAAGTATATTACTCTCGTTAATTAATTGGAAGAATTTTTAGACATTCTAAGAAAACTTTTTCATTTTACAGGAATATATGAAAAAGGTCCCCAGTTATTCCCGACATTTGCCCTCACGAAAATTATGGATCCGCCCCTAGCTGGGGCCCTCAAAATTGTCCAGCCCCCGGGCTCCCTGTCTCCTTAAATGTGTTTACTCTGTGTTTTGGCTCTTCGCTGTGTATTGGCTAACGGTCCAAAGAAATTTTTCAGGTATCAATGGCAACAATTCAGCATGACGTCTATCAATTTTCTCTCCTTTTCTTCAACAGGTGGCAGCAGAAGCCAGCTATCATGGAATTTATGTCCGATGTTTTAGTTGATATTTATTCTCTCCCGTTGCAGAGCTCATGTCCAAATAGTTATTCCCCCTTCCCCTCTTTACCCGTATTATTTTTCACCTATAGAACTTTCCATATTGTTTTTTTATGAAGTCAGTTCAGCTTACGAACTTTCTGTATACTCTACTTCATAATGCAAGCAAATCTTTCAGAGTTAGCATAGCATTAAATTAATAAATACATTTAAATGCATTAATACATGAATTTCATTATACAGTTTTATGAATCTTATACTTCACACAATATTGTGAAGTTAAGTAGGAATAAAGAAGTTTTTATTTAAAAGCATTTTTTCATTTATTTATTTGTCGACTGCTGTTTCCCTGTGCTGTGGCTCAACTTCATCAGATCGATTGGTACATAGCATTCTTCTTGATTCCGATTGCTATTTCACACGGCGAAACTGCAGTCGTTGACATCTTTATTGCTAATCCCTATACAAATGTAAAATGTATATACGCACACAAGAGCGGTGTGACAAGTGTTTCTTTCAGAAATTTTCAACCGGGGGGGGGGGGGGGGGGTTGCAAATGGAAACTTAGAGGGGGCAAGTTTTCCATATGCTATATATATATATAATTTTAACTACTATATTTATATACATATAGAAGTAATAATTATATATCTCATACAGGGGCGCATTTTGAGGAGGCCAGTGTTTCATTTTTTTTTTTTTTTTTTTTTTTTTTGGTTTTCGTTAAAATGCGACTTATATTAGAAAAACATGCCTTAATTTAATAAAAATGTATCAATTTACATTAGAAAAAATATTTTAATTTTTCTTTTTTTCATTGACTTTAGTTTTGTTCTGGTGGATTTCCCCAAACTTCCCTTTTTCGTCGCCCCCCCCCAAGAACAATTCTGTATACACCCCTGGTATAGTAATTACTTCAAACCTTTTTTCAGCTAAACGAGAGGTTGTTCGGAGGGGGCAGGCTTGAAATTTTTATCTAATAAAATAGATTTAACACACTCTTGATCCTGAATCACGATTCCCAGGCAATTAGGTATGATTAGTTTATTTATTATATTTTGAAGAATACCATGCATCGTAATATACTTTTTAACAAAATAAACTATAGTACTAGAACAATTATTAAAAATAATATAATTGGAGAAATATTTGTACCATAAAAAAGAAACGAAAATTTCTTTTTCATCATGGCCTGAATTTATTAACATTTGGCTCGGTAACCTAGAATGACTCCGGGGGGACGAATGGTCGTTTCCGGGAGGGCATCGCCCACCCCCACCCCCTCCCAATGTATACCTCAAAAAAAAACACTGGGTGTGACGTACAATGATATTTCAGTCGCCCGTCCCTAATTAGAGATCATCGGTTTCGGGTGAGGAGTGAGTGTCTGATGGCAGGCCAATGCCATCAGACACTCACGCCTCACCCGAAACCGATGCTGCTTTTTTCTTTTACTTTTTTTTTTATTGAAGTTTATTTTTATTGGACTTGGTTGACAGACGCATTGTATAGACATTTTCAACCATGGTACACAGTATGTCAAATGATTAATGTACACAGAGAGAGCCAGTTTTAATCCAGTAACACATGAAGAACCAGTGCCAAAAGACAAAGACAAACACAAACATCCAAGCTTTATCGGGATTCGAACCCGAACCCCTCCCCAGGCGAAGGATCAGAAGCAATCGCTTAGAGAACTGCGCCACCGGGGCGGTAATCTTCGTTTTCTCTCTAATTTTTTTTTCTTTTCTTTTTTTTTTTTTTTTTTTTGATTGGAATTTTAACGACCACTGCAAGCAACTCAATGGGCTATAAGCAGTCGCCTTACCCCAATTTAGGGCCACTAGTTCCAGGGAAAGGAGAGAGCCAGTGCCGTAAGACAAACACAACATCCATGCCGCACCGGATTTCTAACCTAGACCTTTCTTGGTCGAATGATCAGCAGCCATCGTTTAGACCAGTGCGCCACCGGGGTGGCTAGACATTTCTGCGCCCGAGGGTGACTAGAGAATATTGCGCCCCATCTCTTTTTTTTCGTCTTTCATTTATGGTCCCTGGACCCAGGGAATGGAAAGAGTGCCGCGTAAGACAAACGCACCACCCACGGCTCATAAAGGACTCGAACCGGGGTCCTCTCAGAAGTTCATCTATCTTTTTTTTTTCTTTTTTTTTTCGTTCTTTGATTGAAGGTTTAACGACCACCGTGAGAAACTCAATGGGCTATATAAACAGTTGCCCGTCTCTAATTTAGGGCCACTGATTCCAGGGGGAAGGGAGAGAACCAGGGCCTTTACACAAACACAACAACCATGCCTCACGGGATTCGAACCCGGACCCATCTAGGACGAATGATCCTAAGCCATCGTTTAGAACACTGCGCCACAGGAGCGGCTCATCGATATTTCAGTCTTATACACATAGAGAGTCAGACTGCTCGACGAAACAAAATTAACGACATACCCCAAATGGCATCCTATGCGAAAAGCACAACCAGACTGTGCCGCCCAGGTGGCGCAGTGGTCTAAGCGCTGGCTTCTGAAATTTTGTCTGAGATGGGTCCGGGTTCGAATGCAGGGTGAGGCATGGGTGGTGTGTTTATCCTACAGTTCTGACATTCTCTAACTTGAGCCAGTGGCCCGCTAGGGACGGGCGACTGCTTACACCCCATTGAGTTGCTCACGGTGATCGTTAAGCCCCCAAACAAATAAAAAAAGCTTGGAACTTTGTTATCACATCAAATCCAGCTGGCAGTCGATAATGATAGAACAGCCCCAAGAGAATCTTAGCAATGAGCAATAATGATAGAATAGCCCCAATAAAATCTTAACAATGAGCAATAATGATAGAAGAGAATCTTAACAATGAGCAATAATGATAGAAGAGAATCTTAACAATAAGCAATAATTATGGAATAGCCCCAAGAGAATCTTAACAATAAGCAATAATTATGGAATAGCCTCAAGATAATCTTCAACAATGTGAATATCTTTATCTTGCACCGTACGTGCAACCGCGCCTTCGCTTCTCAATGTGAGCAATTGACACTCCTTGAACATTTTGAAGAAGAAACGATAATTTTAATCTGTCAAGCCTACCAAACTGGCGAAATATACTGTAGATAGACAAATGACAAAGAAGGAGCGAAAAATATGTGCCAGAAACTGGCGCAAAAGTTTCAAATCCGATTTTAATCAGATTTTAAGCTGTGAGTTTTGCGCCCTATCTTGAACTACACCCGGAGCTTTCCCACCCTAGTTGGCTCTGATGGTTAATTAATATTATCCGTATTTTTTTAGAGGAGGAGAGGTTAACGCCCACCATGACCAATCTTAGGGCTATAAGCAACTGGCCGTCCGTTATTTAGGGCTGCGACTTTCGGCGGAGGAGACAGAGATTAGACAGGTGTCAGGGTCATTAGACCCATGCCTCATCTGAGGTTCGCGCCCTTACTCATCAGGGATGAAAGGTCAAAGACCAGGGTTTCAGATCACTCGACCACCGGTACGATTAACTCGTCTTGCATCCATTTTGTTATGGTAGGAGATTGCAAGCATTACCGGAAGCTTCTGCGCCTTCGCATGGCTAAATAAAATATTCTAGATACAGCAAGACAATACGCAGCCCCTCGTGGCGCAATGGTCTAAGCACTGGCTTCTGACCATTCGTCATAGATGGGTCCACGTTTGAATCCCGAGGAAGGGATGGAAATTGTGTTTGTTTTATGGCACTACCTCTCTCCCTTCCCTGGAACCAGTGGTCCTAAATTAGGGACAGGCAATTCCTTATAGTCCACTGAGTTGCTCTCTGTGATCGTTGAACCTCCCATCCCCCCCCCCCCAAAAAAAAGGGAGAATACGTACACACTCATTAAAAAAAAAAAAAAACACGCATAGGGAGAAAGAGGGTCACAGATTCTTCCCTTCAGAAATGAAATGGTGCCAGCCAGCATCTCTGAAAGAATAGAATGCATCTGCGCATTAACCTTGTTTGGACATTTTTAGCTCATCATATTGTTTTATGAGTGGGCTCTTAAAGTGATTGCTATACGTACAACCTAGCAGATTCATGGGAGCACCTTTTGCGGTTGGAATTTCCCTTTCACTGAAAACATTCCCAATTTGCAAAGCATTTATCTTCCTTGAGAATTAATTGATAAAATAATTGACTATAAGACACAGCAGAAATTAAGCGAACTTCAACACCTGTTAAGAACAAAAAAAAATCCAAACGAAATAATCTTTACAGTTAGCAAACACCTATCAAGTGGTAGCAAAAGGCAGAGAGGATAAAACTTTTAAATATTTCTGTTTTTTAAAGTGCACTGGTGAAAACTAGAACTGGTTCAGTCGCAACGAGCTGCAAACATTGTTCCAAACTCGCTTTAAAGATGAGCAGCCCCGGTGGCCAACTGTTCTAAAGTGCGTGTCGATAATTAGTCCTAGATGGGCCCATTTCGATTCCCTGATGTGGCATTTGTGATATCTCTGTAGGTTGTTCCTTCCTGATACCAGTAGTCCTAACTGAATTAGAGAGGGGAGACTACTGATAGCCCTCAGAGGTGATCATGGTGGTCGTGAAACCCCGAAACAAAAAAAGAATAAAACTGCTTAAGAAAAGCGTTCCAATACGAATGTACAAAGTGATGATTATAATGGAAGGAACACCTCTTTCTCTATCATAAAAAACATATTATTTAGTCGAATTGTGATATTAGAAACGATCACTAAGAACCCAACCTACCGATTTGATGTAATATAATTTAACAGCTTTTACGCAAACACATGGAAGAATTATCTTCTCATTAACGAAAAATGCAAACACATTTTCGAGGTACACACAATTTCACCTTCAGATGATTTAAACGTAAATTTGGTTTTGTCATCTATGATCTCCGGGTTCAAATGGACAGTGAAAATTCTTCTGTCACATAAAGTTGGCCAAGCACAAGATTTCTTCCCCCAATTGGCGCAGTGGTCTAAGCGCTGGCTTCTGACCGTCTGTCCGAGATGCGGGTCTGGGTTCGAATCCAGTGAGGTATGGATGTTGTATTTGTTTTCCGGCACTGGCTCACTCCCTCCATTGGAACCAGTGGCCCTAAATTATAGACGGACAACTGGTATAGCCCATCGAGATGCTTATGGTTGTCGTTAAACCCAAAATTCCCATAAATTCTCTCTCTGTGTAGCTCAGGTAACGTGATCGTGGCGCAGTGGTTTAAGCGCTGGCTTGTAATCATGGGTCCGCGTTCGAATCCCGTGAGGCATGGATATTGTGTCTATCTTACGGTACTGGCTCTCTTCCTTCCCTGGAACCAGAGGCCTTAAATTAGGGACGAGCGACTGCTTATAGCCCATTCAGTTGCTCACGGTGGTCGTTAAACCTCCAACCAAAACAAAAAAAAACGTGACCATATGGTTTAATTAATATTTATATCTCTTTGATTTAATATTTGAGTGAGACCTTTCAAGCAGTTTAGATGGCGGGAATGTTACGATATAGGGTTTTTTTTTTAATTTGGAGGTTTAACAACCACCGTGAGCAACTCTGTGGGCTATAAACATTCGCCCTTCCCTAATTTATGGCCACTGGCTCCAGAAAACGGACGGTGCCAGTGCCGAATGAAAATATGGAAAATTCTGTTCTGACTCATTAGTCCCACTGGCAAGTCCTGTTCTTCGAGTAAGCCAGATCGGAATCCACTGGAACATCTTTCGGACGATCTGAAAGCAGCTTTAAATCGGTGAGATCTCTCACCGTTCATTGAGGCTGCATTATGGGACTGTACATTATACGTGATGAGTCCCGAAGTCTTATCAATATCGTACCGATATTTGGTGAAGGATTGCGGTAGTTTTGCGTGCCAAGCGTGATCATTCCCACACGTTACTAGAGCTAGTTACTAGGCCAGTCATCGCAATAGTTTTTTTTGGTTTTTTTGTTGTTTGTTTTTTTGTTTTGTTTCCTAAGTGAGAGTAGATGCTGTATTTAGAAAGAAAATATGTATGTCATGTGATGGTGTTTAAAAAAAGTCATGTTATGATCTGAGGAATTCTGACGGGACTCTTTAGTTCCTTTGGAAGTACGGCAAGTAACCTTTACGTGATATGAATATTGCGACATGACCGAGGATTATTTGCATGTATTCTTGGGAATCATTTTCAGCCCAGCGATTGTGTGTATCACTTCAAACATATGGTGCACCTTGTTATTGTGTGGCTAGGCATGGCTGGAAGAGCATTCCCGTAATTTCCGTGTCCTGTCCTTTCAGCAAGCCAGATCTGAATCCCTTGGAACATCGATCGGACAATATAGAACTAGCTCTAAGGCTTTGAGATTTTTCACATCTTTCTGGCGACTTGGAACTAGCTCTACAGCATTGAGATCCTTCAGATCTTTTGGGATACTTGGATCTAGTTCAAAAGATTTAAATCTTTCAGATCTTTTGGGTGACTTGGAACTTGCTCTAAAGTGTTGAGATCTTGAACTATCTCTAAACCGTTGATTCAACCATCCATCGATGCTGCGTTACGAGGTTCTCTACGGTCTGCTTGAGGTATCTCAACGTCAAATCAATGTTGTATCGATATTTCATCAAAGATCGCTGTGGTTTTGCATGTAAAGATTAATGATTCCCATGCGTTACCACAGGGAAGTGGTCTAATTTTTGTTTTTCTGAGTGAGAGCTGATGCTGTATTTAGAAAATAAATGCGAAAGTATAAGTATTTGAGAAACAAATTTATCAGAAAAAATACTTCACTTTATACAAGATATACTAATGTGAAGATAGTAATAATTTTGTTACGCGACGTAATATTTTCTAGGACGAGATGAATTACAAAGATGTTCAAATTGAGGTGTTTACACTGCTGAATTTTCTCCGTCAGACAACTTATTATGAAACTACGATCTTCCAGTGTATATAACCGTGGCCGTAATTAGAATAGTTTTCTCAAGGATCTTAAATGTAATAGCTCTGTCTAGACATTTGAGAGACAAGTCGGGAGTAATTAGTGGGTCCACCGGCTGACCTAAACTTCTATGAAAATTAATTTCATACTGTTTCGTCAGATTATACTCTGGAATGTTCACTTAAGACGTACTTTAATTGCAAGCATTCCTACCTGTTTTTGAAATCGCCTGATGGTGTAATGAAGTCTGTATTATAAAAATAAAATCTGAAACAGCATTGATGATCCCGAATTCTTGTTTGCAGTGAGCGCTTTTTCTGACTACGAAACATGTGAATTTAGATTGTTTAGGAAAGTTTCACATTATGTGGGACCCACGCGGAGATATTCTGTTTCTATTATGTGTCACTGTGACCTATCAAGAAATTTTTAATAAGAGCAATGGAATAATCCTAATCATGTCATAGAGCACAACGCAGTCTTACAGGCTCTACTAGATCAAGGCATTGATCCAGCATACATCAGTCTGATCAAAGAAATTAATACTAGAAGCTCTACACAAATAGCCCTGTTAGATGACCCTATAACAATCTCTATAAACCGAGGTATGCGACAAGGAGATGTTTTATCACCTAACCTCTTTACATGCACTCTGAAAAACATTTTAAGGAAAATTGACTTAAAAAGTGGCATAGATATTGATGGAGAGTTGCTTCAAATACTAATGTTTGCAGATGACATAATACCATAGCTCAGAATCCTCTACAGACTGAAAAAATGCTTCACCAAATAAATGACGCCTGTGACAAGATAGGTCTAGAAATTCACTCTGATAAAACCAAATGGATGAGAAATAAATACTGTCCAAATTCCATCATCCAACTAAATAATTTCAGTATAGAAAATGTAGATTCTTACACATACTTCGGGAAACAATAAATATGGGCAATGACATCTCTGAAGAGATATCGAAAAGAAAAGAGCGGCCTGGGCCTCCTTTAAACCGTATCAAAACCACAATCACAGATCCAAAGCTAGATATCAAAATAAGAGCTGATATGTCTTCGAACCACGCATGGAAAGAAGAATCCTGGGGATAAGTAAAAAAACGCATCAGAAACATAACCATCAGAAATTTAACTGGAGTAAAAGAAGTAGTGAAAACGATATATGACAACAAGGCACGATGGGCAGGTCATATCGCCATACTCACCGACTACAGGTGGACCTACCGTGTCACAAACTGGTATCCAAGATCAACCAAGAGAAAACCTGACAGTCCTCCAACTAGATAGGAAGACTCTTTAACCAGAGCGATAGGAAACAGCTGGAGAACGTGGGCCGCTGGTGGCCTATTGGTCAACGTTCGTGACTGCCACGGAGAAGAACTCGGGTTCGATCCCAGGCAGGTACAAACGCTCGAACCACTAAATATCCGCCGTGCGTCGGATTGGCACGTTAAGCCGTCGGACTCCGAGTATTTGTCGCCCCATTAATAAAAAAGGCCGTCTTCCTCCCCTTTCTACCTCACTTGCGTGTGACTTTCCTATCGGGCACTCTAACCCAAATCTCCTAGCTTCCCATTTCTAAGGGTTGTTTAAGACCTGGGGTCAGACACTCCCTTCCTAAAATCTTCTACATATGATCTGATTTGAACAGCTCGAGAAGACTGGCTCAGGATCGTTCACGCTCGAAACTTTGCGACCTGCATTCAAGAACAAATCCTAAACGGTAAAAACAGGCCAATCTAGGTAATGTCTAACTTTATCTAATCCCCACCCTCCTAAAAAATTTCAATTCATTTCTTAAGAACGTAGATGTTTTGCCAAACGCAGAAACATTCGGTGTTTAGTCAACATAATGAAAAGATTCTAATACAAAGAAAATTGGAATATAAGAGAAAATAAGTATCACACTTATACAACCACCGGATCACTAAACAATTTTTCTGTTTAAAAATTCGGGAAGAAGTATCCAGTGAAATTTTAATTTAGTTATGCTCCCAACCGGAAGAACAGAGTAAATTAAAAAAAACGGAAAATATATGGGAAATCTTGATCAGACGTATGTGAACTTTGTATCTGATTTTTTTAAAGTCCGTATCCTAGGTAACGAAAGAAATGCCAGCCACCGCAGACAGGCGATATGTTATACTTATCCCACAAAAATAGCTGAAAATATATGGAAAGTGTTAGTTGGAAATCTATGTCTACACTATCTCTAATCCGAAATAAGTTTTCGAATTCGTATTCCAGATATCAAGAGAAATAAAACATAAATTTACGTCACCGCTTGAGAACATTGTGATCCTATCTTCTCAAATTACCTTAAAAAATTCGCAGAAAAATTGAGTGCGCCTATTGGATACAATTAAAAAACAATTGTAGACCCACCTCGAACTCATGACCATAACCCAGCGCTTAGACCACTGCGGCACCGGGGCGGCCAGGTTATCTTACGTCGTCGCATTTCTCAATGCATCTTCTTTCCCGTTCACTTCTTTCTTTTTCTGGGAAAACGAAACACGGTGTTTATTTACCTTAAGCCCCCCCTCTCCCTAGTGCAGTTTTTCTCATTAAACAAAAGAAGCAGCTGCTTGGAGTGACAGTTAACACTGATGCGGAATCTTACTCTCTAAACATTTCCTGAAGTACTGAATTTTCCCGCATGAATATAATGTAGAGAACATTGAGAAATTGCTTGCGTATCTTTGTCCCTGTATTTTGAGTAGGGAGAAGCATCAGGGGTGCCGATCCGGCTGGATGAATCTGGTTCACCCAATGATTTTACGAAGGTGGTGGGAGTTTCTATCCAATATTGTTTAACGTGAATGAAATCGCCATTCGCCTTGTGGCAGTTTGCGTTACTAAGTACGTAAAAGCAGGGACGTCGCCAAGGGGATGTGGGGGTGGGTTTGAGTCCACCCTAAAATTCGTCTTGCTTACCCTGCCGCCCACCCAGTTCAAAATGTCCCATTTTTAAACATATTTAACTTTAAAATATAATCTGGACTTTGCAAAGTAATAAGTCTTGTATTTTATTTCATGTTGCCATACGTATTTTACAGCAGGAAGTGCGCTGTTTACGTCTCCAAAAAAGGTTATCAAAATAGTATCCGCAGGGTCATGAAAATTTAATTGTTCTCCACTCTGCGAATTCCTTAGTTTTAAGTCTCTTTTTATGTTTATACGGCCAGGGGGAGCTGGACAGGTATTAACTGAGGGTGTCACTACTAATTGCTTTACTGTTTTGTTTTTTGTTTTTTTAAATAGAGGATTTCAACACGGAAAGTGGAGTCTAAAGCTTCACCAGCGCTATCAAGACTGCCCCATGACATTGAAAATGCAGGAAGTGGCCTAAGACTGCTGCTTTGTAGGAGAGGAGTGTAAGGCAAAGTCGCTGGCTTGAAGGAAAGGAAACTAAGGAGAGGGGAAGTATTGTGTCTGCGTGGCACGACGTTAAAATTTGATTTAGATCATCAAAAAATACATTTTCCTTTAAATTGTTCAAGTCCAGTACTATTTTCGTAAGAACAAAGGCAAAATTTTGAAAAGCAATTTAGGACAACACATTCAGAGCAAGCAAAAAGTTGAAGGCCACATTTTAGTAACACTTGCATCTTACACTAGTGTCGTAACAAGTCAGATCAGTGTACGTGTGTGTGTGTCAATGTGGATGGGGAGGTGGTGAGGATTGCACAAATTCCTTTGTAGCGGGTAGTGAAAAGCATTAAAAATTCGCTCTTTTAGTGTTTCGTAAAAAAAAAAAAAAGATTGCTTTCAAGCTTGCCCCCACTAAAAATAATGCTCGCCCACCTGTCGCCCATCCTGATCTTGAAGTCTAGCGACGTCCCTGCGTGAAAGCAGGGACGTCGAAGTTATGATGAGCGAACTTTATTTTTGGTGGAGCAAGCTTGTCAGCAACTTTTTTTTCTACGAAGCACTGAAAGAACGAATTTTTAATGCTTTTCAATATCAACTACAAAGGAATTCGTGCAATCCTCACCAACTCCACCTCGACACACACATTCATACACGGATCTGACTAGTAACGCCACTGGTGTAAGATACAAGTGTTACTAAAATGTCGCCTACAACTTTTTGCTTGCTTTGAATGCATTGTTTTAAATTGCTTTCCAAAATTTTGCATTTTTGCTTACGGAAAATAGTACTATACTTGAACACAATTTATTTAAAGAAAAATTTCATTTTTATCTAAATCAAATTTTAATGCTGTGCCACGCAGACTCAATACCTCCCCTCTCCTTAAATTCCTTTCTTCAAGCCAGCGACTTTGCCTTACACTCCTCTCCTACAAAGCAGTCTTTGACCACTTCCTGCACTTTGCACTTTCACTGTCCTGGGGAAGTCTTAAGAGCGCTGGTGATGCTTTAAACTCCACTTTCCGTGTTGAAATCCCCTATTTTAAAAAAAAAAAAAAAGAAAACAGTAGAGCAATTATAGTGACCCCTCAGTAAATTCTTATGTACCCTCCTAATTAGCCTCCTGGCCTTACAAGCATGAAAAAGGCCTATTTCGGACTGGGTGCGCGGCAGGGTGGGCTTGAGCACACCCTCGCACCCCCTTGGCGACGCCCCTGCGTGTAACACACCTTATCTGTAAAATTTTGGAAGTGGAATGGAGCAGAACAGTCAATGAATGTGTGTTAAATTCGCAAAATTCGAAAACATTACGTAAGTTATCTCCAGGAAAAAAATTCATAAAAGGGCACCGAATTGTTATTTTGCATTGGGGTGGAAACATGCCTTTAGCCGGCGCTGTTCTGTTAAAATATCAAAGTCATATTGTTTTGATATTATAATACTTTCTCATGCGTTAATATGAGAAAGTAAAATTGTGGAGTTATGCTACAACTAAAAATCTTTACTTTCCAATGATGGCGGGCACAGAGAAGAGCCCCGAAAACCGATTCGCGCTCCAAAACGAAGCTTTACGCATAATTCATATGAAAAATCTGAAGGATTGATTGATTGACGACTCAGTCTCGCTTTCCTAATGTCATTTATTTAGTATACAGAGAGAGATTTGCATTTCGCAATACCGGTTTTTACCTGTTTTCTCATCACACGTAGGATGTTAAATATATTATTTTGTGCTGCCATCTAGTATCGATATGGGAATACATATGCAAAAATTTCAGCGGAGAAATCGAAATACTATTTTCACGTAAATCATATGGAATCAGAGCACATTTAATTAAGTAGGCAGGGGGTGGGCGATGTTGGACAGTATTTTGGGGTTCCAGTATTAGTAGCATATTTAGTATTTCGCTATTGGTGGATGAATAAAGATACCCAGGAGAAAACATTCCCCAAACATGAGGAAGCCCAAAAATATTGAAGTGTGTATCCCATGTGTCATGGACGAATAAGTGTTAGCAAGAAAACGTAAAAATGCATAGTTAAAAATGGATACCGGTTCAGTTCTGCTTTAATTTCCCTTCCCTCCCCTTCCAGGATACAGCTTGTTGAAATTATATTGAAGTAGTGGACAAAATAATATGATTCAAATATCAGAATTCAAACGAATTCTTAATGTATGAAAATTTCCCCAAATTACAGATGCGTACAAAAAAACGTCTGTAATGCTTTCGATAGATTTGAGGATGGACTGGGGACGACCATATTTTTTACAAACTCCTCCTAAAAAACCGGAAAGAAATAAAAAAAAAATTCACAAGGCAGTTTCTCATAGTTTTGTTGTGCTATCTGCAAAAAAAAAAAAAAGTGTAGAACTCTGTCAATTCTTCAAGCATTCTGCATAATTGTAGGACCATTTGAAAATGCGGGCCCGGGGCTCCATCCCCCCTATCCCCCTCTTAAATGGATTCTGTATGGAATCATTATACACTGAAGAGCAATTGAATTAGAGATACCTGTCTAGTAACGTGTAGCACCACCTTTCGCCCTGATGACGGCGGCGATTCGTCTCGGCATGGACTCGACAAGACACCGGAAGCGTTGGGAAGCCATACGGATCCACGACTCCTGAACAAGCTCCCACAGTTCGCGAAGATTTGTTGGAGGGGGATCAGAGCCTCGAACATCTCTCTCGATGGCATCCCAGATGTGCTCGATGGGATTGAGGTCAAGTGACCTAGCTGGCCAAGGAAGCGAGGTCACGTCGGTGGAGTGTTCATCCAACCATTCGGATACAATTCGGGAGCGATGTCACGGTGCATTGTATTGCTGCACGATCAGGTCCCCAGTGGGACCTCATCCTGCAACAAGACTATTTGTGGCTCCGTGGTAAGACATCCACTTCACAATCGCAAGGTCCTGGTTCAAATATCGCTAGAGCGAGTGAGGAAGGTTTCGTTGTGTTTTATATATATATATATCTCCAAAATGACTCCACAACTTAAATCTTGGCCCTCAGTCTCCGGCAGCTGGAATGTACCTGGCCAAGGCAGCGGCCAGTGCGACATGAAGGCAGAGGGTGCTAAGAATCCCCGGAGGACCGGACTAGGCTGCCATCTGATGCTGACCTTGGCAACGTACAATGGACGCTCACTATCTTCTGATTCAAGGCTTCTTGAATTGGAAGAGGAACTACAAAGGATCAAGTGGGACATCGTGGGGCTAAGTGAGGTAAGGAGAAAAGGAGAAGATCTCATCGAACTGAAAAGTGGACATCTCTTCTACTATCGTGGGACAGATACTGGCAGAACTAGTGGTGTTGGATTTATAATAAACAAGAAACTGAAGGATAAAGTTGTAGAAGTTGAAAGTTCCTCTGACAGAGCTGCACGGCTTGTTATCCAACTCTCGAAAAGATACCAGGCTCAGATTATTCAAACTTATGCACCCACCACAAGTCATCCTGAAGAAGAAATTGAAGAATTTTATGAGGAAATTTGTCATCTACATAATAAAGGTAAGCAGCACTTGAAAATAATTATGGGAGATTTCAATGCAAAAATAGGGCAACGGCAACAGAATGAAACTTCAGTAGGTAAATTCGGTCACGGCAACAGAAACCAGCGTGGAAATACTCTCGTTGAGTTTGCAGAGGCAGAAGGGTTTTTCATCTTGAACTCCTTCTTCAAGAAAAAGCCACACAGGAAATGGACATGGAGACATCCAAATGGGACGACAAGTGAAATTGATTTTATTATGTGTAACAAAAAATTCGTCATAGAAGACTGCAGTGTGCTAAACAAGTTCAACACAGGTAGTGACCATAGATTGGTGAGATGTAAGATGCACCTCAACACTAAACTTGAACGTGGCAAGCTCTTAAGACAAACAAAATCTATTGACATAACCAACCTTAAAAAACACCATAATACCTTCAAGTTGGAACTGAAGAACAGGTTCTCTGCTTTAGAAGGCCTAACATCGGAAGAAGTGGACATCTCTGAAGTTAACAGAAAAGTAACCAAAGCTCTTATGGAAACAGCAACAAAATTAGCTGGGTCTAAGAACAAGTTGCATGTAAATAAATTATCAGGAAAAACGAAAATGTTGATGCAAAAAAGAAGAGAGATGAGGACAACTGAAGAAGATGTGACTTCCAAAGTGGAATATATAGAGCTATGCAAGACAGTACGAAAAGTATCACTGAAGACGTAAGAAAATTCAACTGTGAACTAGTGAGGAAAGCAATTGAAAACAACGAAAGCCTAAAGATAGCAAAGGGACATCTTAGTAAGGGAAGAAAACAGATTATGGCACTGAGAAAAGATGGTTCTGTAACAAGAAATAGAGGCGAAATTTTGACAAGAGTGAAAGATTTCTACTCCAAATTATATGAAAGGGATGATACATGCACTCCAGACATCATGAAAGATACCAGTACCAGAGTTCCTCCAGTCCTTCCAGCAGAAGTTGCACATGCAATCAAAAACATGAAGCGGGTAAAAGCTCCAGGAGAAGATGGAATTACTGTAGACATCATACAAGAAGCAAGTGGAGAAATCGAAACAGTACTCGCCCAAATTTTCACTCGATGCCTTAATGAAGGAAAGATTCCTGAGGATTGGAACACCGCTACAATGATCCTACTACATAAGAAAGGTGACATTGAGGATCTCGGAAACTACAGACCTATCAGCCTCCTATCAGTAGTTTATAAAATCTTCACTAAAGTTCTTTCACACCGCTTGAAGGTAACACTGGACATGGCTCAACCGAGAGAACAAGCTGGATTCAGGAGTGGCTACAGCACAATAGATCATATCCATGTGCTGAGAGAACTAATTGAAAGAGCGAGGGAATATGAACTTCCATTGTGCATGGCTTTTATCGATTATGAAAAAGCCTTTGATTCGGTGAAACCATCAGCAGTTACAATGGCTCTGAAAACCTGCGGTATTGAAGATGCATACATTAATATTATTAATAACATCTATGAAAATGCAAGTGCAAAGATTAGGCTGTTCGAAAATACAACACACATAAAAATTGGAAAGGGAGTGAGACAAGGTGACACCATATCTCCGAAGCTCTTTAATGCCACGTTGGAGGGTGTTTTTCAGTCACTGAGCTGGGAAAACAAGGGGATAAAGATTAATGGAGATTATCTAACCCACCTTCGTTTTGCTGATGACGTAGTCATTTTTGCAACTAGCCCATCAGAGCTGCAGAGTATGATCCAGGAACTTGCTGACAAGGGTAAAGAAGTGGGATTAAAAATGAACTTTCAGAAGACAAAAGTGATGTTCAATGCTTTTACAAGAAATGAAGATTTATCGATTGATGGAGAAAAGCTGGAGATAACAGACACGTACGTTTATCTTGGACAGCAGATATCAAGTGAGGGTCACATTGATGAAGAAATTAATCGGCGTACAAAACTTGCCTGGAGAGCTTTTGGAAGAAACAGCATAATTTTCAAGAGCAATATGCCATTATGTCTTAAAAGAAAAGTGTTTGATCAATGCATCCTTCCAGTGCTTACGTATGGTGCAGAGACGTGGACCTTAACTAAAAGAGACATACAAAGGCTGCAGACAACTCAAAGCAGCATGGAGAGGTGCATACTTGGTGTAACCAGGAGAGATAAGAAGAGGAACTCGTGGATCCGAAAAATGACAAGAGTGGAAGACATCATGATCAGAGTTAAATCCTGAAATGGCAATGGGCTGGACATACTGCCAGAAGGACAGATCATCGATGGACAGCCGAAATTTTAGATTGGATTCCAAGGGACAGGAAAAGACCCAGAAGAAGACCACGTGGGAGATGGGTGGATGAAATTCGAAAGTATGCAGGGGTGACATGGAGGAGACTGGCACAAGACAGACCGTTGTGGAGGAAACTTGGGGAGACCTTCGTCCAGCAGTGGATTGATAATGGTTGACAATGATGATGATGATGATGATATATATATAAAACACGACGAAACCTTCCTCACTATATATATATATATATATAAAACACAACGAAACCTTCCTCACTCGCTTTTATATATATTTATATCATCATCAGCAGCAGCATTGTCAACCATTATCAATCCACTGCTGGACGAAGGTCTCCCCAAGTTTCCTCCACAACGGTCTGTCTTGTGCTAGTCTCCTCCATGTCACCTCTGCATGCTTTCGAATTTCATCCACCCATCTCCCATGTGGTCTTCTTCTGGGTCTTTTCCTGTCCCTTGGAATCCAATCTAAAATTTCGGCTGTCCATCGATGGTCTGTCCTTCAGGCAGTATGCCCAGCCCATTGCCATTTCAGGGATTTAACTCTGATCATGATGTCTTCCACTTTTGTCATTTTTCGGATCCACGAGTTCCTCTTCTTATCTCTCCTGGTTACCCCAAGCATGCACCTCTCCATGCTTTTTTAAGTTGTCTGCAGCCTTTGTATGTCTCTTTTAGTTAAGGTCCACGTCTCTGCACCATACGTAAGCACTGGAAGGATGCATTGATCAAACACTTTTCTTTTAAGACATAATGGCATATTGCTCTTGAAAATTATGCTGTTTCTTCCAAAAGCTCTCCAGGCAAGTTTTGTACGACGATTAATTTCTTCATCAATGTGACCCTCACTTGATATCTGCTGTCCGAGATAAACGAGCGTGCTTGATATCTCCAGCTTTTCTCCATCAATCGATAAATCTTCATTTCTTGTAAAAGCATTGAACATCACTTTCGTCTTCTGAAAGTTCATTTTTAATCCCACTTCTTTACTCTTGTCAGCAAGTTCCTGGATCATACCCTGCAGCTCTGATGGGGTAGTTGCAAAAATGACTACGTCATCAGCAAAACGAAGGTGGGTTTGATAATCTCCATTAGTCTTTATCCCCTTGTTTTCCCAGCTCAGTGACTGAAAGACAATCTCCAATGTGGCATTAAAGAGCTTCGGAGATATGGTGTCACCTTGTCTCACTCCCTTTCCAATTTTTATGTGTGTTGTATTTTCAAACAGCCGAATCTTTGCACTTGCATTTTCATAGATGTTATTAATAATATTAATGTATGCATCTTCAATACCGCAGGATTTCAGAGCCATTGTAACTGCTGATGGTTTCACCGAATCAAAGGCTTTTTCATAATCGATAAAAGCCATGCACTATGGAAATTCATATTCCCTCGCTCTTTCAATCAGTTCCCTCTCTCTATATATACAGTATATATATATATATATATACTGCCTTGAGGGCTACTTCGTTAAGCGTTGTCGTTCTAAAATCTTTGAGCTTAGTAACAAAAAAATCAGGGTTTTTGACCAACTGCTTCGAAATTATGCCTTCAGCTCTGAACACATTGGAATTTTGACCGGTGACCTTCTTGCGTACCGACTTTCCACTTTTCGTAGTAAATTCACAGGAGCACACCTTGTCAGGAAGTGTTGCGTTATTGATTACTGTCATGAGGCCATTGATTCTATTGGCTTAAAGTCAATTTTGCATAAGCGTTCGGATCTTTTCCCTCTAGGAAATGAGGTGAATTTGGTGACTTGTTTCCGCTATGATAAACCGCTTGGTCGCCGTATTTTTAACTACAGGCAAACCGTTGCTGATTTAAAGTCTATAAGCGGCAATGAGAATGACACCTGTTACTGTCATCTTGACAAATTCAGTAAATTTGTCAACCCTTACCACGGTCATATCGTTACCGGTGACCTGGACATAGTGCCTTCTAGAGAATTACGCACACTTACGTCTCTGGGCACAAAATACAGGTTGACACCTCGATTCAAAACTAAAAAATGTGTCTCTATTCTACGTAGTAATTTTTTACAATGCGCACTAAAACTTTCGTATGAGTTTGGTTTGCTCCTCGAAGCCTTTAACGAATGGCTGGATTCTGTATTATGTGACATTCGTCATGAGCTAGACAAGTTCAAGAACTCTGGTGTTTGTACCCGGCAGCCACATAATTTTGCTTTGATTAATTCACAAATTCGTGAACTTCAAACCTTATTCACTATTTCTCCAGTGGATAAGGCTGGTAATAACTTTGCCTTTTTTTGTAAATAATTCTATCAGGATCTCCTGATACAGGAGATGAATACCACAGATACTTACACTCCGGTTTCTCAAAATCATAAAGACATTGTTAAGAAAATAATCGCTCTGCATAAAAGGATAAGGCTTAATGTGTCCAACTTGTCCGTGGCTCTTCGCGGGTTGGGTTCGACCTGGATTATTGGGAGCAATAACAGAGTCTTGGAGACACTTGGCTCGGTGACTGTCACATCTGTGGATACTTTCTTTTACGATTTTAAAAACCTCTTCACCTCGATTTCATTGAAGGGTCTGTGGCAGGTAGCCCTAAACATACATACGAAGTTCGAGCCCGGGACTACAGAACAGTATTGGCATTTCCTACTGGATTTCTGTATCAATAACAATTTTGTTACCGTGGGCGATGGGCTTTACCTCCAAACTCGTGGTATCCCGATGGGCAGTCGCTTTTCTAGCAGTTTGGCTAATCTCTATCTACATTTTTTTGAGGATAGATATGTTGCCAATCATCCTTTACCTGGGATTGCTCTAAGATATGTTGATGACATTATTGTCATTAACATTCCGGACTTTTTGCGTTGCGCCGCTGACTTGTATCCTGACGACCTTACCCTAGAAAAACCAACACATCGGGTACTTGTGTTTGTTACCTCGATTTAGAGGTTCAGGTAGACGAGGGGGAAGAGGTGTAATGAATTTATTTGATAAAAGAAACTCTTTTGAGTTTGATATCATTCACTACACTCACTGGTCATCCAATATTTCAAAAGTTATACATCGTAATCTACTCATTTCCCAGTTTCATAGAATGGCTAGGATTTGCTCTACACAGCTCTTACTTGCAAAAATTCTGAAAGCTCTTCTTTCTAAATTGCAATCTAACAATTTTTCTAAAAATTTCTTAAGGCATCATTTTAACCATTTAATTTTGAACTTTAATTCGGTGTCCAAAAGTTTCAAATTACACATTGACATGCTTTATTAACCTAGGACCTAACAATTTTAAATATATAGGTAACATAAAGTGCTATTTGGTGGGTCCCTAATAGCTGAAGATCTTATCTACATACACAGTTTTGCATCTTGTCAACTCACACATTTTTTTGCTTACCAGGTAGTTGTTTAACCGTGACCACCTTTCTTATCAGTGTATATATTTGGGTTCTTGTGGATGCTCTGTTCAGTCTTGTTTGACTCTTTGTCATGGCGGTTTTTGTTCTGCCGGTAAGCTTTTAATTCTTCTTTTTAAATTTGATTTTTGTAATTTTTGTGCTTATTAGAATTTGGTTTTGTGGCCCAGGGAGCATGACCAACCGACAATTTTGGCTTGCCTTGTCGTTTTGTTGGTACTAGAAAGGCCACTCCCACTGGTTGATGCTCTCCTAATGACGGCAGCCTGTTCCAGTTTTTTACTTGTTTTGAAATTTTATATTATATTCTATAATATTGTCATTCTATATATATATATATAAGTCTAGATACGTCCATCACACGTCATGTGTGCTACACTGTAAATATATATATATAATATATCATCATCATCATCATCATTGTCAACCAATATCAATCCACTGCTGGACGAATGTCTCCCCAAGTTTCCTCCACAACGGTCTGTCTTGTGCCAGTCTCCTCCATGTCACCCCTGCATACTTTCGAATTTCATCCACCCATCTCCCATGTGGTCTTCTTCTGGGTCTTTTCCTGTCCCTTGAAATCCAATCTAAAATTTCGGCTGTCCATCGATGGTCTGTCCTCCTGGAAGTATGTCCAACCCATTGTCATTTCAGGGATTTAACTCTAATCATGATGTCTTCCACTCTTGTCATTTTTCGGATCCACGAGTTCCTCTTCTTATCTCTCCTGGTTACACCAAGCATGCACCTCTCCATGCTTTTTTGAGTTGTCTGCAGCCTTTGTATGTCTCTTTTAGTTAAGGTCCACGTCTCTGCACTATATGTAAGCACTGGAAGGATGCATTGATCAAACACTTTTCTTTTAAGACATAATGGCATATTGCTCTTGAAAATTATGCTGTTTCTTCCAAAAGCTCTCCAGGCAAGTTTTGTACGCCGATTAATTTCTTCATCAATGTGACCCTCACTTGATATCTGCTGTCCAAGATAAACGTACGTGTCTGTTATCTCCAGCTTTTCTCCATCAATCGATAAATCTTCCTTTCTTGTAAAAGCATTGAACATCACTTTTGTCTTCTGAAAGTTCATTTTTAATCCCACTTCTTTACTCTTGTCAGCAAGTTCCTGGATCATACTCTGCAGCTCTGATGGGGTAGTTGCAAAAATGACTACGTCATCAGCAAAACGAAGGTGGGTTAGATAATCTCCATTAATCTTTATCCCCTTGTTTTCCCAGCTCAGCGATTGAAAAACATTTTCCAATGTGGCATTAAAGAGCTTCGGAGATATGGTGTCCCTTTGTCTCACTCCTTTTCCAATTTTTACGTGTGTTGTATTTTCAAACAGCCCAATCTTTGCACTTGCATTTTCATAGATGTTATTAATAATATTAATGTATGCATCTTCAATACCGCAGGTTTTCAGAGCCATTGTAACTGCTGATGGTTTCACCGAATCAAAGGCTTTTTCATAATCGATAAAAGCCATGCACAATGGAAGTTCATATTCCCTCGCTCTTTCAATTAGTTCTCTCAGTACGTGGATATGATCTATTGTGCTGTAGCCACTCCTGAATTCAGCTTGTTCTCTCGGTTGAGCCATGTCCAGTGTTACCTTCAAGCGGTGTGAAAGAACTTTAGTGAAGATTTTATAAACTACTGATAGGAGGCTGATAGGTCTGTAGTTTCCGAGATCCTCAATGTCCCCTTTCTTATGTAGCAGGATCATTGTAGCGGTGTTCCAATCCTCAGGAATCTTTCCTTCATTAAGGCATCGAGTGAAAATTTGGGCGAGTACTGTTTCGATTTCTCCACTTGCTTCTTGTAGGATGTCTACAGTAATTCCATCTTCTCCTGGAGCTTTTCCCCGCTTCATGTTCTTGATTGCATGTGCAACTTCTGCTGGAAGGACTGGAAGAACTCTGGTACTGGTACCTTTCATGATGTCTGGAGTACATGTATCATCCCTTTCATATAATTTGGAGTAAAAATCTTTCACTCTTGTCATAATTTCTGCCTCTATTTCTTGTTACAGAACCATCTTCTTTTCTCAGTGCCACAATCTGTTTTTTCCCCTTACTGAGATGTCCCTTTGCTATCTTTAGGCTTTGGCTGTTTTCTAATTGCTTTCCTTACCAGTTCACAGTTGAATTTCTTACGTCTTCAGTGATACTTTTTCAGCACTGTCTTGCATAGCTCTATATATTCCACTTTGGAAGTCACATCTTCTTTAGTTGTCCTCATCACTCTTCTTTTTGCATCAACATTTTGGTTTTTCCTGATAATTTGTTCACATGCAATTTGTTCTTAGACCCAGCTAATTTTGTTGCTGTTTCCATAAGAGCTTTGGTTACTTTTCTGTTAACTTCAGAAATATCCACTTCTTCCGATGTAAGGCCTTCTAAAGCAGAGAATCTGTTCTTCAGTTCCAATTTGAAGGTATTATGGTGTTTTTTAAGGTTGGTTATGTCAATACATTTTGTTTGTCTTATGAGCTTGCTACGTTCGAGTTTAGTGTTGAGGTGCATCTTACATCTCACCAATCTATGGTCACTGCCTGTGTTGAACTTGTTTAGCACACTGCAGTCTTCTATGACGAATTTTTTGTTACACATAATAAAATCAATTTCACTTGTCGTCCCATTTGGATGTCTCCATGTCCATTTCCTGTGTGGCTTTTTCTTGAAAAAGGAGTTCAAGAT
Organism: Macrothele yani; assembly: GCA_039090855.1. Classification (NCBI taxonomy): domain Eukaryota; kingdom Metazoa; phylum Arthropoda; class Arachnida; order Araneae; family Macrothelidae; genus Macrothele; species Macrothele yani. Next base: position 95,411,409 of record CM076998.1, read on the forward strand.
GAAAAACCCTTCTGCCTCTGCAAACTCTACGAGAGTATTTCCACGCTGGTTTCTGTTGCCGTGACCGAATTTACCTACTGAAGTTTCATTCTGTTGCCATATATATATATATAAGTCTGGATACGTCCATCACACGTCATGTGTGCTACACTGTAAATATATATATAATATATATATAAGGTCAGGTGATGCGTAAAATCACAGCCTCTCCTTGACAAATGTCAACCCCGCCTTCTCGTGGTGCATCCTGTTCCCACTAAAGGGGCTCTGACGACCGCCAATAGCGGTATAACTATACCATCGGGATTAGAGGAAATTCTATCCCACACTCACCAACCCGCTTGGCCAGCGTGGTGAGTTATGGCCAAACCCCTCCAAAATGACTCCACAACTTAAATCTTGGCCCTCAGTCTCCGGCAGCTGGAATGTACCTGGCCAAGGCAGCGGCCAGTGCGACATGAAAGGCAGAGGTTGCTAAGAATTCCCGGAGGACCGGACTAGGCTGCCATCTGATGCTGACCTTGGCAACGTACAATGGACGCTCCTATCTTCTGATTCAAGGCTTCTTGAATTGGAAGAGGAACTACAAAGGATCAAGTGGGACATCGTGGGGCTAAGTGAGGTAAGGAGAAAAGGAGAAGATCTCATCGAACTGAAAAGTGGACATCTCTTCTACTATCGTGGGACAGATACTGGCAGAACTAGTGGTGTTGGATTTATAATAAACAAGAAACTGAAGGATAAAGTGGTAGAAGTTGAAAGTTCCTCTGACAGAGCTGCACGACTCGTTATCCAACTATCGAGAAGATACCAGGCTCAGATTATTCAAACTTATGCACCCACCACAAGTCATCCTAAAGAAGAAATTGAAGAATTTTATGAGGAAATTTGTCATCTAAATAATAAAGGTAAGCAGCACTTGAAGATAATTATGGGAGATTTCAATGCAAAAATAGGGCAACGGCAACAGAATGAAACTTCAGTAGGTAAATTCGGTCACGGCAACAGAAACCAGCGTGGAAATACTCTCGTTGAGTTTGCAGAGGCAGAAGGGTTTTTCATCTTGAACTCCTTCTTCAAGAAAAAGCCACACAGGAAATGGACATGGAGACATCCAAATGGGACAACAAGTGAAATTGATTTTATTATGTGTAACAAAAAATTCGTCATAGAAGACTGCAGTGTGCTAAACAAGTTCAACACAGGTAGTGACCATAGATTGGTGAGATGTAAGATGCACCTCAACACTAAACTTGAACGTGGCAAGCTCATGAGACAAACAAAATCTATTGACATAACCAACCTTAAAAAACACCATAATACTTTCAAGTTGGAACTGAAGAACAGGTTCTCTGCTTTAGAAGGCCTAACATCGGAAGAAGTGGACATCTCTGAAGTTAACAGAAAAGTAACCAAAGCTCTTATGGAAACAGCAACAAAATTAGCTGGGTCTAAGAACAAGTTGCATGTAAATAAATTATCAAGAAAAACGAAAATGTTGATGCAAAAAAGAAGAGAGATGAGGACAACTAAAGAAGATGTGACTTCCAAAGTGGAATATATAGAGCTATGCAAGACAGTACGAAAAAGTATCACTGAAGACGTAAGAAAATTCAACTGTGAACTAGTGAGGAAAGCAATTGAAAACAACCAAAGCCTAAAGATAGCAAAGGGACATCTCAGTAAGGGAAGAAAACAGATTATGGCACTGAGAAAAGAAGATGGTTCTGTAACAAGAAATAGAGGCGAAATTTTGACAAGAGTGAAAGATTTCTACTCCAAATTATATGAAAGGGATGATACATGCGCTCCAGACATCATGAAAGATACCAGTACCAGAGTTCCTCCAGTCCTTTCAGCAGAAGTTGCACATGCAATCAAGAACATGAAGCGGGGAAAAGCTCCAGGAAAAGATGGAATTACTGTAGACATCATACAAGAAGCAAGTGGAGAAATCGAAACAGTACTCGCCCAAATTTTCACTCGATGCCTTAATGAAGGAAAGATTCCTGAGGATTGGAACACCGCTACAATGATCCTGCTACATAAGAAAGGTGACATTGAGGATCTCGGAAACTACAGACCTATCAGCCTCCTATCAGTAGTTTATAAAATCTTCACTAAAGTTCTTTCACACCGCTTGAAGGTAACCCTGGACATGGCTCAACCGAGAGAACAAGCTGGATTCAGGAGTGGCTACAGCACAATAGATCATATCCATGTGCTGAGAGAACTAACTGAAAGAGCGAGGGAATATGAACTTCCATTGTGCATGGCTTTTATCGATTATGAAAAAGCCTTTGATTCGGTGAAACCATCAGCAGTTACAATGGCTCTGAAAACCTGCGGTATTGAAGATGCATACATTAATATTATTAATAACATTTATGAAAATGCAAGTGCAAAGATTAGGCTGTTTGAAAATACAACACACATAAAAATTGGAAAGGGAGTGAGACAAGGTGACACCATATCTCCGAAGCTCTTTAATGCCACATTGGAGGGTGTTTTTCAGTCACTGAGCTGGGAAAACAAGGGGATAAAGATTAATGGAGATTATCTAACCCACCTTCGTTTTGCTGATGACGTAGTCATTTTTGCAACTAGCCCATCAGAGCTGCAGAGTATGATCCAGGAACTTGCTGACAAGAGTAAAGAAGTGGGATTAAAAATGAACTTTCAGAAGACAAAAGTGATGTTCAATGCTTTTACACGAAATGAAGATTTATCGATTGATGGAGAAAAGCTGGAGATAACAGACACGTACGTTTATCTTGGACAGCAGATATCAAGTGAGGGTCACATTGATGAAGAAATTAATCGGCGTACAGAACTTGCCTGGAGAGCTTTTGAAGAAACAGCCTAATTTTCAAGAGCAATATGCCATTATGTCTTAAAAGAAAAGTGTTTGATCAATGCATCCTTCCAGTGCTTACGTATGGTGCAGAGACGTGGACCTTAACTAAAAGAGACATACAAAGGCTGCAGACAACTCAAAGCAGCATGGAGAGGTGCATACTTGGTGTAACCAGGAGGAGATAAGAAGAGGAACTCGTGGATCCGAAAAATGACAAGAGTGGAAAACATCATGATCAGAGTTAAATCGCTGAAATGGCAATGGGCTGGACATACTGCCAGAAGGACAGATCATAGATGGACAGCCGAAATTTTAGATTGGATTCCAAGGGACAGGAAAAGACCCAGAAGAAGACCACATGGGAGATGGGTGGATGAAATTCGAAAGTATGCAGGGGTGACATGGAGGAGACTGGCACAAGACAGACCGTTGTGGAGGAAACTTGGGGAGACCTTCGTCCAGCAGTGGATTGATAATGGTTGACAATGATGATGATGATGATATATATATATATATATATATATATATATGACCGCCAATAGCGGTATAACTATACCATCGGGATTAGAGGAAATGCTATCCCACACTCACCAACCCGCTTGGCCAGCATGGTGAGTTATGGCCAAACCCTCCAAAATGACTCACAACTTAAATTTGGCCCTCAGTCTCCGGCAGCTGGAATATACCTGGCCAATAAGGCAGCGGCCAGTGCGACATGAAGGCAGAGGGTGCTAAGAATCCCTGGAGACCGGACTAGGCTGCCATCTGATGCTGACCTTGGCAACGTACAATGGACGCTCCTATCTCCTGATTCAAGGCTTCTTGAATTGGAAGAGGAACTAGAAAGGATCAAGTGGGACATCGTGGGGCTAAGTGAGGTAAGGAGAAAAGGAGAAGATCTCATCGAACTGAAAAGTGGACATCTCTTCTACTATCGTGGGGCAGATACTGGCAGAACTAGTGGTGTTGGATTTATAATAAACAAGAAACTGAAAGATAAAGTTGTAGAAGTTGAACGTTCCTCTGACAGAGCTGCACGACTCGTTATCCAACTCTCGAGAAGATGCCAGGCTCAGATTATTCAAACTTATGCACCCACCACAAGTCATGCTGAAGAAGAAATTGAAGAATTTTATGAGGAAATTCGTGATCTAAATAATAAAGGTAAGCAGCACTTGAAGATAATTATGGGAGATTTCAATGCAAAAATAGGGCAACGGCAACAGAATGAAACTTCAGTAGGTAAATTCGGTCACGGCACCAGAAACCAGCGTGGAAATACTCTTGTAGAGTTTGCAGAGGCAGAAGGGTTTTTCATCTTGAACTCCTTTTTCAAGAAAAAGCCACACAGGAAATGGACATGGAGACATCCAAATGGGACGACAAGTGAAATTGATTTTATTATGTGTAACAAAAAATTCGTCATAGAAGACTGCAGTGTGCTAAACAAGTTCAACACAGGCAGTGACCATAGATTGGTGAGATGTAAGATGCACCTCAACACTAAACTCGAACGTAGCAAGCTCATAAGACAAACAAAATGTATTGACATAACCAACCTTAAAAAACACCATAATACCTTCAAATTGGAACTGAAGAACAGATTCTCTGCTTTAGAAGGCCTAACATCGGAAGAAGTGGATATTTCTGAAGTTAACAGAAAAGTAACGAAAGCTCTTATGGAAACAGCAACAAAATTAGCTGGGTCTAAGAACAAATTGCATGTGAACAAATTATCAGGAAAAACCAAAATGTTGATGCAAAAAAGAAGAGTGATGAGGACAACTAAAGAAGATGTGACTTCCAAAGTGGAATATACAGAGCTATGCAAGACAGTACGAAAACGTATCACTGAAGACGTAAGGAAATTCAACTGTGAACTAGTAAGGAAAGCAATTGAAAACAACCAAAGCCTAAAGATAGCAAAGGGACATCTCAGTAAGGGGAAAAACAGATTATGGCACTGAGAAAAGAAGATGGTTCTGTAACAAGAAATAGAGGCGAAATTTTGACAAGAGTGAAAGATTTCTACTCCAAATTATATGAAAGGGATGATACATGCGCTCCAGACATCATGAAAGGTACCAGTACCAGAGTTCTTCCAGTCCTTCCAGCAGAAGTTGCACATGCAATCAAGAACATGAAGCGGGGAAAAGCTCCAGAGAAGATGGAATTACTGTAGACATCATACAAGAAGCAAGTGGAGAAATCGAAACAGTACTTGCCCAAATTTTCACTCGATGCCTTAATGAAGAGAAAATTCCTGAGGATTGGAACAACGCTACAATGATCTTGCTACATACAAAAGGTGACATTGAGGATCTCAGGAACTACAGACCTATCAGCCTCCTATCAGTGGTTTATAAAATCTTCACTAAAGTTCTTTCACACCGCTTGAAGGTGACACTGGACATGGCTCAACCGAGAGAACAAGCTGGATTCAGGAGTCGCTACAGCACAATAGATCTATCCACGTACTGAGAGAACTAATTGAAAAAGCGAGGGAATGTGAACTTCCATTGTGCATGGCTTTTATCGATTATGAAAAAGCCTTTCATTCGGTGAAACCATCAGCAGTTGCAATGGCTCTGAAATCCTGCGCTATTGAAGATGCATACATTAATATTATTAATAACATCTATGAAAATGCAAGTGCAAAGATTCGGCTGTTTGAAAATACAACACACATAAAAATTGGAAAAGGAGTGAGACAAGGTGACACCATATCTCCGAAGCTCTTTAATGCCACATTGGAAAATGTCTTTCAATCACTGAACTGGGAAAACAAAGGGATAAAGATTAATGGAGATTATCTAACCCACCTTCGTTTTGCTGATGACATAGTCATTTTTGCAACTACCCCATCAGAGCTACAGAGTATGATCCAGGAACTTGCTGACAAGAGTAAAGAAGTGGGATTAAAAATGAACTTTCAGAAGACAAAAGTGATGTACAATGCTTTTACAAGAAATGAAGATTTATCGATTGATATAGAAAAGCTGGAGATAACAGACACGTACGTTTATCTTGGACAGCAGATATCAAGTGAGGGTCACATTGGTGAAGAAATTAATCGGCGTACAAAACTTGCCTGGAGAGCTTTTGGAAGAAAGAGCCTAATTTTCAAGAGCAATATGCCATTATGTCTTAAAAGAAAAGTGTTTGATCAATGCATCCTTCCAGTGCTTACGTATGGTGCAGAGACGTGGACCTTAGCTAAAAGAGACATACAAAGGCTGCAGACAACTCAAAGCAGCATGGAGAGGTGCATGCTTGGTGTAACCAGGAGAGATAAGACGAGGAACACGTGGATCCGAAAAATGACAAGAGTGGAAGACATCATGATCAGAGTTAAATCCCTGAAATGGCAATGGGCTGGACATACTGCCAGAAGAACAGACCATCGATGGACAGCCGAAATTTTAGATTGGATTCCAAGGGACAGGAAAAGACCCAGAAGGAGACCACATGGAAGATGGGTGGATGAAATTCGAAAGTATGCGGGAGTGACATGGAGGAGACTGGCACAAGACAGACCGTTGTGGAGTACAAAACTTGCTTGGAGAGCTTTTGGAAGAAACAGCATAATTTTCAAGAGCAATATGCCATTATGTCTTAAAAGAAAAGTGTTTGATCAATGCATCCTTCCAGTGCTTACGTATGGTGCAGAGACGTGGACCTTAACTAAAAGAGACATACAAAGGCTGCAGACAACTCAAAGAAGCATGGAGAGGTGCATGCTTGGTATAACCAGGAGAGATAAGAAGAGGAACTCGTGGATCCGAAAAATGACGAGAGTGGAAGACATCATGATCAGAGTTAAATCCCTGAAATGGCAATGGGCTGGACATACTGTCAGAAGGACAGACCATAGATGGACAGCCGAAATTTTAGATTGGATTCCAAGGGACAGGAAAAGACCCAGAAAAAGACCACATGGGAGATGGGTGGATGAAATTCGTAAGTATGCGGGAGTGACATGGAGGAGACTGGCACAAGACAGACCGTTGTGGAGGAAACTTGGGGAGGCCTTCGTCCAGCAGTGGATTGATAATGGTTGACAATGATGATGATGATATATATATATATATATTATATATACTTACAGGGAAGCACACATGACGTGTGATGGACGTATCTAGACTCACGTCCATTTAGCGTCCATTTAGCGTCTATACGTAACATCCAGATTACTTAGATTAAACGTAATCTGGTAAGATATTACACAGCCATTGGTTCTTCAGTTACGTTTAGTAGACGTAATCTGAACTTTTTGGATGTCCATGAAAGTTCTATACGTAAAGTGGTGACCGTAAAATGGACGTCTATTAGATGTGATTGTGCTGTGTGGGGCCCTGAAACAGTTTTTTTGTGACACACTCTTGGAAAAAATTATCAAGTATATCAGCATTTGGTATTTAACACAACTCTGCGAATTACTGCAGTATTTGTATGGAGACAATAATTAACTAACATTTTACCCATTTCTTTCTTTCTTTCTTTTTTTTTTTACGGGCCGCAACAGAAAAAGTGTCCCTAGTTAAATTTAATGAAAGAAAGAATTTGTTCTGTTCTGAAGTAATAGACAAGGTACTAATGTTCTCTGTGAGAGGTAGTAGATTTCATTCCATTCTTACGAATTTTATTGTAACATCTGAATTAACCATTTCTTCGCTTTTAAAAAGTCAGAAGGGAAATCCTAAGTGTGTCAAAATGAACTTCTTTTTTTCAAGACTTACCTATCATGAACAAAATAGTTGTTCGTGGCTATCTTGAAAAAATTGAAAAAATCCAGAATTGCAAGAATTCCAGTGCGGATTTATATAGTGAAAAAAAAAAAAGAAAAGAAAGAATACGAAGACTAATGTTTATTTAATTAATTATTTGCAAATGGAAGTAGTATTTTTGCTGCAACTGAATAGAATTACCAAATCTGTCATTCAAGAATTCATGTAAGGCTTACATAAATTTTAAAAGCCTTGCAGTTTCCTCAGCAAGTGATATAAAACGGTATTATGTTTGTTTTTCTCAGTAACGCATATTTATGGCGATAGTGCTGTGTATGCATATTTGTGCTTGTAAATACACTTCCATACCTAAAAGGCCGCTTTAAAAACTTCATTGTAAGAAAACAAATAGACGCAGATCTCGTTAAAAAGATTCTTAGATGATCTCGTTAAAAGATTCTTGTAACGATTTTAAAAGATTCATATTCTCTTTTAAAAATCAGAGAGATTTCGTAAATCAGACGCAGATATTTAATCCAAAAATTTTATTATTATTATTAAGAAAAAGTTATTATTACTATTATTTATATTTTATTAAGATAAAAGATTATATTATTATTATTATCTTCTTTATTCGAAATATACGAAACACAGCCTTTATATGACAATCAAACATAAACAACAAAATTATCATTGACTGGTGTTGTTGAGCTGATACGAGTTTCCACCGGAGACCTAGGTATCAGTCAAGAATCGGCGTAAAATATATGATGTCCCAAGTAAACCTGTCTTCTGCATTTCTGTAGGTGGTATATCAGAAAACTGCAAATTTTCGAAATGATTCATACATTTTTTTAACATTGTTCCAAGTGCCCCGATGACAATGAGGACTACCGCTGTGAATTTTGTCCATAATCGGGTAACTTGTATGGCCAGGTTTCTATATTTAGTCATTTTTTCCAGTTCTTTTTCATCGACTCTAGAAGCTCCAGGAAGCGCTATATCAATTATCCAGACTTTCCGATTTTCTATGACTGTTGTGTCTGGTGTATTATGTTCTAGTTTCCGATCGGTTTGAGTTCGTAAATTCCACAAGATTTTGACCATCGTTTTCTGTGACTTTCTCAGCCTGATGTTCCCATAAGTTTTTTGATGCTGGGAGATTGCGCTTTCTGTCTAATGACCAGTAAATCAATTTTGCAACCCTGTCATGCCTAGCTTTGTAGTCTGCCTGTGCAATCTTGCTACATTAATATATATGATGAGACACAGTTTCATCTTTTTCTTGACAAAGTCGACACTTTGGATTATCGCTGACAATTAGATTTTAGCCTTCCAGTAGCGTAGCCAGAGGGGGTTTCGGGGTTTGACCCCTTCCCCTTGAGGGGAGACTGAGCACGAATTTCAAGCGATATATATGTGTGTATGAGGCTTTCACCAATGAACCAAACCCATGGACCCGCTCCCCTTAAGAAATTTCTGGCTACGCCACTGTTGCCTTCATAACATTTGTTTGCAATGTCTGTTCTTGTGCAGCAAAAAGCAGAATTTCTGTTTCTTTCTTGATGGAACCCAATTTCAGCTATGCCCAAGTCAGGTTGTTGTCACTTTTTCCTTCAACATTCTTTAAAAATTGTTCATGCAGCGGCTTGTTCTTCCAGCCACCTTATCTGCTTTCAAACTGCTTTCTCTTGTATTCAGCCTTGCTTTCTGTTGCTTTTAATATATTTTCATTATTCAGTGTTTGAAGTAGCTTTTCTCTGCTTCTGTTAACGTAATCATTCAGGCTTCTTTTTTATTACTCTGCTACCTGTTGTACTTGTACTAGCCCTCTGCCTCCAATTCTCCGAGGTAAATATAATCTGTCAGCATCACTTTTTGGATGGAGTGCATGATGCATGTTGTGACGTACCTGCCAGCAGGACGCACACGACATAAAGGCAGATAGGAATCAGAATAAACGTCTGCGTAGCTCAGTTGGTAGAGCGACTTGTTCCGGAATAAGCGGCCTCGGGTTCGAATCCCGGCGTAGACCAAAAATGGCTTTCGAGTTTTCCGATCCAATATTTCTAATTCACTTTGGGTCTAATCAATTACTCCAGCTGGGTATCTGATTACTGGAACGGCCCATGTATTTATGGCTTTCATAGTATTTTCACTGTTTAGTTTTGATTTCAATATTTTTCATACTCTGTTGATGCACTCCCTCTGAGTTAGACCTTCGACTTTTGTATGCAAGATGTTGTCTGATTCAAGAATTCCAAAGTATTTGTAATTTTCATTTTCTGACAGTGATTTCATAATACAGGGTGATTCATAAAGAAGTATACAGTTTCAACGCACTATAAAACAAGAACAATGTAAGATATTTTATGTTACCTGTAACAGAATTGTAGGGGTATGTTTCAAGTTTAATTTTTAGAGACAGTCACAGATGTTCTCTGTGTGCACCCTTAGTCACACAACACACATCGAGCCGGTAATCCATTTCCGCCCAAGTGCGAGGTAAGATATCTGAATCAAGTGCAGTGATAGTGGCTGTGATACGTTGTTTCAGCTCCGCTAGATTAACAGGAAGGGGAGGGGCGAATACTTTGTCCTTTACGTGCCCCCACAGGAAAAAGTCACAAGGTGTTAAGTCAGGACTTCTGGGTGCCCATTGGGTCAGTGGCATGTTTCATTAGGTCAGTGGCTGCTTCCTATACACGCGGTGGTCCAGGACTTTTAAGTTTGCGCAAACAGCCCGTAGTTTCAAATTTTTTATGCCAATCGTAGATAGATTTTCTGGTTGATGGTTCTGTTCCGAATCGTGATCGAAAAGCCGTTGCAAAACAATTACAGATTCCGTTTTGCTCAATTCAAGAAAACAAAACGCCTTCCCCACGGCAGACGTTGCCATATGGACTGACTAGTCACGTGACACGTGCGCTATCGCCTACGTCACTTCCCTCAGTAGCAGGACACAAACATTATGAGTACATCTACCTAACGGTTCGCAGTTGTGGTCCATGTCTTCAACTGTTACTGGTTTTACAGCATCTGGAAACTGTATACTTCTTTATGAATCAGGGTGTATTCTAGTTCTATTCCGTCTCAGGGACGTCGCTAGACTTTGAAATCTGGATGGGCGACGGGTGGGCGAACATAATTTTTGGTGGGGCAAGCCTGATAACAAATTTTTTTTAGGAAAAGAACGAATTTTTAATGCTTTCACTATCCGCTATAAAGGAATTCGTGCAATCCTCACCCTCTTGACCTGGACACACACACACACACACACACACACAAACGCGCGCGCGCGTACACGGATCTGACTAGTCACGCCACTGGTGTGAGATACAAGTAATACTAGAATGTCGCCTTCGACATTTTGCTTGCTCTGAATGCATTGTTTTAAATTGCTTTTTCAAAATTCTGCATTTTGGCTTACGAAAATATTAGTACTGTACTTCGACAATTTAAAAGAAAACGTCGTTTTTGTTCATCTAAATCAAATTTTAACGTCGTGTCACGCAAACACAATACCTCTCCTGTCCTTAAATTCCTTCCTTCAAGCCAGCGACTTTGTCTTCCACTCCTTTCCTACAAAGCAGTCTTCGTCCACTTCCTGCACTTTCACTGTCCCGGGAATCTGAAGAGTGCTGATGTAGCTTTAGACTCCACTTTCCGTGTTGAAATCCACGATTTTTCAAACAGCAGAGCAATTAGTAATGACACCCTCTGTGAATTCCTATCCACCCTCCTCGTTAGCCCTCTGGATGTACGAACATGAAAAAGAGGCTTAAACTGAGGAATTGGAAGAGTGGAGAACAAACTGAATTTTCATGGCCCAGAGGATGCTACTTTGATAACCTTTCTACGGAGATGTAAACAACGCATATCTCAGGGAGAAATACGTAGGGCTACATGATATAAAACACAAGACTTATTACTTGAAAAAGTCCAGATTGTATCTTAAAATTGAATATATTCAAAGCTGGCACATTTTGAACTGGGTGGGCAGCAGGGTGGGCAAGATAACACCCTCGCACCCCCTTGGCTATGTTCCTGTTGCATCTATATTCTAGACTTTTCCCCGGCGCATTTATAGTACGGCACATTTTTCCAGTCCAAACTCCATTTGTATATCATCACTAAATATTTGCACTGTATGCAGCAATGTTTCGAGTTAGGCGGCACTTTTTGCATACAATTTAAGGTCATCCATGTACAGCAGATGGTTTATTTTTCCATGTTGATCCGAAATGTGGCAGCCCATTTTTGTTTTGTTCAAAATCATTGACAATGGGATTAAAGATAGTGTATATTAAACAATAAAGGTGACAAATAATCCCCTTGAAATATGCCTCTCTTGATATTAACTTCTCCGAGTTCTTCACCATATATGCATGTAACATTGTTTTCCAGTTTTTCATATTTTCTTTGAAGAATCGGCAGATGTTCTTGCTAATTCCAAATAGTTCCAGACAAGTGCTAATCCAGCCGTGTGGCAGTGAGTCAACGGCTTTTTTATAATCAATCCATGCCATATTCAAATTCGTTTTTCGTCTTTTGGAGTTTTTTTAGTACCATTTTGTCAATTAGCAGCTGGTCTTTTGTGCCTCTTGAACTTTTGAAGTTCCCCTTCGGTTCTATTGGGTACGAATTGTTTTCCCATAAGTAGTCATGTATTGATCATACTAGTACTCTTGTGAAAAGTTTAAATGTTGTTGGAAGGCATGTAATTGGGCGACAGTTAGTAGGTTCATTGCCTTTTTCCTATTTTTACCTTTACTATTATTATTATTATTATTATTATGAAAAGCTTTTTTAATTTGGAATGTAAAATGATTTACACCTTGCTGAGCTCTCTTATTAGAAAGTACATGGCTGTCATTGGGTCTAATAATGTCGAGGTTTCGAAGGCACTTGCAGTTTGTTCTTTGTAATGCTCCTCGTTACGGAATAGCCGAGTTTTTCTCTTATTTTTTCCTTTGCATATGTCGTTTTTTACAACTCCTGGTGGTATTCTGAGTCAGTGTTGCATGTAAACATCGCTAAGGTGTTTCCTTCCGTACACAACCCTACATTTTCAGTTACACGAGGGGTCAGCAGGGTCTAGCTATTGTGAATTAGTTTGAATGGTGTTTGAGCAGACAGTGAGGTATCCAAAATTAGCTGTTACTCACTCATCCTCGCAGGAGCTGACCTAATTCTTCAGTGGTAACAGTTTTCGCAGCACTTCTTTTTATCTTGTTTCAATCCATTGCGCTCTTTTTAATGCATCTTGAATACGTTTCTTTTATCAACTGCTTCTCATCAGCCAATGAAGTCAGGCATTGTTCTGATTGGCTAGTAAGGAACACTGCAAGCAGAAGAAGGATACTACTAGTATTTTGAATGAAAACTCATTAACCAATTATGCTATGGGATAAGACACTGCAACAGGAAATGGGATCAAATATAAATGGAAATAACAATACGTTAACTTCATGAAACTGTAAACAGGTCGATCGATATCTATTTGTAATGCCATCTCTGATATCCAGTTATGTAGTTTTAAGAAAAAAAAAGTACTTTTGCGATCAACGGATTAAGAAAAAAAGACCGAGAAGGAAGACACTCAAAATTTTCAAAATCATTTTGAAATTCGATTTGTTGTTTTGTATCAGTTATTACTTTTTATTTAATTTTATCATTAATAATTTTTATCAAAGTTTAATTTGACAAACTTTGAATGATACGTAGATGTCAGATACTAAGAGCATGCTTTTGAAATCAGACACTAGAGTCTTGTGATGATATATATATACCGGGTGATCCAAAAGTCTTGCACATTTTGAAAACGTAATAACTCGCGGAGTTTTGAGAGTAGGGCAACGCGGTTTGTGTAGAAATGATCAGAATGGCATTGGGTTTTTTATGAAATCACATAATTTTTTACTGATGTTACTTATATTTTCCATCGCCAGATGGCGCCATATGCGAGGAGGTCTGGGATAGTGGGTATAAAACCAGCAGCTGGGAAGCAACCACAGGTCGGGAGCCGCGAATGGCTGAGTGGTTAGCAGTTCAGACTACCAATGCAAGGTCCTCAGGTTTGATACTGCGCTGATCTTGCGGAGGTGGTGTGATTTGCTAACAAACACTGAATATTCGCCGTGCATCGGATGAGCACTTTAAGTGACGGCCCCCAGGTTGGACCCACTGGTTAAATGGTTATCCTTTCCTATGCCCCCCCCCCCTGAAATTCTCTCACCTCTATATGTGCAACATCGTACTTCTACGGTGGCGCCATCTACTGTACTCTAATCTCACTACAAACTGTTCTGTCAAAGTCGCTAGACTTGTTCTCATTACTTCCGTTTCTGTGTCCTGCCCAAAAGGCAAACTCGCTGTAGGTGGCTGGGACCTAAAATCTACTCACTGTTAACGGAAGTCCTACAAGAAAATGACTCATACCAATCGCGGGTGGCCTAGTGGGCAACGTTCGTGACTGCCACGGATATAACTCAGGTTCGATCCCAGGCAGGTACGAACGCTCAAACCACTAAATATCCGCCGTGCGTCGGATGGGCACGTTAAGCCGTCGGACCCCGGGCACTGCCCTCCCTCCCCCGGTAATAAATAAGGATGTCTTCCTCCCCCTTTCTACTACGCTTCTGTGTCACTTTCCTATCGGGCACTCTAGCCCAAATCTCCTAGCTTCCTATTTCTAAGGGTTGTTTAAGACCTGGGGTCAGACACTCCCTTCCTAAAATCCTCTACATATGATCATATGATCAACCACAAGTCACAGCGATCAGTATGCTGTCATTACCGGACAAAGCGCTCTTGGTGAAATTGTTCTGTTGCAACGCTGAATGTGCGAGTGCTGCGTTGAGAGCCTACCGGTCACCAGATCTGACACCATGCGATTTCTGGCTCTGGGGTTACCTAAAATCACAATCACAGATGTCTCCCCACTTCATTGGCCATGCTGAAAGATGCCATTCGACACCATGTGGCAGCTATACCACCGGACATGCTCTTCAATGCCGTGGTGTTTTCTCTCATCTGCAGGCAGTGCTGGAAAAGGACGGCCATCACATTGAACACCTAGTACAATGAGGTGTCTAACCTGCTGCAATCAGGTGTCTATTTTGCTTGACACTTCCAACCTGTGGTTGCTGCGCCATCTGGCGATGAAAAGTGTAAGTAAAACGAGTAAAACTCTATGTGATTTCATAAAAACCCGATGTAATTCTGATCATTTCTACGCAAACCCCTACTCTCAAAACTCCGCGAGTTATTATATACGTTTTCAAAATGTGCAAGACTTTTAGATCACCCAGTATATTAAAATTAAAAACATATAACGTTTGTAATAAATATTTTATTTTTTCAAGTCTACCAAGCTCTAGCTTCATCAGGACGAATGGCACGTAAATATTCAAATTGTACATGACATCATCATCATGCATCATAACCTTGATCGACTTTAAAAAATAAAATATTTGTAACAAACGTTGTATTTTCTTAATACTAAGCATACTTTTTTTCAAATACTGCTCTGCCATTCTGCACGATAGCAAGTATTCAGTGTAAAAAATAGGAATATGTCAAACTGAATGCCAGTAATGTAATTCTAAGTAAAAAAACTGCTTTAGAGGTAAACGGATTAGGTGAAACGAACCCACAAAGGAAGTCCTTAAGATTTTCAAAAGCAATTTAGAATTTGATTTGTTGTTTTCATTAGTTAGTATTTTTACTAAAGTTTTATTAATAATTATTTTTCTCAACTTTGATTAAAACTGATTGATTTTTTTATTGAAGGTTTAACGACCACCATGAGCAACTCAATGGGCTATAAGCAGTCACCCGTCCCTAATTTAGGGTCACTGGTTCCAGGGAAGGGAGAGAGCCAGTGCTGTAAGACAAACACAACATTCATGCCTCACTGGGATTAGAAAGTGGACCCCTTTCGGACGAATGATCAGAGGCCATCGCTTAGACCATTGCGCCACAGGGACGGCACTGCTTGATTAGAGCAATTTTAAAAGAAAGATAAAAGTTGCGTGGGAGTCAAATGCTAAGAATGTTAAGTTTCACTTTAGATATTGTTCTGTCATTCTGTGCTGTTCCAAGTATACAGTGTGAATAATATGTGTCAGTCACACTGAATACATGTAATTTACATGCCGCTCTTGTTAAAATTATGTGGTAGGAGTGACGGTTATCTTTTGCTTTGCTTATTGTTTCTTTTCGGGTGTAACGACTACCGCCATCTTCAAGGGTTATAGTTGCCGAATCCTGATTTAGAGCCATTGGTTCTAGGAATGGGCCAATGCCTCGCCTGGAGCTCGAGCCCATCTCGAGCGATTGGCCAGAAGCCAGTCTCACTCGAACCCCGGAGCTTACTTTTGCGTTGCTCATACGTAAGCGCAGAATGGGCTCAGGCGATTGCTATTTCTCGAGCCGGTGGCGAGTTTAGGTGAAATGCCGTTCTCAACCATAAAACACTTATCACTTTTCGCACATTTTTACCGCTATGAGGAACTCTAAGGTATATAAGCAGCCGTTTATCCCTAATTTAGGGTCACTGGCTCCAGAGAAGCCAGTGACCCTGAGAAGCCAGGATAAAAGCTGTGCTGTAAGACAAGCACAATATCTATACTACTACAGGGACTACAACCCGAGCTCACCCAGACGAACGGCGAGCAGTCTTAGCTACAGCAGCGGGCACTTGTCTCTTTGCCTATATGCATGTTTAACTTTTCTGTGTTGTTTCGTTAAACAACACAAACGACTTGTGTTGATATACTATTACTTACGTTACAACATATGCGAACATCAATGGCAGCGCAACAGAACTACACTACCGAATTTTTTAATCTAATCAAATACATAAAATCAGCATCGTGACTTAACATACTCTGCATAGATAAAATGTTAAAAGGCTAAAACCAAAATGTTCAAAGGTTCTCGGTTCACTGTATTCGGAATGCCCAATAGTTGTCTGAAGTGAGGTGGGCGGTTCATGATGACTTCAATGCGTAGACAATCAATCCAAAATGAAGTACTTTGTAAGGCATCTTTTCTTCTTTAAACATACTAGATAGAAATTCATAGATAGAAATTCACGAGTATTTACATTCTAGATAGAAATTCACGAGTATTTACATTCGTTCCAAATCCATTGTATTCGTTTGCAGGATAATATTTCAACATTCGCTGTGCATTATAATAAGGTAATGACCAAAGTTAAAATGTAGACACTCTTGCAACACGGTTCCTGATGATTCACCGGACACTCTGTTTCTTCTACCATCGACAACACATTTCTGTACATGTTTCGGGACTAACATCGCCGATTTTCAACGGTAGCTTAAGAGTCTTCTTTCATTCATAATCGATCTCCACATGCAAATCTGAGCAGGGTGTAAGCAGTTTGTTCATATCAATCGTCATAGACTTGAGAATTAATCGATTCAATATGTTCGTTAACTGAATCGAATCTATGTCCGTCAGGACTTAACTTTCGGATTTCTGCTTCTTGTTCGATGACAAATCTCCACGCATATGGAAGCAGGGTATGAGGTTGTTCATTACAGTTTATAGACCTTGTTTGTTCAATGATAATCGCCTCAGACATTAAAATGTTGTTATGTGTCTGATGCGTTGTATACAGCTTTGTGCCATTCTCATCGGGTTGGGCTCCTGTATCCATGCAATATTTTATTAATGCTGTTCGCGCTTCATTCATACGCCAATTTCGTTTATGCTCTTCCAGGCGTTTTATTATACGTCGCTTAGTGCTACCGATGTATATACTTATATGTTGTCCATCATCGTTACTTAGAATGGAAATCCCGTATACACCTGCGCAATCCCCTTTATCTGCGCTTTTATTTTTCTCTGTAGTAAGTAATTTGACGTTATCTTTTACGATATCAACAAACAACAGATTATTTTTTGCGCATTCTCTCTTTAATACATTAATCAGTGCTGGTAGGTAAGGTAAACGTCCTCGATAAATATTAGGCTTTGATATGGGTATCTCTGTGGTGTACACGCTGGTCGTGCATTTTTTATATATGGACCAGATGAGGTTCTTATTGAATCCAAACGATCAAGCCACATTCATGATCCATTTCATTACACCATATTCACGTTGTCTGTTCGATGAATGTGTAATGACCCGTTGTACATAAAACCGAAAGGCTGACCGTTTCTGGTTCCACTGACGGGCGGAGTCAACCGGAATAACACTCATGGTATACAGTATGAATCCTTCCTGAAGACGCCATGTTGTAGGTGGTCCTGTTTTCGAATAATCTGAAGTCATCAAGCGACAAACATTCCCACCTGTCGGTGAAACGGTCCCCACTATTTTTGGTAAATTGAAAATACATAAACATGAAAACCCTATGAGAGTGATAGTGAATAAAGATAGTGTCTCAACTATTAATTTAGGGTGAGGGTTATTTCGACAGTCGAAGAAATGCTTAAGGAGTTGAAACATTCTACTGAAGAAATTGCTGCAGTAATAAATTGTGACGTGCCTGCACCGCAGGACGAATTGCTGCAATAAGAAATTGTGGCCTGCCTGCACCGAAGGACGCACATGAGATAAAGGCAGATAGCAGTGAGATCACATGTCCGCGTAGCTCAGTTGGGAGAGCTACTTACTCCGGAGTGAGGGGACCCGGATCGATGCCAGGCGTGGAAAACCTTGTACGCTATAAAATGTTCTGAAATTTGTCACACATAACAATTATTTTCAGTTTGCAGATGTTATTTACAGGCAGTCAATCGTCTGATCTCCTGCAGACGTCTAGTCTGCATGAGATCAGATGATTGAAAACTAATATGTGAGCTTAACTCAATTTTTCATGCTGATTCCAGAACTGGTCTTAGTTTTCTTCCATCATATATAGTTTTTGCACAATCGACGAAGTTGATTTTGAAGATTTATCGCTGATAGCATTACATCTGCCAGTCAGGGGCGTTTTAGCTGGAGGCATTTCAGCTATCTCTTTTGCCAATCGTCGTCAAAGCAACGTAAGGTTACTTTTGGAATATTGCCAACTAGTCACCTGTAGAAGAAAGACTGAAAAAAGAATTGGCAAAAATACAAAAATAGCATTCCCGCCAGTCAGATGCTCACATTTCCAGTTCATTGCTCTTTCTGTTCGGATTTACACAGCTGTTCTAAGTTGCTGTTTCTATTGTGAGTGCGTAGTCTTACAATGTCGAAACGCAAGTGTGTAAATTGTCCTAATGTGTTCTGTTACATTTGTGGAAATTATGTAGTGCTTAAGCAAAGAACGGAAATCACAGACTTTGTGAAGAAAGCTTACTATGCTTATTTTAAAGTGCATCTTAGTGATCAGGATAAGGCATGGGCACCACATAAAGTGTGCCGCTATTGTGTTGAGAGGTTAAGGTTATGGACAAAAGGGAAGCAAACGTGCATGCCGTTTGCAATACCTATTGTGTGGAGGGAGCCTAAAGACCACCTGAACGATTGTTACTTCTGCTTAGTTAATGTTAAAGGCTGCAATTCGAAAAATAATAACGAAATTGTGTATCCAAGCATCCCTTCAGCCATTAGGCCAGTTCCACATGGAAAAGATCTGCCTGCCCCTCTTCCTCCAGCGGTGTTAGAGAACGTGGTGGAAGATGATGAATGTGAACGTGATGCAATCTCTGAAGACGATAGTGATGATGTCTACAAGCCGGAAACCGACTCTAATCCACAACTGTTCTCCCAGAATGAACTTAATGATCTAGTACGTGATCTTAACTTGCCTTAAGGAATCTGCAGAACTACTTGACTCCCGGTTGAAAAGTAAGAATCTTCTGGCTCCAGGAACACATTTTTCATGGTACCGACACAGAGAAAAAGAAGTACTTCCTTTTTTCTCACAGAACGATTCTTCGGTTTCCTGCAATAACATCAACGAGTTAATGCACTTCTATGGCATTTAACATGATCCTACTCAGTGGAGACTTTTTATTGACTTGTCCAAGAGGAGCCTCAAAGGCGTGTTACTGCATAATGGGAATGTGTATGGGTCCATTCCTGTGGCCCACCCAGTTAAAATGAAAGATGCATTCGAGAACATGAAGGTACTATTAACAAATATACATTATGAAGAACACAAATGGCTTACCTGTGGTGACTTCAAAGTAATAGAAATGCTATTAGGACAACAAGTAGGGTACACGAAAATGCCTTTCTTTCTATATGAATGGGACAGCAGGGCAATGCAAAGGCATTGGACAATGGCAGTTTGGCCAGAGCGGAGAAATTTTGTTCCTGGGACTAAAAACATCCTGCATGATCCACTTGTAGTCCCCCAAAAGTATTGTCCCCACCACTACACATCAAAGTGGGGTTGATGAAGCAGTTTGTAAGGGTCCTACCACAAGATGGGCCATGCTTCAAGTACCTTTCTATGAAATTTCCCTTCATCACACTAGAAAAATTGAAATCTGACATTTTTGTCGGCCCTCAAATAAAAAAAAACTGATGAAGGACAAAGATTTTGAGAAAACGATGAATGAGAGAGAAAAAGACGCATGGACAGCATTCCGATCTGTAACCGAAAACTTTCTAGAGAATCACAAAGATCCTAATTAGAGAAAAATTGTTGAAACAATGTTGGAAAACTTCAAGCAGATGGGTTGTAACATGAGTTTAAAAGTTGACTTTCTACACTTCCATATCGACTATTTTCCGGAAAATCTGGGATATTATAGTGAAGAGCACGGTGAACGCTTTCACCAGGATATTAAGGAGATGGAAAAGATATACCAGGGGATATGGAATGAAGAATGGAACTATGATGGCCAACTATTGTTGGATGTTGAAGAGGGACAGTAAAGATAAAGGAGGATCTGCAAGAAAGTAAAAAAAAAAAGACAGTTTGAAAATTAATGGAACAATGTTTGCTTGTCGTTTTGTTAAAGACTAGTCACAAGTCAGTCGTTTACAGTAATTTTAAAGTGTTTTTGTAAAAAAAAAAAGTCTTTGTGGGACATGGTGTTTGCATTTTTGTGCTTACACTAATTAAAATCTTGAAAACATAACTTCTTATTTTATTTAAAAACCTGGCGTGATAGAGAAAAATGGAAGTCATTTCTAAAATCGGCTTCAAAAATTGATTCAGGAATAGCTATTTTTAAGAAATCACCTGACAAAATTTTTTTATTTGCAGACTGGTGTTATCAGAAATAATAGCACAGGATAATCGCATACAACAAAAAAAGAAAACATGGTATACAAAGAATCTTGTTAAGATATGTAGACGATATATTCGCGTTATGGCAGTATGATGAAAAGGACTTGAAGCAATTTATTTGGGAGTACAACGGATTACATCCTAGCATACAAGTAACCAGTGAACGAGAATGTAATAATAGGTTACCATTCCTCGATATAAAAGTTATTCGAAAATAGGACCACCTACAGCATGGCGTTTTCAGGAAGGGAGCATACTGTATATCCCGATTGTTATTCCGGTTGACTCCGCCCATCAGTGGAACCAGAAACGGTCAGCCATTCGGTTTTATGTACAGCGGGTCATTACGCATTCATCGAACAGACAACGTGAATATGGTGTAATGAAATGGATCATGAATGTAGCTTGATCGTTTGATCGCTTGGATTCAATAAGAACCTCATCTGGTCCATATATAAAAAATGCACGACCAGCATGTACACCACAGAGATACCCATATCAAAGCCTAATATTTATCGACGACGTTCGCCTTACATACCAGCACTGACTAATGTATTAAAGAGAGAATGCGCAAGAAATATTCTGTTTTTAGTAGTATTAAAAGAAATCCGTCTTGTTGCACGATGATATTTATTCAGCTAAAAAATGAAGTCTATATACAGTTTAAAAACACATGAGCACTTTCAGTGTCACATTGACACCTTCATCAGATGTAATTTCACCATGTGGCTACATGCTGGTCTTAAGTACGTGGAGTAGATGCATCATGGGAAAGGTAATGTCAATGTCACATGATATACCAGATAACAAGACAATCAAAAAAAGGCATAGTTAGCCAATGATCACTTAACAGAAGCAATTGCTATTGTGCCGTCCTTCTCAACAAGATTGCTCCAAGGTTCATGTAAAACATAAGGATAATAGTCATTACAGCAGCGTGTATTATAAGCCGAAATATAGAGGCTTTCTGCAAATAACAAGGAATAAACAGAGTTAGGTGTGTTTATGATTTTAGCGTTGTCCCAGTCTGGGATGGAATTTCCAGCACTTATGGTTCTTGCAAAAGAGGTGCTTTGGTGATTCATTTTTAGATCATATCTGTGTTCATTTAATCTCAAATCCAAATTTCTTTTGGTAGAACCCACATAATGATTGTTTAGTTCACCAGAGATAGTGTCGAGCATAGGAATAACATACACACCCCATTTTTTCCCTTTGTCAATTTTGTCACGATCATTGCGGATAATGGTATATAGATTGCATGATCGTATTTCAAATTGTATTTTATGACGAGAATATATGTTGGTAAGGAGGTTTACGATATGTGGATTAAAATCAACAGATCCAACATACTTTTTAGGCACTTGCTCACTAATTAAAGCAGTTGACATAGAAAAACTGAGCAAGTGCCTAAAAAGTATGTTGGATCTGTTGATTTTAATCCACATATTGTAAACCTCCTTACCAACATATATTCTCGTCATAAAATACATATTGGAATATATATGTATATACATCGGTAGCACTAAGCGACGTATAATAAAACGCCTGGAAGAGCATAAACGAAATTGGCGTATGAATGAAGCGCGAACAGCATTAATAAAATATTGCATGGATACAAAAGCCCACCCCAATTGGAATGGCACATAGCTGTATATGTACAACGCATCAGTCACATAACAACATTTTAATGTTTGAGGCGATTATCATTGAACAAACAAGGTCTATAAACTGTAATGAACAACCTCATACCCTGCTTCCATATGCGTGGAGATTTGTCATCGAACAAGAAGCAGAAATCCGAAAGTTAAGTCCTGACGGACATAGATTCGATTCAGTTAACTAACTTATTGAATCGATTAATTCTCAAGTCTATGACGATTGATATGAACAAACTGCTTACACCCTGCTCAAATTTGGATGTGGAGATCGATTATGAATGAAAGAAGACTCTTAAGCTACCGTTGAAAATCGGCGATGTTAGTCCCGAAACATGTACGGAAATGTGTTGTCGATGGTAGAAGAAACAGATTGTCCGGTGAATCATCAGGAACCGTGTTCCTATAGTGTCTATATTTTAACTTTGGTCATTACCTTATTATAATGTACAACAAGTGTTGAAATATTATCCTGCAAACGAATACAGTGGCTTCGGTATGAATATAAATACTCGTGTTTGCACCTATGTATTTTTATCTAGTAATGTTTAAAGAAGAAGGTATGCCTTATAAAGTACTTCATTTTCGATTGACCGTGGACGCACTGAAGGCACCATGAATCCCCCACCTCACTTCAGACAACTATTGGGCATTCCGAATACAGTGAACCGAGAACCTTTGAACATTTTCGTTTTAGTCTTTTAACATTTTATCTATGCAGAGTATATTATGTCACGATGCTGATTTTATGTATATGATTAGATTAAAAAATTCGGTTCTGTTGCGCTGCCATTGATGTTCGCATATGTTGTAACGTGAGTAACAGTATATCAACACAACTCTGCTGTGTAGTCTAACGAAAGTTTATTTACCACGTAACACCAACATCATGGATTCATGATAGATGTTATTATATTTGCTGTGTTGCTTTTCCTTCTAACAGTGAGCTTTTCCGTCCTTGCGATACGAGTTCTTTTGTAAAGGCACGAGAAGTTTTTCATTTATGTTAAAGAATGATTTACATCGGATTTATAACACTGGCACTTCAGCGTTCTTTTTAACATGATCACCTAATCAAATTTATTTGCCCTGCTTTTTTCCCAACTAACCACGAAAAGTGGTAAGCCTAGGGAAAAAGTGCCTTAACGTAGCTGAGCCGCGCTTACACCACTGCTGAATGCACGTGACTTATGCGTCACTTTTTCTTATGTGATGGGAGAGAGTAGAAAGTATCTGTTGTGTTATTTTTTGTTTGTTTAAGGATTTAAACCACCGTACATATCTAGTGTCACAGGCAATGTCATAGGCAGTCGCTCATCCTTGATTATAGGGCTACTGATTCCGGGGACGGGGCCCTCCACTGGAGCGGCTCGAACGATCGAGTAGCCAGAAGCCAGCGCCTCTGAACACTGGGTCAACGGAGTGTCCTTTTGTGTTTCCCGTAAAAAATCAGAGAATGTGCTCAGAGGATTAATTTGCTGGAGCCGATGACGAAGTTAGTGGAAATAATGCCCTTCGCAACCATTAAATACTACACTCAGCCTACATGTCTGTTTAATTCTTCTGAGTTGATTTCCCCCATCAGAGTAGTTCTTAACCCAAGAAGAATGTGTTAGCCGTCGTGCTTTACGAGTCGCGAAATAGTCTTGCTTAAAGGGATGAGGATTACAGGGTTAAAAAGGTCACTCAGCTTTTCCTGTTCTCCGAACAGAGAACGTTTGTTTGTTGCCTCAATCACTTCCACAAGTGACAGTTCTCCAACCACACGTGTGCCCTTTGAAGGGATATTTCCAATTGACACCACCATCGTCCTGATTGGAAGAGAATCCGTCTGCTCATAGCGTTTGTGTAGCGAAGAAACCTTTTACATCAATTTCTTGTGAATATTAATGCGAAAGCTATGTGAAACTCTATGGTATATAAAACAATAAGGTGAATACAAACATTATACTTCATATCTATTTTTATACTGAAATAATTATTTTGTGTACATCTTAGTGTTGTGTTATCAAATTGTGTACGTTTTTATTAAAGCATTTTATTAGATACACTCAGTAGACAAAATATTAGTCAGGGATGATGGGCAGTTGACATGGGCATCCTCCGCGCAGAGTGGAACATACCCAAACCGAACACAGGCGATAAATAGCCAGACAGCAGGGCTTCCCAATCGAAATCGATGAACATGGGTGAACATGGTGATCTGAGTGACTTTGGTCGTTGACGCATTGTCGGCGCATGACAGATGGGTCAATCGATCTCCCAAGTAGTAAGAACCCTAGGGTTCCCGAGGACCACCGTATCAAGGATTGTACCACGAGTACACCATCGACGGACGTACCACCGCCCAGAAAGCAAGCGGAGGCCGACTACACGCCACTTATGACCGGGGGTCGACGTAGACTATCCAAGCTCACACAGACCGACGCTGCTTACTCTGGGCTACGTAGACTATCGAGGCTCGCACGGGGCACGCTGCTTACTCTGGGCTACGGGACCCGACCTTACTGGTGTGTCACTGTTAAATGCTCGTGATCGGAAATTACGCCCCGTCTGGGAGCCGGAAACTTCAAAATTGAACATCTGCAGAGTGGTGTCATGTCGGGTGGTCAGATGAATTCCGTTTTCAGCTGACGAGAAGGTGCGGGTGTGACGTCGACTGCATAAGGCTATGGCCTCGTCGTGCCAGGTCGGCTCTGTTCAAGATCGTGGGGGCTCTGTGATGGTTTGGGTAGCCTTTTCGTGGGGCATATTAGATCCCTTAGTGTGTCTGGAGATGTCCTGAACCGTTGCGTGCTACCAGCATATGCTGGCTGATCACGTACACGTTTTCATGGCCTTTGCAATCCTGCGGCGGATGGTCTGTTTCATTAGGGCAATACGCCACCCACACCGGGTGGCGTATTGTTAGGCTGAAGATCCATGGATCCCGGAGCGAGACATTGGTCCACAATCCATGGTTTTGGTGTCCCGCTCCACGGCATCCTGGCTGAAATTGGAACCATCCAGTGGCTCATAAGGTTCCCCGGATTTAAAATCTGTGGAAGTTATCTGGTATGCCGTGAAGCAGAACATCAGATCCATGTATTCTGCACCAACGTCTCAGATGGAGTTGTTCACAATTATGCACAGGTATGGCTGGCATTACCTCCGGAAACCCGACGGCATTTGGGGAAAACGACGCCTTGGAGTGTATAGGTTGTATTCGCGTTAGAGGAGGATCAACACGCTATTAGGTAGATATCTCTATGTTTCGCCCATTGAGTGTGTATTAGATACGACTTCTTCTGAGCAATCAAGGTACATTACGTTTACGTTTTGTTTCTTTTTCCTTTTTGCATTATGTGATGTCATTATGATCGATTCACGCTACCCTTTTTACTCACAACCTTCATTATCCAAGAGAAAAAAGTTACAAAGAGAATCTACTAGCTGTAATTTTGTTTTGAATATTGCTGTCTTGACAATAGAGTAGTGATTCACTTTTATCTAGAACCCTTGTCATTCGTAATAAGCCTTATTGCGTGATCCGACTGTTTAGTATCGTCCCTGTAATACAGTTATTAGGTTAAGATGCAAGTACATTTTTATATAAATCACACTGTTCCCGATCTTTGCGAAGATCATCATCTAAAGACATTCTTTTGCCATGCTTCTCTGTCCAATTAACCACAAAAGGAGCCTTATCAACTAAGGCTCTTCGACATCACTGGTAACATCTGTGATATCAGTCTGTAATTAACACACCCCTCAACATTCTGCCATTCCCTCATTATTAATGAAATCTTTTTGATGGCTGCATGATTTGGATAAGCCATAAAGTGTTAAAAATTCTTTGACTGCACTAAAGTACCAAAAGTCGTGGGATAGTGGTATGCAGATATTTAACTGGCGCCGTCGTCGTATATAGGCTTCGACGCACGTCACGATTTTCATCAGTTGCGAGGCGTAATATCGTGAGTCAGGTTGTTCAACAGCGGGTAGGATTACGGCAGGCTGACGTGAATTATCGGAGTTTGAACGAGGCGTGGAAGTGGAAGCCATACGGATGGGAGATTCGATTTTGGAAGGTATACGAACATTCAACATTCCTCAATCCACGGTATTACGTGTGTGCCGAGAATACCTCATGGAAGGCATTACCACCCACCGTGGACAAAGCTGTGGTGGACCACGGATGCTGAGCGACCGTGACCAGCGGTGTCTGACCCGGATTTTCCATGCTAACAGACAAGCGACACTGGCTCAAATAACATCCACATTCAGTGCAGGAGGTGTCAGAGATATATCCATCAGGTAAGTGCAGCGTCATTTAGCGTTCATGGGGTATGGGAGCAGAAGACCCAACAGAGTGCCTTTGTTAACACTACGACATCAGACACAGCGCCTTACCTGGGCACGTAAACAAGATAATTGGACTCTGGAAGACTGGCAACATGTGGCGAGATCTGATGAGTTACGCTACCAGCTGTTACGAGCTATGGTAATGTTCGCGTGTGGTGCAGATCTCATGAGGCCAAGAAACCAACCTGTCAACAAGGCACTGTGCAAACCAGTGGTGGTTCCATACGTGTGTGGGATGTCTTTACGTGGCACGATTTGGAGCATCTGGTCTTCGTAAACACGTCAGAAACCGGTAATCGCTTTGTGGTTCTGCTGGGTGACCATTTGCAACGCTTCATGGACTTCATGTACCCCAAGAACGATGGGATTTTCCAGGCGGACAATGCACTAAAGGTTGTCCAAATTTGGTTCGAGCAGTCTGAACAAATCCGACGGATGGTGTGTCCACCACATTCGCCCGACATGAACCTTATAGAGTACTTATTGGACGTGGTGGAAAGGTCCATTCGCACCCAAGATCCTGCACCTGCAAACACCAGGAGACTGTGGGCGGCTGTTCAGATGGCATGGCTCAACATATCTCCAGAAGTGTTCCGGCCACTTATGGAATCGATGCCACGTCGAGTTGCTGCACTTCGCCGGGCTAGAGGAGATCCTACACGATACTAGGTACGTATCCCATGACTTTTGCCACCAGCGTTTAATCGTTTTGATGTTGAGATATATAAAAAATTAAAAACGTTCATTCACAATTGTATTTTATTTTAAGAACAACTATAGTGTCGCTGAGCGTTTAACTCTGCTTCATCAGGGTAAATACAGCGTTAATATTTAAATCATTGTGACATCATCAGCGTTCTGACGGTCACGGATTTTGGTCAGTTGTTTCCATATGCTTGAAAGAAATGGGATTTTTTTTTTTTTTATTGGAGGTTTAACGACCACCGTGAGCAACTCAATGGGCTATAAGCAGTCGCCCGTCCCTAATTTAGGGTCACTGGTTCAAGGGAAGGGAGAGAGCCAGTGCCGTAAGACAAACACAACATCCATGCCCGACCGGGATTCGAACCCGGACCCCTTACGGACGAATGATCAGAGGCCAGCGCCTTAGACCACTGCGACACCGGGGCGGCGAAATGGGATTTATGTCGTGTTGTTGACAATTCGTGAAGTCTTGCGATGTATGTGGAAAACTTCCTCATATATCGCAACACTTCATATTGAATCAGGTTCATCAATAAGTTTAATCTTTAAAGCCAAAATTTATGGTTATTTTCATGACAATTCCGAGCTATAGATACCTTTTTCTGTTTACAGTTGCATACGTAAGTCTTGTGTTCGCAAGAAATCTGTGAAATTCCTTTGGAATTTATATCACCGACATGATCTTTTGATCTGTAAAAATCCTTCTCTTTATTGGTTTGTATCTCAACTCTTCACGAGTTGCCAACGACATGGCTTCGACTCGATTTCTTTCAAGCGTGTGGGAACAACTCACCAATATCCGTGACCGTCAGAACGCTGATGACGTCACAATGATTTAAATATTTGCGTTCCATTGCTTTCCTGCGCCTCCCCAGTGGCGCAGTGATGTGAGCGCTGACTTCTGACCTTTCGTCTTATTTGGCCAGGGTTCAAATCCCGGATGAGGTATGGATAGAGTTTTTATCTTACGTCCCTGGATCTCTCCCATTCTCTGGAACCAGTGACCCTAAATTAGGGACGGGAGACTGGTTATAGCCCACTGAGTGGTCGTTAAACCTCCCAAACACAGAAAATAAAATTCCTGATGAAGCCGAGCCAAACGCTGGGGAAAAGTATAGTAAACCTCAAAATAAAATATAATTGAATAAGCATTATTCATTTTATATAAGCCATAAAGTATTAATAAAACTTCCAAAAGAGATGCAAAAATGTGTGAAAACAGCTAGAATCAGAGTTGTCGAATCTTTACGGACCTCGAATACGTTTGAAACCGCATGTGTGCGTGAGGGGGAGAGAGAGAGAGAGAGAGAGAGAGAGAGAGAGAGAGTATGTGTGTGTTCGTAAGTGTCGATCTAGTGACCAAA
Organism: Macrothele yani; assembly: GCA_039090855.1. Lineage (NCBI taxonomy): Eukaryota > Metazoa > Arthropoda > Arachnida > Araneae > Macrothelidae > Macrothele > Macrothele yani. Next base: position 95,440,272 of record CM076998.1, read on the forward strand.
CTACCTACGAAAAAAAACACCGTGATTTACGTCTCAGCTGATTATCCATCTCTGGCTGACATGGGTCATTTCAGTCGTGACCCCACGAGCAACGCACCTGCTCCCGGGGCCTCCCGAGTTGCACTGTTCTGGTTATTTTGCGTAGTCAGTCCACCGACCGGTCTTCCCCAGAAACCACCTGCGTCTCCCACGCTCTTTTTCTCAAATAACTGCTCTCTGAACACACACACACACACACACACACACACACACACACACATACATAAAGGTAGCGAATGATCGACACATTAATCATGTAACTCTGAAATTTCTGGGCTTCTGTGATTCATAGCGCTCATAAGACACAGAATTCTAGGACTCAGTGACACTGAACTCATTTCGGGAATAAGTACCGCGCATATTGGGTAAAGATATCTAAGAAAACAAGTTCCATAAGCATTCTACCTTATTTCAGACAGTGAGCATTTGGTTTGACACCAAAGACTTAAATTTAAGGTCTCCTCAGTATTCCAGAATAACTTGACTTTTCGGGTACGGAGATATCGTGTCCACAAATAGCGTCTTCTTTTTTTTTTTCAGTCATACCATACATCACCGCCACCAAAAGGAATTCTGTATTAACAAAAACTAGAAAATCCTGGGCATGCTTACATCTGTCCAATAATAAAAGAAAAAAACTCTCCAATCTCTCATTAAGGAGCACAGTTTTCATGAAAAATACACATGTTTGAATTTAAACCACGTAGTAAATGAACTACTTTTTTTTTAGGGTTTAAAGACCACTGTGAGCAATTTAATGGGCTATAAGCAGTCGCCCATCCCTAATTCAGGGTCACTGGTCCCAGAAAAGGGAGAGACCCAGTGCCGGAAGACAAACGCAAAGTCCGTGCCGCACCGCGATTCAAACCCGGACCCATAGTCATCAGCCAGCACTTAGACCACTAGGCCACCGGGGCAGCATAAAGGAACTACTTTTAAAAAGTCCAGTAAAAATAATCTCAGTGGCTCCTATGAAATCAAAAGCAGTTCTTTCCTGTCCGTCGCTCAAAGGCAGAGATACCTAGCAGCAGATACAGCGGAGAGTGACGTAGGAAAAAAGCGGTGGATATTATGGGGTTTTTTTTGTTGTTTTTTTATTCAAACCTTTGTTTATTATCTTGTTTTCAGTTGATACAGAGATTTTTAACGACTCTTTGTGACGGTGGATTTTTTTAAGACCAAAGAAGTTTCTTTTGAAATAGTCGTAGAAAGTGCGTATCTTCTTTGGATATTCGTTCGGTTTTCTTTTTCCTGTTAAAAGCAATGCTTGACGACTTTTCCCTCTATAATTAATAACATTGCTTATTTTAAAAATGGTTAATGTATTTCAAATACGTGGAGATAATACAAATAGACGATGTCATCGCTCTGTCCATGTTATTTTATAAGCAACGCATAGCAACTGAAAAACTGTTTTTCCGACACCGCTGGGATCGAACCCCATATCTCTCGATAACTAACCGAGTGCGTTCGCTTCACGCTATGATGCCAACAATTCACAGCGCTATGCGTGGTTTATCAGTCAGCATCTGACTACACAAATACATATTGAGCCGCGGATGGCTTAGTGGTTAGAAGTTCAGACTATCGATGCAAGGTCCTCAGGTTCGAACCTGGGCTGATCTTTCAGAGATGGTGGGATTTGCTAACAATCGCTGAATATCCGCCTTGCATCGGACGAGCACGTTAAGTGACGGCCCCCAGGCTGAACCCACTGGTTAAATGGGTATCCTTTCCTATGCCCCCCCTGATATTCTCTCACCCCTCTATGTGTAATATCGTACTTGTACGGTGGCGCCATCTACTGAACTCTAATCTCACTACAAACTGTTCTGCCAAAGTCGCTAGACTTGCTCTCATTCCTTCCGTTTCTGTGTCCTGCCCAAAAGGTGATTTCGCTGTAGGCGGCTGGGACCTAAACTCTATTCACTGTCGACGGAAGTCCTACAAAAAAAAATGACAAATAATAATAGTTTCCGTGTATCACAAATACATATTGATGAGCTCAGCAACTGATGTGTCGCCATCTAGTGGCATTCAACAGAGCAAGCTGTTCAAATACAGCTGATAAATTCAAACAGCGATAGAAATGGTGAATGTATGATAAACTACGCATAGCGCTGTGGATTGTGGGCACCGTAGCGTAAAGCGAACGCACTCGGCTAGTTATCGAGAGATCTGGAGTTCGATCCAAGCGGTGTCGGAGCAACAATTTTTCAGTTGCTATGCGTTGTTTATAGAATAACGTGGACAGAACGATGGCATCGTCTATTTGTATTTGCTTATTTTACATTTAGAAAAGCTAATTTCGTGATTTCCATAGCGGTTTTTAATTACAGAATACGAATGACTTTATTTTAAATACATCAGATTTGAATAGTCATGAAACGCATATAGCGTATTAAATCCGTTCATTTTTATGGTGTAGTCAGCACAAAGATTCCCAAGCTTCCGCACTCCACTGGGAGGCTTTTTCAAGGAAATAGTAGACATAAAAATGCAGGAAATTGGAAAACGTAAAGAACGAAGATGATTTTTGAAAGTAACGTGGGTGACATCTCGAACATATTACAAGAATTTTTATCACGCAATTATACGGTGCTGCGTGATGTGTTTCCATCTTTTAATAACGCATGCCAAAACCATTGGTAGTTCAGTACATTCTATATCATTGCATACCACTTTGCTCGATAGAATTTCGACAGTTTCTCTGATGGCAGTCTCTTTAAAATTCGCGTAAGGGGCAATTCTTCTAATATTATTCCATACAGGAGCGGCCGAGCAATGCATGACTTCTCTGGCGAAGGATGTATTCTGAGTGTCCTGGTTCACACTTCGTACGTGTTCTTTATATCTAGTGTTCAAGGATAGCTTCGTCATTCCGATATATATCTTTTACGTGTTGTCAGGATATACCAACGGTATAGCGGACACACCCGCCTTTTCTTTCTCACACTGCCGCTCTTTGCAACTTATAGTGCAGTCTTTGTATGGAAACTTTTGCCACTTTATCGAATATGCAACACACACTGAAGAAAACTCTGATAGTGGAACCCATAGGACTTCATAAGAACTCTAAGTGCATAGTAAAGTTCATCCCAAATACGCAAATACAACATATTAATAACAATGAAGTCCCCGACACCATTATCATATACACTGAAGAGCAATTGAATTAGAGACACCTTGCGTTATGCAAATGAGGCGCTGTGGGCGGCCCTGTAAACGGAAATGACATGACGTATGCACCGATCCGACAATATAAGGAGTGATGCGACGGGAATCAGTAAGAGTTGGACGCAGTATGGGTAAGACGAAGGATCTAAGCTTATATGATCGTGGGAAAATTGTCGATGCCCGACAAATGCGTCACTCCATCTCGGAAGTCATGCAGGCACTGGGATTTTCACGAGACACTGTGTCACGGGTGCACCGTGAGTACATCGAATCCGGTAAAACCATCCCTGCAAGGGCCAATCACCGTAGACAACAACGTGTGGAGGAGCGAGGTCATCGTCGGCTAGCTCGCATTGTAACAGCGGATAGACGGACCACAGTGCAAGAAATCACTCGGCAATTTAAGGCTGGTGCACAAAAACGTGTAAACAGCCACACCATCCAGAACCATCTCCTCGCTATGGGGTACAGAAGCCATCGTCCCACGAGGGTACCGCTGCTGACCGCACATCACAGGGTGCAAAGATTAGCATGGGCGCGGGAACATCGCCACTGGACCCTAGACATGTGGAAAAATGTTGCCTGGACTGATGAGTCGAGATTTACCTTTGTACATGCGGATGGCAGGATACGAGTACGGCGCAAATCACATGAAGCGATGGATCCTTCTTGCCAGCAGAGTACTATTCAAGCTGGTGGGGGTGGCATTCTCGTCTAGGAATTGTTTACGTGGACTGAAATGGGACCCCTGGTACGTGTGACATCGTCCCTCACAGGTCAACGTTACCGGGATATCCCGGTCGACCATTTGCTCCCGTTTGTGCGTCTTCAACATCCCACTGGGGACCTCATCCAGCAACAAGACAATGCACCGTGCCATCGCCCCCGAATTGTTTCCGAATGGTTGGATGAACACTCCACCGACGTGACCTTGCTTCCTTGGCCAGTTAGGTCACCTGACCTCAATCCCATCGAGCACATCTGGGATGCCATCGAGAGAGATGTTCGAGGCTCTGACCCCCTCCATCAAATCTTCGTGAACTGTGGGAGCTTGTTCAGGGGTCGTGGATCCGTATGGGCTTCCCAACGCTTCCGGTGTCTTGTCGAGTCCACGCGGAGACGAATCGCCGCCGTCATCAGGGCGAAAGGTGGTACTACACGTCACTAGACAGGTATCTCTAATTCAATTGCTCTTCAGTGTATAATATCAAGTTGCAAGGAGGCACAGTGTGAGGAAGAAAAGGCGGGTGTGTATGCTATACCGTTGGTATATCCTGACAATACGGAAAAGATATATATCGGAATAACAAAGCGATCCTTGGATACTAGATGTAAAGAACGCGTACGAAGTGTGAACCAGGACATTCAAAATGCATCCCTCGCCAGAGAAGTCATGCACTGCTCGGCCGCTCCTGTATGGAATAATATTAGAAGAATTGCCCCTTACGCGAATTTTAAAGAGACTGCCATCAGGGAAACTGTCGAAATCCTCTCCAACAAAGTAGCGTCCAATGACATGATCTCTACTGAGCTACCAATGGTTTGGCATGCGCTATGAAAAGACGGAAACACATCAAGAAGCACCGTATAATTGCGTGATAAAAATTCATGTAATATGCTCGTGATGTCATCCGCGTTATTTTCAAAAATCATCTTCGTTCTTTACGTATTCCAATTCCCTGCATTTTTATGTCTACCATTGCTTTGAAAAGCCCCCAGTGGAGTGCGAAAGCTTGGCGAATCTTTGTGCTGAATACACCATAAAAATAAATGGATTTAATACGCTATATGCGTTTCATGGGGATGTAAGGTCAGGTGATGCGTAACATCACAGCCTCTCCTTGACAAATGTCAACCCCGCCTTCTCGTGGTGCATCCTGTTCCCACTAAAAGGGCTCTGACGACCGCCAATAGCGGTATAACTATACCATCGGGATTAGAGGAAATTCTATCCCACACTCACCAACCCGCTTGGCCAGCGTGGTGAGTTATGGCCAAACCCCTCCAAAATGACTCCACAACTTAAATCTTGGCCCTCAGTCTCCGGCAGCTGGAATGTACCTGGCCAACGCAGCGGCCAGTGCGACATGAAGGCAGAGGGTGCTAAGAATCCCAGGAGGACCGGACTAGGCTGCCATCTGATGCTAACCTTGGCTACGTATAATGGACGCTCCCTATCTTCTGATTCAAGGCTTCTCGAATTGGAAGAGGAACTACAAAGGATCAAGTGGGACATCGTCGGGCTAAGTGAGGTAAGGAGAAAAGGAGATCTCATTGAGCTGAAAAGTGAACATCTCTTCTACTATCGTGGGACTGATACTGGCAGAACTAAAGGTGTTGGATTTATAATAAACAAGAAACTGAAGGATAAAGTTGTAGAAGTTGAAAGTTCCACTGACAGAGTTGCACGACTCGTTATTCAACTCTCGAGAAGATACCAGGCTCAGATTATTCAAACTTATGCACCCACCACAAGTCATCCTGAAGAAAAAATTGAAGAATTTTATGAGGAAATTCGTCATCTAAATAATAAAGGCAAGCAGCACTTGAAGATAATTATGGGAGATTTCAATGCAAAAATTGGGCAACGGCAACAGAATGAAACTTCAGTAGGTAAATTCGGTCACGGCAACAGAAACCAGCGTGGAAATACTCTCGTAGAGTTTGCAGAGGCAGATGGGTTTTTCATCATGAACTCCTTTTTCAAGAAAAAGCCACACAGGAAATGGACATGGAGACATTAAAATGGGACGACAAGTGAAATTGATTTTATTATGTGTAACAGAAAATTCGTCATAGAAGACTGCAGTGTGCTAAACAAGTTCGACTCAGGTAGTGACCATAGATTGGTGAGATGTAAGATGCACCTCAACACTAAACTCGAACGTAGCAAGCTCATAACACAAACAAAATCTATTGACATAACCAACCTTAAAAAACACCGTAATACCTTCAAGTTGGAACTGAATAACAGATTCTCTGCTTTAGGAGGCCTAACATCGGAAGAAGTGGATATTTCTGAAGTTAACAGAAAAGCAACCAAAGCTCTTATGGAAACAGCAACAAAATTAGCTGGGTCTAAGAACAAAGTGCATGTGAAAAAATTATCAAGAAAAACCAAAATGTTGATGCAAAAGAGAATAGAGATGAGGACAACTAAAGAAGATGGGACTTCCAAAGTGGAATATATAGAGCTATGCAAGACAGTACGAAAAAGTATCACTGAAGACGTAAGGAAATCCAACTGTGAACTAGTAAGGAAAGCAATTGAAAACAACCAAATTCTAAAGATAGCAAAGGGACATCTCAGTAAGGGAAGAAAACATATTATGGCACTAAGAAAAGAAGATGGTTCTGTAACAAGAAATAGAGGCGAAATTTTGACAAGAGTAAAAATTTCTACTCCAAATTATATGAAAGGGATGATACATGTACTCCAGACATCATGAAAAGTACCAGTACCAGAGTTCTTCCAGTCCTCCCAGCAGAAGTTGCACATGCAATCAAGAACATGAAGCGGGGAAAAGCTCCAGGAGAAGATGGAATTACTGTAGACATCATACAAGAAGCAACAAATCGAAACAGTACTAGCCCAAATTTTTACTCGATGCCTTAATGAAGGGAAGATTCCTGAGGATTGGAACAACGCTACAATGATCTTGCTACATAAAAAAGGCGACATTGAGGATCTCAGGAACTACAGACCTTTCAGCCTCCTATCAGTGGTTTATAAAATCTTCACTAAAGTTCTTTCACACTGCTTAAAGGTGACACTGGACATGGCTCAACCGAGAGAGCAAGCTGGATTCAGGAGTGGCTACAGCACAATAGATCATATCCACGTACTGAGAGAACTAATTGAAAGAGCGAGGGATTATGAACTTCCATTGTGCATGGCTTTTATCGATTATGAAAACCCTTTGATTCGGTGAAACCATCAGCAGTTACAATGGCCCTGAAATCCTGCGGTATTGAAGATGCGTACATTAATATTATTAATAACATCTATGAAAATGCAAGTGCAAAGATTCGGATGTTTGAAAATACAACACACATAAAAATTGGAAAAGGAGTTTGACAAGGTGACACCATATCTCCGAAGCTCTTTAATGCCACATTGGAAAATGTCTTTCAATCACTAAACTGGGAAAAAAAAGGGATAAAGATTAATGGAGATTATCTAACCCACCTTCGTTTTGCTGATGACATAGTCATTTTTGCAACTACCCCATCAGAGCTGCAGAGTATGATCCAGGAACTTGCTGACAAGAGTAAAGAAGTGGGATTAAAAATGAACTATCAGAAGACAAAAGTGATGTTCAATGCTTTTACAAGAAATGAAGATTTATCGATTGATGGAGAAAAGCTGGAGATAACAGACACGTACGTTTATCTTGGACAGCAGATATCAAGTGAGGGTCACATTGATGAAGAAATTAATCTGCGTACAAAACTTGCCTGGAGAGCTTTTGGAAGAAACAGCATAATTTTCAAGAGCAATATGCCATTATGTCTTAAAAGAAAAGTGATCAATGCATCCTTCCAGTGCTTACGTATGGTGCGGAGACGTGGACCTACCCTACAACAGACATACAAAGGCTGCAGACAACTCAAAAAAGCATGGAGAGGTATATGCTTGGTGTAACCAGTAGAGATAAGAAGAGGAACTCGTGGATCCGAAAAATGACGAGAGTGGAAGACATCATGATCAGATTTAAATCCCTGAAATGGCAATGGGCTGGACATACTGCCAGAAGGACAGACCATCGATGGAAAGCGAAATTTTAGATTGGATTCCAAGGGACAGGAAAGACCCAGAAGAAGACCACGTGGAAGATGGGTGGATGAAATTCAAAAGTATGCGGGAGTGACATGGAGGAAACTGGCACAAGACAGACCGTTGTTAAGAAAACTTGGGGTGACCTTCGTCCAGCAGTGGATTGATAATGGTTGACAATGATGATGATGATGATGATGCGTTTCATGATTAGAATACGAATGTTTGTCTTCGTAAAGAGCAAAGACATAACCTTCTATCCACAGTTTGCTTAACTTGCGCCATTTTTTAAGCAGACGATATTTAACTGCAGCAGATGTTTCTTTCGTGTTCATCTAATGCGCTGTTGCCAGTTTCAATTCTTTGAACTTCTTTTATTTTCGGTAAGTTCTTATCAAAGACGTTCTAAAAATGTGTAGAGCATCCTCTTTACAGTCAAAAAACTATTCCTAAAATTTATCACTAGAAAACGCTATTTAAGCAAATGAACCTTTTCACACAAAAATACATATTTTCGAAAATTTTGCATGGCAATACATGTTTTCCAAAATTCCATAATAAAATGCATGATGCTCAAACTTATTATTTCTTTTTTTCTTTCTCATTATAAGATAATCAAACTTATGATTTCGGCACCAAAAAAAGGGAGGATTCATAAGGTACTGAAATCTATGACTTCTGTATACACCAAAAAAATCAACTTACGACTTCGGTAAAAAAAAAAAAAAATCATAAGATGCTCAAACTTATGATTTCTGCATAAAAAGGGAAGGGGATCCTCAGGTATTCAAACTTATGATTCGGCATAAAAGGGAGGGGGAGATTATATGGTACTCAAAGTTATGACTTCTGCACCCACAAAAAAATCATACTCGAACTTATGAATTCGAAAAAAAGAATTAAAAAATACTCACGCTTATGATTTCGGCACAAAAGGGAGGGAGGGGGTTCAAAAAGAACTGAAATTTATGACTTCGGCACAAAGTGAAATAATGACTTCGGCACAAAATGAAATAATGACTTCGGTACAAAAAAAAAATCATAAGGTGCTCAAACTTATGACTTCGGCATAAAAATGGAAGGGGGGTCATAAGGTTCTCAAACTTATGATTTCGGCATAAAGAGGGAAGGAGGTTATAAGGTAGTCAAACTTATGATTTCGGTATAAAAGGGGGGTGATCATATGGTACTCAAAGTTATGACTTCTGCACCCACAAAAAAACATACTCAAACTTATGAATTCGAAAAAAATAATTACAAAATACTCACACTTATGATTTCGGCACAAAAGGCAGGGAGGGGTTCAAAAAGAACTGAAATTTATGACTTCGGCACAAAGTGAAATAATGACTTCGGCACAAAATGAAATAATGACTTTGGTACAAAAAAAAATCATAAGGTGCTCAAACTTATGACTTCGGCAAAAAAATGGAAGGGGGTCATAAAGTTCTCAAACTTATGATTTCGGCATAAAGAGGGAAGGAGGTTATAAGGTAGTCAAACTTATGATTTCGGTATAAAAGGGGGGGGGTGATCATATGGTACTCAAAGTTATGACTTCTGCACCCACAAAAAAACATACTCAAACTTATGAATTCGAAAAAAATAATTACAAAATACTCACACTTATGATTTCGGCACAAAAGGGAGGGAGGGGGTTCAAAAAGAACTGAAATTTATGACTTCGGCACAAAGTGAAATAATGACTTCGGCACAAAATGAAATAATGACTTCGGTACAAAAAAAAATCATAAGGTGCTCAAACTTATGAATTCGAAAAAATGAATTACAAAATACTCACACTTATGATTTCGGCACAAAAGGGAGGGAGGGGGTTCAAAAAGAACTGAAATTTATGACTTCGGCACAAAGTGAAATAATGACTTCGGCACAAAATGAAATAATGATTTCGGTACAAAAAAAAAAAATCATAAGGTGCTCAAACTTATGACTTCGGCGTATAAATGGAAGGGGGGTCTTCTGCACCCACAAAAAAAAACATACTCAAACTTATGAATTCGAAAAAATGAATTACAAAATACTCACACTTATGATTTCGGCACAAAAAGGGAGGGAGGGGGTTCAAAAAGAACTGAAATTTATGATTTCGGCACAAAGTGAAATAATGACCTGCACAAAATGAAATAATGACTTCAGTACAAAAAAAAAAATCATAAGGTGCTCAAACTTATGACTTCGGCATAAAAATGGAAGGGGGTCTTCTGCACCCACAAAAAAAAACATATTCAAACTTATGAATTCGAAAAAATGAATTACAAAATACTCACACTTATGATTTCGGCACAAAAAGGGAGGGAGGGGGTTCAAAAAGAACTGAAATTTATGATTTCGGCACAAAGTGAAATAATGACCAGCACAAAATGAAATAATGACTTCGGTACAGAAAAAAAAATCATAAGGTGCTCAAACTTATGACTTCGGCATAAAAATGGAAGGGGGTCTTCTGCACCCACAAAAAAAACATACTCAAACTTATGAATTCGAAAAAATGAATTACAAAATACTCACACTTATGATTTCGGCACAAAAAGGGAGGGAGGGGTTCAAAAAGAACTGAAATTTATGATTTCGGCACAAAGTGAAATAATGACCGGCACAAAATGAAATAATGACTTCGGTACAGAAAAAAAATCATAAGGTGCTCAAACTTATGACTTCGGCATAAAAATGGAAGGGGGTCTTCTGCACCCACAAAAAAAACATACTCAAACTTATGAATTCGAAAAAATGAATTACAAAATACTCACACTTATGATTTTGGCACAAAAAGGGAGGGAGGGGGTTCAAAAAGAACTGAAATTTATGACTTCGGCACAAAGTGAAATAATGACTTTGGCACAAAATGAAATAATGACTTCGGTACAAAAAAAAAAATCATAAGGTGCTCAAACTTATGACTTCGGCATAAAAATGGAAGGGGGTCTTCTGCACCCACAAAAAAAACATACTCAAACTTAAGAATTCGAAAAAATGAATTACAAAATACTCACACTTATGATTTCGGCACAAAAAGGGAGGGAGGGAATTCAAAAAGAACTGAAATTTATGATTTCGGCACAAAGTGAAATAATGACCGGCACAAAATGAAATAATGACTTCGATACAAAAAAAAATCATAAGGTGCTCAAACTTATGAATTCGAAAAAATGAATTACAAAATACTCACACTTATGACTTCGGCACAAAAGGGAGATAGGGGGTTCAAAAAGAACTGAAATTTATGACTTCGGCACAAAGTGAAATAATGACTTCGCCACAAAATGAAATAATGACTTCGGTACAAAAAAAAAATCATAAGGTGCTCAAACTTATGACTTCGGCATAAAAAGTGGAAGGGGGGGTCTTCTGCACCCACAAAAAAAAAAACATACTCAAACTTATGACTTCTGCATAAAAAGGGAAGGAGGTCATAACGTACTCAAACTTATGATTTCGGCACAAAAAGGGAGGGAGGGGGGTCATCAAAAAGAACTGAAATTTATGATTTCGGCACAAAGTGAAATAATGACCATAAGGTTCTCAAACTTAATGACTTCGGTACATAAAAAGGGAAGGAGGTTATAAGGTGCTCAAACTTATGACTTCGGCATAAAAGTGGAAGGGGGTACTCAAAGTTATGATTTCTGCACCCACAAAAAAACATACTCAAACTTATGAATTCGAAAAAAATAATTATAAAATACCCACACTTAGGATTTCGGCACAAAAGGGAGGTGGTGTGTGTGCGTGGGGGGGGGGTCATAAGGTACTGAATGAAACTTATGGCCTCTGCACAAAAAAAAGAATCATAAAATACTGAAACTTATGGTTTCGGTACAAAAGGGAAGGGGAGGACATAAGTACTCAAACTCAGAGACGTTTTATCGCTGGGCGTACTCGGCGTTCGCCGGAGGCTTCACACTCGTGTGTGTGTGTGTGGGGGGGAGCCTCCGTCAAACACCGTTTTGACTGAGTCGCCCAAAATACCTGTGTTACGCTATTTTTCCACTCCGAGTCACACTGTAAAGAGCATGTTTTCTATTTCCCTTTTAAGATTTGCGGAATCTAACAGAGGGGGTGAAAAACGAAATACAGGAAGGAAATTTAAAAAAAAACGCACACACTTGTTGTTTAAAACAAAATTAACAAATTTAAACACAGTGCTCAGGGTTTTTGTAGGCCTACTGGGGATCTCACTCCCGTTAAAAAAAAAAAAAAAAAAAAAAAAAAGACGCAACGCAACCAAGCTTATTGTCCCATGTGCGGTTGTGGAAAGTAAGCAAACCCGCATGGGTTCGCTGGAGCCCCATGTTGATTGAGGGATGGTGTCCCCACGGCCCTAGCTGTCCATGTAACTGTTTTTTGATTGTACCTGGCGCTTCTCGGCCATCCCTGGCTCTTGCGCTATGAACCCCAATAAAACAAACAAAATGAGGAAAACGGTAAGTTTAAAGCCATTCTTGAACCTTACATTATTCTCTTCCCTTAAAACCTCGTGTTTTGAGGGAGGAGAATAAGTTGGGCATAATGTACTGGAACTTATAAGTCTTGGGTCACTAAATTAATCATACCACCGATGTGTCACATTCTTGAAGATATTCAGATGCTCTCGTTGAGAACAGTTTTTTTCAATATATGTATCTTTAGAACTTCATTTCTTCATTTGATTTATTTACAATAAATACGTATATAGATTAATTTATTGTGGATCTACTGAAAATCAGAAAAATGCACCAATACCTTGAACTTCACTTGACTTTGATATAAATTACGTACTTCTACTTAACTTCCACTGTTTCAAGGTCCGGGATTAATGTCGCATAATTATTTCTCTTTTCATGTTTTATTTAGGACTTATTACGTAAACGTGATAGTACATATCAAATAGATTTGGAAAGTGTACTGCTGAAGTACACTGCTAGAAATGTTTATTGCATTTTCTTGAGATGAAAAGTAAAAGATATACCTAGCAGTACTTTTAGGTTTTAGATGATAAAATGGAGTCATATGCGCGTGTGCATTCAAGGAAGGGAAGGGGAGGGGTGAGCTTGTTCCACAACGCACCGGGGGCCTCAGAGGTTCTTAAAGCGTCCCTGCTCAAACTTATGATTTCAGCGCAAAGGGGGTGTGGAGATCATAAGATACTCAAACTTACGACTTCGGCACAAACAAACAAACAAAAATCATAAGGTGCTCAAACTTATGATTTTGCCACACACAAGCACACAAAAAGCAATCATAATGTACTGAAACTTATAAGTTGGGCACAAAAAGATTGCGATATTACCTTTTGGCTCCCTGGTGAATTAAAAAGAAAAAGAAAAGAGAAGAAAAACTTTTTTTTTCAGGCTTCGATTTCTTTTTTTATTTTTTTTTACTTTTCGACACTGTGATTTACGAAAAACTTCGCCGAATTAACCAGTTTTCTTTAGTTTAGTTTACATAAAAAGGTATCTGAAAAGCCATTTTAGGCGAATAATGGTCGATGAACTGGAGTAACCAGTTCATTAGGCTATACAGCACATGGGTGAAATATGAACAAGGTGCACTGTGAAACTGATAACTCCAAAAACAAAACATAATAATTAACTGGAAAATCAATTCTGACAGCGAGAACGTTTTCCCTCGCACTTCACAATCAACCAATAGAGCAGGGATCAGCTGCACTCACCCTAATCCCATCTCGTTATCTGATCAGGTCGATTTCACTCAGAAGGGAAACAACATTAGTGATCTGTTCCACTCACCCACCCAGCCCTTTGCTTACCAGAGGAGGAATGTGAAAAACCGGAGGTTTCTTGAAGATTCCTTCCTGGAAGATTTAATATTTGAAGAACAAAAGCAGATGATCAAATTATAAAATTCATTGATTATTTATCTAACGGGCATTTATATCGCGGTTTCCTCTTTCTTTATGGGCGTCCACAAGTGTTACTTCTGAAAGAACTATCAAATGCATGCGAATCGTTTCACCCCAGATTTAATGATGGAATCTTTCATATACCACATCCAAACATATTTTTCATATGTGCACTGAGTTAGCTTTGCATTAAGAACACCTACCTAATAACGCGTTGGTCAAAACTTCTGTGCAATCAAAGCTCGCAGACGCCTCGGAACAGATTCTACAAGGTGTCGAACCTTCTGCATGCGTAACCTGACCTATGTCAGCTGCAGCAGCTTCGCCAGTTCACGTTCATTCCGTGGAGGAGGATCAGCAGTTCTCACACCCCGTTCTAGCATATCCCACAAATGTTCGATCAGGTTACAATCAGGGGAGTTTGTGGGCCAACGGAATGTAGCGAATTCGCTGTCCTGTTCCTCCAACCACTCAGCAGTTATACGAGCCCAATGACACGGTGCGTTGTCCTCTTCAAAGATGGCAACTGTGTCCGGGTAAACCTCCTGCAGATATCAGATAAGATCATATGTAGAGGATTTTAGGGAGAGAGTGTCTGACCCCAAGTCTTAAACAACCCTTAGAAATAGGAAGCTAGGAGATTTGGTCTACAGCCCCCGATCCGAAAGTCACACGGAAGCGAGGTAGAAAGAGGGAGGAAGACGCCCTTATTTATAACCGGGAGGCCAGTATCCGGAGTCCGACGGGCTTAACGTGCCCATCCGACGCACGAAGGATATTTAGTGGTTCGAGCGTTCATGCCTGTCTGGGATCGAACCTGGGGGTTTCTCCGTGGTAGTCAGGAACGTTGACCACTAGGCCCCCGCTGCCCCTCCTGAAGATGTGGATGGAGATGTTCAGCTAATAAGTCCCTGTAGCGTCCACCTATTGATCAGTACTTGTGGGATGATAGCCAACGGACTGAGGGCTTGCCAGCAAAATCCTCCCCAGACCAGAAGAGCACCTCCACCGGCGTGTTGAACCCCAAATGTGCAACCAGGGAATAGAGCTACATGCCATGCTGTTTACCCCATGTGCGTACTCGGCCATCAACATGCTGCAGCAGGAAACGGGACTTATCACTCGAGACAACCTTCTTTCAACTGTCGAGAGTCAATTGCCGCCGTTCCTTGGCTCATGCGAGGCGTGGTTTGCGATGAATGTGCGTCATCATGGGTTCCTCGGCAGTGGAACTCTAGTCTAAGCAAGGTACGGCGCATGGTGCATGCACAAATGGGTTGAACTGCACCGCTGTTGTACTAGTGGATAAGCTGGATGACTGTTGCTCGTTTTTGCTGGGATACCAGTCTTGACAAAAACCAGTGGCGAATATTTGAGGCCTAGCTAGGCTAGCTGCAAAACCCAGAGAATGCACAAATAAAAGTCAATTATCAACGGTATTAAAATATATCGATACTTTCGCTGCGAAAAAAACCACGTGCGGGTTCGCTTCTTTGACTCAGTCTGGCGAGCGAAGCCAACGGCACAACGCAAGCAGATCATCTAAAGTCTTCACTGTTCTGATTCGTAGATCTTCGATACGATCGCCAGCTAGCTTTTCCATGACAACGTGAATGGGCGTATGGAGATAAATGGACCATTGCTTTGCTCTACGGTTCGCTCAGAAAAGAGAAGACTTCGACTTCCTCAGTCACCAGCATGCTTCTGCCCGTAGCAGAACGTGTTTCGCGAGAGTTGCTTCAGTTTGTGTGAAGTGTCAATGAATTAAAATCAGTGATATTATATATTAAATTCGCGGCTTTGTTCGATTCGAACTGTTTTGATAAATTTTGTGAAAGCTTCCCTGAACATCTACTGTCAGAACTTAAAGAACTCGATGCTTCAAATTTTGATACACCTAGACTAAAAAATGAACTGAAGGTGTTTTATTCCCTTGATGAATAGAAAAACCAATCAGTAATATACATTACCTGTTACATAAAGTTGTTATAAATAGGACCTTGTGTTTAGTGAGGTGTACAAAGTAGCAGACTTAATATTAAAGTTTCCATCAACAACTGCAACAGCCGAAAGAAGTTTTTCTGTATCAAAAAGAATCAAGATATATCTTAAAACCACACAAGGACATGTACATTTGAACAACTTGGCTGATTTGTCAATAGAGAAAAACATTATTTTTAAATATAGAAAGCTACTCCTCAGAAGAATTTTTTTATGAAAACGTAACACTCAAGTTCTCACAAAAGAAAAGAAGAATGGAGTTCATGCACAAATGAAGTATTCAATTCCTAATCCTCATAATTATTTGGTATGGTGTTAGAAATAGCATGTAGTAATTCTATGATGTTTTGTAGTAGTTCATAATTATTTGGTATCATGTTGTTGGCAATAGCATGCAGTAGTTTAAGTTACTTCTATTACTTAACAGTTAAAAATAAAACTGCGCTATTTGTTAAACAAGTTAGTAAAATCATGCAATGCATTGATTATGATACGCTTTCCAATAACCAGAAATCATTACTAAAGTTATTACTCAAGCTATGAGGATAATAGCTGTGGAATAAATATCGCTCCTGGGCGCTGACCTTTGACCCCATTTCGGTGATATTAAACATTCTTGGTTCAGTATACCTCCGGAACAACATACTAAAGTTTTGTCGCAATAGAAGCATTTCTAGTCAAGTTATGAGGATAATGGCTGTGGTCCTGTGCACTGACCTTTGACCCCATTTCGATGATATTCAACCGAACCGGTTCAGTGTATCTCCGGACATGATAAAGTTTGGTCGCAATCTAAGCATCTTTACATAAGTTATGACGCATAAGGCAATGGAATAGATCTCGCTCCTATGTCCTGACCTTTGACCCCATTTCACCCATTTTCAATAGGGTTCGTCCCCAGGTGATCCCCTATAATGTACTAAAATTTCATCGAAATCGAACCATTTTTACGCGAGTTATCGTGCGGACTGGCCGACGGACGGACGGACAGACAGACAGACGGACGGACGGACGGACAGACAGACAGACGGACGGACGGACTGACGGACAAAGCTGGAGCATATACGCTTCTTCAACCTACGATTGGAAAGTGTAAAAAACAGTACTGTGTGGTGGGGGGGGGGCTGAGATTTCCGCGGTCTCTGACTCAAGATACGCGACTGACAAAAACACTCACATCTAGGATCAACCGTGCGTGGCTCACTAATGTAAGCTCTTCTGCTGGATGTCTGTACATGGTTAATCCCTTGATACAGTAGTACGGAGAGCAGCCAACAAGTGTGGCTGTTTCCGAAATACTGGCATCTGCCCTCTGAACCCCAACTTTCTGGCTGCAGTCAAAACGGCTTAAGTCGCCACATTTCCCCATTACTGGCAAGCGTTTACTGATTACGTACATAGGACTGGTGTGCACAATTTATAGTAGTCGCACGTGACTTTGATATCACATGGTACTTAACGTTATCGCTCCGAATATGTAAAAAAGGGGTGTTCTTAACTCGAAGCTAACTCTGTATATATATCAACATCATCATCATTGTCAACCATTATCAATTCACTGCTGGACGAAGGTCTCCCCAAGTTTCCTCCACAACGGTCTGTCTTGTGCCAGTCTCCTCCATGTCACTCCTGCATACTTTCGAATTTCATCCACCCATCTTCCATGTGGTCTTCTTCTGGGTCTTTTCCTGTCCCTTGGAATCCAGTCTAAAATTTCGGCTGTCCATCGATGGTCTGTCCTTCTGGCAGTATGTCCAGCCCATTGCCATTTCAGGGATTTAACTCTGATCATGATGTCTTCCACTCTTGTCATTTTTCTGATCCACGAGTTCCTCTTCTTATCTCTCCTGGTTACACCAAGCATGCACCTTTCCATGCTACTTTGAGTTGTCTGCAGCCTTTGTATGTCTCTTTTAGTTAAGGTCCACGTCTCTGCACCATACGTAAGCACTGGAAGCATGCATTGATCAAACACTTTTCTTTTAAGACATAATGGCATATTGCTCTTGAAAATTATGCTGTTTCTTCCAAAAGCTCTCCAGGCAAGTTTTGTACGCCGATTAATTTCTTCATCAATGTCACCTTCACTTGATATCTGCTGTCCAAGATAAACGTACGTGTCTGTTATCTCCAGCTTTTCTCCATCAATCAATAAATCTTCATTCCTTGTAAAAGCATTGAACATCACTTTTGTCTTCTGAAAGTTCATTTTTAATCCCACTTCTTTACTCTTGTCAGCAAGTTCCCGGATCATACTCTGCAGCTCTGATGGGGTAGGTGCAAAAATGACTATGTCATCAGCAAAACGAAGGTGGGTTAGATAATCTCCATTAATCTTTAACCCTTTGTTTTCCCAGTTCAGTGATTGAAAGACATTTTCCAATGTGGCATTAAAGAGCTTCGGAGATATGGTGTCACCTTGTCTCACTCCCTTTCCATACATTATTAAAAAGTTCTCAGGAAGAGGAGATCACAAATCTTATTTATAAAACAAGTTAGTAAAATCATGCAATGCGTTGATTATGATACGCTTTCCAACATACCAGAAATCATTACTCAAGTTAGGAGAATAATGGCTGCGGAATAAATCTCGCTTCTGTGCCCCGACCTTTGACCCCATTTAGATGGTATTAAATAGAATTGGTTCGGTATATCTCCGGAACAACATACTAAAGGTTTGTCGCAAAAGAAGCATTTTTAGTCAAGTTATGAGGATAACGGCTGTGGAATAAATCTCGCTTCTGTGCCCTGACCTTTGACCCCATTTGGATGGTATTAAACAGAATTGGTTCGGTATACCTCCAGAACAACATACTAAAGGTTTGTCGCAAAAGAAGCATTTTTAGTCAAGTTATGAGGATAATGGCTGTGTAATAAATCTCGCTTCTGTGCCCTGACCTTTGACCCCATTTGGATGGTATTAAACGGAATTGGTTCGGTATATCTCTGGAACAACATACTAAAGGTTTGTCGCAAAAGAAGCATTTTTAGTCAAGTTATGAGGATAACGGCTGTGGAATAAATCTCGCTTCTGTGCCCTGACCTTTGACCCCATTTGGATGGTATTAAACAGAATTGGTTCGGTATACCTCCAGAACAACATACTAAAGGTTTGTCGCAAAAGAAGCATTTTTAGTCAAGTTATGAGGATAACGGCTGTGGAATAAATCTCGCTTCTGTGCCCTGACCTTTGACCCCATTTGGATGGTATTAAACAGAATTGGTTCGGTATACCTCCAGAACAACATACTAAAGGTTTGTCGCAAAAGAAGCATTTTTAGTCAAGTTATGAGGATAACGGCTGTGGAATAAATCTCGCTTCTGTGCCCTGACCTTTGACCCCATTTGGATGGTATTAAACAGAATTGGTTCGGTATACCTCCAGAACAACATACTAAAGGTTTGTCGCAAAAGAAGCATTTTTAGTCAAGTTATGAGGATAATGGCTGTGGAATAAATCTCGCTTCTGTGCCCTGACCTTTGACCCCATTTGGATGGTATTAAACGGAATTGGTTCGGTATACCTCCAGAACAACATACTAAAGACTTGTCGCAAAAGAAGCATTTTTAGTCAAGTTATGAAGATAATGGCTGTGGAATAAATCCCGCTTTTGTGCCCTGACCTTTGATCCCATTTGGATGGTATTAAATAGAATTGGTTCGGTATACCTCCGGAACAACATACTGAAGATTTGTCGCAAAAGACGCATTTTTAGTCAACTTATGAGGATAATGGCTGTGGAATAAATTTCGCTCCTGTGCCCTGATATTTGACCCCATTTCGATGGTATTAAGCAGAATTGGTTTGGTATATCTCCGGAACAACATGATAGAGTTTTGTCGCAATCGAACCATTTTTACGCAAGTTATGACGCATAAGCGCAATGGAATGGATCCCGCTTCTATGTCCTGACCTTTGACCCCATTTTGTCAATTTTCAATAGGGTTCATCCCCAGGTGGTCCCCTACAACATACTATTAAAATTCCATCGAAATCGAACCATTTTTATACGCTTCTTCAACCTACGGTTGGAAAGCGTAAAAAAGGACAGAAGGAATACAGGAATATTTTCTAGACTAGGAAATGGGCTCAATTTCGAAATTTCAGTTCCTGGAGTTGGTATCAAACCACTGCAGGAAACAATTCTTTGCTAGATGGAAAAATGAATAGCAACAATAAAATATTAGCACTAAAAAGGGAAAAAATTAGAAAAAAAAATAAATGGTAAAAAAATGGAAAGGGTAAAAAATGAGAAAATGAAATAAAAATAACTTTCTGGGGGAGAGGGATGAAGAGAGTCAACTTCCAACCCCAGCAAACGATAAAAGACTAAAATATCAACTCTAAAGTGGTACTGTAAAATATTAAAGACTGTCGCCGACGTTGTCTGAAAAGATTATTAATCAGAATTCTTATTCACTGCCTCACTTTGTTCTTTTTCAATTTAACACAGAATTCACAAGTTATTGTATACTACACGATGCAAATTAACCGTACAACGTAGAAGCGTTGACCTAGCAAGCCAGTTTTTCTTAGCATTCGAATAGAAGATGACCCCTCATTTCAGAGTGCAGAAACTGGAAAAAAAGTCGCTTTCGCATTCGGGTAAATACGACACTTTATGGAGGATTTGGGATGTAAGGTCAGGTGATGCGTAACATCACAGCCTCTCCTTGACAAATGTCAACCCCGCCTTCTCGTGGTGCATCCTGTTCCCACTAAAGGGGCTCTGACGACCGCAAATAGCGGTATAACTATACCATCGGGATCAGAGGAAATGCTATCCCACACTCACCAACCCGCTTGGCCAGCGTGGTGAGTTATGGCCAAACACCTCCAAAATGACTCTACAACTTAAATCTTGGCCCTCAGTCTCCGGCAGCTGGAATGTACCTGGCCAAGGCAGCGGCCAGTGCGACATGAAGGCAGAGGGTGCTAAGAATCCCCGGAGGACCGGACTAGGCTGCCATTTGATGCTGACCTTGGCTACCTACAACGGACGCTCCCTATCTTCTGATTCAAGGCTTCTTGAATTGGAAGAGGAACTACAAAGGATCAAGTGGGACATCGTCGGGCTGAGTGAGGTAAGGAGAAAAGGAGAAGAGCTCATTGAACTGAAAAGTGGACATCTCTTCTATTATCGTGGGACAGATACTGGCAGAACTAGTGGTGTTGGATTTATAATAAACAAGAAACTGAAGGATAAAGTGGTAGAAGTTGAAAGTTCCTCTGACAGAGCTGCACGACTCGTTATCCAACTATCGAGAAGATACCAGGCTCAGATTATTCAAACTTATGCACCCACCACAAGTCATCCTGAAGAAGAAATTGAAGAATTTTATGAGGAAATTCGTCATCTAAATAATAAAGGTAAGCAGCACTTGAAGATAATTATGGGAGATTTCAATGCAAAAATAGGGCACCGGCAACAGAATGAAACTTCAGTAGGTAAATTCGGTCACGGCAACAGAAACCAGCGTGGAAATACTCTCGTTGAGTTTGCAGAGGCAGAAGGATTTTTCATCTTGAATTCCTTTTTCAAGAAAAAGCCACACAGGAAATGGACATGGAGACATCCAATTGGGACGACAAGTGAAATTGATTTTATTATGTGTAACAAAAAATTCGTCATCGAAGACTGCAGTGTGCTAAACAAGTTCAACACAGGTAGTGACCATAGATTGGTGAGATGTAAGATGCACCTCAACACTAAACTGGAACGTGGCAAGCTCATAAGACAAACAAAATGTATTGACATAACCAACCTTAAAAAACACCATAATACTTTCAAGTTGGAACTGAAGAACAGATTCTCTGCTTTAGAAGGCCTAACATCGGAAGAAGTGGATATTTCTGAAGTTAACAGAAAAGTAACCAAAGCTCTTATGGAAACAGCAACAAAATTAGCTGGGTCTAAGAACAAGTTGCATGTAAACAAATTATCAGGAAAAACCAAAATGTTGATGCAAAAAAGAAGAGAGATGAGGACAACTAAAGAAGATGTGACTTCCAAAGTGGAATATATAGAGCTATGCAAGACAGCACGAAAAAGTATCACTGAAGACGTAAGGAAATTCAACTGTGAGCTAGTGAGGAAAGCAATTGAAAACAACCAAAGCCTAAAGATAGCAAAGGGACATCTCAGTAAGGGAAGAAAACAGATTATGGCTCTGAGAAAAGAAGATGGTTCTATAACAAGAAATAGAGGCGAAATTTTGACAAGAGTGAAAGATTTCTACTCCAAACTATATGAAAGGGATGATACATGTACTCCAGACATCATGAAAGGTACCAGAGTTCTTCCAGTCCTCCCAGCAGAAGTTGCTCATGCAATCAAGAACATGAAGCGGGGGAAAGCTCCAGGAGAAGATGGAATTACTATAGACATCATACAAGAAGCAAGTGGAGAAATTGAAACAGTACTCGCCCAAATTTTCACTCGATGCCTTAATGAAGGGAAGATTCCTGAGGATTGGAACAATGCTACAATGATCCTGCTACATAAAAAAGGTGACATTGAGGATCTCAGGAACTACAGACCTATCAGCCTCCTATCAGTGGTTTATAAAATCTTCACTAAAGTTCTTTCACACCGCTTGAAGGTAACACTGGACATGGCTCAACCGAGAGAACAAGCTGGATTCAGGAGTGGCTACAGCACAATAGATCATATCCACGTACTGAGAGAACTAATTGAAAGAGCGAGGGAATATGAACTTCCATTGTGCATGGCTTTTATCGATTATGAAAAAGCCTTTGATTCGGTGAAACCGTCAGCAGTTACCACGGCTCTGAAATCCTGCGGTATTGAAGATGCATACATTAATATTATTAATAACATCTATGAAAATGCAAGTGCAAAGATTCGGCTGTTTGAAAATACAACACACATAAAAATTGGAAAGGGAGTGAGACAAGGTGACACCATATCTCCGAAGCTCTTTAATGCCACATTGGAAAATGTCTTTCAATCACTGAACTGGGAAAACAAAGGGATAAAGATTAATGGAGATTATCTAACCCACCTTCGTTTTGCTGATGACGTAGTCATTTTTGCAACTACCCCATCAGAGCTGCAGAGTATGATCCAGGAACTTGCTGACAAGAGTAAAGAAGTGGGATTAAAAATGAACTTTCAGAAGACAAAAGTGATGTTCAATGCTTTTACAAGAAATGAAGATTTATCGATTGATGGAGAAAAACTGGAGATAACAGATACGTATGTTTATCTTGGACAGCAGATATCAAGTGAGGGTCACATTGATGAAGAAATTAATCGGCGTACAAAACTTGCCTGGAGAACTTTTGGAAGAAACAGCATAATTTTCAAGAGCAATATGCCGTTATGTCTTAAAAGAAAAGTGTTTGATCAATGCATCCTTCCAGTGCTTACGTATGGTGCAGAGACGTGGACCTTAACTAAAAGAGACATACAAAGGCTGCAGACAACTCAAAGAAGCATGGAGAGGTGCATGCTTGGTATAACCAGGAGAGATAAGAAGAGGAACTCGTGGATCCGAAAAATGACGAGAGTGGAAGACATCATGATCAGAGTTAAATCCCTGAAATGGCAATGGGCTGGACATACTGCCAGAAGGACAGACCATAGATGGACAGCCGAAATTTTAGATTGGATTCCAAGGGACAGGAAAAGACCCAGAAAAAGACCACATGGGAGATGGGTGGATGAAATTCGTAAATATGCGGGAGTGACATGGAGGAGACTGGCACAAGACAGACCGTTGTGGAGGAAACTTGGGGAGACCTTCGTCCAGCAGTGGATTGATAATGGTTGACAATGATGATGATGATGATGGAGGATTTTAATCTTTATTGGCCTCATGGTTTCCCTTGTGTAAGGAATGAAAAAAAGAAAAAAAAAAGATGAACCGGAGGGTGGGGGCGGTGAGAAGAACCTAACAAGAAAGCATTGTGGGCGAATGAACCGAGATGATTGGTCGTACGGGCCAGTCTAATTAAAAGCCGAGATTTGCAACACCTTTTAACGCCAAGGAAAC
Source organism: Macrothele yani (assembly GCA_039090855.1). NCBI lineage: Eukaryota > Metazoa > Arthropoda > Arachnida > Araneae > Macrothelidae > Macrothele > Macrothele yani. The sequence continues at coordinate 95,464,145 of CM076998.1, forward strand.
CTTGTGTAGGGAAGCTCGGGAGGCGATAGAGAGGATATTGTACCCACACACCATTCCGCTCCGATCTTGACCTTGGGAAAGGGGTCGACGCTGGTGATTTCTTCGCCGTCCAGTCTGTGTTATGCCTTTCCTCTTTTCAGCCCCTGATTAGAACCGGTTTTAAGTTTCGGTCTCACAGCAGTTGTTCGTGTGGCCAGCCAAGCGTCAGCACTTTGAATTTTGAGCCTTCGCCGGGCAAGGTTTTTTACCAACGTGATCAGCGAAGAAACAGGTGAGGATGTTTTTATTTCTTATCAAAATACTTCTGAAACACCTGCTTTACGTTAACGCAAGGAAAACGTACCTAAAACGCGACACTTTGAGAATTTCGCTAACAATAATTTGGCGAAATAGATATTGAGTGCATCGACCAAGAGCTCATTCGTGTTCTGCAATGTTTGCGCAAGAGACTGCAAACCAATTTATGCAATGGAGGAGTCTTTGTTAGCAAACACTTCAGAAATGCGTAACTTGTTATGTTTTTGCTATGCCGCTGAGTCTTGATGAAGTTTTTAAGACGAACTGGAATTTCCCCAGCATAGTGAACTTTCATTTTTATTGTACACAGCATATGATGCTACATATTTTTTACGATGCTGCATATTTATTTAAATTTATGTACTTTAAGTAGTTGTAAAATCATTTATACGTACAGGAATTTTCTATCATAGGTTTCTTTTTATTTTTGTATGTAGAGTAATCATAAAAATTAATATAAAACTAGCTTATATGACGTAAAGTAGACATTAACTCCCACTGCAAAACACATGTTATTACATATGGCGATGACTAAGTACGAAATGGTGTATAATGAATATCGTAAACCAACGGAAATAACGAAAATTGCGGTAAACTTTAATTGAAAAAAGGGTTTCCAGTTTTAGTTTACATCATGAAAGAAATACGGGATTATGCCATATAATACAAATTTTGAAGATGACAATCTGATTTTTGCCGTAAATGTGACAAGGACGGTAAGTCAGACAACATCCGAAAATTTCCATCGTCCTGGAGCGGGACTCGAACCCGCGTCTCCCAGAAAACGCCCGGGTATGCTAACCACTGCACCACCCAGAACGACCAAATTTCAAGTTTCCGATCAATTTTAAAATTGACCGGAAACTTGAAACTTGCTCGAAAATTGATCGGAAACTTGAAATTTGGTCGTTCTGGGTTGTGTAGTAGTTAGCATACCCGGGCGTTTTCTGGGAGACGAGGGTTCGAGTCCCGCTTCAGGAAAAAAAATTTCACGTGTTTGGATATTATCTGACTTACCATCCTTGTCACATTTACGCCAAAAATCGGATTGTCATCTTCAAAAATTGTATTAGTTTACATGCTTGTTAGGTCGGCAGATGGATAAAATATTCAGTTTTTTGCTGAAGGAGTGAAAGAGTTATTCTTTATTTATTAATCGAGTTAAAAAAGACATCGTCTTGAAATTGCAAGCCTCGTGAAATCATCTCTAACGCCTTCGTCATTTCATCTTTTGCAGGCTTTGCCGGTCCTCACTTTCAAATTTCCTCATTCTCTTCACATGCTATGACTGTGTAATGCTGTGGTCGTCAACATGGTCTCTACCGCCCATTAGTGGAAGGTGTGTTGTTTTTTTATTCGTTGTTACAAATTTTGTTCTTCCGCCATATATCGAGGACATTGCTAACAACTCCGCGAGTTTGACTTTTTAAAATATGCTTTTGCAATTTACTTTTGAATTCCGTCTCTAAACTTTGAATATACGTAGATAATAATTAAAACAAGGTAATCCATAAATATATATCATCATCATCATCATTTACAACCATTATCAATCCACTGCTGGACGAAGGTCTCTCCAAGCCTCTTCCACAACGGTCTGCCTTGTGCCAGTCTCCTCCATGTTACTCCCACATACTTTCGAATTTCACCCACTCATCTCCCATGTGGTCTTCTTCTGAGTCTTTTCCTGTCCCTTGGAATCCAATCTAAAATTTCGACTGTACGTCGATGGTCTGTCCTCCTGGAAGTATGTCCAGCCCATTGTCATTTCAGGGATTTAACTCTAATCATGATGTCTTCCACTCTTGTCATTTTTCGGATCCACGAGTTCCTCTTCTTATCTCTCCTGGTTACACCAAGCATGCACCTCTCCATGTTCCTTTGAGTTGCCTGCAGCCTTTGTATGTCTCTTTTAGTTAAGATCCACGTCTTTGCACCATATGCAAGCACGGAAAGGATGCATTGATCAAACACTTTTCTTTTAAGACATAATGGCATATTGCTCTTGAAAATTATACTGTTTCTTCCAAAAGCTCTCCAGGCAAGTTTTATACGCCGATTAATTTCTTCATCAATGTGACCCTCACTTGATATCTGCTGTCCAAGATAAATGTAGGCATTGGTTATCTCCAGCTTTTCCCCGTCAATCGATAAATCTTCATTTCTTGTAAAAGCATTGTACATCACTTCTGTCTTCTGAAAGTTCATTTTTAATCCCACTTTTTCACTCTTGTCAGCAAGTTCCTGGATCATACTCTGCAGCTCTGATGGGGTAGTTGCAAAAATGACTACGTCGTCAGCAAAACGAAGGTGAGTTAGATAATCTCCATTAATCTTTATCCCTTTGATTTCCCAGTTCAGTGATTGAAAGACATATTCCAGTGTGGCATTAAAAAGCTGAGGAGATATGGTGTCACCTTGTCTCACTCCCTTTCCAATTTTTATGTGTGTTGTAGTTTCAAACAGCCGAATCTTCGCACTTGCATTTTCATAGATGTTATTAATAATATTAATGTATGCATCTTCAATACCGCAGGATTTCAAAGCCATTGTAACTGCTGTATATATATATATATATATATACTGGGATGTAAGGTCAGCTGATTGTAATAATGCATATTATTAATAACATCTATGAAAATGCAAGTGCAAAGATTCGGCTATTTGAGAATACAGCACCCATAAAAATTGGAAAGGAAGTAAGACAAGGTGACACTATACCACCCAAGCTCTTTAATGCCACATTGGAAAATGTCTTTCAATCACTGAACTGGGAAAACAAAAGGGATAACAATTAATGGAGATTATCTAACTCACTTTCGTTTTGCTGATGACGTAGTCATTTTTGCAACTACCCCATCAGAGCTGCAGAGTATGGCCCAGGAACTTGCTGATAAGACTAAAGAAGTGGGATTAAAAATGAACTTTCAGAAGGCAGAAGTGATGTACAATGCTTTTACAAGAAATGAAGATTTATCGATTGACGGGGAAAAGCTGGAGATAACCAATACCTACATTTATCTTGGACAGCAGACATCAAGTGAGGGTCACATTGATGAAGAAATTAATCGGCGTATAAAACTTGCCTGGAGAGCTTTTGGAAGAAACAGTATAATTTTCAAGAGCAATATGCCATTATGTCTTAAAAGAAAAGTGTTTGATCAATGCATCCTTCCAGTGCTTACGTATGGTGCAGAGACGTGGACCTTAACTAAATGAGACATACAAAGACTACAGATAACTCAAAGGTGCATGGAGAGATGCATGTTTGATGTAACCAGGAAAGATAAGAAGAGTAAATCGTGGATCAGAAAAATTACAAGAGTGGAAGACATCATGATCAGAGTAAAATCCCTGAAATGGCAATGGGCTGGACATATTGTCAGAAGGGCAGACCATCGATGGACAGCCGAAATTTTAGACTGGATTCCAAGGGATAGGAAAAGACCCAGAAGAAGACCACATATGAGATGGGTGGATCAAATTTGAAAGTATGCGGGAGTAACATGGAGGAGACTGGCACAAGGCAGACAGTTGTGGAAGAAACTTGGGGAGACCTTCGCCCAGCAGTGGATTGATAATGGTTGACAATGATGATTATATATATACTATCATGGATTTGTTGCTTATTTGAAGGAAGAAGTGCCAAACGTTTTGTGTATTCATTGTGTGGTGCACAGACAACATCTTGTACAAAAACATTTAAGTGCAAGTCTCCATTCATCATTAAGTATATTTTTAGAGCTCTAAATAAGATCAAATCTAATGCTAAAGATGACAGAATGTTTCAACAGCTGTGCCAGGGCGATAATGAGCAATTTATTAGGTTACTTTTGCACACAGAAGTTCGATAGCTCTCGAAGGCTACATGCTTGCCTCGTTTTGTAGCATTATATGGGAGTGTCGTACAGTTTTTTGAAAGTAATAATGAGGCTGGTCTCTCTCAACAATTAAAACCAGTAAATAATGATGCCTTTTATTTAGCAGCCATTTTCAAGAGATTTAATGAAATTAATTTGCAGCTTCAAGGAGCCAATATAACTCTTATCCGTTGCAAAAAAAAAAAAAAAAAAATACTGAGTCATTATTTATCGAAAAACTTGATCTTCTCCGTCATGATCTTTTGAAGAGAGAATTTTATCAGTTTCCGGTATTTTCATCTTTATAAAAGCTGATGTAACTCCAGAGGAGATTGAAAGGTTCAGTAGCCACCTCAACAAACTTAAATTGGATATGGAAAAATGTTTTAAAGATATTTTGAACTTGAAGGTGTATGACTGGATGAAAAATCCTTTTACTGCAAGTTTTGCTGATAACTTGCAAAGAAGAACTATTAGAAGTTAAATATGATGAAGAGAGCAAATATAATTTCGATAGTGGTGGATATCAAAAACTCTGGCAAAATAAAAAAAATGCCTGCGTTATATCCAAATACGCGGAAAACGATATTTAATTTATTGATACCTTACCCTACCTCATATCTTGTAGAATTAGGCTTTAGTGCTGTTAATCATATTACCACCAATAAATTTTTATTTCAGGATCTCGGAGTTTTAGAAGCAGAGATATCAGGGAAAATGCAATTTACCTTTACGCCCCTAGCGGAAATTCTATGCGTAACTTGAAAAAGTGACTACACTTAAAATAGTCTTCGACAAAAATGGAATCGAAGGGTAAAAATATTTTTTCAATCGGATGTTCAGAAACAAATATATGGAATGAAATGTATTTTAAATTCAATATCATGTGCATTTACGCCCCCTAGCGGCGAAATTGTACATCGTAAAAAAACGAAATAACGGATCATCATTCGCAGATTTCAAGATTCCCAATGCGAAAATAATTAGTTTTTCAAATGGGAGTAATAGTTGTAGTGATATGGTGCCCACAGACGGAAGGACGGACAAACCGATAACATAAGCACGATCTTTTTTTACAAAAGACGTGCTAAAAAGGCGAAGCCAAGGGGAGTTGTGCCAGCTCCTTGAGGGTTCGTGACCATCATCATCATCAGGAATTTCCACTACTAAACGGATTTCCTCGACCATATAATTCAGCCAGAGTCTTCCTCCACTTCTCTCTATCCAAGGCCATCACTTCATCCAGTCCATTATTTTTAGACTTGATTTAATCTCCTCCATCGACTTTCTTTTGATCTTCCTCTTTCCCTCTTTCCTGGACCCTCTCACTCCATCAGAATTTTAGGAAGTCTCTCTGATGACATTCTCCTTACATAGCCGAACCATTGCAGCCGTCCCGGTGGCGCAGTGGTCTAAGCGATGGCTTCTGATCATTCATCCGGAAAGGGGTCCGAGTTCGAACCCCGGTGAGGCATAGAGGTTGTGTTTGTCTTGCAGCACTAGCTCTCTCCCTTCCCTGGAACCAGTGACCCTAAATTAGGGACGGGCGACTGCTTATAGCCCATTGAGTTGCTCACGGTGGTCGTTAAACCTCCAATAAAAAAAAAAAAGCATTACAATCTCGGCACCTCAATAGTTTGAAGGATGTCTACTTTAACACTCATAATGCTCGAATTTTTGTATTACGCACTTTTTCACATCTGGATTTTCTTGCAGAACGCCTCCAAAAACCCATCTCTGTAGCCAATAATCTTTGTTGATGTCAGTACAGATAAGAAAATAAGACAGGGAATTATTTGCGAATCTTAAAGTAAATTGGCCATCCAATGGAGATCCTGAAATAAAAATTTCGCAAAATAGAAATTAGTTTCGTTAAACGAAAGTTATTTTAAGTCCCCAAGAATGTTTGGTAAATGGGAGTTAGTTGAATAGAATGTCAACTGTGTTTGAAAAAGGAAAAAAATGCAGATGTTTTCTTTTCCGAGCAAATGATGAAAAATTGCGTAAAATTTGCTTGAATATGAATCAAACGGAATATCTGTAAAGCGTGTCTGAAAGCTTTTTGCTAAAATTCAGAATATGATTTATACTTTTGCGATTACCATTTTGCTTTAGAATTCATGTTCACAGTGTTCGGAAGCTTTAAGTTTTTTAAGTGAAACAGATTTGTAGCGAAAGGATTACTATGAAAAATTAAATTCTTAATTTTAAAACATGCGAAAGACAATGCCTTTGTAGGAACGCAGGCATGTCTTTTATGTTTGTTTTATTTTCGGAGCATTTAAATGACCTCCAGAAATATTAAACTTATCGAAATGAATAATAACATAAAATTTTACTACATCTATATATATATATATATTTTTTTTTGCCTTCTAGTTATTCGTTCAGTTGCTGCTGTTCATCTTTGGCGAATCCCCAGCATTGTGCGGGGCTCCAAAGAAGTAACCTGCCAGGTGGTTTGGCAGTTTGTCGTATGTGAGTCTGGAGAATTTCGAGGCCGCTGTCGTGCAGTGGAAGCATGTCCGGCGCGTAACTGGAAGACCCTGGGTTCGATTTCCGGTGGCTGCCGATAAGAATTTTTCCGTGACTCACTTATAAACGTGGAAAGAGCGATGACTTCTATTTGATGTTCCTAATCCACGCCAACTGTGTATTTACGCAATTTTCATCTAGGTGGCTCAAATATACAATATTTTTTTTTCGATATCTCTGCTTTTAAAAGTCCAATTTAAAAAAAAAATCTCTTAATGCTGAATACCATTCACTTTGGAGAACATTTTGAATACACCATTGGATTTTTATATATGTGGAACGCATTTTAAACGGACACTCCTATTTAAAATGCGCTGCAGACCACAGAAGACAACCTTTTTTTTATTTGGTTTCCTTAAAATCGCGAATCCCTTCTCCCCTTTCTAAATTTTAAGGCACAGCAGTGATTACTATCACTTTAGAGGCAATATAACATAAAATATTAAAAGTGGGATGAACTTTGTGATAAAAAATAAATGTTTGTCATCTTTTCATACAACTCTGTGCCTTTTGATTTTTAATTAATAAAATACTTAGTAGATATGTTGCAATATGCCGCCCTATGTAAAATTTCAAGGGGATAGAATTCACCTCTGCGCTTATCCTAAAAGCTTACGAAAACACTGAAGGTCTTGTGTTTGCCGTTTCATCTTGAAATGCGACTTTGCATTTGTTGTGATGAATTTTTATCAACGAGTTAAGATATTCTGGCAAAATGTAATGCACAGTGTTTAGCTGTACGCGCTCGGTTATGGTTAAATTGTAGGAGTTTCAGAAAAGCAACTGTCCAAGCTACAAAAAGCCCACAGTAACGCATCAGGAAGCCAACACAGAGTTATGGAAACGCATCTGCAATCTACACATGAGAACTGATTGAAACCAGAATGTTTTCATTTTAAACTGGAATTAATATCTATAAAGCTCAATGTAGAGAAGTAATTTAAAAGACTCTGAGCGTCGTGTTCTAAAATACTTTCCTCCCGACGATCAGTTTGAACCATATATTTCATTTGGTTAAGTAAATGCATTATTTAAATTACATCTAAAGTTTTCAATCATTCTTGCTCCGAAGAGAAATAACCAGGATATTCCTTTTTCTGACTGCATTTCCCTCCGAGTGCTGTAGTTTGTTTACATGGTCGCCCACAGGGAGGGGATAGAGGGGACATTTGCCCTCCCTGGAAATTTGAATATCATTTCAGTTCTTGAGAGGCACTACAAAGATTTTCGCCATATCATTCATTCTGATTGCTAATTTTTATGTTGAACTTCTGGAGGTGTGTGTGTATTTTGTAAAAACATCGGGAATTTGCCGTAGAGAGTAAAAATATTGATATTTGCCACTGCGTGTTACAGCACATCATACGTGAGTACGAGTACAGTGTAGGGCAGTGTGAAAGACAAATAAATGAAAATCATATCCTCTACAACGCCATTTACTGCTGGACTAAGATTCCGCAAGTCTTTTTTATAGAATTTTGTTTTGAAGGTGTGTCTTTCCATCCTGACGATCAATTGAATGATCACTGTAGATTTGTGGTGCAAGGTACACAAACAAGACCGGATTAAGACTTTAGTGGCCCCAACTCAGAACTTATGACGGGGAATCATTACGAAGTACTTCAAAACACAAAACTGTAACAATATGCTAGTGATAATTCATTCTTCAAAGCTAATAAATTATCTGCAGAGTTTTCATAAAAAGTCACTGTATTTTCCATTGTTCTCATAAGAACATGAGTTAAAAGATTAAGATTTCTAGATTTCGTTTTGAATTTTCCAATGATTTAAATGATTTAGCATTGTATAATTTCTTAATGCATCTTTTTTATTATGCAATGTGAAACCACAGGGAACTTCGACCATTAACGGTTCTAAGCATAGGCGCCGACTTCGTGGGTTCGAGACACTTTGCGAGCCCCCAAGGATTTTGTTGTGGGTTCCTCGAACCCCTAATATTTTTTTGCGTATTTCGTGGGAAAAATACACGAACGCATATGTATGTGCATAAATTTTGTTTTTCGTTATCGATTCTTCAAGTTCTTTATTATTCATTTCCCCGTTTACTATATATAGAAAGTGTGTATAGAAATTTGCCCCTCGGACTGTTTATTGTGCCTCAAAAAAGAATTAGTGTTTTTTCGTGCTCATCAAATTTGACGCGACAGACAATATCTCCAGTTGCGTTTTTCAAGAGCATTTAAAACTGCCTCCTTTATGAAAGAAAATTCTTCGGTTTATCTGGGTTCCCACAAAATACAAAAGTCTAGCTCCATATTCGGAGACGAGAACCTATTCGAAGTCATAGTGATAAAGGAGGAAATATGTTGCACAGTCAGTTGACCCACCCTATCTTCGGGCACTCGGGGACCTAGGAGTTTAGAAGAGAGAGAAGATGGCATCAGCAGCTGCTGGTGAAACCAAATCTGATCGTCTGGTTTCTTGCGGCCTCCCGGTGGGGAGGGTTCAGTGACGTAATGTCACTTATTGAAGACCTGTGCTCCAGCAGAGGTTGATAGCGGCCGTCTCTTACTCTCTGCATCATCCCTGAAGGTCAAAAAAGCTCCTACAGCTTTAGCAAAGACGTAATTGGTTAATACGCATATGCACTTCAGTCCGTCGAAGCATAATTTTGTTTAATTTTTTTATAAAAACTAAACAGTATTTCTTTAACTTTTTGCACATTTTTAGTTATGTGCATGTATATTTCGGTCTCATTCTTTCCTGACTGTTCATGCTGCACAAGTGCCTTTAAAACCTCTTCAAAGTCAACGATTCCCCCATAGAAAAGTACAGAAGCAGCCCAAGTTGGGCATACTGGGCATACACAGCTGATACGAAGTAGAGTCCTCGGAAAATGCAGGGCGTGCGGTTCATGCCATGTCCTCTCTCTTATAACCTCCTATTTTAACTGAGAAATCATTTGAAAAAAAATTGTTGGCATTTTTAAAATTGGTTTAATTGCCTGTCATTATGGATACGAGCCCTCGGTGGTGGATTGCTTACTCCGACAAATTAAGAAATCTAATATTTCGACTCTTTCTAGAGACTTTCGTAAACCCCGTTTTGTGGGATCACTTCCGTATGTGTACAGGATTGTTAATGTACTAAGAAATAAGTGTAAACCATATAAAATTGACTTTGGCCTCACGACTAGAAATATTTATGCATTAATCAAAAAGGATCGGGACAAGGTAAGGTGCCTCCACATACTAGACACGGCGTATACACCATTCCTCTACAAGCCGTTGTTCCAGACACTAATGATACTGTATATATTGGTTCTACAAAAAGGAAACTGAGTACCAGAGTCAGGGAGCATAAATATGATGTTCGTAATGGCAAGTTAACAATCGCCTTGTCTCGTCTGGTTGCGAACTTTTCCTATACTCTAAAGTGGAATGAGGTATCCATTATAAACTCTCCAGGTAAGCTCTCGCTGTTATTATTTATGGAGATCCAATATATTGCATCATTCGGATCTCGTTGTAGAAAAGATTATGTCCCTAAAGTTATATCGGAACCATGGACTATTTTATTTAAACATTTTCATGATTTATTTTAAATGCACTGTATAAATCCTAGATGGCGTTGCGTTATTGCTGGTTTCTGACGATAGTGTTGTATATATATATCTTGGTCTTACTCGTGAATGTAACATCTAAAGATGGGGACGTTGTGATCCTCGAAAGATCTCATGTGGTGTGTGTTTTCATCAGTAAAGCTTAAGTGCATGTTGTGTATGTGTGCTACATATGTGCTTTATCGTGTTCAGTCGATATTTTAACTTTCAACTTAAAATAAATTTTGCATGTTTTTGTTATTTGTATAAGACAATTGAGTTGGAAATTCACACATTATCTGTGTATTTTATATAATAATGTCGCGCATGCAAAGGCAAAATAAATGAAATAAATAATTATCTAGAGAAAAATAATTCTGTAATTAACTATAATTTGCTTCATTTTAGCATTTCAGGCGTCTTATTGTGCCAGATAATCTGACAATGAAATTTTAATTAGACTTAAATACTTTAAAAAATCCATGGGTAATTCGATTAAAATTTCCGGAACCCCTAATAATTTCAAGTCGGCACCTATGGTTCCAAATGTAAATCAAGAGGTGTGGGTGGATGGTAGTGAAAAAGCTGAAACTGTCTCGCCGACACAGCTGTACAAAGCGATGTGAAATCTTTACTCTTAGTGAGTCACTGACTTGCAATCCGTTCGTCTTCCAGCCTCTGTTTCTGATCAAGTGAAAATCATACGAGACAAAAGCAAAATTATTTTATAAACCTCACTCTATATACAGTCTAACCCGCTTAACGGAATATCGGATAATGGAATAGTCCGCTTAAAAGAATAAAATTCCGCTGTCCTAAATCGCAGCCTTTGTATATAATGATAAAACGCTCCAGTTAGAATAAAAATATTGTATTGATCCCGGTTATTGGAATAATTTTTTGCTCTTTCAACGTTACAAAAGAGAAAAGCAGTTTCTTTACTCAAGGTATCTTTCTTAGAATTTGTGTTGTGATTGTTCGCAGACAAAACACACGCGCAAAATGCGGTGGTCTAAGAACGGGCCCCTCCCAAATGTAAACAATGGCCAGGTTAAAATGGCCATCCCCCCCCCGACACACACACACAGTCTTGACATCGACCTTATCTCATCCTACTGAAAAGAAGTGGTGAAAAAGATCGTTGCGTGTTTGGATTTTAATGATATACTGCTAAGGCTGGTGACATTATTAAGCAATTATCAATACTTACTGCGGTTCACATGATGAATAAATCATGGAATACAATTTCAATAGAAAGCATAAAAAATTGTTTTCTGAAGAGTAAATTTTTGGTAGATGCTACTCTTGAAGAAGTGAATTTACCTCTCCTCCAACTCGCACCTGAAGGAATGATGGAAGATGACTTTTCTAATTTCATAAACTTTGATAATGACTTAGAGGTGTTTGGAGAGATATCTGATAGTGAAATCCTGCAAAAAGAGATTATAGAAGATGATGATGATCATCATCATGTGGCTAATGAAGTACCTTCTCCTACGGAAGCGAATAATGCATGCATCATTTTAAGACGCGTTTTGGAAATAAGAATAATGTAGACTTCTCCGCATATTATAAACTGGAAAATCAGATAACAAATTTATTAAATTCCAAAAAAAAGTAATGTAAAATAACTGATTATTTTTCCAAGCCATGAATGTTACTCCTACAGTAACTGTACATATGTACTGTACTGTATTTTATTAAATTGTATGCTATTATATATACAGTACTGTGCTGCATAAAATTTTAGGTTGATATAAAGCAACATTTAACTCAGTTTTTATCCGTTCTTTAAACATTTTTCCTCACTACGTATTAACGTAGTTGTACTGTACTTGAGTTTGTATGTAAATGCTTGGAGAGCTATCGGATAATGGGATATCCTGCTTATTGGAATATTTTCTTATGACAAGTAGGCTTTTACATTAAGCGGGTTCGACTGTATACTATTATTTGATCAGACATGCCTCCTGGGCCCATGGTATTGGCGGGTCTCAAGGCTATAGGCCCTTTAGACCCTTCCTTAATCCGACCCTGGACACAAATGACCAAAAGGCACAAGGATCAGAAGAGCAACAAGGTAATTTTCTTATTGTCCTAACATGCCGTCGAACTTCATCCACTCTGTCTTTTTTTTTTTTTTTTTTTCTATGCAATTTGTGGATTGTCTGGGTTTTAGTTAAATTTATCTAGGTGTGTGTTTGGTAAAAATGATTAGAGGCAGGGCCGGATTAAAGAGGGGTCTATAGCCTTGGAGCCTATCACGACACAGAGCCCCAGGATGCATGCATTGGCAAATAATAGGTAGATAGGTTCAGAGGGAGACAGAGAGAGGGGGTTTATAAATTAATTTTACTTTGTCTCGTATGATTTCCACTTGGTCAGAAACAAAGGTGGAAGACGAACAGATTTCAAGGCAGTGACTTACCAAGGGTAAAGGCTTAATATCCTTGTGTACAGTGGGGTCGACGAGACAGTTTCAACTTTTTCATTGCCGTCCACCCACATCTCCCAATTTGCACTTGGAACAGTTAATAGTCGAAATCTTGGTCAGAAACAGAGGTAGAAGACAACAGATTTCAAGGCAGTGACTTACCAAGGGTAAAGGCTTCATGTCCTTTTGTACAGAGGGGGTCGGCGAGACAGTTTCAGCTTTTTCATTACCAGTCACTCACACCTTGAAATTTGTACTTGGAACAGTTAATGGTCGAAGTCCCCTGTGGCTTCCCATTGTATAAGAAAAATGATGCACTAAGAAAGTACACATTGCTAAATCATTAGAAAATCCAAGACAAAATCTAGGAATCTTAAGCTTTTAACTCGTGTTCTTGTGAGAACAGTGGAAAATACAGTGACTTATGAAAACTGTGCAGATAATGTAATAGTAACAGTTTCGTGTTTTAACAGATTTCATCATAATTTCCCTTCATAAATTCTTTGGGGGCCTACTCAGATATCTTAGCCTCGGAGCCTCACTCAAATGTCTTAGCCTAGGGGCCCATTAAGGCCTTAATCCGGTCCTGGTTAGAGAGTACAGAAGTCACAGTGGAAGTTTACGTTGTTCATGCTGTTTGTGCTTACAGTTTCTATTCTTGACCCCCTCATGAAAACTAAACTATGGACACCCATTGTTTGTTTATCTGCTCATAGTGAGCCAAATCTAAATGTGACTGCCGTACTATACCTATGTAGTTGATTAGCTGAAATGCATAAAAATTGTCCTATTAATGTGGGAAAAATGTTTAAAAACACGAAACGTGCCCTCAAGGGATTCAAGTTGTAGCCAACACTAGAAAACATCTCAATATTTTTGTTCACGTGTTTCGATTTCTGTTATTTTTTTCTACATCCGGTCATCAAGTGAAATGTATTCTTTTATTTTTTTCTTTCAGCAATAAAGAAACAATGAAAACTACGAAGAGTAAGAGCCTAATGAGTTTGCACGCGATGAACTTCTTAGTATTTGCGGGTAAGTAAATGTAATTATGTCAGAATTGTTTTCATATTACCTGACACGCCAATGCGCTTGTCACTTGAAGCTGGGATTTATTATATTGTGCGGTAATAGCAAATGCTAAAAGTGTCTCTCCTATTCTTTTAATAATGCGCTAGAAAGAATAATTAAAAAGAAAGGATTGATGAGAGAAAAACTTTTGGTTTTTAAAAATCAATTTAACTTCTCAACTGCGTTCCCACATTTAAATAGACAAAGTCATCGTTCTTTCCACGTTTCTTTTTAATTAACACACAGCAAACGAAAATTTTGTACTTCGACATCGCTGGGATCGAATCCCAGATCTCTCGATAACTAGCCGAGTGCGCTCGCCTTACGCTACGGCGCAATGAAGTAAGTGCTGGCGCTGCTGCTGCTGTTTTAGAAATTTCGCGACACTCTTGCTTTCCTAGCTCGCAGCGCAAAACGTATTGAACACAAAAATATCAAATTTACGTCGTTTGTAGAGACTTGTTCGGAGGATACGCTGAAATAAACCGTTTCTCGATTCTAGAGATACTTCAAGCGCTATTGTATTTCAAAGTTAAGGTAAGCAAAAAAGTGCCATCAAGTCGCGTTCCGGACACACTAACAGCAACAGAATCACGAAACTTTGCAGGCATTTAGTGCCATGACAGAATTTTTGCACCTCGCTGCCCTTTTTTTGGATTTTGATTTAGTTTACGAGAAATTAAATTTCTAAATTTCACAAAATTCTCTTTTTCGCGATGGGATCCATTTAAAAAACGGATATATGACAAACTGTAAATCATAACGCTTTGTAATTTTTACAGCATAAACTTACAACTATCATCCCTTTTTTATAAAAAAAAAATTAAGAAAAAGTCATTTTCTGATTTTAAGCATTTTTTTAAAGACGCAAAGGAAAGAAACGAACGGTTTCACGATAACCACAGAGGAAGGTTCTGGTCCCGTGAGTTGCTGCCATGGTGACGCAGAAAAAATTTTATGCATATGTTTTGTCGTTAAAGCTATCTCAGTTGTTTAAGGTGGGCGTCAAGTGATTTTGCTTCCTATACTTCCAATGGAAAAACTTCTGTACACATTTTCTTCACAATTAATGTGTTCCCAAGGCTGAAAATTTGAACATCGATTAAAATATCCTCATTTTATAACTTGCAATACTAAACATATCCTCATTTTATAACTTGCAATACTTAATATTTTCTAAAACATAACCATAATTATGCAATCCAGCATTTGTTTGTCTACTGACGTCATGAAAATACAGGTCGCGCCTTTTTCTGGACAATTAATGCGTTCACAAGGATGAAAATTTGAACAACGATTAAAATAGCTTCATTTTATAACTTGGAATACTTAATATTTTCTAAAACATAGCCATAATTATGCAATCCAACATTTGTTTGGCTACTGACGTCATCAAAGTACAGGTCGCGCCATCATCTTTTTTCTGGTTCCAACACCACCGAAGGAGAAGTTATTGATTTTTAATATAATTATGGTTATGTTTTAGAAAATATTAAGTATTCCAAGTTATAATATGAAGTTATTTTATTCGATGTTCAAATTTTCATCCTTGGGAACACATTAATTGTGAAGGAAATGTGTACAAAAGTTATTTCATTGGAAGTATTGGAACCAAAATTACTTGACGTCCACCTTAACGGTTTAGCATAACGGTTTAGGGTTTACGGAAATGCTTTTTGGACCGCTTTTGTTTTCCTTAGTGGTAAATTTAGTAAGTGCTACGGTTGACACTATAATTCGTGCATAAATACCAGTATTAAAAGAAATCCGTCTTGTTGCACGATTATATTTATTCAGCTAAAAAATGAAATCTATATACAGTTTAAAAACGATAACCACAGAGGATTAGTGAGCAAGTGCCTAAAATTAGTGAGCAAGTGCCTAAAAAGTATGTTGGATCTGTTGATTTTAATCCACATATTGTAAACCTCCTTACCAACATATGTTCTCGTCATAAAATACAATTTGGAATACGATCATGCAATCTATATACCATTATCCGCAATGATCGTGACAAAATTGACAAAGGGAAAAAATGGGGTGTGTATGTTATTCCTATGCTTGACACTATCTCTGGTGAACTAAACAATCATTATGTGGGTTCTACCAAAAGAAATTTGGATTTGAGATTAAATGAACACAGATATGATCTAAAAATGAATCACCAAAGCACCTCTTTTGCAAGAACCATAAGTGCTGGAAATTCCATCCCAGACTGGGACAACGCTAAAATCATAAACACACCTAACTCTGTTCATTCCTTGTTATTTGCAGAAAGCCTCTATATTTCGGCTTATAATACAAGTTGCTGTAATGACTATTATCCTTATGTTTTACCTGAACCTTGGAGCAATCTTGTTGGGAAGGACAGCACAATAGCAATTGCTTCTGTTAAGTGATCATTGGCTAACTATGCCTTTTTTTGATTGTCTTGTTATCTGGTATATCATGTGACATTGACATTACCTTTCCCATGATGCATCTACTCCACGTACTTAAGACCAGCATGTAGCCACATGGTGAAATTACATCTGATGAAGGTGTCAATGTGACACCGAAAGTGCTCATGTGTTTTTAAACTGTATATAGATTTCATTTTTTAGCTGAATAAATATAATCGTGCAACAAGACGGATTTCTTTTAATATTAGTAAGTGCTATAAGTTCAAACGACAAAAGTCCAACATTCCAAAAATTAACGACAGTAAAAAAACTTCTGAAATTTCGGAATAACAATCCTTATTTGCTTAGACATGCAATAAAAATTTGAAATGTATATGAATTTTCTAGTTTTTATTTCATGTGATATATTTGGAGATCGGGCTGCAGGGCCCGAGCGCTGCTCTGGAAACGATCGTAGCGAGCCTAGAGGCGCAGCCTCTAGTTAATCCAAAAAAGAAAACACATGGAAAGAGCGATGACTTTGTCTATTACATTGTCTCCACGTATTTGGAAGATTTTGACCATTTCTTTCGCCCTTTGGATTAAATAGCTATACTTAAATACCTTGTGCTGTTAAGCCCCACCAGATGGAGACGTGTCAGTTGCTGAGCCCATCTTTACAGATTTGTGAAGTCAGATGCTGACAGATAAACACACATAGCGCCGTGGATTGTTGGCATCGTAGCGTATGGTGACGTCTCAGTTGCTGAGCCCATCCGTACGGATTTGTGAAGTCAGATGCTGACAGATAAACACACACAACGCCGTGGATTGTTGGCCACCGTAGCGTATGGTGACGTCTGAGTTGTTGAGCCCATCCCTACGGATTTGTGAAGTCAGATGCTGACAGATAAACACACATAGCGCCGTGAATTGTTGGCACCGTAGCGTATGGTGACGTCTGAGTTGCTGAGCCCATCCCTACGCATTTGTGAAGTCAGATGCTGACAGATAAACACACATAGCGCTGTGGATTGTTGGCCACCGTAGCGTTAGGTGAACGCTCTCGGCTAGTTATCGAGAGAACTGGGGTTGGATCCCAGAGTTTCGAAATACAATTTTTCGGTTTTTGTGTGTTTCTTAAAGAAAAATGAAGAAAGAGCGATGACTTTGTCTATTTACATTGTCTCCGTATATATGGAAGATTTTCACCGTTCCCACATTTGTTTAAGAGGCTCCTAAATTTCCATGATCATTGGGATACTAGCAAAGATCAGCCATTTCTGACTGAGTCATACAGCATGGTATGTTCCAAACTAGAGATCAGTACTGTCCCGGGCTATGGAAAATAACCTGGAAACTGACCCGGGCTCGGGTGGGCTCTATTTGATTTACGGGCCCGGACTAAAGTTAATTTTCTCTTTCACTTTTTTAATTACTTTTATTTAACACTGCTAACCGAATTAGCTAACGCAATGGGAAACGCACAACTGAATGGTCAGGCCAGAGGTGGGGGAACCTTTTCATGTTGGAAGGCCGCATTAAGTTAGCTGTAATCTAACAAGGCCGCATTCAAGAAACTTCAGATCAGAGCAGATCATATGTAGAGGATTTTAGAAAGGGAATGTCTGACCCCAGGCCTTAAAAAACCCTTAGAAATAGGAAGCTAGGAGATTTGGGTTAGAGTTCCCGATAGGAAAGTGACATCGAAACGAGGTAGAAAGGGGCATGAAGACGCCCTTATTTATTACCGGGGGCCCAGTACCTGGGGTCCGACGGCTTAACGTGTCCATCCGACGCACGGCGGATATTTAGTGGTTCGAGCGTTCGTACCTGCCTCGGATCGAACCTGAGGTTTCTCCGTGACAGTCACGAACGTTGACCATTATACCATCCGTGGTCCCTCGCAAGAAACTTCAATTAGATATACTTCCAAATGTATATTATTTGGTAAAAATCTTGCTATGTAGTAATTAACTTCAAAAATGAAATAAAATGTTAATTCTAAAGTTAACTAACCTTTTAATGACTTTGTTGTGACTCCTTTTTGCTGGAAAGCATTTGAACATTTAATTGCAACATGGAAGTCCGCACTTTTAGCTGATACTCTAGATAGGTATCTGTCATTAAGGGCGTCTTGATTTGGATTACGTAGAAGAATGTGGATTCGCAGCAATACACAGTGTGTCAAATAATTTTTAAGATTGGCGCTAGATTTCAGCCTACGGTGGCGCCACCAGTGTAATCGCGAATGCGTTATAAACCGTGACCATCTGCTTGCTTACTGCCAAAAGTACTGCGCAATTGTTAAAGTAACTAAAACGAAATGGGCGTTCATTAGAGAAGTAAAATTTTTTCTTGTTGAATTATTAAGATGGAACAAAGGGCTGTTATTAAATTTAACGCAAAACTTGGTAAAAGTGCCTCGGAAACGTACCAAATGATGAAACAAGTTTACGGTGAGTTTTTTAAGTAGATCAAATGTTTTGCTGTGGCACAAACGTTTTTTGGACGGAAGAGATACGCTAGAAGATGATAAGCATACCAGAAGACCAAGTTCATCCAGGACACCTGATATTATTGAAAAAATGCGTGATTTCGTGGCAAACAATCGATGTGCATCACTAAGAATGATGGAAGAGTCTTTAAACATCAACAAAGAAACTATTCGAACCATCCTGCATGAAGATTTGGACAAAACAAAAGTATGTGCTAAATTTGTTCCACACACGTTAACCAATGAACAAAAATCAAGGAGAAGTGCACCCTGCAGAGACATAATTTCAGCCGCTGAAAATGATCCAAACTTCTTAAAATCGATTGTTACAGGTGATGAAACATGGTGTTTTCAATATGATCCTAAAACAAAGCAACAAAGTGCGGAATGGAAGTAAAAAAACTCACCACAAGCCAAAAAAACAAGAAAAGTTCCATCGAAAATCAAACCAATGCTCATTACATTCTTCGTTAGTAAAACCACAAAGAATTTGTTCCAAGTAGACAAGCAATTACTGGTGTGTTTTATTTAAATGTTTTGAGGCGTTTGATGAGCAGAATTCGTCGCATTCGTCCAGAATATCGGGATGAAAACAGTTGGTGTTTGTTGCACGATAATGCACCCAGTCACACCTCACTTCTTATTCGCAGATTTTGGGCGAAAAATAACGTCTGTGTGTTGAATCATCCGCCGTATTCGCCTGATTTAGCACCCTGCAACTTTTCTTTGCTCCCAAAACTTAAAATGTTAAAAGGGTGTTATTTTGATGATATTTCGACCATACAAACAGCTTCGACGCGTGCTTTGGAGGCAATTCCGCAAAGTGAACTGGAACAGGCATTCGAATCATTATTAAATCGCTGTAACAAGTGTATTGAAGCCGGAGGAACTTATTTTGAATAACAAACCAAAACAAATTATAATTTCTTGTTTCTATTTCATTTTACAGACCCAGTCTTAAAAATTTTTGCCACGCTGTGTATGTGATAGAAAAGCAAGAAAGCATTTTCCGTGCATGTTGCCGAAGGCTTGGGTATTTATTCTATTGCATTTTTTCATATTTCGACAGGATCTTTCTTGGCGTCAAATAAGCACTTTAAAATATAATCTTCTGAGAGCTCAATGAATTCCATCTGTATTTCTTTAGAAGCCGCAGAACGAAATCATGAGCGTAGCAGCTGTCAAAACAGCCCCTTATGATTTTATTAATATTTTAGTTGTGGCCGTCTGTCGGGGAGCATTATTTCGCTGAATTTTCTTTTACTCTTCGGTAGTTTAAGTACGGTCATTTCATTTTAAGATTGAAATAAAAATAATAAAAGACGAAAAAATATAAAAATATTAGGTGTACAAATAAGTTTTAAAGCGTTTTTGTGTGACGTATACCGCTAATTTACATATCCGACATCCCCCGCGTTGTTGTCATGTGACCGTATCTGGTCCAGAGTATAAAATGTGACACAGACGTTTTCTGAACAGTCAAACGCACTTGCTGATCGGTAGATGAAAGATGGCAAGTGATACAGCATTTATTCGACACTGCATTCGTTACGAATTTCATCAAAAAAGTGCTGCAAAAGCATGTGCATCGATCTGCTCTGTTCTGGGGGAGAATATTGTATCAAAAAGCACGGTGAGTTTTGGTTTAGACGGTTTAAAGCAGGTGTTTTTGATGTTAGCGATCGAGAACGGAGCGGCGCCCTGCAGAAGATTGCACATGAGGAACTGCAAGCATTGCTGGATGAAGATTCGTCTCAAACGCAAAAAGAACTAGCTGAACAACTGGGGGTAACTCAACAAATCATTTCCAATCGTTTACATGCAATGGGAAAGATTCAGAAAGAAGGAAAATGGGTGCCACATGACCTGAGCCAGAGGAACAAGGATAAGCGTGTCATGAAGTGTTTGAATTTGTTGAATAAACAACACAGAAAGCCTTTCCTGTGGAAAATCGTTACGGGTGATTTACAGTAGATATGGTACGACAATCTCAAACGCAAAAAACACTGGATAGGCCTCGGAGAAGCAACGACCTCGATACCGAAACGCAATATTCACTCCAAGAAAGTTTTGCTGTGCGTCTGGTGAAATATGAAGGGTGTGTCAACCAAATATTCAAATGCTTTCCAACAAAATATACCGAAACGCAATATTCATTCCAAGAAAGTTCTGCTGGGCATCTATTATGAACTATTGGAACAGGGTCAAACTGTTACCGCTGATCGCTACAAGCAACAGTTGCTGCGATTGAACCAGGAAATCTGTCGGAAACGTCCATTCACTGGCAAAGGATAGCGTTCCGTGAAATTACTGCATAACAACACTAGGCCGCATGTCGCGAAATCGGTCAAGGAAACGTTATCGACCCCTTAGCTGGGAAGTTTTGGAGCACCCGGCGTATAGTCCCGACATACACCTTCGGACTATCATTTGTTCCGATCGATGCAACATGGTTTGTGTGTTGTACGGTTCCGGACATGTGACGAAGTGCAAGAACGGGTTGACGACTTTATCGCGCCACACGACGAAGTATTCTTCATGGCTGGAATCCCTCAGCTGCCCGACCGATGGCGGAAGGTGATAGATAATGGTGGCGCATATTTTGATTCGTAAAGGTATTTTTGTTTTCTCTCAAACCACATGTTGTAAAGCAGTGGCGGCCCCAGGTACGGTCATACCGGGCAACCGCCCAGGGTCCCGCGCCCAGAAGTGACGCGCACCGCCGCCAATTAATTAGTAGTTTTTGCCTGGCATTACCTAAAATATTGTAGTTGTAGTTTACGATCATATACAAATAAATGACCAATTTTAATATTTTGTCTGCCGAGAGGAGCTTTTCTAAGCTGAAGCTCATCAAGACCTACCCAGAAGGAACACCATGACCCAAGACCGGCTGTCAGCTATCGCTCTCCTGTCCATAAGAAACGACGTGGCATCTGCTATGGACTATAGTGATTTTATTGAAGACTTCAGCCACAAGAAAATTCTAATAACTAATAGTAAAAATAATGCCGTCTTATACACGATTAAAATAGTTTAATGTTAAAAACACGCAGGTTAAAATACATAAGACCTTTCGAGTTAATTTCTAACTCATCTTCAGATCTAAGAACAATGTCGACGTAGCTTATGTATAGTAAAGGTTTAACAAATGCAGACTGCAAAATTTCTTCCTCCAGGCTTTGTAAAAGAATTTCGGCTAATGTTGCACACACCTAATGTTATGACATCTAACGTACAAAAGTATATAATCTATGTTCTTGTCCGGTTAATGTGCATTATTCTTACATCTGAAGATGAGTTAGAAGATAAGTCGAAAGGTCTTATGTATTGTAACCAGTGTGTTTTTAACATTTAACTATTTGAATCGTGTATAAGACGGCATTATTTTTACTATTAGTTATTTTACCACGATTATCTCTTTAACCTTCACAAGAAAAGTCGCAGAATTCTTCTCTCTCTCTCTCTCTCTCTCTCTCTCTCTATATATATATATATATATATATATATATATATATACACTGCTGGCCACCCAAAATGCAACACCAAGAAGGACACGAGATAGCAAAGCCAGATCTACTGGACACATAGCAACAGATTCAAAGATGAAACGATTGAGCTTACAGGCCCGTGCGACTTGCGAAACACGCAGACATCAATAGTTCGTGTGGTTCCCATGGCTGGAAATTACGGCCGCTACACGCCGCGGCATCGAAGGAAAGAGGCTTTGGATGTGGGCTTGGGGTATGTCGGTCGAGGCTGCTTCCACACGTTGCCACAGTTCATCAGGCGTAGCCGCGGGTGGTGCTTGCCGGGCCACTCGGTTGCCGATCAGCGACCAGACACGTTCGATGGGAGACATATCGGGAGAACAGGCGGGCCATGGCAGCAGTGACACCTGGTGGGCCGTGAAGAATTGTTGCACGATGCGTGCCACGTGCGGGCGCGCATTGTCCTGTTGAAACGTGGCCGCTGGCAGGTCCTGCAGGTAAAGGATGACTACAGGCTCCAAAACGTCGGAGATGTAGCGGCGGCTGTTGAGTGTACCGGCGATGCGTACCAGGGGGTGCGAGTGTCATATCCAATTGCGCCCCAAACCCTAACGCCAGGCGACGGACCGGTATGGCGATGCATAATGCAGGCGTCATACAGTCTCTCGCCGCGATGCCGCCACACGCGGATCCGACCGTCGTCGTGTTGCAGGTAGAAGAGGAATTCGTCGGAGAAGACAATGTCGTGCCATTCCGTAGTCCAGGTGCGGCGATCAACGGCCCACTGCCGCCGCACTCGCCGGTGGTTTAACGTCAATGGTAATCGGAGCAATGAGCGCCGTGCGGCAAGTCCCGGCTCCTGCCGAGGAAGTCGAACGGTACGTGCTGACACAAGTTGTTGCGCAACACACCCTAATTCCTGCGCTAACGTTTGTGATGTGGCGGTGCGAGCCGTCAATGCCCGCCGCACAACATGCCGGTCCTCTCGTTCGATGGTGTGCCGCGGCTGCGGCCATCGCTCACGTCGGTCCGTCCGTCCCTCCTGCACCCACCGAATCCATACTCGCCTCACTGTGGCTGGATGTCGTCCCACACGGGCGCTGATGTCTCGGTACGATAAACCGCTTTCGCGATATGCCCTTATTCGTCCTCTGTCGAACTCCGAAACGTGCTGGAATGACTGCCGTATTCTGCGACGAATCATCAGGAAGCTTTCCACGCACAGGTCCGGCAGCACAACACACTTCCACTACTTACACACCGCCTTCTGTGCACCCTTCTTATAGTGTTTCTCGGTGGCGTGCCGGGCGCACATGATTTGCATATGCCCTGCAAAGCTAATCGTTTTCATGTCCTATCACGGGTGACGCATGCTGCGAATTTCAGGCCAATCGGATGCTTCCTTCTTGGTGTTGCATTTTGGGTGGTCAGCAGTGTATATGTATACCGTCTGTAAAAGGGGCTATTGCGATTGCGAAAGGGCCCCGTGAAGCGCCATCGCCCGGGGCCCTGCAAGGGCTAGGGCCGCCACTGTTGTAAGGTATTGTTGTTTTCTGTCAAATTACGTGTTGCGTCTTAAAACGCTTTAAAACTTATTTGTACACCTAATAACAGGATTTGTTCTGAAAAAAAAAATTGGATTTACTCAAAAGGCCGCACTTCATGGCCTGAAAAGCCGCAAGTTCCTTAACCCCTGGGTTAGGGCTATAGACTTTCTTTTGTTCTTTGCCTAAAATTCTGAATTATTGTTTAATGCGTGTTTCGCGTGCATTTCGTAACTCAAAAACGTCTCTGAGTGTTTTAAACAACTATGCATTTTTTCCTAGATACGTTGAAAATTGATAGTAGGTATAAAGTTTTTTGGCGACTAAAATTTAAAGTTCTGTTAGCTACAGTATGAAAAATGGAAATTTTTGGTCATTCGGTGAACACATGAACGTGAGCTGAGTGCATATGGCTCAAGGCTGTCCAAAGGTCAATTACCCAGGGGTGCTGAGGTGGGATAAGGCATAATTAGGAGGAGGGATATCCAGGGCCGACTGAAAATCTCAAATATAACTTTGGACTTTAGACCTCACCTCTGTTTGCTTTCTCCCTACAAGACGAGTCATTTAAAGAGCAGAGAATGATAACGCATATTTTGACTTTCCAATGGTTTTAGTTTCGAAAAAGTTTTACGGAAGCAACTAAAGCATTACTAGAATTGAAAACAATTGTAAAAAAACTGCAAATCGCTTGTTACTTACTTTAAAAAAACAGGAACTGTGTCGTAGTTGAAAAAATATGTTTATGAAGAAGTCGAAACTCGCTGGAATTCTTTGTATAATACGCTAGAATCCGTAAACGACCACTTAAGTGATATTACGAACGTTTTGACTATCAAAAACGAAGCCTTTCGTAATGAAGGATAAAATTCTTATACTTCGTCCGTTAAAAAAAAATAATTCTAAAACGATTGGAGGAAGCCACTAGCCATCCTGAGGGAGATTTACATCGCACGTTGCATATGATATTCCTCTGGTATCACTTACTCAGGAAGCACTATTCTGTTTCCCCAACAGATTTAGTAATACGGAAGAAAAAAACAGCAACAGAAAAATGGTTGCTCAATTGATATTAGAGATTTACATAAAATGGCAACCTTTCTTTATCTGAACTTTAAATCTTTGAAAATGTTATCGGAAAATGAAAGAAAACTTGTGCATTCACAAATACGTTCTATGATCGACGAAACTAACAAAGCGGAAACATCTTCTTCGTTATCGACGATACGGAAACATACGTCATCAAGTACATTTGAAGAACTGGAAGATGAATGTAAAATAGATGTCCCTTAAGAAGACGAGGTACGTAACGACATCGATTTGCTAATGGGAGAGGGTCACTTAGAAGCTAAGGATTTGCTCACATGTTGGAAAAATTAAAAGTTCCCCAGATTAGTCAGTATTGGAAGACATGTATTGTGCATACCAGCTAGCAGCACTGCAAGTGAACGAGTCTTGATGCCAAGGAGTTAGAAGAAAGGGGATCGGGATTAAATTCTCAAACTTTAGACGCGATTTTATTTTTGAAAAGTTACCAGAGACTATGAGGTATAAGACGTCGTCTAATGATGCGTTTGTTCCAGAAATATAGGAAACACGTTTGAAAGGCAATTAAGGAAGAGTGTTTTTTAAATAATTATTTCTCAAATAATACAAAAAAATTTGTTTCAGTTACAACTCCTATATATATTTAATACATCAATGCTTGTTTTCATATTATTGTAAAATTGTTGTTTGTCAGCAATTAAACTGAAGTAACGTAATCGACGTTTTATAGCTACCAGAACCAAAAATAAATAAATAAATACATGGCTTTAGTAAATAGTAACACTATACTTGTGATCCGATTTATTTGCGTAGGAATATATACATAAGGGTTTCCAAGCTTTCGCTCGTCAACCAGATGGCTTTTTCAAGGAAGTTAGACAGAAACTGCAAAGTGAAAAATAGGTGTATCAGCAGGCGTTTATGCGATCCCCCTACAGTATCCGGACGGCTCTAAACAATACTACATTGGAATGACCAAGCGTTCGTTTGGAATCAGAGTCAACGAACATTTTTTTTTTTTTTTTTTGCTTGGAGGTTTAACGACCACCGTGAGCAACTCAGTGGGCTATAAGCAGTCGCCCGTCCCTAATTTAGGGTCACTGGTTCCAGGGAAGGGAGAGAACCAGTACCGTAAGACAAACACAACATCCATGCCTCACCGGGATTCGAAACAGGGCCCCTTACGGACGAATGATCAGAGGCCATCGCTTAGACCACTGCGCCACCGGGGCGGCACCAACGAACATAAAAGGGACACAAAATGCGATAAAGTAGCCACGGCACTATCCAGATAAGTCAAATTCAAGTCCGCTACTCCTATCTAGAATGATATGAAGAAATTAGCTACCTACTCTACCCCTAAATGTACAGCCATTCGGGAAACCTTGCAGATCATTACCAACAGCGATACTTGCAATGATTGCGTCTCACTGGAGTTGCCACGAATTTGGAACCAATTCTTCAAGTAACGCCTTCTCCCTACCAGGATACCGCGCGTGCAACCAACGTGATGCCTCGTATCTTTAAATGAATATAACGTCGCATCTATTTATTGTCAAGTCAAGTTCCCGCGTTCAAATTGTTAATGCGTTCTATTTTTCAGTTTGCAGTTTCTGTCTAACTTCCTTGAAAAGCAATCTGGTTGATGTGCGAAAGCTTGGAAACGCTTATGTGTCTATTTCCTACGTCACTAAATCGGATCACTAGTATAGTGTTATTATACTAGTGATCCTACTAAATTTACTACTTAATTGGTGTACTGTTCTACGTTATCAACTCGTTATCAATTACAAGGCTTTAATTTTATATAAAAGAGAGTATTCTTAGATGTCTTTATGTTGTAGAATTTTAATGAAGTCACGGAATCTTTTTTTTATTTTAGGTTTATTATAATAATTATTATTATTTATTTTTGCATTAAACAAACTCAATTTGTGATTTAGAGAAATGAAGGCAAATGTATTAAGAAATGTTCCGTTGCCCACCCGATGATGATTTGCCGTTGAAGATTCGCCGATTTTCCGTAAAGATGGCCTACTTTTTGTTTTAAACAAATCTAGCTTCCTTTCCCTTGGGGCGTTCGGCCCGGGTCATCTAGTTCAATTGTAGGATAAGCATTGCCCAGTCCTAGTAGTGGGTAGGGATTACAAACCAAGCCCATCAAGCCAGACTTCTTTCCTTAATTTAGTTACCTTTGAAAAAACAAAACTATATTTAAAGAGTAAAAACTCTAATTGCGATAAACTATTATACTTGCAAAATAATGAACTATATATATATCTGACAGCAAGGAAACAAGGATATGCAGAATTATATACACATAAATAGTACAAACAACTATAAATTGCATTGTGAATCATTCAGTGTTGTACTTGTATTTTTATAAAATTTTATTTATTTAGAGCAGCCAGACTAAAAATAAACCACTGGATCGCTAAGTTCCATGCTGTATTATATGCAATTTTACAACTTCTAACAAGCCGAAAACAGTCAAATTTAATAATTTGGTAAAAATGTCATTATATTTATAAATAAGAGCACAATGAGACAGTTTCACCAAATAATAAATAAAATGAATGCCAAAATCAGCTCTGTCCCAGTAGAGCTAATAATATAAATTTCCATGCATTGAAAAGCACTACGACCTATATATGCACATTTACCGAATATTTTTTTGGACCTAATCCGTCAGCAAAACAAGAATACGTGATTTTCATGTCATACAGAAATGGTATAGATTTTATGATAATTTTATGATGAAATTTAAGGATTCGAAATCCTTATTTAAATTTAAATGAAAAAAATTAAATATAGTTAATTAAGTAAATGAATCAACTTGATACACTTGGAAAACAAAGTGAAGGACATTCCTTTACCTGAATAGGATACACACAATAACAATTCATACTCTCTCCCTCTCTCTTTTTTTTTTTTTTGGGGGGGGGGGGGAGAAGGTTGACATTAACGGGAAGCACCAACATTCTTATCTAATGATAAAAATGTAAATAGAAGTAAAACAATACGCTTTATTTTTTCCTTATTCACATAGGGAAAATTTGTACACATGTTCAAACCCGGGCCGGACCGGGCTAGCCATAAATAATTATATGACGGGACCGGGCTGGACCCGGGCCATAATAAAGACGCCCGTGCTCATCTTTGTTCCAAAACTATCGTGGATTTTTAATATTTGATGAGCGAACCAGAACTAAAGAGCAAATACGAGGTCCTATCATAAAGTTCCGAGACTAGGCCGATATACAGTACAACAAAGTACTTATGTTACTCAAGTCTGGCTATGATCTCCCTCAAAGTAGTCGCCTTGGGCAGAGATACATCGTTGCCAGCGTTTTTGCCACGGTTGGAACGCTCCCTGGAAGTCCTGTTCATCTCGTCCACGGTTTCAAAAGGGTGACCCTTGAGCTTCAGCTTCATCTTCGGGAACAGAAGGAAGTCGCAGGGGGTCAAATCCGGCGAGTAAGGCGGGTGAGGAAGGGTAGTCATACTGTAGCGGCTGCAAAACTGGCGTGTTGCTAAAGCTCTGTGAGCTGCTGCATTGTCGTGATGGAGCAGGAAATCACCCCTGCGCCACATTTCAAGTCGTTAGCGGCGAATGCCCTCCCTAAGACGCCGCAGTACATCGTAATAAAAAAAGGGCGGTGACGGTTGGGCCCGGGAGGACGAATTCACGGTGCACAACCCCACGAATGTCGAAGAACACGATGAACATGCTTTTGGTTGTGCTCCTGACCTGTCGGGCCTTCTTCGGTCGTGGAGATGCCGGGCTCTTCCACTGCGACGACTGTTGTTTGGTCTCCGGATCGTAACCGTAGACCCAAGTCTCGTCCCCAGTGATGACCCGCGACAGGAACGTTGTTTCATTCACCACCTGCTGACAAAGATCTTGACAGAGTTCGACACGGAGCGCCTTATGTTCGGGGTTCAGAATTTTTGGCACAAACTTTGCAGCAATGGGGTTCATGTTCGAAACCGACGTCAGAAATTCTTGCAATGCTACGTATGACACACTGCCGATGGTAGCAATGTCTTGAATGGTTCTCCGACGATCCTCATGCACCAGTTTCCTACTTTTTCCCACATTTTCGGGGGTTTTGCTCGTGGACGGTTGCCCTGACCTCTCGTCGTCTTCCAGTGCCGTTCTGCCGCTCTTGAAGCGCGAGTACCACTCAAAACACCTCGCACGACTCATTGTTTCATTGCCATAAGCCTACCTCTACGTTTCACACGTTTCCGTTCCCAATTTCTCAAGTTTGATGCAGAATTTGATGTTCGCTCGCTGCACTAGTTTGCAGTCCATACCGAAATCGCAGCTGTGTTCTGCCCGTGGTCACCAAATATCGTGCAGCACAGCTCCCGGTGTTCACAGAACGATGCCACTCGGCACAATGACTCATGAATGTCACTGCCCTCGATCGTTGATCGCGCATCCACCTACTGCCATCTGTTGGCCCACTACGTACCTAGTCTCATAACTTTTTGATCGCACTACGTATAGCCTCCATTTTTCACCTTGGACATCAACAAGGCCTTCTCCGAGGAAGCCAACATCTTAATTGTTTAGCCATTTATAAGTACGCGTTATACTAGCACATATACATTTGCAATGAAGGAAGTGGGAAACGGTTTAAACATCTCATGTATCGGATCTCTAATTCTGAGAGCGTAGGGATAGAAAACACGGTAATTAAATAACATTAATGACAAAAATTCTTAAAACAACGTGGTTTTGTACATTGTTCTATGACATCAATACCTCGTTTGTCAGTAACATCGTCATTTGCAAGGTAAACTGTTGTTATTCTGCCTTTCATCGTTCTGCAAACGTTCTTATTTTTGCTTAAAATCGATTTATCGGGTATCATCCTATAAAACAAACCAAATTCATCCACCTTGTATACATGCTTTAATTTGCAGCCAAATGATTTCTAACTGTTTTTCTTGTTTCGTCCACTGAACTGTCAGAGGTTTCGGCGTTCCATATTCTCAATGATGATTTGTGCCGATTTTTGAATCTTTGAAGCCAACCATTACTGGGTTCTAGTACAAAACACCGACAATCAAAACACCGACAATCAAATTACCGACAAATCAAAATACCGACAGTTCAAAACACCGACAGTTCAAAACGCCGACAGTTCAAAACGCCGATAGGCCGAAACACCGACAAATCACAACACCGACAATCATAACACCGACAGTTCAAAACACCGACAATCATAACACCGGCAGTTCAAAACACCGACAATCGTAAAACCGACAGTTCAAAACACCGACAAATCCTAACCGAGACAACCATAACACCGACAATTATATGGATTAATATAATTGTCCGGCGAGTAAAAGAACTTTATTCCGAGCGATGCAACAACAGAGTGGGTGGGAAAGGGGATGGCAACACCCAATCGATGGATGTGGTTACCCCTAGCGGTAAACGACGGAACTTCATACATTTTTATTCTGACTGATGGCAACATATTTTTATTCCGAGCGATGGCAACATCGGAGTGGATGAGTGGGAAGGGGAATGCATAGGTGTTGGATATGTCGATGCTTGTGTGCTGCCTCTAGCGGTGAACGATGGAACTTTATTATTTTTATTACGAGAGATGTCAACATGGGAGTGGATGCACAAATGGCTGGGTGATTGAAGGGGATAACAACAACGAAACGATGCTTATGTGCTGTCCCTAGTGGTGAACGATGCAACTGCATAAATTTTTATTCCGACCGATGGAAACATATTTTAATTCCGAGCGGAGGCAACATCTGAGTGGATGATTGGGAAGGGGGATACGTTGTTGGATTTGTCGATGCCTATGTGCTGGCCCTAGCTGTGAACGATGGAACTTTATTATTTTTATTTCGAGAGATGGCAACATCGGAGTGGATGCACAAATAAGTGGGTGATAGAAGGGGATGACAACAACCAAACGAGGCTTATGTTCGGCCCCTAGCGGTGAACGACGGAACTTTATAAATTGTTATTCCGAGTGATGGCAACATCTGAGTGCATGGGTAAGAAGGGGGATGCATAGATGTTGGACATGTCGATTCTTATGTGCTGCCCCTAGAGGTGAACGATGGAACTTTATTATTTTTATTCCGAGAATGGCAACATCTGAGTGGATACACAAATGTGTGGGTGATAGACGGGGATGACAACAACCAAACGGTGCTTATGTGCTGTCCCTAGTGGTGAACGACGGACTTTATGAAGTTTTATTCCAAGCGAAGGCAACATATTTTTATTCCGAGCGATGACAACATCGGAGTGGATGAGTGGGAAGGGCGATGCATAGATGTTGGACATGTCGATGCTTATGTGCTGCCTCTAGCGGTGAACGATGGAACTGTATTAATGTTTGTTCCAACCGATGGCAAGATCTGAGTGGATGTGTGGGAAGGGGGTTGTATAGGTGTTGGATATGTCGATGCTTATGTGCTGCCCTAGTGTTGAACGATGGAACTTTATTATTTTTATTCCGAGAGATGGCAACATTGGAGTGGATGCACAAATGGGTGGGTGATAGAAGAGAATGATAACAACCAAACGATGCTTATGGAAGAAACTGTACAATTTTCAAGGGCATTGTGTCTCAAATATTTCAATATCTTAGGAACCAGCTATTTCTTTTTATGTGACAAAAATCATGCTTCCATGGCAAGTACCGTTATCAATATATTGATTAAAAAAAAGTCAGTTTATTGTCATTTAATTTGTGGAAGTAATAGTTATAATTTGTAATATAAATTTATTGTTTGCTGTCACCTGCCAGGAAACAATCTAGTATTCTATCCCAAAGTACGGGATCAGCCATAGTTATGTTTGCATGTAGTCTAGGCATTTGCCCCTGATTACCTCCAGTTCATCTGCATATACTGAGTAGCCACTTTATTATGACCACCTGACAGTTTTAAGCAAATGAGCTATGGATACACGTTGTTGCCGCCAGAGGAGAGGCTAATATAAAAAGGGAAACCTTAGTGCTTGGGACAGTAGTAGAAGTGATTTTTTGGTGACGAGATGGGTAAAAAATTGCGATTTGACGGACTTTCAACGTGGGATGATAGTAGGAGCTCGGAACCATGGAGCGAGTATCACCGAAACCTCCGCATTCGTGAAGTGTTCCAGAGCAGCTGTTGTTAAAATGTTTAAAGACTGGACTGTCAGAGAAAAAACTGGGTCTTTACGTGCAACGTGTGGTCGTCATCGACTAGTGACTCCTCGGGCGGAACGGAGAGTGTCCAAACTGGTAACAGACAACAGAAGGGCAACAGTGCAGCAAATTACAGAACATCTTAATCAAGGATCCCCTCAAATGACCGCTGCACGCGCTGTTCACCGTACACTGTATCGGATGGGATAGAGGCCTTCCGCATGCTCACGTCCTCATCCGGCTACGAGAAAAAATCTGACCTACTGAAACTGACACGGTAATATCAGCAGAATTGCCAGATCCCCTACAAGACCCTTTGCTGTTTGAAGTTATTACAAAAAACATGCTCCACAGCCTATGTGGTGCACTCAACATGAAAGCTCCTTGCATGGTGGATGGCAAATGCTCCACGAAGTATCCACGGGAACTGCACCAAGAAACTCAAACAGGCCAAGATGGGTATCCTTTGTACAGGAGAAGAAAGCCTGGAGATGGTGGATTCTCAACAAAAATCAAAATGCACATTGGCCAAACCTACCAGGAGATGGACATAGACAACAGATGGGTGGTTCCACACTCTCCACTGTTGTCCGAAATTTTCCAGGCGCACATAAATGTTGAATTTGCCAGACTGTCAAAGCCATCAAATACATCTGCAAGTATGTAAAAAAAGGAAGTGATCAAGCAGTTTTTGTGCTTGAACAACGAACAGCAACTGTTGATGAAGTTGAGAGTTTTCAATTGGGAAGATGCATCAGCGGCAACGAGGCAGTTTGGCGAATACTCAGTTTCCCAATTCATTAATGCTATCCGACTGTTGTTCATCTCGGTGTCCACCTCGAAAATGGTCAAAGAGTCTACTTCAATCCAAACAACATTCAGGAGCAGCAACTTCAAGGGCCACCGAACACAACACTGACAGATTTCTTTGAAATTTGAAAGCATGATCCGTTTGCTAAAACCATTCTTTATGGTGATGTTTCGCGCTACTACACTTGGAATGCATCCAGAAAATTTTTCAGCAACGCAAACAAGGAGTTGATGTTGAAGGACATCCTGGAGTAAAATCCACGGATGCTCTTGGTCGAGTTTACACAGTTCATCCATCAACTGCCGAGTGTTTCTTTTTGAGAATGCTGCTCCACATTATCAAAGGACCAACATCTTTTGGTGACTTGAAAATTGTGAACAATCAAGTTTGTGAAACCTTCAGAGAAGCATGCCAAAAAGGAGGATTGTTGGAGAATGATGACCACTGAGACTTATCAATGACTGAAGCAACTGCCACCCAATCACCAATGCGCCTGAGACATCTCTTTTGCATTTTGCTGACCACCTGCGCTGTCTCAAATTCAGTTCAATTGTGGGGAAAATACAAAGAAGATCTGAGCGAAGACATTCTTTTGAGAGTCAGTCGGGAAAATCCAACTTTGCAAATTGGCTTTTCACCAGACATCTTCAACAAGGCTCTCATCCTTCTAGAGAACCTGTGTTTGTCGATGGCTGGACGTGGCCTCAGACAGTGCAGACTGCCATCTTCCCAAACAAACCACACGAACAATCTTTGCAATGAAATTCTGCGAGAGATGAATTACAATGTCAATGATTTGGAAGCATATGTTGCTGCCAATGAACCGCTCTTAATTACAAACCAAAGACAGGCTTACAATAAAGTTCTGGACATGGTAAGCAATGCGAATAGAGGCATCTGCTTCCTCGATGCAACAGGTAGGACAGGCAAAACATTTGTCATCAACTTATTCTTGGCAACAGCTCGGAATTAAAATATGTTGCCAGATGTCGGAATAAAAATGTATGCAGTTCTATTGTTCACCGCTAGGGGCAGCACATAAGCATCGACATATCCAACTCCTATGCATTCCAATTCCCACCCATCCACTTAGATGTTGCCATATCTCGGAATAAAAATATGTTGCCGTCGGTAGGAATAGAAATGAATAAAGTTGCATCGTTCACCGCTAGGGGGAAGCACATCTATTCGTTGGGTGTTGTCATCCCCCATACCACCCACTGTGATTTTGCAATCGCTCGGAATAAAGTTCCTCTACTCGCCGGCTTAGAGTCCATATAATTGTCGGTATTTTGAAATGTCGGTGTTATGATTTTCGGTGTTTTGATGTGTCGGTGTTATGATTGTCGGTGTTTTGAACTGTCGGTGTTATAATTTGCCGGTGTTTTGATTGTCGGTGTTTTGAACTGTCGGTGTTATGATTGTCGGTGTTATGATTTGTCGGTGTTTTGATTGTCGGTGTTTCGACATGTCGGCGTTTTTAACTGTCGGTGTTTTGACCTGTCGGTGTTTCGGTGTTGGTGTTTTGATTGTCGGCGTTTTAACCGGTACCCCATTAGCTGAATTATTGAATCTGGTATTCTTTCACAAACTGTTTCGCTTTTTCAACGATAACTTCATCGGTAGTAACTCCATGCTTGCCATTTATTTACCTGACCAATCCATAGAGCCCTAAACTTCGTGCTTGCAACATTTAAAAATTTTTTAACTGAATGCAGTAGTTTTCAGATCCCATCCATTTACATTTATCGCTTAATATGTTATGAAGAAGTAAATTTCTCTATCATCTTTATATCAGGGACGGATTCGAACCCCTAACTCTCGGCTCCGGAGCTCCGAGTGCTATCCACTATACTACACTGGCAAGTGCTCTCACTGCTATCTGCCGTTATCTCATGTGTGTCCTGCGGTGCAGGCAGGTCACATATATCCCTCCCCTGAAAGAGGGCCGGGGGCATGGTTACGGGTCAGCTGGGACCATATGTCGATGTAGGCAGTCATCCCATGAAGACCATGCATTTGAGAAATCCCAGACAATTCGGTGTATGGAACGTAACATCACACTCATTTATTTTTTTCGAAGCACTGAAGGGATTCTCCCTCGTTTCTCCTATTTCGCGGTGTGGAAATGAACATCACAATATTGCGAGAAACCTAAGAGCCAGACCATCCTTGAAGTTCGGGCGCCAATATGACGAAGTAAATTTCTCCATCATCTTTATGCCAGGGACGGAATTCGAACCCACAACTCTCGGCTCTGGAGCTCCACGTGATGCACTATACTACACTGGCATGTGCTCTCGCTGATATCTGCGTTTATCTCATGTGCGTCCTGACCGGTTTTTCTCCTAACTGACTTGTCAAAACGGTTGGAAAAGTGATTTGCTAATGCCTGATGGCTAGATCCATGATTACGATCTTTGAATTCGCCTATCGAAAATTTCTCATGAACATCTACCAATGTTTTACCCACTCGAAGATGTTTTAAAATAAACAGAAACTGATGAATGGCAAAGCACATACAGCAAGCAGTCCCTGCGAGGAACAGTGACTACCGAAGGCGTTTGGTAACTAGAGGTTTCAGAATCCAAAATGTGAGACGGGAAGCTCCATTTTCTGCGGGAGTATAACCCCTATGGAAATGTAAGATGCAGCAGTCAAGCTATTTTTATTTGGTCACATCGTAAAGGTAACCATATGATCAGGGTAATTAGTCCCGTCCACAGGTTTATCTGCACTGACCGGGCCGAGACGGGCCTTTTCACAGACACTTACAACCAAGCCAAGTCGACCCATTCTATTTATCGCAATGGTAAGGAAAGAAAAACGTGGTGTTTCCCGATTTCCTGGTCAGTTTAGCTGTTTTGCTGGCTTCACTTACTTCCGTGACATAGCCAAGGGCGTAATCACAGAAGCAAAGGTAGCTACTCACTAAGGAGGGTAAAAGAAGAAGATGTGAAAGGACCCGTTTTGAGTGAAGCCAAAACAGATCAGCTCTTTCGATCCTCTCTCTCTGAGGTGGTGGGAGTCTACGGGAGTTCCGAAACGTGACGTCACTTCCTGTGGCGGAAGCAGTTTCGCTTAGCGCATGCAAACCAGGGAGGCAAACAAGGAATATTTCGGACTTCGTGTTTCTCAACATTAGGGTTTTGGTTATATTTTAAACATGTGCAGTATGCAAGTAACCATGCGCAGTATGCACTTACGCTCAAGAAATCATTATTTTGTTCAATTTTTTTAAGAAATACCAACACATATTTTCCTATTTTTTCTGGAAATTTTTAATTATGGGAATGAATCAGTATTGCATTCAGAGAGTATTTTCCGGGGGGGGGGCATTGCCCAATTTTGTGGGGGCTGAAAATTGTTGACTGATTAAGTAACATATAATCACAGTTTTGTCATTTATATGTTCATTAATACATATAAAATTTTTAAATGGAGTATAAAAATTTTCTTATGCTTGTGTTCATCGCAAAAGCAAATTCCAAGAAATCTATCCACACATACAAATCATTACGAATGTAAAAATGCTATACCTTTGCTTTAATTTAGTAATTTACCACGGATTTCACTATGGGGTGCTGTAAAGTATTGAGTATGAGTAAGGTAACGCTGTGCTGGAGCCCCCCCCCCTCCACACACACACGCACACACACACACAAAGTATTAGGAGTGGTTACCTGAAAACGTATGGTGTAAACCATTGCCCTGCCACTCGTTTTCAGCCACTTTGTATTATTTAGATGAGCAAATAGTAGTAAAAAAACTAACTAACTGTTTGGATGGCAGTTTGAAGTGCCTCGATTTCTTTTCTTTCTAAACCATCCACCACCGGGAAGAAAAAAACTTTTAATGGGAACAATTTCTAATAATTTGCTATTGTTAAAAATTAGATAGCAAATATTTTGTTGTATTGGAGGCACTAACGTCCCGTTAGCTACACTGAGGCTTAACCGTATACATGGTAAGTTGGCATCCAAAATACTGATATAAAGCTGAATGCCAGCTT
The DNA here is from genome assembly GCA_039090855.1 of Macrothele yani. Taxonomy (NCBI): domain Eukaryota; kingdom Metazoa; phylum Arthropoda; class Arachnida; order Araneae; family Macrothelidae; genus Macrothele; species Macrothele yani. The sequence continues at coordinate 95,500,865 of CM076998.1, forward strand.
CCAAAATATGATGATGTATTGCAGTACAAACACCTTTACTCTGTGGAATTAGGTTTTTATTACTGAAGCAGACCGAGTCGTCAGTGCTCGAAAAATTACCCTTTCAGCGAGAACTGTTTAATGTTTTATTGAAGGATGATAGAAATTTCAGATTGAAGTCCATGTGGTTCTTTTTGTTTACTATTAGAATATTTTTCTTCATTTTCTTAAGTTGTTTTTTAAAATTTCTTCAAATATTCAGCTATAAACGAAACAAATTAGTCTAAATTTAAGAGGAGACCTACGGGGGTAGAAGCACCCCCGAGAAGATGCCTGAATACAACACTGGAATGAAGATTTCAGCCTCAATTTTTTTCATGACTATATGGATAGAGTAAGGGTCGAAAAACCCGTTCAAAATCGCGATTTTCCCATAGAGATGTACAGGAAATTCTGTGGTTGGGCGCATTGGGAGAGGGACTATTGCCATCTCCTCCTTCTTCTAGCCTGCTTGGAACTCAGTGTTTTTACTATCTGTAGGTATAAAGATGGTAGAAACACTTTGGGGTTTCTTGACAACAAAAAGATTCGATCCCTAGTGCTTGTATGGGGTGGGGTACAGGGGATGTCTGCAGTGCGGTGCGATGTGTGTGTGTGTTTGTATTAGAGAGTGGGACGACATCGATTGTTTCTCCTATCCCTATAGGGATTGTCTTTTGTAGTGTTACCACTTGCTAGTTCAGAGAAATGGAGATTTCGAACTCACTTAATGTTCTTTTTTCTCTCTCTTTAATGGTTATATTCTTCGATAATTGTTTAGTATAACGAAGTAAATTTCTCCGTCATTTTTGGTCCACGCCGGGGATCGAACCCGAGTCCACTTATTCCGGAACAAGTCGCTCTACCAACTGAGCTACGCAGACGTTCGTTCTCGCTGCTATCTGCCTTTATGTCGTGTGCGTCCTGCGAGGCACGCACGTCACATCTAAAAGTCTCAGGATAGAACCTGAGACTATTGCGTAGCAGTCAACGTTTGTGCCTGCTACGGAAAAGTATCAGGTTCTATCCCAAGCAGGTACGAAAGCTGGAACCACTAAATATCCGCCGTGCGTCGGACGGGCACTTTAAGCCATCTGACCCCCCCCCCCCTCCTAGTTATAAATAAGGGTGTCTTCTCCCTCCTTTCTGCCTTGCTTCCATGTGACTTTCCTGTCGGGCACTAACTCTAGCCCAAATCTCTTAGCTTCCTACTTCTAAGGGTTGTTTAAGATCTGGGTTCAGACACTCCCTTCCTAAAATCCTCTTATCTGATAAAAGATAATTATCGAGGTTCGATTATATACATGTTCACTTTTCGCAGTACTTTTTATTTAGCATTATTAGTATTTTGAAAACTTTTACGGCACAGGATGTTGCTGCTACAAAAGAAAGAATTTGTGCTATAAAAGCGGTTTTAATTAAAACTTCACCTACGTAAAGAGAAAGGCACAAATAAAATATTCTAAACTATAGCAATTAATTGTAGCACTTACCGAATGGATGTTACGAACATAATATTGGAATTATCCAAAGATGCTTTTCCTAGGAACAGTTCGTGGCAGAAAGGTTTTGGCTGCATCATCCAGACCCATTTGATCTACTTGGGCTTGATAGGTGTACAGCAAGTTTTCAAACGTCACTCACTAATTTGCAACCTCGTTAGAGGATTTCCTGTTGTCAGAGAATAAAATTTGAATACAATAGTGTATTTCTGCGGTTTATAAACTTTTCTCTACGAAGACGGATACCATTGGGAAGTGACTTACAATGTTTCACATATAAAATAGTAAACAGCCTTCTTATAAGGTAAGGCAACAAGATATGGTACATATATGCGCTGTGAAAATACCAGTTTGTCCGTCTCCCCTCACTCCGGAGTATGTCGTTCTCCCAACTGAGCTACGCTAACAGAATATTTCGCTGCAGATTTGCCGTCTTGACACATGTTTTCACCTCTGTAGTACCTCACAGCGTTTAGGGAAATAAAAATGAATCAAAAGACGAAAAAAAAACACATTAAATTCAAAGATCGAAGTTGAAGGAGAGATATTAAGTACCACTTAAGGAAAGCGAGTAAAAGAATAATTCAAGTAACAACAGTGAGAGGTTGAATATTAAGAGTCGCCTTAGGAAAACGAGAATAAAAATCCGAAAAAAATTAAGTAGTCTAATTTAAAATATCCAATCTAAAAAATTTATAAGCCATGAATAGAAGAAAGAATGTACTACGTACCTGCATGAAGCACGAAACATGTAAATAGCGGCTTAATTTCTCATTTTGACCCTATACGGTCAATGAATGATAGGTCTGATTCAGGATAAGACAGTTACAATATGAACGAACACAATATCGCAAAACGCAAAGAATGGCGTAATGTTATAGTTTTCTTGTGAATGAATTAATTCATCTTTATAAACGTGTGTACAAATCTGTGAATGCGTATATGCAGGGCCGGATGGAGCCTTTGCGGGGCCCGAGGCGAAATTTAACTGGGGGGAGGGGAGAGCAAAATTTCCTTCCTGGCACTATTAAGTAAATCTCATATTTTTATAAAGTCGTTACGTGAAAAATGTCCGTAAAGAGCACACACGATGTGAAATTCACAAATTTAGCGGTGAAGAACCCTCATCCTTCTACTCCAGAGCAGAATGCTTTACCAATTAAGCTACACCGAAGGAATTTATCGCTGCCACTTTTCCGTATTGGCATGAGCTTCACCTCTTTAGTACGTCATAACGAAAACTTCCATAAGGACAAAACGATTATCTCAAAGAAGTATTTTCTTTAAGCTTAAGAAAAAGACCATAATATGGATTGAAAGTTCCGAGAGAGAGAGAAAGAGTAAAAACTGTTAAAATCTACGATATGCTTTCCGGAGAGATAGGGTTGAGGTTGTATTACGACTCTTATGAAAACTGTAACGTACCAGGAGATGTGACGTACCTGCCCGAAGGACGCACACGACATAAAGGCAGATAGGAATCAGAATAAAACGTCCGCGTAGCTCAATTGGTAGAGTGACTTATTCCGGAATGAGGGGATCCGGGTTCGAATCTCGGCGTAGACCAGAAATGACGGAGAAATTTACTTCGTTATAATGGCGCCCGAACTATCCGGATGACCCGACCGTTCAAAATCTCGCATTGGTGTGATGTTATTTCCACACCGCGAGATAGGAAAAATAAGAGAATCCCTTCTCCAGCACTTCGAAAAAAATAAAAAAATAAATAAAAAATAAGGGGGAGATGATGTAACGTACCAGGAGATGTGACGTACCTGCCCGAAGGACGCACACGACATAAAGGCAGATAGGAATCAGAATAAAACGTCCGCGTAGCTCAATTGGTAGAGTGACTTATTCCGGAATGAGGGGATCCGGGTTCGAATCCTGGCGTGGACAGAAATGACGGAGAAATTTACTTCGTTATAAAACTTCCTCACAAAATGATAAAAAGATACCTGCGTAACGAAAATTTTTGAATTGCGAATATTAGGAAATAATAAGGATTCCTCTAAAATAAATTCGTATCAATACTTTTTTTCCCCTGATACATGTTTTAGTGATTGATTTTTAATGGAAAATGGAGTAATTAACAAATTAGAGACTTTTTAGACTTTTATACTTGCTGATATATGTTGTTTTTTTTTTCTAGTAATTTTTTTAAAATCAGTGTACAAGTGGTCTTCATATGTAGCCCAAAACCAACTTTGACATTATTCTTATCCATGTACGCAATTTTTTAAAATATATAAAAGTAAGGGCCACAAAAGGATGAAATTTAATTTCTTATTTCATGAATGCGGAAAATATTAAGGTAGTTACAATAAAATAATCACTAGAAATCTGCAAATCTCAGTATCTGTACGGCGAAGGGCTATAACCTGATCGACCGGGAGGGGGGTGAAAAAAACTAAAACACAAACTTTTTAAGGACGTTGCACCCAAAAACTTGCACACAAAAAATAATAATGGTAAAAAATTCTACCGAAAATATTGTTCCTAAACTGCGGGGCCAAAAAACTTTTTAAAGACCTTGCACCCCAAAACTTACGCACAAAAATTAACAATTCAAAAAAATTCTACCGAAAATAATTTTTTCTCCCAAACTGCGGGTCCTCTTGAAGCCCGGGTGAGCGCCCAGGTTGCCCCTATGGCCCGGCCCTGTGTGTGTATTTTTTTTATTGGGGTTTTACGACCACCGTGGGCAACTTAATGAGCTATAAGCAATCGCTCGTCCCTAATTTAGGGTCACTTGTTCCAGGGAAAAGAGAGAGCCAGTAAGACGAACACAACATCCATACCTCACTGGGATTCGAACCCGGACCCCTTTCGTACAAATGATCAGAAGCCATCGCGTAGACCACTGCGGCACAGTGGTGGCATACACAGTGTGGCAAAGAATTTTTAAGACTGGGTCCGTAAAATGAAATAGAAACAAGAAGTTATAATTCGTTTTGGTTTGTTATTCAAAAAAGGCCCTCCGGCTTCAATACACTTGTTACAGCGATTTAATAATGATTCGAATGCCTGCTCCAGTTCACTTTGCGGAATTGCCTCCGAAGCACGCGTCGAAGCTGTTTCTATGGTCGAAATATCCTCAAAATAACACCCTTTTGACGTCATTTTAAGTTTTGGGAATAAAGAAAAGTTGCAGGGTGCTAAATCAGGCAAATACGGGGGATGATTCAACACACAGACGTTATTTTTCCACAAACATCTACGAGCAAGAAATGAGGTGTGACTGGGTGCATTATCGTGCAACAAACACTGACTGTTTTCATCCCGATATTCTGGACGAATGCGACGAATTCTGCCCATCAAACGCCTCAAAACATTTAAATAAAACTCACCAGTAATTGTTTGTCCACTTGGAACAAATTCTTTGTGGATAATACTCTTGCTATCGAAGAATGTAATTAGCATTGTTTTGATTTTCGATAGAACTTTTCTTGTTTTTTTTGGCTTGTGGCGAGTTTTTTGACTTCCATTCCGCACTTTGTTGCTTTGTTTTAGGATCATATTGAAAACACCATGTTTCATCACCTGTAACAATCGATTGTAAGAAGTTTGGATCATTTTCAGCGGCTGAAATGATGTATTTGCAATGTGCACTTCTTCTTGATTTTTGTTCATTGGGTAGCATGTGTAGAGCAAATTTTGCACAGACTTTTGTTTTGCCCAAATCTTGATGCAGGATGGTTCGAATCGTTTCTTTGTTGATGTTTAAAGATTCTTCCATCATTCTTAGTGACGCACATCGATTGTTTGCCACGAAATCACGCACTTTTTCAATAATCTCGGGTGTCCTAGATGAACTTGGTCTTCCGGTATGCTTATCATCTTCTAGCGTATCTCTTCCGTCCAAAAAACGTTTGTGCCACAGGAAAACATTTGATCTACTTAAACAAAACTCACTGTAAACTTGTATCATCATTTGGTACGTTTCCGAGGCACTTTTACCAAGTTTTGCGTTAAATTTAATAACAGCCCTTTGTTCCATCTTAATAATTCAACATGAAAAAAATTTTACTTCTCTAATGAACGGCCGTTTCGTTTGAGTTACTTCAACAACTATGCAGTACTTTTGGCAGAAAGCAAGCAGATGGTCACGGTTTATAACGCATTCGCGTCCACACTGGTAGCGCCACCGTAGGCTGAAATCTATCACCAGTCTTAAAAATTCTTTGACGCACTGTGTATGTATGTATCTAGAGGGAGAGTTCGGAGACTTACTGTGAGGTTAACACATCTGCTGATTCTATGAGTTGGTTAAGAGTATCCGTCATTTCTTTTTTTCGTTGGAAAAAATATGAGTCAGCGGAAATCTTTTTGATTTTGATCCTAGAGATTAAGTAGGGATTCGTGTTATGTAATTTCTAGAGATGATAGGTATAAGACTTTTAATTTTAAGTATAATTCGAAATGTCAGGTGCAAAATTAAAAATAAACATAAGGAGAGGTGCTCTTCAAGTTCATTCAAATGCTTGCGAAAAAAAGACAGCGTAATACCAAATGGAGGATCACAATGAAATCGCTCTTTGCGGAAGTCTCGAAATCAGCATTTTTTTTTCTCTTGTCCTTTGCTCTACAGACAAAAGAAAGAAACCGCAGAAATACTGGAAATCAAAAACAAGAATTTTTTATCGTGGTATAAAACCACACTTGCGGCATAGTTCAAAATCTTTCGTTTCGCATCACGAAGCGCAAATTGCTCTGGAGGTAAAGAATCTGAAATTGCCGAATTCCGCCGTCACCGAGTACAATACCTAAAACGAATAGAACAAGTGTTTTACATCGGCGTTTTGTTGAGAAGAACATCCGAAGGTTGGAAGATCGGTCTTTTAACTGTGTTTGAAGACGTCAACCTCAGGATTCTCCTTAGAAATTTATTGCAATTTCCAGCGCAGAGTTTGGTAAACGCTTTGAAAAGAAGAAAGATGATGGATGATAACAAGCAAAAATCCCATACCCACACCAATCCTGACAGCTTTGTTTCAATTCTGGTTTATTAAAAAAAAGAAAAAAAAAAAATGAAAACCGAAATTATGGAAAATCAAATGAAGGAGAACCCTTTCTTCATTAGCCTATCCGGTCGGCGAGTAGTTACAGGCGCTATGTTCTGGCTACTCGGTCAAGCCAGACCCAGGTTCGAATTTTTCATATGGCATAGGTAGTGGACCTCTCCGTCCTCCTACCTAGAAGAAAGATGATGGATGATAACAAACAAAAATCCCATACCCACACCAATCCTGACAGCTTTGTTTCAATTCTGGTTTATTAAAGAAAAAGAAAAAAATGAAAACCGAAATTATGGAAAATCAAATGAAGGAGAACCCTTTCTCCATTAGCCTATCCGGTCGGCGAGTAGTTACAGGCGCTATGTTCTGGCTACTCGGTCAAGCCAGACCCAGGTTCGAATTTTTCATATGGCATAGGTAGTGGACCTCTCCGTCCTTCTACCTAGAACTAGGGTTCCAAATTACGCGGGCAATTGCTTACCTACCACATACTTCGTAGCCCTCCTTTCGCCCTCGGTACAGTAACTATCCGACAGTTTATCCCTCCCCCTCCGGTCAGTTTATTCGTGCAATCATGCAGTTGCCTGCCATAGTGAGTCAACAGCGCAGAGAGAACCCGCCAGTGCGCGTTAGTCCGTCTGTCTGTCTGTCATTGATCATACGTGCACGGTGGACGGTGCTGTGCGGTATAGTCGTGTAAACAGTGAACTCATACTGCTTGTTTTGTATTTTTTGTGTCGTTGCTGTGAGTTTTTCCAGTTTATAATTAAAGTTTCTTAATCAGTTACTGAGGGTTATACTGCTAGTTCAATTTGGAAGACATGGCATGCTCTGATTTTCACAAATATTTGTTAAAGGAACCCGATCTGCTGAAGAAAATCTCTTCCAGTGAAAAATAATAGTAAATATGTCCAAAAGACTAAAATCTTTCTTTCTTTTTAGCACGTCTTTTGTAAAAAAAGATCGTACTTATGTTACCGGTTTGTCCGTCCATCCGTCCGTCTGTACCCACGATATCTCTGCAACTATTAGTCCGATTTGAAAAATTCTTTTTGCATTGGGAAGCTTGAAATATGCGAATGATGATCCTTTACTTCGTCTTTTTTTTACGATGTACAATGTCGCCGCTAGAGGGCGTAAGTGCAGATGATGTCGAATTCAAAAATACGTTTTATTCCACATATTTGCTTCTAAACATCCAATTGGAAAAATCCTTTTATCTTTCGATTCCATTTATGTCAAAGCGTATTTTAGATATAGTTACTTTTTCAAATTACGCATAGATTTTCCGTTAGGGGGCGTAAAAGTAAATTACATTTTCCCCAATAACTCTTCTTCTAAAACTCCGATTTGAAAAATGCTTTCTTCAGCGGATACACCTCTAGGTGGAAAATCTTTTGCATATAATTTCAAACTTTTGGTAAAGAATGCTTTAGCCACCAAAGGGCGTAAGAGTTAATTTTTGCTTCTAATGTTTTTGCCATGAAATCTGAGCTTCTAAAACATCGATTGAAAAAATTCATTCGTGGACTGACGCCACTCACATCAATAAACCTTTTTGGAATATTTTCTTCTTAAAATATTCCACAGTTTCTCTGCCAGGGGGCGTAGATATATATCTTATGTTTGTCAATATCTCTACTTCTAGGAGTTCGATTTGAAAAATTTCTTCTTTGTTGGATAGTGCTTTCAGTGTGAAATGTTTTTCATATAATTTCAAAATGTTCAAGTAATTCATAGACTTTCCGCTAGGGGGCGTAGAGGTAAATTGCGTTTCCCCCTATATCTCTGCTTTTAAATCACCGATTTGAACATTTCTTTCTGCACCGGATACAGCTCCTCATGGGAAATCGTTTGCATGTAATTTTCAATTTTTGTAAAAGAAATGGTTGGCCACCAGGGGACGTAAATTTTAATTTTCGCTTCTGATGTATTTGCAGCAAATATGAGCTTCTAAATTCTCGATTGAAAAAAACGTCGTTTGTAGACCGATACTACTCATGTCAAAAAACTTTTTAGAAACATTTTCTTTTTAAAGTAATGCATGGTTTCTACGCCAGGGGGCGTAGATGTATATCTTATGTTTGTCAATATCTCTACTTCTAGGAGTCCGATTTGAAAAATTCCTTCCTTGTTGGATATTGTTTCCAGTGTGACATGTTTTTCATATAATTTCAAAATTTTCAAGTAATTCGTAGACTTTCCGCTAGGGTCCGTAGAGATAAATTGCGTTTCACCTTATATCTCTGCTTCTAAATCTCCGATCTGAAAAATTCTTTCTGCACTGGATACAGCTCCTGATGGGAAATCCTCTGCACGTAATTTCCAATTTTTGTAAAAAATGGTTTGGCCACCAGGTGGCGTAAGTTTTAATTTCCGTTTCTGATGTATTTGAAGCAAAATATGAGCTTCTAAAATCTCGATTGCAATAAAAGTCGTTTGTTGACCGATACCACTCATGCCGAGAAACCTTTTAGGAATATTTTCTTCTTGAAATAATGTATGGTTTCAACGCCAGGGGGCGTAGATGTATATCTTATTTTTGTCTATATATCTATTTCTAGGAGTCCGATTTGAAAAATTCCTTCTTTGTTGGAAAGTGTTTCCAATGCGAAATGTTTTCCCTATAAATTCAAAATTTCCATGTAAATCACAGACTTTCCGCTAGGGGGCACAAAGGTAAATTGCGTTTTCTGCGTTACATCTTCTCGTAAAACTCCGATTTGAAAAATTCTTCCTGTATCGCGTACAAGACCTGATGGAAAATATTTTTCACATAATTTCCAATGCTTGGTAAATAACAGTTTGGCCACCAGGGGGCATAAGTATTAATTTCTGCTTCTGATGATTTGTAACAAAATCTGGGCTCCTGAAAACTCGACTAAGTTTATTTTTCTTGTACCGATACCGCTCATATGGAAAAACCTTTTGAGAATATTTCTTCCTAAAATAATGCATGGTTTTCCCACCAGGGGACGTAATGTCACATCTTGTTTTTATCGATATCTCTGTTTCGAAGAGTCCGATTTGAAAAATTCTTTCGGTGTTGGAGAGCGTTTTCGGTAAGAAATGTTTCTCATATAAATTAATATTTTTCTTAACGCACAAGTCTGCAACCAGAGGGCGTAAGCTCACGATTCCGTTTACAGCAATATCTGAGGAATTAAAAACTCAATTGAAAAACTTCTTTCTTCCGTCAGATACTATTGTTTTCCATACCGGTTCCATTGACTTTGAATAGCTTTGATAAATTGAATTTGCGTCAGAACGGATTCGAAAGACGTGCTTATTACACCCGAAAATTCTGTGTCATCTTTTTTGTTTAAAGTTTTAAACGTATAAACTCTCAGGCTGTAAAATTTAAACACAGAGTTTATGCATTCATATTTATTTTTGTACAAATATATTGTGTCCTCCGTTTTCTCAAATTGCCCTTTTTTTTCAATGAAAATGTCCTCCCATTGCAAAAAGTCATCTGGTTACCTTACTTATGGGGTCATTATACCCCGAAACCCACTAACCAACAAATAATCCTTCTAAAATTGAATTTGCTCCTTAAGAAGCGTTGTGCTTTACCCCGTCCTGACGCCATTTTGAGTCCTCATTTCCGTGAGATTTTTGAACAAAACACTGTTGTGACTAAAAATATGTTTCTTTGTTTCAGGATTTAAAGACCACCGTGAGCAACTCCATGGGATATAAGCAGTATCACATTTCCTGATTTAGGGATTCTATCACCAGAGAGGGGAGAAAGCGGGTTCCGTTAGGAAAGAGCACCACACATGTTTCATCCTGGACTCGGACCCGGGCCACTCGGATGAACGGTCAGAAGTCAGTGCTCAGAAAAGGAAGCCATTTTAATGGAAAATAATAGGTTTCTAGCACTAAATATTCCAAAATATGGATGCAATAAAGACTTATGGTGAACCAGCACATCATGACTTTAAAGATGCTATGTGTTGTCATTGCAGCCGTAGTGGTCCTTCGATCTTGCTACCTGTCATAACTCAACTTATAATGAATAAGCTCTTCCTACCAGCTAGCTAATGATAATAATGAAGCTTTCCTACTGAGCTTAAGTATAATGCTTCTGCTACTGAATGATATACTTGTACTAAGCTTCAAATAGTGAATTCAAATGGTTGTTGTTACTAGTTAATTAAGAACATGAATAAAGTCTTAACGCTGGTTGTTAATGGTAATAAACTAATGATATAAACCTAACAGCCAGACAGAGGTCTGACAAAAACTATGAATTGAGAAAGACGTACTTACGACAAGCTTTTTTATTCGGTACGCTTGATCATCCAAAGCACACACACACAACTTGTTTCACAATAATGAAGAATCACTAATCACATACAACAAAATCTCTCCTTATAACAACAAAATCTCCTTAAACAACAACGCTCTCCTAGCTATCGATGAACGCGCCTATATATACTGGCTACCACCACGTCATGACTTACACTCATTGCCAGATCTCATTCATCGGGTGAAATAATATTTCGTTCAGTAAGAAGATAATTTACATAGTAAAATAAAATAACCAGAGATAGTAAAATCAAAAGGAAAGTGAATATAGAGTATACGTTACAAACTTCACGTTAAAAGAAAAACAAAATAGTGTTTCACATCGGCTTCTCGATTAAACGAGATTCCATCATTCGAATTCCTAAGGAAGGAGAACTGAAACTCTACACGAGTTTAAGTACGTGATGATTCCTTCTTTTTAATGAAAAATAGATATATACAGTCGGTAAAATTTAAAGACAAATTGCGAGCTGTTCATTTGTATTTTTTTCTGAGTCTAACGACACTTTTAAACATCTCGGATTATAAGGGGCCGGCCGTTCACAATTCAGGGCCTGGTTCTTTAAATTCCCGCAGGACGGGGACCCTAGGGCAACCGCATCACCTATGCTTCATAGGAATTCGAGCATTGGTCCTACTCAGGCTGTTAGACGAAAATATTCACCTCTTACCACTGGGATACCAGAGCATCCAAATAATGAGTGTAACGAATCAATATATTGGTGAAAAAGAGTACACCTGTTTGACACTGATCATACGTTGAAGTATTATTTCTGAAGTTCAACGACTGTGACAAATATCTAAGTAATGAAGGGTCGTACCTATCTAATGTAGGATAATCGCTTCGAGAGAAAGAATGAAATTACTACCGTAAAACCCAGAACTACGTTCAGGCCTTTGCTGAAATTAGAACCCAGGTCCAGCGCTGTTAGGAGGCAGATTATGGTATCCTTAACCATCTAGCTGCAGGGGCAAAGCAAAGTCTTACAATCAAGAGTTCCAATTTCTGGATCACAGTTGTTACGATGTGAAATTGAATTTGCATGCGTATTGTACGACAAACCTGCCGGAAATCCGCCCAGGTGTCATTCTGTTCAGAGACCGTGATTTTTTTTAGTCCATCGTGATAGGCCCAGGTTCGAATCCTGGATAAGGCACGAGTGGTGTTTTTGCTCCATTTTGGACTGGAGTTGGACCATTCGTTGAAGTGTCCAATCGCATGAAATCTATGGACTATGTGTCATAGATGATCCCGATCCGACAATTGAACAACGATCCCTTAAATAATGCATTATTGAGAAACATTTAGCTCAGAATGTGGCCAAAGAGCTGTGCAAAAAAGAAATGGAAGTGTCATGTTTTGGGGTAGTATTTCAAGTACTGGAGTTGGACCATTCGTTGAACTGTCTAATCACATGAAATCTATGGACTATGTGCCATAGATGATCCGATCCAACAAATGAACAATGATCCCTTAAATAATGCATTATTGCTATTTGTTCAGTTCTTGGAACAAGAAGTACACATAGTGGATACTGTGTTTCAAGATCATATATCTCGTGTACATCGAGCTAGAACTATGCTTGATTGATTTGAAGAATTCACCCGATCTAAATGTGATTGAAACAACCTGGGACATACAATGGTACACAGGTACTATATACAGGGTGATTGTAAATTCCTTCAACAAAACAAGATTGGTGTAGTATACATCAAAACAAACAATATTTGCAATGGAACCTATAGGTTCCATTGCAAATATTGTTCGTCTTGATGTGTACTATCACCCCTCTTGTTTTGTTGAAGGAGTTTACGATCACCCTGTATATCCGTTTATGGACGTAATTACGCACTACATAAAGGCAAGTTTCGCTCACTACGGAGAGCGTAGGAAGCTCTCCAGAGTTTTTTATTTTTTAGGTTGTTGTTTTTTTATTTCTCTTCATTTCTTTAGGAAGCTCTCCGTAGTGAGCGAAATCTTGCCTTTTGTATAGCGCGTTATTACGTCCATAAAATGATATATGTGTGCATATAGTGCCTGTGTACTGGGTTTCATTGTATATCAAGGCGACGTATGAAGAAACCAATCAAATATCTTAGTTTGCGTAATCTGGGACATGTTAAAAAGGACCATGAAGACAAACGAAAAAAACACCTTGTAAATGGAGTGGGATAAACTTGATACGCATGTGATACTGAGTCATATTGATAGCATGCCAAACAAAATTAAAGCGGTAATTAAGAGCAGGTGGTGATATAACTCCATATTAAGGAATAAAGTTCACGTTCCGTAATTTTTTGTCGGGTGTGTTTTTGCTTCAATTTACACCGCTTTATTTTACGCCGGAAATCTTAGGTACCTAATCCTGGGGTAAAACGAATCCTACATGTATTCGTATCAACCAGTAACGGAATAGAATGGACCAATCACACCTAGTGTAATGGTATCCCTCTCAGAGTGGTTTTAATTTTATAGTTATTATACAATGTCATCCGACAAAACTTGATATTGAATGAGTTTAAACCTGCGATCAGGTATGAAACTGAAATAAACTAAATCAGTGCTGCCACAAAAATAATTGTTTCATTCTATAAATATCATTAGCCTAATGATCTGTGTTTCACTTAATAAGTTTTGTAATTTTGTCATTCTCTTTTCCTTTCAGGTTTGTCTTGCATATTTCCATTTTTGAGTGTCCACATGAGAGACCTGGGTCTTACCATACGGGACAGTATATACATTAATTTGTCTTCGAGTGTTTTAAGTGGTGTTATGCCTATTGTTATTGGATTCGCCGCAGAGCGACGTGGACGATACAAACTTTGTTTGTGCTCTTTTCTACTTCTCGCCGGACTTGCCTATACTTCGCTGCTGGCTGTGCCACGAACGTTGAGGCTCCCACGTCAACCATTGGTGGACTTTGACTGTTCAGCTTCGGTGAACATTGAAAAATGCTCCAACTGGGACACCTGTTCCGATGCCGCTAATGCTTGGCCGGAGAGCATTTTTCGGCTTTCCTACTGTAGATACAAATGCACCACAATGGAAAAATCCCAGAATGCTACCTATCCCTTGCATGTTTGCTTCCATTCATCTGACACCAGCAGTAATCTTTGTCTTGTATACGAACCAGATTCGCAAGACAGCTCTACGCTAGAGTTTCATTCCAGTCTTTCTCAGTGGCACTTTTCTGAGTACCGTAACGTTTCTGTATCCGAGTTTGTCGCCATGGACCCACGAACAGCTCCTTTCTCAGTGGATGTTTGCAGTTTCACACCAGACGCTCCGAATCTTGTGGTCAATGGAAAGCAGCATGACTCCATCTTCTGTCGACCACTACCTGAAGGTTGTGCTATTAAATGTCTGCTTTCTATTCAAAGTCAGAAAATAGGTTTTAGGACTTCGCCGTGTCAAGAGATCGTTGGGGATCCACTTTTAACTTTTTGGCTGTATTTGGGAATAAGATGTTTCGCTGATGCTTCGTTAATGTGCGTCTTGTGCTTGCTTGATGCAGTATTCGTTCAGAGCATCAACGATTTTAGGGGGCATACGGAAGGAGTCGCTTGTGGCCCGCTTTGGCTCTTTCGGCTTGCCCTCCAGCAGTAGGAGCCCTGGTGGACTATTACACCAATGTTGCTGAGAGGCCAGACTATTCCCCAGCTTACTTTGTATTTGCAGGCTTCGTCCTAATTTCTTGTGCACTGGTAATCGCCATTCCCCTCCAGGTTGGAACCATGGCAAGTTATACAGTATCTCCATCAAGACATCCTGCTGAAGAGCCTAAGCTGTGGTCTGTGAACTTAATTGCGACACTTGCAATATCTGTTTGGTTGGGCACGTTCTGGGGTTTTTCCGAATCGTACCTCCCTTGGTTCTATTCGGAACTGGGATTCAACAACTTGCAGCTAGGCTTCACTCAGACTGTCGCCTTTGTCTGCAGCCTGCCGTTTCTAGCCATCGCCAAAAATATGGTACATAACATTGGTGAAGCCAACCTGTTGGCTGTGAGTTTTACATTCTACGCCCTCCGATATGCTGGAATCTCTTTCGTCAATGATACTTGGTGGGCAACTCCTTTCGAAGCCATGGAAACGTTCACACTTAGCCTCATGTGGATTTCTTTAGTTGCTCAAGGACAATCACTCATAAGCAAGGACTACAGAGTTATCTTACAGAACATGCTGAACGTGTCACACTTTTGTGCAGGTATGTCTTATTTGTATGTGTGTGTGAGTAACTTTATAGGTTTTTATATGTGCTTATTAAGGAGTAATGTCTTTAATAATTTGGTACTGGGATGACCTATCTTGTTACCAGAGGCGAAATGTCCAGTGTTACACGACTGGAAACAGTTTTAAATAAATAAAAATAACTTGTTTAAATATGAAATTGTTGTGCGGTGTAAATTACACATGACATCTTTCACTCCGCATTAGCTGTCGAAAAATATTGCGCAAATATCTGCCTTGTAAAGGAGTATAGATTACGAAGCCGCTGTCCAGGGGAAAGCTCAAGCGATATTGGTTACGAAACGCTGCGAGTTCTGTTGAATGCGCGTGCTGGCGGGTTCAATAAGACATAGCAAAAGAAGCTCTTTGTTACTGTAATTTATAGAGCATACGTTCACTGTCACCAATGCTGTATTTGGAAACACGCACGCACGCACGCACGCACGCATTTATGAGGTGAATTTATTTGTTACTTTCACTTCAGTGCTTTTCACGCGTTTGTTTTATGAGCTACCTACTGCATTTGGAGCACTGTTTTATTATTACTTAGAGACTTATTTTTTCTTATTTGAATCTTCAAGCTATTTAAATAGTATAGCTATACAAAATATCCGAAATTCCTTCGTGTAAAATAGAAATCAAAGTTTCCAAGCTTTCGCACATCAACCAGATGGTTTTTTCAAGGTAGGTAGACAGCAAACTGCAAACTGAATGATCAAACGCTTCAACAATTTGAACGCGGTGACTTGACTTGACAATAAGAAAGAGATGCGAACGTAATACGGTACTCAAAAACACGAGGCGTTATGCTCGTTTAGCACGCGAAATCATGAAAGGAAAATCAAGTCGTGTTCACTATTTGAAGAACTGGTTCCAAATTCGTGGCAACTTCAGTGAGACGCTATCTTTGTACGACTAGCTGTTTGTTATGATCTCCAAAGTTTGGACATTTTGGGGCGGAGTAGGAAGCTACTTTCTTTACGTCATCCCACATAGAGCAGCGGACTTGCACTTGACTTCTCTGGAGAGGGCCGTGGTTACTTTGCCCTTCTTTATGTCATTTTATCTTCGTTGACACTAATTCAAAATGAACGTTTAGTCATTCCAATGCAGCATTGCTTGGAGCCGTCCAGATATACACTGGCGTGCAAAATATAAGGACGAGACGGTTTTTCGAATGTAACGTCGTGCAGAAGTGCTCCACGTCGACTCAAATCATACCATAAGATCCCCAAGATGTAAGAATATGGGACAAGTGAGCAAAACCGTCCAAACAAGGAATCCAAAAGATACAAAGGCACTTTGTTGAAAAGGTAGCTTCGAGCACAACTGGACAGAAGACAGAAACGTCCATGTGACAGGCGACTGAAAAGAAAAATCCAGTCTTTAGTAGGGGATATGATCACCCCTGACTAGGTTGAAGGAATTACAACGTCTGTCCATGCTCAGGACGAGGTTGTCAAGGACCTGTTGAGGCATCTCGGCCCATTCCTTTTGTTGCGCCAATCGCAGCTGCGGAATCGTTGTTGGAGGCTGGTGACGTGCTGCCAAGCGTCTCCCGAGAAGGTCCCACACGTGTTCGATTGGATTTAGGTCCGGGGACCTTGCGGGCCAATCCATGCGTTGAATATCTTCACTTCACTCTCCAACAGATCTGCGACAGCCACTGTACGATGAGGTGTAGCGTTGTCTTCCATGAAGAGGAACTCAGGACCCACAGCACCTCTAAACAGACGCACGTGAGGCAGGAGAACTCTGGTACAATAGTGGACGCCAGTGACTGAACCTCCTTGGAAGATGTGGAGGTCAGTACGGCTACCAAGCATGATACCGCCCCAAACGAGAACTCCGTCACCTTCAAACCGGTCCCTTTCGATGATGTTGGCGGTGTGATTGCGTGTTCCCTGCTCTCTCCAGATGCGCATACCTCCAGAATCACTCGTCAGACAAAATCGGTTCTCATCCGTAAAGAGAACTCGACCCAATTGCTGATGTGTCCAGTTCTTGTGTTCCTGGCACCAAAGAAACCGCCGTATCCGATGAGCAGGCGTTAATGGCACACACCGTACTGGTCGTCGTGCAAATAGACCACCTTTGTGCTGCCTCCTGGCTACGGTAAAACGCGATAACGGACGTCCCGTTGTCTGTTGCATGTGCCTTGCGATTTCTCCCGCTGTCTGCCGTCTGTCTCTTCTCGCCTGTAGGACAATATACCGATCGTCCGCCGCCGTGGTTGCTCGTGGACGACCACTGCTAAACTCTCGGACAGCTGTTCCTGTCGTTTGAAATGCTCTCCAAGCTCGTGAAACGATGCTGTGCGTGATCGCGAACTCCTCGGCCACACTAGTCACACTTCGACCTTCTTCCAACTTCCCAATGACGCGACCTCGGGTAAAGTTATCCAAATGTCGTCTACTGGATTGCCTATTGGCCATATCACACGGTGGCAGCAACTCGACGTCGTTCAAACCGACGTACACCATGCAATAGCTTTCACCGAATTGCTGAGCTTACCCCGCCCGTGTGCCTTATACCCTTCCTACACTCGCCCCCCCCTCTCGTCATGCTGCATATATGCGCATGCCCTACCGTACCGGACCCTAGTCTATCTCCTGACTGGTCTTTCGGTCCGTTCTGCCTGCTCGCTCCGCTGTTGTGCTAATTTCTCCTCTTCGTCCTTAATTTTTGCACACGAGTGTAGTAGAGAAATGCAATAAACACATGCTTCACTGGAAGGTGGGGCTTTTCAGTGTTTCCGTTAAGCATGTTACCTGAAGATATCGGAGACCTTCAGCGCGTTCTTGAGCTAATACGAAACATTTGGTATATAGGGAAGTTCTTCTATTTGGTAAATCTTCGAGTTATATTTCGAGCAATCAGTGCCTCATTTTCAGATATTTCGAATAATAATATCGTGAATAAATGTGCTTGTGTGTTTACGAGTTTGTTGCCTTTGCCATTTCTGCCAGAAATTATGATGAAAAAAAATAATTAAAAAAGGAAGACCCATTCCGTCGTTCAAAAAATCGAAGAAAAAAAGACGATCTAAAATATATATTTCGCCAATTTCACGATGACTGGTACAGTGAAACCTCGGTTGTATGTTCTTCTACTGGATGGCTTTAAATAACGTAGAAAAAACGTATAAACGAAATTTCAAAATGCTAAACAAAACTGTAAAATTTATGCTTCAGAGGAGTATAAGATTTTTGAAATAATTCAAAGTCGAAGACGCGAAAGAAAAAAAAACGTTGCGGATTATCATCATCATCATCATTGTCAACCATTATCAATCCACTGCTGGACGAAGGTCTCCCCAAGTTTCCTCCACAACGGTCTGTCTTGTGCCAGTCTCCTCCACGTCACTCCTGCATACTTTCGAATTTCATCCACCTATCTCCCATGTGGTCTTCTTCTGGGTCTTTTCCTGTCATTTGTAATCCAATCTAAAATTTCGGCTGTCCATCGATGGTCTGTTCTGTCCTTCTGGCAGTATGTTCAGCCCATTGCCATTTCAGGGATTTAACTCTGATCATGATGTCTTCCACTCTTGTCATTTTTTAGATCCACGAGTTCCTCTTCTTATCTCTCCTGGTTACACCAAGCATGCACCTCTCCATGTTGCTTTGAGTTGTCTGCAGCCTTTGTATGTCTCTTTTAGTTACGGTCCACGTCTCTGCACCATACGTAAGCACTGGAAGCATGCATTGATCAAAAACTTTTCTTTTAAGACATAATGCCATATTGCTCTTGAAAATTATGCTGTTTCTTCCAAACGATCTGCAGGCAAGTTTTGTACGCCGATTAATATTTTCATTAATGTGACCCTCACTTGATATCTGCTGTCCAAGATAAACGTACGTGTCCGTTATCTCCAGCTTTTCTCCATCAATCGACAAATCTTCATTTCTTGAAAAAGCATTGAACATTACTTTTGTCTTCTGAAAGTTCATTTTTAATCCCACTTCTTTACTCTTGTCAGTAAGTTAGTTCCTGGATCATACTCTGCAGCTCTGATTGGGTAGTTGCAAAAATTACTACGTCGTCAGCAAAACGAAGGTGAGTTAGATAATCTCCATTAATCTTTATCCCTTTGTTTTCCCAGCTCAGCGACTGAAAGACACCCTCCAATGTAGCATTAAAGAGCTTCGAAGATATGGTGTCACCTTGTCTCACTCCCTTTCCTACTTTTATGTGTGCTGTATTCTCAAACAGCTGAATCTTTGCACTTGCATTTTCATAGATGTTATTAATAATATTAATGTATGCATCTTTAATACCGCAGGATTTCAGAGCCATTGTAACTGCTGATGGTTTCACTAAATCAAAGGCATTTTCATAATCGATAAAAGCCATGCACAATGGAAGCTCATATTCCCTCGCTATTTCAATTAGTTCTCTCAGTACGTGGATATGATCTATTGTGCTGTAGCCACTCCTGAATCCAGCTTGTTATCTCGGTTGAACCATGTCCAGTGTTACCTTCAAGCGGTGTGAAATAACTTTAGTGAAGATTTTGTAAACCACTGAGAGGAAGCTGGTAGGTCTGTAGTTCCTGAAATCCTCAATGTCACCTTTTTTATGTAGCAAGATCATTGTAGCGTTGTTCCGATCCTCAGGAATCTTCCCTTCATTAAGGCATCGAGTGAAAATTTCGGCGAGTACTGTTTCGATTTCTCCATTTGCTTCTTGTATGATGTCTACAGTAATTCCATCTTCTCCTGGAGCTTTTCCCCGCTTCATGTTCTTGATTGCATGTGCAACTTCTGCTGGGAGGACTGGAAGAACTGTGGTTCCTTTCATGATGTCTGGAGTACATGTATCATCCTTTTCATATAATTTGGAGTAGAAATCTGTCACTCTTGTCAAAATTTCGCCTGTATTTCTTGTTACAGAACCATCTTCTTTTCTCAGTGCCATAATCTGTTTTCTTCCCTTACTGAGATGTCCGTTTGCTATCTTTAGGCTTTGGTTGTTTTCAATTGCTTTCCTCACTAGTTCACAGTTGAATTTCCTTACGTCTTCAGTGATACGTTTTCGTACTGTCTTGCATAGTTCTATATATTCCACTTTGGAAGTCACATCTTCTTTAGTTGTCCTCATCTCTCTTCTTTTTCGCATCAACATTTTGGTTTTTCCTGAAAATTTGCTCACATGCGACTTGTTCTTAGACTTAGCTAATTTTGTTGCTGTTTCCATAAGAGCTTTGGTTACTTTTCTGTTAACTTCAGAGATATCCACTTCTTCCGATGTTAGGCCTTCTAAAGCAGAGAATCTGTTCTTCAGTTCCAACTTGAAGGTATTATGGTGTTTTTTAAGGTTGGTTATGTCAATACATTTTGTTTGTCTTATGAGCTTGCCACGTTCAAGTTTAGTGTTGAGATGCATTTTACATCTCACCAATCTATGGTCACTACCTGTGTTGAACTTGTTCAGCACACTTCAGTCTTCTATGACGAATTTTTCGTTACACATAATAAAATCAATTTCACTTGTCGTCCCATTTGGATGTCTCCATGTCCATTTCCTGTGTGGCCTTTTCTTGAAAAAGGAGTTGAAGATGAAAAACCCTTCTGCCTCAGCAAACTCAACGAGAGTATTTCCACGCTGGTTTCTGTTGCCGTGACCGAATTTACCTACTGAAGTTTCATTCTGTTGCCGTTGCCCTATTTTTGCATTGAAATCTCCCATAATTATCTTCAAGTGCTGCTTACCTTTATTATTTAGATGATGAATTTCCTCATAAAATTATTCAATTTCTACTTCAGGATGACTTGTGGTGTGTGCATAAGTTTGAATTATCTGAGCCTGGTATCTTCTCGAGAGTTGGATAACTGGTCGTGAACTTTCAACTTCTACAACTTTATCCTTCAGTTTCTTGTTTATTGTGAATCCAACACCACTAGTTCTGCCAGTATCAGTCCCACGATAGTAGAAGAGATGTCCACTTTTCAGTTCAATGAGATCTTCTCCTTTTCTCCTTACCTCACTTAGCCCGATGATGTCCCACTTGATCCTTTGTAGTTCTTCTTCCAATTCAAGAAGCCTTGAATCAGAAGATAGGGAGCGTCCATTATACGTAGCCAAGATCAGCATCAGATGGCAGCCTAGTCCGTTCCTCCGGGGATTCTTAGCACCCTCTGCCTTCATGTCTCACTGGCCGCTGCTTTGGCCAGGTACATTCCAGCTGCCGGAGACTGAGGGCCAAGATTTAAGTTGTGGAGTCATTTTGGAGGGGCTTGGCCATAACTCACCACGCTGACCAAGCGGGTTGGTGAGTGTGGGATAGCATTTCCTCTAATCCCGATGGTATGGTTATACCGCTATTGGCGGTCGTCAGAGCCCCTTTAGTGGGAACAAAATGCACCACGAGAAGGCGGGGTTGACATTTGTCAAGGAGAGGCTGTGATGTTACGCATCACCTGACCTTACATCCCGTTGCGGATTATAATATACTGTCTATTAACGCATCGCAAAAGTCAGAAATCTTATTAAAATCAAACTTCTCTTTTGGCGACTTTATCTGTCTATAAAACTCCTGATTCTAAATTAAGAGAAATCCTCACAACTAAGAATATGAGACCAGAGCTGCAGGAACTCGTGAAATAACAGTTCGTTTTTTCGCTTTCCAACCGTTGTTTGAAGAAGCATTGTATGTGCTCCAGCTTTGTACGTCTGTCTATCCATCCTTCCGCACGATAACTCACGTAAAAATGGTTCGATTTCGATGAAATTTCAGTATATTGTAGGGTACCATCTGGGGACAACTCCTATTGAAAATGGACGTCAAAGGTCAGGACATAGGAGCTGGATCCATTCCATTGATCTTATGCGTCATAACTTACGTAAAAATGTTTGTATTGCGACAAAACTTTAGTATGTTGTTCCGGAGGTATGCTGAACCAATTCTGTCAAATATCATCAAAATGGGGTCAAAGGTCAAGACACAGGAACGAGATTTATTTTTTCCACAGCCATTTATCCTCATAGCTTGGGTAATAACTTGAATAATGATTTCTGGTATGTTGGAAAGCGTATCATAATCAATGCATTGCATGATATTACTAACTTGTTTATTGTTGTAATGTTCATGAAACGTACTTTGACGTTTGGAATAGGTCTGTTTTACTTTGACGTTTGGAATACGTCTGTTTTACTTTGACGTTTGGAATACGTCTGTTTTACTTTGACGTTTGGAATACGTCTGTTTTACCCATCGGCAAAATCATGAGAATCTTCGGGTGTATGTTTGCGACACTCCGTATCAAGGTAAGATTCTCGATGATGTACGAACGTTCACGAAAAATGTGATCAAAGAAATACTCAATAAATAAATGATTTAAAAAATTACTCTAAATATCTTATTCCTCCCCCCCCCGTCATTATTGACTGGTTTTCACCTAGTCATATTTGCAATGTGTCTCTGGCTGTACCAGTCTACAAAGAATTCTTACAAATGTATCACTGCAAAGTGTTCAAAAATATATATATTCAACTTCAGATCTTTATCATAGAAGCCACAACAATCATACAGTGCTATACTGTTGTGATAAATACGTGAAATTTGCGATGGCAAGAAGTAAACACAGATATCACCATGCTAACAAAGATTTGCTTGTAATCCCTTCTAATCTAGAGTCAATGAAAGTTTTCAGAACTAATGTTATCAAGCATTTCTTGAGCTATGGAGGGTACTGTAGCTACCAACGTAGTGCTTTGGTAAGCTCTGTGACTTAAGTACATTCTACCCTTCACATACACTGTATTATCAAAAGCATTCGAACACAACCAAACATTTGCATAAGTGTAAAGAACGGTTGCGCATGAAAGTGCGCTGTGAGTGGGGAGGTACTTAATATTGGTTGTAGGAAAAATCATGACGTAATTTGGCACCCGATGGCGGTTGGGCGGTTTTGGAAGTACTAGAGACGCAGCTCTGTTACGGCTATGGCATTCGACAAGTGACAGTTCTAGCTGCAGTCCGAAAGGAATAGTGAGCGTTCATCAAGTTGAACATGGAAGACCAAACCATGCATTTTCGCCATATTTCACTGATTTACTTCCGTAAAGGGAAGAACGCGCGTCAAGCTTGTGAAAAGTTGCATAAAGTGTACGGTGATAATGCTCTACAAGAACGTTAGTGCCAGCGGTAGTTCGCAAAATTCCGTGCTGGTGATTTTGACCTCAACGATGCTCCTCGGTCCGGGAGGCCAACCGAGGTTGATGACGACCAAATCAAGGCATTGATCGAGTTAAACCCACGTTACACGACACGAGAGATTGGAGACACATTACACATCCATCATTCAAGCGTTCACGACCACCTGAAGAAGCTGGGATACGTAAGCAAGCTCGATGCGTGGGTTCCTCATGACCTCAAAGAAGCTCAATTGACGGTGCGTATAAACATCTGCGATATGCTCATTAAACTTGAGGAAAACGATCCTTTTTTGAAGCGACTGATAACTGGTGACGAAAAGTGGATTGTGTACAACAATGTGCTGCGCAAACGGTCTTGGTCCCGACGTGCTGCTTCGCCTCAAACGACATCCAAAGCAGATATTAATCAGCGGAAGGTTCTGGTCTCAGTGTGGTGGGATTTTAAAGGTGTCGTGCTTTTCGAGCTCCTACCGCAGAACCAAACAATCAATTCAAATGTGTACTGTCAGCAATTGGACAGTTTGGACGAATCCATCATCCAGAAACGTCCAGAGCTCGTTCATCGTAAAGGTTTTGTGTTCCATCACGACAACGCGAGACCACACACAAGTTTTAGCATTCGCCAAAAATTATTGGAGCTTGGGTGGAATGTGTTGCTACACCCAGCATACTCGCCTGACCTTGCGCCGTCGGACTTCCACTTGTTTCGCTTTCTTCAGCAGTCCTTGCGTGGTATAACGTTCAATTCAGATGAGGCTGTAAATCAGCACCTTGTACAGTTTTTCGCCATAAAAGACAGGTCCTTCTATGAACGAGGCATTCTGCAGCTCACTGAAAGATGGCAAAATGTTATCGAACAAAACGTGCATTATATCATTGATTGACCTTTGTTCTTTCTATCAATAAAGGACCTTTGCAAAACATGGCTAAAATACTTCATGACTTTTCCGATAACCCAATATAAAGCTGAGCTGTCCTGTCGTGTTAAATTTGAAGTGGATATCCCGCGCGGGCATGAACTTTCCGAGTTCCGGTGTGGGCTAGTCATAGGATGTCATTTGAGTAACTTTTCCATACGGAGTATTGCAGTTAAACTAAACACACCAAAATCGACTCTAAGTGGCGCCGTGAAGAGTTGAAATCTGGATAGTGTAACTACAGCAAAAAAACAAAAAAAACAAAAAAAATGTTCAGAAAGGCCACATAAACTGACGGAACGGGACAGAAGAGTCATGGTATGAAATGTTAAGAAATCCCGTTCTTCCTCTGCCGTTTCCATTGCTGCTGAAGTAGGAAACGCTTGTAATGACTCGGTTAGTACCATAACTATCCGCAGAGAGTTGCGCAGTGTGAAATATTATGGTAGTTCCGCAGCACACTAGACATACAACACTACCGTGAAATCGAAGTGCCATTTGGAGCGGTGTGTCTTCCGTCGTTCCTGAACCGTGGCCGACTGGAAAGCTGTTCTCTAAATACGTGGCGTCAGTTGAATAAATAAATTCATCGCTCTTTTCACGTTGTAACCACACACAGCAACCGAAAAATTGTTATTTAGTGTAAAGCTAACGCGCTCGGCTAGATATCGAGAGATCCGTGGATTCAATTCCCCGGCGGCGGCCGAATAACAGTTCTTCTGTTGATGTATGTGTTTACAACGTGGAAAGAGCGATGCCTTTATTTATTCATGGAAAGCTGTTCTTTTTGTGTATAGTGATGAGTGCGCTTTTTACCCTTCCAATCTGATGAGCGTGTTTGGATTTGGCGACAACCCGGTGAACGATTTTTGTCGGACTATGTTCTTCCAACTGTTAAGTTTGGTGGAGGCTCGATCATGGTATGGGGTTGTTTTTCGTGAAGGGGACTTGTCCCGTTGGTTATCATACCACAAACTGTGAACTCTGAAGTGTACCTCGACGTTCTGGATAATTCTGCCTTACCAAAAATGTGGCAGTATTATGGAAATGACCGTTGTCTCTTTAACACGATCGAGATCCCTGCCACACTGCACGGCTTGTGCAGGACTGGTTTCTTGAAAATGAGGTAGAATTGTTAGACTGACTTGCTCAGAGTCTGACTTCAATCCTATAGAACACCTCTGGGACGAACTGGAGCGACGGAGGCGAAATCGAACACAACAATCGTCTTCGAACTCCACCCTGGCAGTAGCTTTGCAGTGCGAATGGCGAGTCATTCCTGTC
Organism: Macrothele yani; assembly: GCA_039090855.1. NCBI lineage: Eukaryota > Metazoa > Arthropoda > Arachnida > Araneae > Macrothelidae > Macrothele > Macrothele yani. Next base: position 95,526,308 of record CM076998.1, read on the forward strand.
GAGACCTACCGGTGATTGGTCGATAGTATACCTCGACGTGTTGCCGGTGTCATACAAGCAAAAGGTAGACCAACTACTAATTGCAATAATAAAGCAATTTGTCCCAAAACATTGTGGTGTCCGAATACTTTTGATCATATGGTGTACATAAAAACGGTGTCACGATCGCTTTTCATTTGAGCTAGAAGATCTCTGAGGTCAAGTGTTCAGGCTAATACACTGCTGGACAATTGCTAAGGACGGATCATAAACGGCTATATAGCGCATAAAAAAGTAAGTGTGGTTGGATGCCAAGTGAAATAAAATAATGTCAGAATGCCAGGACATTACAAGAAAGACAAATTTATTGTGCTCTGAAATCCAGAAGGCTTTGGAACGTGTTCAAGGGACAAACAAGCCATTTTGTGCAGAATACGTAAACGTGAAAAAAATGCAATTACCGTCCGCAGGCGTTCCGGCGTAAGATGTCAATACGGGATATGGCCACCATGGAGGGCGATGCAAGATTCCACGCGTCGTGTTATGCTTTGCACAACATTATCAAGCAGCTGTTGGGGTAATTTATCCTATTCCTCTGTCAGTGCACGGATGAGGGTGTCCTTGTTTATTGGAGGGCATTGGCGACCAGCAAGACTCCTCCCCAAAGCATCCCACACATTTTCAATGGGATTCAGATCTGGAGAACGTGCTGGCCATACGAGGCGTTGAATATCCTCGCTCTCAAGACACTCCTGGACAGTGACTGTTCGATGACATGTTGCGTTGTCGTCCATGAAAATGAATATATCACCGACAGCACCACGGAACATGCGAACATGAGGTAGCAGAACAACATTAATGTATCGTTGGCCAGTCATAGTCCCAGTTGGAAGCACATAGAGGGACGTACGGCCATTGATCATGATGCCAGCCCATACCATGACACTACATGTCGGATACCGGTCCCTTTCCTGTATGTTTGCTGGACAATATGCAGTACCACTATCACGCCAGATCAGTTGTCGTCGACAATCAGACGATAGACTGTATCTACTCTCATCGGAGAAGAGGACAGCAAACCAGTCGTTATCAGTTCAATTGCGATGTTGACGGCACCATTGCAAACGGGCGGTACGGTGACTTCTGGACAATGGGATGCACACAACAGGACGGCGGGCGTATAGTCCTCCTTCATGCAAACGTCTGGCGACAGTTTTTTCGGGAGATCCGCTTGCCAGTAGCAGCCATAAACTGATTTGCTACCTCACTAGCTGTGCTGCGCCAGTGTCTTTTTGTTGATAGCACTATGTACCGGTCTTCTGCAGGTGTCGTACTGCGAACACGACCTCCCCCGTGACGTTTGCTACACTCTCCATTTGTTTGAAATGATTTCCAAAGCCTTGAAACAACTCTGTGGCTGACGTCGGACTCCCTGGCAACATCTGTTATTTTTCGCCCTTCTTCAATCTTGCCAATAATACGGCCACGCGTAAAATCATCTAGGTGATGTCGGGAAGACATACTGAAAATTGCAAGTTCGTCAACTGATTCTTTCCCTTTCAACTTTGCGTTTGAACAACAACGGTCAATACGCGTCAAATCCTTTATATCTCTTATCAGCGCTATGACGTCACGAACAAGTTCGGCAATCCAAAATTTGCATACGCACAACACGTCTTACTGTATCCCGCACTTATGCTAATTTCCACATTTTCCTGCCTTCCATTTTATGGTTGCTATTGTCATCCGTCCTTAGCAATTGTCCGGCAGTGTATCATCAGTCTACATTTCGGAAAACTTTCCAAGCAAGGGATTGTGAACTATACGCCCCGTGCGGGGAATTTTCACCTTGTAAGAAAGTTTCTCCTTGTTGTAGGCTCCACAGTTCTGCGGAAGCAAAAGTTAGCATGTGCTGAAATAATCAGTTACATGGACGATGTGATCTGTATCAAAGATGGCCTCAAGTAGAAAATCATGTAGCACTCCACACCAAACTCTGTCCATAGATGAACGTTCCTGTATAGGATATGGCAGTCACATAGAGTACATGACAATTGCGTTGGCGAAAATTGGAATTTTTGTCTAATTTTGCTTCCGCTAAATTCATAAATGCTTGAAATATTGAAAGTCGCGCTTGAAATACTGAAAGTCATCAGGACACAGTTTATGATTGATTTGCACTTCGTGCTGAGGCAGCGTAAGAGTTAATATTGAATTTTATGGGTTGTTCGTGAATTTGGAGTTTCCATTTTCCGGTAGAAATCAGATTTCGCCACATTGGTACTCCTTTGAGATTTTGCTTTTAAATCAAAGAGTGAGCGCTTGATCTAAAATTAAAAAAACATTCGATATGTATATTTACTTTGAAATGAACGTGCGAAGTTTTAGCTTTATTTATTTATTCATTAATTCATTTTTTTTTTGCATATCTTGTACTATTATTGAAAATATGAAAAAGCTCTATTGCATATGCATGAAATGAATCAAGTGGAAGTTTTCTGTACAATTCACATTTGTTTTTACCTAGTATCTAAACGTTTCGTTTAGCAAACGTTACGGTTACTTTTTAATGTTCTGTTTCTTGCAGGAAGGGCTATCGGCACTACCCTGGGAGGATTTCTGACGGAATATTTTGGATTCAGAGTGATTTTCCGAGCAGTCTCAGTGGCATCCTTAATGTCGGGTCTGATTTATTTGGCACTTCATCACCTATGGCTGAAGCCTAGACTAAGGGCAAAGATGGCATCCCGCCGAAATACGCAGCGTAAGTTTCGTGAAACTAGTTCTTCATTAAACTTGCCTTTGATTCTCAAGTTTCTGCAATTATTGACTTTCGGGTAACAATACCACGGTGATGCATTCATATTAGCTTCAATAAAGGCCATACTGCCAACTCCATGTGAGTCGTGAAGAATATTAGAAATAATTTGAGAACTAACTATAGTCCCCGATGTTAAAGCGACATCAGTAGCCAATGCTTTAACACTTATGGAGCGGCTTTTCGATACTTTCCCAATGATGCCCCTCCAATGCTTGCCTTTAGCTTCTTCGGCGATCTGGGCGTCCGTAGAGCGGTGTACTACCAGTCTCGTTTTTCTTTTTTATTACGTACCGAAGTACTAGAAAAGTTAAACTTCCTACCAATTTCGCGATAACTTAAACCACAGCCATGAAGAGCTGCACTATCTACCAACACGTAATTGGACACCCCTGCAATCGACGATATCTGCGGTCCTGATACACGTCACGGCCGCCGCCGTTAAATATCGTGTGGGAAACAACAACGCAACCAGTCGCATGCAAGATGCCACGCAGTTCTGAGCTCTCTGATTTCGAGAAAGGTGTAATCGTCGGGTATCACAGAAATGGCCGATCCATACGTGACATATCCAGCTAGTTGAAGTACCCAAAATCGACAGTGGCCTACGTGATTGGCAAGTGGAAGATGAGAGCTGACTGTCGGAATGTTCCCCGACCCGGCAGACCCACAAAACTGGGAGTTAGAGACTGACGGGTGCTGGCCAGAGAAATTCGGAAGAACCGCACCAAATTGATGGGCCACATCCGCGAGGAGTTTCAACAGGCATCCGGGAGTGTTCTTTCAATGAATACCATCCGTAAGGAAGCCCATCTGCTTGGTTATCATGGACGTGCTGCCACCTACAAGCCTTTGATCGCCAAGTCCAATAGCGCTGCTCGGCTAAAGTGGTGCAAAGAACGTCGACAGTGGACCGTTGAACAGTGGAAACAGGTTCTCTGGAGCGACGAATCAAGGTTCACCCGCTACCGTTCGGATGGCAGGGTCTGGGTTTGGCGTCTGCCTGGAGAACGCCTCCTGCCGGAATGTATTGTGCCAACTGTGAAGTTCGGCGGCGGTGGAATTATGCTATGGGGGTGTTTCACCTGGTATGGCACGGGACCCATGGTCGCAATTCTTGGTAGACTCAACGCCGAGACCTACTACACCATTTTGGATGACCATGCGCTTCCTACGTTGTAGCATTTTACGGGGTGGACCCCTGTTACTTTCAGGATGACAATGCCACCTGTGATGTTGCGAGGTCTACCATGGCTTGGTATGGTGACAATGGGGTTAATCGAATGGACCGGCCTGCGCAGAGCCCGGACCTTAACCCTATCGAGCACCTTTCGGACGAGTTGGAGCGTCAACTTAAGGGGTGCCCCCACCGACCCCGAAATCGGTGAAGTCACTGACCTGTCTTCTCCAAGCCGAGTGGAAGAAAATACCGCTAGCCGTCGTACAACGCCTGGTTGAGAGTATGCCCCGGATGGTCGCAGCTGTAATCGCCGCTCGTGGAGGCTCCACCAACTATTGAAGGTGAATAAACTTCGTTTTCCTTTACAGGTGTCCAATTACTTGTTGGTAGATAGTGTATAATGCAACGAAAAACTCGCACTTTTTCGGAGCCATGGCGGCTAAAACTAACTAAATTGCCCTCTAAAGTTCTTTTAACGTGTCTTTCAAACAGTGCGGGACTTGCATTTGTTGTCAGTTTGCATAATATAATGTTTGACTACTTTAAAACAGAGTGTTGTTATGTGTACACATGCTTTTTTGCCATGAAGAATTTACATTTTCATTTGTTGTATACACGCTCGAGTCACACTATTGGGGCCACCGACTAATATCCAGAGTAACCGCCGTGTGCAGCGCGGACAGCAACTAGACGGGCTGCGAGTGACTCAATAGGGTGCTAGAAGGTGTTCACAGGTATGTGGAGCCATGCTAACTACAGTGCATCTGACAGCTGCAGGAGAGTGCGTGGTGGAGGATCCGTAGAGCATTCCACAGGTATGACTGGGCCCAGAGAATGCCACAAAAACATTCCCCACACCATAACGCTGCCCTCACCAGTTTGTTTTCTTCCAGCAGTGGTTGAAGAGTGTTTGTTCTCCGATGTTTCTCGCCTTATATACGCCAACGTCCATCCGTTCCATGAAGCAGAAAACATGACACATCGGAGAAAGCAATCCATTGCCAATCAGCGGAGGTCCAATCCTATAAAGCCGTGCAAATGTAAGCCTTTTCTGCCGATACACCTTTGTTAGCATAGGGGCAGTGACCATCCGTTTGCATCAGAGATGGGGATGGTCATTGCAGCAGAGTTCGCTGAACTGTCATTTAGACAAACTTCCGGTAGCCCCCTGGTTCATTTGGCCAGCGAGTTGCTCAATTATAGCGTGCCGATCGGGCCCCACGCACCTTCGAAGCCGACGTTCACCCCGCACATCAATGGCACGTGGTGCTCCGCAGTTCCCACGTCGCTTATTCGCAATGGTGCCATTTCTCCAATCGCGATGCACTTTAACCACAGCAGCACGTAAATAGTTCACAAACTGCGCTGTTTCAACAAAACTGCTCACCCTTGACTGAAAGCCGATAATCAACCCTTTTTGCAAATCTGTTAAATCGCTTCTTCTATCCGTGATAGCAACGAGTGATATGTTTTCAGATTGTTTACAGCACACCCTATATACCCGCCAAGCCAGCTCACGACACGTGCCTTCTTTCTTTGGCTACGCGCTGTTGACGTCAAAAGTAGGAGGTGGTCACAATAATAAGACTTGACTATGTATATACTTTTTCTGATTAGTAAAATAAGAAATGTGTGCTTGTGTGCGTAGGTGTGCGCGCTCGCTTTTGTGTGTGTGTGTGTGTGTGCTGTAAAAGTAGTCCAATTGTTTGAAATATTTCGTCCCAATTGCTTTCCACGCTTATTTATGCAAAGTAATGTATGTGTGCAAATACTTTTTTGTCCACTGTGCATGTCATTGACTCTTGACCTCAGGACTGCTGCCAACAAAACATTCAGTGAGTGAGAAAATGCAACGGTTAGGATGAAACACTTAAACAAAACGAACTCAAAATTTACATAGAGAAAAACAACTAAAAATGAAAGTTAATTTAGAGTACACGTCATAAGCTGCATGTTTTTTTTGGGGGGGGGAGGATAATACTCCATATTAAAATACTACATGGCTTAAGCAAAAGACTTCAAATATTGTTCCATGGATTACTCTTTCATGTAAATTTCAAGATCGTAATCTTGAAATTTAGCACATGCAAATTATAAGATTATGATTTTCTTCTGCTTGAGTTATATAAGCAATATAATCATGAACGTCCTTACCGAATTTCTTTAAATTTCCTCACAAATACTTCGAGTCATGTAGGAATTCATAAATTATTCTTTAATTTTGAGCTCCACCTATATCACCGCTTCTAAAAACCCAATTGAAAACAAAAAGATGCCCCGGTGGCTTCTGATCGTTCGTGTGTGATGGGGACGTGTTCGAATTCCAGTGAGGCATGAATGTTATGTTTTTCTTACAGCACTGGCTCTCTCTCTTCCCTGGGACCAGTGGCCCTAAATAAGAGATGGGTGACTGCTTATAGCCCACTGAGTTGCTCGCGGAGGTCGTTAAACCTAAAAAAAAAACCTTTTTTTTCTTGTGACGAACTTTTTTTCAGTCCCACAGCTACAAGTTCCCCTATGCTGATAAATGTTTGATCATTATTGTATTTCACGTTATCAGACTTTCTTTTCGGTCAAAAGGTTTGGTTATTACACCCGAAAATCCGGTGGCTTTCCTTCTATTTAATAACTTGTTTCCTGAATGGTGACTGTTAACAGGCGGCTGAAATTTCTGCCGGGAGACCCCCCCCCCCTCCAGGGCATTTTCCTTCTTTGAAGAAAAGGAGGAAAATCCTCCTTTTTTTCTTACTTGAGGTTAAGTTATCGTGCTTACACACCAGAGAATTAGTTTTCTCCCGCGCAACGAAAATCCCGAACCATGAAGGAAATCTGATTTCCAGTGCACTGGTTGTACTAGAAAAAAAAAAAGATCTAACTTTCAAACTTCATTCTTTTGAAGCGAACTCCAAAGCTTCTTAGTTTCTTTTCAAAAGCTTCAGATAGTAGGGAAAGAAGAAAAAAGAAATAGAAATATTGTGATAGACACTGCGTGGTGAAAGAAATGTTATCGCATGTATATCAGAAAGCTGTTCGAAATGCTCTGCTGAACGTGAAGTATGTTCAGTTGCACGAAGAAATTCTGCTCCACATAGGAATAGAAAATGCATATTCGATAACTTCGTGGCTCCTCAACAACCCGTGTTGACATATTTTGATATTTACCAGGAACACGGGAGAGTTTTTCTGATATTTTGATATTTACTTCCCAGACAATGTGTTGTTTTTATTAGAATTCAAGATATGCAATAATGTCATTTCCCCCTTTTTTTCAGCTCCAACTATATGGGCAAAGTAGCTAGAAAGATAGACTTTTAGCAGAGAAGATGGACAGTAAATAAAAAAAAAAAAAAAATTCAAGAATAACAAGAAAGATGACACCGAATTTTCGGGTGTAATAAGCATGTCTCTTGAATCCGTTCTGGCGCAAATTCAATTTATCAAAGCTATTCAAGTCAATGGAACCGATATGAAAACAATGGTATCTAACGGAAGAAAGAAGTTTTTCAATAGGGTTTTTAATCCATCAGATATTGCGGTTAATGAAATCGTGAGCTTACGCCCTCTAGTTGCAGACTTGTGTGTTAAGAAAAACATGAATTTATATGAGAAACATTTCGCATCGGAAACCGCTCTCCAACACCGAAAGAAGTTTTCAAATCGGACTCAGAAAAGAGGTATCGACAAAAATAAGATGTGACTTTACGTACCCTGGTGGGAAAACCATGCATTATTTTAGGAAGAGAGTATTCTCAAAAGGTTTTTCCATATGAGCGGTATCGGTCCAAGAAAAAAAAATTAGACGAGTTTTCAGGAGCCCAGGTTTTGCTACAAATACATCAGAAGCAGAAATTAATACTTATAACACCTGGTGGCCAAACCATTCTTTACCAAACATTATAAATTATGTTAAAAATATTTTCCATAAGGTCTTGTACGCGATACAGGACGAATTTTTCAAATCGGAGTTTTAGAAGCAGAAATAATGCAGAAAACACAATTTACCTATGAATTACTTGAAAATTTTGAAATTATATGAAAAACATGTCACATTGGAAACACTATCCAACAAAGAAAGAATTTCTCAAATCGGACTCCCAGAAGTAGAGATATTGACAAAAATAAGATATAAATCTACGCCCCCTGGCGTAGAAATCATGCATTATTTCAAGAAGGAAATGTTCCTAAAAAGTTTGTCGACATGAGTAGTATCGGTCAACAAACGACTTTTTTTTTCAATCGAGATCTTAGAAGCTCATATTTTGCTGCAAATACATCAGAAGCGGAAATTAAGATTTACCATTTTTTTACAAAAATTAGAAACTATGTGCAAACATTTCCCATCAGGAGCTGTATACGGTGCAGAAAGAATTTTTCCAATCGGAGATTTAGAAGCAGAGATATAGGGGGAAACGCAATTTACCTCTACGCCCCTGCCGTAAAGTCTATGAATTCCTTGAAAATTTTGAAATTATATAAAAAACATGTCACATTGAAAATACTATTCAACAAAGAAGGAATTTATCAAATCGGACTCCTAGAAATAGAGATATTGACGAAAATAAGATATACATCTACTCCTCCTGGCGGAGAAACTGTAGAATATTTTAAGAAGAAAATATTCCGAAAAGGTTTATCGATGTGAGTGGCATCAGTCCACAAAAGAATTTTTTCAAGCGATATTTTAGAAACTCAGATTTTATGGCAAATACATCAGAAGCAAAAATTAACGCTTACGCCCCCTGGTGGCCAAAGTATTCTTTACCAAAAATTTGAAATTATATGCAAAAGATTTTCCATCAAAAGGTGTATCCGCTGAATTAAAAAAAATTTCAAATCGGAGTTTTTGAAGAAAAAGTTATCGAGGAAAATGTAATTTACTTTTACGCCCCTAGCGGAAAATCTATACGTAATTTGAAAAAGTAACTATGTCTAAAATTTTCTTCGACATAAATGGAATCGAGAGATAAAGCAATTTTTTCAATCGGATGTTTAGAAGCAAATATATAGAATAAAACGTATTTTTGAATTCGACATGATCTGCGTTTACGACCCCTAGCGGCGAAATTGTACATCGAAAAAAAAAAAAAAAAGAAATAAAGAATCATCATTTGCATATTTCAATCTTCTCAATGCAAAAAGAATTTTTCAAATCGGACTAATAGTTGCAGAGATATCGTGGGTACAGACGGACGGATCTTTTTTTACAAAAGAAGTGCTAAAAATACTAGCACTTTTCTTTTTTTATATTTGGGTGTTTAACGATCTCCGTAAGCAACTCGATGGGCTATAAGCAGTCGCCCCGTCCCTAACTTAGGGTCATTGGTTCCAGGGAAGGGAGAGAGCCAGTGCTGTTACACAAACACAACATCCATGCCTAACCGGGATTCGAACCCGGACCCATCTCTGGCGAACGGTCAGAAGCCAGCGCCTTGACCACTGTTAAGTTAGCCAGTGGATCACGTTCTGGTGTAAAGGATACATTTTTTACTTTAATTTGACATTTAACTAAACAAAAACTGCTCATCTGACGAGATACGGTGGCGGATTGACACGACAAAACCAAGCCAGGAATTTTAGTGTGCAGTCCGCTACAAAAACATACGTACCACGTAAATTACCTCTTGAATTCCCTCATTAAAAAAAAATTTTTTTTAGTCACGCCAATGACGGCGTGGAATGTAGTCAAACGAAACTCTGATGTTGTCCCGTGGCACATTTTATACTCCTGTAATTGCTGCACAATATCCGCTATATTCCGCGATTGTTTGCAGCTGACTTCTTAGCATGTCTCTGGCATGCTCGATGGGAGACAGGTCTGAGGACTTGGCTGGCCAAGAAAAGGTTGCGACACTACCAAGACACGCCCTGACGCTCCAGTAACTAAGTGGAACAAAGCATTGACTTCGTATCATTCCACCGGGAAGGATCTGGGTTCGAATTTCGTGTGAGGCATGAATGGCTATGTCCCTTCCGTAGAACCACGGGGCCCAAAAGAGTGCCGGACGACTGCTTACAGCCCATTGGGTCGCGCATAACGGACGTTAAACCCCTCCAAAAAAAGGCACTCATGAGATAGGAGACGCGAGCCGGGTGTGGTCTGGCATTATCCCGTAGACATGATATTAAGGTCATGACGTCGGAGTGCAAGTTCTAGGTTTATGAGTGTGCCATAACATTTTCGAATTTATTTGTATATTTCTCACTTGTAGTAATTTATTTGCATATAAATTATTGTATATTACTCACATTTATTTGCACATCACTCATTTTCAGGTAGTACTCGTGTTAGCGAAGAAATAATTTTTAGATTTCGGCTTTTATTTTTTCAGTCAAACTACTGTTTAGTTAACCAGTTGTTTTATTTTATATGCTACGATCGCCTTCAATATTTAAAGCTAGGGGCTTATTTTGGGGAGGGGAGGGGGGGGTATGTGAAGAAATTTTCCGATTTCTTGCTTGCATTTCAAGATAAGTTGAGAAACCGAGTTTTTTTTTTTTTTTTTTTTTTTTTTTTTGCGTTTTGAGTTCAATAACCACCGTGAGCAACTCTAAGGGATAAAAGCAGTCGCCCTTCTCTAATTTTAGATCACTGATTCCAGGTAAGTGAAAAAGCCAGTGCCCTAAGACAAACACGTCACCCATTCTTCATTCGAACCCCGACCCACTAGCACAAAAGGTCAGGAGCCAGATTTTCCCACTGGTGCGGCTAAACAACTCTCAACACGAAAACTTAATACACCACTCGTCATGGTGAAGCAGGAGTAATATACTACCAAAACTCCAATCGACTTGAAAGGAGTTTGTAATGGAGTTAAGTTGGATGTTAATTTTGTAAATACGGGGGTCATAGCTAAAGTTCTACACACTGTTCATTTCTGAAAAAAGTGTGGAGTAACGGAGAAAACTTACCTTATTGGCATTCAATGTACTCTCTTCCGCTGCTAATGACAGCTTGCCAGAAGTGAGGTAAGTCCTGAATGCCCCGTAGTACACCATTCAGCTGTCGTATAACTCGGGTCACGTCCAATGAGAGTTCGTCCAGCAATTCGGAGCGGATGCCACTGAGGTGATTTTTTTAACTATGGGAAAAGATCAAAGTCGGGTGGGCTGAGATCAGGGCTGTATGGTGGGTGGGATAAAGTTTCCCAGCCATATTTCGACCCAAAAAGTCTGTGTACCGACCATGGCACGATACGTTGTCATGCAGCGAGATCTCTCCCGCTTCCAAAAAGTTGGGGCGATTTCTGTTTCAACTTTGTCCTCAGAAATTTTGCTTCAATCAAGAGGTTCCTTCCGCACAAATTTCTTGCAAGACAGTGTAGATCTGTGTAGGAGTATTATCCCGCAGATTTTCTATTTTCATGTACGAGCGATGGTCTAATGCTGTGACTCGACCCTAGGAGCTGCCCGTTTCCATTTCTAAACCCTCTCACGTCCACACAGGTAATGATAGCGCATCCTTCTGACACCACTGCATTGCTGAGAGTTTGGCCTTGACATGACGAAATCATTTTCTTGATTGCACCATCAGCTTCCGTTTTAGATTAATGTGTGCAGAATTTTTGTTATGCGCCTCGTGCGCATAACTACGTATCTTGCTTGCGGTCTTGATTGCCAGTTGTATATCTTGTCTCGCTAAATTAACGGCTTTCTGTTCTATTATACGAGGCGCATGGTAATCTACTAAAGATTATTTGAATTTTTTTCAGGTTCCTCAATTTTTCAACACCAAATAATATAAATTGTAACTGCTCTTTCCCACAGAACTTAACTTTTGAATACCAGAGATGCACGACGAGATATTAGAGATACCTACCTACTAAAGTGTTGGTCCTCCTCTAGCCCGAATAACAGCCTGTACACGACGAGGCCTCCTCTCCACCAAATGTCGAAGGGTTTCGGAGGTAATGACAGCCATGCCTGTTGCAGCATCGTCCACAATTCCGCCCGAGCGTCGGCCCATGATTAATGGATCGTATGTTCTTCTCCACGACATCACAGAGGGCTTTCACAGAGTATAAATCCGGGAACCCTGGGGCACAATGGATGATTCCAAACTCATATGAGTGTTCCTGAAGCCATGCCTATGTGGTTGAGACGAAGTGGGGCGGCGCATTGTCATGAAACAGACCATCGGATGCAGGATGCGCGAGGACCATAAAGGCGTATATAGGTGATGAGTCATCACATCCTGGTATTGCGCAGTGGTTTAAGGCCTCTCCAGACACACCAGGGCATCTAATGTATCCCATAAGAAGGCTCCCCAAATCATCACAGAGCCACCACCGCTTTGACCAGAGCCGACCTGTCACGACGGGGTCATAGCCTCGTGCTGTCGACACCACACCCGCACGCTCCCGTCAGCACGGTACAGCTGAAAACGGGATTCATCTGATCACACAACGAAGCGCCACTCTGCAAAGGTCCAGATTTGATGTTCCCGACTCCAGGCGATTGGTAATGTCCGATGATGAGCAGTCAAGAGTGGCACACGGGTAGGGGGTCGGCTCCCGTAGCCCATGGTATGCATTGTGCGTCATACCGTTCACTCGCTGACGTTGCTTGAGCCTCCGACATTTAACTCGGATGTGATTTACGCCGCCTTCGCCAAGCGGTCGGTTTGTACGAGCCTGAAGTGTCTACGTCGACCCCGGTCATCAATGGCGTGTAGTCGTCCACCACTTGCTCTGTGGGCGCTGGAATGTCCGTCGATAGCATACTCGCAACACAATCTTAATACGGTTGCCCTAAGGAACCCTAGGGTTCTTACCACTTGGGCGATAGAATGACCCATTTGTTTTGCTTGGACAATGCGCCCACGATCAAAGTCTCTCAGATCACCACGTTTACCCATGTTTATCGATTGTGATAGACTATTGGGAGGCCCTGCTGTCCGCCTATTTATCGCCTGCTTTCGGTTTGGGTCTGTTCCACTCTGCGCGGGAATGTCCATGTCACCTTCTCATCACCCTTACCTCTAATGTTTTGTCTACTGAATGTACAAATTGCTACCAAATATATAATTTTGGTTGCCCCCGCAAATGCCTTGATTTGTGCAGGGGCATGCTTCAGCAATCGAGCATATGCCCGTAGTAGTCGCCTGTGCATATATTTCTACTTCAACCTTCTTTTTGAGTCTCTATTCTTAGGTAAATTTTGTTACTTTTCTGTTGGATTTTCCTTCTGAACGGCATATCACTTCCCCGAACTTCTTTACTGCTTTCTTCCACAGAACTGAAAAATAGCAAAACCTCTTCTGTGTTTCAGTTATCTGCAAGGCGTGAAAGTATTACCTTATCATGTAAAATGTAGCTTAACGCTAATAGCAGTGATGCCAGAAGTATTTTTTCGATCGCAGAGTTTACCCTGCAAGCTCAGCAGGTTTTATCCATGAATTTCTAGTTGGGGGTGTGGTGAAAAAGTAGGGGGGTTTGAAAGGCGAGGAAGTGAGTGTTGGATGAAAGCAACAATTTTGAATGTTTAATTTTTTTACAGTGAAATATTTAGGCAAACCTAGGATTAGAAATAGGAAAAATTTAAAAAAATGGAGAACTGTTGAGTTTTTTATCGTTAAGGATGATTAAAACTGGGAATCCTTTTGTACAAAACTACGCACGGTTATCCGCTGATGATTATTTCTTTTCTCTGACTTCTAGTGCTTTCGTACAGAACAACACTAAAGCAAATAAGTATTAACATCGGTTGCTGAAACAGCAGATATTTTCACAAATCTTGTGCATGCTGAAATCATTCAGAAGTATACCTGCAGAATTTGCAACGGACTAAAATGAAGAAATGCGTACATGCGCTTTGTAGTTGCACTGACTGACTTTAGACAAGAAAAACAAAAAAAGAAACAACTTTCAAATTGAAAAAAAAAATTAAAGTCTACATACATCGACTTTAAATTGAAAAAAAAAACATATTGCAGTTTTTGGAAGTTACTTCAATATATAATTTCGTAATTCGTGTAAATATTAACTGCTATTGACAATTGTGCGGTAGTTAATAAAAAGGATTGATACTTAAAAGTTAAAATGTACACTCTTGTCTAAAATTAACATGACAAACACAAAATCATGAATAACGTAAAATCTGCACGACAGAAGAGTTCAATGATATTTGGTACCGACATACATACATACGTGCGTAGGTCATTTTAAAACTTTTGCACACTGCGCAGGCGGTGCCAGTAGTGTTACAGAGATTTTATACTGGGTTTTGGGATTTCATATAAAATCTCAAAATGTAACCTTTTTCCATCTCGTGCTCCACTTCCTTTGTTTCCACATAGCGTGAGAGAAATTTCTCAGAGTCTGTTCCCCATTAGACAGTAGTGTTACAGACACCGGATGTACGGTTATTTATTAAGACGACATTTTGTTTATGCTTAGTATTTGCACTTTGTATGTTGAATGGAGATTAACTCTATCGCGCCTCTTTTGGTGTTTTACAGATTTCAATTTCAGTGAGCCGCCCCGGTGGCGCAGTGGTCTAAGCGATGGCCTCTGATCATTCGTCCGACCGGGGTCCGGGTTCGAATCCCGGTGAGGCATGGATGTTGTGTTTGTCTTACGGCACTGGCTCTCTCCCTTCCCTGGAACCAGTGACCCTAAATTAGGGACGGGCGACTGCTTATAGCCCATTGAGTTGCTCACGGTGGTCGTTAAACCTCCAATCAAAAAAAAAAAAAATAATAATAAAAAAAATTTCAGTGCAGCCGACTAATGGACTAGTCCCTCAGATTTTACTTTGAGGATTTAGATTTACCGAGGACGGTGTGTTTGTTTCTCACGGGGAACTTTCGGATATGCTGAAGGGCATTTTTTTGTCACGAGAGAAGATCAGGCGAGATGACAGTGGGCTCTAGTCTTGGAGAGCTTGTTAACACTATAATGATGCAAACGTTTCAATCGTTGCGCCAGTTGTAAGTCAGACTTCAGTATACAAAGTTATGTCTACCCTTTGCTGGCTAATTTGTTCCTGTTCCAAAAATTTCTGTCTAGAAATGGAGGAGTGAGTCAGGTCAGATCGCGTAGCGACCAGCGATCCTAAATTAAAATTGAAACTTTGCGAGGAAAATCCCCCACCGAAATTAATAAAGTTTAAGTTTGTGGGGTTAGTGTAGTGGATCATAGCACAGTATCACGGTGTACTTCTCGTTTCCGCCAAGGTCGGGAAAGCATCAAAGACGACCCAAGAAGCGGCCGGCCATCAGATTCAACGGACGACACTTCTGTGGTTATCGTCAACAGCATTTTGGAAGAAGATCGACGGGAAACATTTGAACAGATTGCATATGAAGCAAACATGCCTACTGCATTTTGTGAACAAAAGATTCGCATGTCCACTTAAAAATTATCCAAAGAAGGCCCAACATGCTCGAAGCTGGCGTCACGACAAGCGGGGCCGCATGTTTCCTGTATAGTAAGAGACATTCTGGAAAAGTATGGATGGGAATTGCTTCCCCACGCACCATACAGTCCTGATATGAGTCCACCAGACTAGGACTTGCCCCCAAAACTGAAGAATTCACTCTGAAGGAAACGATTCAGTATGATTCAGTATGTTTCTAATGAGGTCACTCGAGTTATCTGCCGCCTCAGCAATGGAGGTGTCCTGACTGGAATACAGGACTTGCCCAAACGTCGGGCCTCTGTCATAAAGAAACATGGAGATTACTTCAAAGGACTGTAGAGTACGTTGTGAAATAAATTCGTTGTTTAAGAGATAACCCACAGTGTGCAAAACTTTTGAAATGTCCCTCGTATATTCGTAACGCAGCAATATACAACAGAAAAGGAATGTCTTTACCTCATGAGAAGGAAGCTTGCGCATGACAGCATGGCAGTGCAAAAGTGATGCAGCAAGTGGCGCAGATTTCACGGAGCTAATAGGGAGTGTAATTACCCCGTACAGCGATGCAGCTAACACGACGAGCGCTCGTGCTGTTTACAAGGCTGTGAATAAAATTTTTGGACAATAAGTGGCACTCTTCTACCAAGGCGCGTCTAAGTCCCGGGAGGGTTCTGGAAGGGGGCTGCTGGCTTGCAATTGCTCTTCCCAGAGCATCCCAAACATGTTCTTTCGGGTTCAAGTCCGGAGATTTCGCAGGCCACTCCATCCTGTGAATATTCTCACTTTCCAGGTATGCGTCGACTAGCCGAGCCCTATGGAGAGATTGCTATCATCCATAAAAAGAAACTGAGAGCCAACAGCTTCCCTGAAATGTCGTACATAGGACTCTAGGATGTCATCCTTGCGGTGTTCAGCAGTCAGGGTACTTCTTGGAAACACGTGCAGCGGCGTGCGTCCATTCAACACGATACCAGCTCAAACCAAGAGTCCTCCATCCCCAGTGCTGGTCAATTTCCCTAATGTAGGAGGAAAGGTTTGGGCTACCCGTCTCTTTCTAAATGTACGCACGTCGGAGATTCGTGCTTAGTCTACACCGCAACTCGTCACTGTAGAGAACACAGGCCCATTAATTAGAGGTGATGTTATAGGGACCAATTCAGACGAACCCTTCCGTGCGATCCCACTAGTGGGACAAAAGCCACTGTCCTTCTTGAATACAGACATCTCTCGCGGAGTCTTCTGTAAACTGTTTGCCTCCGTATCACGGTTTCCTTAGCAGAACACAGCTCCTGCTACAGTTGCCTGTCTGTCGTCTCCCTACAGCGACAAGCTGTTAGAGACAAATACCGGTAGTTTTTGACTTGTGACTCCCTTGGAGATCTTTGTCTCGGCCTTCTTGTTATTGTACCGGTTTCCTGGAACTGTCTCCAGATATTGGAGGCCACTTTCCTCGGCACATTCAGCCATCTTGCTACCTCTGCTTGCGACTGCCATACTTCCGATCTACCGATCACTCTCCACCGTAAAGAGTCGTCTAAGAGATGGAGCGGATCCATTCTTTCACTAACCGTCCAACTCAAGCTTCAATGGCCGCACCCTGCTCAAAACAACGTTTAGCAAGGTCACGTGCCTGCCAGCTCGATGACGTAGGTCATCATTTGCCTATTTCCATAGGAGGATGTACAATGTTGCTTGGGTACGTCGAATTAGTGTTTCCCCTCACACACAACTCTGAAAAACGTTTGCAATCGGTTGTCTCGTTTTGGACGTATTCTCGAATTTGTATTTGTCACGTACATTTTGAACACAAGTGTATATACACCGATGAGTCATTACATTATGTCCACCCCCAGCCTAGAGAAATGAGCTCGCCTAAAGACCGAACGGTGGCGCAGGTGAAGTTCACAGAGCAGTATATATACAACCCGAGGACCGGCTATCGATTAGTAAAGTCTTCGCAATCACAATCGGAAAAGCTGCAGATTTATCGGAGTTTTGATAAAAGATACACTGGCGGAAAATGAAAAAAGAACCCCAAGAAGGAATTGGCGGACGATCATGAAATTTACATATGTTAATGGGGTCGAGTTGACGTAGGTGTGATGTTAATTTCGGGACCAACCGGTGAGCGCTTACGCCACAGGACGGCATAATATGCAAATTATCGTCGGTGGTATTTAAGGAGTACGGCGAAGTGAATGTAATCAGTCGTCGGCGTACGGACACGTGCGAAGACTCTGAAGAAGCTGCAATGCCTGGACATGGAAGACGTGTACGATTTCAGCAGTTATCGGACTTTGAGCGAGGTCGTCTAGTCGGACACCACGAGGCCGGGTGGTCGTATCGTCGTACTGCGGAGCGAATTGGACGGGAAGTATCGATGGTGGTAAGATGGTGGCGTAGATGGTCCGAGGAACATTCCCACACGAGAACACGTGGAACCGGGAATCACAGACGGACTGATGAGCGGACCGATCGACGCATAAGAAGAGCGGCGTTTTCTAGCAGAGCATCCACTGCAACGCAAATCCGAGCTGCCGTTGCACCTGAGGTGACTGTGCAAACAATCCGCAACCGTCTAATGGATGCAGGACTACGTGCACGTGTGCCTCTGGCATGTCTACCTCTGACTCCAGCCCACCGTCAGGAATGGCTGCAGTGGTGTCGCCAACGTCTGCTCTGGAGAACTCAATGGCGATCTGTCGTGTTCAGCGATGAAAGCAGATTCTACTTGGGAGCCTCCGATGGCCGTATGCGTGTTCGCAGACGCAAAGGGGAGCGTCTCCACCCTTCTTGCATCCGCCAGCGACACACAGGGCCTACACCTGGTCTCCTGGTGTGGGGAGCGATCAGCTATCACTACCGTACACAACTAGTGTTTGTACCGGGTACGTTAAACAGCACCTCCTACATCAACAACATCATTCAGCCCGTTGTTGTGCCATTTGTAAGGTCGGTCCATCGTGGTGTTTTCCAGCAAGAAAACGCACGCCCACACACGGCACGTGCAACGAAACATGCACTTCAGGGTGTGAGACAACTTCCATGGGCTGCACGTTCACCAGATTTGTCCCCCATTGAGCACGTGTGGGATTTTATGGGACAACGACTTATCCTGTCTCCACGGCCAGCCACGACCATCCCCGATTTACGCTTCCAGATTGAGGATGCTTGGAACTCAATACCCCAAACTTACATCCAACATCCGTACGACAGACTCCATGCCAGAACTGCACAGTGTGACGCAGTTCATGGCGGTTCAACCTCGTACTAACCATGTTACATGGAAATGTTATTTTTCAGTTTATCAGCAAATACAGCTGTATTTTGCCATAATGTTTTGATCACGTTATCCTCTGTATTCCGTTATTATGCTGTATAAATTTCGTTGGTATCAGACGTCTCCTTCTTGGTGTTCTTTTTTCACTTTCCGCCAGTGTAAATTATGATGGCACTCCACCTCGGAACTACGATCTCGGAAACGGCGCGGCTTGTAGGTTGTTCACGTGCCGTTGTAGTGAGTACGTATCAAAAGTTGAGCACAGATGGCCAAACGGCGAACTGCCGTCTAGCCGTGTGTCGTCCGCAGCTCATTGATGCCAGAGGGGTGCGGAGACTGTCGCGCATTGTTCACAGCGACCGCAGGACCACAGTGCGACAAATCATCCGCAGCTACAACAGTGTTGATCACAGCAATGTGTCACAGCACGCAGTTCATCGTAGCTTTCTGCGCATGGGCGTGCGTAGCCGAAGACCCAGCCAGGTCCTCATGCTCACTGCACGTAATCGCCAACAACGCATGAAATGAGCCCAAGATCATCGAGATTGGATACCGTGGATGATTGGAAGAAAGTGGTCTGACGAATCAAGATTCCTGGTGCATCACGTAGACGGCGGAGCGCGGATACGCCGATTACCGATGGAATGGCACCTGGATGCACTGTTGGATGGAAACAGGCCGGCGGCGGCGATGTTATGCTGTGGGGGATGTTTTCTTCGGACACTTTAGGCTCCATTATCCCAATAACACAATCCCTGTCAGGTATCTAAACATCGTTGCGGACCACGTTCACCCATTCATGGCAACTGTGTCCACTGCTGGTGATGATCATTACCAACAGGATAATGCGTCATACCACACTGTCAGAATCGTTAAGGAGTGGTTCAAGAAACATGCTGGCGACTTTCTGTTAATGCCCTGGCCTCCAAATTCGCCTGACATGAGCTCAATTGAACATTTGTGATTCGACTTGGGAAAGCGGGTTCACGCTAAATCACCACCACCCCGAATTGCACGGGAACTGGAAGACCAGCTGTTGACATTATGCTACTAGATATGCCAGGATACCTATCGCCACCTCATCGAATTGATTTCTCTCCAAGTGGCCGCTGTTTTGCGGGATAAAGGGGAGCCTACAGCATGTTAGGGAGGTGGTCATAATGTATTGGCCAAATAGAGGAAAGCTGAGATTTTTTATAGATGTCTGAGAAAATTGAGGAGCGGGGTATTATAGGGATGCATAAATTCCTGTACGAAAGTATAACCTTATCATGCAAAATGAAGTCTTACGTTGATAATAACAGAGGGTGACGTCTGAAGAATTATTTTGATCGAGAGTTTACTGTTACACTTAGCCCTACAAGCCCAGTATTTTGTCCTACATCGTACTTCTGGTGCTCCTAACACACACTTCATCGAGTTATTGTGGGATTATTTCAAATGTGATTAGTTCTCAGCACGTTTTAATTCTTGTGCGTTTGTTTTGACTTTTATTACATTATATTTAATTGCTCCATTTCATTGATTTCACCTTTCTGTATTTCCAGGCATGTCCGTCAACGGATCGTGTCTGCAATTGGCGGAGAGATGGCCAATCAACGGAGGATTGGGCGTGAATCAACATCATGCTGGCAACAGAAGGCAGATAAATGACCCTGAATTATAGTTATTCCTCGACCAGCTGTTTGCGTGGGGCAGGTGCTTGGCTATGCCCTGATGAAAATACTTTCGGATAACAGAGTCGTAGCTGTAGATCACGATCGTTAATGGACGAATGGCCACCGTAATGATGTACATATTCATTAACACACGATGTATCTCAGGACATACTCCCATCATTAAAACTTTTCGCTCCGTTATTACAAGGAGTGGACTAAGCCACCTCACCGACACGGCGCAGATGGAAAAACATTCAAAACTGCGTGGTAAAAATACTATGAGACTTCCGTAACAGTTTTGAATAAAAAAAAAATAAAAAGTCTTGACGAATCTGTTAAAACCGGTAAAAAAATTATTGTGAAACAGGAATTATATATGAAAAAGATTTAGATTGCCTGATTTTCTTTTTAAAATAAGGTAGTGTATTCATAAAGTAAAACCTTTCCACATTTAACTCGTAAACTATCAATGAATAATTAACCCTTCTGCGGTATCAAAGAAAGGATGGAAATCCTATAGGGTGATTGTGTCTGCAGAAGTGATAATTGGTTGCGTCTGAAGAAGTAAGAAGACGTTTAGAATATTATTCCTACGTCATACAAGCACCATTTCTTTTTTTTTTGGTTATTATTTTTCATTATGCACAAGTATCTAAAGTCGCAAGAAGTCTCCTGCTCCTAATTTGGGGCTGTTGGTTCCACGGAAGTGAGAGAACCAGCTTTGAAGGACAAGCCAAGGTCTCATGCCTTATTCGGGCCCGCCTCCGAAGAGAGTAGCTCGAGACCTGCGCCTCTGACTATTCGGCCACCGGGGCGGCATTGCCTGAGTCCTCATGAAGTGAAAATCCTCCAAATACGTGGCGTCAGTGAATAAACAAAATCATCGCTCTTTCCACGTTTTAGGAATGCTGTGTGTTCTTAAAACGTGGAAAGAGCGATATCTTTGTTTATTTACTGACGCCACGTACTTGGAGGATTTTCACTTTGGACCTCAGCCATTGGATTTAACTGCTATAATTAATGCGTACATAGCCAGTGCCGTTAATGCCCACCAGATGGAGACGTCTCAATAGTTGAGCCCATCTTACGGATTTATGATGTCAGAAGCTGACAGAGAAACACACATAGCGCCGTGGATTGTTGGCCACCGTGGTGTAAGGCTAACGCGCTGGGCTGGATATCGAGAGATCTGGGATTCGATTCCCCAGCAGTGACCGAATAACAATTTTTCGGTTGCTGTGTGTTGCTAAAACGTGGAAAGAGCGATGTTTGTTTATTCACAGAGTCTTCATGCCAAATGTTGCTAAACACTGTGCAAATGGATGATTAAAGCTTGCCTTTAATTCAAAACGATAGCTTTTTTTTTTTTCTTTTTTTCGTTTCGGGATTCGGCAAATACCTTCAACAAATCTAAGGGCATAAGTTGCCGCCCGTCCCAAATTTTGGACCACTAGTTCCAGGAAAGGCAGACAGCGTTGTAAGTCATACCCACCACTCATACTTCACCTGGGACTCCTAGGCCCAGTTTTGTCGACTAGCCAGAAGCCTACGCCTCTGACCACTTGACCACCAGGCCGGCGAAAAGAAAAAGAGAAACAATAAATTTCAACCTATTGTTCAGGTCGCAACATAGAATTATGGCAGAAGGTGAGAAACCTCTTTCCACATACAGAACATGGCATAAATTTAAACCATACTATCTTCAACCATTATACTGATTCCAAGCATCGTTTTCTCACTTCATTTTATGGATCACCCCACCATTATAAACACCCTCTCAGCGCGTAAACCTCTCACCTCTGGATGTTTCTATAATCATCATTCTGGCGTTCATCTTTGCTCTAATAATAATAATAATAATAATATGAATAATGAAACGGCCCTTGATTTTAAATATAAAACTCCTCTGCTAAGCTGCTTTTCAGCACACATAACACCATTATTTAAATTTTTAGCCGCTCTCTTTTGGATCTCCTCAACACGATGCTGCTTTGCGTTTTAGCCATAACTGACTTGTCTTGATTTAAGTTCCACAGAAAGAGTCTAGGAACATTGTAAAATTGTCTTGACATTGTACTACGTCTAACTCCGCGGATAGTATGGAGCGACTTACGGCCAACCGCCTGTGACAAAAATAGGTCCCAATTGATATCATTATCGCATTAAAAATGCGTGACGCACACTAATCGTGTTAGCATATTCGTAAACAGCATGGAGTCCTTTTCGCGCACTGCGCAATAAATCGTGCGCGCGACGCTCCCCTCGCTCTCTGTGTGCGAGGAGAAGATGCAATATTTCTGGGTGTGCCACCGCGTTTGGCTCAGTCTATCTCGGCAACAGTGAATGCAACACGACTGTGCGTGGCATCGTTTTAAAGCTCTCGACGAGATCTATTCAAATATATGCAGAATATCTAGCAGTGGTTTAAAATAAATTTTTTAAAAAATTGTTTTCGTGTGAACGAGTTAACATTTTCGACAATGCCGCGGAATTCGCAGAATGAACGCAAACAAAAGGGGAGAAAAAACGTGAGGCAAGAGTAAGTGATGAGTAATATAAGAAACACAAAAAGACTGCAGCCCAACGAACTAGAGAATATTAAGAACGTCCGAAAGCAGTCGCTGCCAAACAAAATTCTAACACACCTATCGAACCCGCTCCCGGCCCATCTCGAACTCGCTTATTTCAACTCTCCGATCTGCAAGTCGTAGTCCTACGTTCCAAACGGCTCAATCAGAACTGAGACTACCTGTTGTTTTAGACCACTCGCCGTGTATTAGTACGACTGAACAATGACATTCGATGCCACATGAGTATCCTTGTTGTTAGCAACACGTCACTGGGTTATGAAGCTGTATTGGGCGAAGGAATGTGGGCGTTGGACAGCAGAAAACTGGAGTACCTTCTGAGGAAGGAGGTTCCAAATTCGACACGTCAACGTGTGTGGCTTAGACCACACGAGATCATACACCCCAATTGTCAAGTCGAGGTATTACTGGTCGGTGAAGGCGTTGCAATGTTCTGAGGCGTGTTTACGTCTGCCAGTGCCTTCTGATACAACTGTAACCTCACATGGCTATGTTGACGCATACGTCGATGCCCAACAAGATCAGTTAATGCTGCGGGAAGATTCGGGGGCCAAGATGCTGAACGTAACGAAAGCCATAACTCATATATGATGCATTTCTAGAGGAGAAAAAAAGGTATGAACATAAACCTAGACGATGGATAACAGAGCTGCTTTAGGGAATGAGGAAATTCAAGCCATACAAGCTGCGCAGCCCAGTGCAGTTGAAAGAGATGATCTGATGCAGGAGACGGGAGAGCGAGATAAGAATGAAGCAGGTGTTATAAATGTGGAGGGCGTCACTAGTGAGGAAACAAAACTGACATAGAGGAGAAGAAAAAAAAACGGAAGTGCTAAACTAGGAGTCGGGAGACGTCCATGGAGGAATCTCTGGTGTGCCACACGCTCACCCGGAAGGCTGAGAGACTTATGTGGAGCAGATCAGAAAGAAGACCATGTAGAAGGAGGAAGAGAAGAAATCGGAGTAGGAAAGGCACCTGGAAGTAGAAGATAGTAGTAAAGGAGTCTGGATATGTTGGAGTTTATAAAAGTGGGACCAGTCGCCAACAAAAAAGTGGAAGGAGCGGGGGGGGAGGGGATTGCTGATGGATGAGGCCATGAAGAGAAACAAGAGAAGAGAAAAGGCGGCAGGAACTTTAATGAAGGAGATCATGGCAGGCGAGATCATCCTAAGAGGGAGGGAGCAAGGGAGAGATCCGCGGGAGACTGAGCCAAGTAGAATCGTGAGCAACAAGCGGGGCAACGGTGAGGATACCAGCGTGAATCCAGGAGGGAAACAGAGAATGGTTGGGACGACAGGGGACAGAAGAAAAGAACAGGTGTTCGTGAAGGAAATCTTGGAGACAAACGTGGAAGGTGAACTGGAAAAGCTGACGCCCGAGAAAAAAGGAATTAGCGGTGGACAGAAGGAAGGCGATTAGGGAAGAGGGAGAGCCGGTCAATACGAAGAAGAGTGGGGGTACGAGAGGTGAAGGTTATGGGTGGCATCAAGAGAAATTGAGGCAGAGGTGGAAAGAACGCAGAGATGACAGATGAGAAAACAGAGTCGGGATGTCCAATAACATCCGGGAGTTTCGCTCACCCAAAGGCCCAGGGAGTGTCAGAACTCGAGACGACACTCATTGAATGCGGTGCCAAAGTAAGGAAACAACAGCGGAGGAAACAGAATCGAGAAAGGACTAAGGCATCCGTTCATAGCTTCCACTTCCCAAGAAAGGATGGCTTCAGTCAACAACACCCCTGCCATCGCTCCCATTTGGCAAAGGACTGGCTGTGAGAGCACTCCAGTGAGTAATTAACCCTCGAACGGCCCTCTCACCCTCCGAATGAGCATCTGTGGAACGAAAATGAAACTATTCATTGGAGCCTGACACTCACCACTGGTAACTCTCGGAGATTTTTGGAAGATTGTCTTAGAATAATGAGCCGAAACCCGAACGTTTCGAACAGCTGGTAGAATCCATGCCACGACATGTTGCTGCTGTTGTGAGGATAATAAGTGGGCCCACATGATGTTAGGTGGGTGTGTCTAATAAACGATCTCAATATTCAAGAAACGCATATAGCGTATTAAATCCGTTTATTTCTTATGGTGTAGTAATCACAGAGAGCCGCCCAGGTGGCGCAGTGGTCTAAGCGATGGCCTTTGATCATTCGTCCGAAAGGGGTCCGGGTTCGAATCCCGGTGAGGTATGGATGTTGTGTTTGTCTTACGGCACTGACTCTTTCCCTTCCCTGGAACCAGCTACCCTAAATTAGGGACGGGCGACTGCTTATATCCCATTGAGTTGCTCACGGTGTTCGTTAAATAAAAAAAAAATCACAGAGGTTCGCCAAGCTTTCGCACTCCACTGGAGGCTTTTTCAAGGCAACGGTAGACATAAAAATGCAGGGAATTGCAACAGATAAGGAACAAAGATGATTTTTGAAAATAACGTGGGTGATATCACCAGCATATTTCGTGAAATGTTTTTAGCACGTAATTACACGGTGCGCGGCGACGTGTTCCCGTCTTTTAATAACGAATGCCAAACCATTGGTAGTTCAGTAGAGATAATGTCATTGCACTCTACTTTGTTGGAGAGGATTTCGACAGTTGCCCTGATGGCAGTCTCTTTAAAGTTAGTGTAAGGGGCAATTCTTTTAATATCATTCCATTTGGAGTGGCCGATGAATGCATGACTTCTCTGGCAAGGGCTGTATTCTGCATGTCCTGCTTGACACTTCGCACGAGTTCTTTACACCTAATGTCCAAGGATCGCTTTGTCATTCCGATATATATCTTTTCCGTGTTGTCAGGATATACCAACGGTATAGCGTACACACCCGCCTTTTCTTTTTTACACTGTCTCTCCTTGCAGCTTGATACTATATGTGATAATGGGGTCGGGGACTTCATTGCTATTAATATTTTGTATTTACGTAACAAATTCATTAACCAATATACAAAGCCTGGGATATATGGCGAATCTCTGTGATTACTACACCATAAGAAATAAACGGATTTAATACGCTATATGCGTTTCTTGAATATTCATATTGTGGTGTATTAAAAATAAAGTAAACGATCTCAATGTATAGATTGCGTGACATTATTTATTTTTATTTTATTTTTACGTCAAGTACCAGATTAACTATTTTTATGTACGGCTTTCTCTTTCCACGGAAAAGCGGTTTAGGAAATCATCATGCAGCAGACGATCATCTGAGCTAAAAGCTTCAGATTGTGACGTAACTTCCGGAGTGATAGCTTTTGCTCAGGGGTCTAAACTTTTGCACCATAGTCATCCTTAAGAGAGGAAGATTTCCAATCGCGCTGTAACAATAGTATTATAAAGAAAGTACAGGTATCATTTCAATATTTTTATTTCATATGCCATCAAAAGGGAATAAAGGAGTACTTTGCAAAGATACCAAGCAAAAACAGTAGTAGGTAAAAATAGGGTTACTGCTATTATACCTGTAGCAAGGAACCTCTAATTGTTAACAAAAAAACTGTAAGTAATAAAAGTTTGCCAATGAGGATTGGCAACGAATGGGTAATATCATAAGTTAAAATCATTTTTAATATTCCTAAAATAAAATCTTCAGCAAACCCCTGAACAATTTTCATCACACTCTGAACCCATCAATTGTCACACCTGGTTAAGACCCCCCCCCTCCCTGTAAAATTTGACAGCTTCTTTCAAGCTCATATGTAGGCTTATTACAAAAGGAATTTCGGTAAATTTAGCTGCTGAGTTTGTGCATCTTGCTTCGTCATCAACGCTCAGAAAATTTACGAAAGAAAGTGATTCCAAAATTATGATAAATATTTGCTTCTAAGTTTCAATTTCATAGGTAGATGTGTCCATAAAATTTAGCCTGAAGAAAGTTCTATTTAAAGATAATTTTAATTTAGAGAACAAAATCTTGGGAACCGGCAGAAATGAACCATATATCACCTACAATAAACCCTGCAACTGTCAAGCAAACGAACTGTTATTGTGGTTGCACCATATCCCTGGAATGCACAATGTGAAAAACTTTATCAGTTGTTTACATTATCATCATTATTTATTTTAATAACATCAGAATGTTTTCTTATGGTACTACTATTATATTACCTGTGCAATAAACCACATGTGTCAAATAAAATCATTTAACTCCTCCTGATGTCTTACATTTCTTTTTATAAACACAACGCTAAATTTTGCATATTACTAACACACGCGAAATATGTCCAGAATAGCACATGAAAGAGGTCTATAAACCAGAATCTCTTTTACCAGATGGTTTCTGGGCATGCGCACGCCAAACTTGATTAGAATAGACGTAATGCACTGCTATATACTGCAAATGTGTAGTATTAGGACCTTCTGTATCGGTACGGTCAGTGGTGTATCGTCTATGTTAACTGCGAAGCCCGGAAAATTAAAACAATTTTAAGGACGTATTAGGTGTGTGCAAAACTTCTGCCCTTTTACGTGACGCAAATCCCACGTAAAAAAATTAAGTAAAAATCACAATAACAGAACGCGTGTGATGGCTAAAATGCTTCGATAAAACTAAGTATGCAGGTGCATATCATTCATAAACAAGTCACACAAGGATTACATGTCAAGCAATAAGGATCACAGGCGATGTTTGCTTTACGAGTTCGACTAAGGCAACAATGCAGTTGAAGCCTGCCGCAGCATTTCTGAGGTGCATGGTGAGGATGCTGTAGACGAAAGTACATGTCGCTGTTGGTTCCGGAAATTCTACGGTTCAGCCAGATGCTGCAGAGATCAACCACATTCTGGACGTCCATCAGAGGTTTCTGAAGCGGATGTCAACCAAGCCATATCGAATGACGTTGAAGAATTGTTAGAAAGGTTTTCTGTACACAGAACAACAGTAGAAAGAAGGATGCATGCGCTTGGGTTTATCACTAAGTTCGACCAGCGGATACCACATGATAGAAGTCTGCACGGATCGGGCTTTTTTAAGTTCAGAGAACAAAGCAACGGGCTGGGCCAAGTCGACTCATTCGTTTTATCACAATGGTAAATAAAGAAAAAAAAATCGCATTCCCTGATTTCCTGGTCTGTTTAACTGTTTTGCTGGCTTTACTTACTTCTATGACATAGCCCAGGGCGTAATCACAAAATTAAGGAGAGGCACTGACAGGGTTTTTACCATCTGTATGTATTAAGATGGTAAAACCACTTTAATGCTTGTTGACAACAAAAAATTCGACCCCGAGCGAGTGTGTATATTGTGTAGAGTGTCTGCAGTGATGTGGGGTGTGCGTGTGTGTTGGTATGAGAGAGTGGGACGACATCGATTGTCTCTCTTATCCCTAATCTATAAACGAATTGAATTTTGTAGTGTTATCACTTGCCAGAACAGAGGAAAGGAGATTTTGAACGTACTTAGTCTTCTTTTTTGTCTCTCTTTAAAGGGTATATTATCCAATAATTGTTAAAGTTTAGTTAATATTTTTAGGCTTATATGCAATTAAATATTTTCAATGATACATGTATTTCACTGTTTAGTTATCACAATTTAATAAAATACAATAGAAAGACAAAAAATATATACCAAATGACACATCACGGGCCGGGCGGGGCCTAAATAAGAGCTGCAATTGACAGGCCCGGGCCGTACCGAGTGTCTATTATTTGAAACTGGCCGGGCCGGGCTCACCAAATAAAGCCCGCGCAGACCTCTACCACATGATTTGTCCGCAAGAAATCAATCAGACAGAACGACAGCCTGGCTTTCCTGGCTTCCGCGTCAAAGAAATGTACTTTTGTTGAATCGATTAGTTACTGGTGATGAAAAGTGGGTCATTTACAGAAACGTAAGGCGTCAAAGGATTGTGTGCCGATTCGGAGAGCCTGCTCCATCGACTTCAAGAGGTGAACCGCATCCGAGGAAGGTGTCGTTAAGTGCATAATCAGATATCAAGGGGGTAATCCACCGGGAGCTGCTTGCACCTAATCAAACGATAAATGCTGACATGTACTGCCAACTGTTGGACAGGCCGAAAGAAAAACTTAAATCAAATCGTTCAGAAATGGTTAATCGTAAGGCGTCATCTCGCAACATGACACGCAAAACCCCCAAACAACATTAACCACTCAGAGAAAATTACTGGACATTGAATGGGAAGTGTAACATCTCCCTTCCCCGTATTCCTCAGATCTTGCACCTTCGGACTACCACTTTTATCGATCTCTTCAGAACAACTTCGCTGGAAAAATTTTCGATGAAGTTGAAGATGTCGAAACTGCATTACAAGCGTGTTTTGATTCCAAAAAGGAGGAGTTTTACAGAAGGGGAATTCAATTACCACCAGAAAGATGGTTAAGAAGTTGTAGATAATGTTGGCAATTGTGTAAAATAATAAAGATATTACTTATTGATATTATTTATAATGTTGGCAATTGTGTAAAAGAATAAGATATTACTTTATGATATTACTTATTTTTCTTTTCTACTAAAAAAACGGGTAGAATTTTCGTACACACCTAATACCAGGTAATGTGTGAAACCATTCGCTTTGCAGATGAGACATTGTATCCCAACACATCCGCTAGCGCGCGTCTTCGCTGGCTGAGACAGAAGTCCTTTCAGCCACTGATACCATCGTGTTCCCATGGCAACCAGGTAGAAAGAAGTAGATGGCTTCGCTGAACAAAGGACTAGGCCATCGTGACATAAAATGGTGCCACGCATTCTCTCGTGGAAGCACGTCTTCTGAGCAAACTGTTTTTGTTGTTCTCCGTGTTTTATTAGAGCACGTGTTTGTGAATTTAAATTAGGGATATTTTATGGTTTTGATGAAATGAGTACGTGGCACATTCAGATAAGCGATGTCAGTAAGTTGTTGCAATAAATAAATAAACACCATTTTGTCAGTTTTGATAAAAAGAAAATTTACTTGACGCACACTTCACCGAAGGTCACATGGAAGAAAATCCCTTCGCCAAAAAGATCACTTCATCGAAAGGTCGTTTTATAGAAAAGATCACTTCGCTAAAGTGTCGTTTTATGGATATTATCCTATTATCCAAGGATTGTTTTAACGAAAATTTCGCTCTACCGAAAGGTCATCTTACCGAAATGTTCCGTTTACCAGCAAACCATGATATCTAATAAACTGTTTTATCGAAGCTGTGAAAACGAAAACGCAAAATTGTCCTTGAAGGAGATCGAACCTGCCCTCCCCCCTCACTCCGGAGTAAGTTGCTCTCCCAACTAAGCCATGCGGACGGAATTTATCGCTGCAGATTTGTCGTCCTAACACGTGCTTTACCTCTGTAGTACGTCGCAAAGGTTTGCATCACTTAAAACTCATTTCATCGAAGGCTCAGTTTATCGAAAAGTTTGCATCTTGCTGAAGCATCCATTAGGTTGAAGTACTTTCTTGGGTACACGTACACAATGTACGTAAATCAGTCCTAGTAGTTTTGATTCATCCTATCCAGTTATTTCAGTAGAAGTTGATGACGACTTTCTTCTGCAATGTGTCTGAAACACATATATATATTCTTAAGACAATTTCCTAAGATGGTAACTGCAAATACGATGGGTAGAATGCATTTTATTTAAAAGCACTCTATCGTTCAAAAGATTCATATTATTATAAATCAATAGCATACGAAGTGACTGAAAAGCGCGTTTAAATTTCGAAACTTCCAATAAATGACATGTTCATTGCATGAACACCGCAGTACAGAGTCTCTCCCCTACCCCGTTGAGATAAACTATTCCTTAAAAATATTTTTATACAACGGCCGTTCCATAAAAACTGAGAGTAAAATCACACAAAATGAAGAAATGTAGGTACAACAAAATATATGTTATTCTTTCTCAAAGTATCTTTCCACGGATGACACGCAACGGTCCTATAAAATATTAAACTAGCAGAAAGAAAGGACCACTAGTAACTTAGTCCTGGTCAATCGGAGGACAACCAAGACCTATAGTACCATCGTTCAGTCCACTTTTCAAAGCATGTGGCGAAGGCATTTTGTGGAAGCTGCTTTAGCAACCCCTGTGCAGCTTGAATAACGACAGCATCTGTGTTAAATGTTGCGCCACGGAACTTCTCCTCCATTGTTGGAAACAAACAGAAATCGCACGAGGCGAGGTCAGGATTGTAGGCAGGTTGTGACATGATTTCAGTACTGCATTTCGTAAAAAACTGTTGAACACAGGCAGACGCATGAGGGCGGGGGTTACCATGGTGTAGGGTCCGCTTGCCGCTTAATCGATATGTGTCGTTGCAGACGCTTCAAGACTGAAATGTATTGCTTAGCATTGACAGTAATTTGTGGAGGAACAGCATGCTGGTAGACTACACCTTTATGATCAAAGAAAATTATCATCATCATCTTCCCAGCTGATTTGGTTTGGCGGACTTTTTTCGGATGAGGCGAACCTGTGTGTTTTCAGACACTCGTTGCGCGCTTCGTGAGGGAAAGAAAACAGTGGACCCATGTTTCATCGACAGTTATTACTGTGTTTAGAAAGTTTCGATCCTTTAAAATCATTTGTTCTCGCTCATGACACACTTGAACTCTGATTAACAATTGTTCTCTCGTCAGGTGATGAGATACCCATTTGGAACACACACGATGCAGCAATAATTTGTCGCGTAGAATCCGACGTTTTTGAAATATCAGTTGACGCCGCCATGTCTTCACACGTGATTCGTTGATCTTCTTGCAGGATTGCCCAAACAGTATTAACAACCGCTCCGTAACAACACTTTCACGTCGACCAGGACTAGGAACGAGTTCTTCCGACGAACGCTCTTTTTGAAATAATGGTACCATCTAAAAAATCGTTGACTCACCGAAACATTTATTTTTGCAAGCTTTTTTCATTAAATAAACTGTTTCTGGATCCGTTTTACCCAAGCGATAGCGAAATTTTATAGCGCAACGTATTTCACTTCTTAACTCTGAATCACTCACCTCCATAGCTGTATGGCGAAATGCAGACGTACCTTAAACAACTGCGCAATAACAAACCCAGAATCGTCTTCCGCGGCTAACAACTGTTACCATAGATACTTCCTTAATTCAGTTAGTCGTTTCCGTGTTAGTTTTCCCCTTCGCACTGTTGGCAGTCACCGTGTTCAAATTGATGAAACGTTCTATTATCCAGTTTGCAGTTAGCTGTCTACCTTCCTTGAAAAATCCATCTGGTTGATGTGCGAAAGCTTGGAAAGTTTTATTTCTATTCTACGCCAAGAAACTCGGATCATTAGTATAGTTATATTACACTGACGAAAATAAAAATCCCAACACCAGGAAGGGGTTGTGTTAGATAAACGACAGTTGGTAGACGGTGAGAGTACATCTGTAAGTAAGATGACGTCTATGCAAATTTCGCGCTCGGCGCATACGTGTGGCGCTAGTAGCGCCCCTCGGAACATGCAAAGCAGGTTTGCTGTAAATACGCGCTGTAACGTTCGTGAGCGTTAGTTATCGTTGAGATTCGACGTAGGGTGTTGATGTTAGTCAAGAATGCTTTTAAGAAGACGAAGAAGCCATTATCAACAGCTCACGGAGTTTGAACAAGGTCGTGTAATAGGGCTACGAGAAAGTGGATTTTCTTTCCGCAATATTGCAGAACGACTTGGCAGGAATGTAGCCACTGTGCATGATTATTGGCAGCGGTGGTCAAGGGAAGGTCCTGCCTCAAGAAGACCGGGTTCCGGCCGGCCACGTGGCACTACTGAGAGGGAAGACCGCCGTGTACGGCGTACGGCGTATCGTACCACGTCTACGGCAGCAATTCGAGCTGCAGTTACCACCACAGTGACACAACGAACTGTTACAAATCGGTTACTTGAAGGACAGCTCCAAGCCAGACGCCCTGTAGCGTGCATTCCACTTACTCCAAACCACTGCCGTTTGCGACGTCAGTGGTGTCAAGCTAGAGCTCATTGGAGGACGGAGTGGAGATCTGTTGTTTTTTCTGATGAAAGCCGGTTCTGCCTGGGTGCCAGTGATGGCCGTGTGTTGGTTAGAAGAGGCGCCTGCAACCAACCTGTCTGCGGCCGAGACACACTGGACCTACACCTGGAGTTATGGTCTGGGGAGCAATTTCCTATGACAGCAGGAGCACTCTCGTGGTTATCCCACGCACCCTGACGGCACAGTTGTACGTCGGTCTGGTGATTCAACCTGTTGTGCTGCCATTCATGAACAGCATTCCAGGGGTGTTTTCCAACAGGATAACGCTCGTCCGCATACCGCTGTTGTAACCCAACATGCTCTACAGAGTGTCGACATGTTGCCGTGGCCTGCTAGATCACCAGATCTTTCACCAATAGAGCACGTATGAAACATCATTGGACGACAACTCCAGTGTCACCCCCAACCAGCATTAACCGTCCCTGTATTGACCGACCAAGTGCAACTGGTATGGAACTCCATCCCACAAACTGACATCCAGCACCTGTACGACACAATGCATGAACGTTTGCGTGCTTGCATTCAACATTCTGGCGGTTACACCGGTTATTAATGTGCCAGCATTTCACATTTAAAATGGCTCTTCTCGCGCTTACAATAAGCTGTGATCTTGAAACCTTAATCGCTTAAATATGTTACCTATACAAATGTATTGCCGCCATTTCATTCCTCAACAACTATTTTTTCGTGGTGTTGGGATTTTTTTTTTTCCGTCAGTGTATTTTGAGTTTATATCAATATTACGTATTTCATCCTAACTACGTCATAAGCAATTTTGTCGGTGGTATTCCCGATGTTCCGCTATTCGGAAGAACAGCCGAACCTAATCATACCCATCTCACGTGAAGGAAAGTAGTTCATGAGAAATTTTATGTGGAACGCATTTTTTTAAGAATTGTAAATGATCGTCTATATCGATATTACGTATTTTATCGTAACTACGTCAGAACAACGTCATAAACAATGTTGTCGGTGGGATTCGCGATGTTCCGCTCGTCGGAAGAACACTCGAACCTAATCATATACCCACCCCACGTGAAGGAAAGTAGTTCATTAGAAATTTTGTGTGGAACGCATTTTTTTAAGAATTTCAAATGATCGTCTATATCGATATTACGTATTTTATCGCAACTACGTCAGAAAAACGTCATAAACAATGTTGTCGGTGGGATTCGCGATGTTCCGCTCGTCGGAAGAACACCCGAACCGTATCATACCCACCCCGCGTGAAGGAAAGTAGTTCACGAGAAATTTTATGTGGGACGAATTTTTTAGAATTTCAAATGATCGTCTATATCGATATAACGTATTTCATCATAACTACGTCGTAAGCAATGTTGGTGGGATTTGCGATGTTCCGCTCGTCGGAAGAATACCCGAACCTAAGTATATCCACCCCACTTGAAGGAAAGTAGTTCATGAGAAACTTGATGTGTAATGAACTTTTCTTAGGATTTCGCTATAATAAGAGCCTTAATGACTATTTTTAGTTGTAAATATAGTTTATGAAATGAATATAACGAATAACAGAATTACGTTTTTGTTCTTGTTGTTTTTTATCCGGAGCTAGCATGTTTTTTATCTACTCAGGTCAATGGAAAGGATATAGACATTTGTCACAACATGGTTTCATTCATTTAACAGCCAATCACACACAACATTTTATAGATTGTGACAGTGGAATCCGCGCTCAAGAGACATTGAACTCAATTGGAGAGCTTTTTTTATTTATTTTTTTTTATTGGAGGTTTAACGACCACCGTGAGCAACTCAATGGGCTATAAGCAGTCGCCCGTCCCTAATTTAGGGTCACTGGTTCCAGGGAAGGGAGAGAGCCAGTGCCGTAAGACAAACACAACATCCATGCCTCACCAGGATTCGAACCCGGACCCCGTTCGGACGAATGATCAGAGGCCATCGCTTAGACCACTGCGCCACCGGGGCTGCGTTTTGGAGAGCTCTCAAGCAAAATCTTAGAAATCATACTTCCAAATCGGAAGATCTATGGCCCGATAGATTAATGGAATATTTGTTCCGACGATTTTGTAAAAACAAAATGCCGCCCAGGTGGCGCAGTGGTCTAAGGCGTTGGCCTCTGATCATTCGTCCGTAAAGGGTCCGGGTTCGAATCCCGGTCAGGCATGGATGTTGTGTTTGTCTTACGGCACTGGCTCTCTCCCTTCCCTGGAACCAGTGACCCTAAATTAGGGACGGGCGACTGCTTATAGCCCATTTGAGTTGCTCACGGTGGTCGTTAAACCTCCAATAAACAAACAAACAAAAACAAAATTTAAATCCATTTGAACAGTACATTGAAGTACCTTATCCTACAAAGTGGAAAAAATGTATGTTAGACGCATTAATTTTGTGGTACTATACCGAACGAAAGTTATTTATTTTTTATGGAATTCATTATGTTTATTCTTCATGGATTTCTTTATGAATTCTTATTATTCTTTATGGAATTATAACGTCGAGGGTCATTTCAAAAGTTTTGCATACTGTGGGTTATCTCTCGAAAAACGAATTTATTTCACAACATACCTTTACAGGTCTTCGAAGTAATCTTCATGTTTCTTTATGACAGCAGCCCAACGTTTGGGGAAGTCTTGTCGGGTCACCTCATTAAAAACATCTTGTATCGTACTAAATCTATTCCCGCGGAGTGGCTTCTTCAGTTTTGATGACAAGTCGCAGTCAGGTTAGGTTGGCTTATGTCAGGATTGTATGGCGCGTATAGAGGCAATTCCCATCCATACTTTTCTAGAATGTCTATAACTTACGGACAGCATGAGGCCTCGTGTTGTCGTTCAAAATGATGACACCAGCTTCGAGCATATCGGGCCTTATTTGGCGAATCTTTGGGCGTAAAATATTTTGCAGAAACCTTCGTTAGCATTCCGCTGTTACATTGGTTGGAGGCCTGCACGGGCCTTATTTAGTGAGCCCGGCCTGGCCCAAGCCCGTGCGCTTAAGACCCAGCCCGGTCCGGCCAGGGCCAGTTAAATGCAGCTCTTATTTAGGCCAGGCCCGGCCCAGCCTGTGATGTGCCATTTGGTATTATTTTGTTTATCTATTTTATTTTAATTAATTGTGAAAATTAGATAATGAAATGAGATATTATTGAAAACATTTAGTTAAGTGTAAGCCTACAAATATACAAATATTAACTTAACTTTAACAATCATCGAATAATATAACCTTTAAAGAGAGACAAAAAAAAAAAAAAGACTAAGCGGGTTCAAAATCTTTTTTCTCTGTGGTGGAAACACTACAAAAGTCAATCCCCATACAGATTAGGGCTATTCTTCTGCAGACGGGCGCACGGTTCATTTTTTTTTTTTTTTTTTTGGAGGTTTAACGACCACCGTGAGCAACTCAATGGGCTATAAGCAGTCGCCCGTCCCTAATTTAGGGTCACTGGTTCCAGGGAAGGGAAAGAGCCAGTGCCGTAAGACAAACACAACATCCATGCCTCACCGGGATTCGAACCCGGACCCCGTTCGGACGAATAATCAGAGGCCATCGCTTCGACCACTGCGCCACCGGGGCGGCCGGTTCATTTCTCACAGCTAAGACAGCAGAACGCTAGCATAGCTCAGCGAGCATGTACCGGAAGCATCAAGCTACTGCTTTCGAAGTGGCAACGGATCTGTTGTTGTTTACATTCGAATGTAAACAGCATGGGAAGTGACAAAGTGGTTATCTTTGCATTCGGTGTTTATTTTTTTATTTTATCATGATGACTGACGTTGCTTTCATCAAAGAAAATATTTCATGGACCTCGTGAAAACAATAACTGAGATACTGAAAAAGAACTATAAAACAAACAAAAATGAACTTACCTTTATTATACGTTCGGATACTGAAAAAAAGTTTACTTTCCTATTTACAAGTAGTATATTCATTCGTATTTACAAATACAGGGTGTCCAAGAATTATTGGACGCATTACAAAATTATATAAAAGAAAACATTAAACAGATACAAAAAATTATTTTCGATGTGAGATCCCTTGGTTTCTCGTAGTACGTCCAAGCTATACTCGATTTCATGCCATGTATTGGCAAGCATCTGAGGAGCTATGGAATTAATAGCAGCTGTGATACGCTGCTTCAGTTCCTGCAAATCAGTACAAGGTGTCTGATAGACACGATCCTTCACATAACCCCACATGAAATAATCCAATGGAGTTAGATCCGGACAGCGAGGAGGCCACGGAATGGGACCACCACGCCCAATCCATCTGTTGGGGAAATGCTCATTTAGGCACTTACGTGTACACACGTTGAACAATGCGGGAGGGTCTTGTTGGAAAACGACGTTGTCATATCTTTTGATCTGGGGTATAGCGAAATTTTCTAGTCTATCCAAGTAAATGTCTCCATTTATGGCTTTTTCGCAGAAGAAGAAAGGACCAATCACTTCTCTTTTTGATAGGGTGCAACCACACATTAACTTTTGGAGAATCACGTTCCAGTTCAATAGCAGCATGAGGCGGTTCACTGCCCCATATCCTACAGTTGTGACGATTCACAATACCTGACACATGAAATGTGGATTCATCACTAAAAATTACAGTACTGAGAAAGTTTTCGCCCTTTCCCCTCAATTCAGCATATTCACAGCGAAATCGTATCGCAGAGTGTGATCATTTACATGCATCTTTTGCACTATTTGAATTTTATAAGCATGAAACTTTAATTTCTTGTGCAAGATATCGTGAACTGTCGATTTCCGAATGCACAGTTCTCTGCTTGCTTTACGAACGGATTTCCTGGGGCTTCGTGGGAAACTTTCATTAACTTGGTTAACCGACTCACTGCGGACGCTAGGCCTGCCGGCTCCTCCACGATGTTCCACTTTACCAGTTTCTTTAAACTGTTTCATCCATTGCTTAACTGAATTCGTTGACGGAGGATTGCAACCATTCTCTAAACGGTACCGTCTTTTAACTTTAATGACAGACTTTAATTCCGCTAGCCATAACACACACAACGCCTTCTGCTGTACGGATGGCATGACTACTAATTGCGCATTTCTCATACATTCCTCATCAGGCCTCGCCTAGCGCCATCTATCGGATTCTGAGAATAACAATTCTGCAAAACAAAAATATAGAAACCGTGTTAGTAATACCTGACATAGAAAAGCAGACAATGCTCATAGTTGTTGTTTTTTTACATAATTTTGTAATGTGTTCAATAATTCTCGGGCACCCTGTATATAGAAAAAGACAGTTTTATTGTAAAACAAAAGCATTGGCGTTTATTGCCATTCGTGATTTCTTATTATTTGAAGTATTTAGTCGAAGACGTTTGTACTCCTGGCACTACATTCCGCTCGGTATTTGAATTCCATCAATCGATCACCTAGATTGTCTTTATGTGTACCTTGTTTCATTATGCTGCATTTTAAATGTCTCCAAACGCTTGCTTCTTGCATTCGGATGTAAACAACAACAGATCCGTTGCCACATCGAAAACTGTAGCTTGATGCTTCCGGTACATGCTCGCTGAGCTGTGCTGGCGTTCGCTGTCTTAGCTGTGAGAAACGAGCAGTGTGCCCGTCTTCGAAAGAATAGCCCAGATTAGAGATAGGAGAAACAATCGATGTTTCCTCACTCTCTCCTACCCACACACACACACACGGACACCTCACATCACTGCAGACACCCCGTCCCCCACCCAACACAACACACACACTCGCTCGTGGTCAAATCTTTTTGTTGTCAACAAACCCCAAAGTGGTTGTACCATCTTAATACCTACACAAGGTAAAAACACTGTAAGTGCCTCTCCTTGATTTTGTGATTACGTCCTGGGCTATGTCATGGAAGCAAGTAAAGCCAGAAAAACCGTTAAACAGACCAGGAAATCGGGGAACACAACTTTTTTCTTTCTTTACCATTGCGATAAAATAATGGGTCGGCTTGGCCCTTTTTTTTTTTTTTTTTTTTTTTTGATTGGAGGTTTAACGACCACCGTGAGCAACTCAATGGGCTATAAGCAGTCGCCCGTCCTTAATTTAGGGTCACTGGTTCCAGGGAAGGGAGAGAACCAGTGCCGTAAGACAAACACAACATCCATGCCTCACCGGGATTCGAACCCGGACCCCGTTCGGACGAATGATCAGAGGCCATTGCTTAGACCACTGCGCCACCGGGGCGGCCGACTTGGCCCTACCTGGTCGTAAGTGTCTAGGGAAAAGCCCAGCCCATTGCTTTGTTCTGTAAATTAAAAAAAGCCCGACACGGCCCGTGCAGACCTCTAACATTGATCCCCTCGAGCACCCTGTCTGTTGTTATCACTCCAACTTTGTCATAAGCTATAATCATCATCAGCTTAACCTTCGATTGTTGGCGGCGGAATTTTTTCTGGCTATGTGATTCTGGATATTTCCACTGAGCGGACTGAGATTTCGGTTCTGGTTCAAAGTCTCGTATCCAGGTTCGTCTATAGTAACAGTTCTTTCCCAAAACTGCTCGCCTTCTGTCTCGTACCACTGAAGCATTTCTTCTGCGATCGCTGTGCGAACTGCTTGCTGCTCTTCACCCAGATTATGTGGAACCCATGTGGCAGCCACTTTTCTCTTCTGTAATTTTTCAGTTAGGATTCTGAAAACCGAAGCAGTAGATATGTTTGCTTCATAGGCCATCTCTTCACATGTTTTCCGTCGATCTTCTTCCAAAACGCTGTTGACGATAGCCACAGAAGTGATGTCCGTTGCATCTTAAAGTCGTCCGCTTCTTGGGTCGTCTTCGATGCTTTCCAGACCTTTGTAAAAACGAGAAGCCCACCGTGATACTGAGCTACTATCCACTATACTAACCCCACAAACTTCACACAAAGCTTTATAAATTTCGATAGAGTATTTTTCTTGCAAAGTTTCAATTTTAATGTTGGATCTCTGGTCGCTACGCGAGATCTTACCTGACTAAATAGCTTTCCTTCTGCATTTCTAGGCAGAATATTTCGGAGCAAGAACAAATTAGCCAGCAAACACAGACTCAACTTTGTATACTGAAGTCACAACAGGAGCAATTGTATCATCCTACGGGCAGCGACTTCGCAGGGTGAAAAACTTTTGAAATGACCTATGTATAAATATTTGCTTTGAAATACGTGCATTATTTTTCATAATAAAATAAATGCCTATAAATTATTTACATTACGGTACAATTTATTTCGTTGAAAATAGCAATAAAAATTCCGTATCGTAACGTGAGCTACTTTTTCTTTCATGTTGGATGTGTTCAGGTTCTATGTAAACAAAGCGGAACGATACAGGAACTATTTGAAAGCGTTCTAATCCGGAAGTCCAGTGATCAACACCTCTGTTCCCACACAAACCAACGGATACAAAAGTGTACCAAAAAAACTTCAGTAACAAATTTCATGTTTTCATAAAACACAAGTTTTGAGAACAAGTCGAAGTCTGGTGGGCCAACGATTCAGGATGTTTCTAATGAGATGACAGAAGAAATTCGGTTGCTTCGACTTGCGAATCCTGTGATGGTTAAAATCAAATTGATCGGAAACTTGAAACTTGGTCGTTCTGGGTGGTGTAGTGGTTAGCATACCCGGGCGTTTTCTGGGAGACGCGGATTCGGGTCCCGCTCCAGGACGATGAAAATTTTCAAGTTTTCGGATATTATCTGACTTACCATCCTTGTCACATTTACGCCAAAAAATCGAATTGTCATCTTCAAAATTTGTGTTGTGCACTGTTATGTTGCAGCATTTTCTGTAATGTAGCGACTGCAGGATTCTATACTCTCTTCCCTATCATTAATTGACCAATACAAGCAGTCAAACAATGAGTTCGATTACAAAGTAAAACAAATAATAATAATTTATAGCAATAGCATAATAAAAGGATATGAATATGACATTAGTCACATTGGCTTGGCATACATCAACAAACTTGCAAAATTTTATAAATGAATTACAATCGTATTACTTCCCAGTGAGCATTGCGCACTTTTTTAAAATTTAAAACATAAAGATGAAGCAAACAATCCTTATTGAATAGCGGTGAGGTGTATATAACTCATTCACGTACAAAGCACAAAGAACTGGAATTAAATTTGACTACATTAAAAATAAAAACTTCGTGAAATAAGGTATTTGTGCTTCTTTTTTACGTTTCCTGTTGTTTAAGGAGGCTCTTTCACCAGTTCTTTTACCTCATCGAGTAAGCTGTCAAATTGATGCGGCAATAAATTCCTTCTCACCAGCCGTAACATGAAAAAGTCGGAGTAGAGTCTTGTAATCTGAGCAATAGTGTCAGCATTCGAAGTCCACACACCGTGTTTAACATAAACGTTACGTAGCTCACGAAAGCAGCAAAACATGGTTTCCAGCAGCAAGGCCAAACCGGACATTACGGCCAAAAATATGTACCAAGCGAACAAAAAAAAGTAAACGTACATGTACAGTTCGTTGAGAGGTAAGGCACACAAGGCTTCCGTCGTTCCTAGGGTTCCATCATTTTCATAGCGAGGGAGCAAACATCTGGCAAATGGCGGGAAGTAGAAATCCTCGAACTCTCCCCATGTCTTCAATGAGTTTATTACTTCAGTGGGAACCGATGCAAACTGGAAAAAATGCAAAAGCCATATAATATTAGTCACTGAGACCGTGAAATTCAGCAACTGACAAAAAGAACTCATGAAAGCTAAGAAGCTGTAGCTCCCCATTGAGTCCACAATGTAATGTGCCAGCCTTCGAAGGGAACGTTGCTCTTCGTTATTGTAGACGTTCATTAACAAAAAGGATGAGGTTAGCTTCCCGATGAAACCTTTTTCGTAAGCCATCCACATCAGGTGCGGCAAGTAGAAGTTAAATGCTTGTATTATCAGCACCAAATTTGTCCATCTGTAGTACCGAATGTGAGATACAAAAGTCGAATTCAACTGTGTTGCGTTGGTATCAGCGGCATATTTTCGAAGCTGTCTAGACGACGGATGAGCAACGAACGTAGTGTTCGTGTAACAGCAGGTTTCAACATAACTCGTTGATAAAGCAGTGTTGTTCAGAGCAGTGCACGACAAGGAGGAGCGAAACGTCAGTTGGTATGTTATCACAAAACTAAAGAAAAGAAGGAAATAAACAGTCCAACGGTAATGTAGCCCACACACAAAATTCTCTGTGTTTGCGCATGGAGCAGCCATAGTTCCTCTGTACTAAAGATTCGAAAATATAACGAATCCTTTTTCATAAGAAGGTTAAGTTCACTTCCTCGAGGAAAACTAGCTCATGCTCCGAACACGTGGTCAACCACACGTGACAGAACTGAAGTTCTGCGTGTTAGTGTGACGTCAGAGATGGATCTTGTTGCAAAATAAATTAGTAAAATGATAACTGTGGAAAGGAAAAAAGAACCCAACCAAAAATTCCTCGTACTGGTAAGAAAACAAATGCGAAGAGCTAAAGAATCAAAAGAGACACCAAAATGAATTTCATGTTACGCAAATGGCGCTGTTACTAAAACTTTTGGCATGCATTCCAAAAGCCTTACTCTATTTTTAGAAAATTATTCAAAAACAACTTCACCACTTAGGGTAAAAGATTTGCAGCGTTTGAAAGGCAGACATCCGAAGTTTTAGTTCCCATCATCTCGTGTAGATGGCGTTGGCTGTCCTTCCTATTCAGGAAGGTGCCATTTGGATGCGCAGTTGCAATCTCTGTTTTCTCCGATTTACGCCTGACGTCACACAGGATGCACGACGCCGAGCGTAGCCCACGGCGTCGTGGGCCGGGGACTACGCTGGTCTTCGTGCATCCTGTGTGACGTAGCCCCCGATATATAGCATCGTAGCCCACGATATAGTAAATGCCTTCCGTAATTGCGAAAAACCGGGCAACACCTTTTGCCTTTAACGCTCGCCAAGGGTTCGTTGGAGGCAAGATGAGTCGCGCTTTATTCGTACCACGAGCCGTAGCTTATCACGTTGTGATTTGGCGATTGTTTAGGCCAGGGCTTTTCAAACTGTGCGTCGCAGGTTATGGTCAAGGGAGTCGCCGTCGCGCTATTGGAATTCGCTGAAAAGGCGTCGGAAATGAGGGGATAATGGCAGCCACACATCACCCCTGCGCCTTCAAATAGAAAAGGCCGCCCCGGTGGCGCAGTGGTCTAAGGCGTTGGCCTCTGATCATTCGTCCGTAAGGGGTCCGGGTTCGAATCCCGGTCAGGCATGGATGTTGTGTTTGTCTTACGGCACTGGCTCTCTCCCTTCCCTGGAACCAGTGACCCTAAATTAGGGACGGGCGACTGCTTATAGCCCATTGAGTTGCTCACGGCGGTCGTTAAACCTCCAATCAAAAAAAAAAAAAAAAAAAGAAAAGAAAACATTCCTGGAGATGCGTCCCCGGGTGTCACGTGGCCTTTTCCAAGGATCAAAACAACGTGGGCAAAAGTGATTTGCTTGGTTTCTGACGATTCAGTTATAGCTTTACAGAGAAGGCACCCCCTTTTTTTTTTTTTTTTTTTTTTTTTTTTGCTGCGCCGAGTGTAAACCAGATTCATTCTTGTGCTTACTGTGTGTGCTAACGGATGTGTAGTGGTTTGTGAGCTTTCCGTATTTTTAATATTTATGTCCTTTACGTTTTAAGAATAGGCAAGATGTATAAGTTTTTAAATGC
This sequence comes from Macrothele yani, assembly GCA_039090855.1. Classification (NCBI taxonomy): domain Eukaryota; kingdom Metazoa; phylum Arthropoda; class Arachnida; order Araneae; family Macrothelidae; genus Macrothele; species Macrothele yani. Next base: position 95,569,772 of record CM076998.1, read on the forward strand.
TAGTAAAAAACGTGATGTTTCGGAAATAACAAACAGTTTAAAACACAACAAGAGGCGAAAATACCAGAAATATGACGAAAGCTACCTAGATTTCGGGTTCACGTCTATTGTTGTGCGAAATGAAGAACATCCACAGTGCGTTATCTGTTTTAAAATGCTAGCCGCTGAAAGCATGCTCCCCGATAAAATGAAACGTCATTTGGAAACAGTTCTTGGAAGTTTGGTAAACAAACCACGTGAGTATATTTCTTCTAAGTTGAAAGGAATGGCTAAGCAAAAGGCGACTAAACAAGATACAATCCCGACAAAGGTTCTTCTGTCATCCTACAAAGCTGCTTATCGAATGGCAAAGAGCAAAAAACCACACACTTGCTGAAAGCCTCATTTTACCAGCTGCTGTGGACATGGTTTCCATTATAAAAGCAGAATCCGCTGCTAAGCAATTGCTTAGTGTGCCAGTATCATATAATACCGTTAGTTGTCGAATTCTCGATATGGCTAACGATATTAATGACCAGTTAATTGAAAAACTAAAGGGCAAGGATTTGTTCCCTTCAATTGAATGAAGCCACTGATAGCCATAACGATGCGCATTTGATTTCTTATGTGAGATTTATAGATGATGATAATAAATTTCACGAAGATCTTCTTTTCTGCAGAAGTATAACATCTCATACAAAGTAGACTTGTTTGCGATAATAGGTTCTTTTATGGCAGAAAATAGTGTAAACTGGGAAAACTGCGTAGGCGTGTGCCCAGACGGAGCCCGCTCTATGGCAGGTAGTTATGGGGGACTGAAGGCGCTGATTAAAAAGCAAGTTAGTAAAATCATGTAAAGCATTGATTATAATACGCTTTCCAACATACCAGAAATCATTACTCAAGTTATGAGGATAACGGCTGTGGAATAAATCTCGGTCCTGTGCCCTGACCTTTGATTCCATTTCGATTATATTCAACAGAACCGGTTCAGTATACCTCAGAAATAACATGATAAAGTTTTGTCGCAATCGAAGCATTTTTACGTAAGTTATGATGCATAAGGGCTATGGAATAGATCCCGCTGCTGTGTCCTAACCTTTGACCCTATTTCGCCCATTTTCAATAGGATTCGTCCCCAAGCAGGCCGCTACAACATACCAACATTTCATCCAAATCGAAGCATTTTTACGTAAGTTATGATGCATAATGGCGGTGGAAGTGATTCCGCTCCTATGTCCTGACCTTTGACCCCATTTTCAATAGGGTTTGTTCCCAGGTAGTCCCCTACCACATACTAAAGTTTCATCGAAATCGAACTTTTTTACGTTATTTATGACGCATAAGAGCAGTGGAATGGATCCCGCTCCTATGTCCTGACCTTTGACCCCATTTCGTTCACTTTCAATATGGTTCCTTCCCAGGTGTTCCCCTTCCACATATTAAAATTTAATCGAAATCGAACGACTTTTACACGAGTTATCGTGCTGACGGACATACGCACACAACGCGTGACGTAATGAGGCAGATCGGAATGGCGGCCATCTGCTTGCAAGAGTGTGACGTCATAAAACTTTAATAGGACCCACACACAACGCGTACGTAGTGAGACAGATGGCGTGACCGCGCGCCAACATTCTCAGTCGCGAGATTGCGACATCATAAAATTTCGAAGCATGGGTAACATCAATGGGACGACGTCATGACACTAAAAACGTTATAATTTGGGGTGGTTACTTAACCCACTAAACAAATTTTCCTAAAGTCGAGATCAAGCTAAATCGATTTCTAGTACCAGAAAACGGTAGGTTAATGACTTCATCAAAATCCTTAGAGCCATTTTCAAAATAAAATTTACATATATACAAGAAGTGCTCCTTTAATAGTATGGGTTAAGGGCGATGGAATGGATCCCGATCCTATGTCCTGACCTTTGACCCCATTTCGTCCATTTTCAATAGGGTTCGCCCCCAGGTGGTCCCCTATGACATACTACAATTTCATCGAAATCGAACCATATTTACGCAAGTTATGACGCATAAGAGCAATGGAATGCATCCCGCTCCTATGTCCTGACCTTTAACCCCACTTCACCCATTTTGAATAGAGTTCCTTCCCAGGTGGTCCCCTACCACATATAAAAATTTCAGCGACATCGAACCATATTTACGCAAGTATGACGCATAAGGGCAATGGAATGGATCCCTCTCCTATGTCGTGACCTTTGACCCCATTTCGTCCATATTCTATAGGGTTTGTTTCCAGGTGGTCCCCTACCACATACTAAAATTTGATAGAAATCGAACCATTTTTACGCGAGTTATCGTGCCGACAGACAGACGGACGGACAAAGCTGGAGCACACACACTTCTTCAACCTACGGTTGGAAAGCGTAAAAAAGCTCCTCACGCCATGTGGGCACATTGCATCATCCACAGGGAGGTTCTTGCTTCTAAGAACATCAGCCCTGCTCTGCACGAAGTTCTACAATCAGTAATCGAAGTAGTAAACTTCATTAAAACTCGACCACTTAAGTTCAGATGTTTCGAACAAATGTGTGCAGATATAGGAGTTGAGCACAATTCTCTACTTTACTACGGCAAATCTCGCTGGCTTTCATGTGGAAATGTCTTGTCAAGAGTATTTGAACTTAGGAGGGAACTTCATTCTTGTCTTCTTGACCAGAAATATTCCAAGAAGTTTGAAGACAGTGTCTTTCTTTCAAAGCTATCATATCTGTGTGATATATTTGAAAAGCTAAATTCATTAAATGTATCCCTGCAAGGTAATGAGATCCACACTTTGCTGCCAATAGACAAAATTTCTGCCTTCGAAAGAAAATTAGCCCTGTGGGGGGAAAATGGAAGAGAGAGTTCTAAATGACTGCTTTCCTACATTGCACACATTTTTAAATGAAAATGATTTAAAATTGAATGCAGCCGAGAAGTTAGAGTTTCTGGATCATTTGTCGCAACTCATTGACCATTTTAAGAAGTACTTTCTAGAAGAACAATTTATTGATATCTCATCAAACTCCACATTGAAACCCAAGTTTATGTCATCTTCCCTACCAGAATTTTGGTCATCGATGAAGCAAGAATACCCTGAAGTAGCTAACAAGGCTTTAAGGATTTTGATTCCCTGTGCATCATCGTATTTATCTGAAACTGGATTTTCTGCGGTGGCTGTCATCAAAAACAAATATAGGTCCACGGTGAACGTCGAGAAGGAGATGAGAAATTCAGTTTCCAAACTTGTCCCGAGATTTGAGCATCTAATGAAGAAAAAACAAGCTCATCCTTCCCACTGACACTGCTTGCTTTAATACAGAAATGTAAGTTGATTAATTTTAAGGTGTTTTATTTTGTAGTAAATATTGTTTTCATTTAAAAATTTTACGACTACCTTCTTATTTCGTTTAATAATAATAAGTAATAATATTTAAATTAATATTTAATTTTAAAAATTTATATTTAAAGGTAAGCTTTTCACATATTTTTGACCAACAAATGTAAAATTATCTATGAAAACATGCATATATGAATTTATAGCATGGTTTCTATATTTTTGTGTATTTGGGAGCTATCGCAAATTTATATAGAGTGAAGGAAGCTGTGGGACGAAAACGTTTGACAGCCCCTGGTTTAGGCGGTCATTTTGTTTTATAAATTAGTATTTGATTTTGTTGTGGATATTTTCATTATCGTGAAAATAACGATCTTATCACTGGATGTAACGATGGCACACTGCATTGTTCCTGGTTGTTCTTCAGACAGTAACTATTGGGTAACAAGTTTCCAAGAGTTTCCCAGTGATCTGAAATTACGACAACAATAAATCAAGATTGTTTCAAGACAAGGTATGTACAATTATTTATGTATAACGGTAAAGAGAATTATTTTATTTTATATATACTTGCGATTTTCTGTAAAAAAAATTATCTGGGAAGTTTACTTGTGTTTTGTACAGACACTGGTAGACAAGATCATGTGAATCTACAAAATCTGCCTGTATTAGGAACTGAAGTTTCGAAGGTAAACGGAACAGTTACTTATTTTGATGATATGCTGCCTAATAAAGTATTATTCGGAAAAATATTTAACGTAGATCAGATCCTTGTGAGATTTTAAACTACACACGTGTAAAGTTAAGCATCCGAAAATTTTGTTGGTGTCTCATTCACTTTCACTTATAATCTTATTTATTGGTTACTGGCTTTATTGAATGTCATACATCAAAAGACAAAGCTGAACTTTCTGAAATGAAAACCTACCTCGAAGTAAGACTTTTAATACAATGTATAATATGTTTCCTAGTTTTAATTATGAATATTGCACTCAATTACTAAACAATAGCTAAGAAGTTATACATAAATTTTGATTGTTGACAATCACAATTCTGTATGTGTATGTAGATATTTTCATATGGCATGTTACACTATGTTAGATTGCAACTAGTCAATCATAAAATAGTTATCAATTAATTAAACGTAACACTTGTTAACTGAAAACTGTAGCTAGCAACATAATATGAGTGAAATATGCAATAAGCAAAACTATGAGTGGCGGAACGTAACAATTTCAGAAGGGATCCAACTTCTTCAAGAGCTATAATAAAATGATTAAAGAAAAAAATGACGGAGAGAGAGAAAAAACCTCGCCGGATATATATGTACATACATACTCATACATATCATCCAGTGTATTTAGGATGGCAAGGGGTCTTGTTCCCCGTGTTTCACTTTTTTGTTAAAATGCGGTTTACATTACAAAAACGCTTTATTTTCATAAAAATGCATTAACTTACATTAGAAAATAATTTAATGTAAGTTAATGCAGTTTTATTTAATTTAGTTCATCTATTTTTCATTAACTTTTATTCTGATGGATTTCAAAAACTTTCATTTCTTTTTCTTTTCAAACACCCCCCCCTCCGAAAAAAATATCATCATTATCAATGAAAAACCCTAAATTATCATCAATCATTATCAATCCGCTGCTGGATTGTCTCCTCTGGTGCCGCCCACAACTTTCTGTCTTGAGCTTGTCACTCCAGCATTCCAAATTTCATCCACCCATCTCCCATATGGTCTTCTGGATTTTTTCCTGCCCCTTGGTATTGAATCTGAAATATCAGTTAAATACATTCTGTGCTAAAATAAGTTTCAATCATTTAATTTTTTATTTTTATTCTACAATAAGTTTTTTCCTGTGCTATAATAGTTATAATAATTGCTATTTTATAAGTTTTCAAACACTAATAAAATAAATTACTTTTAGGGTCCAAGCAAAGGCTCCGCATGGGTTCCAAACTAATACTCAACAATTTGTGGTACCCACTTTCTTCCTAGTGACTACAATCAAAATTTAAAGTACAAGACCTTAAAAAAAGTTGCAATTCCTTCTCCATTTCCTGATTACACCAAGCATAAACAACCAAAAGTGGCGTCGTCGAGACGACCAACTGTGCGTCATGTGTCGGAAAGTTCTGTTGAAACAAGTGATATAATTTCAGCATCTAGTTTGAATGAACCTTCTATGTCTGTGATTTCAAATTATGATAGCCAACAGTTACTGGGCGCTGTATCCAGTACAAAAGAGTACATGGTTGTAAATGGATATGCTGATCAAGTACAAAACAACAGTCAGACACTGAAAAAAAACCTATTCATGGCAAACAAATAAAGAAAAAGTATAGAAATTTAGCTTCTAAATTAACAAAAACAAAAAGTAAATTACGCACCTTGCACAGAAAATATGACAACTTAGACCGACAATTCCAAGAGTTATCAGATTTACATAAGAATTTTAACCTTGATGAAGTTATGAAACAGTCGGAGGAATCAGCTGTACAAGTAGTTTTTCTCATGTGATCAGCTAAAAGCATTTGGGAAATTAAAACCCGGATGGTTTGAAATGAGCATAGATTCTGTGTTCTGCGGCATAGCCGATCACCAAGTGGCTACCGCTATATCAGAAGCCTTGGCTTATTAAAACTTCTCCCTGTGTCAACTATCAAACAATGTTTAGGTCATGGATTAGCAGAGACTGGTTTTAGCAACTTGGTAAAACAGAGACTGGAAGTAGAAAAACAATCTACTTGGTTCGTTAATAATCGATGAAATGTGTATCAAACTAAAATTGGTGTATGATAAATTGAGAGACAGACTTGTTGGTAACGTTGATATGCAAGGACTAGAGGACAGTTTAGGAATCTCAAATAAACTGGCGAACCACCTGTTGTGTTTTATATTCACCACAATATGCACATCCTTAAGATATTTGTTGCTTACTATTTCGCAAGACAGTTACAAGGAAATTAACAATACAAATTACTTCTAAATGTACTTAAAGAACTGGAGAAATACGGATTCCAAGTTTGTCGAACTGTTACCGACAATAATAAAATTAATACAGTCATGTTCCAAAAACTATGTTGAGGCAAAATTCGCCCACAAATTTCACATCCTTTTGATAAAACCAGAAGTTTGTTTCTAAGTTACGACTACTGCCATATAATTAAAAATGTAAGAAACCAGCTTTTTCCTAATAAGAATTGTTTTATTATTCATGGTGAGGTTGTTTCTCTACATTATATTCGTCAGTTATTTGAGATTCAGAGAAACGACATAATTAAGCCAGTACGAAATCTAACGAGAAAGCATGTGTTCCCAAATTCATTTGAAAAGATGAATTCCTGACGAGCTGCAGAGATTTTTGCTCCAGAGCTTACTGGCTCACCAAAAAGTTTTGAAGGAACATAACCCTAATTTCCATAAGGTAGGAAAAACCATTGAATTCTTAGAACTGATACACAGGTGGTTCATGTTACATAATGTACACAGAAAAGTGCATTACATTCATAAAAACTGCCCAGATGCCATGCATTTCTTTTCAATTACTGATGAATGATTACAATGGTTAGAGACTGAATTTATCAATTATATAAAGCAATGGCGGGAGTCGTGTGAAAATGTAAAACTACAGTGTTTAAGTGAGGAAACCTTTGATGCCCTTATCTTGACAACCATGTCAACTGTTCTTTGCATTCGATATCTGTTAAATGAAGGGGTACAGTATGTATTGACTGGAAAATTTTCTAGTGATGATATTGAATCGTTTTTTGGTTGTTTAAGGCAGCTTGCTGGAAGAAATGGCACAACAAATGCACTAAGTGCTGCTAATGCAAAAAAAAAAAAAATATTGAAAACTGGTATTCCTGCAAAGGTACAGGATAGCAATGTATTTGAAAGAACCACAACAGTAAACCTATCAGATTCACGACAAATGTGTGCATCACATGATCCATGTAGAGATTTCTTGTTGTTCTGGGAAAAGGAACTACAAAATGAACTAAATCGGCTAGAGAAATTAAATTACACAGGATGTACAACCTTGCACATTGCCACAATTGCAGTTTTAGCTATTTTTTGATATTTGGTTAGAACTGTAGAGGATAATAAAACGTGTGTAAATTGTTGTGATCTTCTGAACTCTCCTAAATCATCTTCACCATCATCAGCCATCATTAGAAATCTAGACAGAGGTGGACTGAAATACCCAAAGGCAGAATTGTTGCATGTACTAACCATTTTAGATATCTGTAAAAAAAGAATATTGGAAGATGCACATTTAAAAATAAATGTTTTAGCACAATTATCCTATTTATTTCTGTCACGGCTATGTAAAAATACATTATTTCATTATTCTCCAGAAGTTGATGAGGCGCATGTCAAGGATCTGTGTTCTTTGATTCTGTCAAAATTTTTAAGGCCATACATTACAAATTATGGAAACAAGTGTACTCATGAATGTGACATCTTATCAAAAAAACTAAAGAAACCATTAGGCAGGAAAGTGTTAAAACTTTAAAAATGATCTGAAAAACTAAAATAACAAAACAAAATAATCTTTTCAATTCCATAATTGACAATTAACCTGCTGCCTCCTTGCGGGGAAAAATGCAAGAATTGGGCTGAATGTATTATGTTTAATCAAGCCGATTGCGAAAAGTTTAAAGGTAAGTATGCGGCCTATTGTGACATGCCTTTTCTAAAGAGAAGGCCAAACTGGTAAGATGTGGAAAACAATCAAAACTTTTTGCTTTGTTACATGTACTCGAGCATTTGTGGCGCAATTATTGTTTTTACTGATATACCTTATGTATATTGGCTGCTTTAATAAACTCCCATAAGAAGCGATTCCTTACCGGGGTGGATTGCTCTACCCGGAGAGCGAAGTTTTTTTATTGGGTAAGTTCTTTTTTTCTCATCGTTCTTGCAATTAGTGATGTATTTATGAATAACAATTTCGAAAACTGGTTTTTATATGTAGTCTGCACATAATGTCATTATCCGAATAGAGGCATATGCCTTTTCAGTAGTTCGGTCTTGTTTCTGTTGGTTGAGAAATGAATGTGATTTTTTAATCAGTGTGATAAGACATCCTAACTGTGTACAAAGTGTTTTTAAGTAGCTGCAGAAAATGAATGGTTCCGTGTGATGCATTTTACTGCTTTCTTTGAACATAAATGAGTGATATCCGATGAAACAATTACATCAAGTTAAATTTCAAAGTGCAGGAAAGCAAATTCTCAAAACAATATTCTGACCTATGTGCAAGCTATGGTGATTCTCCTGCATATATTTTGCAGCAGTTTCCTGCAATTTATGAATGGATAGTGACCACTGTCTTCAGTTAGTTGTTCTATAACACCATAAAAATGTTAACCCTCCTTTCAAACTTTAGCATGTTGTATAATTCAGTAATGACCACGTTGTATCTGAAGCAGTTAGTAAATACATATATCAGACATTCAATTATATTTTTGACTATTAATTATGGTTAATATGATAATGATCTGTCACTCAGAGCTAAGCTAATTAACCTGGCAAGTTTATGTATACCCATTGTATGTAAGAGGTGTGGAATTTTTGTATTTCATGGGTGGCTCGACTTTGTCAGTTTGTCAGGATGATCATGTTTTGCCACAAATTTATTGATTTGTCACTTTATATTTTTAAGAGTATTGCAGAGTAAAAAAAGCCAGTGGATGTAGCTTTTACAGTCTCTCTCTCTCTCTCTCTCTCTAGTTTTGTATGCCAATATGGCAAAATTACTAGTTATAACTAGTATTTTTTATATACATACAACAATGTTTACCTTAATAAATAATTATTTATTCAGGTAAAAGTTGTATGTACATAAAAATATGATTTCTGAACACACATGAAAGGGGCTGCCAAGTGTTATGTTCAGTAGACTTATGGAAATCACTTTAAAAAAAATCACTTAAAGAATTCAGATTAAAAATAAGTGCCAATAAGCACAACTCTGTCCAGGATGCAGAAGCTAATTTTTTCTTTTGCTTAGCTATTCATTTTTCTTTTGCTTAGCTATTCAATTATGGAATTGAATAAATTTATAATAATAAGACAGGATACCATTTCAATATGGAACAGAAGGCAGACATTGAAACCAAATGAGCAAACAACAAAATAATAAGTATATAGCCTTTGACACCTAATCAACTGGAATAGGCATTCTATTCCCATTGAATCGGGTGGAAGGGGGAAGGGGTGGGGACAGGATATAATTGAAGCTATATACTTATTTATCTTTGTTGTTTGCTAATTTGGTTTCAAAGGCTGCCTTCTGTTCCATATTGAAATGGTGTCCTGCACCTTCATTATGTCTATATTAAATTTCCATGTAAATCCATTTATCACAGTACATTCCTAACTAGCCGCCTCGGTGGCGCAGTGGTCTAAACGCTGGCTTATGACCATTCGTCCGTGAAGAGTCCGGGTTCGAATCCCGGTCAGGCATGGATGTTGTGGTTGTCTTACGGCACTGGCTCTCTCCCTTCCTTGGAACCAGTAATCCTAAATTAGGGACGGGCGATTGCTTGTAGCCCATTGAGTTGCTCACGGTGGTCGTTAAACCTCTAATAAAAAAATTCCTAACTAAAGTAGCTCTTGAACCAAGATATATATATTTTTTATTGCTTCATATTTTGTACGTGTCAGAAGGATTATTGCTTGGGAGTTTCTTTTGTACCGTAATGGCCAATAATAAAACAGTGCCAGAATTTTTTTCACCTGTTCATGGTAAACCACTCTGTGCCTTTTCGATAATCATCCATATCTAAGAGTGTTACCATACTAAAGAAACGGAACGAGAATCATAGAAACATAGTAAACGGGATTCAAAATTAACCGTCTTGTAAAAAAAAAAAAAAAAAAGAAGAAGAAAGTAGACAACAAACTGCAGTTGTTGTTGTTGTTTTTGTTTTGTTTTTAATTTAAGGAAGTAGGAATACCTGTTGTTTACTCAGTTACATCACGCACCGTATGTAGGTATTTATGCTCATTTCTCAAAGATATTAATACCATTTCAATATGGAACAGAAGGCAGGCACAAATATCACACATATCAAAATAAATAAAATATACAAAATATCTTTGAGAAATGAGCAGAAATACCTACATACGGCGTGTGTTGTAACTGAGTAAACAACAGGTGTTCCTACTTCTGTAAATTAAAAAAACAAAAAAAAAACTGCAGTTTGTTGACTTTTTTTTTTTTTTTTTTTTTTTACAGAGCGGTTAATCTTGAATTCCGTTTACTGTGTTTCTATGATTCTGGTTGTGTTTCTTTAGTATGGTAACACTCTTAGATATGGATGATTTCCGAAAAGACACAAAGTGGTTAACCATGAACAGGTGGAAAAATTCTGGCACTGTCTTACTATTGACCATTACGGTACAAAAGAAACTCCCAAGCAGTAATCCTTCTGACACGTACAAAATATGAATCAATAAAAAATAATATACATAGCTTGGTTCAAGAGCTTCTTTAGTTAGGAATTTTTTTAATTGGAGGTTTAACGACCACCGTGAGCAACTCAATGGGCTACAAGCAGTCGCCCTTCCCTAATTTAGGGTCACTGGTTCCAGGGAAGAGAGAGAGCCAGTGCCGTAAGACAAACACAACATCCATGCTTCACCGGGATTCGAACCCGAACCCTTCACGGAAGAATGGTCATAAGCCAGCGCTTAGACTACTGCACCAGAATGTACTGTGATAAATGGATTTACGTGGAAATTTAATATAGACATAATCAAGGTGCAGGATACCATTTCAATATGGAACCTTTGAAACCAAATTAGCAAACAACAAAGATAAATAAGTAAATAGCTTCAATTATATCATCCCCCCCCCTCCACCAGATTCAATGGGAATAGAATGCCTATTCCAGTTGATTAAGTTTCAAAGGCTATATACTTATTATTTTGTTGTTTGCTCCTTTGGTTTCAATGCCTTCCTTCTGTTCCATATTGAAATGACATCCTGTGTTTTGATTATGTACACAAAACATCTTTGATATTTTGTGTATTTTATTTAACACACACCGTATGGAGGTATTTATGCTCATCTCTCAAATATATTTTGTGTTCTAAGCTGTCTGGATTTCAGTGCATCATAATAAAGTCAAAAATAGAATGTAAAAAAATTGTGCCGAGTAAGTAGATTTGTTCTCAGAAAAATCCCCTGGTTTGTGAAAGTGGTGAAATTTAACCTTTCCTGGGCAGTGATCGGTTTTTCCGAATGCACTCAAAAATTTATTAAAGTTAAAACGAATCGAAATTATTAACGTATGGAGGATTATTATTTTTTTAGTCTTGAAGTAATGTTTATTTCTATGTTTTGTAAAATATCATTACCCTATTTTTTGCTGTGAGCTATAAGTTTCGGCACTGCATAATATAATAGTATACATTCTACTAAAACTCCCTTATTCTTTATAAGTTGCGCCTCGAAATTTTATCGAAAGTGGCAGATGTCGGCGCCCATGCAGTAATATGAGGTTGCTCTTAAGATTCGATTGTGCTGTAGCTTGCCGTGCCTGACATCTGGCGGCGTTCCGTAGCGTAACGTGTTTCTGACGAGACAAAGGGTTCGCAAGTAAATCGGAAGGCATGTAAATTTACGGGGGCTACGCGCCGAGGCAGAATCACTGCAGGCGTAAATTTGGGCATAACGAAACTGCAAGCTCATTCACATGCCTAGGAAAGCGTTTAGCTTCGGTGAATAGGCCTGTATGGATATTTATTTATCATTACTCGTTATTTTGCTTCATAATTTATTATTGTATTCTACCAGTGTAGCTCAATATGCCTGCATGTGCAGTAGTACTCTGTTTATCCTACAACCGAAACACCCATGGGTTCGGATATTGTTTACAATTATTTTCCTGCGGATCCTGATTTAGAAAAAATATGGGTACTGAAATGTAAACGAAACGATAATTTTAAAGTAAAAAATGCAAGAATTTGCTCAACATTTTACTATTGGTCGTTATATTCGTGACTTAAAATCAGAATTACTTGGATTTGTTTTGTAAACATGAAACGTGCCGCCCTGGCGGCGCAGTAGTCTAAGCGATGGCCTCTGACCATTCGTCCGAAAGGGGGTGCGGGTTCGAATCCCGGTGAGGCATAGATGTTGTGTTTGTCTTACGGCACTGGCTCGCTCCCTTCCCTGGAACCAGTGACCCTAAATTAGGAACGGGCGACTGCTTATAGCCCATTAAGTTGCTCACGGTGGTCGTTAAACCTCCAATCAATAAAAAAAAAAAAATGAAACGTTGAATAATAAATAACATACTACTTTGTTCATCCCGTAAACAGAACTACTTGATGCGCCGATAATCTAATTTTAAGAATTTATTTTCGCACTGACATTAAATTTTTGTAAATCTAACTTCCTGCGAACTACGAAATGCAGCAATATGTCTTTTTACAGAAATGACCTTATATTTCTATATATTGTTTTCAAAATTAATTAATTCATGAAACAGGAAACAAGAGATCGCCGATAAAATATGCCAATCTTTGAAATTAGAAGTACACTATGTTGACAAAAGTCACCGGACACCCCTTCAAAGGCAAATGAACGAATCCGCTGCATTATGAAGAAACGCGGTACAGCTGTAAATGGTGTAAACACAAGCCTGCAGCTGACTGCGATCATATTGCACTGTGAGGTTGAGTGAAAATGTCGCAGCGGGAGAGAACTGACTTTGAGAAAGGAAAAATTGTTGAGTGTTATAATAGTGGGTTGTCCATAAGAGAAATCGAGAGGCGTTTAAACATACTCAAGTCAACTGTTTTGGATTTACTGAATAAGCGGAAGACACATGGCGATGCCTGAAGCAGTACAACGTACCGTCAGACCAAAGAAAATCAGTGATAGAGGACGTCGAAACCACAGGAGACTCGTTACAGCTAACCGACGGAGTACTGCACAAGACCTCAATGTACAGGTGAGTAGAAATGCTCGAACCTGAGTATGTACACGTACCATTCTCAGAGAATTTCATTCCATGGATTACCGTGGTCGTGCGGCTGCCCATAAGCCTTTCATCTCCACTCGGAATGCTACTCGTCGTTTAGCATGGTGTAAAGAACATTTATCGTGGACCGTAGATCAATGGAAACGGGTCCTATGGACTGATGAATCCAGATACACGATCCATAAGTCTGATGACCGTGTGTGGGAATGGCGGCAGCCGGGGAACGCTATTAACCACAGCGGTCAAGTTTGCAGCTGGCTGTTCCTACGATCAAGTTGGAGCTGGCAGTGTACTCGTGTGGGGGTGTTTTTCGTGGTATGGTCCCGGCCCATTGGTTATCGTGGACAAACTTGTTAACCAGCACGTCTACCTCGATATTCTGGACAATTATACCCTGCAAACTCTGTGGCAATACTATGGAACCGAGCCTTGTTGATACCAGCAGGGCAATGCACCGAGCCATGATGCAAGGGCTGTTTCGGCGTGGTTTGACGACAATTCCTTATCGTGTGTGGACTGGCCATCACAGAGTCCTGATCTTAATCCCATAGAGCACCTATCGGATGAATTAGAGCGCCGCATAAGAAGTTGGGAACCAAGACCTTCTACTAAGCAACAGTTAGCGGTAGCATTGTGTACTGAATGGGAGCGCATACCTATAGCTGTGTTCCAAAATCTTGTCGGAAGCATGTCTCGAAGGGTCAGTGCATGCATTAAGGCCAAAGGTGGACCGACACCGTACTAATGTATGTCAATAAATGCTATGTTGTGTTTCTCTTCTAGGTGTCCGGTGACTTTTGTCAATATAGTGTATTTTAAAACATTTTCATCGCATTTATTGTTTACATTCCTTGCTAACGGGTAACCCGTACGAGTGATGGCTCTTGCCTCTCACTGCTTTGCTTCCTGTCTGACGGCATTTCGCCAGCCAATAGCAGCTCGTATCCCAAATGGCTCAACCTAAAGAGATATCTAACAACTTTGTTCCCGTTCATAGCTACAAGCTACGATGGCGAATGTGCAGTAAAAAGCGATTTTTGTGGCGTGTCTTCTTTTTAAACGAAATCAGTAATTCAAGAGCAAAGAAATTTTCGAACGCATTTAGCAGGAATTCTCCAGATGCTAAAAGGAATTAAACATTGGAAAGACAATTTCCTGGAAACCGTGAGTGTGTCGGAAAAGCCAAGAAGTGGGCTTCTCAGTGCTTCGGAAGAGGACATGGAAAGAGTGCTGAAAGCATTTCCCTGGAGCCCGAGGAAGTCAACCCGACAAGCTTCTGCGCAAACAATCGCGGTTACCATGCACAGCAATGATGCGGATTTTGCATACAATATTGCGGTTACACTAAGGTGACCAGACGTCCTCATTTTCTGAAGACAGTCCTCAATTCCAATGTTTCGTCCTCAATTCCGTAAGAACTGACTAAGGACGTCAAACGTCCTCAATTTCTTAAGTCCTCAATTTTTAAAATTTCCCAAACTAACTTGAAATAGTAGCAATTAAAAAAAGTTCAAACTTTCGGGATGCTCAGAGAGATTGGAACGTTGTCATCACCAACATCGAGCAAAGTCATCTCGATAATCGTGGTTTTATTTCGTTTCTGTTTTAACTGGATTTAACTAAAATACATGCATTTATAGGATGGGGAATGAATCTCATCTTTTTCGGCATCCACCTTCTTTTTCTCTTTTTTTTTTTTCGTTTGTTTGTCTTTGTTTGGGGTTTAATGACCACCGTGAGCAATTCGATGGGATATAAGCAGTCGCCTGTCCCTAATTTAGGGCAACTGGTTTCAGGGAAGGGACAAAGCCAGTGTCGAAAGACAAACACGACATCCATGCCTCATAGGCATTCGAACCCGCACCCATCTCGGACGAATGCTCAGAATTCAGAGCTTAGACCGCTGCGCCCCCGGGACGACAATTCACTTTCTTGCAATTAAATAAGTAATTAATACTAAATTTGGTTGCATTTGGTAGATTCCATTGAGTTGTATAACTTTTGTTCAGTACATTTTTTCATTAAACTGTTGCTTCAAGTGAAATTACTGAACTTGGAATATTCCCTCTCAGATGCGTGACAAGGGGCGGTGCAGATGGTGCGGCTGCTCCGGGCGCAGCTCAACAGAGGGCGCAAAAACCATTGCTTGCAGGCCGATTTAAATTGTTATTGTAATTTTTACAGCAGTTTCTGGTACACTTAAAATTCGAATTTTTTTTCTCTAAATGTCTAGAGAATTCTAGTTGTTCACATTTAGAATGAAGGAGCGGTTATAGGGTCCGTCGAACTAAAGAAAAACTATGGCCTTCGTCGACAACAATAGGGCCCGCGAATTTTTTTAGCTGCATGGAGTTGACGTACGTTGCAAGATAAGGGTATTGTTCACATTGTTGAAGATTATCTGGGGGCAGTTTGGTCATTTCTGTGGCTGCGAGTTACTAGTACCATCTAAATCCATCCCATTTGATGTGGTACTGAAGGTCCGAACTCCCAATCCGTTTCGAAAAGCTACACCAACAGTCACAGTTTGATTGTGCCTCCCATGTAAAGGTAACATTAGGGTATGACGTGAAATTTGTTTTGTCGTGTATTACATTAACCCACATTATTAATAACATAATATGAAAATTCTATATCTATCTTTCTTAATGATTTAATCGTTATGTATGTATACAACTATTGAATTAGCCATGCATAAAGACACGCGCGCACACACACAATCTCAAGAAACGCATCATCATCATTCTCATTGTCAACCATTATCAATCCACTGCTGGACGAAGGTTTCTCCAAGCCTCTTTAACAACGGTCTGTCTTGTGCCAGTCTCCTCCATGTTACTCCCTCATACTTTCAAATTCCTTCCACCCATCTCCCATGTGGTCTTCTTCTGGGTCTTTTCCTGTCCCTTGGAATCCAATCTAAAATTTCGGTTGTCCATCGATGGTCTGTCCTTCTGGCATTATGTCCAGCCCATTGCCATTTCAGGGATTTAACTCTGATCATGATGTCTTCCTCTCTTGTCATTTTTCTGATCCACGAGTTCCTCTTCTTATCTCTCCTGGTTACACCAAGCATGCACCTCTCCATGCTTTTTTGAGTTTTCTGCAGCCTTTGTATGTCTCTTTTAGTTAATGTCCACGTCTCTGCACCATACGTAAGCACTGGAAGGATGCATTGATCAAACACTTTTCTTTTAAGACATAATGGCATATTGTTCTTGAAAATTATGCTGTTTCTTCCAAAAGCTTTCCAGGCAAGTTTTATACGCCGATTAATTACTTCATCAATGTGACCCTCACTTGATATCTGCTGTCCAAGATAAACGTACGTATCTGTTATCTCCAGCTTCTCTCCGTCAATCGATAAATCTTCATTTCTTGTAAAGGCATTGTACATCACTTTTGACTTGTGAAAGTTCATTTTTAATCCCACTTCTTTACTCTTGTCAGCAAGTTCCTGGATCATACTCTGCAGCTCTGATGGGGTAGTTGCAAAAAGGACTACCAGCAAAACGAAGGTGGGTTAGATAATCTCCATTAATCTTTATCGCTTTGTTTTCCCAGTTCAGTTATTGAAAGACATTTTCCAATGTGGCATTAAAGAAATTGGGAGATATGGTGTCACCTTGTCTCACTCCCTTTCCAATTTTTATGCGTGTTGTATTTTCAAACAGCCGAATCTTTGCACTTCCATTTTCATAGATGTTTTTAATAATATTAGTGTATGCATCTTCAATACCGCAGGATTTCAGAGCCATTGTAACTGCTGATGGTTTCACCGAATCAAAGGCCTTTTCATAATCGATAACAGCCATGCACAACGGAAGTTCATATTCCCTCGCTCTTTCAATTAGTTCTCTCAGTATATGGATATGATCTATAGTGCTGTAGCCACTCCTAAATCCAGCTTGTTCTCTCGGTTGAGCCATGTTCAGTGTTACTTTCAAGCGGTGTGAAAGAACTTTAGTGAAGATTTTATAAACCACTGATAGGAGGCTGATAGGTCTGTAGTTCCTGAGATCCTCAGTGTCACCTTTTTTATGTAGCAGGATCATTGTAGCGTTGTTCCAATCTTCAGGAATCTTGCCCTTCATTAAGGCATCGAGTGAAAACTTGGGCGAGTACTGTTTCAATTTCTCCACTTGCTTCTTGTATGATGTCTACAGTAATTCGAAAGCTTGACGAATCTTTGTGCTTATTACAATACAAAAATAAACGAATTTAAAGTGATTCCACCTATCTCTGTCTTATGTTTCCAATGGTAAAACTTCTGCACATATTTTCTTCGCAATTAATGTATTCCCAAGGATGAAAATTTGCACATCGATAAAACTAACTTTAAGTTATAGCATGTAATACTTAATACTTGCTAAAACATAACCATAATTAAGCAATCCAACATTTGTCTGTCTACTGACGTCATCCATGTACAGGTTGCGCCATCTATTAACAGGTCTGAACATTACTCAAAGAAAAATTATTGATTTTTAATATAATTATGGTTATGTTTTAGCAAGTATTAAGTATCCCATGCTATAGCGTAGAGTTAGTTTTGTCGATGTGCAAATTTTCATCCTTGGGAATACGTTAATTGCGAAGAAAATATGTACAGAAGTTTTACCGTTGGAAACATAAGGCAGAGATTTTAGGAGGAACCACCTTAATATGCTATATACGTTTCTTGAGTATTCCAGATCTGGTGTATTTAAAATAATGTTAAACACACATACAAATACACTGGAACCTCGGATATACGTTTTTCTTGAGGATGGCCTTAAAAACGTATAAAGTATAAAAAAATTTCAAAATGTTGAATATTATCGTAAAATTTTAAATGCATCTAAAAGCAAGAAAGAAGGTGAAAAACTCGTAATTTTAGATTATTCTAATTTATAATGTAAAACATATATTCATAAATGCTTTCTTCACTACCTATGCCTATTTTAACTTTTGTGTTAAATGTTTATTCCAATTTCATTATAGGAACTAGTTTCAGAAATTCTGTACGATTTCCTGCTTGCAATATAAGAAAAAAAAAAAAAAGAACGGCTGGACTTCTGAATCAAAAGGCTTTGAAGTAGTTCCTGATTTCGGGTACATCGTTTCACTTTGTTTATATGGAACCTCGCACTCAACGTGAAAGAAAGTAATTCACGAGAAATTTCATGTGTATTTTTTTTTTTTTTTAGAATTTCGCTGTTATAAACGCCTTAATGAATATTTTTATTTCCAATTATATTTTATGAAGCAACTATATCGAATAATACATGTAGTACTACGTTTTTTGTTTGTTTGTTTGTTTGTGTGTTTTTATTCGGAGCTAGGGAGTTTTTTATCTACTCCGATCAAAGGAAAGCTTACAATATTTTTCAGATTTTTCAGAACATGGTTTCACACATTTGACAGTCAATCACACCAAAAATTTAATATATACTGACAGTGGAACCTATACTCAAAATATCGAATGCAATTGGAGAGGTTGGCCTCTGATCATTCGTCGGAAGGGGTCCGGGTTCGAATCCCGGTGAGGCATGGATGTTGTGTTTGTCTTACGGCACTGGCTCTCTCCCTTCCCTGGAACCAGTGACTCTAAATTAGGGACGGGCGACTGCTTATAGCCCATTGAGTTGCTCACGGTGGTCGTTAAATCTCAAAAAAAAAAAAAATTGGAGAGCTCTCAAGCAAAATCTGAGAAGCCATAATTCCAAATCGGAAGAACCATTGGCCGATAGCCTAATGGAATATTTGTAGCGGAAATTTTGTAAAAAACGAAATTCAGATCCTTTTGAAGATTTCATTGAAGTACCTCGTTCTACTGAGTGAAAAAAATTAATGTTAGACACATTAATTTCGTTCTATTACATTACATGAAAAACTGCATTGCATTATGATTCTTTACGGAATTATGACGTGTAAATATGTCAGATGAAATAAATGCATTATTATTTTCCATAATAAAATAAATGCTTAAAATTATTTCCATTGCGATAAAATTTATTTCGATAAGAATAATAATAAAAATTCCGTGTCACATCGTGAGCTACTTTCTTTCACGATGTGTGTGATTAGGCTCTATGTAAACAAAGCGGAATGATTCACTCGAAATCGGAAACTACTTGCTCCCGCGTTCTGATTCGGAAGTCCAGCTTCATTGAAATACATGTATTTATTCGGACACAAATCCGTTCCTTTTTTGCATTTCATTGTAGAACTATAGCGACACACGAAAAGCCGCTGTCTGAAATGTCAACAAACCCACCGGCAATTACGGTGGAAGGATACATGTAACGCTTCTGAAGTACTTTCGACAATTTTAATCCTCAGTAACTACCATCAGCGTATGCAGGTACAGAATAAAAAATTCTCTCTTTCTCTCTTCTTCTCTCTCTCTCTCTTTCTCACACACATACGAACACACTCAAACATCCATTATTTGCTCAATCCTGATGATACAGCATACAGCATACGAATACGTTTTCATTTCCGTGACTTACAACTGAAAATAAATGGCGTTTTTCTTTGATATGAAGGTATAAAGATGCAAAATTGGGAAAATATCAAATTTTCCATGTGTTTAACATATACATTAATACGATTTCTTTTTACTTTTTTAGAAAATAAAATTAAAATGTAATAACACACTCCTACTTCGTACATTTATGGTGCAGTTAAAAAATATCAGACAGTTTCCATCACAACATTTTATTTACGGGTCATGCCCAACTTCAAAAATGCTAAATAAAAACTTGTTTGTTCTTCTTCTAATTTATACTCGCAAATGCTAATTTTAAGTATGCAACTTAGGAAGAAAATACTGCAAAAAGACACAGAAGCCAGCAACAACATTAAGCATTTCTACTGAAATCAATATAATTTCGCCTGTTTAGAAGGTACCAAAGAACACAAATTTGCATGTTGGACGAAACCCTTAAACAAGTTAAAAAAAAGTCTATTTCGCCATACTTAAAATAAATTCGACGTAGAATATTGATGTTCCGCTCACTCACTTAACCTGTTCATGTCCTTCAGCAGGGCATCAAACTGAGATTCCTCTAATTCTTTTCTGATTTGCATCAGGAGAAAATAGTCGGAGTATCTGCTACAGACGAGAGCAATGGTACGATCGTCAACCGATGGTGCATCATTTTGAATTTGAGTGAACCTCAACTTAGACGAAGAGCACACTTTGAAAACCGCAGTCATGGCGAAGCAGGATAACACTGATAAAAATATGTACCACGCATACAAAAACAGATATATGTACATGTACAAAACATTCAGTGGCAAACTGCACAACGCTTCCGCTGTAGCTACATTTCCGTCCGTTTCGTAGTAAAGGAACTGGCACTTGGCGAAAGAGCGAAAGTAAAAAGCGGCGAAATCGCTCCAGGTCTCGAAAGCGGGGACTCCATGTTCGCTGGTTACTTGGAAGAACAAATAAAGCCACACCGCATGGGACACATCAACTAATAGATTGAGAAGCTGGCACAGTCCATGAACTAATGCATAAACATTATAGCTTCCCAAAGTACTTGTCAAATAGCGAGCCAGCCTTTGTATGCACACTCGTTCTTTGTTCTTCTCACATAGATCCAACCTGAATCCGGAAGTGAGCTTTTTTATGAAGCCGTCCTCGTAGGTGTTCCATATCAGGCGAGGCAGGTAAAAATTAAGAGCCTGTACCAAAAGAAATAAATTCGCCCATCGATAATACGAATTGTAAGCCAAGTAACTGCCAGCCGAGTTCGCGTTTGGAGACACACTTCTGTGACTTTTATCCGTCGCATTTTTGAAGGTTGGTCGCACTGTAAACGTACCTGAGGCGTAGCAACACGAGTCAACAAAGCTAGAAGCGAGTCCAGTAGCATTGATAGCAGTACACGAGAAGGAATTACCTAAAGCCAATTGGTATGAAATCACCAGGCTAAAAACTACAAGTAGTGTAGCAGTCCAACGGTAGTGCAGTGAAAACCCAAAATTTCCTCGACCCTGATACCTTTGAGCCATTTTAAAACCTTAACAAGCTTGTACAAAACAAAAAATATGTTTCGAACACTGCGTTATTTCTATCACGAGCAACACCCAATATGGCTGCTTTCTTAATTTCATCACAAGCTCGCAGCAAAATGACGTAACGAAGTTGGGAACGTGACCACCAAAGCAACTGCACAAATATAAATCGTAGTTAAGCAGCTGCGACATTCATTCAAAGCGAGTAAATCGGATCCGAAAAATTGTGTTTTTGTTAGATAGCTCTAACGATGAGAATGATTAATATCTTTCAAAATTTCTCAAATTCATAGTTTTTTCTATGACAGATAAACATACTGGAGCTGTATCTCTTCTTACATTGGGTTAGAAAAAAAATGTCTGCAAAACAAGGCAACAGAAAAGTGCTAATTACCGTATACATGCAGGAACAAATCAGTCCGAAATGTAGTCCACACAGTTTGCCGTGACCTGCTCTTATTGTCTGGGCGGATGTTGGATACCGTCCTTGTACAATTGTGTCGGCTTGGACTCAAAGAAGTGAGTAAGTGTGCGTTCGACATCGTCCCGATTGGTGAACCGCTGCCCCCCCCCTCCCCCAGGAAATGCTGCTACGGCCGATAAAGGTGGTAGTCGCTTGGAGCAGTGTCCGGGGAATAGGATAGGTGCTACAGCAGCTTCCGTCCCAGGTCCCTGATATTGTGGACAGGTCACTCATGCTATCTGAGGTCTCACTCCATCCTGCTGTTGGAGGACGCCCTTGCGATTCAGCAGTGCTGGTCGTTTCGACATAAGAGATGCGTGCAGATCGTCTAGCTGGCGGCAGTACCCATCGGCGGTGATAGTGGTGTTGTCCGGCAGCAGCACAGAAAACGCAACACCCTGCATATCCAACCAAACAGACAGCAGGACTTTACCTGGGTGTCAGCCGGCTTTGTGGATCGGCATGGGCTTCTGTTTTCTGTTTTGGGTCCAACTAATGTTTCCGGAAGCTGACTTTGTCATACAGGACCCATTTCTCGCCACCTGTCAAAATGCGGTCCAAGAACGGCTCAACTTGGTCACGTGAAAGCAGAGAAACGCAAGCACTCATGCGATTTTCTTTCTGCTCACCTGTGAGTTGATGGGATACGTAAAGTCCCCTCTTGTGCACCTTCCCAAGTTGACGCAGGTGTGTGTTAATGCTCGTGTAGGTAGTCCCCAGCTGTTTGGCCAACTACCGAGTGATCATACGTGGGTCGGTCTCCGCTTAGGTCTTCAGCCAATCCATATCCACTGTTGCTGGACTGGACGGTCTGATAGGTCAAAATTTCCTTCTCGAAACCGTTCAAACACAGCACTGACAATGTGATACGGTATGCAGCACTGGCGATGAGATATGGCATTGGGGTACACACTGGTAATGCGACTTACAGCACTTGCGGGGGTGCTAAACGCATACAGCATGCAATGGTGGATATGCTCCTTCCCCACTTTTATGTTGGCTGGCGCTTACATTCTTCATCTTCTGATGGCTAACTGCCACTGACTTAAGCCACCACTTTCTGCTGTCATGCGGGTGTGCTGCGCAGTCTCAGCGGCCAATTAGCTCCGTGGACGGGGCTTCGACTTCGGGTACCTCGTCATCGGCATTACTTTCTTTCCAACCCAATAAAAAACGCTTTAGCAAAAGTCCAACTTTACAATCAACTACTTTGAACTTTCCATGCATTTTCTGCTTTACACAGCGTCCAGTTTTCCGGCTATGTCCAGTGAAGGAACATTTTTTAATCTTGATTTTGCCATTTCTGTGAGGTGGCAGAGATGCATCTTTGCGGGGTTTTTTTTCAAGATACCTCAGCTTCTAAAAATTTAATTCCCGAAACTTATTTTCTGTACCCCCCCTCCTCCTTCCCACATGGGGCGCACTCAGTGGGAGTGGCCTAGCGGTCCGGGCCCTCCCAAGAAGGTTAGAATAAGATATCTGGAGATGCCCTTGTTAATCAAGCAGTACCACTTAGCGTGAAGAATATGGCCGCGAGGTTCGGCTAGCAAAGTGTGGGAAAACTGATAGTTTTCAAGGCTATTGCAATGCATTTTGTGTTGGCCGAATCGCCTTCTTTCGTTGCAAATATTTTCCATTTCGCATCGTAACTTGTTGCCAAAGTGTGAGAAAATGCTGAATTTATAAAATTCTTATTTTTTTTTAGGCTCCTTCCCATTTTTATTTTAAATTGAAATACACGAACATTGGTGCGAATTGTAAACAAAACATAACGTTAAAATTCTAAACTTCACTCGTGTAAGAAGTATAATTCATTCCTGTTTGATATTAACACGGTTTCTGCAACCAAAAACCACGCAATTCCAAAATACAAACAGATGAAATTACATAGGTATCAATCATGCAAACAATGGCAAATTTCCACATCTTTCGGCTTCACGGTTAAGAGACCAGGGCACCTCCAGAAGTATTATTCTAATCTTCTTGGGCCCTCCACATGAAATATCACTTGATCCTTCGTATTTTTAAATACTTATTTTGCGAATAATTGGAAACAAACTTTGATATGGTGGAGATATTTTTATCACTTTCCCATATTTAGGATATGTTTTATCCCAGATATTTTAATTTGCATCTTCAATATTTCGGGCCACTCCCATAAAAAAATCCTGGATGCGCCATTGTTATACGTACCTCGTCGCAATAATTTAGGACCAAAAATGTTCCTTGATTTTGTAAGTTTTTCGAATGTAAAGTTTTCTTGCTAAATGACATGAATTTAAATTTTTAATTCCCCAATGTCGGACTGAAAAGCATCTGTTAACATTGGTCCGCTTAAATTTTGACCAAATACAATGTCTCATTTTCCAAGTAGGTTTTTTAACTTCGCTCTTCGCTCGTCTTGTAATTTCCTACTTGTATATTTTCCCAACAGATGTCGCCACATTTTTTTCTTTTTAAACTACAAGAAAGTGCTTCGTTTTTCAATATTGTTTTTACCGGTTTAAAGTGATCGGAAGAAGGCGCTACACGTAGCATTGCTACTGTAGCGTTGTATGTAGCATCGCTACAAATAGAAAAACGTAGTTGTAGCAGTAAAACGCTACAAAATGAAGTAGCTTGGATAGAAAAACTACGCTACCAATCGCGCTAATTCGAAAACAAAAAGTTAAAGCAAAAAAAAATGTCACATTACTTGACAGTTTCAGATTTCCGTGCTAAATAGGGGCTGAGTTGTGTGTGTGTGCCTTGCGTCCACTCAAGTTACTTCAGATCTATTGTGAAGCAAGCCAAACCATTTGCATAATTTTTTAATCATATTCTTTGCCTTCTGAACATATAGATTTGCTATTTAAAAAGATCACATACAAAAATGGTGAAATTCTTCCTACCAAAGGATTTGTGGAAATGTGGACGCGATTTTTGATCACACAAAATCAGGGGGAATTTTTTTTTTTTTTTTCTACCTGCCAGCAGTGTAACGAAGCATTGGTATGTGATAATGCTTTAAATTACCGCTTTCATAGGGAGAGAACGAAATCATTATCTTCTCCGTTTATTTTTTGTACAGCAATATGTTTCTAATACAAATTACATGTTAAAGTGCAATATAGCTTTCTAAAAATCCACTGAACAAATGCAGCGTTTCTATTTGTAGACAAGATGTATTTATTTTTTATTCTTTTTATTTTTGGGGTGTAAAAGGCGGATGTCTAGTGATTTTGCTCCTTATACTTCCAATGGAAAAAATTTCGACCTAATTTCCTCAACGAAGAAAGAGTTCCCGTACATCAGAATTAATTCACTGATGAAAAATATCCTAACTTCGATTGTACAATCGGTGTCTTTTGCAAAATACTTTCCTGAACTATATTAAAAATCAATAATTTTACTTCGATGTAGTTTTTATACTTGCTTACAGGTAGCGCCACTCATCTTGACGACTACATCGAAGTAAAGTTATTAATTTTCAATACAGTTCCAAAAAGCTTTTGCAGAAAACACCGATTGCACAATCTAAGTAAGGATGTTTTTTTTTTTTTTTTTTTTATCACTGAGCCAATTTTATGTATGGGAAATCTTTCTTCGCTGAGAAGATAGGGTCCAAATTTTTTCCGTTGGAAATATAAGGAACAAAATCACTAGAGGTCCATCTTAATACACGGTCGAGTCACATTTTTGTGACCACCAGGCACCAGCTAATATCCTGAATAACCGCCGTGTACAGCGCGGACAGCAGCTAGACAGACTGGGAGTGACTCAATGAGGTGCTGGAAGGCGTTCACAGGTATGAGGAGCCATTCTGACTGCAGTACATCTGGCAACTCCTGGAGGGTGCGTGGTGGATGATCAATAGAGCGAACAACACGATCGAGGTAGTCCCACAGATGCTCAGTCTGGGAAATTAGGGGGCCAGGGAAGTACTTTAAAGTCTTCATCGTGCTCTTCCAACCACTCTTGAACATTTCTAGCTGTGTGACATGTCGCATTATCGTTCTGGAATATCCCATCCGCCCTAGGGAATACAATCAGCATGTATACGTGTGCGTGGTCTGCAAGGATGGATGCATAACGAATTCGGTCCATAATGCCACGAAAGCATTCCCCAGACCATAACGCTGCCACCTCCAGCTTGAGTTCTTCCAGCAGTGGTTGAAGAGTGTTTGTTCCCCAATGTTTCTCGCCTTTTACGCCAACGTCCATCCGTTCGATGAAGCAGAAAACGTGACTCATCGGAGAAGGCGATCCTTTGCCAATTAGTGGAGGTCCAATTCAGATACTGCCGTGCAAATGTAAACCTTTTCTGCCGATGCACTTTAGTTAACATAGGTGCAGTGACCATCCGTCTGCATCGGAGCCCTATACGCAGCAGGGTTCGCTGAATTGTCGTTTTAGGCACACTTCCTGTAGGCCCCTGGTTTATTCGGCCAGTGTGTTGCTCCACTGTAGCGTGTCGATCGGCCTTCACGCACCTTCGAAGCCGACGTTCACCTCTCACATCAATGGCACGTGGTGCTCCACAGTTTTCACTTCGCTTATTTGCAATGATGCCATTTCTCCAATCACAATACACTTTAACCACAGCAGCACGCGAACAGTTCACAAACTGCGCTGTTTCAGAAATACTGCCACCCTTGGCTCGAAAGCCGATAATCATCCCTTTTTGCAAATCTGATAAATCTCTCCTTTTATCCATGACAACAACGAGTGACATGTTTTCATGTTGCCTACAGCACACCTTATGTATGCTCCAAGCAAGCTCACGACACGTGCTTTCTTTCATTGGCTACACACTGTTGACGTCATGTAGGAGGTGGTCACCATAATGTGACTCGACTGTGTATAATGAAATGTGTTACTCATGACGATCACAGCTAAGTTGTTTTTGTGCAATTTAGCTCTCAATGCCATATGTAAAAATGTGCATATGAAGAGCATCTTCAGAATTTGTACCCTTAACTTAACCTAAAGTTAAAAAAAGTAGCAAAGAAATAGTGAAAGTCGCTACTTTTCTGAAAAAGTAGAATAGCTAGATACTTTTCAGGAACGGTAGTTATGTAGCTGTAGCTAGTAGTGCTGTTATAATTAAAAGCACTGGGCAAAAAATTTGTTACCTGCAGCAATATATATAATTGGTTAACGTAATATATTTCTGTCGTTGTAATTAGAATTTTACTTAAATATTTCTAGGTGATATAATAATAAAATATGTGTTATATTTTTCTACAGGCAAAATTTTATGAAATTTTTGAAAACTTAAAATCAATAAGTCGAAAGTAAGTGACTGGCAAAAAGGTGTCATACAGTTTTTGCCGGTCCAAATGACACAGAATCAAAGAAGTTGTTCAATTTGCAGGTGTTAGCCAAAGAACAATTCTACGTGTTTATAAAGCCTGGTGTAAGTCAAACTCGACTGAAAATGAAAGGGAAAACTGCGGACAAATGGCACCATTTTGACAAGTTGTGGCCGGCTCAAAATGTATTTTTTGGTCAACGAAAAGATATTATTTTAAACAACTTGGAATTCCTCCAATCTGTTAATAATGGACCTCACGCGTTTATATCTGAGCGAACATTGCGTAGGGGGCTTCTTCTAGTGGATATCTGGAGTAGAATTGCAAGACTGAAACCAATGTTAATTTCAGCTCACAAGAAAACTAGATTAGCTCGGGCCAAAGCTTAAATGTACTGTTGATCAGTGGAAGGCTGACATATGGTCTGATGAATCCAAATTTTGCCTGTGCTCAAATGACACAAGGGGTTTGGTCAATAGGAAATCTAAAGAAACATTCAATCTTGAGTGTGTTGAAAGAGTTCTTGCCAAAGGAGGTGCGTCTCTAAGTGTGAAGGGTGTTTTTAATGGTTGTGAATTAGGCTCACTAGAAGAGGTGAAGAATGCAATGAATCAGCGTGCTTACAATGAAATTTTAGAAAACCACGTGTTTCCTTTTGCACAACGTTTGCACTGTTCCCATCAAGTAACTTATCTGATTTACCAGGATGACAACTAGGATTCACAGAGCTAAAACCATTATGGATTGGCGTAAAGAGCATGATACAACTTTGGGACACATGAACTCTCTATCTAGCTAAATTGGAAGATTTAAATCCGTTCGAAAATTTATTGGACCACCTTGAACGAAGTGTAAAAACCAAACGTCGGCATCCCAGGAATCTCAATGAATTGCAAAACAAAGCGTTCTTTGAATGGTCAAAAGCAGACTCGAGTAAATCGTCTTGCTGACTCTCTTCCAGCAAGAATTGATGCTGTGATTTCTGCACATGGTGATGTAAACTGGTGCGCGTGGCTGATGACTTTCCAATGCGGCTTCTGGCACGGTCGTAGCTAACAGGGGGTTGGAGGGATCAGCCCCCCTAAGGGTCGGCTGGACCATAGCGGCAACAGGGGCGATAGATAGCCCGGCACGAGGCCCCGCAGTTTAGGAAATGAAAACAAAATCACTTTGAGTGGTTTTTAAGTTTTGGGGAGCGAAGTCCTTAAAAAGGTGATTTTATAATGTTTCCTTTTTTAGTTTTCAGTTCCCCATTTTCAAATACGTTACCATTCTTCGTTGTAGAGACCCTGCGTGAGATTTGCAGGTTTCAAATGAATATCATAACTACCTTAAACCTTTTCGCATTCATGAAATAGCAAATTAAATTTCACCACTTCGTGATTATCTGCTTTTATTTGTTGAACAATTTGTGCGTAAACCAGACACTTATAAATTTTCAAAATATATAAAGGATAATATCAAACTTGTTTTTGTATTGTATATGGATGCCAAACGTTCAGTGGCTTTTAAAACAGCACAAGCAATTTTTAAAAAATGGCAATTTTCATATATGCGCGCATATAAAAGTTAAAAAGGTCACTAATTTGTCACCATCCATAAAAAATCAATCAAGGTAAAAAACTATTTAAAACTCATTTAAACGAATTTATTTTAGAGTGTTTCTTGTTACTGTTTACGCAAAAACATTCGCTACACAGATTATTATTTGAAGTTATCTCTTTTAGCACGTCTTTTGTAAAAAAAGATCGTGCTTCTGTTATCGGTTTGTCCGTCCATCCGTCTGTACCCACGATATCTCTCCAACTATTAGTCCGATTTGAAATTTTTTTTTTGCATTGGGAAGTTTGAAATATGCGAATGATGATCCTTCATTTCGTTTTTTTTTTTTTTACGATGTACAGTTTCGCCGCTAAAGGGCGTAAATGCAGATGATGTCGAATTCAAAAATACGTTTTATTCCACATATTTGCTTTTAAACATCCGATTTAAAAAAAATTATATCCTTTGATTCCATTTATGTCGAAGAGTATTTTAGATATAGCTACTCTTTCAAATTACGCATAGATTTTCCGCTAGGGGGCGTAAAAGTAAATGACATCGATAACTCTTCTTCTAAAACTCCGATTTGAAAAATGTTTTCTTGAGCGGATACATCTCCTGATGGAAAATCTTTTGCATATAATTTCGAATTTTTGGTAAAGAATACTTTGGCCACCAGGGGGCGTAAGAGTTAATTTTTGCTTCTGATGTATTTGCCGCAAAATCTGAGCTTCTAAAAACATCAATTGAAAAAATTATTTCGTGGACTGATGCCACTCACATCGATAAACCTTTTCGGAATATTTTCTTCTTAAAATATTCCACAGTTTCTCCTCCAGCGGTCGTAGATGTACATCTTATTTTTGTCAATATCTCTACTTCTAGGAGTCCGATTTGAAAAATTTCTTCTTTGTTAGATAGTGTTTCCAGTGTGACATCTGTTTCATATAATTTCAAAATTTTCAAGTAATTCATAGACTTTCCGCTAGGGGGCGTAATGGTAAATTGCGTTTCCCCCTATATCTCTGCTTCTAAATCCCCGATTTGAAAAATTCTTTCTGCATCGGATACAGCTCCTGGTGGGAAATCGTTTGCACGTAATTCCTAATTTTGTAAAAAAAAAAATGGTTTGGCCACGAGAGGGCGTAAACCTTAATTTCCGCTTCTGATGTATTTGCAGCAAAATATGAGCTTCTGAATTCTTGATTGAAAAAAACTTATTTTGTAGACCGATACTATTCATGTCGACAAACCTTTTAGAAACATTTTCTTCTTAAAATAGTGCATGGTTTCTTCGCCCGGGGGCGTAGATGCATATCTTATTTTTGTGAATATCTCTACTTCTAGGAGTCCGATTTGAATAATTCCTTCTTTGTTGGATAGTGTTTCCAGTGTGACATGTGGTGCACATAATTTCAAAATTTTCAAGTAATTCATAGACTGTCCGCTAGGGGGCGTAAAGGTAAATTGCGTTTCCTCCTATATTTCTGCTTCTAAATCTCTGATTTGAAAAATTATTTCTGCACCGGATACAACTTCTGGTGGGAAATCCTTTGTACATAATTTCTAATTTTTGTACAAAATGGCTCAGGTGGCGTAAGTCTTAATTTCCGCTTCTGATGTATTTGCAGCAAAATATCAGCTTCTAAAATCTCGATTGAAAAAAAAGTCGTTTGTTGACCGATACTACTCATGTCGACAAACCTTTTAGGAACATTTTCTTCTTGAAATAATGCATGGTTTCTACGCCAGGGGGGCGTAGATGTATATCTTATTTTTGTCAATATCTCTACTTCTAAGAGTTCGATTTGAAAAATTCCTTCTTTGTTGGATAGTGTTTCCGATGCGAAATGTTTTTCCTATAAATTCAAAATTTTAAAGTAAATCATAGACTTTCTGCAAGGGGACACAAAGGTAAATTGCGTTTTCTGCGTTATTTCTGCTCCTAAAACTCCGATTTGAAAAATTCTTCCTATATCGCATACAAGACCTGATGGAAAATATTTTTCACATAATTTCTAATGTTTGGTAAAGAATGGTTTGGCCACCAGAGGGCATAAGTGTTAATTTCTGCTTCTGATCTATTTGTAGAAAAATCTCGGCTCCTGAAAACTCGACTAATTTTTTTTTTTCTTGGAACGATACCGCTCAAATGGATAAACCTTTTGATAATACTTTGTTGCTAAAATAACGCATTATTTTCCCACCAGGGGACGTAAAGTCACATCTTATTTTCGTCGATATCTCCGTTTCTAAGAGTTCGTAAGTTCACGATTCCGTTTACAGCAATATCTGAGTGATTAAAAACCCGATTGAAAAATTTATTTCTTCCGTCAGATACTATTGTTTTCCCTACAGGTTCCATGGACTTTGAATAGCTTTGATAAATTTAATTTGCGTCAGAACGGATGCAAAAGACGTGCTTATTACACCCGAAAACTCGGTGCCATCTTTCTTGTTATATATTGTGAGAAAGTTTTTACAAGTATCACAATGCGACCTCAATTTCTTCTCCCCGGTAATAAAATCTCAGATTTTGACCTTTTTACTCTCTCCTTCTGAACTTTCAATCTATATTATGATATTTTCCTTAAGCTTAAAGCAAGCACTTCTTTGAGTTAATAACTTTTTCTTTATGATAGTTTTCGTGTGTATTATTTATGGATGACACGTTTCATATATGACTTCACTAAAATATCAGATGTATTTCTACGTCTCGCAGAGAAATTTTGCTCAGTGCCCAGCTATGAAATTTCGTCCTGGGACACGCAAAACTTCGATCCGGTCCTGCCACCACTTGCAAGACTTGCAAGCCTCACCCCCCTCCTCTCCCCCGCCCCGCTATGAAGATGGACGTTGTAAATTCCCTGAACTTTCATTTTTGATGGTATATAAAAATTATTCTTATATTTCATTATAAGCACAATTACTTTTATTTATTCGTGCATTGAATTTTTTTTTGTAAAGCGAAATTGAAGCGATACAGCACGAACAAAACTCAAAAGAACTTACTTTTCGAGAGCAATCAGTATGATCATGATCATATGTAGAGGATTTTAGGAAGAGAGTGTCTGACCCCAGGTCTTAAACAACCCTTAGAAATAGGAAGCTAGGAGATTTGGGCTAGAGTGCCCGATAGGAAAGTGACACGGAAGCGAAGTAGAAAGGGGGAGGAAGACGCCCTTACTTATTACCGGGGGCCAGTACCCGGGGTCCGACGGCTTAACGTGCCCATCCGACGCACAGCGGGTATTTAGTGGATCGAGCATTCGTACCTGCCTGGGATCGAACTTACGGTCCTGTCCGTGGTAGTCCCGAACGTTGCCCACTCGGCTACCCGCGGCCTGCGAACAATCAGTAGGAACAGTTGCGCCCGTACTTCTTAACCGCATAGGCACAGGGCTTGTTGGTCTTAAGTGTTAGAGAAAAGAAAAATGCCTCATCTTTTTTCGGAAAAACGTTAAATACGGAAGAATGTTGCATCCCTTCCCCCTGCAAAAAAAAGATAATATGAAGGAAGAAACAAAAGATAAACAAGACACCGAGGCATAAGCGGATGCGTTGTTGTGCAGAAGGGTGAAACCCTGTTCGCCCCTGGGTAAGTGACTATGTGAGAGGCTAAGCTGCTGTTAAGAAACATCCATATTTATGCAAGGAAGTAAATGTCGAGGGAATGGGATGTGGGTGATAGTTAAATGTGTAAATCCGCTCCTCTATGCAGGGGCGCGTTTAGAGGCGGAGTAACCGCCCCCCCCCCCCCCCCATCCCGAAAGTGTTTCATTTTATTTTTTTTGTTAAAATGCGATTTACATTAAAAAATAGAATGCTTTAATTTAATAAAAATGCATCAAATTACATTAGACAACAAAATGCTTCAATTTTTGTCTTCAATTTTTCCTTAACTTTATTTTGTTCCAGTGGATTTAAAAAATTCCATTTTTTGTCTCCCCTCCCCAGCCGAAAATTATTTTTATATACGCCACTGCCTCTTGGCGTTGGAAAGTAGTACTAAAGGAAAATCCTTGTACGAGAGAGAGAGAGAGAGAGAGAGAGAGAGAGAGAGAGAGAGAGAGAGAGAGAGAGAGAGAGAGGCAGACAGACAGAAAGAGAGAGAGAGAGAGAGCTTTCAGCTTCTTCCTATTCATTGCTTTGGTGCCACTAGGAGTGGTTTTACGATGCGTGTGTGGATAGAAAATGGGTTTGCTCGCATGAATCTGAGAGGTCTTGGTTTTGGGGTGGGGAAGGAAGTGGTTTGGCTGTTTACCACGGTAAGACCACGGTTTGGCTGTTTACCTATCCCCGAGAACCAACGAACTGGAATGCGTGACGAAAGATGAAGAAAAATGTGGAACCAAAGAAGAAGAGAAGTAAAAGTTAAAATACGACATCAATAGCTCCTCGATGCTGTTTATGCAAATCCACAGAAAGGGAACAGAATAATAAAATAAAATAAATAAATAGCTTACTCAACAATAAGGAACTAGTAACTCAATCACAATCAAGTAAATTCAGAAAATGGGATTTGTTTTATATACGAGTACAAAGGCCGTTCCATAAAAACTGAGAGTATTTTTGTTTAGTTGGCAACAGTGCCAAATGGGGTAAATAACCATGCAGAGACTAACTGAATTAAGGAAGTTTCTATGGCAACAATTACTAGCCGTGGCAGACGACTCTGGTTTTGTTATTGCGCAGTTGATTAAGGTACGTCTGCATTTCGACATACAGCTATATGGAGGTGAGTGATTCAGAGTTAAGAAGTGAAATGCGTTGTGCGATAAATTTTGCTATCGTTTAGGTAAAATGGCTCCAGAAACAATTGATTTCAATGAAAAAAACTTACAAAGATAAATGTTTGGGTGAGTCAACGAATTTTAATTCTGCCGACAAACGCCCTTTTTGAAATCAGATGGAACCATGATTTCGAAAAAGGGCGTTTGTCGGCAGAACTCGCTCGTAGGCCTGGTCAACCTGAAAGTGTTGTTAAGGAGCGTATTGTCAATACTGTTTGGGCAATCCTGCAAGAAGATCGACGAATGACGAGTGAAGACATAGCGGCGTCAACTAATATTTCAAAAACGTCGGCATTCCGCATTCCACGCGACAAATTACTGCTGCATCGTGTGTGTTCCAGATGGGTACCTCATCACCTGACGAGAGAACAATTGTTAGCCAGAGTTCAGGTGTGTTATTAGTGGAAACAAATTATTGCAAAGGATCCAAACTTTCTAAACACAGTAATAACTGCCGATGAAATATGGGTCCACTATTTCGACTCCCTCGCGAAGTGTGCAACGAGTGTCTAGAAACATACAGGCTCGCCTCTTCCGAAAATATTCCGCCAAACCAAATCAGCTGGGAAGGTGATAATGAAAATTTTCTTTGATCATAAAGATGTAGTCTACCAGCATGCCGTTCCCCCACAAATTGCTGTCAATGCTGATCGCTGAGTATCACATTTCAGTCTTGAAGCGTCTGCGACGACACATATCGATTTAGCGACCGGAACTGCATGGTGGCAAGTGGACTCTACACCATGATAACGCCCGCCTACATGTGGCTGCTTGTGTTCAACAGTTTCTTACGAAATGCAGTATTGAAGTCATGCCACAGTTTGCCTACAGTCCTGACCTCGCCCCGTGCGATTTCTGGTTGTTTCGAATAATGAAGAAGTTCCGTGGCGCAACATTCAACACAGATGATGACGTTATTCAAGCTGTACAGGGGTCGCTAAAGCAGCTTCCACAAAATGCCTTCGCCACTTTCTTTGAAAAGTGGACTGAACGATGGGACCGTTGCACATAATCCGAGGGAAGATACTTCGAGAAAGAACAACATACATTTTGCTGTATCTGTATTTCTTCATTTTGTGTCATTTTACTCTCAGTTTTTTGGAACGGCAGTTGTATCTTCAAGAAAGTTCAGTTTTCCTTCAAAAGTTTTCACGTTTGTCATGTTTTGTATTTTATTTTATCATTTTTTTAGCGTGGAGAAAATACTCGCTAGTGAAGTAAATTAACAAAAGCGCGAAAACCGAAAGAAAAACTTTGCGTCTGGAGAAAAGTTAGTTTGTAGTTGAAAACAAACTATTTTTTTTTCCAAGAACACAATTCTGTCGACGTTTGAGATATCGAAGCGCAGTACTCATTATACTGTGTACTGTATATGATACATCGAAAGCATGGTCGGCTTTAATAATTTGGCATCCCTCGGCAAAGATTTACTTGGTGTCCCCTAACATTCTGTTTGACAGAAAAACGTCCATGGTCCTTAATGATTAAAATAAGTTTTCAGTTTTTTTTTTTTTTGTTTTTTTTTTTGTGACAGGAAACTAAAATTAAAAAAAAATCATAAAAGTAAGTGAATGTGCGAGAGAGAAACGATCTGCTGAGGCTGTAGACAAAATGCGCGAAAACTGTTATCCCATAGAATTAGTAAATCTTAAAAACATAGAATTAGTAAATCACTCAACGCAGGAAACTTTACATTATTGAATACAGGGCCGGATGAAGGAGAGGTCTAACGGGGCTATATGGCCTAGGAGGCCACCATTACCTATGGCCCGGGAAGTATGCCTCTATACCGCAAATAATACATAGATTATACACGGTTGCATCTGAATAATATGACCACCCCCGAATCACAGTGTACCCGCCCAGGCGCGTCACACAGTGCCAGTGACAAGGTCGACCATACGGAGATATAAGTGACCGGCCAAGGACAGATGAGTAATAGTGCGTTACGTGAGCACAATGGGAAGGGGTAGTGATTTGACGGACGTTCAAAAAGGAATTATGATCGGCTACCGCGCCACGGGGTGGAAGCATCTCAGAAACCGCACGCTTCGTGGACTGTTCGCAAAGTGCTGTAGTAAGGGTGTACCAAGAATGAGCCGCTGGCACACCGAGTACCACCCGACGTCATAACGGTGGAGCTGCAAAGGGCATCGAACCCAGAGGAGAACGTCGCCTCCGTCGACTGGTAAAGGGCAATCGACGCGGAACAGTGCAGCAATTGACCACGCAAATGAACGCCGGGGCACCCAGATACGTGTCCCAGATAACAGAAGAACGAACCCTGTTACGCATGGGTCTCGGGAGTCGACGCTGCCTCAAGGCGCCCGTGTTAACAATGATCTATCTGCAACCACGCCTGCAGTTCGCATGGGACTATCGTCATTGGACAGTGGAAGAGTGCAGAAAGGTTGCCTTCTCCGACGAATCGAGGTTTCTACTCCACAGAAATGATGGACGGTGGCGGATATGACGTCAGACACACGAGAACCAACACCCGGACAAGCTTGTCGGTCAAGTGCAGGCCAGCGGTGGCAGTGTGCGTGACTGGAGGATGTTTTCCAGTTGTGATCTGGGACTGCTGGTACAGTTGAATGGGTTCCAGAACGCCAATGGCTGCCAGTCCATTCTCGCTGACCACATGCGAACATTTACCCTGATGGTGATGGTGTCTACCAACAGAACAATGTGCCGTGCCACGTAGCTAAGGGATCGCGTGACTGGTTCCAGCAACATGACAGCTATCTCTCCGTTCTCCCTAGGCCACCAAAATCGCCCGACCTCAATCTCATAGAACACTGGTGGAACTATTTGGGTCGACGTGTCCACCTTCAACCATGTCATCTCCGGCACCTCCGTGCTCCTTTGCAGTTCGAATGGACACGTGTGCCTCGGGCAGCATTCCAGGGCCTCATTGCGTCCATGCCACGCTGTTATCCAGGCTAAGAGTGTTTATTTTGATTATTAGGTAGGTGGTCATGTTATTCTGATACGACTCTTTATATTTATACAGAGAGAGAAGCAAAATATTTTTAATTTGGTCTCATATGATTTCCACTATATCACAAACAGGCTAGAAGGCGAACAGATTTCAACGCAGGGACTCACTAAGTGTAAAAGTTTCATGTCGTTATGTATATCGGTTTCGGCGGTAAGTTTCAGTTTTTTCACTACCACACGTTCCTTCTTTCACTTGGAACCACTAATGGCGAAATTCTCTGTGACTGCTCATTGCGAGGCACCAAGAAAAGTATACAATGCTAAATTATTAAAAATTTGAAGACAACTCTAGGAATCTTAAGCTTTTAACTCATGTTCTTGTGAGAACAGTGGAAAATGCAGTGACTTTTTATGGAAACTCTGCAGGTAATTTATTAGTTTGAAGAATGCACTACGTTTTAATTAGCACAAACAAATTGCTACAGTTTCACGTTTTAACGGACTTCATAGTGATTCTTTCTCATAAGTGCTTTTGAGGCCTACCCAGATGTAGCCTTGGTAGCCCACTGAGATGTCTTAGCCTAGGGGTCCGCTAAAGCTTTAATCCGTCACTGATTGACTACACACTTCTCCTTTGTTATTGTTTTATTTCTGAACCAGATCAGACAATGTCGCATCCAGAGCTGCTTGGGCCTCCGTGTGAAATTTTCCTCAGCCCTCTTCCCTCCTCATTGCTTATTTTTCCCAGGTGAAGTGCCGTCCATCATTCAGTGAAATGAGTCTGGAACACGGTGTATAATAGTAAGGTGAAACCAAAGCGAGGATAGTGTATCCCCGGAACCTCAGCGCCATCTGGCGGTGAGGGGCAAACCAGCATGGTCACATGACAGTCCTAAACCAGTAGAAACAGATTACATATCTTTGGTTAGAAGTGCATGTTTTGTATGCGATCTGGTGAATTAGTATATCAATATGGTGAAAAAACGTGGTCATTTTGAAGGATTGTTCAATTACAGATGAGGACAAATTAAGCCTTTTTCGATTTCCAAAGCAAAAAGATTGGCAAGTATTTCTTTGGTATTTATTTCTTTTGTAATAGTTGCTTGCCATTGTTGACGAACTCACGTGGAGCTTGTGTGAAGCTGATAGTACGGAATCCAAATTGAATCCTATGTGCTTATTTCGAGAAGCAGAGGTTGCTGTAGAAGCAAGAAGGTTAGAATAGATAGAGTAAGGATGACGTCACAAACTTGAAGCACTTTGAGCAGACGAATTTAGTGCTCAAACGTCTCACCAACATGGTGGCAAAGACTGTGATTGGCTGCGACTCGTCAAACACGTCTCACCAACATGGCAGCAGAGACTGTGATTGGCTGTGATGTCATGATCATGACGTTGCGGTGGCTTCACTTTGATTGCACGACGGGAATGTCTGGCCCTTACTCCATCTACTCTAACCTCCTTGTGTAGAAGTTTTGTCTGCAAGAGGAATAACCATTTTTCAAGAATCAAAAAG
Source organism: Macrothele yani (assembly GCA_039090855.1). Lineage (NCBI taxonomy): Eukaryota > Metazoa > Arthropoda > Arachnida > Araneae > Macrothelidae > Macrothele > Macrothele yani. Next base: position 95,607,665 of record CM076998.1, read on the forward strand.
AATAATTAATAAAGAATAATAATTGTAATACACACGTGAACCCTAGCTCCGGCTCGGCAGGCTTGTGCTCCCACAATGCATTGCGCATTCTCTTTTATCCTTTGGCCGCTGCTTCAATCGGCGCTGCAAGCGGAGAATTCTTAAATCTCGAGGCTCTCGTTTTTAGCGTTAAGTTCCCTCGCTTACTCGTGTACGCGCTTTGGGTGAAAAACGACTTTGGAAATAAAAATCGCCCGTTAATGTCACTTGTCACCAGTTGGCGCGACCAACGTGTGAGCCGATGACTCCAAACAACCAATGTTTTCTTACGAGAGGAAGGAAAAGAAGTATCCGTGTTTTAAGAATGCTGTTGTGCTTGGAATTGAAAAAATAAGACCTGAAACGCTTCGTAAACATGTACTTTTGTGCTTACCAGGTGGGATGTCAATTATAGCGATATATATGCATATTCATGTTTGATAATTGCCTTGATTAGTAGGCACGCATTGTATTTCATGTTTTCACACCCTTGTGTAGGATAATTTCATTTTTTATACGTGAAACAGCAAGTTTAAAACGGCGGTCAATAGTTGTTTTTTTCACCTAAAATAGCTTTTTTTTTAATTAGAAAAAAAAACGAAATGTTTATCTATGCGCGATTGCTATGGTTTCATGCGGGCCGCTATTTATACATATAAAAATGGCGGCGCTCATGTATAACGTAAACAACTTACAGTGCCAGAGGTCTGTTGATATCAAAGAATAAATTAGCGATTGTTTCTCATCTTGGGGCTTTAAAATTTGATACACGTTCTTTACATGTCGAATAATCTGTCCAATAGTTCCATACAAAACGCTTTCACCTCTAATCAAAAACGTAAGAATTGAACTGATCCTAGTCCGGAACACAGCTGCACTATAAATTTTAATCTCCTTCTAAATTAAAAAGAGTTGACGTGCTTTAACTTCTGTAGAGAACTTCAACGTTTCTGGAATTTCAATACCACACAGCTACACAATGGAATTAATAAAAAATACTTGTGATAAACACAGATTTAATACTGATGAAATCACAAACGCTATGTATTCCTATGATGATTACGGTAAACAATCGGCCTACAACTTCTGCACGCCCCCTGGCCAGCTATGACATTAACGATGCATTTTTCTAGCTGTTAACTCTATGGGGAGCTGTATCACCTTACTATTTTATTTATTTTTTATTGCAGGTTTAACGACCACCGTGAGCAACTGAATGGGCTATAAGCAGTCGCCCGTCCCTAATTTGGGGTCACTGGTTCCCGGGAAGGGACAGAACCAGTGCCGTAAGACAAACACAACATCCATGCCTCACCGGGATTCGAACCCGGACCCCTTACGGACGAATGATCAGGGGCCATCGCTTAGACCACTGCGCCACCGGGGCGGCCACCTTACTATCATACCGTGGTCAGGGACGTATGATCCCCGTGGCTTGAAAGTGTAATAAATTTTATGAATCAAGAATTATTCTTAAGGTATTCATATACCCTAAAATCTAAAATAGTCAAAAGTACGAAAAAACATTTATGGACTTATTTTATTCCCCGTTTTTTCTACTTTCAGGATCTGTAATTGTTTTTCACACATTCGAAATAGTTTTCGAGTTATATTTATTTTCATGAATCCTTATCTACGGAGGAAATGGATTTAAATCTATTTGATTGTTATTTCACGTGCACCGTTTGCTACTTTGGTACAACATGCACACAGTGCTGGGAAGTAGCGCGCTACTATTAGCGACGTTACAGTAGTGCGCTACTTTTAGTGTAGTTTGTAGTGTAGCGTAACTACAAAAGTAAAAAAGTAGTTTTGTTTGTAAAGCGCTACAAAAATCAAGTAGTTGTAACGAAATTCCACTAGATTTTTCACTACTTTTACGAGGAACAAATTTTACTGACAGAAGGAATCGTTTGACGAATTCAGCTTGACCTTCGGAAGAACTAATGTTTCTCTGATGTAAGACCCCGTACTTTTTCAATAACAACCTTACCAAACACTTTCCCTGGCACACTTAGTAGGCTGATACCACGATAGTCCTTGCATTCAGTCTGATCACCTTTTCCCTTATACAAGGGAACAATGATAGCATCCTTCCAATCCCGAGGGACCATTTCTAACTCCCAGCACAACTGGCAAATTTCAGTTAACCGGTCAATTACAGAGTCACCACCATATTTCAACTTCTCGGCAGTTAAGCCATCAACTCCCAGAGCCTTACCATTCTGAAGAGATTTTAGAGCTTTACGCACTTCTCTTCTTGAGATCCCTCCTGTGCTTCCATACCTCACTGTGACATCATCTGCGTCTGTCTCAGAAGCATCTTTGCTTTCCTAATCTAATAACTCACAGAAATATTCACATCATCTTTCACTTAACTCATTGGGCTCCCATATCATTTCCCCGATCTCATTCTTTACACAACTTACAACTTTGTTTCTTCTATTTTTCCTGAGTCTCATGTACTTTCAGAAAGACTTCCTATCTTTCCAAAAAGCCAGTTCATGCCTTTCCACCTTCTCCTTCCTATCTTTGGCCTTACTCTGGCGAACCAGCTTAGCAGCTTCACGCTTCTCTGAGAGATATTCATCCACAGAGACTCTACCTTGCAACATCCCCGAAGAGGCTTCCTTCTTTCTCTTTACTGCCTCTTCAATCTCACTATTCCACCAAGCATCACCTCTATTGTTACCCACTGCTGTGATGCCACAGACCTCTTTAGCAGCAGTGACAACACAGTTCTTAAAACATTCCCACTTCTTTTCTACATCCCTCTCACCAGACTTCAGCTCCTTCAGTCGTTCTCTGATTAAGTCAGAATAACGCTGATGATCTTCAAGGAGCCTATCAACCTATATTCTTCCTATCCTGGGTCTCTTCCTATTCCTTTTCCTCCAACCAACATTAAGTTTCACTCATGACAGATGTCAGCACGTCAGCGCTCACTGCTCTAGCACAGAATAAGTACTGATGTGTTTTGTATGGACACCCATCAGCTGTTTAACATTTTTTTCGGGGAGAAGGGGGTTGAAATGTGGAATTGAAAGCATTTTTGGTGAAGTTTGCAGGGACATAAATATGAGGAATTTCCTAAATATTACAAAAAATATATATATGACAGATCACTTACTATTTTATCAGACACCATATATGGCAAAAAACATTCTGGAGTATTTATTCCAACGGAAGTGTCTTATTTCAACAGGACACTGTTTTGCGGTCTTACTTCGTGCCATTAGGTAGTTCTTTGCTAATACGAAATCACTCTATTTAATTATTTTTTTCTAGCTAGACCTCTTTACATTCATGAGGAAAAAAACTTGATCGTCAGAATTAATATTTCGGTGTGGAGACATACTTTTCATTGTTAAAGGTCCTTTTAAGGCTAATAGAAAGGACCTTTCAAAGGGTACTTTTTAGTGTCCTTATAAACGCAATTTCACAAAAGCACGAATCGTGGGTACTAGGTGACGTGCTGCCATCTATTGGCCGATACGGAGTATGCTATTCAACTAGTTATTTATTGAAGTCGTCCTCAATTTTAATATTAAGACATATTTCGACTTGTTTTCATCTGAGAAACAGCAGATATTCCTTATGATATCGTGCACAAAATTACTTTACCGTATTATTAAGTATGATCATTTGTCACATATGTTAAGTAACCTCACAGTGAATATCTTAGGAAGCCGAACTTTCCACGATATAATTCAATACTATAATTTGTCACATATGTTAAGTAACCTCACAATGAATTTCTTAGCAAAAAGAACTTCCCCTTATAAAAGAGTGTTCGTGTCACATGACTCTCCTCATAGGCCCCGCTTACTCGCAATCTCCAAAGTAGCTCTGAACCAATGGCGTGGCGGAAATGGCCTTAATCGCAATTTCGTACATTCACTTGTGAAATACGCCACCGGGACACCGGTATATTTCCCGGTGGACATCTCGAGATAGGGTGCACTTTCTCGTATCCTCTTTGTCTGGATTGTTTGGATAAAACGAATTAATTTGGTACTTATGAATAAGAATCGTTAAATTCATTTGAGCTTTATACTATCTGTCTAAAACGTTACTGTCTTTAAAAAATCGGCGTTTCCATTTATATGTTGGGCGTTTGCTCTAAAATGACAAAGCAAAATTTTCTCTCTACCTCAAAAGGAAAAAAAAATTGCCGCGGGACTGAACACGCTGTCATACATAAATTAAGCTAACTACGGTTACGCGTAAACCATTGGACTTGAAACCAAAGCCCTTTGAAAACTTGAAGGAGGCTCCGGTAAAAGTTTGATGGTAAATAATCTCCACTCCCTTATCCACGTACGGACACAGAGCACAAAGCGGTCCTTTAGCACAGATGTTTCGAAACCCGTGTCCCACCAACATTAATAAGAATTTATTTATACTGGTTCATGGGTTAAAACGATAGTTCATGAGTCATAATAATGGGTGCACTTTAAAAAAAGGCGTCTATTCAAGGAGTCGGTATGAATAGCGTTGTGCAGTAGACGGCCAGTGATCAAATAAATATAATTATCTGGTACAACCAAGGAGGTTGAAATAATATTTCTGGAGATGCCCTGAGTCTCTTAACCGTAAAGCAACAAACTGTGGTAATTTGGCGTTGTTTACATGATGCCTATGTAATTTCTACTGTTTGTATTTTGGAATAACGTGGCTTTTGGTTGCAGAAACAGTGTTAATATCAAATCGGAATGAATTATACTTCTTATACGAGTGAAGTTTTTAATTTTAACGTTATGCTTTGTTTAGAAGTCACGCTAACATTCGTGTATTTCAATTTAAAGTAAAAATGGGAAGGAGTTTCAAAATTAAGAATTTTGTAAATTCAGCATTTTCTCACACATCGGCAGCAATTTACGATGCGAAATTGGAAACATTTGCGACGAAAGAAGGCGATTCGGCCAACACAAAATGCATTGCAATAGCATTGAAACCTATCAGCTTTCCCACACTTTGACGGCTGTCGCTCGCGGTTATAGGCTTCACGCAAAGTGGTACTGCTGTATTATCAAGGGCATCTCCAGATATCTTATTCTAACCTCCTTGGGTACGCCATCTCGATTTGAGCATGGTTTGGTATGCTACATTCAATCATGAGTGGATTTTTAAAATAGAGCCTTTGCACGTGACGTCACAAAACTGTCTGCCAGCAGGTCTCTCTCCATGCTTTTCAATGGCTGCTGCTGCTGTAAATAAAATAAAAAAAACTGTTTTTTCTGACAAAGTTTGCGATCTTAATGTGGTGGAAAAGCAACGTTACGAAGAAAAGCTTAGAAATAATGGCATAGAAGATCCATATGACATTCCTGAAAGCTATGTTTATCGTCTGAAAGTTTGTGTTGCTACTGACTTCCCTAATCTGAACTGTTACGATATTTATAACTATTTAATAGGCAGTTTTTCGTGTTATACCGGAAAAGCTCTAAAAGCTTATGAAAACCTTGATGCATATAAATATTTTAACAATGGATGGGTTAGGAATGTATTAATTCTGAAGACTGAAAACAAAAAAAATTCTTACCCGGTCTAAGGTAAGTTGTTACATTTCTGACTGGTTCCAGTGTGCATTGCAATTAAAAAAAGAAAGAAAAAGAAAACAGATCCGGGAAAACGGACGGCACAATAATGTATGACAGCACCCTCTAATTCTATATGGATGTATGTCCCAGTATATTCTTAAATTTTGGTTCGGAAAAAAAGGCATCTGTTTCAGTATTTAGAAATCAGAAATAATACAAAATCTTGAAAGTTCACGAAAGCTTAGCAATTTCCAATTCGACAGCAAAGTTAATCCGTCATGCGTTCAGAGCATTTTAAACAGAATAACAAGGATTTACATAAGAACTTGAAAATAATATATAAGAGTGAGCAGGAAAATGTACCGATATAAATTCGACTATTAACGTAGTAAAATATGCAGATTTACGATACCTGAAATGAGGTGTTTACTGTAGATCCTATCATACGGCCTGGGCAACCATGCCTTCCGATTCACGGCTATTTTCCACAAAATCAGGCGTTTTACTGGCGTTGCATAGCGATAAAAGGAAATTCCACTACCTTACTCTTACTTTGAGAAGCACCCACATGCCTCACACCTTTTAACAATTTCTAAAACTTCAAGCAATAGAGTGACATTGGGTCCAGAAATCGCTTCCCCATTTTAATCCTATGGGAACCTTAGCAACCAAACTTTCTCTTAACCACCTGGAAATAACCGTGACGTCAAAAACGACGTCGTTGCAAAGGCTAATTGCTTTCGCCTTTAAATTACTGTTAAAGTTTGTACACGACTGAATTAGTTTTGCAATGCATATTTCAATAGTTCTATTTCATCCAGGAGTTAATAGATTTTTCTTTTCGCGAGGAAATTTTTGAAGTGTTCCCCTGTATGTACATGTATTTCTGTAGTGGACCACAAGACTGAAATTCCCGGCCTAGATTCATCGACTCAATCCACCTCTCTCTCTCTCTCTCTCTCTCACACACACACTGTTTTTTTTTATTGGAGGTTTAACGACCACCGTGAATAACTCAATGGGCTATAAGAAGTCGCCCGTCCCTAATTTAGGGTCACTGGTTCTAGGAAAGGGAAAGAGCCGGTGCCGTAAGACAAACACAACATCCATGCCTCACCGGGATTCGAACCCGGACCCCGTTCGGACGAATGATCAGAGGCCATCGCTTAGACCACTGCGCCACCGGGGCGGCCACACTGTGCGTGCGCACGAGTGTGCGTGTATGTGTGTGTATCTGTGTGCGTGCATAACTGAAACTTAAACAGAATAAGATTAGCGTCAAATCAGGATACAAAAAAGAAAAAACTAGGGGTTTTGGATGCATGTGTGCTTCCTATCACAGCGTGAAACCATCAATTTAGTGCAAGCACATCAGCGAGCTTTTACCCCCTGTCTTGAAATGTCAATAGCTCACCATCTTGAAGTAAATTATACTTGGTGCAGTTAAAACAAATGAAGAAAATATATATACAGTATATAACGAATCAAATTTAATCAGTCAAAATACATACTGTCAACTGTTCCCTCTACGTGTGAGCAGCAGCGCACAATTTCAAATCTTTCCTTGCCACCCCGGTGGCGCAGTGGTCTAAGCGATGGCCTCTGATCATTCATCCGATGGGGTCCGGGTTCGAATCCCGGTGAGGCATGGATGTTGTATTTGTCTTACGGCACTGGCTCTCTCCCTTCCCTGGAACCAGTGACCCTAAATTAGGGACGGGCGACTGCTTATAGCCCATTGAGTTGCTCACGGTAGTCGTTAAAAATACAATAAAAAAAAATCTTTCCTCAGACGGTTTTTTTCCTTTTTGGAGGTTTAACGACCACCATGATAACTCAATGAGCTACAAGCATTCGTCCGTCCCAAATTTAGGACCATTAGTTCTAGGGAAGGGAGAGAGCCAGTGCCGTAAGACAAACGCAACATCCATGCCTCACTGGGATTCAAACCTGGACCCATCTCGGACGACTGGTCAGAAGCCAGCGCTTAGACCATTGCACCACCTGGACGGCGCACCTACAGGCGCTTTATTGCACTGCTTGTAGGTTAAAGAACAATTTTCGACCCCCATTTAGGGAGAGGAAAAATTTATATCCACATTTCCATACAAAGGTGTCTCTGGGTATAATATCATCACTTCTGTAAGGTCATCTTTTTAAATAGCAAATATATATATTCAACCAAGTCTGAACTGTATAGATTGGTTCAGCAGGAAGGGTATATGTCAAAGCGAAGGCTAACTGTTTGGCTGGCCTTTTTTCTTTTTTTTTTTTTTTTTTTGATTCGAGGTTTAACGACCACCGTGAGCAACTCAATGGGCTATAAGCAGTCGCCCGTCCCTAATTTGGGGTCACTGGTTCCAGTGAAGGGAGAGAGCCAGTGCCGTAAGACAAACACAACATCCATGCCTCACCGGGATTCGAACCCAGACTCCGTTCGGACGAATGATCAGAGGCCATCGCTTAGACCACTGCGCCACCGCGGCTTGGCTGGCTTTCACAATATAAGTCAGGTATGTGATTGTAAGAAGGGAACCAAAGACATTGAAGGAGAATAGACTGACAAAAAGCGTACTACTTCTGTCATACATTTTTTATTAAATGCTTACAGACCACCGTGAGCACTGGTGCCGGCGAACGTTGAGAATCAGTGTGCTGTAAGACAAACACAACATTCATACGTCACCGGGATTCGAACTCGGACCCATTTCGGAAGAATAGTCATAAGCCATCTTTTATATCACTGCGCCACCTGGGTGGCGGCCGAGAAGGTTAGAATAAGATATCTGGAGATGCCCTTGTTAACGGAGCAGTACCACTTTGCATGAAACCTATAACCGCGAGAGACGGCCGTCAAAGTATGGGAAAGCTGATGGTTTTCAAGGCTATTGCAATGCCTTTTGCGTTGGCCGAATCGCCTTCATCGTCGCAAATGTTTTAAATTTCGCATCGTAACTTGCTACCAATGCGTGAGAAAATGCTGAATTTATAAAATCCTTAATTAATTTGAGGCTTCTTTCCATTTTGATTTTAAAACGAAATACACAAACGTTAGTGCGAATTCTAAACAAAATAGAACGTTAAAATTGAAAACTTCACTCGTATAAGAAGTATAATTCCTTCCGGTTTTATATTAACACGGTTTCTGCAAACCCAAACTGCCGCCCTGGTGGCGCAGTGGTCTAAGCGATGGCCTCTGATCATTCGTCCGAAAGGGGTCCGGGTTCGAATCCCGGTGAGGCATGGATGTTGTGTTTGTCTTACGGCACTGGCTGTCTCCCTTCCCTGGAACCAGTGATCCTAAATTAGGGACGGGCGACTGCTTATAGCCCATTGAGTTGCTCACGGTGGTCGTTAAACCTCCAGTCAAAAAAAAACCCAAACTACATTATTTCAAAATACACACAGTTGAAATTACATAGGTGTAAAGTAAACAACGTCAAATTCTCACAGTTTGCGGCTTCACGGTTAAGAGACTCAGGGCATATCCAGAAGTATTATTTTAACCTCCTTGGCGGCGCCATACATTGAAATCCGCCAATGTGAGGAGCAGCTAGTGTGTTGATATGTTTGCGCTAGCATTTCAGTTCTAAATCTTTAAGATTTTTATATATCTTTAAGACTTGCCCCTCCGGGGGCGCAGTGGCTTAAGTGCTGGCTTATGGCCATTAGTTTGTGAAGCGTTCGGGTTTGAATCCCGGTGAGACAGGGATGCCGTGTTTGTCTTACGGCACTGGCTCTTTCCCTTTCCCGGTACCAGTGGCCCTAAATTAATTAGGGACGGGTGACTGCTTATAGCACATTGAGCTGCTCACTGCTTATGGCACATTGAGTTGCTCACTGCCACGGTGTATGATAAGTCAAGTGATACGACTCTTCGAATTGTTAACAGTTTGAAAAACGGACTGTTGTCACTGCTCGCCAGGGGGCGTTCAGGAGTTGTGGGCCGATCGTTCATTCTAACCATCATAGGATTGTATGGTGTTTATGATTTCATCAGCACTAAATCGGTATTTATCTTGAATATTTTTTTATTTATTACTGTGTGCTACATTGTATGGAGTTCCAGAAACGTTGAAGTTTCTGTACCGCAGGTAAAGTACGTCAGCCGCCCCGGTGGCGCAGTGGTCTAAGCGATGGCTTCTGATCATTCGTCCGTAAGAGGTCCGGGTTCGAATCCCGGTGAGGCATGGATGTTGTGTTTGTCTTACGGCACTGGCTCTCTCCCTTCCCTGGAACCAGTGGCCCTAAATTAGGGACGGGCGACTGCTTATAGCCCATTGAGTTGCTCACGGTGGTCGTTAAACCTCCAATCAAAAAAAAAAAAAAAAAAAAAGTACGTCAACTCTCTTTTTACTTAAGCGGGAGATAAATTTATGCCGCCTCGGTGGCGCAGTGGTCTAAGCGATGGCTTCTGATCATTCGTCCGTAAGAGGTCCGGGTTCGAATCCCGGTGAGGCATGGATGTTGTGTTTGTCTTACGGCACTGGCTCTCTCCCTTCCCTGGAACCAGTGACCCTAAGTTAGGGACGGGCGACTGCTTATAGCCCATTGAGTTGCTCACGGTGGTCGTTAAACCTCCAATCAAAAAAAAAAAAAAAATAAATTTATAGTGCAGCTAAACGTCGGACTAGGATCTGTTCAATTCTGTTTTAGGTATGGGGAGAAAGTGTTTTGTACCGAACTATCGGTCAGGTTATGCGACATGTAAAGAACGTGTATGAAGTGACCCAACAGATGAAAACCTATTAGAAAATGGCCGCAAGCATTAGGATGTAGTACATTTTTCCACAGCTTATTATGTGATTAGCCTGCAACTTGTGAAATCGCTTGTTTCTAATACTTTGGTACTTTTTTACAGTTCTGTATTTTATATGTCTGAATTCTTTTTTTTTTTTTTTTTTTTTTTTTTTTGATTGGAGGTTTAACGACCGCCGTGAGCAACTCAATGGGCTATAAGCAGTCGCCCGTCCCTAATTTAGGGTCACTGGTTCCAGGGAAGGAAGAGAGCCAGTGCCGTAAGACAAACACAACATCCATGCCTGACCGGGATTCGAACCCGGACCCCTTACGGACGAATGATCAGAGGCCAACGCCTTAGACCACTGCGCCACCGGGGCGGCCTGAATTCTTTGGTATTCTCCTTGATGTGTATCAATGCACCCCTTTCCCCCTCCTCCCCCTTTTTTTTGTTCCCATTAGACACGTTTTTCTTTTTTCTTGTCTTATTCATTAGTATGATTGGGTACAAAAATAAAACAATTGTGTAAGATATATTGTTTATCAGTAAATGAAAACATCATTAGTGAATTATGGAGTGGAAGATTAATCAAATTATTTTTTGCGAAAAATTCAGTAAGTTTCAAAAACAGCAGTTTCTTAACGATTCTCCAATGACTTCCGCAAAAGCACAAAACTTATAGAAAAACTAATATTTTCATGTTGGCATTGCTCCTCTGAATGTATAGTACCATCGCATTTTACAAGAAGTACAAATTTTTTGACGATAAAGGGTCTATTGAATATTGCCTCAGTGAAAAACTCAGCATCGCCTGCTCAGAAATCTTCACTCACTCTGTGGCGAAATTTATATATATTGCTTATTTGATGAATTCCCACGTGATAGGCACAAAAGTGCATGTTTGCGAAGCGTTCCAGGTTGGTTTTTTTTAATTCCAAGCAAAATAGCATTCGCGAAATGCGAGTGTTTTTGCCTCTTCCTCTCATAAAAAAGCATAGGTTGTATCAAATCATCGGCCTGCCGCCCCGGTGGCGCAGTGGTCTAAGCGATGGCATCTGATCATTCGTCCGAAAGGGGTCCAGGTTCGAATCCCGGTGAGGCATGGATGTTGTGTTTGTCTTGCGGCACTGGCTCTCTCCCTTCCCTGGAACCAGTGACCCTAAATTAGGGACGGGCGACTGCTTTTAACCCATTGAGTTGCTCACGGTGGTCGTTATACCTAAAAAAAATCACGCGTTCTTTGCGCCATCTAGTGACAAGTGACATTGATGGGCGATTTTCGTTTCCAGAGTTGTATCACCTGACTATCATACACCGTGCTCGTTGATAAAGCAGCGTTGTTCAGGGTAGTGCACGACAAGGAGCGTGCACTGTGAGGTGCATGACAGAGTAGTACACCGTGCTCACTGCTTATATCACATTGAGTTGCTCAAAATCTTTAAGATTTAAGTGTATGTGACACGAAATTTTTCTGTTTTGTAGTTTTTTATTTCTCTGCTCTGTGCATATGGCCGACTCCAACACAGCCTTGTATTTCCCTGCTTACTAGTCATGTTTGCTGTTTCTCGGATGTGAGCCCTTGCTAATTACAGTTTGATCTAGAAAGTTCTGGCGCAGCACGCGAACATTCTTTCTACGTAATTTCTGCAGTAAATTATGGGTTGAATCAAACATTCTTTCTTTCCAATAGGCATCTATTCACTACCCATTTCCCCTCATTGATAGATATCGCTGCACGTTCAATTGGTCTCCGACGTTTCAGAACCTCTAGCACTACGTTTGGCAGTCCATGCTACTACAAGGTCTTTGAAGGGAACAGTCAGTTCTTGTTCCAGACACTAACATTTCAGGAAATGTCACATGATTTGAAGATTTTTTATTTCACTTTTGTTTTCAAAGTAGCGCAATTTATGAGGATGTAGCAGGTGACGTCATCGAGAAGTTTCAGTGAAATGGCAACAGTCCCTGCAAGTTCCTGATGGACAAACATAGCTGGCGGTCCTGTACTTAGTGTGTAAAGTGCAATTTTTTTTTTTTTTTTGATTGGAGGTTTAACGACCACCGTGAGCAACTCAATGGGCTATAAGCAGTCGCCCGTCCCTAATTTAGGGTCACTGGTTCCAGGGAAGGGAGAGAGCCAGTGCCGTAAGACAAACACAACATCCATGCCTGACCGGGATTCGAACCCGGACCCCTTACGGACGAATGATCAGAGGCTAGCGCCTTAGACCACTGCGCCACCGGGGCGGCGTAAAGTGCAATCACTAGCGGTCGGTGTTTATAAAAATTTGAAGCCAAAATGCCTAGATTTTGTGGCATTATGAATTGCGGTAATAGAGGAAATCGAGACTGTAAGTCGTTTTCAGGCTACTAGCTGCTGTTTCCAAAGGCAGTATCGAAAAAATTCGCTTATGTGCCAAACGAAGGGAGATCGCTTCTCAGAGCTTTGAAAACACTTTCTATTGAAGAGTTAGACTCTTCAAAGGTAGAGAACCTTTTAAATGTTAGTTTTATCCAGAAATCAATTATTTCTGGTAAAGCACAGAATCTATCTTTTACTTGTTCAAACGCTATTGGAGTGCAGTGCTTGCACTTATTGCGCCAGGCGTTTCATTCGTCAATTCAGAGTTTTCAAGTTGATTTTAAAAGGTGCTGGCTGTTTTTTTTTTTTTTGCGTAGGTTTTATTGCTACTGATTATTTTCTTATAGAACACCTTTTAGGGTTTGGCCCTTAGTCAAAATATTTCTTAAATAAACGCTTATCGGTCCGCAATCGGCACTTTTGTGTAAGTGTTTTTTGTTTGTTTTTTCTCTCCAGGGACTTAATCTTTTCAGAAGGTTCCTGGTTGATCTAAGGGGTAATGAAAATTTTTATAGGGCTAAAAGTTAATTTGTTACCAAACCTGACTTTTAGTCAAAATCAAATCTCTGGCTCTTCTGAATTATTTTGGATCTCGAGCGCACCGTTCCCCTGACTCAGTTTTTTTGCGAGTTTTCGGCTTTTCACTTTAAAGGTTATTTGGCTGTCGGTGTTGGTGTTGTTTAGTTTACTACTTTGTTCAATATAATATTTCCTCCCCAAACTACCGTTGGTTTCATTTTTAGTATACCTGGATTTTTATCTGGAGCTCAAGCACACTTTTGCGGAAAAATGCAAATAATGGCTAAAATTATTGTCCGGATAAAATTCTTTTTGGTGTCTAGGTCTATTTACAGACCAGTGTTATGCTGTTAAATTTAATTATTAATAAATAGATTGTTGGGCACAAATCCCAGTAAAATTATTTTGTTTTTTCACCACAATTTTACGAGATAAAAAAAAAAAAAAGGATTTTGTTCATTTTCCTAAGGCTTGGAAATCGCTTTCCAAAGCTTAGAAAGGCACTTTTGTTAAAGAGTTAAACTCTCAAAAACCCATAGAACCTTTCAAGGGTGAGTTTTTATCCAAAATCAGCGATTCCTGGAAGGAAGAAAATCTTTTTTTTCACTCAGGTCTCCGCACCTGGGAGAGAAGAGAACCTTACTTATTAAGGCAGCGCATGTATTTTCTCTTAAATTACTGATTACTCACGAATTTGTGATCGTACTAAATTACCCTGTAAAAGAATACCGACTACGAGAAATTGTTATATGCTTCGAAACCTTTATGTGACTCAAAATGTTCTGCGGTAAAGGCACTTCGACCAAACACGAAGTAATCGAAAATATTTACTATTTGCACTTTCGGAAAACTTTTCGCATCACCTTCGAAGATACTTGCATTCAGACATAAGGATCTTTTAATGCAATCTCTTTAACTTTTTACAAATACCGCATTTTTTTTTTTTTTGGTTGGAGGTTTAACGACCACCGTGAGCAACTCAATGGGCTATAAGCAGTCGCCCGTCCCTAATTTAGGGTCACTGGTTTTAGGGAAGGGAGAGAGCCAGTGCCGTAAGACAAACACAACATCCTTGTCTCACCGGGATTCGAACCCGGAGCCCGTTCGGACGAATGATCAGAGGCCATCGCTTAGACCACTGCGCCACCGGGGTGGCAGTGATTGCCTTTCAGTTAGGTTACTAAGGCTCGTTGCTATGCTGAGAGTCACGTGTCTGCTACATCCTCATAACTTAATGTTCCGTTACATGCTACTTTATTTTGTAGCGTGTTTTTTTAAATTGGAGCTTTAACGACTACCGTGAGCAACTTTTTTTTTAAATTGGAGGTTTAACGACCACCGTGAGCAACTCAATGGGCTATAAGCAGTCACCCGTCCCTAATTTAGAGCAACTGGTTCCAGGGAAGGGAGTGAACCAGTTCCTTCAGTTAAGTTACTAAGGCTCGTTGCTATGCTGAGAGTCACGTGTCTGCTACATCCTCATAACTTAATGATCCGCTACATGCTACTTTATTTTGTAGCGTGTTTTTTATTTTTAAATTGGAGGTTTAACGACCACCGTGAGCAACTCAATGGGCTATAAGCAGCCACCCGTCCCTAATTTAGAGCCTCTGGTTCCAGGGAAGAGTGAACCAGTGCCTTTCAGTTACGTTACTAAGGCTTGTTGCTATGCTGAGAGTCACGTGTCTGCTACATCCTCATTACTTAATGTTCCGCTACATGTTACTTTATTTTGTAGCGTGTTTTTTTAATTGGATGTTTAACGACCACCGTGAGCAACTCAATGGGCTATAAGCAGTCACCCGTCCCTAATTTAGAGCCACTGGTTCCAGGGAAGGGAGTGAACCAGTGCTCTAAGACAAACACAACATCCATGCCTCGCCGGGATTCGAACCCGGATCCCTTTCGGACGAATGATCCGAGGCCATCGCTTAGACCACTGCGCCACCGGGGCGGCTTGTAGCGTGTTACTGCTACAACTATATTTTTCTATTAATATCAATGCTATGTGCTACGCTACTGAATAAGTACTAAAGTAGCTTGCTATAGTTAAGCTGACCAGATATTGCGATACTGATTTGAGGACAAAATGGCGTGGCGTCCCCAAATCGGTAGATCATTTAGGGACACATACGTACCCAGCAAAAACAGTCTTGCTGGGCCAGCACTGGGCCATTGCTGGCAGCCAGCACTGCCAGTAATGGCCCAGCACTATGTTGCCGCTGCCGAACCGTCAATGAAATGTCCGGGCGGCCAACAGAAGGGCCAGCAGTTCAGGCCAACAGCTGGCCAACAGTTGGCACCCCATCAGTTGTCATATGCCACAACAGGGCCATCAGTGGTCCATCACAGGCAGTTGCTGCCACAAGTGGCCCTTCAGCGGCCCTGCAAGCACGTGCCAGAAATGATGGCTAGCCTAATGTGGTCCGCTAGTGGACCGTTAGTGGCAGCCAGCAACCACGTGACGTAACTGGTGGCTTGCCGAATCTTGTCCGCCAATTTCCCAGTAGTAGCCATAATAATAATAAAAAAAAGAAGGATAACCGCAGTTTCCTAAAGCTGCAATGTTTTTTTCTACCCTTACGAAGCTTATGAATTAACGCACTGCGATGGGGAAATTTCCTCAACAGACCGGAAAAACTCCCGTTTACATCTGACTAGATTCGAACCTCGGCCGTTTGCATTGGAGCCGCGCTCGCTACCGACTGGACTAATTCTCTAGGATCGAACAGGTGCTGGAAGCTATCTGTTTGGTATGCAATTTGTAATCGAATGCTTCCCTCTTTCATTTTACAATATTGAGAGGTATTTTTCATAAAAGTCAGTTTCATATATTTCATAAATTAATTTTTTCAACGTAACGATAGTTTTTTTTTTTTTTTTTACCTTAAGGGAACTTCACTCATTTTCAAGGCGTGTACATACTTAGAGTCGCTTTCCAAAGTTTTGTACTGTCCTTGCCGTCTTGAAAAAAGAGATTGTTGAATAAATATATATTTACCCGGGTTCATGTCACATTCTGTTACATTTTTAACGTTGTGTCTTTCCTTTCCGTTGTCCGAAGCTACATTTGTTTTAAAGAGTAAAAGATATTTTATTTTACTTCTTGTTATTTTTAGAAGCGAATTCCTTCCAGTCTTATGTATTCAACCCATGGATGAGTACACCACATAGCGTTGCTTTTTTTCTTTCAAATAATTAATAAATTTTGTACGCGTATAATTCTTTTTTTTCTCCCAACAAACGCTGTTTTAATGGTTTTCCAGGATAAGTGTTTCAAACGGTTTCAAATTTTTTCTTGTTATTCATCCACTCTATTCCATGAATTGTTATTCATGGGAATGGAGTGGGTGTATTTCATGGCTGTAATCTAGTATTTCACGGCTTAATCTGATATCTTCGTCG
Organism: Macrothele yani; assembly: GCA_039090855.1. Classification (NCBI taxonomy): domain Eukaryota; kingdom Metazoa; phylum Arthropoda; class Arachnida; order Araneae; family Macrothelidae; genus Macrothele; species Macrothele yani. The sequence continues at coordinate 95,624,253 of CM076998.1, forward strand.
ACGTAAAATTTCATTAGGAAATTAATTCGCCTCTCCACATATGGATTTTTCTTAACATCCACTAAAATAACACGATGGCGATAGCGTCGTCTTCAACTAACTGGTGCCGCCCCGGTGGCGCAGTGGTCTAAGGCGTTGGCCTCTGATCGTTCGTCCGTAAGGGGTCTGGGTTCGAATCCCGGTCAGGCATGGATGTTGTGTTTGTCTTACGGCACTGGTTCTCTCCCTTCCCTGGAACCAGTGACCCTAAATTAGGGACGGGCGACTGCTTATAGCCCATTGAGTTGCTCACGGTGGTCGTTAAACCTAAAATAAAAAACAAAACAAAAACTAACTGGTACCATGAGAGACACAGCAAGTGTTGCTTCTGCGCATGCGCAGTCCCGATGCTTCCACCTGCTATTGGGGGTTGCATTGGTTGCCAGCAACGGGCCACTAGTGGCACTTGCTTGGAGGCCCACAATTCACGGCGATGCTGCAGGGCCATCAATGGCTCGCCAACTGATAGCGCTGCCACCAACGGACCACTACCGGGCCGTGAGCGGCAGATTTCAGCCAGCAGTGATCCATCACTGCCAGCTGGTGGCCAGCAGTTTCCCAGCACTTGTGTTTTTGCTGGGTACTTAAAATAAATATGCAAATCTTTTTGTCACAAAACTACATTGCTTCAATAAGTGTGATATTACACATTAAAATCTGTGTTTTAAAAGGTTATATCTTGTAAAATGTTAGTAATTTGTATTGACAAAGCAGAACTATGATGGCGAGAACATATTAGCAAAAGTGAAATGATTTACCTTAGGTATATGCGCTGAATTAAAATTAGGCTGTACACCATAGTTATTGCATGGCGACTTTTTCATTTTGCCAAAAGTTTATAGAGAAACTCAGAACAAGTACATTCGAAAATTGACCGCGCCAGTAGTGCATTGAACTAGTGATGGCTACTGACCATTCGTACAACTTGGTACGGATTCGAGTCCCGAATGAGGCACGGGTGGTGCATTTGTCTTGCAGCACTTGGTATCTCCCTTCCCTAGAACGAATGTCTCCAAATTAGAGACAGGTGATTGCTTATAATCCTTAGAGTTCCTCTTAGTGGTCGTTAAACCGAGAAAGAAGAAAAAAGTCAAAATTTGTTTTCACAAGAAGCATGTTGGAAAATTAGTACAACGGAAACTACTTTTAAGAGCATTTTTCATTTGAAATCTAAAGGGTTAATGCGGAAGTGTAAATTCGAGGACATTTGGGGACAAACATTAAAATTTGAGGACAATTTGCGTCCCCAAAGGCTTCAGACGTTTTTGGGGAGAGTAAACTAAATTCGAGGACTGTCCTCAAGAATTGGGGACGTCTGGTCAGCTTAGCTATAGTAGCAACGCTACGAAAACTTTGAAACCATAAAACAATGAGTTTATTATTTGAAATAAATGCGTTATTTATTTCTTCTTAAAAGTAAAAATTCTAGTGAAAAATCGACAGATAACTAGAGATTTCAATTGGTTCTGAACATCTTATAACTCGTAGCCAAGGTATAGCGTCGCCAAGGCATTGCTCGTAGCAAAGTTTTTGATTCACAGCAGTTTGCTGTAGGGCACACATCACAGATATCAAAAGTACATATCGAATCATAATTGTTATCCCTATTTCCCCCATACCGTTCATCTCTGGAAAAGTGAATGTAACGTTTGTGGACTTTGAAATTATAACGAACAAGAAACCTGAAAATTCGCTGTGAGGATTCTAAAGTTATATTGAGATCTCCGTTAAAAGACCGACGGTACTTTTGGAAATGTCCAGTGACAAGACCAACCCAACTGGGTCTGAGAAAATTACTGAGGGTTTACATGATGCTCAGGTTCTTTATATGAGACGCATCGAAAAAGAAAACTTCGAGAGAGTTTTGAAGCTCAAGAAGGTTAGGAAAAACAATATTTTGACTGGTCTAGGTCTTGCTGGAGCAGTTTTTGGAATTTGTATCCTTTGTTTATTAGTCTGTTGTTATGTGATGTCCCGTTGTTAAGTTTCCGGTGATGTTTATACTGATTGGTGTGTACCCATTAGCGTTTTGCGATTTTCGGATATCACCAATGGTTGAGCAGAGCTAGCAGATTTAAAAAAAATATTGTTTACTTTGGTGTTGCGACATTTCATTGATTCGAGCAATAGCAGTTAAAATTTTGTTATTGGCTCACCCACGGATGGGGCTTTGGGGTTTAAGCCCCCTCCAAGGTGATTAAAAGCAACGTACGTCACAAATTAAACATTCAAAAATATTATTTTACATGTTCAAAAAATTACATAGTGTCTTATATTGCATTGTGTCTTCTTCCAAAAGCCCCAAAGAGATTAAGAGCGACGTACGTCACAACCGTATATAAACTATAGGCGTACAATATATATACACATTCTGTACGTATATTTTATATATTGTAGCCCCCTCCAACAGGAATTCCTGGGTGCCCCACTGGTTGGACATATTAAAGTTTTTTATTTTATGAAATCACTATTGGAAAAATTCAAAGAGGAGGAACAACCGTATATAAACTATAGGCGTACAATATATGTACACATTCTGTATGTATATTTTATATATATGTAGCCCCCTCCAACAGGAATTCCTGGGTGCGCCACTGGTTGGACATATTAAAGTTTTTTTATTTTATGAAATCACTTGGAAAAATTCAAAGAGAAGGAAATATAGGTAAATTATAAGATCAATGTGAATGTGGTGAGAGGATGGTATTGACTGAAATTTTGTGATACATCAGGTTGAGCAGAAATCATGATGTGTTTCTCACATACTCAGTAGTTCTTTACATGTGAAGCATATCAGGAACATCTTAGTTCGTCTACAGGTTTAACATAGGTTGTAGAAACAGATGGACCAAAAGTAGCCACCAATATAAAAAAATAATAACATGGGAATGAAATCAGCAATTAACATACATATCACTAAGCTATTCTCTGGGATTCAGAGGTTTGCTCCACTAAAAAACACTGACTACGAGATAATTTTTAACTGATTATTTACTTACTGTTGCTGTATTAAAATTCTCCATTTACAGCGATCTTGACACACAACTCTGGCTTTACTGACATCCATCACACAACAGGCACAAGATCTATACTTCATACTTGTGATCGTTTTCTCATGCAGACACTCCTGAATCTGATCCTCCCATGACTTTCTTGGCATTCCTCTGCCTTTCCTTCCTGCCATTTGGGTTAAAAAATTTCTTAGTTAGCATCTCATAATTCACAGGGGTGCAGAACATTTTCAGGGCCCAATATTTCACCAGAACACAATTTTTTTTTGTCCAAAATTTCCTCCCAAGCTGTAGCAGACTTGCATACAAGCTTATGCGGTTATAGAGTATATATTAATGATTAAGAGCAATCCTTAAACCCGATTACTTAAAAATTTGAAAAAAAAACAACAACAAAAAAACTAATATTTATTTTAGATTCAAAATGTTAAATATAAACTTAGATTCAAAATGTCTAAAACATTTTTGGGTCTAGGTTAGTGATGGGCATAATCGAGTAGAAATAATCGATTCATTTGATTATGAAAATATCTCGAAACATTCGATTACGTCAAATTCATTCGAATGAAAAAACCTCTCGAAAGAGCTCTCGATTGCTCATAAGCTGTCTCGTTCAAACGAGTGCATTCGAAAGGCGAAATTGCTCGTCTCTTCTCGAGAACATGGGTTCCAAGCAAAATCGCTCGTCTACCCGAAAACATCTCGAGAGGTAACGAGATACGAGAGGTTCGGAAGTACTCGCTTTTCACGTGATCGAATTATCTCTCGCAGGGAGAATCACTTGTGTTCCTTATAACTTCTTAAGCTAGGTTATGCTATTCGAAAAAATCCAGGCGTCTTTACTGTCATTTCGTCCAGCGAAAGAAAGCTGAGCGTGTAGCACTAATTACAAATCATTCGAATGGTTATTTCGAATGAATATCTCGATTTGTCAAACGCAGAAGGCAGCTCTGAGCGTATTACGCCATCTACCGGTGAATTCTAAAATTAAAAATCGTTCGAATGATTATTTCGAATGAATATCTCGATTTGTCAGATCTCTCGATTGTAACTATTTGATTCCTAAATTCAATCCATTATGCCTAACACTAGTCTAGGTGAAAACAGTGGTGCGGCAGAGAGGCTGAAAAACAGGGTTGGGTTTCTGCCGTGCCGATAGCAGAAACTGGATATAACCAGCAGAAAATTGCAACAACTGGCAGGAACTAAAAAGCACTTAAACCATTTTTGTATCACTTAATTATTAGTACATGAAATTTACAGTTAATCAGATGACAAATATCTTTTTATTACAATAATTTAGTATTATAGTAATTTGTAATAATTAATCATTTCAATAATTAAAATATATTACATATATTTTTTAGACATGCTTGATCCTTGGCTATATATAATATAAAAAGCAACATGATTGGCAGACTGGCTGTAAGGAAGAACCTCATTGGCCAGGGGCAGGTTTAACATTGGGCCAACCTGAGCCATCGCCCAGGGCGCTGCACATATAGGGGCGCCAAAATTTTGAGAATACATGTGCCACAAGACGTTTCACTCACCACCACCCCTCCCATTCAAAAAAAAAAAAGAACGGGATTTTTCATTTATACAAATTATAAACTGAGTAGTATAATACCTTTAATACAATGGTGTTAGTACATTCGATGTGTTTAATCATTTAAAATATTGATTTATTCTGAAAGTGAGTTCAGCAAGACTCAGGAGCCCCCGAGGAAGTTATTTCTTCCTGCTTACTGGCAAGGTAAAAACTCAGAAGAGGGCTGAGAGGGGGTGCATTTCTTTCACAGAGCTCGCAGACAACGGGGAACAAGATTGGGAGGCTAGGGGAGGGGCACTGCACTGGCACATAGTTTTTACAAGGTATTATAAAATCTTAGCGTGTGGACAGCACTTGGATGTGGGTGGAAAGATCAAAATTGGACTCCATGAATTCAAGGTCAAGGCCCCAGGGTATTGTGGGTGACAAGAGAAGACAGAGTACTGGTTAGAAGGCATTCCAATTCAGCTTATTACACCAGCTGCCTGCTTTGGGATTCATTCCCGCTCCGCCCTCCAGTCAGTTTACATGTGTGTTTTCATTCTCGCTGTGTTCTTTTGTAGGAAATCATTACTATTATTATTAACCACCGTCAGCGAAAATGTCGACTACGAAGTTTTCTAGATGCGAAAGTAGAAAAAGAAAGATTGAAAAAGGGCAACTGTTAAAAAAAGTACCAAAACTAAAAAAACTTTTTTAAACCGGCAGTGACACAGTAAGTGAAAAGAAAATGCAGTGTTTGGTTGCAAGATCTACCGGTGAAGGAGCCAACTAAACAAGAACTAAGGGCTCAGGGCAAAGATCAAATTTGTGAGTCTTCCGATGATTAGGAAGATAAGTCTAACATAAATCTTGGAGAAAATTTTCAAGATGTTGAAGAAAATGAACTTTTGTTACATCATATGGTATTAGATCCTGCTCAGTGGAAAGTAGATGATTCATTTGTTGATTATATTACAAAAAATCCTCCGAATCAAAATTTAAATGAAATAGATTTTACAGTTTCAAAAAGATTTTATAGTGATCGATTTAGATCTGCCTCAAAAGGATTATTTTATAACAGTCTTCAAAATGGTGAAATTAAAAGAAGAGAATGGCTATTGTATTCTGAGTCAACTGGACGTGTTTTTTGGAGTTCTTTCTCAAGTATAGGTTTCAATGATTGGAAACACGAAAACCTTATACGAGCACATAATGCTTCATTTGAGCACATAGATTCTGTAAAGTGTTTCATAACACATGCCGAGAATAGTGGAAAAATTTATTCTTCTGTAATTAAGCAACTGATGAATGGGAAAAATTATTGGAAAGCAGTACTTTTACGGATTATCGAAGTCATTAAATTTCTGTCTTCCCGTGGGTTAGCATTTCGTGGAAATGGAGCGAACGGCAAGTTAAGGAATAATAATAATGGCAATTATCTAGGTATCCTTGAACTGATAGGAAAATTTGATCCTTTTCTTGAGCAACATTTGAAAAATTTTGGAAATAAGGGTCAAATGGAAATGTTTCATACCTTTCGAAGGATGTATGTGAAGAATTCATTTCATAATGGCCTTATCGGTTACTGACGCAATAGCTAAAGTGTTGAAGTCAGGCAAATATTATTCTATTATTATAGACTCCACTCCAGATTTGTCAAAAGTTGACCAATTGATAGTTATTTTTCATTATGTTCTGAAAAATGGACAACCAGTGGAATGATTTATTTGTTTCTTGCCCAACACTGGTCATAAAGCAAAAGACATGGAGAAGGCTTTAAGACATGGGAGGTCCCAGTTATAATTGAGTGTCCAGTGCTTTGAATGTGCCTGCTTTTTGGTAGTAAAATTTCTAATAGCAGTATTATGTCGTGCATATATCATAGGGCATAGATCCTCATTGATTTAATTTGATTTAATTTTCTGAGATAGAAAGCAAATTTTCATCAACTTAAAAAATTTTTGTTGGTTCTTCAAGTTTTTCTGGGGGAAAAAAATTAAATGCTACATTCAGGTCTGCCAGCCCGCGCCAAAACGTTGTTCTTGCGCCATTCTGCTAAAAAAATCGCCATTTCGACGAAATCTGCGCCAAAAGTTAAAATTTACTGCTCATCAATATTTTAGCGTTGTCTTACGACATTCGAAATCGATTCAGCGGTTAATTTGTACATAAGATTCTTCCGCGGATTCTTTTTTTTTTTTTTGATTTGAGGTTTAACGACCACCGTGAGCAACTCAATGGGCTATAAGCAGTCGCCTGTCCCTAATTTAGGGTCACTGGTTCCAGGGAAGGGAGAGAGCCAGTGCCATAAGACAAACGCAACATCCATGCCTCACCGGGATTCGAACCCGGACCCCTTTCGGACGAATGATCAGAGGCCATCGCTTAGACCACTGCGCCACCGGGGGTGGCCTTCCGCGAGTCGCAGAGTCCCCTCCGTTTCTTTCTTTTTTTTTTTTTTTTCCTTTCATTTTAGAGATCGATGTTTTTTTTTCCGAGTTCGATGCAAAAGTGAAGAAATTTTCGGGATATTAGTTGGGTGGGGGGTGGGAGTCGTATTCCGTCTGGGAACGTAGTTTTGTCTTTTTAAACGTTCGGAAACGGAAGTTAAACGAAGTGCAGATTTTTCCCGTAATCGTATTTTATTTCTCTCGCGATGTTGCTTCTGTTCACTATTGTTAAATATAATTTCATTGCATAATTTCAGCTTGAAATTGTAGGCAACGATTTCCGAAAACGGAAGTTAGGCCGTCCGAAAATTTCCCCGTAATCTTCGGCGACGAGATTCTCACGCTGATTCGAGGAATTCTGTTTTTTTTTTTTTTTTTAATCATTTGGACCATGTACGAAATCGATGCATAACTGAACTTAAATTTTGGGAGGATTAGTGGTGGTGGTGGGGGGTCGTTTTCTCCGTCGGATAACGGAATTTCATCCTTCGAAAACGGAAAGTAGACGGAGGTACGATTTCTCAGGTAATCGTAATTTTTTTTTCGCGCGATGTTTCCTCTACCTAGTATTATTAGATATCATTTTATTCCATAAATATTTGTATTTCAGCTTGAAAATGTTCGATAAATTTCCGAAAACTGAAGTCAATTCAGCTTGAAAATGTTGGATAAATTTCCGAAAACCCGAAGGCTTGAAAAACCGTCATTTCAAGTCATGTTTCCCGATTCAGCGATCGCAAAAAAATATTCGTGTGGAAGAACCAAGGCTACTGCACTAATTCAGCACATGGCCGGTGTTTCCACAAGTAACATCGTATCTGAAGTAAAAAAAATCCTTTTTCTCTATCTACAGACAGAAGTAATGATGCTCAAGCAAATAAACTGTATCCCATTACAATAACATATTTTGACGAAAAAATAGGGGAAAATTGAACGTTTTGAACAATGAGTTTGTTAAAAAAATATCTCTTGGAGCAACTGTGTGTCATTTTCCTGTGACAATGCTAACACTGTGATAGGTCAAGTAAAAGGTGTTATTTCATAATGATGAATTTCTGAGTCATGCTGAAATTGCAGATGTCGCATTAAGGCAAAGTGTTTCTTTTGCATCAGTCCAATATATGTGTTCCCTGTTTCCAGTTTTGAAACCAGAAGAATCTGACAAGGTGGCATCTGAATTTGCTCACTACCAGTTTGAAAATTTTGACTGTGCTGTTACTTCTGGGAGAATGGATGAAGTGTGGCACAGAATTTCTTTAATGAAAAATGAAAGTGAAGAATGAATCATTAAACAAAATTAGGAAAATGACTTTAATAGTCCCTCATAGCAATGCAAGTACAGAAAGAATTTTCAGTATTGTGAAAAAAAACCATGAATGAATTCAGACCTAATTTAAGTACTCATGTGCTGTCTTCTTTATTAGTAGAAAAAATAAACAGCATTGCACACAGTGAACTATGCTATCAGAAGAAGTTTTTGCAAATTGAACTAAGGAAGGCCAAAATGGCAACTACAGCCAGTTTATCATAATAATTTGGCGAACATTCCAAGGAATAATTTTTCTTCATGTCTGGAGGTAATTTATTATATTTTTCTGGTAGACAGTATTTTAAATTTTCCCACTAGCAGATTATTTTTATTGTATTATTATTATTATTATTATTATTATTTTGTTAATAGTTCTGACAGATTAAAATTTGTTGCAGTGTTAAATACCCAAATTTGCCGCTGTAGACTGGATTACTGAAAATTACTGAAAAAAATTCATTACTGAAAATTACTGAAAAATGAACATGTTGGTTACTGAAAACCACTTTTAGAGGTTGGCATATATGCATAGGGCAGTCAATTTCCATAGCATATAATAATCTCCATAGGTAAAGGACACACATATTACACTTTATTATGCTTTGTTAAATACGTTAAACACAATTTAAGAAAATGAAGGTTAAAAAATTCACAAGGCCTTTCAGGTTCATCTTGGACCCATCTTCAGATGAATGAAACAGTCCAGGGGAGAGTAACATGGGTATACAAGAGTGGTAGACACATGATGTGACGTGTGCAAATGGGACTGCACTGCAGAATTCACAGAGAGAAATGGCAATTAACAGATGTAACTTTCAGTATTCCAGCAAGGAACTAAACCTTGTACCACAAGCAATCACAAAGCTTATTATTAACATAAGCTTTCAATAAGTTAAAGAAGTATACAGGGTGCATCAGAAATGATGGTCGCAACTTTAGGGGGTGATAAAACACAGCACAAGGAACAATATTTGTAATACAAGGTGTGGTCGAATGTGCAATGCTAACGCGCAAACACATGAAGGACAAAAAACATGGCAAAGGAATAATGTTTATGAACGGATCATATACAAAAAGGGATTTATGGATATTTTACAATAATTGTTCAAAGAAACGTTCACCTACTGTAAGACATGCCTCACAGCGGCGACGGAGTGATTGGCATACAGTTTAGAGGATTCCTGGCATGTCGCGTAGTTCACCAGTAGCGGCGCTAATGCGAGCAACAAGGTCCTCAGGAGAGTCAACGGGCGCCTTGTAGACGAGGCTTTTCAGATGTCCCCAGAAAAAGTACTTCAGGCAGGAGAGATCGGGTGATCTAAGTGTCCAAGCGATGGGACAATCGCACCCAAACTTCGATTCGGAAATTGAGTGTTCAGGTAGTTCCGCACTTCCCTGACGTAATGGGCTGGCACTCTATTGTGCTGGAACTATTTGTTCACACGGAGATGTGGTGGCACAACCTCCAGTAACTCAGGCAGAACCTGCTGCAGGAAAATACGATAGCTTGTTCCATTGAGGTGGTCTGGTAGGAGATACGGGCCAATGACGTAGTCTTTGATTATCCCTGCCCACACATTAACGGGGAAACACTGCTGGGCGCACTGCACCCGTGTTGCATGCAGATTGATGGTGGCCCACAAATGCTCGTCGTGCATATTAAACATGCCACTGGTTAACGTTGCTTTGTCGGTAAACAACAGAACAGATGCTGCAAACTCTGGCTGCACTGTGCACTGTTGCAGGTGCCAGCGTGCAAATGTCACACGGCAAGGAAAATCCGGTTCTTGTAAGGCCTGGACCCCATGGAAAAGGTAAGGGTGGTGGTGTTCCTGGTGAAGCACATGCCATACCGTCGTATGACTCACTCCGTGGATACGTGCCATCACTCGAGTGCTGCCTTCTGGCCGATCTTCCAGAATCGCCTCTATCCTATTCGGCATTCTCACCGTCCGTGAACAGCCTGCGTCCTGTCTGTGGGCGAGGAACGACCCCGTCTCACACAGTTGTCTGTGCAAGTGCTGAAAGGTTCGTCGATCGGGCACCGGCCGATGTGGGAAACGCTCCCGGTGCAGTCGTTGAGCTTCGACATGGTTGCCGTTTACGGCTCCATACATGAAATGGATATCGGCCTTCTCAGCTTTGGAATACCGTTGCATCTCGTTGGCCGTACAGCTTGTGAATGACAGTGTGTGCGAAATGCGCCAGCAAGCGCCCTCTACCGGCTAACCATGCGGCTTCTGACCATGCGCTGTATTACAAATATTGTTCCTTGTGCTGTGTTCTATCACCCCTTAAAGTTTTGACCATCATTTCTGATACACCCTGTATATAAAAAGAAGTAGTAACATAAGATACAGAATAAACACCCACCCCCATTTTTAGCTGAGGAATTGACAAGTATATCCTGCCAATATACATCCTTACCTCGTACAATAACACAACAAACACATGTAATGCTCAAAATTCTATACTGAAGGAGCCCTATGTATATAAGAAGGAATATGCATTGTAATATAAGTTGAAATTTTTATTGCCGCCCCGGTGGCGCAGTGGTTCAAGGCGTCGGCCTCTGATCATTCGTCTGCAGGGGTCCGGGTTCGAATCCCGTGTCAGGCATGGATGTTGTGTTTGTCTTACGGCACTGGCTCTCTCCCTTCCCTGGAACCAGTGACCCTAAATTAGGGACGGGCGACCGTTTATAGCCCATTGAGTTGCTCACGGTGGTCGTTAAACCTCCACTAAAAAAAAAAAAAAAAAAAAAAAAAAAAAAAAAAGAAATTTTTATTTTGTAATTCAGCTGTTTTCTTCAATTTTTAAAGGCATATTTGCTCCATTCATTACATTAATTGCAAGAAAGGCGTATTTACATTGTATAGTTTCAATTTGTTTTTGTTTTTAAAAGTCCCAACCTTCAGGCCTCCTGATTGGTTTCCATTGGAATCCCCATTTCTTCACTGACATGTCTGTGAGTGACAGTAGTTAGGAAAACCCTTCATGGTAATGGAATCTGCATAGGAGGGTTGTCATTACAACATTTTTTTCCTCTTTGGTAAATAGCTAAACTTTCCATAAACAACAACAAGAATTTAGTTTTGGGGCTTGCCATAATTAAGACTTCATCCCACATTGGAAAATACTTTCCTTCGTTGAAAAAGCGTGAAAGGGATGTCTTCTTATATGTTATAAAAATTTCAAAATATGTGCATAAAATGTTTAATAAAATTCAGTAAATATGTAGAAAAACAAACAAAAATCAGTAAAATATGTAGCATATTTCTTTTTATATATATGTTTCAATAACTTTCTATAATTTCTTTGCTTTTACAGTCATAAGATATTAAAAAATTACTTTCCTTTACGAATTTCAAATTACTTTACTCAAAATCAAGGTTTTCAGCTAACTTACTGCTATTACAACTAGCAAACAATATAGTACTTCAGGTTGTCGAAAACAAAGCTCTTCCTGTTCACTCTAAAAAATACCTTTAAGTTGGCTGAACGACCTCTCAACGTCATAATTTTGAGAATTCCTTATCTTTTAAAACAGCACATCTGGCAGTTACAGTTCCCTGGATAATTTATTTTTCTTATAGTTGTAATGGTTTCTGGGCCTGGATTTTATTTACAACACTGTCCATCTTCTGTTTTACAATTTCTCCAATGTGGTTGTGTGCAGGCACCTTTCTTAATATTTCAATCATCTCTTCAGATTATTTATCAAAGGAGTTCTTGAAGTTTCAAGTTCTGTGATGGCTTGATCCAATACATTCAAACGTGTCTTCAGCAAAGCCAATTTCCCTAATAAAGTATCACTATCCGGCGAAACTTGTCCTTTTTCAATGGAAGCAGAATCGTCCAAGTCAAATTGAGAGATTACTTCCTTGATTTTGCTGTTGTTTTCATAATATCCTGCAGCTTGTAACAAAGTCCCTAACGTGTAATCACAGGATGAGATGGGAGTGGTTAGTCAGGGAACATTTCTTTCAACTTTTCGGTAATGCTTTAAGAAAGATCTTTTTACCTGTTGCAATCAAGGAATTGGTTTGTGGAAAATTGCAGCGGATTGCTCAGCAATTCTGTGGAGCCTGTGTGCAAGACATGTCAAATTAATCATCTTGGCGAATAGTACATAAAGTGCTGTAGCTGCTTTCGTCATGAAGGGTGCAGCATCAGTTACCAGTTGGTGTACTTTATTGTATTTTACTCCCTCTGCCCAGAAAATCTGCAACTATTTGTTGACCAATATAGTGATCGTGTGGTGGTTATATTTTGTTAGTTCTTCACAAATAGTTAAGTGTGGGATTGATGGTGCTATTGGGTTGTTGGAAAAGTCATGACGTATTTTAGCCATGTTTTGCGAAGGTCATTTATTGATAGAAAGAACAAAGATCAATCAATGATATAATGTCCGTTTTGTTCGATAACCTTTTGCCATTTTTCAGTGAGCTGCAGAATGTCTCATTCATAGAAGGACCTGCCTTTCGTGGCAAAAAACTGTACAAGGTGCTGATTTACAGCCTTATCTGAATTGAACATTATACCATGCAAGGACTGTTGAAAAGAGCAAAACAAATGGAAGTCTGATGGCGCATGGTCAGGCGAGTATGCTGGGTGTGGCAACACATCCCACCCAAGCTCCAATAATTTTTGGTGGGTGATCAAACTTGTGTGTGGTCTCATGTTGTTGTGATGGAACACAACACCTTTACGATGAACGAGCTCTGGATGTTTCTGGATGATGGATTCGTTCAAACTGTCCAATTGCCAACAGTACACATTCGAATTGATCGCTTGGTTCCGTAGTAGGAGCTTGAAAAACACGACACCTTTAAAATCTCACCACACTGAGACCAGAACCTTCCGCTGATGAATGTCTGCTTTGGATGTCGTTTGAGGTGAAGCAGCACGTCGGGACCAAGACCGTTTGTGCAGCACATTGTTGTACACAATCCACTTTTCGTCACCAGTTATCAGTCACTTCAAAAAGGATCGTTTTTTTCACATTTAATGAGCATATCGCAGATGTTTATACGCGTCGTCAATTGAGCTTCTTTGAGTTCATGAGGAACCCACACATCGAGCTTGCTTACATATTCCAGTTTTTTCAGGTGGTAGTGAACGCTTGAATGATGGATGTGCAATGTGTCTGCAATCTCTCGTGTCGTGTAACGTGGGTTTGACTCGATCAATGCCTAGATTTGGTCGTCATCGACCTCGGTGGGCCTTCCGGACCGAGGAGCATCGTTGAGGTCAAAATCACCAGCACAGAATTTTGCGAACCACCGCTAGCACTGACGTTCTTGTAGAGCATTATCACCGTACACTTTACGCAACTTTTCACAAGCTTGATGCGCGTTCTTCCCTTTACGGAAGTAAAACAGTAAAATATGGCGAAAATGCACGGTTTGGTCTTCCATCTTCAACTTGATGTCAAATCTCCGCAAATCAACCAAATTGCTCACTATTCCTTTTAGACTGCAGCTAGAACTGGTACCTGTCGAATGCCATAGCGATAACAGAGCTGCGCATGTCTCTAGTACTTCCAAAATAGCCCAACCACCATCGGGTGCTAAAATACGTCATGACTTTTCCGACAACCCAATAATTCATTCAGATGTCCAACAATAAATAATGTTTCCTTTATACAGTGTTTGAAAATTTTCATGCTGGTTCACCAGTCAAGAAATTTCTCACTCGTCAGCTGAAAATCAACAGACCCTCAGGGCTGTCGTGTTTCAAAGTTTGATTTGTTAATAATTTATACACATCTCTTGAATAATATTTTATCGCTAACCTAACTTAAACGATTAACCATTGTATAATAACTAAACTCAATTTTCTCCCTCTAGAGTAGATGATGCAAAAATCCTTCAATGTCGTAGAACTTTCCTAACAGCTCCGCAGAAATGCGGGTTCCCGTGTTTGCCCTTTGAATTACTACAGCAGTTGGCTTATGGCAGCTCGCATGTGACTCTTACGCTGACTAGCTTTTCACACAGCATTTGGGATTGTGGCTTCTTGTCTTGTGTTCTTGTTAAGTGCACCATGCCCAGATGTTTTGACTCAGGGCATTCGCTGTCCAATTTCTTTCATACTATCACGAATCAGTTCTGCGAATTAAAATAAGCTTTATTAAGAAACTGATAGTTTTACGTATCCAACAATAGGCCATGGTTCATACAGGTGCTTAAAAATGCTTAATTTTATGTTTTTCACTGATATTGTCCACCCTGAAAGGGAAAAACATCTTCAAATTTGAGCTCACTGCCGCGAAACTCTAGTTAACTCCTTCCCGTCCTCCATTTTCTTGGTAAAGGAGGCAGGCGTGTGTGGTTCTATAGCCGTAGGTAGAGCTTAGAGGTAACATGATTTGGTCATTCGACGCAAAGTTATTACCGACCTAATCCTTTGAACACTGCGAGCCAAGGACCTCGCTGTCGCCGGTTGGCTACGTAAATGTTTGGCCTGATCGCAGACTTTTACAGGGAGGGTCGTGACCTTCGAACGGGAGGGCACGTTAGACATTTTGTTTTTGTGTGCAGCGTGTGCTTTGATGAGCTACCATTTGATGATAAGTTAAATATTCGATTGTATTAAGTTGGTTGGGCATTTGATATACCATGCCTGGGGGAAAATGTATTTTCAATCCACTGTGGATTCAAAAAAGGGGTTATAAGGACTGGATATCCTTAGTTAGTACATATATAAGGAAAGCAAGGTGTAAAATTGGCGTAAAGGATATAGAGATTGGAAGCATGGGAGAATTTGGCAATTTTTGCACATCTATATTTTGCTTCTTTCGCCATGGCCCATGATTATGTCATCCCGAAGCCTCTGAAATACGTTTGTGACGCAGGTGTTTCATTTCTTTCTTGTTTTTTTTCTCCCCTAGGAAAAGAAGTTTGTTTTGCTTGTTTGAAAGCTCGGTTCCAGACTAGGATTATGTAGGCTCGGCGTGCTTCTCTCGCTGTGACCCATGATTACGGCGCGTTTCTTTCGCTGTGGCCCAGGATTGCGTCGGCCCGATGCCTCTGAACCAAGTTCGTAACACACCTCTTTGTTTCTTTCTTTCTCTCCTTTTTTTTTTTTTTTTCTTAGGAGGAGGAATGTGTTTTGCTAGTTTGAAAGCTAAGTGGAGTGGAAAGCACAGCTTCGGGCCAGGATAATGTTGGCCCGAAGCCTCTGAACAAAATTCGTGACGCAACTCTTTGTTTCTTTTCCATTTTTTCCTTTTCCTGAGCAGGAAGAATGTGTTTTGAGTGTTGGAAAGCTAAGTGGAAAGAAAGCACGGCTTCAGGACGGTATTACGTCGGCCCGAAGCCTCTGAGCACGAAGTTTGTGATGCAACTCTTTGTTTCTTTTCTATTTTTTTTTTTTTTTTTCTGAGGAGGAATTTGTTTTGCTTGTTTGAAAGCTAAGTGGAAAGAATGCACAGCGCCTGGCTCCGGGATTACATACGCCGTTATCATTTGGTGCTTTCTCATGATCGATGTGCAAACTGAGCAGAAATCTTAAGGGAGGGGGCAGGATGTCGCTAGACTTCTGTGTCAGGGTGGGCGAGTGTTATTTTTACTATTTATTGCAAGTTTGATAGCAACTTAATTTACGAAACACTGAAAGAATTTGTAATGCTTTTTACTATAGGCTACGAAGGTATTTGTGCATTCCCCCCCTCACTTCCGTCTCCTGGATGAATACTCATTAATTTTGGAACTGTCTTAAAGTCTTTCTATTTTCTTGAATACAAAGGAGTCCATCATTTGGAATTATTTTTTGCTAATATTCTGTCCTAATTTTTAATAAAATTAGTAAAACCTAAAGAGTTGCATTTCTGTATAATGAACATGACACACTGCCATCAGCACCAGTAACATGGCTTGATTGAAAGAAAATTTCATGCCTAGGAGAAGGGTCTTAAAGCTGATGTTTTCATGGGTTAGGATTGAAGAGGAATAAGGAGATGCAAATAATACATTTCCCCTCCTTAACTCCTTTACTTCAAGCCAGCAGCCTTGTCTTGCACTCATCTCTTCCAAAGTAGTCGTCAGCCATGACCTACTCCCTCATTGCTCTAAGGCTGGCTTAACAGCTCTGGCATAGCTTTAGACTCCAGATTCTGTGTTGGAATCCCCTACTTAGTCGCACAAACAAGCAGCAGTGCAATTACTGATTACCTCTAACAACAGCAAAGAGATTACTAATGATTCAGTGAAATCCAGTTTACGCTCTTTATTCGCCCCTGATAACTTGAAAAAAAAAGTTTAGATTGAGGATTTGGAAGAGTGGAGAACAACTGAATTTTTCATTGCCCTGTTGATGCTATTTGAATAACCTTCCACGGAGAAGGAAAAAATGCACTTCCTATGATGAAATATGAGGACTGTATGACGAAAACATGGGAGTCAATAATTCCTGGCGAAAGTCCAGATTATATTTTAAAGTTAGAAAACATTTTAAATATGGCACATCTTAAACTGGGCGAGCGGCAGGGCAGACAAGAGAGTGAAGATTTCTCCCGTAATCGTAATATTTTCTCGCGATGTTCCTTCTGCCCAGTTATTCCATAAATACTTACATTTCAGCTTAAAAGTGGAGGAAAGAGTTTCTCAAAACAGAAGACGGTCGAAGTGAAGATTTCTCCTGTAATCATAATTTCTTCTTCCTGCGATGTTCTGACTATCCTGAATTGTTGTTAACTGTTACATGTGAGTATATTTTGAATAAATTCTGACTGAAAAGTGAATTTCTGCTGCATGCAGAAGTTGCTGATATAGGAATCAGAATAGAAGAAGCTTCTTTTTCTTCAGTAATGTACTTAGCAAATATTTTCCCAGCTGCTGCTGTTAGTGACAGTGACAAGTTGGAATTGGAGTTTGCCTTATATTAAATTGATGAATTGGAAGGTGTTTCGAATAGTCCTATAATTGATACCGCATGGTCAAACATTTTGAAAATGACTGGTGCAATTGGTGCTAAAAAGTATGAAGTTTTACTGCACCTGATACATGCTATTCTTGTTGTGCCACACATGTTTAAATGTTTGCTACACATGTAAATGTATGGGTAGTTTAAATATCTATAATTTTGGAATTTTTTAGGGTGCTTAAAATTTAAATAAAGGTCCTTAAAAAGTGCTTAATTAATAACTCCTCAGTTTTGATCCTTAAAAATGAGTACGGACCCTGTAGGTATAATATAAATAATTGCCGATTGAATTTAAACTGCTCTACTGAATTTTTTACTCGTCAACTAACACTTTTCACTCGTCGCAGGCGACCGCATTTTTCAAGCCCTGCCTATATATCTCCCATGCACATCTGTTGTTTCGTAAACTGAGATCCAAAAAGAAACCCTTTGACTTTCTCCCTGATTTTTAGTACAGTTTTGTTGTACATCATCTGCAAGTGATTTTTCTTAAAGAAGATTCATCTGGAATTATTTGCATACAATATTTTTCTAAGAAACTTCTAAACACTGGATTGTTTACTTTCAACAATGATGGGATATTTGAACTCACTAGTGCACAACATAAATCCACACACACTGCAGTTTGAGTTGACTTGTTTACTGTTCCCTGGAACTTCTGTAAGAAGCCTTTATCACTTTTTTTTTTAATGTTTCCCAGTTTTAATGTGTTGCAAAATTTGAAAATGCTAGTCACAAGAAACTGCAGAGGTGCACACACCACGAAACAAACAATTTTCCGTCAGTTCTCAGTCATTCATCAGGAAACTGGTTAATAAATAAATGCCTTTAATTTGGATGATACAGTTGATTTCATTTTGAACATGTCAACTGACTTAACAACATGAACAGGAAAAATAAACTTCTAACAATGATGTGAACAAAATGATTTAGGAAAAACCTGGACACCAAACTACACATTAAATGACAGATGGCTCAGTCTGCTCTCTCATCTGAGATGAGAGAGCAGACTAGTGCCGGTATGGTGCTGCCATCTGTCAGCTTTGATGTGTTGTGAAACTTGAAAATGCAAAACTTGCCATGTAGTGACTCACATTTTGCTACAGTAGAAAATATTGGGTAATTTTGTGTAAAAACTAGCAATTTATGTAAAAATATTTTTAAATGTGAAACTATGTAATATATGTAGTAAAACAGTAAATATGTATAATATTGGCAAAATATGTCAAATAAATATTTAATTACATATTAATCCTAGCCTTAGTAATAACCTTTGTGATTGCTCATGCTTGTGATATAAGGTTTGGTTGATTGCTAGAATACCGAAAGTTATATCTGTTAATTGCCATTTCACTCTGTGAATTCTGTGGCACAGTCTCATTTGCACAGATAAATGGGACTGCACCACAGAATTCACAGAGATGTCACATCACATGTCTACCACTCTTTTATACTTAAGTTACTTTCACCCGAACTGTTATTTAATTCATCTGAAGATAGGTCCAAGGTAAACCTGAATGGCCTCAAGAATTTTTTTACCTTCATTTCGTAAAATTGTATTTAAACTATTTAACAAAGCATAATAACGTGTCTTTTACCTATGGAGATTATTATATTGCGCTATAGGAATTGGCTGCCCTATTATCTATGATTATCTGTCTGCACGAAAATTCAGATATTGACATTATGTCCTGCTACATGTGTTCGAAGTTGTCTTGTCGTTTCTCCTACGTAGGCATTCCCACAACTGCAGTTTACACTGTAGATCACTCCTTCTTGCAACAGGACATTTTCTTTTTGCTTAATAGGAGGGAGAATTTTTTTCAATTTATTGTTTAGTTCTGCAGTAAGTCGAACATGGAATGTTTTGCTGATTCTTAGTTTTTCAAACAATCCTTTATGATGGATTACTTTTCTGGGAAGCTTCATGTTGTTTGATTGTTTACAATTTAACTTTTTTATGTTAATATATTTTCTCTCATTGCAGAAGGATAGTTATTTTTAGCAAGAGTGCTTTTTAAAAAAAAGCATGTCTTTTGCAAAAAATGATTGTGCTTATGTTATAACTTCATCTGTCTGCCTATGTGTGGATGCCATATCTCTGCAATTATTGGTTTGATTTGAAGTTTTTGCATTGGAAAGCTTGAAATGTGAAAACGATGATCCTTGCTTTCCAGTTTTTCTACAATGCACAACTTTTCCAATAGAGGGCATAACTGCAGATACTGTTGACTTCAAAATACATTTTATTCGATATAATTACTTCTGAACATCCGATTAAAACCATCCTTCTATTCAGTACCATTTGTAATGAAGACTTCTGTATTTTGGGAACAGTTTCTTTTTTCAAGTAATGTATAGTTTTTTCACTAGGGGCATAAGGTTAAAATCTGATTTTCCTGATATCTCTGCTTCTAAAAGTCCAATTTAAAAAAATATTTTTGCATCGGATAGAGCTCCTGATAGGAAGTGTTGTGTATAATTTTGAATCTTTAAAAAAATGGATTGGCCACTAGTGACATATAGTTTTGTTTCTGATATCATCATCATCATCATCATCATCAATCCACTGCTAGATGAAGGTCTCCCCAAATTTCTTCCACAATTGTCTGTCTTGGGCCTGTCTCCTCCATATAAATGGCAGCCTAGCCCGGTCCTCCGATATATTTTCACTAATATCTGCGCTTTCAAAAGCTCGATTTAAAAAATTATTTCGCGGTCAGATACCATGAACCACAACAAGCACTTTGAGAATACTTTGTGCTGAAAATATTGCATAATTATTCCGCTGAAGGGGCGTAGATATATATCTTTTTTTTTTTTTTTTTTTTGTCCTTTCTGGATATCACTGCTTATAACAGTCAGATTTGAAATTTTTTTCTTTGTCAAATAGTGTTTTGGGTGCGAAATATTTTGCACGTAATTTAAAAATTTTCTTAATGCACATGTGTGCCACTGAGAACACACAAATTCACATTTCTGTTTGCATGAAAAGAACCCAAAAGAGTTACCAAGTTTTGCAATTGTGATGAAGTGAATGTTGATGAATTTCTTAAATTGGATGTGTAGTTAAATAGATAATATCAACACTCCAATCGGTTCGGTGCACAGTAGAAAAGAGAAAAGGTTTTTCCCTAGACCTTCATTCAAGATGGAAGAATGTGTTTTTAATAATAATAGAACAAAGAGCACTTCATATTAGTAATAATAAAATCATATACCGACCTGAGTTGTATGTAAATAGAAAAAAAAACTTTTAATTACAATTCAAAGGATGATATGAAGACACAGTGATATCCAACTTAAGCTGATATGTTCACAACACATAGATGCTCCACAATAATACAATAAAGCATTTCTTACTGATGCCAACTGACGCCATGTTTGTTGTAGAAGAACAAACACTTCAGTCTTGTCACATAATTGCGTGGCTGTTGGAGCAAAACACTTACTTAATGATAGGAAAATACACATCCTTGAAAGAGTGTAGCATAACTGAGCCTAATGATCGGGAGCATTACACTTAATAAAGTTGCTTCCTTTATTCAGGAGCAGTTAGTTCTATCGATAGACAACACACACCGCATCATTGTGGACACACAATCGTGCACAAGCATTGACCAGAGCACAAAGAGCATTCTCTTCCCAATTGTGCTCAAGGCAGAGAGCGGGAAAAAGACCTGGCTGTGTGGTTTCAAGGTACACGCAGTTCCCTTCGAAGTGTGAATAACAGCCGCACCTGGCACGTAGTGATGTCACAGTTCCATTAGAAGCAACTGGAAATCCTGTCTGAGAATCTGCATTTTTTTTTTTAATTTAGTGCTGAGAGGCTGTAATTCTAACAGTGAACAGGCAGAAAGATTCATTACCCATGAAAAGGGATGACAGTACTTCTTTAACAAGGAGGATGAATGAAGATGGTTATGAGCATGTTTTTTGACAATATCAAACCTACTATGTTAAAGATGTGTAAAGGTATTTTTGTTAAACTGTGTTGTTAGTAGTATTCAAACAAGAAAGACTTCATGATGCTGTATGCCTTTTTATACACAGTCGAGTCACATTATTGTGACCACCTCCTACTTTTGACGTCAACAGTGTGTAGCCAATGAAAGAAGGCACGTGTCGTGAGCTGACTTGGAGGAGATATAAGATGTGCTGTAAGCATTCTGAAAACATGTCGCTCGTCGCTGTCATGGATAAAAGCAGCGATTTATCAG
This sequence comes from Macrothele yani, assembly GCA_039090855.1. Taxonomy (NCBI): domain Eukaryota; kingdom Metazoa; phylum Arthropoda; class Arachnida; order Araneae; family Macrothelidae; genus Macrothele; species Macrothele yani. The sequence continues at coordinate 95,645,744 of CM076998.1, forward strand.
ATTTGCAAAAAGGGATTATTATCAGCTTTCGGGTCAAGGGTGGCAGTATTTCTGAAACAGCGCAGTTTGAGAACTGTTCGCGTACTGCTGTGGTAAAAGTGTATCGTGAGTGGAGAAATGGCACCATTGCGAATAAGTGACTGGAAACTGCGGAGCACCACATGCCATTGATGTGAGAGGTGAACGTTGGTTTCGAAGGTGCATGAGGGCCAATCGACACGCTACAGTAGAGCAACTCACTGGCTGAATGAACCAGGGGCTACCGGAAGTGTGTTTGAAATGACAGTTCAGTGAACCCTGCTGCGTATGGAGCTCCGATGCAGACAGATGGTCACTACACCTGTGCTAACGAAGGTGCATTGGCAGAAAAGCCTTAGATTTGCATGGAAGTATCGGAATTGGATCTCTGCTAATTGACAAAAGTTTGCCTTCTCCGATGAGTCACGTTTTCTGCTTCATCGAATGGATGGACATTGGCGTATAAGGCGAGAAACGTCGGAGAACAAACACTCTTCAACCATTGCTGGCAGAACACAAGCTGGTGGGGGGCAGCGTTATGATCTGAGGAATGTTTTCGTGGCATTCCCTGGGTCCACTCATACCTGTGGAAGGCACTATGGACCAAATTCGTTATGAATCCATCCTTGCAGACCACATACACCCATAGATGTTGATTGTCTTCCCTGGGGTGGATGGGATCTTCCAGCATGACGATGTTACGTGTCATATAGGTAGAAATAACCGAGAGCGGTTGGAAGAGCACGATGAAGACTTCAAAGTACTTCCCTGGCCCCCTAATTCCCCAGACTTAAACCCAGTTGAGCATCTGTTGGGACCACCTCGATCGTGTTGTTTGCTCTGTGGATCCTCCACCACGCACCCTTCAGCAACTATCAGATGCACTGCAGTTAGCATGGCTCCACATGCCTGTGAACACCTTCCAGCACTTTTTTGAGTCACTCGCAGCCCGTCTAGCTGCTGTCCACGCTGCACACGGCGGTTACTCTGGATATTAGCTGGTGGTCACAATAGTGTGACTCCACCGTGTATTCCTTTGTGTGGTGGTATAAAAGGCACTGTCAAGAGACTGGTTGCAACAGCAAGTTTACAGGAGCCTTGTAAATTTCTGCATCATAAAATATTTGGTCATTCAGGAAGTATGTGAACAGCTTCATTGCTGTCCATTTTGAAAACCTGAAGTGGCAGCACAAGTGGTGTCTGGTAGTTGAGTAGTATGTACCTCAGGCTCAGTTGGTGCTGACTGATTGGCTAGGGAAAGTTGTAATAGTGATGAAGGAGCTGAGACAACAAGTGACAGTGGAAGGACAGCATGTTTTTTTGTTTTTTTTTTTGGTTGTTTTGTGTCAGATCACAATATTCAGTGGGCATGGCACAAAGTCTTCTGCAGAGAACAGTAAGGCACTACAAATGCCCTTAGAGAAAACAGCAGTACAGAATTGGATGAAAGGGTATAAGGAAAATATGACATCATCTAAAGATGCTGCAAGTTGTGGTCTACTGATTTCGACTTACACTGCTTTCAACATCCAAGAGGCCGTTATAGCAGTTTCTTTGGGTAAGCAGATGTGCCAACTCTCTGGATTTAGGCGAGAGACTCCAGATTTTCAGCCCGTCCTTCGGATGAATGTCAAATTCTCCGGGTTTTCACCGAGAATTTGCCGTTCGGATGGTCAAAATTCCATCAACCACCATGATTTCAAACCGCCTGTGAAATCGTTTTCTTTCTGCCTTGATGCAAGGCGGCATTACAGTCATCAGTTTTGTACTTTTCCTTTCCTCCTATCTGCAAAAGAAAGCCGCTCCGGCGGTGCAGTGACCTAAGCACTGGCTTCTGACTAATCGTTCGAGATGGGTCAGAAAAAATTCGCTTTAAAAAAATTACTCCGAGTCCGATTGTCATGCGGCGCTTTCAGCAAAAAGTTCACCCACTCTGGCACTAGACTGCCGAGGAGGGTCAGTAATTGATTGACAAATGGGAGCTGTCCTGCCTTCTCCTTTCAGTTGAGTCTTACAACCCCTCGCCTCAACAGAGCTGAGCGCATTCTAAGGGGCTAGGGAAAGGCTGATTGGCTAGGGAAAGTTGTAATAGTGATGAAGGAGCTGAGACAACAAGTGACAGTGGAAGGACAGCATGTTTTTTTGTTTTTTTTTTTTGGTTGTTTTGTGTCAGATCACAATATTCAGTGGGCATGGCACAAAGTCTTCTGCAGAGAACAGTAAGGCACTACAAATGCCCTTAGAGAAAACAGCAGTACAGAATTGGATGAAAGGGTATAAGGAAAATATGACATCATCTAAAGATGCTGCAAGTTGTGGTCTACTGATTTCGACTTACACTGCTTTCAACATCCAAGAGGCCGTTATAGCAGTTTCTTTGGGTAAGCAGATGTGCCAACTCTCTGGATTTAGGCGAGAGACTCCAGATTTTCAGCCCGTCCTTCGGATGAATGTCAAATTCTCCGGGTTTTCACCGAGAATTTGCCGTTCGGATGGTCAAAATTCCATCAACCACCATGATTTCAAACCGCCTGTGAAATCGTTTTCTTTCTGCCTTGATGCAAGGCGGCATTACAGTCATCAGTTTTGTACTTTTCCTTTCCTCCTATCTGCAAAGAAAGCCGCTCCGGCGGTGCAGTGACCTAAGCACTGGCTTCTGACTAATCGTTCGAGATGGGTCAGAAAAAATTCGCTTTAAAAAAATTACTCCGAGTCCGATTGTCATGCGGCGCTTTCAGCAAAAAGTTCACCCACTCTGGCACTAGACTGCCGAGGAGGGTCAGTAATTGATTGGCAAATGGGAGCTGTCCTGCCTTCTCCTTTCAGTTGAGTCTTACAACCCCTCGCCTCAACAGAGCTGAGCGCATTCTAAGGGAGGATAAACAGTTGAGTTGTGGTGAATTCATTTAACGACAAAAGAGAGTGGTCACTGTTGGACACGCCTTGCAATGCTGCTATTTTATTTGTAAAAAAACAGCATGGGGGCCATTTTACGTTTTCATTATCTTGTGGATTGACGTACCTGAAAACGAATTTTCAGTAGGTGTTGGTTTTCGCTCTGTTTTTTTTTTCTTTCTCCGGAACTTTTAATGGGCCAAAAATACTACTTCTGGGAAATTGTTCCTACGTCTGGAAAATGTGGATAAAAAATTGCGCTCGTGGGATTTTATGAGCTGTAAAAATCTCCCAAATTCAGATTTTGAAGGTTGGCATGTCTGAGTGTCTATGAACTTTTTTTTTATTGTAGGTTTAACGACCACTGTGAGCAACTCAATGGGCTATAAGCAGTCACTCGTCCCTAATTTGGGGTCACTGGTTCCAGGGAAGGAGGAGAGCCAGTGCCGTAAGGCAAACACAACATCCATGCCTCACCGAGATTGGAACCCGGACCCCTTTCAGACGAATGATCAGAGACCATCGCTTAGACCACTGCTCCACCTTGGCGGCTTTATGACCTTTCCATACTGCTGTATATCCCTCATGCACTTGCTTATACCATGCTGATGGAAGATTTAGACCTGTGAGCCAGAGTTTCAGCTGGCTCAAAAAATGCTAAAATGGGGTGGAAAGTTGTAGCAAAATGCTAAAAAAAGTTAGCTGCTTTTGTCGCTTGGGAAAGTGTAACATCAGGTGAATCGTTCACACCAACAATGCTTTGGATATCAGTAAAAAACTAATGTTTATGACTTGGGTGAATGCAGTAGACGTTACAACTGACTCTGGTTTAAACTTGAACTTTGAATGGGGTAAGGGGTATGATAAACCCTTTAACTTCTGTAATCTTATACTGCCCCACTCTTTATGGAGTGCTCAGGGTTGTAGAGTGTATGGAAGGGGAGAAGATGATTGAGCCAACAGGTGCTGTAGGAACATACCTTAAAGATTAAAAACATAACAATGGTGGAGTGCGAATCCCTGCCACAATTTCGGAAGCTTGAGTTTTTGCCGAAATGGAAAAGCCACAGCAGAATCTGCTGATGGGTTGATATTTAAACGGCTGATGCCATTTTGCGATGAACACTAATTTTTCTCTCACATTTTAGATTAACTCATGCATTTCGTGAAAAATAGTGACCATAGCTGAACCTCTGTAATGAGCAAACAGCGACATAGGTACAGCACACACCAAAGTTGCAGAATGCAGATGTATGCAGATAGTTTCCAAATTATAAATTATTAGCAGATTTTGCTCAGTTTCTGCTGGTAGATTTAACAAAAAAATGTTATTTACAGTTTTTTCTTTGTTTTTGCTTTAAATTTTCTGTTTACGCATTTCCCACCACTACTTCAAGATATTATAGACTAATAAATACACTATCTACCAACAAGTAATTGGACACCTGTGATAGCAAAGAAAAACGAAGTTTATTCACCTTCAATAGTTGGTGGAGCCTTCACAAGCGGCGATTACAGCTGCGACCCTCCAGGGCATACTCTCAACCAGGCGTTGCACGACGGCTAGCAGTATTTTCTTCCATTTGGCTTGAAGAAGACGGGTCAGTTCCTTCACCGATTTCAGATGGTGGGGGCACCCCTTAAGTGGACGCTCCAACTCGTCCCAGAGGTGCTCGATAGGGTTAAGGTCCAGGCTCTGCGCAGTCCAGTCCTTTCGATTAACCCCATTGTCACCATACCAAGCCATGGTGGACCTCGCAACATGACAGGTGGCATTTTCATCCTGAAAGTAACATGGGTCCACCCCGTAAAACTGCCACAACGTAGGAAGCGCATGGTCATCCAAAATGGTGCAGTAGGTCTTGGCGTTGAGTCTACCAGGAATTGCGACCAAGGGTCCCGTGCCATACCAGGAGAAACACCCCCATAGCATAATTCCACCGCCGCCGAACTTTACAGTGTGCACAATACATTCCGGCAGGAGGAGTTCTCCAGGCAGACGGCAAACCCAGACCCTGCCATCGAACCGTAGAGAGTGAACCTTGAATTGTTGCTCCAGAGAACCTGTTTCCACTGTTTAACGGTCCACTGTCGACGTTCTTTGCACCACGTTAGTCGAGCAGCACTATTATACTTGGTGATCAAAGGCTTGTGGGCGGCAGCACGTCCATGATAACCAAGCAGATGGGCTTCCTTACGGATGGTATTCATCGAAAGAACACTCCCGGATGCCTGTTGAAACTCCTCATGGATGTGGCCCATCAATTTGATGCGGTTCTTCCGAATTTCTCTGGCCAGCACCCGTTGGTCTCTAACTCCCAGTTTTGTGGGTCTGCCGGGTCGGGGCACATTCCGACAGTCACCTCTCATCTTCCACTTGCCAATCACGTAGGCCACTATCGATTTTGGGTACTTAGACTCGCTGGGTATGTCACGTATGGATCGACCATTTCTGTGATACCCAACGATTACACCTTTCTCGAAATCAGAGAGCTCCGAACTGCGTGGCATCTTGCATGCGACTGGTTGCGTTCTTGTTTCCCACACGATATTTAACGGCGGCGGCCGTGACATGTATCAGGACCGCAGATATCGTCGATTGCAGGGGTGTCCAATTACTTGTTGGTAGATGGTGTATGTAAAACTAATAAAAACCCCACATGGAAACGCGGTGCCCACAGCCAATATCAAGAATATGTGAAAGTTGAACTATGTGAATTCTAACCACCTCATTTGTGGTAGAAAGTGAGATATGAATCTGTCCGTTTCACACTCATTACTGCTCATTCAATCGTAATGTACTTATTTTGTCCTCATTGGAGTCTGTAATGTTCTAATTATTTCTTGTTTTATTAATTTTTCTTTAAATTATCTTATTCTATTACCATGGTTCATGCTTCATGGGTTTCAATGGTTGTGTATGCAGATACATTTTGTTTTTATACAACTCTGGTGCACACTAACCATAATGCAAAAGGAATTGCACTCAGTAATCTTGCATGGTTGGTATTTTTGCAGTAGTAGGGTGCTCATAAGGTTCCTCTGCTTAGATGAAAGTTAACACCTAGGCAACATCAGTCATGGTCCTGGGTTGAACCTGGTACCTCAGGTGTATTTACCCAATGCCAAGTTACGTGAGTGTAAAATCCCACTGGTCGTTGGCATGGGTGTTTGCAGTGTGGTTTTCTGAAGGATGTATGATGAGAACATAACAATGACATTGTAGCTGTATAAATCATTTCTAGAGGAGCATATCCTGGCATGGGCATAGTGGTGACCTGTCCTCATACATAGCTGCACTGGTCCCGGAATTGTTCAGCTGTTTGTGAAACACAACAGTTGGGTAGAGCTGCCCCACCCACAGTGTTCATCAAAACAGTTGAGATACTCTTGTGATTTCAACTGTTTTGACCATTTGCAAAGGGAGATGTCTGGTGTTCTCTACAACAACACAAACCCCAGAACTGGATTCTAAATGACAGACATTTTCCACATACTTAATGACAGTGGTACTTTTAAGGGTGTTCGTGAACTGCCCACAGTTTGAGAAAGCAGCAGTAGCTCTGGCTTTTTCAAAGTTTTTGCTAACCCATTCGACAAATATAATCTTAAGCCACCAATTTTTCCCACCCTCCATTGAAATTATAAAAACTATAAAAACAAAGGGTTATAATCAGAGCCCATTTAAAGAGATGGAGCCCGGGGGCTGGACAGTATTTTGGGGCCCCGGTATTTGTGGCACATCTAGGATTTGACTATGGATAGCTGAATAAAAATACTCAGGAGAAAATATTTCCAAAATATGACAGGGAAGCCATAAAAATATTCCCACCATATTGAAGTGTGTATCCCATGATTCATGGACGAATGTACAGTGTTGGCAAGAAAACGTAAAAATTCATGGTTGAAAAACGGATACCAGTTCGGTTCTGCTGAGCTGGTTTTGCTGGACAAATCTGTCATCAGATCATAACTATAAAAACTATCGCAGTCATAAAATTCCATTTGGAATCCATTTCTTCAGTAGTAGTGAAGATAAAGTTGTTCCACTCCCAAATGTTTAGATTTAAACAAATCAATCGAATCAACGGTTTTAAATGTTAACGTGTTTATTTTCACTATTTTTGCAGAAATGGGTTTCAAATGAAATTTTTTGTGGTTTTCATGTGATGAAGACCAGCTCCAGTCAATTTTCCATAACATGTGTATAGTGAAAACCCTGTGAAGTAATTTCTAAAATTTTGGAAATAAAACATGCTACTTGTTGTAGAAACATTTTTGTGATCAAATTATGATTCCCAGGAAGTTATTTTGTTGATGCATGTTTAGAGGCTTTTGTTAACATGTTCTTTGCTGCTTTGGATTCTTCTTGTTAACTTCATAAACATTGCGTGGTTGAGTTGCTTAGTCTTATATAGTTGAAGATGATAGTAAAATTATATGCAAATAATTCTTACGATTTGTAAATATGTCTATGAAACTTTTATTCTTTTCTTCATTTAATTGCCTGCATAGGTTGTCCGTTAGCCGTGCTGTTTCCTAACTCTCCCGCTTTCGATCATCTCTCGCGCTCTCGTGAAATCCTGACCTGGCGATCCACCCAAGACCTACCCTGGGGCAATCACCTCGTCGTTACCTCTCGTCTCCTAAACCTAGAGACAACTGTCCTTCACCTCCTTCCCTTGTCTCCAAGAAATGCCCTTAAGCATATCCTAAAATTCCCCATTAGGAGGAACAACACCGCCCTCGGTAAATCTTAAGCCTCAAAGTAAAATGTGAGGGCTATTGAATTCATCGGCATCATTGAAATTGAAACCTGAAAAGCATCAAAAGAGGTGCGATAATCTCCATTCAACAAACAATGTGCATATACTAATCTTAAACAGAATGTCGTCTTAGTAAGTAACCATGCATCCGGTTTCTAATGGGAAACTGACTCTGAGAAATTTCTCTCACGCTTTGTGGAGACAAAGGAATGGAAGCACAAAATGGAAAAAGGTTGCATTTTGAAATTTTATATGAAATCCTAAAACCCCGTATAAAATCTCTGTAACACTTTACTGTAATAAGTGTTAATCTGGTTTCATCCCGCAGATTTTTTTAAAGTAATCTTGTAGCTATGAGTTACATGAACATTATGTTGTCCTTGTTATTTTTTTGGTGTAGCAAATTAAGTATATTTTGTAACATATCATCAATAATCAAATTCATACTTAACTTTTTTTAAAGATTTATATTCAATTTTCGCTGTGAAGCAAGAAAACTTTGGATGACTTGGACGACCAGTCACAGATAAAGTGAAGGAAACTTGTTGACTGAGTTGAATGTTCTATGGAAGATACAATATATTGTATTTCTGTAATGATACATCTTGTAGATACATACAAATAATTGTGTGAGTGGTGTAGATAAAAACTGTTGTGAATTTTTATTATGTTTTGGTTTTCATTTATTCAGCAGAGTCATAAGAAATAATTCATGCACAATGTGGTGTTTTTAGCTGTGTACAAAAGAATTAAAAATGAGAATCTTTTCTTTGCAGAGAAGCCTCTTGACTTCCAGCTGGTTTAGTTCCTTTTGAAATTCTGAAATAGATTTTTGGAATAGTACAATTTTTCAGGTATTAAATTAAAAGATTGATGAGTTACAGGTTGTTTAAAACATTCATTTTAGAATGTTTCAACTATTAAAACTTTTCATGTTTTACAACCATGGAATCAAAAATGTCGTTTTTAGTAAAGACCTTTTTAATCTGTGCGTATAAAACTGAAAGGACTCACTGACTCATCACCAAATCTCAGAAACTACTGAACTTAGTTAGAACTTTCATATTTGGCAGGAATGTTCCTTTTACAACATGGAGGTGCACAAAAAAAGGGTTTTTTCCTATGATAATTTTAAGTGGGTCGAAATGGGTTTTCTAAATAACCCGGCTTTGATAACGCCAGGATGTTTTGCAATGATCGATACATTGTTGCCTGGCAACTGAAGCCCCACCCTAAGTTTTGAATGATTTGAGTTGACCTGCTCAGTATATATTTTGTTCTAAATTTATTTGTTCTGAATTTATTTAACAAAAACCCTTAAAAATCACGTAAAAAACGCTGTCATAATATGCTTTGCATTTAAAGATTTATTATCATTTGACATATCAAATGTCAAGGTTTTTTGATTTGTTCTGAATTTATTTAACAAAAAAAAACTTTTAAAAATATTGCGTAAAAAGCACTATATCATAATGTGTGTTGCATTTAAACATTTATATTATAATTTGATATATCGAATGTCAAGGTTTTTTGAGTCATAATCAAATTACCAACATTCGTTTTCACCGAAGCAACGGGGACGTCATATAAGTGGTAAGGTGACTGCAATAAATATAAATACGTAGGTAGGTTTTCATAGTAATTGAAATTTGAACAAAAAAAAAGTTTCCCCCTTGAGATATTAGCGATGGCAACACAAGTTTGCTCACTCTTCCAAAAACATCTGACTTGCTAGCTTTTAAATGTACAGTTTCGAACGAAATTGTGTACGGAATTGTTTATAAGCAAGGTTCTTTTTACATTTATGCTGAAAGTAACAACTTATTTTGTTCTGTTGTCTATTATTATTATTATGTTGTCTATTAATATTTTAACGATGAAAGTGAAGAGTAACGACATATTATGATTTGTTTCGTGTAGGCTTGCAGTTTTAAATTTACAGTTATGAATGAAATTGCTTATGTGTCGTCTGGCAGAATAAGTCAGGCAGACATGTGTTTCCCAAAAGAGTGAAGAAATATGCAGTGTATGGCCATTTCAACTGTATATCGTATACATCATCTGTATTTCAACTGTATTTTAATATCATCACGTTCGAAGAACGGGTATTTAGCTAGTATGACTATAATTATAATGTGAAAGGCATTCTTAGCAAACAGTTGAACTTCAGAAAATAAACGTAAAAGAGACTTATAGGCCTTCACTAAAAACTAAATTTTGCGTAGTAATTAATGACATCATGATACCATTATCTATCTTACACTGGAAGAGTTAAATTTACAGGTTTTTATGGAGGTAATTTGTTTTACATTTGATTGTCAATTTTTCAAACTAGAACCTAGTTCAATGATGTAGTCGTGTTGATGAACTAGGTTCGGGTTTAAAAATTTGTCCATCTAATGAAATGTGGATAAAACAAATTGCCTTTATAAATATAAATGATGTAATCACACATAACAGATTGTAGTAAAACATGCATGTTGTGTTAGGAAAGGTATTTAAGATACACAGAAGCTTTTGACCCAGTTTGGGTCATTATCAGCCTGTAAACATTTGGAGCTAGACTGACTGCCAGATTTGGTGTTCAAGTTCTTGATTATGGTTGTTGCCAAATGATAGGAGGGATGATGAAATGATTGGGGGGGGGGAATAAGGACTATCAGTTGCAATTTGAAGAGGTGAATATTTTACTGCTTTCACAAAAACGTAAAGACCTTTTATTGAGAAAAGAAGCAATTTTCCCCAGAGAAACACTGCTGAATATCCGTGAGAGTGAGGTAGGCCTAGGAAGAAATAGGTCTACTTTGGATAACATCCTTTTTTGTGCTCAGCCAAACATTAGTAATGCTGCAAGATGTGTTATTGATGTAAACTGTGGTATCAGTGGAAGTGGAAATATGAATTTTGTACACACTAGGAACTCAGGTGTGTGACTTTTTCTCTGTCCAACAGGAGGATATAAGTTTGATGATGGTTGAATGCAAATGACAGCTAGATTAGTCAAGAAATTGAATACATCCAGCAAATCGAAATTGTCTGTTGACCACAGAAAAACGTAGAGTGGTGGAATTCTTGACTTCAAATATTTTTATGAGTTTGTCCACCAACCCATTATGTGGTGAGCAGCAATGGTTTTAATATTCTTGTATTCAAAGGTGAGTGAAGCTGAGTGATTGGAAATGAAGTTGGCATGAGTACTAAAAGAATTCAGCCCAGAAAACTTGCAGGCATCAAAAGTGTGCTAAGTGAATATATACTATTGGTAGAAAGCGACACTGCCCCGGTGGCACAGTGGTCTAAGTACTGGCTTATGACCATTCATCTGAGAAGGGTCCAGTTGCGAATCCTGGTGAGGCATGGATGTTGTGTTTGTCTTATGGCACTGGCTCTCTCCCTTCCCTGGAACCAGTGGCCCTAAATTAAGGATGGACAACTGCTTATAACCCATCAAGTTGTTCATGGTGGTCATTAAACCTTCAATAAAATAAAATAAAATAAAATAAAATAAAGAAGAAAGGCGACCAGTCTAGCTCCAGGTGTTTAAGGTGATCAAGACCAAAGCTGGGTTGAAAGCATCTGTGCATCTTTAGTTTCTTTCCTAACATAGCACATGTGTTCTACTACAGCCTCCTATAGAACACACAGATTCAACTCTTTCAATGTAAGCTAATTTTTTTTATTCAAGGTAACGTGAAAAGCTTTAACAATTGAGACATTCTAATATGAAATTATTAACAACCTGTAATTTGAATTATCAGCAGGATTGTCTGACCACCAAAAAAGCCTGGACAGATTTAAAAAAAAAAAAACTTTAAAAAACCCAATAAAACCAACTGTGTAGTGGGTTTTATTGCATTTTTTAAAAAACTGGAGTATACTTTGGAGTTTATTGCAATTTTGGGATATTTTCTTCCAAGAGTTTCAAAAGTAACATTTTAAAATGGGAAAGCTTGGTGCTCAAATTGTTTTTTAATTATGTCTATTTTGCTTTTATTATTACATAGATGCATTATACCTGTTTTTTTGTTAAGCACTCAAATGATCTGCAAATTCCCTAAACATAAATAACATTCTAGAGAATGTAATCATTTACAAAGATGCAGTGCGCATGCTAAAACAGCTAAAAGAGGTTAGTAGAGTACTAGACATTCTCCAGGCTAAACAAACAAACATTTCTGAGGCAGAGGAACTGTGGCAAGATCTTATGGAAAATGCAGATCTTAAACTGTATACACCAGTGATAAAAAAAAAAAAAAAAAAAAAAAAAAAGGATGGATCAAGCACTTCAGCCTTGCCACTACTTGGCAAACTTAATGAATCCAAAATACCTGGAAAAGAGAATGAGCTTTGAGCAAGAACAAGTTGCTGATAACTGAGTGTTAGAAAAGGAACCTGAATGGATAATCTTTGTAATGGGTTTTAAAATATGTGACACAAAGTACTATCCAAAGTCTATGTTTGTAAATAATGTTGTACAAAACTTCAGTGGAGTGACATACAAGCGTGACCAAAGCTAGAACCCTGAAAGATTTCTTCTTTTACATGTCAAGTCTATGTGGTTACCCAGCCAGTTCATCTGCAGTTGGAAGGATATTTTCTACTTGCAGACCAGTCTGGCCCAAACTTTGCAATCGCTTAGGTGTTGATAAAGCACAGAAATTTGTCAAGATCCACAAATATTTAAAAAAACAAGCAATAAATTTGTCACAAAAAATATTGAAATTTGTGGTTTTACCCAAATTTAATTAAATAATTTAATTATTTAATTAAACATCTCAGAAATGTTTGATGAGGGTTTAGAGTTTGATCAGATACTAGTTTATAGATTGCAGTGAATGGTGTGTAAAGTATCTTAGCCTTTGTGTAGATTTAAATTAAATTCTTTCAACAGACTACATAAAAAGGAGATTTTTGTTAACTAATGGGTAAGTTGCATGGATTTTTCATTAATAATATTTAATCACTTGAAATCTTAATGAAAGGATATAAAAACCAAATAGAACCCCTCCAAAACTCGTTGAAACCTCATAAAAGCCCAATAAAACCCCAAAAAGCCCAGTAAAACCCAACTCGGTAAAACCCAACCGAGTTGGGTTTTCTTTAAAAGCCCAGGTTTTTTTCAATCCTGATTATCAGTATGTCCATAGCACTCACAAAATTTCGTGAGCAACTTGGATAACTAGTTTTCTGCCATTATGTAATCTCCAACATGCATACTTTTTTTTAATTTTTTTTTTTGTTAATATTGATTCCCTAATAGCTTGGATCTTGTACACTTTCCCTCATGGCCACACAAATGACATGAGATGGTAGGGACATTTGTGCAAGATCTTAGTAGGTATTATCTTAACAACGAAAGAAAGAAAACCTGATTCTGAAAGTTTGTTACTGCAAGTTCCGAAGTGGAAAACAAGTCTGATGTTTCAATAAATTTGAAGTTTTACAACAGAGTAGCTGTTACTTTCTGCCTAAGATCACATGACCCAGATCTCAGTTCTAAAATGTTATCAAAAGCTATATGAAGAGCTATTTGTTATGGAATTATTCTTTAGAAGTAAGTAAATAATGAGATGGATTTAAAAACAATAACAAAAACCAAAAAAAAAAAAAACCCCAGTAAAACATACGGGTTGCTAGAGACATCACTAGATTTCAAAACAGGTTGGTATGGACATTAGAGATGAGTTCAAGCTCAATTTTAGGAGCCTGGGCCCTGCCGCTTTCTTTGATTACATGTGTTTGCTGAGCCCGGGCCCAGATTCTTGGAAAATTTTGCTTATCAAGGCTTGCATGTATGCATTATACACTGGCCAAAGATATGGCCTAAGCAAGGATTAGTTTAAAAAGTTTAGTTCAGTTAATCCACTTCACAATATTAATATGTTTTTAGAAATACTACGCATAAAGCCAAATGTTCTAAAATGTGGATTAGAAAATAAATAAATAATCAACGTGCCCTTCGACCGTATCAGGGGAATCAGTGATTTTGGTAAAAGCTGAAAAAAAGAAAATTGTATGGAAACAAAAAATTCCATTCGTTATTATTTTTTTATTTCTAAATTTACTTTTAGTTTGAATAAATTGCATTTTAAAACGTATAACGCCGTACAGACAGTTGCAAGTGTTTGAAATTTTGACTAGAAAACTAATCTCTGCAATATAATTTACATGTATCCTAATTGGTAAAGTAGTTTAGAATGATGTAGTAGAATATAAAAAAAAGCATGTAGGGAAATTTCCAAAATTTAAAAAAAAAAAAGAACGTAAATGCATTCCAGACCAGATTATTCTGCATTTTGTAACATTAACAAAAGCTTTGCACTTAATAGTATAATAATAACAATATTATCACGTGTGTGTGTGCAGTTTCCAGATCAAGTTCATCATGAAAAAAGAGAGAGAGGGGGAGAATTGCATGTAATGCCTCAGCGCTTGAACTTGATCTTCTTTTCTCTAAAACTCTACCTGCTGCACTAAAAACCAACGTCACCCCAAAAATCGCGGGAGTGAGGAAATTAAAAAAAAAAAAATAACAATATTTCTAACTGCACAATTTTGGAAATTAATACATCATTTTAAAGATAAGATTCTTGATTTTTAATAAAATACAAAAAAAAAAAAAAAAAAAAAATGGGAATGTGATTTTTTCCCAGTTTTTCAATACCAGATGTCCTTAAACTAATCCTTGCTTGTGCCATAGCTTTGGACAATGCATAATGCAAGTCTTGCTAAGCAAAATTTGTGTTGCAATAGCAGCTAGCTTAGGAAATTGAAAATCCTTCCACCATGGTAACAAATCCACAATGGAATTCAACACATGTAATCAACCAGGCTCGGAATTACACATGTTGAATTAATTACAGTAATGAAATTCAAGACGTGTAATTTTGAACCCGGGCCCGGGTTTTGGAAGTTAATGAATTCTGAGCCCGGGCCCGAGCTCATCTCTAATGGACATTACTGGACTTCAAAATCAGGTGGATGAGTATTACTTTTACAGGGGGCAGGTTTGATAGCAACTTTATTGATGCAATATTAAAAGAAAAAATTAATGATTTTTTACTACAGGCTTTAAAGGAATTTGTGTGATCCCACCCACTCCCCACCCCAGATACATATTCATTAATTTTGGAAAAAATCTTTGAAGTTTTTGCACTTTTTGGAATAGAAATAATCCAAAGTTTGGGGTATTTTATGTTAATGTTCCTTCCATCCATTTTTCAGTAAAACTCTAACAGTTGTGTACCCATATAGTAAACATGACACATTGCCACCAGCCCTAGTAGCACACACTGATTAAAAGGAAATTTTCATCTTTGTATAAAGCTTACATTGAAAATTGGCTTCCTAGTTTCTTAATTTAATTACTAATAAAAAATTCCTGTTATGGGAATTTTTACTAGGATTTTTTTTATTTTAATCGCAAATTTTCGGAGAAAACTTTTCTTTTTCAGGCTGTTTTTTGTTGTTACTTTTCCTCGTCACTATGGCGGTTTCGGTTATTTTTCACCAAATCCTGCCAGATGTTAGGCAGCGATAATCCTCTGCTGTCATTGATGATGGAATTCAGATTTTTCTCAATCTCTATTCCTTCTTTTAGCTTTCTGTTTTGAAAATTGCTTTGGAAACTGATTACTATTAGGGAATTTCAGTCCATGTTGTGACCAGTTTCTCTAACATGCCTACCTAAGCCTGTGTTGTTGGAGCAATTTTTTACAATAGCTTTATGCTCTGCTATACTAGTTTCTAGTCTGCGACCTGTCTCACCTATGTAAGACAGTCCACAACTACATTTCACTTCATAGACACACCTTGCATTTCTAAAATATCTTCTTCTCTGTGAACTATTTTAAATAAATTTTTTTTAACTTTGTTCTCTAAACTTGGAGTTAGCCTAGTATTATACTTCTTACTGATTCTCTTTAAGGACTCAAACTTTTGTGATAAGTAATTTTCCTAGTGAATTTTACTTGTAGCTGTACCAGTAAAATTTAGAAGCTTCTCAATTTCTCCTTTACGATAGTTATTTTCTGCAAGGTGACTTTAAGTACTTTATGTGCTTTTTTCTTATCTGCTGTAGATACTATTTTATTAATTTTTTTCGAAAAACTGACTTGCCACATTCTGCTTAATAGAAACTGGAGGATTGGAATTGTAATCCAATAGTTTATTAGTATTCATAGGCTTTCTATACCAACTAGTGAGGAATTTTCCATTTTCATAATGATAGTAATATCTAAGAAGTTAATTCTTCTTTCTTTTTGAAGTTCAATAGTGAACTTAAGGAAATCATCTAATTCATTGAATGAGTCAAGAATTCTTTCTGGAATAATTTCTGAGCTGTTTATTATAAATAAGATTTCACCCTATTGTAATATAATAATCTATCATAATATAATAATCTTTCATCTGTTATAATAAGATGAAAGCTAAAAGAAGGAACAGAGATTGAGAAAAATCAGAATTTCATCATCAATGATTGCAGAGGATTCTCCCTGCCTAGCAATCTGGCAGGATTTGGTGAAAAATAACTGTAACTGTTAAGGTTAACCATAACCACGATAGTGACAGGGAAAAGTGACAACAAATCACAGCCTAAAGAAGGAGAATAGTTTTCTCTAAAAATTTGTAATTGAAATAAAATTCCTAGTAAAAATTCCCATAATAGAAGTTTTTGATTAGTAAGAAAATTTTCTGTCTAGGAGAAGGGTCTGAAAGAAAATGTTTTCCTGGATTGGAATTGAGAGGAAGTAAGGACATGGAGACATAATACCTACTTAACCCCTTTCCTTTTATGCCAGTGACTTTGTCTTGCACTCATCTCTTATAAAGCTTTTGTTGGCTATGCACTGCAATGAAACAGGCTATGTAGCTTTAAACTCTACTTTCTGTGTTGGAATCTCCAACTTAGTTGTACAAACAAACAGCAGAGCAATTAGTTATGACCTCTCCTGGGAAATTCTTATTCACCCTCCTCATTTGCCCCTGGCCTTACTAACATGAATAAAAAAAAAAAAAAAACTAAGGACTTAGAAGAGTAGAGAACCACTGAATTTTCATGGCCTTTCGGATAATATTTGTTAATAACCGACCTACGGAGAAGTGAACAGCTTTTCTTTTTTTACTCATTAGGGAAAAATATGCAAGGCTACACGACAAAAAACGTGACGCTCATTATTGCTTGGCAAAGTCCAGATTGTATTTTAAAATTAAAAAATATTGAAATGGAGCATCTTGGACTGGATGGGCAAGAAAATTTTCAGAGCCCACCCTTGCACCTCTTTGACGTTCCTGCAGTTCAGGAAAACATGTTTTTTTTTTTTATAAGTAATTTACAGCTATGTGATAGCAACAGCATCTGCATGCAAATTGTGCAGGAGATTATGCTGTTTGTGACATCATTCAGTGGAAGAAAATTGTCAGTTCTGTTTCAAAATCAGTAAAACTGCATCTGAAACAGTTGACTTGTTGTGTGATGTATATGGGGCTGTCTCATGCACAAATATTCCAATGGTATGCATGTTTCAAGGATGGGTGGGAAGATTAGGAAAATGACGGAAGACCCGGACGCCCGATTTCAGTGCCCGCATCTGAATTCATTGAGAAAGTTGGCAAAAGAATAAAAAGTGGTCATTGTGTGACCATGAAAATGCTGGAATGTAAGCTCAGTGTTAATAAAGAGATGATTCCCCAAATTTTTGTGCAAAATTTGAGAGTGGAAAGTTCGTGCTTGTTTTCTTCTGAATGCTTTGTCAGACCAGAAACATGCAGGAGTGCAGCGCGTGAAAGACATCCTGGATACTGCAGAAACAATGCAACATTTTCTTCAAAGCATTGTGGCAGGTGATGGTGTTTTTGTTGTGATCCTGAAACAAAGAGTCGAAGTGTTCAGTTGAAGCCATCACAGTCACTCAAAAGAAAGATCAGGTTACAGAATTCCACAATCAAAATAATGCTTGTGTGCTTTTATGACAGCAGGGGAATTTTGCATCTCAAGTTCATTCCTGAAGGTGCAACTGTCGCTGGCAATGCTTACACATCCATTTTAGAACGATTGTGGAAGAGGATTGTTCGTGTCAAGCCTGAGGGCAAAAGTGAGCAATGGTTCCCTCTTTGTGAAATGCAGCTGCCCCAGCTGCATTATCACAAAGAGGGAACCATTGTGATAACGCAGCTGCCCTCTATGGTTGATGCAGTGGTCTACGCGCTGGCTTATGACCATTCTTCCAAGATGAGTCCGGGTTCGAATCCCAGTGAGGCATGAATGTTGTGTTTGTCTTACGGCACTGGCTCTCTCCCTTCCCTAGAACCAGTGTCGCTAAATTAGGGACGGGCGACTGCTTATAGCCCATTCAGTTGCTCACAAAGGTCGTTAAACCCTCCGACTAAAAAAAAAAAAATGGTAACTCGCCCGCACACGACACAGTCATTGTACAGCTATTTCTGGCACGAAAACAACAGGGATCGCATTCCTCCTAAAATTCCTAATATTTTGTGACCCTCCTTAAATTCCTAAAATTAGACCTAAAATTTGCTATTCATCCTAAAATTTTCGTAAGCTTATTTTTATTAAAAACACAACCGTTATTAACGCCAATAAATTTACCATTACGGTAAGGTAAAAAGACCTGTTATTGTAGAAACACAGCCTATATGCTGTGCTGCTGAAGGGAGGGAAAAATGACGCCATCGAGATGCACTTGCTTCGGGGCGGGCGTTCCATTTTTTTGCCTTCGAACAGTTTTCGAGAGTAACAAGAGATCTAAGGGAAAAGGGGAGGGGTCATTTTCACCCCTGGTTTGCGCTTTGCAGACGAACTCCGTGGCACGCAGAAGATCGTACTTTATTTTTGTACATGCCTTGTGGAACCTCCTCCTCTTTCTGCTGATGTTTTGTTATTGTAAACCGCAGGTGGTG
The DNA here is from genome assembly GCA_039090855.1 of Macrothele yani. Lineage (NCBI taxonomy): Eukaryota > Metazoa > Arthropoda > Arachnida > Araneae > Macrothelidae > Macrothele > Macrothele yani. The sequence goes on from CM076998.1 coordinate 95,664,340, forward strand.
GAAGCAAAGAGGAAACATGTAGTCTCCTTCCGTAACCTCCGGTAATGACGATGGGATGGTAGCTGAGTATTATCTTGGCAGGCAGTAGAGCACGTGATCATTGACCTTCGATCATGCGTCGGCGACAGCGACCTTCGATGCGCAATATATCTCAGCTCCGACTCGCTTTGACTGAACTTGCGTGAGATGCGTATGATAGTTTCTGGTTTTACGTCTTTTATGGTGTTCTCTGTGCTGTGTGCAGGTTCAGTTCTCTAGTGGTGACCTGCTTTTTTTTTTTTTTTTTTCATATCTTCTGACATCCTCGCAGCCAAATTTCGGGAAGTTGTCTGGTTTTGCAATATTGGAACGTGTTTTTGTACTTCCCTTTCATTTTCTGGTTAGTAATACAAGTGTTTAAGATGCCTAAATCCAAAACGAAATTTCAAGATGCGTGGCTCGCCAAAGAATTGGACGGAGTGAAGTTGAAAGAATGGTGTTCTGCAACTGAAACAATATTTTCTGCTAAGTGTATATTGTGTTCAGAAATTTTCAACATTTCTAATAGTGGCTTTTCACAAGTAAAAGCGCATCATAAAGGAAAAAAACATTTGCAGAAATTTCAAAGTAAATTTCAAAATAAGTCCATCCTGAAAGCCTTTGGAGGGCGGGATCTTCAGCCCAAAACAAATATTAGTGAAGTACTGAGTCATGATTTACAGTTGGCTAAAGCCGAAGCATTATGGGCCATGAAAGTTGCTAAGGACAATATGTCTTTTGTTTCATGCACTGAAACAGTTGAACTTTTCAAAGAAATGTTTCCTGATTCTGCTATTGCAGCCAAAATGCAACTTTAAAGAAAAAAAAGTTGCTTATGTGATATCACATGGATTGTCAAAATATTTTGAAGAGGATTTGAAAAAAGACATTGCATCTAGTAGCCCAGGAAAGGTTACTATAGCATTTGATGAAACTACAAATACACAAGTGAAACGGCAGTTGGATGTGTATCTCAGGTACTGGTCTTCAGAAATAAATTCAGTTTCTTGCCGATACCTAACAAGCGTTTTTCTGGGTCATGCAACAGCAGATATTTTGCTAAAAGAAATTCTTGATGTGTTATCATCCTTCAATATTTCGTTGAACAGAATTATTTGTGTATCCATGGACAGCCCAAATGTAAATAAGTGCTTTTTACGCAAATTCAATGAAGTTGTAAAACAAGAAACAGGCCAGAAATCTTTGGAACTAGGTTTTTGCAACCTGCATGTTGTTAGTAATGCATTTAAAATTTTTTTTGACAAGCTTAAATATAGATTTTGACGAATTTGCTACTGATATGCATTACTTTTTAAAGAGTAGTGCTGCAAGACGAGAGGATTATAAATCTGTCGAGGATATAACATTAGTCACTGCCAAATTTCTTTTGCGTCATGTCAGCAACAGATGGTTAACCGTTGGTTCTGTAGCCCAGAGGCTCTTGGATCAATGGCTAAATATTACAGAATATTTTTTTAAACTTCTTGCCATCTCAAAAAATATTTGAAAAACAACTGTGCAATTCGGCAAGGTATAAAAGAATTCACTGTTTCCTGAAAAATGAGCTTACTCCTTGCTATTTAGCATTAATTTCATTTTCACACCAAAATTTTGAAAAGTTTTCATTATGTTATCAGAGTGAAGAACCAAAAATACACCAGTTATATTCTGATTTAAATACTTTAATGAGGAATGTTATGGCTCAGTTTATCCAAGATGATGTTATAGCAGGGAAATTTGGAGAAGACCTAAAGAATGTAGATTTTGAAAACAAAAATTCATGGAAAAAACTAGGGGAGTTAGAAGTTGGTATGAAGACAAAAAATCTCCTCAGGAATGTTCAGGAGACCAGGCAGAAATTATTTCTCTTAGATGTAAGATCATCACTAATTGCAACCACAAAATATTTAAAGTCAAATTTGCCATTCTGCAATCAAAAGCTAAGAGACATAGAAGTTTTAAAGGTAAAAGAACCAAAGAAAGAGTCAACTCAACTTTCAGTCACTGAAGGACTTTTGGAAATAACCAGAATTTCAAGTGTTTTGCATCTTTCTGAGGAACAAATTGATAGAGTAAGAAAAGAGTGGAAACTTTTAAATTGCGATAAGCCAACTCTAGATGAACTAGTGAAATTTTCAGAGGAAGGGCATATTCCAGTGCGGATTGATCATTACTGGCGTAATATATTTAGTATTAAAGACTCTAGCGGAAAAGAAAAATACTCAAATCTTGCTAAACTCATAAAGTCAATTTTAGTTTTACCTCATGGTAATGCTGATGTAGAAAGGGGATTTTCGGTTAACACTGCTCTGTTAAGGAAGGACAAGGCTAACTTAAAAGACTCAACTATAACATCATTAAGAATAGTTAAAGGGGCCATTAAACACTATGGATGTGTAAGTAAAGTTCCCATAACAAGAAATTTGTTAAATAGTGTTTGTGATTCACATAAATTTTATAGAGAGTATGTTGATAAGCTGAAGGAAGAAGAATCAAAAAAGGTAAAAGAAAGGAAGCAGAAAGAGAGGGAAAATAAGGAAAAGCAGCTAGAGAAAAAAAGAAAAGCTGAGTTTGATGACAAAATAAAAGAAAATGATGCAGCAATAAATAGACTTAAAAACGATAAAGAAGCCTCCCTAGCAATAATTCAAGAGGGAACAGAAAGAATGAGAAAAGCTGTAGAAAAACAAAATACTGTTGAAATAGCAGTTGCCTCTAACTTGATCATACAAGGTTCAGCTGAAATAAAGAAAACTGAAAGTAAATTAGTTGTGGTAGAAGCAGAAAAAGATAGGCTAATCAGGAAAAGGTTAAAACAAATAATATGAAAAAAGTAATTCAGTGAACAATTGTACATAGTTCTTGGTTTTCAATTACCTTTTTAGGATATTATAATTTAATGTGAAACCTGAAAACTTTACTGTGAAAATCGTGAATTGCTTCTGGTTCAACAGCATATTAATGTTCAAAGTGAAACTTGAATGTGGTAAATATACTTGAATATGATAATAACACGTGAAAAGATAAGAACTGAACATTAGAAGTAAATCATACTTAAACTTTAGACATTAGACGTTATGCAAAAAATTTGGGTGTTAACTTCGACCATATATACTAATGGACTGCACATTGGCAATAGCTGCATCAAAGCCGCCATGGCTCAAACATTGGGCACGTCATCATCAGACTCCAAATTTCGTGTAAAAATGCTGTTATGATTACTAATTTACGCTGCAGAACTTCAGTGTTTTCGGTGTATTATGTGAATGCGCCTCATATATAATGAAAACTCTTCAGATAAGTTTACTTATGAGCTATATACATATATGATCGGGTTGTTTACATTTTGTGATTTATAATGTGATCAACATTTGCGAAAGAATTTGGAACATGCATTCCATTTTTTTTTCTTAAGTTACTATATTTTTATATCAATAGCTGCAAGTTTCTGGTTAAGTAATTGAACTTTATTGACTTAGGTATTTAATTCGTTTCTTACCCATGAAAAATCATAGAACTTTCTTTACTATATCGCTCAGAGCAACCATAAGCACAGCAGGTGTAACCCATCTTTTTGACTGTTGTCATGTGATTTTATGTTGGAGCCAGAAATTTTGATGTCATGCGCAGTCTATCAGTATATATGGTTGAAGGGTGTGAAGCAAACTCTTTACAATGTATACAAAGTTGTTTTACTAGATGTATACAAATATACATCTAGTTTTTATTGAAATACACTCCTAAAATTTTCCTAAAATTTTTCTAAAATTCCTAAAATTCCTACCTAAAATTTTCCAGAAGTATGCTATGATCCCTGAAACAAGTGTGTGCACTCCACCATGTCCCCCTATTCTCCAGATTTGTCATCCTGTGACTACTTTCTATTCCCTAAACTAAAGTTGTTTTTAAAAGGAAACGCTTTTCAAGACATTGAAGACGTACAAAGAATTGTGTCATCAGCTCTTCAGAACTCCGTAGCAAAAGATGATCTCTGCAAGTCCTTTCTTTGGTTAGGTGATTGTTCCATTTCTTGTATTAATGCAGAAAGAATGTATTTCAAATAAAATACAGGGTGTTTCATAAAGAATGTCCCGATTTGGATATCTCGGCAACCACGAGAACCACCAATGAATGCGCCTCGTATCATGTCTGCGGGCGTGGCCCAGAGTTTATGACTACCGCTAGATGGCAGCACGAGCATCCAAACAGCCGCTACGCTTAGTGGGTGAGAAGATGGCGTGAAGACAACAGGAGGTGTTTTGTGTGCTCGAATTTAGCAAGACCAAGTCTGTTATTGCGGTGCAGCGTGCGTTTAAACGGCGTTACAGCAGTGCTCCACCAATGGGCAAAAACATTCGTTGTTGGTATCGACAATTTGAAGAAACAGGGTGTTTATGTAAGGGAAAGAGTCCTGGATGACCAACCACCTCAGTGACGAATGTGCAACGAATTCAGGAGGCGTTTCAGTGAAGGCCAGGGAAGTCTACTCGTCGTGCGAGCCGCGAACTTGCCATCTCTCCTGTGACTGTTTGGCGTGTTTTACAACGACGTTTGCTGCTGAAGCCGTACAGATTGCAACTGGTGCAGGCTCTTCGTGGAGGTGACAAAACACAACGGAAAGATTTTTGTGCAACTCTGTTAGAGGACATTGAGGATGACGCCGTCATACAAAGGTTGATTTTTAGCGATGAATCAACCTTTCATGTAAGCGGGAAAGTTTCGCACCACAATATTCACATATGGGGACTGGAGAATCCGCATGAAACTCTCCAACATGAACACGATTCACCAAAACTGAATGTTTTTTGCGCGGTTTCTGTTAGAAAGGTTTATGGCCCTTTCTTTTTGCTGACAACACGGTTACAGGCAACTCCTATCTTGCAATGCTGAAGGACTAGCTACTTCTACAGCTGCAGGGTGACTCTGAAGATTACATTTTACAGCAGGACAGCGCACTGTCACATTGGAACCTCCAAGTTTGTCTGTTTCTAAACGACACATTGCCTCAGCGTTGGATTGGACACAGGGTACCCCATGACTTGGCACTACACGCTTGGCCTCCGAGATCTCCAGACATCACGCCATGTGACATTTTTTTTATGGGGATATGTAAAAGACCGTGTTTATGTTCCCCCTTTACCTGCTGACTTGGATGAACTCCAAACGAGAATCATGGCTGCGGTAAATTCTGTGACTGAAGACACTCTCTGACGCATTTGGGATGAATTCAGCTATCGGCTTGATGTTGTCCATGCAGCAGGTAGAGGGCACATTGAACATTTGTAATTGTGGTGAGTGAAACTTTAGATCTTCCTTCATACTTGGCTCTTTGTTTTGTAACTATCCCACATTTGCTTTATTAAATATACTACTTTGAAATTGGGTCATTCTTTTTGAAACACCCTGTATATTCACATAAGTTTTCTTGCTTTTCCATTAAAAAAAAATAAAAAAATCAGCCTCAGTGCTTAATTGCTGCACTATGTATAACAGATACTGTCACTGGCCAGCCTGCTGAAGTGTGTATTATGCACAAAGAATGGGCTGTGTAAGTGTTGTGCCTTGTCCCTCATTTATAACAAATTTTATACAGCAATAAATATAGTTCAGTAAAAGTACTTTATTTGGTTATTTTTATTTGGTTTGATGCAGCAGTATCATGTTTTTCGTAAATACCTGTTGTTGTTTTTTGTTTTTTTTTACAAATAGATATTACCATAGGTTTGAGTACAAGTATTACAATGGCAAAAGCCAAAGTCACTGCAGACATTCTGAACAAAATTTGGCAAAAATTAGAATGTGTCATCTAAATGGGTTGTGTACAACAAAAGACATACATGTTGACATCAGCAGAGTTCTAACTATACAAAACTAAAAGCTTGGTAAGTTATTCTTCATGTGCACAAATTACAAAAACAAAAAACATACAATATAGGGCTTGAAAATCATATTGCCTGGGACATGCAAAAACACTAGCTCTGTACAGTATTGAAAGTTTAAAAAAATTTTTTTTTTCATTTTGCAGTTAATTCTGTTTCTACTCAAAGGCTCTCACCCTCTGCTTTATTTAATAAAATTAAAAGGATGTGTTTTGAGAGAAAAGGTCAAAGTGGATAACCTTGAACACTAAATTGCCCATAATATGGTTGTGTAATATCTCAAAAGAAAGCTCATGTAATAAGCTTTCAAATGGGCCCAATATCAGCTCTTTTGACCACTTAGTCCTTCAGCTTGTCTTTTGCGATAGGCATGATAGACACAAAAATGTCTTTTTGTAAAATTCGAAGCCATATAACTATGTTATTGAATACTGAAGATGCATATAGCGTATTACATCCGTTTATTTTTATGGTGTAGTAAGCACAAAGATTCACCAAGCTTTCGCACTCCGCTGGGAGGCTTTTTCGAGGCAACAGTATGGCATTTTTATGTCTACAATTGCCTTGAAAAAGGCTCCCAGGGGAGTGCGAAAGCTTGGCGAATCTTTGTGCTTACTTCACCACAAAAATAAACGGATTTAATATGCTATATGCGTCTCTTGAGTATTCACAGGGTGTATTTATGATTAATTATGTTACTATATTATTGCATGTAGAAAGCTGGAATTTTGCACTGATTAGTTTCTTTTTATAGCCTATAAGTTACCAAGTTTCATGAAAATCAGACGTGTTCAGGTCAAAAATGTTACATTGTTGTGCTGATTTGTTATGAGACTCGTAGGAAAGTTCATATTTCATTTTTGGATGTATTTGTGAAGTGCAGTGTTCAAATTTTATTGCTGGGTATCAAATGCAGTAAAAGTACTTTATTATTTATAAAAGTACATATTTAGTAATGTCTTAAGTTTCTAAAATGTTTAGAAAAATTAGTACGGTATGCACACAATGTGTGTGTTTGTTCATTGATGTAAAATTTTGGTTCGGGCATGTATTTTACTGGACACGTTATGATTTTGAAATTTTTATAGCCCTGATGCAGTATGCTTTCTTTGAAATCATATCGATATACTTTTTGAAGCAGCCTGTATTCTTCTCATGAAAGATCAGCTTTGCAAGATCTAATTCCTCATTTTGAGTATAATACATGTTTTTTTCTTTATTTCTTTTTCTTTTGTGTTCATTTATAGAAGTGATCTCAGTTCCTGAGACAATACCTGGTGTTGTTGCCTTGTATGCTCACTCATATCATGCAATACTTTACCTTGAGAGACACTGTGTTTTTACTTTTCTCTTTTCAAATGGCTCGTAAAAGGATTATTTGTGTGCTGGAGGAAGAAAAAAAGTTTCTCTTAAAGGACATCTTGTGTTTTTGAGGAGCAAAAAATGTATTTTTTTTAAGCAAATGCAACCTTTCCTTTCTTATATGCATGCAACATGAAACCCACTGTGGTACACATGAAGGAAATACAGTGAAACTTCCATTAACGGACACCTGAGCAGCGGCAAGTTTTAGTTGGTACAAGAGCTTTTGTAGGATTAACATTAACGTTCTCCGAACAACAAAACCTTTTAACAGCGGTCAACAAACATCCTAATCAGCCCCCTACTGGACACCCTGTCTCTTGGATTTTTCATAGTTCCTTCGGTACTTTGGCAAGAAGGATAATATAGGGACAAAAGATATTGCTAAAGGCATATTGTGTTGGGTTACTGCTGGTACAGTGGTATGCTTAAGTGAAAAGAGAGGAGTTAAAAGTTTAATTCCACATGAGGCAAGCTGCAGTGTCCATGTATGCTCCAGTCATCCCCGGAGGTTGTTGTGGGTTTTTGCCCGTTGGGAGCAATGTTTCGTGATTTGGTCCCTGTGGGCTCTGTTCTTGTTTTACAGCACATGTCCAGCTAACTGCGCATTTACGTTTTACTACCTAATTTTTTTTTTTACTTTCCTATAGCGTATCCTAATCCTAATCTCCGAGCCTTGTTATTTCTAAGGGCTGTTTAACACCAGACATCAGACAACACTTTCTTAAAATCCTCTACACCATGAATTATTTATTTAATTATTATTTATATTCAGTTTTATTCAGCAGTCAGCATTTGGGAAAAGCAGTGCGATGTTTTCTTTATTGTGCCTAAGCTCATATATTTATTTTGCTTTTGCACAAATGCCCTAACAATGTTAACTGAGGCCTAAATTCCGAACAACAGCCACCTCCCAACAACAGTCACTTTCTCCCGGTGACTGTTACTTGGAGATTTCACCAGGGCCTGATTTCTGTACATGCACAGGGCCTCAGAATTTTGGGGGCCTCCAAACTACCTCTAAAAACCAAATATATTTTAAAGTCTATTCATGCCAAATTAATGAAAAAAGAGACTGCTTTGTTAATGATTATCTGAGACAATATTGCAATGAATCAACAAAGTGAGCACTTCCCTTTCAATCTTCCCTGGGCAATTTGTCATTAGTTTTACCATTATATGAGTCAATTATTGACATCCTGAATTTCGTGAGAAAAAATTTCTAACTGTTCGAGAAAGAATACAGCCAGTTGTTAGGGAGAGAAATGGATTACGAATCGTCAAGAAGGAAGAAAATACCCAAGAAACCGGCTTCTAGATGATTCATCAACTTCAGACGTTGTTTTTAATAATCGAGATTCCTTCATCTTTCAAACTTTTTAGGTAATGTGTGACAATCTTGTTTCATAGTTTCAAACCAGAAAGAAATCATTTGAGGAATTGTGGACTTTAGATTTGGATTTGTCTACAAGAATGGCCTAAGTGATGAAGCAGCTGAATTGTTGCAAAAGCAGTTTCCAAATTAACTTGAAGAAGACTTTGCTGAAGAGTTCCTTTAATTTCGAATCCTGATGAAACAATTTATTAACTGAGCGCACAGATCCCCTCACTTGCCTTGGGAAGTTAAGGGACTTGAATTTAGTTCATATTTTTCCCATTGTTGATCCATGCCTCAGGATTTTTTTACCAATTTTCAAACTTTCAAACGAACACTTGTTTGCGGTTCTGAAAAGAACAAAGCGTAAAGTTTAAAAGAAGAGTCAATTAATACTCTTCATATACTGTCCATTAAAAGTGATGTAACAGCAGATTTAAGTTTTGACGATATAACTGATGATTTTGCATCCACAAAAGGTAGGAAAAAGCCATTTTTAAATGTTCTGCTGCCAATTCAACAGTTAAAAATTATCAAGTATTTTTTAAATATTTTTATTCATACATTTTTAATGGTTTGTTTAAAAACGGGGTGTGACTTATAATCACGCTCCTGTAATAACATGTAGGTATGGTTTGTTTTTCCTTGATTTCTCATATCACGGGTGAAGCCTATATTCGCAGCAATACGGTATATTATACATGAAAAGCATTTCAGCAAAGCATGTAGAATTTACTAAAAATATCTTTATTAATATTTTTTGTGAGAACAAAATTTGTGAATCAATATTCATAATTATGTTGGGTTTACTTTCACATAAATGAAAATACGGAAAAAGTTCAAATGAAACTACTTTATTTAAAGACTTGTAATAATTTACATGGACTGTTGCAATAATTTATCCCACAATGTGTGTTGTCACTTGTCAGCTGTAACATTTTATGAGGGATTATTTCTTACAGCTTAAACTACCGTCGGTTCATCATTTCCATTAAATTGATGGTAGACTAGAGGTTTTAAATTATATCTCTGGGAGGATAGTTATTTGTTTTGTAAATGATACCATAAAACAAAAAAAGAATTCCAGAGTAATTAATGTTACAGCTGTAAGCCCTGCAGATACGGGGAAAGTACAAGTGGTGTGAATGCTAGTCTATGGCAATCCACATTGGCTGTGAAGATGACTAGCATGTGGGATGTGTTTTAATGCTTTACTACTAGAAAAATTGCTTGCAAAAAAATATATTTACCAGCAAATATTCTTCTCATCTGTTAGCTGATAATTTTAATCGAGGGGGCCCCAGACATAGGATGTGCACAGGGCCTACGCTGACCTAAATCGGGCCCTGGGTTTCATTGTAGTTACCTTCCAGGTAAGAAATTACAAATACATGTCTTCATTGATCTCAATGCTCGTGAATTTTGGGGTATGTATGAAATGGGGGATGGCAGGTATGTGGTGTCCCTTAAACTCTTCTTCCTTACCATATGTGCAAAGCATTGGGGCCAACAAGGGATGACTGGCTGGACCAAGGGCCATACCTGCTAGTTTGTCCATAAAATTTACAGAAATTATACTTGTTGTATGATTATTTTGTGGTTGACACATTTTACAGATTTTTTTACCAGGTTAGCACAATTTTTTGAAGAGAGGATAATTGGTCCCAAGGACCCCCACACCTGTATATTTTGATTTATTTACCTGATCACGATTTCATGCGCTTCTACATCCCCAATCATCTCTACTCGTAGTTAGCATAAAAATCTTTTTAAAAATGCTATAGGATTAAGATTGCAGATAATTTCTAAAAAGAGGAAGAAAGAAATAAAAAGTATCAGCCATATGTAAGACTTTAAATTGTGTTATTGAAAGAGTTTATATTATCAGGAAAGAAATACGGGATTACGCCATATAATACAAATTTTGAAGATGACAATCCGATTTTTTGCGTAAATCAAGTTTTTGGATATTGTCTGACTTACCATCCTTGTCACATTTACACCAAAAATCAAATTGTCATCTTCAAAATTTGTATTATATGGCGTAATCTCGTATTTCTTTCATGATTTATATGCTTCTTCGAGCAATCATGGGATATGATTCTTATCCTCCAGATTCGCTAAACATGAATGCCGGTTGCTTCGACTAGCGAATCCTGTGATGGTTATATTCAAATTAATCGGAAACTTGAAACTTGGTCGTTCTGGTGTATGGTGGTTAGCATACCCGAGCGCTATCTGGGAGACGCAGGTTCGAGTTCCGCTCCAGGACGATGAAAATTTTCAAGTTTTCGGATATAATCTAACTTACCATCCTTGTCACATTTACGCCAAAAATCGGATTGTCATCTTCAAAATTTGTATTTTCTATTATGTTTGCACAGAAATTTATGGGCAATACTTCAGCTGAATTAAAAAGATACTGCAATTGCAATAATTTCACAGTTACAAAGGAAATTTTTATCTATACTATATGTAACCTAATTGTAGCATACTAACATGATAATTATGTATCAATTCTATTTTAATCACTCTAAGTGTTAAATAGTCTTAAATATCTGAATTATAGCATATGAAATTGATTAAAATCTCCAAATCATTTACATAATAAATCAACTTTTAATCGATGTGCTCAGTGCATTTAATCAGTACATTCGGTACTCTTCTTCCTTACCATTTGGTACATCAAGTAAACATTTTTATTTATTTATTTTTTTATGGATTTCAATTCTTGAAAGTTATCAGGTCTGGTATAACTGCTATTCATGAAGCCATAATTTGCACAATTCCGTACTTGGAAAGTATGGATTCCCAGATGTCTACCAGAGAAGTTATAATGTAGAGTTTGTAAAACATGAATTGCCTCTTCTTTTTTTCCCCCTAAGAAATAACTCTCCCCCTTCCAACATGCAGAGCATCCTTATAAGAACCATCTGGAAAAAGAAAACTGAAAAAAAAACATGTGTCTCATGCAGTGGCGAAGCATCAATGGAAGCAAGGGAAGCATTGCTTCCCTTTGGTTCATGCGCTTTCTTTTGCGTGAATTAAAAGTATGTAGCATTAAAGTAAAATAAAAATATCACATCAGCATAACGCAGCAGGCATTTTTTTACAGTACCTTTTATTTTTAAGAAAGCAAATTCATATTTGTATTTTTACGAAAACAAGAACAAATGTCTCGTACGGAAGTCGCTCATTGGATGCAACACAGATAATGCATCCAGCTGAACCTCAGTAACACAGCATGCCCACCTGCAGCGTGGCCGGCCACAGCCAGTAATGCTATGCTAAACATAGAGCATGGAAAGCATTCTCCTAAACGCTTCCACGGTGCCGAAGGCAGAACCACCCAAGAGCATGCGCTCTTTCCAAATGTTCAGTCAGACTCAGAACTCAGAGGCAGTGATGGTAGATCGTGAGAAAGTACCCATTTTGTGGGTATTTTAGAAAAAAAAAAAAATTAGGAATGTGAAAATTGGTATTTTTTATATCCTGTGGGTAAATTTATTCCATCACTTTTTAAAAGTCATACAAGACTTCTAATTTGGTGCATGAAGTCTTGTTTTCAAACAACCCCTGTATTATAAATATTTAACGGTATTATCGAAGTTGCGCAACATCTACCAAAAGTTGAGCATTTCGATATGTGGGTGAAATGGCTTTAAATGGCATCGAAAAATTGCGCGAAGTTCGTTGTTGAAGAAAAGCACTTAAAATTACACAATACAGAAAAATTATATTATGATAGTAAACACAATGCTTATTATTATATATTATTTTTTACTGTTTTTAAATACAGCAGCTGTATTTAAAAACTGAAGCCTACATTAGTGTACTTATTAAAATCATAATTTGTGTTTCTGTAGTACTTTAATGCACATTTTTTTCAAATAAGTTTATGAGTAAAGAGATAAAATTATAAATAAATTTCTGAAAAAGATTTTAAGCTTAAAAATGTATTATAAGCTTATATAAACATTTGCAGACAATTTTTGCAAATATGGGTTTTTTGGCTATAAGATGGGTATTTTCTTTGCTGCATATGGGTAAAATCAGTTTTACTACCTACCATCACTGCTCAGAGGGCTCTCGTAACAATAGTTTGAAGTTGCAATTTGTCAAAAGTTTTCTGTGTTAGTGTAATTAGTTGATTCAGTTCCATTATAGGCTTATGGTTTGAACTTTGAGTAGTTTTATGTCGCACGTTCTTTAGCGGTGACATGTCATTATTTCAGGAATATAAAAGTAAGTGTTACTTTTATTAGTGTAGCTATTTGTTTCTGTGACTCTTCTGAGGAATGTAAGCACCGTGGAAGCAATGGACTCTGGCACATCTACAGTACATAGCCATGGGGAGTCCCAAAACTCCGAAAACTGTATTCTAGAAAAAATACTTTCTCTGTCTTTTGGATCATTTTCATAATCATATAAAATCACATTTACATAAATGTGATTTTATATATAAATCATATAAAATCAGATTTATAAATAAAAAAATTCTCTCGCTCTCCCTAAGAGCCCTCGTCCGAACCGCAGTAAATATTCTACAGCCCGCTCTGCTTTGGGCTTTCAGGCTCGGTCTCAACTCTGATAGAAGCAGCCCCCAATTCTTTTCGCTGTGTGGGTAGTAGGCAAGTTTCTTTCCCTTTCAACATTTTCACTGAAAAATTTTTTTTTATAAATTTTTGCATTTGAACTTCTACATAGACATTTCTTTTTGGTGGTACCGCGCATGGTCGCGTTTCGGTGGGGTGGGGTCTCACGATGCTTTCTGCCATTTCATATTGTCAACGTAGCATATAAACTACGGGTCACTTGCTGATTTTAATTATTAAATTATTATTAGTTTTCATTCATATCACTTTTGCCAGCTATTTTTTGCATATTAAAGTGGACGTCTAGTGATTTTGCTTCCTATACTTCCAATGGGCAAACTTCTGTACACAGTTTCTTCATAATTAATGCGTTCCCAAGGATGAAATTTGAACATCGATTAAAATAACTTCATATTATAACTTGGAATACTTAATATTTTCTAAAACATAACTATAATTATATTAAAAATCAATAACTTTTCCTTTGGTGGTGTCACCTGTACATTGATGATGTCAGTAGACAAACAAGTGTTGGATTTCTTAATTATGGTTATGTTTTAGAAAATATTAAGTATTCCAAGTTATTAAATGATGTTATTTTAATCGATGTTCAAATTTTCATCCTTGGGAATGCATTAATTGTCCAGAAAAAACATGGCGCGACTTGTACATTGATGACGTCAGTAGACAAACAAATGTTGGATTGCTTAATTATGGTTATGTTTTAGAAAATATTAAGTATTCGAAGTTATAATATGAAGTTATTTTAATAGATGTTAAAATTTTCATCCTTAATAACGCATTAAATTATGAAGAAAATGTGTACAGAAGTTTGCCCATTGGAAGTATAGGAAGCAAAATCACTAGACGTCCACCTTAAGTGCATTGCTTCCCTTATGAAGTCACGCTTCGTCTCTGGTCTCACGGCATGGTATTGCAAGGTTAAAGAGAGTGAGCACTGGGGTCACTTCTATAAATGGGCAAAAAAAATTGCCTTCGGTTTGCAGGTTTGTTACTGGGTAGCAAGATTTTTTTTTATGGAGTGTTGTACCAAATAAGTCTTCATAGGCATTTTTATTATGAAGACCAAATATGCACAAGAGTAGATTTTTTTAACTTGAATACAGAATGAAGTTTGGCCATAATAGCTGAATTTCTCATTATTATGCCATTTTAAATGTGTTAAAGTTTTTGTTCTTACTAATGCTAGTCTTTATTATACAATATGAAAATTACACACTGTATTCATTTGATTTCATTTAGGCCATTCTGAATTTATAGAATAATTTAATCTGGTATTATACACCATTGTTATAAGATGTATGTAATGCACGTGTATAAGATCTCAAATCTAATTTTTACAAAAATAGAACTATAATATCTTTAAAGAATTGTATGGGCCTTCCTTCAAAGTAATCAGTTTTTTTTTTTTTTTTTTCTGAACTTCAGTAGAAGATGCAATTCAGAATGTCATATCTATTAAGACAAAGAAAAACATTAACAGATTATCATTGAATTGAAGCCCATTTCAAATTGTCTGAAATCATATTTTCTTTATTATTTGGTTTTGATTCATATTTGCAGTCTTTATCGTGAGAGTCATTAGCAATCTCTTCCAAAACTTTTCTGAATACTGCATAGAATATCTCATTAGTAAGATGATCAACAATAGCAACATCCTTTTCAGTTTTGAACAAGTGGAAAGAAAATGAAAAGGAACTTCTATGGACTTCATTAAATAAAAATTCACTTTGTAAATAAAATATTTTTTGATGCATTTTATCTCAAGGTTCCCCCATAAAATTAATTAAAGGTTCTACTATAGTTGATAATCGTAAATTTTGATCTTAATCACACTAGAGCCCACATGTGGCGGTGGTTGTTCTTTCGTGTGCAATACTTTGTAATTTAATATTAAATGATGCAAAGTTTTTATTTAAGCTTTTGATGGTTGGTTGTTGGCTAAGTGTCTCAAGAACTACAGATCTAATCATTAGTACTGTATATAATGAGTGAGGGTTTAATTTTAGTGTTTGAGGTAATAGCAGTGAGTAATGATTTATTGTAAAGATGATCTGAAATGCTGGTAAATAACAGAGGACTAATTCTGAAGCCATCTTATATGAGCAATTGCATCATTTGTGGCTACTTTAATTAATAAGAATATGTAAAAACCTGCATTTTCAAACTGAAATGGCTATGTCAGAGTGTATATGTTTGGTCCATGTATGTGATGCAATTAGTAACTTTAGAAGGTTTAAAATTTGCAATGATAACTTTATTGCAAAAGCTATATCACTTCTATATACAACCAACAGTTTAATGTAAAGTACAAGGTTTATATTAGTAATCTGCATCAGAATCTGCATAGTCATCATCATCATCTCTCTCACATGACTTGCTATATGTCTTTGACATACATTCTGGTTTTGAAAAGGCTGCATTTTCAGCACAGTAGTAGTGACCTGCTCCTTGATATCTATCACTGTACCTGCATAAAAGGAAAAGACAAATCAGTTAATACGTATAAAAGATGGCACCTTTATATTCATACATGATGCAGCACCTTTATATTCATACAATCGCCGATTATGAAACTAAAAAATAAAATCTAGTTGCACATTAAAATTGTTTTGCAAAAATTAAATACATCTGGTAAATAGAGTGGCCGCCTGACCTGTGCAGTGCAGCACTTAGCAAGAAACTGCTGCACAAGTTGTGATGCATGGGCAGATGAGCTGTCATGGTCGAGTTTCCACATGCCACACTCGTGCAATGCCTGCCTTTTGCGAGGAACTGCGTCCCTCAAATGCCACAAAACTTGACAATACTCGTTGGTTGTCTGGCCTGATGGAGCGTATTCATGATGCATAGTTCCCTCGTGGTCGAGCATCATGTTGACACTGCTGAGGCTGTCGTGCTTTTTTGGGTCTGGTAGAGTTTGGGGTCTTCCCTCGTAAATGCTGGGCCTTAGTTTCAAGGCGACGCAGTGGTCTAAGCGATCGACTCTGATCATTCGTCTGAAAGGGGTCCGGGTTCGAATCCTGGTGAGACATGAATGTGTTTGTCTTCCAGCACTGGCTCTCTCTCTTTCCTGGAACCAGTGACCCTAAATTAGGGACGATCCACTGCTTTATAGCCCATTGAGTTGCTCACGGTGGTCGTTAAACCTCCAATAAAAAAAAAAGTTTTAGGATCATACCCAAAAACGCACAATTCATCACCAGTTAGCCGTCCCGGTGGTGCAGTGGTTTAAGCGGTGGCTTCTGATCATTCGTCCAAAAGGGGTCCGGGTTTGAATCCTGGTGAGGCATGGATATTGTGTTTGTCTTACGGCACTGGTTCTCTCCTTTCCCTGGAACCAGTGGCCCTAAATTAGGGATGGACTACTGCTTATAGCCCATTGAGTTGCTCACAGTGGTCGTTTAACCTCCAATAAAAAAAAATCGCCGATTATGATAGTTTTTAAAAAGTATGATAGTTTTTAAAAAGTTTTCAACGCATTCAAGCAGGTCACCAGCGCAGTGGTCTAAGCGATGGCCTCTGATCATTCGTCTGAACGGGGTCCGGGTTCGAATCCCGGTGAGGCATGGATGTTGTGTTTGTCTTACGGCACTGGTTCTCTCCTTTCCCTGGAACCAGTGACCCTAAATTAGGGACGGGCGACTGCTTGTAGCCCATTGAGTTGCTCACGGTGGTCGTTAAACCTCCAATCAAAAAAAAGGTCACCAGCAGCTGAAAATGAGCCTGTTTCTGACTAGCTGAGAGCAGTTTTTTTTTTTTTTTGATTGGAGGTTTAAAAATGATTTATTGGACCTAGTTGTACAGACATGAAAAACAGGCAGACATAAACAGGATACAGATATTTCACAGCAGCAAGTGCAAATCACATACATGATTGACAGCTTGCTAAATGATCAATTTCCACAGATATAGCCAGTGTTGAACATGTAACACATTGTGAACAAGTATACATAAAACAGCCGCCCCGGTGGCGCAGTGGTCTAAGCGATGGTCTCTGATCATTCGTCCAAAAGAGGTCCGGGTTCGGATCCCGATAAGGCATGGATGTTGTGTTTGTCTTACGGCACTGGCTCTCTCCCTTCCCTGGAACCAGTGACCCTAAATTAGGGACGGGCGACTGCTTATAGCCCATTGAGTTGCTCACGGTGGTCGTTAAACCTCCAATAAAAAAAACAAAAAAAACATGGATTTTTTGGTATGCTAAGTGACCAATGTACACAGATAACCAGTTTTGGGCAAGTAACACATTCAGAGCCAGTGCCGAAAGACAAACACAAACATCCATGCCTCACTGGGATTCGAACCCGGACCCAACTAGGGTGAATGATCAAAAGCCATCGCTTAGACCTCTGTGCCACCGTGGCGGCAAAGCAGTTTTGGCACAAATTTAGCTGAGGCGCGTCTCTTACCCAAATCGTTCGTAAGAATCGACTGAACTGAATCGAAACTAATGTTGAAGTCTTCAGAAAACTCACGGATAGTGATTCGGCGTTTTGCCCACAACAGTGAGCGCAAGTTCGTCATTATTTTCACTTTTGCTGGATACTGGCCTCCCAGACCGTTCACTCAACTCTTTCACGACCATCTTTAAAACGTTTATTCCACTCATAAACTTGTGCACGACTCATACGATCTTTTTGCAGTTTCATGTATCTTTGCAAGTTTTTGACAAACTGATGCAGATTCGTTCATACATTTTTACCGACATGACATGCGACGAACAGCTTTATACACGTAAGGACAAATCACTCCTATAAAAAAAACTGGCCGCCCCGGTGGCGCAGTGGTCTAAGCGATGGCCTCTGATCATTCGTCCGTAAGGGGTCCGGGTTCGAATCCCGGTGAGGCATGGATGTTGTGTTTGTCTTACGGCACTGGCTCTCTCCCTTCCCTGGAACCAGTGACCCTAAATTAGGGACGGGCGACTGCTTATAGCCCCTATGAGTTGCTCACGGTGGTCGTTAAACCTCCAATAAAAAAAAAAAAAAACTGGACGAGCAGGAGGCACGTGGCTCACGGCACATGCGTAGTAGGTTTCAAAGTCAACCTGTGCCAAACCGTTTCCTGCTGTGTCTCGCGATTCCTAAATTATGCAACCAGTCTGGATACTTTTCATCACACCTCGTATGATCAATAAAATAAAACTAGTATTTATGTGATGAACGACCAAACTGAGGGTTGAAATGCATGGAGTTTATATTTGCCAGCTTTCTTTCATGTCCCACCAAACGACAGAAAAAAATAAGCCAGCAACAACAGAAAAGAAGCATCCATTATATTGGGTGTGTACATAAGTTCTACCCGTTTTTGCAGGCCACAAAGAAAGGAGGAGAACACAATAGAACCTAGCATTTCACATAATTGCCATCATTCTGTATGGCCTCTTCCCATCTGTCTATGAGTAAGTGAATCCCACGCCGAAAAAACTCCTGTATTTTAGAGTCAAATAAAGTCGTAAAGCCGTTTTCACATCATCGAAGGTTTGGAGAGCGAAGGCGTTCTGTAATGATCGACAAAGGTGATAGTCGGTATGTGCTGTTCGGGGAATACGCCAGTTGAGGTAACACTTCCCAACCAAAGTCCAGTAATTTTTGCCTAGTGATTAAAGCAGCATGAGGTCTGGCTTATCATGATGGATGATCACGCCTTTGCGATTGACAAGTGCTGGCCGCTTCGATGTTTGTTGTTTTCGCAATCTATCCAACTGTTTGCACTAGAGGTCAGCACTTATCGTTCGGTTAGGTGTCAACACCTCCCAGTGGATTATTCCCTGGACATCCCACCAAACACTCAACAAAACCTTTTTGGGATGCAGTCCTCCTTTTGAGGTCGATGGAGCAGGCTCCGCACCTTGGCACAGAGTCCGTCGACGGTTTACATTACGGTACAGTACCCATTTCTCATCACCGTTACAATTCGTCCCAAAAACGGTTCATTTCTGTGACGAGAAAGCAAAGAAACAGGTACAGATTCTCTTCTCGCTGCTTTTCAGAAAGCTGGTGCGGAACCCAGTTATCGAACTTGGTGATGAACCCAAGCGCATGGATCCGTCCTGTTCTGTGTAGCGACAACGTTTCCGCTAATTCCTGAATGGTTGGATGTGGGTTATTCTTATGGGTTGGTCCACATCCTCCTCAGAAACCACGGATGGACGTTCAGAACGTGGTTGATCTTTACAGCTGTCTCCGTCCCGGAATTTCCGAAACCAACGGCGACATGTACTCTCATCAACTATGTCCTCCCCACAGATGTTGCGGCTGCAGTACTGCCTTTATCAAAGTATAGTAAACGATGTCTAATGTGCTCCTTATCGGATGCCATGTTACTCCGTCCGTGATTTCCGTTACGAATATCTTACTCAAACAAACCTAGTAACTATATGCTCTACTGCTCCACGCTTTATTGGCCGAAAATTCGGCATCGCAGCGTCATGTATGATGTAACTACTCCGATCGCAATTTGCATCTATTGCAAAAACGGGTAGAATTTCTTTTTATTGGAGTTTTTTTTTAAATCATTTATTGGACCTGGTGGTACAGAGATATGACAACCAGGCAGACATAGACAGGATACAGATGTTGCACATCAACAAGTACATATCAAAAATGGTTTGTACACAAGGCCGTAGATATGGCTAAGTAAAGGGAGGGGTTCTTGATTAGAGTGATGAAATCGGTAATTCTGTATAAGTTTTCGTATTTTATTTATTTTTAATTTTGTGTGTGTGTGTGTGAAACTTTTCAACCAAATATAGGTAATTGTTTACAATAACTGGAACCCAAAATTTTTGGATTTTTTATACAGGAGACTAGTACATACTTGACTGCAGTCAGTGTAGTACTCTGATTTTAAAATAATCCGTTTACACTGCAACATGTCAAATTGTGCTTTAAATAACAAAATTCTTATTCCTATTTTTCAAAGAAAATTTAGTGACAACATCTTCAACATTTAAAGACACACCACAAGGAACACTCGTAAGTGCTAAACCTGTTAAACATTCAGCAACCATTGAATTCCCGAGCCAGCTTTTAAGGCGTCTTAACGTTCAAAAGCATCTTTCTAGGGTTGCAGTAGAACAAGGCAAGGTAGCAAGAATCTGCAAAAGTCTTTTTATAATTGGAAAAATCATATCGTCACAATCTGTGAGAGTCTTTACCACTGTTTCTGGTTTGCCATCTTCAGATAGCGAATTCCATTTACACTGCTACATTTCAAATTCTGCTTAAAATCTTCCGAAGTTTTCATCATAAATTTCACAAGCTTGCTGAAATATTTCTGACTGCGTTTTTACATTTGAGAGTAAGTAGCAGTTGCAGTTTAGCTATTACTTTGTTATGTTCTGAAAAACGATCCTTTAGTTCAGTTAAGAAATGATCAAGAAAAGGTGAAAATTAATTCCGACAATAGTATTCATTCGCATCACTTGCTGGGACATTTTCACGCTTTGATTGTCGTCCAACTATTCTTGGTTTGATCATTTGGCTTCCATCATTATGCAGCATGCTATCTGCTAACAGGTATATTTCATTAAACGACTCTCCACTGCTACTACGCATTTTTTATACAACATTAATGATTAAATCAACATGTTTGCAACATTGTATTAAATCTAAATTTACTTTTGAAGATTTCTACAAAGATTTGCACTAGTTATGCTGCACAATAATTGATAAGCCTGATCAGAGGTTTCTTTAGCTCCGGAATCTTGAAGTTCATGCAGAGCTTGAACTATCACAGAATACAATTCAGCAAAACGAAATACTGAATCATTCTTTTCAGTCTATCTGGTTTCGCACAGACCTAGGACTGTCTTATGAGATAGGTCTTCATTTTCTTTGGCAATTTTCTCTATTGCTTCTTTGCGATGACATACGAAAATAGTTTACTACGGTTTTAATGGTGCCAATACAGTTTCTAATGATGGATAATTCGCAAAAGTGTGCAATAACTAAATTCAAAGCATGGGCACTGCAATGCACAAATTGGGCTTTTGGGTACTTTTCCGATACTAATGCATGCACACCTCTGTACTTGCCACTCATTATGGCAACCCCGTCATAGCCTTGTCCATCCATGTTGTTCAAATCTACACCAAGCTGTGTTAATGTGTACATGAGAGTTGTAGCCAAACCTACGGCAGTCACATCAGTTACAGAAATAAAACATAAGAAATCTTCGCGAATGATAGTTTCCTTAATGCCAACATATCGAACACAAATTGCAAGCTGTTCTTTTCTTGACATGTCCTGTGTCTCATCGGCTAATGATGAGAAACACTTAGCATTGTTTATTCGAGAAACAATTGCATCTTGTTTTATTTCCCCGCAAATTTCAATGATTTCGTTTTGAATCATTGGACTAGTATACAGATCAAACCCCTATTTAACGAACTGCGATTTAACGAATTCCGCGATTTTACGTACATATTTTGTGTTTTTTTTTTTTTTTTGATTGGAGGTTTAACGACCACCGTGAGCAACTCAATGGGCTATAAGCAGTCGCCCGTCCCTAATTTAGGGTCACTGGTTCCAGGGAAGGGAGAGAGCCAGTGCCGTAAGACAAACACAACATCCATGCCTCACCGGGATTCGAACCCGGACCCCTTACGGACGAATGATCAGAGGCCAGCGCCTTAGACCACTGCGCCACCGGGGCGGCCATTTTGTGGTTCGGACGGAACCACACTGAAATTAATGTTTGGCGTTTCCCGATTTAAGGAACACGTTTCCTCAATTTAGCGAACACTTTTTTCTTTAAACCGCACCAAACTATGTTGACCAGCATTTTCACGTTAAAAGTCAGCTAGAAAGAGAACTTCGCGTAACAGGAAAATTTTACGCTTGCAGTTAACCAGCATTTTAAAGAACACCATCTGCGACTCATCTCGACGGAATCACAAATCAGTTAGCCTTTCCTCCGACTATCAAGCGAAAGCTTCTTACAGGAGGGGAGGCAAATAACAAACAAGTTCCATAGGAGTGCAACGTTTTCTCGCATGGTTGGGAAGCTGGAAAATGAAAGGCGGTATAGGGAAGGAAATCTAGAGTATCCTAGGGATTCTTGTTTTTAGCTACAGACAGAACAATAGCCTCTGTAAAGTCAGGGGACAAATGGTACGTGCCCATTCCTGAACCTCTGGAATTCTTCGCCAAATCGCGTTTTTTTTTCTTTTCTTCTCAGTGTTA
Organism: Macrothele yani; assembly: GCA_039090855.1. NCBI lineage: Eukaryota > Metazoa > Arthropoda > Arachnida > Araneae > Macrothelidae > Macrothele > Macrothele yani. The sequence continues at coordinate 95,686,781 of CM076998.1, forward strand.
AATCTACAGCTCAAATTAAACAACACAGCTCGTTTACGGACAAAGTTTGGATGAACATAGGTAGCACTAGAAAAGTTAGTCACTGAAAGAAAGAGAACATAGCTGCCTACGTATTCTATTATGAACACTAGCTTAATTTGAATGCTTCATTCGAAAGGCTTCCTCGATTTAGCGAATTCCGCGATTTTACGTGCAAGATTGTTGGTCCCTTGAAGTTCGTTAAATCGAGGTTTGACTGTACATACTTTTAGAGCCAAATGATGCAGATAAATTATTTAAAGTACTGTATCCCTAGCTTTGGCCCGGTATCGCAAAAGAGCCCTAAAGCTGCCATCATTGTAGTCTGGTTCTTGGAGATAAATGGGACCTGAATCATTTGTGCCTCTTAAAGGAAGCTCTTGGCGGCCGCTTAAAAGTATTGTTTCCACTATTGGAATTAACTTTGACCTATTTTCCAATACCCGACGGTTTCTTGCTGAATCTATCCGATACACTACATTAGCTCGTTTTCCGGTTGCAATACTTAAAAAAGTTTCTGCTTGCATACTAGCATCAATGCGATATTTAGTTTTCCAAAAGATTCTTTTGAATTCTTCCACTTTACATAAACTGTTGTTACCAGTGCACCAAGTGCTTGATCTTCTCTGCCTGCAACTTGAGGACCAAATAATACACAAGTTTTGCACAATGCCCCACATAACTGATTTGAATAAACTAACCATGGATACAATTTGAACCACTTTAATTGAAAAGATAGTTTTCTCTTAGCTAAAACAGGGAAAACGTAGTCCTCAGAAGGTGTCCATCAGTTTTTAAGTGCTTGTTATTTTGTGAAATCATCCAAAATAACTCCTAAGAAACTGCCTATGTCAAGCTTGTGACACGTTTCATTTTAATAAACACAGTTTTCACTACCCGAATTGTTTATGTTGGGTTAATTTTTTTCCATAGATTTCAATTTCACATTACTCGCACTAGTTGCAATGAAACTTGACGACACTGATTCACTTTCAAATTCATTTTCTTTTTTGTTTATGTTTGCGTTACCAACAAGAACAAAATCTAAATCTTTTACTTTTTTATTCGTCATAAAAGCTGTTAACGATGTTTGTTTTATTCTCTTCATTATTCTTATATAGCAATTTTGCTTTTTCAATTAATTGTAAAACACTTACCGTTTAATCGGTTCGGTATACATACAAATATAAACTGCAAATTTCTAAGCCGTCCTGGAGGCGCAGTGGTCTAAGCGATGGCTTCTGATTGTTCGTCCGACTTGGGTCCGGGTTCGGATGCCGGTGAGGCATGGATGCTGTGTTTGTCTTACGGTGCTGGCTCTCTCCCTTCCCTGGAACCAGTGACCCTAAATTAGGGAAGGGGCGACTGCTTATAGCCCACTGAGTTTTTCACGATGGTCGTTAAACTTCCATTCAAAAAAAAAATAATTCTAAAGCATTTTCTACTGTAAAGCCTGAAGTTACTTTCTACACTGACTAGTTAAGGGGTACGGTTATTTGTGGCATGTGTGAATGCTTTGCGTTCTCCGACGGAACCTGCTCCGAGCGATGCTAATTAAAGCTATGCAGGAAGTGACGTTACTGAAAGCTCTCCACTAATTAAAGCTATGCAGGAAGTGACGTTACTGAAAGCTCTCCACTAGAGGCCTGCAACGCCCAGCTGTTTTTCACGATCCTTCTCTTCTGATCTCCTTGAGTGAGGTTTAGTGCGTTTGCTGCGCCGCTAGAGACAGAATGGTCTGCTGAATCATGAGACAGAATGCTCTGCTGAATGTGAAACATGAAAATTAGAATGCTACTGTTACAACCATAAGCTCACCTAGAGGCTTTCATGAAATGATTGAAGTAACTACAATTTTTGTAAACAAGATCGTTGGATAGATGTAATGTAACGTAGCATGCCTTGATATGAACGATTACCGTCTTCAGCAGGATTTAATCATTAAATCGTGCCGAAGACGGTAATCGTTCGTATCAGTGATTCATTGCACGAGTCTTCAACTTTCATTGATGTAGTATGCCTTTTTTTTGACCTAAGGGAGGGGTTTGAACCCCCAAACCCACCCTTATACACGGCCTTATTTGTACAGTACGCTAAAGGACCAATGTACACAGAGAGCCAGCGTTGATCAAGAAACACATCATGAACAAGTACACATCAATCGTGGTTTTACAGTATGCTAAATGACCAATGTACACAGAGATCCAGTGTTGATCGAGTAAAACAATGAGAGCCAGTGCCGAAAAACAAACATAAACATTCATGCTTCACGGGATTCGAACCCGAACCCAACTAGGGCGAATGGTCACAAGCCAGCGCCTTAGACCACTGTGCCACCGAGGCGGCATAGAACTTTTGCACATACCCAATATCAGAAACCAATGAAGAATTTCATAATGGACAACAGAAGGCAACCGGAAACTGCAGCTGAGGAACCATAAATAGCAGTACAGAAGGTAACACAGCAGGTTGGGTTCTGTAGTATTGAGTGCAAATGTAATCCAAAGCTGAAGACTGTAATTCCAGCTCAGTAGTAGAATAAGTTCTAGTAACGACTACCGTCATGGGCGACCATAGCTAGTTTTCAAGCTGAGGCAAACAGAAATTATATCTTCGAATAACACACAAACACCATATGCAAATTTCCACTGTGCGTTCTTGTTATCTAACTGTTTTTGCGACACTTTCAACACAAATTTAACTGGAAACCAGAAGTCCCAAAGGACTACATAAAAAAGGCGGATACATAAAATTTGACAGCATGTTAAGATTGTGTCACATGTGCCACGAAACGCCAGCGACCACTCAATCGCTTATTAGAATGGAAAAATTCCGTCAAGACAAAGTTCTAGTTGGAACTTCAGGAAATCTTTGTCTAGTAGTGAATGGCGGCTTCAGAAGATATATATTTAATTTCTTCGCCTTTTGTATCGTTTCATGTTATACGCTATTCTCTTACATGGAATAGGAAATTTTCTTACTTCCTACTGTTAATTTCCTGTTGGAAATTCCCAACGTTTTTCCAATTTCTGCTACATACACACGCATCCAAAAATTAAAAAAACAAAAAACTGTCAACCAAAATTAATGTCTTCACCAAAATATCTGTATTATCTTCCAAGAACAGAATGTTCGTGGTCAGATTTCTTGGAAAGGGCAAATGCCCCCAAAGTTGAAACTTCAGCAAATCCCTCTATATGGGCACCCATGACTACCATAAGCAACTCCTATGGCTGTTAGCAGTTCGGAGCCACTGGTTCCAGAAAAGAGAAGGCCAACGCTGTGAACTTATCACACATGCTTCATCGGGAATTCGAACTGGAGGGTAACTAGGGCTTCCTGCTACCTGGATGCCCCGAAAGATTAAAGATTCATAATCCTGCAATTATAATCCTCCATTAACGGACACCTCTGAAAAACGGTACCATTTAAGCAACGGCAAGTTTGGGTTGGTACAGAACAGCTGCCGAAGGATTAACGTTAACCTCCAAACAATAAAACCTCTTAACAGCGGTCAACGGACACCTTGTCCCTTAGAATTTTAGGTAGATACTTCAGCGAGAGGGATGAGATCAGAGCAAAGAATATTGCCAAAGGAACTACCCCAGGCAGGGTGGATTACGGCGGGTTCAATGCGTTTACGTATAAAGAAAGGAGTTAAAGATTAGTTCCACGTGAGGCGAGTTCCCGCGTATGGTTGTTGCTCTCTGGGGGCTGCACGAGTTGTTGGTGCATAGGAAGTTACCTGTTGGCAGTGGTATCTCTTGGTTTGTTCCATTCCGAATCTGTTCCTACTTTTTCATCCTATAGCGTAATTATAGCTCTGACCCCCTAACTCTGTATTTCTGACGGCTCTTTAGGAGCGTCAGACACCGCTTTCCTATAATCCTTTGCAGCATGATTGGTTTATTTAATTTTTATACTGAGTTTTATTCAGCATTTAGAGAAGGTGCTGCAACCGTTTTCTTTATTCCGCTTTTACATTTATTCCGCTTTTGTACCAATGGAACGGAAGCAATGCTAACTTCCGAACAACGGTCAATGGTTTTTGGTCCGAACAGTGACCGTTATTCGGAAGTTTCACTGTAACTATAATGGGATGGTCTCTGCTCAGAACAGTTTTCCCTAAAGACACGTTTTCAAAAATAGACTATGAATCAGCCTCTATACGTGTATGTACAAAGGCTGTTCATAAAAACTGAGTAATTTTTTTGAGTTGGTAACAATGCCAAGGGAAAAAACAACCACGCAGAGACTTACTGAATTAAGGAAGTATCTATGGCAACAGTTATTAGCCGTACCAAGCAATTCTGGTTTTCTTATTGTGCAGCTGTTTAAGGTACGTCTGCATTTCGTCATACACCTATACAGGTGCGTGATTCAGAGTTAAGAAGTGAAATGCATTGTACGATAAAATTTTGCTATCGTTTGGGTAAAATGGCTCCAAAAACAATTGATTTCATGAAAAAAACTTACAAAGATAAATGTTTGGGGGAGTCACCGATTTTTAGATGGCACCATGATTTCAAAAAAGGGCGTTTGTCGGCAGAACTCGCTCGTAGACCTTGTCAACCTGAAAGTGTTGTTAAGGAGCGTATTGTCAATACTGTTTGGGCAATCCTGCAAGAAGATCGACGAATGACGAGTGAAGACATAGCGGCGTCAACTAATATTTCAAAAACGTCGGCATTCCGCATTGTACGCGACAAATTACTGCTGCATCGTGTGTGTTCCAGATGGGTACCTGGCCGCCCCGGTGGCGCAGGGGTCTAAGTGATGGCCTATGATCATTCGTTCGAACGGGGTCCGGGTTCGAATCCCGGTGAGGCATGGATGTTGTGTTTGTCTTACGGCACTGGCTCTCTCCCTTCCCTGGAACCAGTGACCCTAAATTAGGGACGGGCGACTGCTTATAGCCCATTGAGTTGCTCACGGTGGTCGCTAAACCCCCAATCAAAAAAAAAGATGGGTACCTTATCACCTGACGAGAGAAAAATTGTTAGCCAGAGTTCAGGTGTGTCATGAGTGGAAATAAATGATTGCAAAGGATCCAAATTTTCTAAACACAGTAATAACTGCCGATGAAACATGGGTCCACTCTTTCGACCCCTCACAAAGCGCGCAACGAGTGTTTGGAAGCACACAAGATCGCGTCCTCCGAAAAGAAGTCCGCCAAACCAAATCAGCTGGGAAGGTGATGATAATTTTCTTTGATCATAAAGGTGTGGTCTACCAGCATGCCGTTCCTCCACAAAGTACTGTCAATGCTAAGTATAACATTTCAGCCTCGAAGCGTCTGCGACGACACATATCAATTAATCGACCGGAACGGGTGGGCAAGTGGACCCTACACCATGATAACTCAAGCCCACATGTGGCTGCTTGAGTTCAACAGCTTCTTACGAAATGCAGTATTGAAATCATGCCATAACCTGCCCGCAGTCCTGACCTCGCCCCGTGTGATTTCTGGTCTATTTCCAAAAATGAGGGAGTAGTTTAGTGGAGCAACATTCAACCCAGATGCGCCACCCCGGTGGTGCAGTAGTCTAAGCGACGGCTTCTGAGTATTCGTCCGAAAGGGGTCCGGGTTCGAATCCCGGTGAGGCATGGATTTTGTGTTTTTCTTACGGTATTGGCTCTCTCCCTTCCCTGAAACCAGTGGTCCTAAATTAGGGACGAGCGACTGCTTATAGCCCATTGAGTTGCTCACGGTGGTCGTTAAACTTCCAATAAAAAAAAAAAACAGATGCTGACGTTATTCAAGCTGTACAGGGGTCGCTAAAGCAGCTTCCACAAAATGCCTTCGCCACATTCTGTGACAAGTGGACTGAACGATGGGACCGTTGCATATCATCCGAGGGAAGATACTTTGAGAAAGAATAGCATATATTTCGCTGTACTTATATTTCTTCATTTTGTGTGATTTTACTCTCAGTTTTTATGGAACGGTCGTTGTATATATACCTAGATTATTTCAGTGCATGTAAAATATACAATGAAAGATTTGTTTGTACACAGAGTACCATGAACTGTTTGCAAAAGGTGGGAAACGACAAATCCTTGTACTTATAACTGTGCTTACCCATAATTTTCCTCGGAGATGAGGTGGTTATATTCTTCTTCTGCGTATTTGCACCAATCGGATATCTCTGGTGCTTGGCTGTCGTTTAACTATGGTAAAAAATTAATGAAAAACTTCTTAGTATGATGTATTACAAAAATGAACAGAATAAATCAGTGATCAGCAGAAACAAAAGAGAAGAGTAGCTACTTCACTGTGCAAAAAATCAAGAATAGTCCTAAAAACTAATCTATAAATAAATATGACAGACTGTAAGAAAAGCGCAAAAAACATGTGAACGAAAATGTTTGTGCTGTTCCTCGTTCTTTTTCTATGCATTTCGTTAAAATGCCAGTGAGTTTGTCATATCGTCTTGTGTTTTTGCCTGCACGATATCAACGCCTGCCAGAGAAGAAAAGCACATTACAATGAAACCGAATGGCATAGATCGCAATCTGCAAATTACAGCTCTTATGTTCACTGGTGCTCAAAATTAAGAATAATCTACAAAAAAACGATTGCATTTCTGCCATTTTTAGAGGATTATTTGCTGCCGATGTACGCAAAATAATGCTCTGAAAATGGCAGCAATGCAAATTTTGTTACGTGGAATATTACCCTGCATTTATTTTTGCCGGAATATGCAAATTAGGATTGCGTTTAAAAGACGCGTGTAATGACTCTCGCTCCTTTCTAGCTCTAACTCAACATAGTCGCGATCCAGTGAGAGCCGTCACATAATTTTGTAGGTTAGTTCCAAAGAATCATTACTAGAAAACAACAACAACAACAAAGATGGAATCCGGGCCCTTTATAACAATTACAAAAACAAACAGTTTATTTCACTAAACTATGTGGCTTGGGACTTATCGAAGGGCAGGTTAATGGAATGCTCACTTGACTTCGTCTCCATCCATGCTATATGACCCCAGACCCCAAACTTCGTGTTTTTCGAACACCGCTACCGACCCAAAACTCCCGACCCGACCTTTCTCTCAAAACCAAGGTCCTATTTTTTTCTTCCACTTCCAAAAGTGTCCTTTCTCTCTTAAAAACTTCCGAAAATCTCTGCTGCCCACTCAATTGGATTTCAGAGGAAATCCTCACTTTCGTGGGGCTACCTGCAAAAACCCAAAAACCTTCGTGGGGCTACCTGAAAACTCATTAACGCACCCTTGAGATAATCATATTGCCACACAAAGACAGGTACAATACACTTCAGATATTTATGTACTAAGCCGACTGTAATGCGGCTAATCGCGTGTATCTGACAGCAGCAGCTTTAAAACATGCTGATTTCGTCCGCTCTGCCCCCAAATAGCGCGAAACAAAAAAATTCCACGTTGGAAAGAATTTATGCCATACATGTTTATAATTATTTTATGACCTAGGATTTAGCTAATTTTACAACGCGAGTCTACTCGCATTGTGTATCTGTTCTAGGCAACTCTTGCTTTCACTTTAGTGGTACGCTGAGCTGATTATGTCATGAAGACATCGTCTGGATGATTTTCACCGGTGGAGAGCGATTGACAGGATGCGTGCGGAAATTTCCAGCGGATAGAATGTTCCATAAAATGTCCTGTCAAGACTGGAGACAGTTTCAACACACAGGAGATCGTCGTCGACAAGGATAAGGCCGTCTGAGAGCCACAACTTCTGCAGACGACCGCTATATGAGTCTGACTGCCAGACGGCACAAAGAGATGTCTGTTAGGTAACTCTCCTTGGAGACAGAAGCTGCTACAGGAACGTGGGGTTGAAAGCATACTGTTTGTAGAAGACTTCGTGACCAATGCCTTTAAGCAAGAAGACCAGTTACTTGTGTCCAGAAGATCCCCCGTCCGGCGAGCTCGTTTAACGTGGAGTCGCCTGCACCACACTTGGAGTTGGAGTCCAGACCATTGGAATAAGGTTACTTTCTAAGACGAATCGCGATTCAGTTTGAGTACTGATTCACAACGTATTCTCATCTGAAGAGGGCCAGGGACCCGCAACAGTCCTCTAACATCTGAGAAAGGGACTACTCTGTTGGCTGTGACTTGATGGTCCGGGCAGGAATTTTCATGTGGAGAGAAGCAGGGACCCGTGACAGTCCCTCTAACATCAGAGAAAGAGACTACTTTGGTGGCTGTGGCTTTATGGTTCGGGCAGGAATTTTTATGCGGAGAGAATCGGGAGCCCGCAACAGTCCCTCTAACATCAGAGAAAGGGACTGCTTACGTGGCTGTGGCTTGAAGGTCCGGGCAGGAATTTGACGGAAGGGCACACAGACCTGCACATCTTTCAGAGTCTCTCTTTTACTGCCCTGAGTTACAGAGACCAGATCCTGAACCTATATGTCAGGGCATTCAGGTGAGCCGTGGTTCCAGATTTTTCTTATGGACGATAATGCCCATCCTTATCGAGCTCATTTGGGCGGCAATTTTCCCAAAGAGGAAGATATTCGTCGAATAGGGTGGCTACCCAGATTCTCAATCCCGTTGTGCATGTATGTATATATGGGATGTTCTAGGAAGGCGCATTGGAGCTCGCCATCCCCCTGCCAAAACACTTCAAGAACCCAGTCTTGTCGAGAAGTGGTCGTTAATTCCTCAAAACGTCATTAATACCCTCAAAACAATATGAGGACTTGTTACTTGAGCTGCATGGCTGATAATATTCCATATTAAAATACCACGTCTTAAGCAAGATTAAAATAAATATTGTCTCATGGACTGCGCTTTTACGTAAATTACAAGATTATGATATTCACACTTGCAAGTTATAAGATTATCATTTCCTTCTGCTTGAGTTACGTACGTAATGTAATAATTAGACATGCAGACATTTAAGCCTCTACGCCAAATTTCATCGAATTTCCTCGTAAGTACTTCGAGTTATGAGTTTATAAATTATCATTTAATTTGAACACTAGTCTGTTTGTATATAGCTTGTCCCAAAACAACTGATAATGTTTTTATAAAAAATGTGAAATACTGCGTTTGACCTTGGCACAAGTATAGAAAAAACGGTAGTAGTTGTAGTAGCCATAGCAATCGACCACACCTGTTTATCACGCATGTGTCGTCGGTAGTGCGCAGTTTAATAAGCGTTGTTTCATGAAACCCTTACAAGTGTTTACGCGCTGTGGTTTTTCGAAAAAGAAATGGATGTGAAAGGAAAAGCAAGGATGCGCCATTAAATTTTGCTGTCGACTTAAGAAGTCTGTCTTTTCTGTCTTGTGCATGACGGTGGTATGTAAATTGCGAACTAGAGCGTGTATATTGCGAAATAGAGCGTGTAAATTGCGAACTAGAGCGTGTATATTGCGAAATAGAGCGTGTAAATTGCGAACCAAAATCAGACGGCCATTAAAGCTCTGTATGTAAATTGCGAACCATGGCCCATGACCGCTATATGTAAATTCCAAACCCGCTTCTCTGAACATCTGCGAGAATTCAACATTTGGACATTACAGAGAAAAATAACGTGGGCCCTGCGCTAGGTTGACAAACTAGTTTTGTTGTTTTCGTGAATACATGGCTTTAAATTGTTTTACATTGTTTTAATCATTATTTCTTTGAAAGGGTTTATTTTTTGATATCGACAGAATGGGCGCACAAAAGAGCATATGTAAAATTTGCATCGCATCATTATAAAATGTGATGTTTCCGAAAATTGGGGGGGGGGGGGATTAGCATGGCCCCTGCGCATGGATGACAAACTGATTTTTTTGTTTTCGTGAATACATTGTTTTCGTCATTATTTGCCTACTTTTGATACTGTTTAAGTACATATATATTTACTTAACATATTGGTTGTTTTCGTGAATACACTGAATTAAGTACATATACTAAATATGGAACATTACGGAGGAATTTAACATGGCCTCTGCGCAAGGATGACAAACTAGTTTTGTTGTTTTCGTGAATACATTGCTTTAAATTGTTTTGCATCGTTTTCATCATTGGTTGTTTTCGCGAATACATTGATTTCACCATTGGTTGTTTTCGTGAATACATTGAATTAATTACATATACTAAATATAAAACATTAAAGAGAAAATTAACATGGCCCCTGCACAAGGATGACAAACTGTTTTTCTTGTTTTCGTGAATACATTGAATTAAGAACATATAGTAAATATGGAACATTGTAGAGAAAATTAACATGGACACTGCGCAAGCATGGCAAACTATGTTTTCTTGTTTTCTTAAATACATTGCTTTAAATTGTTTTACATTGTTTTAATCATTCTTTTTTTATACTGGTTTATTTTTTGATATCGTCAGAATTCTCGCACAGAACAGGATATGTAAAATTTGCGTCGCATCATAATAAAATGTGATTGTTTCCGAAAATGGGTGGAAGATTAGTATGGTCCCTGCGCAAGTATGACAAACTGATTTTCTTGTTTTCATGAATAAATTGCTTTACATTGGTTTACATTGTTTTCATCATTATTTGTTTATTTTGATACTGTTTAAGTACATATATGCGTACTTCACACATTTGTTGTTTTCGTGAATACATTGAATTAAGTACATATACTAAATATGGAACATTTCGGAGAAAATTACCATGGCCCTTGCGCAAGGATGACAAACTAGTTTTGTTGTTTTCGTGAAGCCATTGCTTTAAATTGTTTTACATTGTTTTAATCATTACTTTTTCATACTGGTTTATTTTATGATATCGTCAGAATGGGCGCAGAGAAGTTGGTTCGCAATTTACACATAGGGGTCTTGAGCCTTAGTTCGCAATTTACATATAGGGGTTGAGGGCGGTCCGATTTTGGTTCGCAATTTACACTCTCCGCTTATAAAGATGACTGTCTAGGAAACTCAAGAATTTACAGTTGGCATAAATAATTTATGGATGGTCTTGAGTCGGCGGCTTTATTCGCGAATGGAGGAAGACCTTCAACGAGTGTTACAGAAGTAAACATCAATACAATAGGTGTTAATAGGGGAAGACAGACACCTATGGATTAGGGATATCAAAGATATGATTCACATTTCAAAATCAATTCACGGAATTTTAATCGATCATTTGGACTTGAAACGAGTTTGTTCAACTTGGGTTCCCCATTTCGTTTCATGTGTGGCCTAATGCAAGGCCGCCCATGGCTGGTTCTTTGGTTTCTTATTTGAAGAAAATGAATATTAAGTTGATGCCCCAACGTACATATAGTCCAGACTTATCACCACGTTACTTCTGGTTGTTACCCATTTTAAGAAAGACAATACAAGAACAACAATTTGAGACTTATGAACAACTTATTAAAGCTGCACAGGGGTACTTCAATAGCATTTCAGAAGAATTCCAGACGACATCAAAAAAGTGGGAGGAACGTTGGGACACCTATATTCGGTGCAATGGACAGTATTTCGGAAAAGATGACCACTTCCTTGATAATTAAGTTCTGCATATTTTTTTATAAAAACATTCTTAGTTGTTTTGCGACAACCCTTGTATGTTGCAAAATGTATTTGCATATCACCGCCGTTATCTTATGGCCATATTTGTCTTCCCACTGGCAGTCAATATTTTAATTTGCGAGGAGCAGGTAATATGTCAAACCTTATGTGACATAATGAAATCTTAAGGAACATTTAGAGGAAAAGAGGTGCACTTCGAAAAATGCAAAATCACGTCAAACTTATTTTCGTCCTGGGAACCGCTTATGGTGCAGCCCCTAGGCGAGTGGTTAGGGACACCCTATATGAGTTCTCCTTGGTCAGATGTAGGTCATGGAAAATGAATAATGAGATAGGATTTTATGGAGTACAGACATGGTCATTCAGCGCAAGGCTGACGAGGTTCACACCTTCCCGAGCAAAGCGATCGTCGACACCCAGACAACTGACGCTTGGTGCGTGGGCATAGAGGAAGAACTTGTTAACGAGTGACTGAATGAGGTTTTTTTTCGGCCGTTACCTTTCCAAATTCTGATACTTAGGAGTGTTTGACTTGTGGAGATTCATTTGAAGTTGTTCTTTTTGCCCCCCCCCTTTTTTTTTTTCTAGATGAAAGTCAAGGAAACCAGTTGCTGTTTGTGGTGTTACATTAAAAAAAACACGCTTTCCGTTTACTTGAAAGATGCATTGCTTTCTCTCAACGTAGCACTGACATTTTATATATAAAATATAAAAGTTTTTAAAATTGGTCTAAATTAAATATACTGACTGTTGTTCAACGTGTCTAAAGCAGAACGCGGAGTGTCAGCTGATTCAACGCTATGGATGGGCTAGCCCACCCTTTAGCCTCCAAAAATTTCAGCAGTCAAATCACAAGGCGAATATAGCCTTCTAAGATTTTAGGGAACTTGGATTAATGAATGGACATTTTTCGAATTCACAGAAATTTTATTACAGAAAATTAATTTTTGTTAAATTTGGTGCTGTGCCGTTATGTGAAATGTGGACGTCCTCTGAGCGAATGTTTAAGAGTAGTAGAAAGACACCATTTACGAAATTTCAGTCTAAAAATATTAGAGAAGGAGAGAGAGAGAGAGAGAGAGAGAGAGAGAGAGAGAGAGAGAGGGAGAGAGAGAGAAAGAGAGAGAGAGGGAGAGAGAGAGAGGGAGAGAGAGAGATTCCAACTTGTCAGCTTGCAAACTAAAATCTATTAACAACTTTATGACAGCAAATATAAAAAATAAGAGTTTAAAAAGTGATGTGAGTAAGCTGAAATTCTGAAGAAAAACACTGTTAAAAAATAATGGTAGGTTGCACCAAAAAGTGTTATTACACCATCTGCACCACTTTCTTAGAAAACATACACCATTTTTGTGGTGCAAACAAAACCAAAAAAACATGGTGCAACTTTACACCACGTTATGGTACAAAGCTTCACCACGCTGTGGTGCAAACTTGCACCAAGTTGTTTGTTTTGTTTGCACTACAAGAATGGTGTATCTTTTCTAAGAAAGTGGTGCAGTTGGTGTAGTACCAATGGGCGCTGACAGGGGGGTCACAGGGGTCACTTGACCCCCTGTAGAATTATTTTATTTTATTTTATTTATTACTTTTTTTTTTTTACACTCACAGAACTGGACCACAAGGAAAGATGGAGTTTGGGGCGTTTAATTTAATATCCCAATTTTATTGGAAATTTGGAATTGGAAAACGATAACGTGAAAGCGGAAAACCTAGCGAACCGTAAGAAGGTTGTACACCCAAACAAGTTCCGCTCAGGGTGGTGTGTGTTGAACTTAAAAGGCTTGGCGTGGCCCTGCTAGACACTGTTCATTAGTTTGAAAACAGTTACCAATGTACATGATAATACATGACTATTGCTAACATACATTTTCTTCAAGAGCATCATCAATTAATAATAATAATAGTAGTAGTAGTGTTCTAATGTAGCAAGCAAGTAGTAGTAATAGTAGTTTTCACGAATTACTGTTTTCTACATATTAGCCAAACGTTAATTAATTACACTTGACCCCCTTGAAAAATATCCTGCAGGCGCCCATGGTAGTACCATTTTTTGGTGTCACTTGCCATAACATTTTTAACAGTGTAGCTAGTTTTGAGTGTAATTTTTAACAGTGTAGCTAGTTGTTAAAGCCATGGAGGTCGTATCCATGGTTCCTATTACTACATACATTGAATAAATACTACGTACCGTATGCACGAGATAACGTTTTTTTTTTTTTTTTTTTTTTTTTTTGTTACGGCGAATAACATCATCAGCGTTGGATAAAATTTACACGAACGGAATTTTTTGGTAAAATTTCTGCCAACGAAGCGCTTCAAATTTGTACCCACTCATGTACCCTAATAGCCCTTCCATTTCTGATTTGCTGGTGTCACCACTGAGTGTAACCATTTTATCGTAAACTGGCCAATCAGTTTAAAGCAGTGGTCTCAAACTTGCAGCCCACATAAATGATTACAAAACAAAAACAAATCACCCCCTTTCAAGTATATAAAATATAATATAAACATAGTAATGCTTAGCAAAGCCTTCCGTTTTATAAGTAACCAGTTTATTTACGAAGAATATAACTATATTAAGCAAAATATTTTCAATAGATTCAAGTCTCCATTTCCTATAATGCTGAAAACGCACACGAGCTTCAGCTTGCATTAATAGACTTTCAGTGTGATGCGATTATTTTCTAAAAGAAAAATTCAACAGCTGCAATATAACAGAGTTTTATCAGTTTCGCTTTCGTTTCAAAGGACAAGTGCGTAAACATCCATAACCTAGCTGCACGTGTTCTGCCTATGTTCGAAGCAACATACTCATAGGAACACTTGTTTTCAAGAATGAACAAAGTAAAATGTCTTGAAAGGAATACGTTAAGTGACAGTCACTTATGCTCACTTTTAAAAGTAGCATGTTCGAAGAACATTATTGCAAATGTCGATAAGTTAGTGACAGATAAGTGAGCCCAAGCTTCTGGTTAGAATAAGTAATATTTTACGATAATTAAAAATACACAGCCGAGTCACATTATTGTGACCACCTCCTACTTTTGACGTCAACAGCGCGTAGCCAATGAAAGAATGCTCGTGTCATGAGCTGGCTTGGAGGGTACATAAGGTGTGCTGTAGGCAATCTGAAAAACATATAACTCGTTGCTGTCATGGATAAAAGGTGCGATTTATCAGATTTGTAAGAAGGGATGATTATCGGCTTTCGGGCCAAGGGTGGCAGTATTTCTGAAACAGCGCAGTTGTTGAACTGTTCGCGTGCTGCTGTGGTTAAAGTGTATCGTGAATGGAGAAATGGCACCACTGCGAATAAGAGACGGGGAAACTGCGGAGCACCACGTGCCATTGATGTGAGAGGTGAACGTCGGCTGCGAAGGCGCGTGAGGGCCGATCGACACGCTACAGTGGAGCAACACACTGGCCGAATGAACGAGGGGGCTACCGGAAGTGTGTCTAAAACGACAGTTCACCAAACGCTGCTGTGTATGAGGCTCAGATGCAGACGGATGGTCACTGCACCTATGCTAACGGAGGTGCATCGGCAGAAAAGGCTTGCATTTGCACTGCAGTATCGGAATTGGCAAAGGATTACCTTCTTCGATGAGCCACCTTTTCTGCTTCATCGAACGGATGGACGTTGGCGTTTAAGGTGAGAAACATCGGAGAACACACATTCTTCCACCATTACTAAAATAACACAAGCTGGTGGGGGCAGCGTTATACTCTAGGGAATGTTTTCGTGGCATTCTCTGGGTCCACTCATTCCTGTGGAAGGCACTATGGACCGAATTCGTTATGCATCCATCCTTGCAGACCACGTACACCCATACATGCTAAATGTCTTTCCCGGGGCGGATGGGATCTTTCTGCACGACAATGCGACGTGCAACAGAGCTAGAAATAACCGTGAGCGGCTGGAAGAGCACGATGAAGACTTCAAAGTACTTCCCTGGCCTCCCTAATTTCCCAGACTTAAACCCAATTGAGCATCTGTGGGACCACCTCGATCGTGTTGTTCGCTCTATGGATCCTCCAGCAGCTGTCAGATGCACTGCAGTCAGCATGGCTCCACGTACCTGTGAACACCTTCCAGCACCTTATTGAGTCACTCCCATCCCGTTTAGCTGCTGTACACGCTGGCACGGCGGTTACTTTGGATATTAGCTGGTGGTCACAATAATGTGACTCGACCGTGTAATATTCCACTGCAGTGCCAAGCCATTGGTGTATTTCTGCAAATCTGATATAAGAATTTTTTTAATATTCATGCGACCCCCTAAGTTCCTTCAAAACTGGAAAATGTCCCTTTCAAGGGTCTGAGTTTGAGACCACTGGTGCAAGGCAAACCATTTTCGATATTGGGCATTGAGTTTCAAAACAAAGATTAACGCCTGAAAATTCCGTTGAATTAAGCAGGATTTCAATTTCTTTTTAAGAATGGTACATCATAGTTATTTTAATGGCACAGCGACTCTACTCATGAATCATGCGAGCACGTGGCTCACTGCTTTTCTTAGTTAATCATGATTCACTTCGCTTGATGTTCATCTCACTTATCTTTTTCCACATCTGTTACTCAGTTATCTCGTTAATGAACGGTAACCCACTACTGCAGCGGGAGAAATAAGGGAATGAACTCGCAAGAATCTTTCAGAGTGGAAAAACTGGGTCTCTTGGAGTGGAAACGAGTAGTTTCGAAGCAGCCCAAATCTAAAGAGTACTTATCTTTCGAAGAAACCCTTGATAAAGAAAGGTTAAGTGTGAATTTCCGGAACTCCCTTTCGGTTACAATTTGGAATTCAGCGCTTGAAAACTGCGTCTATTTTTGATCATGTCTGCAAGAGTAATTTTGTTTTTCATAAAAAAAAAAAAAAATATTTGAGGATGAGATGAATCACTAAATAAAACCATTTGCTTTTTCTATTTCTTTCTCTTTTTTTCTTCTTCCTCCCACATTTATGTGAGATTTCTCCTTTCACCGGGAAAACTTCTTTTCATTCTCATACTCTTGTGAGATGAAAACCCAACAGAGACAATCTTCTTCTTTCACAGTTTGTTCATTAGCCCTGTGGAACAAACCATCATTGATCCAAGGATTTCCTTTCAGTCAGGCACTGTACGCATTTGATGAAGGGGTAAGAACATTATTGAAAAGAGATGCATGGTTTTAGGGTGCATAAACTTGCATGTTAATTATATCCTAATATCTCCCTATATTAACTAAAAATAATTACCGTGATCATTTTAGTTTTATATTCTAATTCTGACAAGCGAAACAGTTGACTATTGAAGAAAAACTTAATGAAGGAGATTGCACAAAAGCAAAACAGTCGAAAGGAATTGGTTGCCATTTTGAGAGCGACAATGGATAAGCCTAACACTACAAACTGCAGTGTGGTTTAAAGATCCTCATAATTAAGCCCTAGAGCAGTGGGAATGAGTTCTAGGAAACGAAGTTACGAAGCACATTTGCGATCAGATGAACGCTTGCGGTCAGAATGCGTCTTGCCAATAATGAAGTTTATAGGATATGGTGGGTAACCGTTTCTCACGGCAATGTTTCCGATTTTAAGTGGCTTTTCGTGGAACTACGAACGCCCCGGTGCCATTCTTATTTCGGACAGTTCCACTTTGAGTGCAATGAAGCAGTTTTTTTGGTTCAGACCCATGTTTGTTTCATCGGATAATGCTCCCAGCATTGTCGCAGTGCTGTAGCTAATTGGCTCATGGACATAAAATAAAAAATTGAGGCGCGTCGAGGGAAGGCATGAACCCTAAGGAGCTCTACGGATTGAATAGGACTGTCGGGCAGGGACGTCGCTAGGCTTTGAGATCAGGACGGGCGACGGGTGGGCGAGCATTATTTTTGGTGGGGAAAACTTGATAGCAACTTTTTTTTTACGAAACACTGAAAGAACGAAGTTTTAATGCTTTTTTTTTCTTTTTGATTGGAGGTTTGACGACCACCGTGAGCAACTCATTGAGCTATAAGCAGTCGCCCGTCCCTAATTTAAGGTCACTGGTTCCAGGGAAGGGGGAGAGTCCATGCCGTAAGACATACACAACATCGATGCCTCACCGGGATTCGAACCCGGATCCTTTTCGGACGAATGGTACTAGTCCACTACCGGGATTCGCACCCGGATCCTTCTCGGACAACGAGCGCTCAGACCATTGCCCCACCGGGGCAGCTTTAATGCTTTTCCCTATCGGCTATAAAGAAATTAATGTAATTCCCAACCCCTCCACCTAGACGCACATACAAACACGGATCTGACTAGTTATGCCACTGATGTGAGATATAAGTGTTGGTAGAACATCACCTTCAACGTTTTGCTTGCATTGTCTTAAATTGCTTTTAAAAATTTTGCATTTTTACTTAGGAAAAGAGATCAGATCATATGCAGAGGATTTTAGGAAGGGAGTGTCTGACCCTAGGTCTTAAACAGCCCTTAAAAATAGGAAGCTAGGATATTTGGGCTAGAGTGCCCGATAGGAAAGTGACACGGAAGCGAGATAGAAAAGGGGAGGAAGACGCCCTTATTTATTACCGGGGGGGGGGGGCAGTACCCGTGGTCCGACGACTCAGCGTAACAATCCGACGCACGGTGGATATTTCGTGGTTCGAGCGTTCGTACCTGTCTGGGATCGAACCGGAGGTCTTCTCCGTGGAAGTCACGAACGCTGACCACTAGGCCACCTGCGGCTCCTTACGAAAATTGTACTGTACTTGAAAAATTTATTTAAAAGAAATTTTTGGTTTTGTTTATCAAAATCAAATTTTAACGTCGTGCCAGGCAGACAAAATACTTCCTCCCTCTTTAACTTCCTTCCTTCAAGCCAGCGTCTTTGACCTGCTCTCCTTTCCTACAAAGCAGTCGTCAGCCACTTTCTGTACTTTCACTGTCCAGAGGCAGTCTTAAGAGCGCTAGCGTAGATTTAGACTCAACTTTTTGCGTCCCAATACCCTATATTGTAACAAAAAAAACATACAGATCAATTAATAGTGCCCCCCCCCCCCCCCCTTAGTGAATTCATATCCACCCTCCTCATTAGCCCCCGGGCTATGCAAACGTGAAAAAAGAGGCTTAAACTAAGAAATTGGAAGAGTGGAGAACAATTGAATTTTCATGGCCTTGTCGATGCTATTTTGATAACCTTTTTCGGAGACGTCAACTACGCACTTTCTACGGGAACGTAGGGCTACATAAAACACAACACAAGACTCATTACTTGGCAAAGTGCAGATTGTACAGTGCGTGTAAGAATTACAAGATCACAGTACGATCATATAACTGCAGGTCATTTAATATCTCAAATCATTTGTCCAGGCAATACTGAGTACATGGAGACATCGGGATAGTATATAAACATAGTTTGAACAGATAACACTTTGCTACACAGAGCAGCATAGGAAAAACGGAAAACAGGGTGTGTAAAATTTATAAGACCACATGACAAAATAAACGAAATAGAACAAACTAATATTTAGTATAGCTGCCCTTTGCGGTTATGACATGGAATACTCTTTCAGTCATGGATACTATCAAAGAAGATACAGTTTTGGGTGAAATTCGTGCCCATGCTAGACGAATAACGGTTTTCAAATCGTCCACTGATGAAAACTGTCGACTGTGCGCATATGAGCGTCTTTCGTAACGATGCTCATTGGGCTCTCAATAGGATTCAATTCCGGACTGAGGGTTGGCCAGTGTATTCGTCGTATTTGCTTGTGATTAAACCAGTTTACGGTGTCTCGGGAGACATGACAAGACGCATTGTCTTGTTGAAAGATCCATTCATGTCCCCTGAAACGGCTGACAAATGGTATCAAATACGTTTCAAGAAGAGACTGATAGCGCTGAGAGTTTAACCGATGATTTACGAAAGCAACAACAGTCTTACCTTTTGCACAAAATGCAGCCCATACCATCACTGAGTCACCACCTGCACGACGACTAAATAAATGTTGCTTCTCCTTAAGTAAGTCGTGCCAATAGTACGCATAGCCATCTGGTCCGTCGAGGTTGAACTTCTTTTAATCGGAAAACACCACTGATTGCCATTCTCGGTTCCACTCCAGCCGTTCTATTTTATGCTTTGGCTTCAGTTGAGGTTTACGTTGAAAGTTACGTCGAGCAAGACAAGGATGTCGTTTAATTTAATTGTACGCCGTTTTGCGACATATGGGAGTTGGCGTTGCAGCCATTACATCTCGTGCTGACACAGAATGATTTGAAACAAGCAATTGCATTTTTAAAGCAACGCAGTCGTCTCTGTGCTGTCATAGACAGTTTCAATGGTCGTCCAAGCCGTCGTTTAGAACGACGGCTTGGACGACCATTGAAACTGTCCTCAGAACATTGGCAATGGCTATTTTCGACCTTCCCTCTGTAGCCGCAATTTTCCTCTGTGGCATCTTTTTTGCATGCAGTAAATAAATTTTGCGGATTTCACTTTTTGACAGTTCCGTCCCTTGCATCATTATGACTTCCTCTGCGTTTGCTTCATGTCGGCGGTGTTGTTGCACTGCTCTTAACTGGGTATCCCCGTGTGTTAACATCCCGACCTATTTTGCATAACTAACTCGACATGTCTTCTCGTTTACAGTAGCGGTCTTACACTTATTATACAGACCTAAAATTCCTGTTTTTCGCTTTTATTAACTACCTTCTTCAGATGCTGTCCTGCCGCTATTAGTTTTATATGTCTTCGACTTACATGCAAATTCAGATGACCTATGCTGCTGTGTTGCATCTTTATGGGTATAGCGTAGAAATCTGTGTGGTCTTATAATTTTTATGAAAAATTACACATTTCGAACTGGGTGGGCAAGATAAATTTCAGGGTGGGATCAAGCCCACCCTCGCATTCCCTTGGCGACGCCTCTGTTGTCGGGTGACCGATACAAGATCAACACATTTCACATCGGTAGCTAAATTAGTCAATGTTCTACGTGTAGAATGGAGTTCTGTACCAGCTATCATTCGGTGTTCTTTGGTAAAAGACCTACAAAAGAGATAGCTGCACACCAGACAAAATACCACACCAGACAAAATACCGGCACACAAGTGAAGCGAGTGAAAGTGACGCCAACATGAAACCACACACCTTTTAAGGAATGCAATGTCGTGATAAGTACAAATATATACATTTACGCCACCTAGTGAAATAAATTGTTTCAGGGAAGTAGTATATGGAAAATCTTGGTAACGCGTACTCATATCAGATAAAAAAATATTTTCCCTGTCTGTTTTCTGAAAGTCGATTTAATGTAACAAATACAGACATGCAATAACACCACATAGCTAATTGGCTCAAGAACATAGAAAAACAACAACGCAAGAATGGTCACAGAGTATCAATTGATCTGAAGTGAAATTTCCCATCCAGATGCTAGAAGCGACTCCAAGAATTAAACTGCTGTGTTAGGCAAACCGTAAAATGGCGAGAAAAATCTTGACATCTTAGCCAACATAAAAAGAAGTTTTCGTTCAATAAGACGTTTTAAAAGGAAGATAAAGTGCTCACAACCGGACAGACAAAACACTGTCATAAGCATTCCTCTTATTTCGTCGCATTTTTTACGCAAATGTGCTGAAAAACTGAAACATCATCTACATATAAGTAAATAATACCTGCTTGCTAAAAAGAACTCGCCCCACTTTAATTTCCAAAATAAGGTTTAATGAGTTGCACAGAAAGAGCATTTCGAGCGCCCATTGAAGCTCGATGAATGCATCGTGAAGGAATTGGTGAAAGCGAGTTTCGCCATAAATAGCAGGTTAACTCGGAGCTATTCAATACTTTTCATCTTAGTTTTAGATATCATAGTAGAAACAGTAAGGTTGCCGCCGGATTCTCCAGCCGACAATTACTAGATATCTAGATAAAGCTGTATTCCAATGTCACGTGGGTCACTAGATAAGTTTAGAGATAAATAAAAATGGAGAGGCAGACCCGGCTGGAAAGAGAGCAATTTTCAGCAATCTTCCGGTACGATTTTAAAAGCGGTTGAAACAACCCCAGTGGCTGGAAAGCTTGAAACAGGTCATTGATGATCTTGCTCCTTCACATGCGACAGTTTAGTTTGATGAATTTACGAGACGTCACAAATCAGTGAAAGGCGAAGCGGAAGACCATCGACGAGAGCGACTGAGGAAAATATTACGAGGATGGAGATGATGACAAAAGAAGACGCGAGTAACCTACAAGAAGATTCGAGACTTCACTGCAAATTAGTTCGTCTATCGTTTCAAAAATTCTCCGCAGTGACTTTTGAGTGAAAAAAAAATCATCTCGATAGGTACCTCACAATTTGATTGAAGCTCAAAAACAGACACATGTGGAGTGGTACGATGAAATACAGGTACTTCAACAATTCGACATTGGCCACTCTCGTTGGGTTTCCGATATTGTTACAGAAGACGAGACGTAGATCTGCTAATTTTATCCAGAAACAAAAAGCCAGTCGGCCTTCCCGAATGATCTGTCAAGGTAAAAAGACCAAGAAGCGTTGGAAAGAAATCGTTTACGCCGTTTTTTGAAACTAGTAGACAGTTTTGTCGGAGAATCAACATTCAACACCTGTGGAGTGGTACACAACCGTTTGCCTTCTGAGAGTGTTCGAAAAAGTCAAAGAAAGAAGTGGCTTAATGACCATCACTTGGGCTTGGTACACGAAATATTTGCCTACCATGAACGTCACAGGTGTCGGCGTACTTGTCAGCAAGTCAGTCACTGCTGTTTGCCTTGCAGTGAATATTGGATGGTAAATGCGCCGTTTACTGCTGTATCCCAAGCCAGAGGCGTAGCCAAGGGGGTCGTCGGGTCCGACCCCCCTACGGTAGATTCAGTACGAATTTAAAGCAATATACATATGTGTATATGAGGCTCTCACCAAAGAACCAAATCCATGGAACCTCCCTACTCCATTAAGAAATTTCTGGCTATGCCACTGACACAAGTACTGCAGAGTATGACGTAGTTCCTAAGTTGAAGCTCTTTTTTTAGTACTGTTCTCGCTGGTCCATAAATTGAGACCCACTGGACATTCTACTCACATCTGACCATGTGCGATCACTGTCAGTTTTTGACCACTCTATGAGCGTTGCTATTTTTAATATACTTTTACTCCACGAATACCGTCACAACCCTGCAGCTTCTCCAGGCATTCAAACGCGCTACGTCTGACATTGGCACACTAAAGTTCCGTCCCCTAGCGGCCATATCCTGTTTTATATTCCATCGAATAAATTCTTCTTCCTCATATTTAGTTACATAATCCACAAACTTGCCAAGCCGACTCAACTAGTCGCCGCATTCTACTCTGAAACAATGTCAGTCGGTGACTTTATATTCTTTTCCGGTTCTAATCGGAGAAATGACTGTGGTCGTAGGATTTGCTAACTCCGTCATTTTCATCATCAATCATGCTCAATCCACTACTGGATGAAGGTCTCTTCCACAACTCGCTCTCCACTGGGCATTCTCTTCCATATCATTCCGCATACTTTTGAATCTCATCTACCTATCTCATACGTGTTCTTCTTCTGGGTCTTTTCCTGTCTCTTGGTATCCAGTATAGTATTTCAGTTGTCCAATTGTGGTCAATTCTTCTAGAAAAGTGTCCAGCCCATTTTGACTTGAGGGTCTTTATTTTGATCCTGATGTCATCAACTCTTGTCACTTTCCTGATCCAACAGTTTCTTTTTCCTATGTTTCTTGATTGCACCAAGAATGCATGTAAAACCTTGAAGCATGCATTGATTAAACAATTTCGTTTTAGGGCATAATGGTAAATTGCTCTTCAAAATTGTACTGTTTCTTCTAAAGGCACTCCAACTAAGTTTGATGTTCCTATTAATTTCTTCTTCGATGTGTTTGTTGCTTGATATCTGTTGTTTATAATGTAAAAAACAATTCTGAAATTCACGATCCACTTTCCGTGATTTCTTTCGTGAATTAACGAAGCATATTTCTGCACCTCAACACTAAACTCGAACACCTCAACACTAAACTCACCTCAACACTAAACTCCCCTCAACACTAAACTGGAACGTAGCAAGCTCATAAGACGAACAAAATGTATTGACATAACCAACTTTAAAAAACACCATAGTACCTTCAAGTTGGAACTGAAGAACAGATTCTCTGCATTAGAAGGCCTAACATCGGAAGAAGTGGATATTTCTGAAGTTAACAGAAAAGTAACCAAAGCTCTTATGGAAACAGCAACAAAATTAACTGGGTCTAAGAACAAGTTGCATGTGAACAAATTATCAGGAAAAACCAAAATGTTGATGCAAAAAAGAGGAGAGATGAGGATAACTAAAGATGTGACTTCCAAAGTGGAATATATAGAGCTATGCAAGACAGCACGAAAAAGTATCACTGAAGACGTAAGGAAATTCAACTGTGAACTAGTAAGGAAACTAATTGAAAACAACCAAAGCCTAAAGATAGCAAAGCGACATCTCAATAAGGGAAGAAAACAGATTATGGCACTGAGAAAAGAAGATGGTTCTGTAACAAGAAATAGAGGCGAAATTTTGACAAGAGTGAAAGATTTTTACTCCAAATTATATGAAAGGGATGATGCATGTACTCCAGACATCATGAAAGGTACCAGTACCAGAATTCTTCCAGTCCTCCCAGCAGAAGTTGCACATGTAATCAAGAACACAAAGCGGGGAAAAGCTCCAGGAGAAGATGGAATTACTGTAGACATCATACAAGAAACAAGTGGAGAAATCGAAACAGTACTCGCCCAAATTTTCACTCGATGCCTTAATGAAGGGAAGATTCCTGAGGATTGGAACAACGCTACAATGATCTTGCTACATAAAAAAGGTGACATTGAGGATCTCAGGAACTACAGACCTATCAGCCTCCTATCAGCGGTTTATAAAATCTTCACTAAAGTTCTTTCACACCGCTTGAAGGTAACACTGGACATGGCTCAACCGACAGAACAAGCTGGATTCAGGAGTGGCTACAGCACAATAGATCATATCCACGTACTGAGAGTGTAATGTACCAGGAGATGTGACGTACCTGCCAGAAGGACGCACACGACATAAAGGCAGATAGGAATCAGAACAAATGTCCGCGTAGCTCAATTGGTAGAGCAACTTATTCCGGACTGAGTGGACCCGGGTTCGAATCCTGGCGCGGATAAAAATGACGGAGAAATTTACTTCGTTATAGTGGCGCCCGAATTATCCGGATGACCCAACCGTTCACAATCTCGCAATGGTGTGATGTTATTTCCACACCGCGAGATAGGAAAAATAAGAGAATACCTTCTCCAGCACTTCAAAAAAAAAAAATAAATAAATAGAAAACAAAATAAGGGGGAGATGATGTAACGTACCAGGAGATGTGACGTACCTGCCAGAAGGACGCACACGACATAAAGGCAGATAGGAATCAGAATAAAACGTCCGCGTAGCTCAATTGGTAGAGCAACTTATTCCGGAATGAGTGGACCCGGGTTCGAATCCTGCGCCGCGGATAAAAATGACGGAGAAATTTACTTCGTTATAAGAGAACTAATTGAAAGAGCGAGGGAATATGAACTTCCATTGAGCATGGCTTTTATCGATTATGAAAAAGCCTTTGATTCGGTGAAACCATCAGCAGTTACAATGGCTCTGAAATCCTGCGGTATTGAAGATGCGTACATTAATATTATTAATAACATCTATGAAAATGCAAGTGCAAAGATTCGACTGTTTGAAAATACAACACACATAAAAATTGGGAAAGGAGTGAGACAAAGTGACACCATATCTCCGAAGCTCTTTAATGCCACATTGGAAAATGTCTTTCAATCACTGAACTGGGAAAACAAAGGGATAAAGATTAATGGAGATTATCTAACCCACCTTCGTTCTGCTGATGACATAGTCATTTTTGCAACTACCCCATCAGAGCTGCAGAGTATGATCCAGGAGCTTGCTGACACTAGTAAGGAAGTGGGATTAAAAATGAACTTTCAGAAGACAAAAGTGATGTTCAAAGCTTTTACAAGAAATGAAGATTTATCGATTGATGGAGAAAAGCTGGAGATAACAGACACGTACGTTTATCTTGGATAGCAGATATCAAGTGAGGGTCACATTGGTGAAGAAATTAATCTGCGTACAAAACTTGCCTGGAGAGCTTTTGGAAGAAACAGCATAATTTTCAAGAGCAATATGCCATGATGTCTTAAAAGAAAAGTGTTTGATCAATGCATTCTTCCAGTGCTTACGTATGGTGCAGAGACGTGGACCTTAACTAAAAGAGACATACAAAGGCTGCAGACAACTCAAAAAGCATGGAGAGGTGCATGCTTGGTGTAACCAGGAGAGATAAGAAGAGGAACTCGTGGATCAGAAAAATGACAAGAGTGGAAGACATCATGATCAGAGTTAAATCTCTGAAATGGCAATGGGCTGGACATACTGCCAGAAGGACAGACCATCGATGGACAGCCGAAATTTTAGATTGGATTTCAAGGGACAGGAAATGACACAGAAGAAGACCACATGGAAGATTAGTGGATGAAATTCGAAAGTATGCGGGAGTGACATGGAGGAGACTGGCACAAGACAGACCGTTGTGGAGGAAACTTGGGGAGACCTTCGTCCAGCAGTGGATTGATAATGGTTGACAATGATGATGATGATGATGATTTCTGATACAACGCTTTTCCGTGAAATTACAGGAAAAACTCTGAATTTCACAGATTTTTCGTACGCCAGAAAAATTCTGAATTTTCAGAAATCTTTGCGCAATTCCTTTCTTATATTGACGATGAATTACCGTTTTCAAGAGGTGTTAATGAAAAATTCTGAATTTTCGTAAACCTTTATGCAATTCCTTTCTTATGTTAACGGAAAAACTCCGTTCTCACTTTTTCCGTATCCATATGACGAAAAATTTCCGGTAACAGGAGAGATTCACGGGAATACTTGGGGGTTTGATTAACTGCTAAATTTCAACAGCCCGTCGAAGTATTCGATTTTGAAGTTCTGTAGCGAAGTCTGTTATTGTGGACAGTATATCGCATGAATTTTGGTTACTGTGGCACAGGATATTTCTTCTCCTTCTTCCCATTTTGGGCACGAGGTATTGTATATTGTGTCACCGTATAAGATACCGGGTTCTTAATTTATTCTACAAGTGTTTGTACGATGTCTATGTAACAGTCTTTGGAGTCCATAAGACAAAACCTATATAGCTATCAAGAGTAAATTATATATTTTGAAGTTTTGTGAAATAATGTTATAGAACAGAACATTTCACCTTCTCTTAAAGATAATTGAAAGTTATTGTGCACTTTGTGAACCAGCTATTGCACAGTTTTGTCACATTACTGTGAACAAACACCTCCTACTTTTGACGTCAACAGCGCGCAACCAATGAAAGAAAGCACGTGTCGTGAGCTGGCTTGAGGGTATATAAGGTGTACTGTAGGCATTTTGAAAACATATCACTCGTTGCTGTCATGGATAAAAGGAGTGATTTATCAGATTTGCAAGAAGAAATTATTCTCGGCTTTCTGGCCAAGGGTGGCAGTATTTCTGAAATAGCGCAGTTTGTGAACTGTTCGCGTGCTGCTGTGGTTAAAGTCTATCGTGAGTGAAGAGAAAAGCATCATTGCGAATCAGCGTCGTGGAAACTGCGGAGCACCAGGTGCTATTGATATGAGAGGAGAACATCGGCTTCGAATATGCATGAGGGCAGATCGACAAGCTACAGTGAAGTAACTCATTGGCCGAATGAACTAGGGAGCTACCAGAAATGTGTCTAAAACGACAGTTCAGCGAACTCTGCTGCGTATGGGGCTCAAATGCAGACGGATGGTCACTGCACCTATGTTAACAAAGGTGCATCGGTAGAAAAGACTGACATTTGCACGACGTTATTGGAATTGTACCTCCGCTGATTGGCAAAGGATTGCCTTCTACGATGAGTCACGTTTTCTGTTTCATTGAACGGATGGATGTTGGCGTATAAGGCGGGAAACGTAGGAGAACAAACACACTTTAACCATTTCTGGAAGAACACAAGCTGGTGGTGGCAGCGTTATTGTCTGGGGAATGTTTTCGTGGCATTCTCTGGGTCCACTCATACCTGTGGAAGGCACTATGGGCAGAATTCATTATGAATCAACCTTGCAGACCATGTACACCCATACATGCTGATTGTCTTCCCTGGGGCGGATGGGATCTTCCAGCACGACAATGCGACGTGTCACACAGCTAGAAATGCCTGAGAGTGGTTGGAAGAGCACGATGAAGACTTCAAACTACTTCCCTGGCCCCTTAATTCCCCAGACTTAAACCCAATTCAGCATGTGTGGGACCACCTCGATCGTGTTGTTCGCTCTATGGATCCTCCACCACGCACCCTCAAGCAACTGTCAGATGCACTGCAGTCAGCATGGGTCCACATACCTGCAAACACCTTCCTGAATCTTATTGAGTCACTCCCAGCCCGTCTAGCTGCTGCCCGCGCTGCGCACGGCGGTTAAACTGGGTATTAGCTGGTGGTCACAATAATTTGACTAGGCCGTGTATATATTATGTTACCGTAAGAAACCTGTTACTTAATTTATTGTACAGGTGATTATACTATATCTATGAATCAGTCTGTGGAGTCCGTAAGACAAAAAACATTATAGATATTAAGAGTAAATTTTATACTTAGAAGTTTTGTGAAGTAACATTTGTAAAACAGTGCATTGTGCTTTCTCTTAAAGATAACTGAACGTTATTGTCAGTTCGAAAAAAGATCTCAAATTACAAATTATTCCGTTGCTTCGAAAAATCACGATGAAAAAAATACGTTATTTGGAATAAGACCTCCTACAGAAAAAATAAAAGTATTACAAACATATTCCAAAAAATAAGAAACTCCAATACAAAAAACAAAAGAATTAAATCACTCGCATTAATAAAAAAAAAATCCTCACCGCCGAATTAGTTTTGCCCTGAACGTGAGCCAGGTTCCTGTGACTTTCTGGCTCAGCGGTTAAGACGCGCGGTTGCAACCCAAACGGCGTGGGCTCGATCAGCCACCGGCGCAAAAGGATTCTCTCGCGTAAGGGCTGAAATATTCAGCATGTTGGATTTTGATAAATTTCTGTCTAAATACGGGAAAACTTCAAACGGGCTTTTCTGAAATAAACGGAATTACTTGACGGAAAGTTTGTGAACATGCAGAAGTTTAAAAAAAAAGGTCGTTTTTAAAATCGGAAATTCCTTTAAAAGATGGACACTTCCAGACAATTTTGCTTCACGTTATTTTCAGAAATTTTCCGTGAATTCACACCACTTATTTTGCACAGTGTAAGGCAGCTGTAGGCATGAGTTACTTCTAAATGTTACCTAGCAAATTCAAAATCTTCAGTTTTTTAAAACCATTGTACGTGTATCACTTTTTATTTTCTATAAGTTCATCTTTAATCTCACATCTTTGCTCTTGTCAGCAAGTTCCACAATTATACTCTACAGCTCTGAGGAGGTATGTTCGCAAATGGCTGTCGTCTGCAAAACGAAGGTGTGTTAAACTACACGTATCTACATTAATCATTATCCCCTTGTCTTCCCAGTTCAAAAATTGAAATAAATTCTGTAATGTGGTATTGAAGGGCTTGGGAGATACCGTGTCACTTTGTCACACTCTCTTTTCAGTTTTTGTACATGTTGTACATACATACAGTACATGTGCATTGGTTTACAACGGAAATGAAGGTGAAACTGAAAAGGGGAAAAATGGGAAAATTCTCCATTACTTTTATAGAAGGGAAAGTTCAAAACGTTCGAATAGAAAGAAGTTGGCATACTACCTTTGCTGCTGCAAAGGGATCTCTTTGCTCATGTTCTAAAAATTTTCCGAGATTGAAGAAGGTATCGAAAAACAGTGTAGTTAGCTTGCATTGTTTGAGATCAGACAAAGATATCTTCTCTGGAGTCTTTGGCCTTACCATATCAAGCATCTGCAAAGAGATAAAAATGAAATATGTAGTTAAACATAAATGTGTAATATAAAATGTAAGCACATAATACTGCGCACTTCCTCATTTCAGCATTTATATACACCAAAGGGCCAAAACATTATGATCAGCGCGTCTTTATGCAAGTCGAAGCAACTGCAGGTAAACGACCATGGGCGCCCATAGCTTAATTTTCAGGAGAAGGCAAACAGAAATTGTAACTACGAATAGCATATACAAACACCATATGGAAATTTCCACTGTGCCGTCTGGTTATTTAACCGTTTCAGCACTCTCAACAAATAAATTTAATTCGAAACCAGAAGACCCAAAGAACTACATAAAAGTGATGAATAAATAAAATTAGTAAGCTTGTTGGTACAATAAAAAAAATTCTTTGTTGCTTTCTTCAGCCTTCCGTCTTTCGGCCGCTTGTATACACCACGAAATCTCAGTGACCACTCAATTGGTCAACAGAAAAAGATACCCACGTGCGAAGTTCTGGAAAAAATTTCGGGAGAAAGGAGGAATCTCAAAGAATATGCCCGAAAGATATTAAGCACGCCACTAATACAAACTAAAGAGACAATATAGTCACATAAATCCGTAAGATGGTGCATATCGAAAAAGCATTTTAATCACCCTGAGCATTCGCTTGCCAACGGGAGGCTTTGTCAAAGTAAACTTACACTAGACGAACAAACGATCCGTTGGAGTTTAAAATCCGGGGTTTAATTCTAAACTCCAAACGGATCTTTTGTTCGTTTAGTGTAATTAAGTTTGCCTTGACAACATTGGCGCACCCACGGAGGGGGCTTTGGGGGCCAACCCCCCACCCTCCAAGGAGATTAAGAACGACGTACGTCACAGATTAAACATTCAAAAATATTATTTTATATATTCAAAAAATTACATAGTGTCTTCTTCCCAAAGCTCCAAAGAGATTAAGAGCGACGTACGTCACAAATTAAACATTAAAAAATATTATTTTACATGTTCAAAAAATTACATAGTGTTTTCTATTACATACTGTCTTCTTCCCAAAGCCCCAAAGAGATTAAGAGCGACGTACGTCACAAATTAAACATTAAAAAATATTATTTTACATGTTCCTATACCAACGGCTCGAGCCCCGCGCCCAGCCGTTGATATAGCCAATTTTTTGATAAATTTAAAACACTAAAGTAGACGAAACGGTGTTTTAAAGAATTTTAAAAAATAATAAGATATTAATGATTGATTGCATAAATTATTTTTTTTTGTGTTTTAGTATCTTGTACATTTACTAAAATGTTTGACAGCCTTGAAGGAAGTAAGCATTTTCTTAGCCCCCCCCCCTAAAATTACTCATATGGGTGCCATTGCAAGCGCCCCCTCTTGCTCCCCTATATGAGCACCCATGTAAACGACGGCGCATGCGAAGGTCATGAAGCGGTATAAATAATACTTGATACTGAACTTTGCTAATCAGTGTTATTCTTCTTCCTCAAATGGAAAAAAGAAGCTGACTCAAGCGAGTTTGGCAAAGTCCGACGACTGGGTTAAATCCTTTCCCGGACGGCAAGGCTTGTGGAGTACCTAAACAAAGTGGTCCGAGTAGCAGACACCACGAACCTCCGGCAAGGTGTGGGCTGACCAGGGCTAATCGATGCTAGAGGTGAGCGAAGGCTATCCCGTATGGTACGAGCCAACACAAGAGATACTGTGATAAGGTGTGGGCCGACCACGGCTCATCGATGCTAGAAGTGAGCGAAGGCTATCCCGTATGGTACAAGCCAACAGAAGGGGATACTATGGCAAGGTGTGGGCCGACCATGGCTCATCGATTCTAGAGGTACGCGAAGGCTATCCCGTGCCAACAGAGGGGATACTGAGGCAAGGTGTGGGCAGACCACGGCTCATCGAGGCTAGAGGTGAGTGAAGGCTATGCCGTATGGTACAATCCAACAAAAGGGATACTGTGGCGTAACTCACCGGTAATTTGAATGCTGGTAACGGGAGTAATATGTCGCAACACACAGTACATCGAGCCCTGATGAAAATGGGGCTGCGTAGCCGCAGGCTGCTGCGAATGCCCATCATAACCTAGATTCACCGTCGAAAGCGCGTTAAATGCGCATGCGAGCATCAAAATTGAATCTTGAATGATTGGAAGAAGGTCGTCTGCTCCAATTAATCTAGTTTCCTGTTGCACCATGTGGACAGCCGGATACGTGTGCGACGTTTACCTGGAGAAGTGCTGGCATCAGGACGCAACGTGGGACAAAAACAAGCCAGTGGAGGAAATGTAATGCTTTGGGGAAAGTTCTGCTGGGAAATCCTAGGTCATGCATTCATGTACAGTAAACTATCATGTCTACACTGAGAAAAAAGTTTGCTTGAAGAAACAAAATAGTTTTGTTGAGCTGTTTTGTCGATTTATTTTGTTGCTTTAGCCAAACTCCATCGGAATGGTTTTGTTGGCAACACAAAATAATTTCGTTGGCTATATTTTCTTAATTCATCTATATGGAGGGGTATTCAACTTTACGCCAAAGCGCACGTGATTACTAGCTACTCCATATGGGCAATACCAGACTACCACTGACCAGAAGAATCTCGTTGTGCGCTTAAGATTTCGTTTTGAATTATGGCTGACTGCGAATTGAGTGCATTGTTAGAAGACTTGGAGCTCTCAACTCTGATAGAGACATTCAGAAGTAAGAATTTCTAATATGTCTTAATAATTTTGACCTATTTTTATGCTAGCGTTTATTGTGTGTTTTTTTTATTGGATTCAGTGAATTTCAGTGATAATTTGGCCTCACTTTGTAGACTCATAATTACAATGAATACGATAGAATCAACATCTTATTAGATGCACAGGGGCACGTATTAAATTTAAACCCAGATTTTTGATAAAGCAATACTACATTTCTTATGACGGCTAGCGGTTCCTAATCGCAAATAAAAATTTGCACATGATTTAATGATAAGAGTTGTAACTTATGTATAGAGCTTGATCAAATGATCATATGTAGAGGATTGTAGGAAGGGAGTGTCTGACCCCAGGTCTTAAACAACCTTTAGAAATAGAAAGATAGGAGATTTGAGCAAGAGTGCCCGATACGAAAGTGACACGGAAGCGAAGTAG
Organism: Macrothele yani; assembly: GCA_039090855.1. NCBI lineage: Eukaryota > Metazoa > Arthropoda > Arachnida > Araneae > Macrothelidae > Macrothele > Macrothele yani. The sequence continues at coordinate 95,719,411 of CM076998.1, forward strand.
AAAGGAGGAGGAAGACGCCCCTATTTATTACCGGGGGGGGGGTACCCGGGGTCCGACGGCTTAACGTGCCCATCCGACGCACGGCGGATATTTAGTGGATCGAGCGTTCGTACCTACCTGGGATCGAATCTGAAGTCCTTTCCGCGGCCGTCACGAACGTTACCCGCGGCCCTATATAGCTTGATTTCATGTATAGGCAATACATACAGGGTGTTTCAAAATTCGTACTGCAACGAAAGATTGCATGGTGATAGTACCCTGGAACACATAGAACGTTACGATTTTTTTGTCTAACCAAAAATGTCAATAATTAGTTTCATCAAAAAACTAAGGAAAACATTTAAAAAGAAATCGGATTTAGAAACCTGCTACACATGCACCAAAATAGTGTCGATACATCGTTATGTCAAGTATAATCTAAACATCACTGCACACCAATTACATCTTTTCATGGCAACGGTATTCTCCTTTAGTGGTACCTTCTTTCACAGGATAATGCGCCATGCCACACTGCTCGGATTATTCGAGAATGATTCGTGGAACACGAGGAAGACTTCCACGTATTGGCCCTGGCCTACAAATTCCCCGGACATCAATCCAATCGAGCATCTGTGGTTTCTGTTGGAACAACAAATCCAATCTACGGCTGCTCAACCACGCAACTTACAAGAGTTAAAGAATCTGCTGGTAACGTGTTCAAGGATCTGCTGGTAACGTGTTAAAGGATCTGCTGGTAACGTGTTAAAGGATTTGCTGGTAACGTGTTAAAGGATCTGCTGGTAACGTGTTAAAGGATCTGCTGGTAACGTGTTAAATGATCCGCTGGTAACGTGTTAAAGAATCTGCTGGTAACGTGTTAAAGGATCTGCTGGTAACGTGTTAAAGGATCTGCTGGTAACGTGTTGGTACCAGATACCAGAGACACCTTTAAAACTTTTGTAGCGTTTATGCCTTCCCGTGTAAGAGCTGTTTTGGCGGTACATGGAAGGCCAACCTCATATTAGGCAGGTGGTCATAATGTTTTCGCTATTCGGTGTACATACACTGTATATGTGGCAGGAATGTTAGACTATATTCCGTTTCATTCCACCCAATTCTATGTATCATTCAAAGGGAGATGATCTTATTTTGATTTTGTACACGACACTCGCGAAGTTCTTGGAAATGTAATGGGAGTGTCTGCTTCACAAACTTCCTCCGTGAGTGAAAAATCTCAGTTTACATTTATGGTAAAGAGATGATCGATTTGCCTTGATTTCAAGTGTCTAACAGTTATTTTTTTTCCTAGGGAGTTTTAAAGAGCAAATTCTATGAAATATGTAGGCGAAAGATGACCAGGATTGCATAATGCTCGAATAAAAAATTAAAGAAAGTGATTAAAAAAAATAGTTAAATTTTTGGGTTGTCTAAACACCTCACAAATCATTCCGGGAACCCCATTTTGCATTATTCATATTTCAGTGAAATGTGAATAGGGCGTATGCTTCGATATGTGGCAAGTTGCATCACTAACGTATTGATGAAAATAAATGAATGACGGTTTCCTGGAAGTTGTCCAATTGTTTTTCATTTTTCAAGCAAGACAGTGCTAACACGCGCATTAAAGATAATTTCGCATCGTCATAAATTGTATAAACACATGCTTTCTACAAAAGCAGTTTGGCTAAGATATATTAGCACAAAGATTTTATGATGTGCATGCTCTCATGCGGTTTTTCACAAACAAATCATTTTTTAATAATTAATTTCATCATGTGGTCGTCTCTGAAACGGTACCTGTGACGTAGCCAGTGGCGCTCATATGAGAACTTTTAGGGGGGGGGAGATGGGCTAAGAAAATTATTTACCTCCTTCAAGGCTGTCAAGCATTTTAGTAAATGTACAAGATGCTAAAATACAAAAAAAAATAATTGATACAATCAATCATTAATATCTTATTATTTTTAAAAATGCTTTAAAAAGGTTTTGTCTATTTTAGTGTTTTAAATTTATAACAAAATGTCAATACCAACGGAGGGCGGGGGGATGCTCCAGCCCCCCTTCCTCCCTTATGAGCGCGCTTGGACTTAGCGAGACTTAAATATAAGGGATGGGGGATATCAAGGTAAAAGAAAATTTGGGATGAACAACATTTGTTCAAAAATAGATGCTATTTCGTTTTATTAACAGTCATATATTTAGAAATTAGACGAAGTGTAAAGTAAATCATTTTGTTTCGCAGAAGTCAATCTTAGTAAGAACAAAAATACGAAATGGTTCCATAAATTTTTGATAACCGAATTATGCTGAACAGAGGTTAGTAAGGGCACTCGGAGCGGCCTGTGTTTACGCAGCCCCATTTTCAGCAAGGTTAGATGTACTGTGTAATGTGACACATCACTCCCGTCAACAGCATTCAAATTATCAGAGAGTTGTGCTACAATATACCTTCTTTTGCCTCGTACCATAAGAGATAGCCTTCGCTGACCTCTAGCGTCGATTATCCATGTCGACCCACCCACACCTTGCCAAAACTTGTTTGTGGATTTTTCCTCCTCGGTCCACATTTTGAAGGTACAACAACGGCTGACCGCGAGCACACCGCAAGTCTTGCCTTCTCGGAAATGCTTTGGCCCAGTCGTCTGGCCATTGCAATTAGGCTTTTGCCGAACTCGCTTAAGACGGCTGCCTTTCCCATCTGAGGAACAAGAATACACTGATTAAGAAAGCACTGCAGCAGGTTTTTTTATACCGTTTCATGTCCTTCGCACCCACCGTCCTTTACTTGCTGTTGCTTCAATTTGTATAAACACGCGCTGGTCATAAAGTTTTGGCTCTTTGGTGTATTTCGAAACCGGTTTCCAAAGCACATTTGTCTTAAAAGAAACAACAGTTCACCAGTACTGGTTCACGGGTCAAAATAATAGGTAGACTTAGAAGAGATACAAATACTATCGCGCAGTAAACAATCAGCGAGCAAATATACAGGGAGCCTCACTCGGGACTGAACACTTATTATGTGGAATATATGAGATGAGGAAATACGATAAGCGTAAAACCCAAACGGAGCGCTTCTTTATTCCCTGACGAAGCAGTTGGCATGCATTACCTGTGAAGAAAATGTCTCCCCGGGAGCTGGGTGGCGCCGCACTGACGCGCCATCTGTCTAGTACTGGAGGGGAATAGCGTGTCTCCGCAGGCAGTTTAAGCGAGGAGGTCGAATGAAGATGGTGTACTCAATTGAAGAGAGTGTGTTGATTGTGCGTCAGTACTGGGTAACAGGTTCCTTTAAACAATGTCAGGAGTTTCTGAAGCAATAAAATCATACCAGAGCCACCATTTCGAAATTGGGGAAGGAGCTGGAGAGAACGGGAAGCTTTGTGGATCCGCATAAGAGCGGACGACACCAGATGGCGGAGGACACAATAGAGGATTTGAAGCAGCGGTTATTGGCATCCCCACGAAAATCTATTCGGCGGCTATCCCAAGAGACTGGACGATCGTATTAGACATGTCAAAGAGCAGCTAAACAGGCGAAGATTAACACAGGAGCTTCGGAAGAGGCAATGCGAAATTTTGTCACATGTATAATAGGAGACTCCTCTAAAAGTGTCCTGTCTTTCTGCAGTAATCGTCGTCGTTAAGATGCGCATATATGGGGTCTGGTTCATTTGCCCGACGTTTACTTCACCGAAGGGTCACTTGACCGAAAATCACTTCACCGAAAAGATTGTTTCACCGAAAGATCACTTGATCGAAAAGTTCATTTCAGCGAAGGGTCACTTGATCGAAAGGTACATTTCACCGAAGGGTCACTTAATCGAAAAGTTCATTTCACCGAAAAGTATCTTTACCTAAAAGTTCATTTCATCGAAAGGTCATTTCACCGAAGGGTCAGTTTATCGAAAACTTTGGATTTCATTACAGGATCTGTTGAAGCATGGTGCAAGTTCGGCAGACAGACCACCGAAACGTTAGGGGATTATTCTCAAATTGCACTTTTGATTACTCCGTGTCACAAAGAACGCAAAGATTTAGTTTTAAGACAATAGGCCTCGGCTTAGGCCTATTTGGCAAATTTTAATCATGTTCATAAGATTTACATAAAAGTCATGTTCAGTGCTCATGTTCATAAGGTTTACATAAAATGTAAAATAAATAATGTTGCACATTTTTGCAGGCAAAAGAATCAGTTTTAGGTCTTTAGGCCGCCTTGGCTTAGGCCTTTTTACCCAATTTTAATTGTGCGAACTCATGTTCATAAGGTTTACATAAAAGTCAAGTTAATAATTTTGCACATTTTTTCAGGCAAAAAGAATCAAGTCGATGGCTCTAGGCCTGGGCTTAGGCCTTTTTAGCAAATTTTAAAAGTGCGTGCTCATATTCATAAGGTTTACATAAAAAGTCAAGTTAATAATATTACACATTTTTTCAGGCAAAAATAATCAATTTTAGGGCTCTAGGTCTCAGCTTAGGCCTTTTTAGCAAATTTAAACCGTGCGTGCTCATGTTCATAAGGTTTAAATAAAAAGTCAAGTTACTAATATTACACATTTTTTCAGGCAAAAATAATCAATTTTAGGGCTCTAGGTCTCAGCTTAGGCCTTTTTAGCAAATTTAAACCGAGCGTGCTCATGTTCATAAGGTTTAAATAAAAAAGTTACTTTACATTTTATTTAATGCTTATGAATATGAGTAGGGTTAAAATCTGTTAAAATGGCCTGTATCTAGGCCTACGGTCAAAAAATTAATGTTTTGTGGTGGAGTAAAAATGGAACATTATTTACTTGATTTGTTATGTAACCCTTATGAATATGAGATCGGAGGATTAAAATTTGACAAAAAGGCACAGATCTAGCTAGGCCTTATAATTAATGTTATATTTCGAAAAAACCTACTCATGGGGAGGTGTTTCATAGAAATTAAAAGTGTATTTTTTATGCAATCCGATTATGTTTAGGTGGGCAGTTTTTCAAAAACCCGCACCACACTCCAACAGATCTCTAACAACAAAATTCTAAGTTTTCGATAAACTGACCATTCGGTGAAATAGGTAAAGTAATCCTTCGGTGAAATGAACTTTTCGATCAAATGTCCTTTCGATGAAATGAACTTTTAGGTGAAGTAATCTTTCGGTGAAATAAACTTTTCGGTCAAGTGACCCTTCGGTGAAATGTACCTTTCGATCAAGTGATTTTCGGCGAAGTGATTTTCGGTCAAGTGATCTTTCGATCAAGTGAACGATACCCACATATATGCGTTATCGCGGCTTTTAAACAGGTTTTTAAAGAACGTTTTATTGCGTCGTCGCCGCTTTGGGCAGAGAAAGCTCCGAACGTACACATGCGTGCATGCCACCTGAAAGGTTACGGCTGTGAACGAGTTACAGCCACCGGATTTTGCAAAGCGATTGGCATATTGTCAATGGTTTGCCAAATTTTTCGCCGAAAACCCTGCCCTGTTGGAGAGATAAGATCGTTTACTGACGAAGCATGGTTCCATTTATCAGGCTATGTTAACTCGCAAAATACACGGGTGTGGGCCAGTGATAATCCCCACGCCATCCATGAAGAGCCATTGCATCCAGTAAGAATCGGTGTCTGGTGTGCGGTGTCCCGACACCGTATCATTGGGTCAATATTTTTGAAAGACACGGTGAATACCGACCGTTACTTGGAAATCTTTAATGAGCTTGTAAACCAGCTGGATGATCAGGAACTTGCAGATGGTTACTTTCGAAAGGACGGTGCAACATGCTACGCGTCCAATAAGAGCATGGCAGAAATTCGCAGCTTTTTCCATGACAGGATTATCTCCAAAGACCTGTGGCCACCCAGGTTCTCCCTACCTGACACTCCCAGATTTCTTTCTCTGGGGATTTTTGAAAAAGAAGATTCATGCTAACAAGCCAAGGTCGGTTGGTGAACTGAAAGATAACATCACACGTGAAATTGCTGCCATCAACGTCGCTTCGCTACACCGCACATACGTCAATATGGAGCGTCGGATGAATATGTGCCTGGACGCTGGCGCTGGGCACTTCCAGCTTCTTCTACGAGACATTCCTTTTTGTCATGGATCAAGGCATGTTTTACATTAATTTCATTCAAATGTGCCTTTGCAATCGAGAGTTAATTAAAAAAAATAAGTGTTCTGTCCCGAGTGAATCACCCTCGGGGCACTATTTTATTTACAAAAAGTATCCCATGACTATTTTTGCTAAGGAAAAAAAAAAAGCTTCTTAGGAAAAATAGCCATGTGGCATGAGTACATGTCAAATTTCAGATTGATCTTTCTGGTGATTTAGTTGGAAATTGGTTCTTCAAGAACTCCGTTCCGAGCATGGTTTGATGATTCGATCATGAGCGGATTTTTGGAAATTTTCATAGTTAAATTGTTGTTAAAATATTTTAACGAATGAATTAGTTTTTACATGCATATTTGAGCAATTCTCGTTCATTCAGGAGCTAAAATATTTTATTTCATGAGGGAATTATGAGGTGTACTGTGTGTTTTTATTGTGAAAAGTTAGACGGAAATTCCCTGCGTGTTTGGTCGTCCTAACTAGCACCTGTATCCAAACGAATATTTAAAAAATGTTATAGGTTTTAACACAGCCCATTAAAGAAGGGGCCTAGAGGGGCTGCAGAACCAGGTCCCGCATTTCCAAGGGGTCCCAGAAGTATGCAGGATGCTTGAAGAAATGACAGAGTTCTACAATTTTTTTTTGAGATAGCACAACAAAAACTATAAGAAAGTGCCTTGTGAAAAAAACATTTCTATTTCTTTCCGCTTTTTTAGGAAAAGTCCGCAAAAATGTATATTCGCCCCCAGTCCATCCTCAAATCTTTCGAAAGCATTAGAGATGTTTTTTACGCTTTCCAACCGTAGGTTGAAGAAGCATATATGCTCTAGCTTTGTCCGTCCGTCTGTCAGCACGATAACTCGCGTAAAAATGGTTCGATTCCTATGAAATTTTAACATGTGGTAGCGGGACCACCTGGGGACGAACCCTTTTGAAAATGGGACAAATGGGATCAAAGGTCAGGGCATAGGAGCGAGATGCATTCCATTGCCCTTATGCGTCATAAGTTGCGTAAATATGGTTCGACTTCGATGAAATTTCAGTATGTCGTAGGGGACCAACTGGGGACGAACCCTATTGAAAATCGGTGAAGTGGGGTCAAGGGTCAGGACATAAGAGCGGGATGCATTCCATTGCCCTTATGCGTCATAACTTACGTAAACATGCTTCGATTGCGACAAAACTTGATCATGTTGTTCCTGAAATATACTGAACTGGTTCTGCTGAATATCATCGAAATGGAGTCAAAGGTCAGGTCATAAGAGCGATATTTATTCTACAGCCATTATCCTCATAACTTGAGTAATCAAAAATAATTGGAGTAATGATTTCTGGTATGTTGGAAAGCGTATCATAATCAATGCATTGCATGATTTTACTAACTTGTTTGTACAAATTTATAATTAGACGAAATTTTCATACATTAAGAATTCGTTTGAATCATGATATTTGGATCATATTATTTTGTCCACTACTTTGATATATTTCAACAAGCTGAAACCCGGGGGAGGAGGTACTGCAGAACTGAACTAGTATTAAATTTTTTTCTATGCATTTTTACATTTTCTTGCTAACCCTGATTCGTCCATGAATCATAGGATACATATTTCAATATGGAGTGGATATTTTTATGGCTTCCTCATCATCATTTTGGCAATGCTTTCTCCTGGGTATTTTTATTCATCCACCCATAATGAAATCCCAGATGTGCTACTAATACTAGGGGCCCCAAAATACTGTCCAGCCCCAGGGCCTCCTGTCTTCTTAAATGCGCTCTGGATTTTAGAAGAGCTGAAGCTGAAGCTGTATTCAGGATCAGTGACAAGCCAAAATTCATTGGATCACTTCTGATTTTACGTGCGAAACCAACAATTTGTTGCAAAGAGGTAATGAAGTCTCCTCCCTACGACCTGGAATTCAGCTTTAGGAGACAAGAAAACGTGATGCACTGGACCTTGACGCTGTTTCCTTATCCTTTTAAGTATTTCAACATGGAAAAGGGAATTCTGTTCACATCTATTGATAGCCTCGCTGCGCGTTGGTCGTCAAGGTCGGGAAGCTGGGAAAAGTCGTGGGAGGTGTTAAGTCATCTCGGCCTGTAAGAAGCTGGTGTCTTAATATACATTGAAGGATTGCAAAAATGTTACGTTATCGCACGAGAAAATAATTCAGATATTCTCACAGATAAGTTTTTTATGGGGGGGGGGGGGGGACTGTAGATTTCTAATCCCATGAGCGTGTACGGCTGGAGACGGTCACCTGTCCTTTATTTAGGGTCCTTGCTCTGGGGAGTGGGGGTAGGGGACCGTGGAACCAACGAAACAGTCTGGAATCTTCATTACATTGAGACTTTCGTCCCCAGTACTAAAAACAACAACAACAACAACAACAAAAAAAAAAAAACTACAGGTAGGCTCAGTTCTGATTGAGCCGTCTGTTTGGAACGTAGGGCTACGACTTGCAGATCGGAAAGTTGAAAGGAGCTAGTCAAGTATGGTTTCAAAGCGCTTATTTAATTTGTTATAGCCAACACAGGTCTATGTTATAGCTTACATAATTTTTTGAAATAATACTGGATACATTGCAAACACAGAGCAGAGTTCGAGATGGGCCAGGTACGGGTTCGATCGGTGTGTTCGGATTTTTGTTTGGCGGAGGCTGCTTTCAGGCGTTCTCGATCATTTCTAGTTCGTTAAGCTGCAGTGTTCTTGGGCTTCTTACATTCCTCATCACTTGCTCTTGCCTCTCGTTTTGAACTTCTCCACTTTTGCTTGCGTTCATTCTGCGAATTCTGCGGTATTGTCGGAAATGTTGGTTAACCCGTTCACACGAAAACAATTTTTAAAATTTTTAGTTTAAACCACTGCGATATGTTCTTTATATATTGGAATAGATCTCGTCGAGAGCTTTGAAACGATACCAGGCACAGTGGTTTTGCATTCACGGTTGTCCAGATAAACCGCGATATTTTCAAAAGTGTTCACCGATTCACAAGAAAACAATTTTTAAAATGTTCAGTTCAAACCACTACGAAATATTCTTCGTATATTTGAATACATCTCGTCGAGAGCTCTAAAATGATACCAAGCACATTCGTGTTGCGCTTACGGTTGTCTATCTCGCTTCATGTGTGCGGGGGAGATATTGCATCGTCTCCCACGCTCAGATGAAGCGAGGGGAGCGTTGCGCGTACGATGTATTGCTCAGTACGTGAATTGGACTCCATGCTGTTTACGAATATGCTAACACGATTAGTGTGCGGCACGAATTTTTAACTGTAAGGATTTCAATTGGGACCTATTTTTGCCAGAGGCGGTCGGCCGTAAGTCGCCCCATACTATCCGCGGAGTTAGCCGCAGTCCTACGTTTAAACCGTGTCAGCTTTGCAATCAAGTGATGGCGTTATTCGAAGATCATCAAGCGCTGTGGTTCAGGAATCCCTGAGAAAGGGTCTGCTCAACCTGATGAGCAAGGCATTGGCGCGTCTTCTCTATGGGGGCGCGTCTGACAACGCAACTCTCGTAAAATTTTAAACGTGCTCATGTGGGAAAATTAATATATAACATAGCCTTATTTCGTTTTATAGCCGATTTTTAGCGGAGAACAAGGAGTGTTTTTTACCAAAAAGCTGTAATGATTAATTTATATTTCCTCCCTCTTTAGCCATAGGCTGTCTTGCTCTGTCGCATCTGTCAACGCATCTTCTTTCCCTATTAGTTCTTTCTTTTTCTGAGGAAACGACACAATGTTTATTTGTCTGAAGTCCTCCTGTCCGGAGTGCTATATTTTCCATTAAACAAAGGAAGTAGCTTTTCATTTTAATGTAAAGAAACAAAGTTTGTTTGACCCCGCCATCTAAAAACTCTGACCGAAACATAGCAGTTCTTCATTTCATCCCCGAAATTTGTTTCAAAATAGTTAAAATCCTTAGGTCATCAAATTTCAAAGTGATTTTCACTCCCGTAAAATACAGTAATTTGCAAAAGTTTAAGAGCATCTGCCAATTTATTGAAAATTAAGATTTTCAAAGAAACAACTAATTACTACTCAGAGATATTTGAAAAAATTACACCATAGATAAATACTTACATTCTTTAGAACACAAAAAGACCGAAATCAGTACTTTGTGTGGTAACCTTTGTTTTTTTATAACGGAGAGAATACGATGTGGCATACTCTCAATGAGGGATTTGCAGTAGTCACTTGAAATGCCCTTGCACCACACGCACTTTATCGCGTCAATCAAAGCTTGGGAATTTGATGGCTGTTCTTCTGCTACCTTGTCTTTAAAAATGGTCCACAAATTTTTGATGGGGTTAAGGTTGGGACTATTACCGGACCAATCAAGCACAGCTATGTTTTTCTTCTGCAGGTAGTCATTCACTGTCTTTGATCTGTGGCATGAGGCACCATCCTGCATAAAGATTGTGTATCTGTGCACTTGCTTAACAGCTTCTCACGAAACAGTTCCATAAAAAAAGGAAACGTCATGGTAGTAACTGTCGGCAAAAAGAATAATGAAGCAGTACCTGGAGCTGACATAGCACCTCCATATCATATTACTAGGCAGACGTCTCACGGTGCTAACGGTGTATTTTTCATCAAACCTCTTGCCTTTTGGTCGTTGAACATATGCTTCCCGTGATCCAAATTGACGTACAGCTGATTCATCGGAAAAACGAACTTGGCTTTGATTTTCAGCAGTCCACGATTGATGACGCTTCGGAAACTTGAGTCTCTTCTTTTTCACGACACAGGTTAATCTAGATTTATGTGCAGGTAGGTTTATGATACTTTAATCCAAAATCTTTTGCTACGACGTCAGGAAACAGTGCTGATATTAATATCAGACCCTTTTGAATGTAGAAAGGCGTTGATTTTCTTGCACGAACTCTTCGGAGAACGCATAACTATTCGCCTTATCGTATTCCAATCACGTGGGGTTGTTTTCCTTGAACGTCCACTTCTCTTTCGGTCGCTAAATTCACCTGTATCTCGATATTTCATGATCGTATTATGAAGAGCAGCAGTCTTGCTCACATTCACCTTTCTGCTGTCACGTTCGCAATATCCTTCATGATATAAAGTCGCTATTTGTGCTCTCTGAGTAACACTCAATGATGCTTTTTATGCCCATTTTTCACTATATAGAAAATACGTACAAAACTTCTCAGTATGAAAACCAGAAGCAAACTGAGGCTCGCCGGCCTCCCCCAACTATATCAACAGCTGCTACTGCTGGATGATAAAACGCCGACAGGAAGTTGAGTAATACAGACAGTAGCTGACACAATCAGCAGAAATCTCCTAATACCAACAGGTGGTCTTAAACTTTTGCAAATAATTTAATATAAATAGACAACGTTTATAAATGCAATTATTTATAACTTAATGTCTACTGTAGTTTCGCATGGAAACCTGGATTAGCTTCCTGAGGACTATGTCGTGTCGATTTGTTGCACGGATTATTGTTTGTTTCACGTGTCACGTGTCACCTAGTGGTTATCAGTTTTGACAAGTGCTTTCCAAGTGCTTGAGAGATATTGTGATAAGTTGGAATCATTTACGAGGGAAGCGCGCTTTTGAAAACTGTGAAATGCTTCTAAAAAGTCAAAATCAGACACTGATCTAAGTCTTTCTAACAATTTTGCCTCATCAAACAAAGATTCGTGGTTATTCTTCCAACAGGGCTCTCGTTCTTTTCACCTGTGTCTAAGCAATTCAGATTCCGGAGGGTTTCGGAGGTAATGCCATCTGTGTTTGTTGCAGCATTTTCCACAACTCCGCCCAAGACGTGGGTCCAGATTCCTTGGATTTGATGTTCCGCTGCACGGATTCCTAGACAGCTCCCACAGGGTTTAAATCCGGGGACCGTAGGGGCCACTAGATTGTTACAAACTTCGATGAGTGTTCCTCGAGTCATGTCTGGGTGGTTGCGACCTGTTGGGGCGGCGCAGTGCCCTTCTGAAAGAGACCATCAACCACAGGATGCGTGAAGGCCACGAAAGGGCGTCAGTGATTAGCCAGCACAGGCTTGTAGCTCGCAGAGATTAAAGACCTCTGCAGACACACTAACACATTAAGGAATCTAATATGTTCTATGAAAAGGCTCCCCAAACCATAACAGGCCCACCACTGTCTTGAACCGTCTTGAACAGAGCCACCACTGTCTTGAACAGAGCCACCACTGTCTTGAACAGAGCCACCACTGTCTTGAACAGAGCCACCACTGTCTTGAACAGAGCCGACCTGGCATAACGGGGACATGTTCACATGCTGTCGACGCCATACCAGCACCCTCTCATCAGATCAGTATATCTGAAAACGGCATTCACCTGACCACGTGACGCGGCGTCACTCTGCAGAGGTCCAGTTTTGGTATTCCCGACACCAGGCGAGTTGAAATGTCCGATGACAAGCAGTCAACAGTGGTACACGAGTAGGACGTCGTCTCCCGTTGTCCAGAGTATGACGCATGGGCCGTATCGTACGCTCGCTGATGCGTATATAGCCTCCGACATATAACCCGGATGTTACTTGCACCACCGTTGCCAAGAGATCGGTTTGTACGAGCCTGGATGTCGACCGCGGTCATCAATGGCGTTTGGCCGGCTTCCGCTTGCTTTCTGAGCCCTGGTACGTCCGTCGATGGTATACTCGTGGTACACCCTTGATAGAATTGCCCTCGGAAACCCTAGGGTTCTTACCACTTGCGCGGTAGAATGACCCATTCGTCTTACGCCGACAATGCGTCCACGATCAAAGTCGCTGAGATCACCACGCTTACCCATGTTCTTCAATTGCAGTACACTGTTGGGAAGGCCTGCTGTCCGCCTATTTATCTCCTGAGTTCAGTTTGGGTGTGTTCCACTCTGCGCGGGGGATGCCCATGTCAACTGCCCATCAGCCCTATCTTTAATGTTTTGTCTACTGAATGTAAGTATATCAATAGGTAAAACCTTCTATCTCTCAAAAAATGGTTTTTTGAGACCTCGTCGTTCCATTTTGGAAAAACGACGGAATTGGAATCCTGACTGTGGGATTTTAATGACATTCACAAGCATTGAATTAAAAGAATGAGACAGGGTAATAAAAATTTCACGGGATGTTTTCAAAACTTGGATTTACTTGAGCACACACTCGAAACTAAAAGGACCTGACCATTCCAAGTATTTTCAATGTACGCGGCTTTTGGCTGCCCAGAACAGTTCTATATTGAAATTTCTGGAAATTTAAATAATTTGTCGTAGATGGACCCCTAAAGTCCCAACTTAGAATTTTGTTGTTTAAATGCATATTATGCAATGAAGTGAAGCATAAAGCCGCGAATGGCTGAGTGGTTAGCAGTTCAGATTACCGATGCGAGGTCCTCAGGTTCGATCCTGGGTTGATCTTGCGGAGGTGGTGTGATTTGCTAACAATCACTGAATATTCGCCGTGCATCGGACGGGTACGTTAAATGACGGCCTCCAGGCTGGACCCACTGGTTAAATGGGTATCATTTCCTATGCCCCCCCCCCTTCAGTGAAATTCTCTCACCCCTCTATGTGGAACATCGTACTTGTACGGTGGCGCCATCTACTGTACTCTAATCTCACTACAAACTGTTCTATCAAAGTCGCTAGACTTGCTTTCATTCCTTCCGTTTCTGTGTCCTGACCAAAAGGCGAACTCGCTGTAGGTGGCTGGGACCTAAAATCTACTCACTGTGGACGGAAGTCCTACAAGAAAAGGACTCATACTTACTACTAGCGAAGTGAAGCATAAATGAAGGTGGGAGGGATAGCCCTAAGAAATTGCCAGCATTAAAAAAAATCATAAAACGTATAGTCGGTATAAAATGAACAAAAAATGCACCTTACCTGGCACAAACAGTCTTTAAACGGCATAGCTTCTAGACCTGAAGCTTCCATCCTTCTAGCTTGCTCATCATAAAAATACTCTAGTTCATACATTGAGAGAAATCCATCCCCATTCAAGTCCATGCAGCGGAACCAGTATTCAATACTAGAAAGATAAATACATTATAGATCACTCAAATGAAGAGAATCAGGTAGCTGGAATCATGACGGATTCCAAGCTTGCGAATATAAAATATAGCTGGAAAACACCAACAGCCTTCGTCCATGGGAAAGTACATGGACATTCGATAGTATTAAACTTAATAGTTTCACTAAAAAACTAACCTGAGGGAAGATATGAAGTTGACGCATTCACTCTACAGCATCCAGACACCAAATTTAGCACCATTCACTGATAAAATTAAATGGATACAGAAATTAAACCATAAGAAATATACTCTCACTCTTCGGTGCCGCTACTTGAAGATGTTTTCGGGGAACGGATAACTTCAAAGAGACGCTGACCTCCACGATCACCCATTCTTTCACCGCCCATTACTTAGTTCTGGGGAGCAGCAAAAGGAGTTGTGTACAAGGATTTACCTAAAACAATTTGATAACTGAAAATAACGACATACAAGCACACTGCTTCCATTACTTGAAAAAATTTAAAAAGCGTGTTCGAAACAAGTGTAGAGATTCATACACGAAGTATATATACACCAAGTGGCCACTTTATTATGACCACCTGACAATTTTAAGCAAATGAGCTATGGCTGCACGCTGTTGCCGCCAGAGGGCGAGGCTAGTATAAAAGGGGAAAGCTTAGGGCTTGCGACAGTAGTAGCAGTGATTTTTGGGTGACGAGATGGGGGAAAATTGCGATTTGACGGACTTTCAACGTGGGATGATTGCAGGAGCTCGGAGCCATGGAGCGAGTATCACCGAAACCACCGCATTCGTGAAATGTTCCAGAGCACCTGTTGTTAAAGTGTTTAAAGACTGGACTGTCAGCCAAAAAACTGGATCTCTACGTGCAACGTGTGGTTGCCATCGACTAGTGACTGCTCGGGCGGAACGGAGAGTGTCCAGAATGGTAACAGACAACAGAAGGGCAACAGTGCAGCAAATTACAGACCATCTTAATCAAGGATCCCCTCAAATGATCTCTGCACGCACTGTTCGCCGTACACTGCATCGGATGGGATATGGCAGCCGAAGGCCTGTTCGAACACCTTCCTGTCTGCAGTTAACAAGAGAAAACGTCTCCAGTTCGCACAGGAGCACAAGGATTGGACAGTCGATAATTGGAAACAAATTATGTGGTCCGATGAATCACGCTTTCAGTTGCACCATGCCGATGGCCGAGTGAGAATTTGGCGGAAACAGCACGAAAGCATGGACCCCAAATGCATTGCTACAACCCTTCAAGCTGGTGGAGGCAACGTTATGGTTTGGGGAATGTTTTCCTGGCATGCTTTGGGCCCTTTAATTCGTGTTAATCAACGTCTGACTGGAACATTATATTTAAACATCGTTGCGGACCAAGTGCATCCTGTGATGTGGATGGTTTATCCCAATGGCGATGGCTACTTTCAACAAGATAATGCGTCCTGCCATAGTGCTCGTATTGTACAGGATTGGTTTCAGGAACATGCCGGTGAGTTTACTTTGCTTAGGTGGCCCCCACAATCTCCAAATCTCAATCCCATTGAGAATTTGTGGGATAAAGTTGAACGAGCTATCAGACAGCTGGATCCACTGCCCTGCAATCTCACACTCCTGGAAAGTGCTACTTATCAAGCATGGTCTCAGATTCCACAGACCCCCTGTCAACATCTCGTGGAGTCCATGCCACGAAGAATCGACGCAGTATTAAAGGCAAAAGGTGGCCCAACGAAGTACTGAGGGGGTGGTCACAATGAAGTGGCCACTCAGTGTATATGATTGAAGTGTTGCACTGCGCCTTCAAAAAGGAAGAAGGACACCACTTTCAATATTTGATGTAAAATCAAAGGTAAGAACGAGCATGGTATAAAATGTAATGCATTGAAAATATAAAGTGTTATTAAAATAAAAATATGGATTTCTTCCATGAAATATAATCTAGTATGTTCACTACGTAAGGACTTTCTGAAATCACTGTGTAAATGAACAGTAAATAAATTAATGCACGTACATAAACAAAAGACGCTAAAAACTTGTTACTGTGCTGGAAGAGTGCCAAGTGGCTTACTGAACTAAGAAGACTTTCTAGCATCGAGCAGGCCAGGTCATCAAAGTTTTCCAACGGTTAGTCATGTTAAAACTGCTGTTGGCTTGTGACTTGGACAGTAGTGTCTAGAATATGTTTATTCATCACTGAAGACCCGTTAACTACAGTGAAATACATTGTTTGAAGCCGTGCTGTCCAAGAACAGTTTTCTAAAAAAGAATTCTACAGAAAGAGCACCATCGCCAACATACAGTAATTGAGGAATTCCGAAAGTAAGTTAATCTAGCAAGCCGCGAACTCTTGTTCGCAGAAGGAGAGTACTGAACTTTTCAGATGACACGAGGATTGGCCTCTAAGTTATTCACACGTTGCATCAGCATGATAACAGAAATAACGTCTATCATACACTGGCATGCAAAAATTAAGAACGAGACGGTTTTTCGAATGTAACGTCGTGCAGAAGTGCTCCACATCGACTCAAATTATACCATAAGATCCCCAAGATGTAAGAATATGGGACAAGTGAGCAAAGCCGTCCAAACAAGGAATCCAAAGGATACAAAGGCACTTAAAAAGGTAGCTCCAAGCACAACTGAACAGAAGACAGAAACGTACATGTGACAGGCGGTTGCCAAGAAAAATCCAGTCTTTAGTAGAGGATATGATCATCCCTGACTGCGTTGCAGTATTTACAACGTCTGTCCATGCTGAGGACGAGGTTGTCAAGGAGCTGTTGAGGCATCGCGGCCCATTCCTCTTGTAGCGCCAATCGCAGCTGCGGAATGTTTCTGGCGGCTGGTGACGTGCTGCCAAGCATTTCCCGAGAAGGTCCCACACGTGTTCGATTGGACTTAGGTCCGCGGACCTTGCGGGCCAATCCATGCGTTGAATATCTTCATTCTCCAACAGCTCTGTGACAGCCACTGTACGATGAGGTGTAGCGTTGTCGCCCATGAAGAGGAACTCAAGACCCACAGCACCTCTAAACAGACGCACGTGAGGCAGGAGAACCTCGAAACAATAGCGGACACCAGTGACTAAACCTCCTTGGAAGATGTGGAGGTCAGTACGACTACCAAGCATGATACCGCCCCAAACGAGAACTCCGCCACCTCCAAACCGGCCCCTTTCGATGATGTTGGAGGTGTGATTGCGTGTTCCCTGCTCTCTCCAGATGTGAATACGTCCAGAATCGCTCGTCAGACTAAATGGGTTCTCATCCGTTAAGAGAACTCGACCCCATTGCTGATGTGTCTAGTTATTGTGTTCCTGGCACCACAGATACCGCCGTCTCCAATGATTAGGCGTTAATGGCACACACCGTACTGGTCGTCGTGCAAATAGACCACACCTTTGTGCAGCCTCCTGGCCACGGTAAAACGCGATAGCTGACGCCCAGTTGTCTGTTGCATGTGCCTTGCGATTTCTCCCGCTGTCTGCCGTCTGTCTCTTCTCGCCTGTAGGACAATATACCGGTCGCTCGCCGCCGTGGTTGCTCGTGGACGACCACTGCTAAACTCTCGGACAGCTGTTCCCGTCGTTTGAAATGTTCTCCAAGCTCGGCAAACGATGCTGTGAGCGATCACGAACTCCTCGGCCACACTAGTCACACTTCGATCTTTTTCCAACTTCCCAATGACGCGACCTCGGGTAAAGTCATCCAGATGTCGTCTACTGGATTGCCTGTTGGCCATATCACACCGTGGCAGCAACTCGATGTCGTTCAAACCGATGTACACCGTGCAACAGCTTTCAACGAATTGCTGAGCGTACACCGCCCGTGTGCTTTATACCCTTCCAACACTCCCCCACCTATACGTCATGTTGCATATATACGCATGCCTTACCGTACCGGACCCTAGTCTATCTCCTGAGTGGTCTTTCGGTCCGTTCTGCCTGCTCGTTCCGCTGTTATGCTAATTTCTTCTCTTTGTCCTTAATTTTTGCACACCAGTGTATAATATGTATAGTACTACCGCAAATTGTTGTTGTTGAATGTAAACAAATCGAGCCTAAGTTGAAAGAGTTTCGGTATTGTAACTGATGTGGATGTAATTGTCTTTCATTAATTTGAAGTACCGTGTAGCATGTTTATGCTTTTTCTGGAACAACCAATAAAGGCCATTTATGTGAATAATTAAATTCTTCCTTCTGGTCGTCGGGTCGTCTAATTTAACTCAGTGTATAATCAATGGTTTTTGTGTTCTAGCTATCCGGTGCTTAAGGTAGACGTCAAGAAATTTTGCTTCCTATACTTCCAAAGGAAAATATTTTGTACACATTTTCTTCACAATTAGTGTGTTCCCAAGGATGAAAATTTCAACATGGATTAAAATAACTTTATATTATAACTTGGAATACTTAATATTTTCTAAAATATAACCATAATTATATTAAAAATCAATAACTTTTTCTTTGGTTGTGATGAAACCAGAAAAAAGACGGCACGACCTGTACTTTAATGACGTCAGCAGACAAACAAATGTTGGATTGCATGATTATGGTTATGTTTTAAAAAGTATTAAGTATTCCAAGTTATAAAATGAAGCTGTTTTAATCGATTTTCAAATTTTCATCTTTGGGAACGCATTAATTGCGAAGAAAATGTGTACAGAAGTTTCTCTATAGGAAGTATAGGATGCAAAATTACTTGACGTCCGCCTTAAGACTTCGAAGTGACGGTGCTACGAGTTCAACTGACTGATTGTACGATAGATAATATTTTAAGCAACGAAGATGGAATGGCCGCCCTGGTGGCGCAGTGGTCTAAGCGATGGCTTTGTAAAGGTTGTGTTGACCTGTGCTCCGTGGTTGACCTGTGTTTATTGGTGTTCTTTTGTGTGTGTGCCGTCATTTTGTGCATCTCCTGTGTTGTGAACGTGTCCTGTGTCGATTGAGTCCGACCTTGACGACCTGTAAGTAAAACTTTACTTGTACTAACACTTTTTCCGTCCTGGCTTTGCCCAGGGTCGGGTTTATCAGGCCAGCCATTGCAAATGACAGCGACCGCATATGATAGGCCAGGTCTGAAGCTTGATAGCAAAAGCTCCGCCCCCGCCTGGCCACGTTCGGTCATCATCACTACCACACGCAGCTGGTTTCCAAGCCGCGTTATCTGATGTTACCACCTCTTCTTCCAACTTAATGGATGTTGATTTCCCGACAATTTCTACCACAGTGACGTCATTAACTTCTTCAGTATCCGTTGCCTCTAGTCCTTCATCTGCTTCTGCGAGCACTGCGTCTCGACCTTCCCTATCTCCGCCCATTCTACCTTATGCTTCCGTGGCAACTCTACCTTATGCTTCCGTTGTGAAGGGTACCAGTTCATCTTCCTCTACAGCGAAGAATCCATGTACAACGCCTCTTGATATGATTGTCACTAGAGACAACAAGAAATTACGCATCGAAATTCCGGAAACTTCAGCTGCTGGGCAAGAGGTTTTACGCACACAGAAACTTGGCATATGTTTTGATGCCCTCCCAGACACCAGCCTTAAGAAATACTCCTTAGCCGTCCGCCAAATCCTCCCTAAGGGAGCGATCACCCATATGGCGAGGAAACCTAGGACTGTTATCATCTATTTTGCGAAGCCAGAATTTGTGGAGCGCGTCTTATCTGACGGACTGCATTTTGGGGATCATACCTTACTGGGAGTCCCGCTCACGCAGCGCCCCGTACTTGTTACGTGCTACCCCGTACCACCAGAAATCAAGGACCATTACTTAATGGCGGCTCTTTCCCGTTGCGGAAAAGTAGTTGGTTCCATTTCCACTCTGTCTTCCGCACCAACAGACCCAGATGACAGGAACATCTTAGGTCTGCGTCGCCAAGCAAGGATCCTGTTCCCTACTGAAGATGCCATTGCTGATTGCCCTACTGACCTCACTGTGGTTGTAGGGAAGCAGATTTTCCGGATCAATATCGTTACAGCCTTGCATTGTTTTAAATGCAAGGCACATGGCCACACCCAATCACGTTGTCCACATGTATCTGCCAAGCCACCTATGCCGCCCCGGTGGCGCAGTGGTCTAAGCGATGGCCTCTGATCATTCGTCCGTAAGGGGTCCGGGTTCGAATCCCGGTGAGGCATGGATATTGTGTTTGTCTTACGGCACTGGCTCTCTCCCTTCCCTGGAACCAGTGGCCCTAAATTAGGGACGGGCGACTGCTTATAGCCCATTGAGTTGCTCACGGTGGTCGTTAAACCTCCAATCAAAAAAAAAAAAAAAGCCACCTATTTCCATACCGCCCGAAGTCAACACCCCACCCTCAACACCAGTTTCTCTGGCCACACCAAGTTCGGCTACACAGACGTCCTTGATCCCTGCTACTGTTGTTCCAGAGGCTTCTCCCCCAGCAAATGATGATTCATCAGCAGTCTCCAAGTCTTCGATCTCTACTACGGGAACTTTGGCCACCTCTCCATCGTTGGACCCACTTGCTGCTGTGGTACTTCTACGTTCTTCGGAGGGTATTATCTCAGAAAAGAAATGGCAACCCCTCCGTCGTTTTGCTTCATCTTCTTCCCTTGGATCCCCTAATGTGGAGTCAGATCTAACTGTCCTACACCCACCAGCTTCTCCCAGCGTTCCCACGTTGAAACGTACCAGACAGAGTTCAATCTCGCCGGTGACGTCTTCTCCACGCTGCTCTCGTTCCCATTCGCCAATTCGACAGTCTTTCTCTCCAACAGCAGTTCCTACATCTCTTAAGTCCCCAGCTGTTCCGAAATTGTTGGATCAAAAAGCTTTCGCAGAATATCTGGAAACTTTCCCTGCATTAGACGGGCCGCTGGCGCCGTCTGATCTTGCTCTCATCATACTCAATCAACCGTCACGTCCTTTCAAGCAGCTAGACTGCGTTCAATCACGTAATGCTCAGCTTCCTACTATTATCACCCAACTTCAAAATCTACTTGCTCTTTTGCCAAAAATTGACACAGTCACTAATGCGCAGACATCTAACTTAAAGAAACGTGTAACCAGTCTTCACAGAAGTGCTGATAGTAACATTCAACCACTACAACCTCTTTCAAGTTATAATTACTTTCTTTCAACTGTAAGGGATGTTCCGTCCCTCCTACCAATGCGTTAGTGTTTGAAGACATTACACCGTATGATACGGATATCTTATTGCTACAGGAGACTAACTCTCATCCCAACACCCCATACCACCGGTGGCGAACCTGGCCATTTCAATTCTACCATGTCCATCGACTTAGTCTTCATGCAGGACTCGCGTTGGCCATCCATTTTCGTCTTCGATCCTTCATTACTGAAATCACGGTCAAACCGATTTATCGTGACCTCCAGCAGCTTCTGTCCTTCCGACTTCACAACTTCCGATACCATATCTTCAGCATCTATGTTTCCGGCAATCAACAGTATGCAGACTGTCTTTTTGAGCATTTTGTTTCCTGTGTTCAAGGTCTTCCGGCCACTGATATTATCATCTTAGGTGGTGATTTTAACTGCACCCTTGACCCATCCCTCGACAGATCGGATGGTTCCACGGATACCAGGTATTTTCTTACCAGAGCACTTTCTACAGCCATCAACCAGCTATAACTCCAAGATTCTTTTCTACACCTGCGCCCATTTCTTCGTTCGTACACCTGGTGCTCCCACTCCACTTCCTCCCCTACAACTGCTCGACTTGACCGGTTTTATGTTTCTTCAATTCTTCTTCCTTCAGTTATCTCCCTTTCTCACACACCGACAGTTTCTTCCGACCACAGCTGTGTCGTAATGTGTCTTCACACCGGTCCATCTCCTCGGCAATACTACCGTACTTGGACCCTTGATGATGATCTTTTACTTGATTCAACTTACGTAAATTCCATCCAATCGCAGCTCCAACAAGCCTTATATACGCTCCCTTTTGCTTCTTGTCCCTTGCAACACTGGTTAAATGTCAAGTCCCAAATTCTTCTTTATACCAAACAATATTCCCACGAAAAACGTACTACCGCCTCTATGAAGATTGATGCTGCACGCTCGATTTTTTCCACCCTAGATCTTGATTCTCCGCCGTTTTCTCATTACCAAGCTGAACTTCGTGCTTTGCTACTTCCTGTCTCCCAACAAGCTCTTCACCGCCTCAAGCTCCTTTATCTCCAGCCAAATGACTATCTATGTGAACAGGTTCAACAACTGGAATTCCACAAACGTTCTGCTCACCACCTCCGTAATCTGAAGTTACCTGATGGAACTGTTACTAATGACCCCACTCTCATTTGCTCCGGCGTTAGAACATATTTCCAGTCAAGTTCTCCACATGGTGATTCGATTCTTCGTGCCTTACCACATATTCCATCGCATCTTGTTACATCTCTTTCTATGCCTATGACCCCAGCAGAAGTAGTACAGTCACTTGCCTTACTTAACTGTCACTCGTCACCTGGTCCTGACGGGTTGACAGTTAATTTCTTTCGTACGTTTTCCTCTTTCCTATACCCTCTCCTATCGCCTTGCTTTACAGCTGCTTTTTCCTTATCTGCTTCATCCCGCTTTTACTCTAGCTCACATCATTCTTCTTCCAAAGAAGGGGTGTCTGCTGGAATTGGATAACTGGCGTGCTATATCCATTCTTAATGTTGACTACAAGATTTATACTAAAATACTCTTTCTTCGATTGAACATTGTCCTTCCCATCGTCATACATCCCTATCAAACGTATACCATCCCTGGCCGAAGCATTCATACTAATATTAATCTCCTCCGTGACTCATATTGCCTTGAGCACCTTTCCTCCGAACCTTTAGTATTCCTCAATCTTGATCAGAGGCAGGCCTTCGATAACGTGAGTCATCAGTGGCTTGCCTCTGTGCCCTCTGCCTTCGGTTTCCCATCTGTCTTCATCACAGCCCTCCTTGCCCTGTACCAGGACTCAGTTGTCCATATCCGGACGGCCTCCTTCCTTACATCCCCCATTCCGTTTCGTAAGGGCATCCGACAAGGATATCCTCTTTCCGGACAACTTTTCTCTCTAGTCTTTGAGCCTTTTCTTTGCTCTATTCGTTCTCTTCTACAACCCCCCCCCCTCCACCATTCAACATAGCACCAGGCACCATCCTATCGTTCTTACTGCCTACGCCGATGATCTCACAGTTCTCATCCGAGAAGAATGGCAATTCACAATTGTTCTTGCATGGTATCAGGTGTATGCTGCGGCTTCCGGCGCTTCGTTAAATCTTTCAAAGTGTACAGGCTTGTGGTGTGGCTCCTGGAGACATCGCCCCGATGCACCGTGGGGCGCTCATTGGACTTCCACCAGTCAAAAGTTACTTGGGGTGCACATTGGCAGCCGGGTCTCAGCAGCGGCTGCCACCTGGAGACCCCTCGTCAGGAAACTACGTCACACCGCTGCTTACTGGTCCAAGTTCAAGTGTTGTTTGACCTACCACAGTCGTGCACGCCTTGCTGGCACCCACATCCTCTCGTTAGTTTATCATTCCTGGATTGCACAACCACCACCAGCCTGCGTTCAAACTGCAACAACATCAGCAATGTTCAGCATTGTTTGGTCATCCACTCATTGGTTATCTTCCTTAGTATTATCTCTACTTTCGACTTGTGGTGGCCTCAATATGCCAGAGATTACCATACGTTATAAAGCTGTAAGAATTTTCAATTTCCTCCGTTTGACAGTTCAACCAGACTCTTCCGCTCCCATTCTTCTGCTTAATGTTCTGACTTCCCCCCTTAATCCCTGCCTCACCGTTCAACTTCATCTCAAGATGGATATTCACACTGTCATCCCCCCCCCCCGTTTTCCTTTAGTCTACCATGAAGCTGTTCAGTTCCTTCGTTCTTTACCGCTCATTCGTCAACATCCCTCTTCCACTCTTGATCTTCTTTCCGAGCCTATTTTTTCTCCTCCGTCCTCCATCCCCCTACTGACAACTCTTTCTTTTTCCTCGCATGGCTACACGCTGGTGTAGTCTCTGTTTCCCAACTGGTCCTCCCCGATTTTTCATGGAAACCCGTTTCCGACCTTATTCCCACCTTCCCAACCTCCCGCAATCGCTCGAACTCTCTGATAACTTCCTCCAACTTAAACATGCTCTTCAATCACTTTTTCCTTCCCTAGTCGATTCCTCTGGTCTCCTTTCCGTTTCCTCTGCCTCTCTCCCTTTCCCGTTCTTCCTTCCCTTCTCCGGTGACCTCCTCCCTCTCCACAGCCTTTCCACCCGCACCCTGTACCGTTTTCTCCGTTCTTCTTCTGCAGTACCTTGTCCTATTCCCTCTGTTCCTTCTTTTGCACTAACCTCGGTCTGGTCTACTGCCCAACATTCACCGGCCCTCTCCTCAGAACTTAATGTGCACTGGAGGTTTTTGCACAATCGACTGCCTGTCCCTTCGACTTTGTTCCGGAGAAATATAGTATCATCAGATCTCTGTCCTTTTTGTAACGTCGTTGGAGACGTCTTACACATGTTTGTTTACTGTCCGACGCTGCTGCCACTATTTAATATATGTTCCAACTTGCAAATCCTTCTTGTACCCGTGATCTCACCCTAGAAGATTATCGTTTCCTCAGCCACAGTTCTACAAGTTTCTCCTCTATTTTACCAGTTTGTTCGTATTTATTTATCCTAGCAAAATATATTATTTTTTCTCACCTGCTACAGTTACAAGATCTAGATCCTATCACATTCTCTACCTCCTTGGTTGCACACTACCGCAACAGGGTTAAAGCCAGACTCACCCTGGAATACTCCTTGGCGAATGACACGGCACGGTTACCTGCCTTCTTCAACACATGGTCGCCGTGTCATCCCTGGTTTCGGTTTTTTAGTGCCTAGACTGTTCATCTGCTGTTTTAATAAACCTACGTCGGAACTTTCAAAATTTTTACTGTTCCCTCACCATGTTTCCTCCTGGAACTGGATTGTGTTTGCTTCCTGCTGATGTCACCTTTTGTACACAGTTCTCTTCATCCTTACAGTGACTCTCTGCCACCAGTGATTCCCATGTCACTAGAACTGCGAGAATTTTTTTCTGTAAATTGTTTCGCTCCAGTGATGTTCCAAGACTTAAATGAACAATTATCCCAGAGCTACTGCTGTTTACAGCAAATAATTCAATGCCTGTCATTGCTCATTTGAACAATTATCATTTCATTGTAAATATCTACATTTTGTTTATTTCTCCCCTTCTCTCACACTGCGTGTGAGGTTGAGGATGTTCTGTTGTAATTGTTTTAAGTACATAAAAGCAAATATATTGAAACTAAGCGATGGTCTCTGATCATCCGTCCGAAAGAAGTCCGGGTTCGAATCCCGGCGAGGCATGGAAGTTGTGTTTGTCTTACGGCACTGGCTCTCTCTCCCTTCCCTGGAACCAGTGACTCTAAATTATGGGCGGGCGACTGCTTATTGCCCATTGAGTTGCTCACAGTGATCGTTAAACCTCCAACCAAAAAAAAAAAAAAAAAAATTAGCTGGAACGAATAAACGAAAATCATTATAATTTACAAATAAAGTGATTCGTCCGTAAGGGGTACGGGTTCGAATCCTGGTCAGGCATGGATGTTGTGTTTGTCTTACGGCACTGGCTCTCTCCCTTCCCTGGAACCGGTGACCCTAAATTAGGGACGGGCGACTGCTCATAGCCCATTGAGTTGCTCACGGTGGTCGTGAAACTTCCAATCAAAAAAAAAAAAAAAAAAAATAAAGTGATTTTTTGTAAACATTCACACAAGTCATTATGTCGCGACGTTGCTTCTTTGCGAACATTTCTGACGTCGCTCCGGTGGCTCAGTGGTACGAGACGCTGGGCTCTAATGAATCGTCCAGATGGGCCCAGGTTCGAATCCATGGTGAAGCATGGATGTTTTGTTTGTCTTATTGTGCTAGCTCTCACCTCTCCCTGCAGCCAGTTGCCTGAAATTAGGGATGGGCCACCGCTTGTTGCTCACTATAGTCATTAAACATCCAAACGAACAAATATTTCAGACATAAAAGATACAACGTCATCTTAAATGCTAAAATGGCATAAATTTACAAAAGGGAATTAACAAACTGGCCTTAAACTGAAAACTTCGTGAATTGAATATGTAACTAGGTGTTTGTGAAAATGAATTTAATTTTATAAAATTTAGAAATTTTTATATTCTTTTCATAAACATCCGGTTATTTAATAAATAGCAAGGTAAATATGACATGGATGTTAAGTCAGATAACATCCGAAAACTTGAAAATTTTGTCGTCCTGGAGTGGAAATCGAATCCGCGTCTCCCGTACAGCGCCCGTGTATGCTTACACCAATAAACGGATTCACGTCTTCTAAATTTGTATTGTACAACGGCGTAATCCCGTATTTCATTCATTAAATAGCCAGTTGTTTGTGAAGAGAATATACAGTGCATTGCAGTCACTTTCACAGATGACTTGAACTATACTTTACAAGAGTCTATTTGGCAGTTATTAAAATTACTTTTAACGTTGTAGGTCCATTTAAAACATGAGTATAAGAACTGCATATTAAATTTTGCGAAACTCCCATCTTACCTACGTGGATGTCTCTTATCTTCCTCTGCCAGCAGAAACCACACGAAATCCGTGTACCTCATGTGACCCGTCTTCAACATTTCTCTGGAAGAAAATGCAAAAAATACCTTTGTATTAATTCATTTTTTTGAACCTGAAATCAGAACGATTTCCATTTTTTCGTGCTGAACTTTTAATGCATGAAATTCTAGACGACAACTTGTTTTCTTCAAAAAATTGTTCGTCATACTTTGTATTCCCGCAGCTACGGGTAGAGGCCTGCCCGGGCCTTATTTGGTGATCCCGGATGGGCTCAAACTCGTGTGTTTAAGGCCCAGACCGTGATGTGCCATTTTGCATTGCAATATTATTTCATCTTTCTATTGTATTTGATTAAACTGTGAAAATTTAATAATGAAATAACATATTATTGAAAATACTTAGTTGAATGAAAGCCTAAAGATATTAACTAAACTTTAACAATCATCAAATAACATAACCTTTAAAGAGAGAGAGAGAGAGAAAGAGAGAAAAAGAAAGACTAAGCGCGTTCAAAGTTTCCATTTCTTTGAACTAGGAAGCGGTAACGTGACGTCACTTCCTGTGCCTGAAGCAGTTTTGCTTAGCGCATGCAAACCAAGGATGCAAACAAGGAATATTTCTAACTTCGTATTTCTCAACATTAGGGTTTTGATTATATTTAAAACATGGTTACTTGCACATGCACAGTAAGCAAGTAACCATGCACTTCCACAGTAAGCAAGTAACCATGCACTTCATTATTTCGCTAAATTTTTTAAAGAAATACCAACACATATTTTCCTATTTTTTCTAGAATTTTTTAATTATGGGAACGAATGTTTTAGCCTCAATTTTTTTTCATGACTTTATGAGTAGAGTAAAGGTCCGAAAACCCAGTTCAAAATCGCGATTTCCCCATAGAGATATACAGGAGATTCTCGGGTTGGGCGCATTGGCGTAGTCAACTGATTAAAAGTGGCGTCACACCATGATCATGATCATATGTAGAGGATTTTAGGAAGGGAGTGTCTGACCCCAGGTCTTAAACAACCCTTAGAAATAGGAAGCTAGGAGATTTGGGCTAGAGTGCCCGATAGGAAAGTTACACGGAAGCGAAGTAGAAAGGGTGGAGGAAGACGCCCTTATTTATTACCGGGGAGCCATTATCAGGGGTCCGACGGCTTAAAGTGCCCATCCAACGCACGGCGGGTATTTAGTGGATCGAGCGTTCGTACCTGCCTGGGATCGAACCTGAGGTCCTTCCCGTGGCAGTCACGAACGTTGTCCACTCGGCCACCCGCGGCTGGCGTCACGCCAGAAGCACAGGGAGAGGGGGCACTCTCTCATACAAACACACACACACACACACGCCACTGCTGACACCTCCCGTCCCCCACTCCACACAACACACGCACTCGCTCGGGGTCGAATATTTTTGTTGTGAACAAGTCCGAAAGTGTTTTTGCCATCTTAATACCCACAGACGCTAAAAACACTGAGTGCTTCTACCTCGCCTCAGTGATTACGCCCTGGGCTATGAAATGGAAGTTAGTGAATCCATAAACCAATTAAACACACCAGGAAACCGCGAAATACAATTTCTCTTTCCTTCTTTACCATTGTGATAAAAAGAATCGGTTGACTTAGCTCGGCCCGTTGTTTTGCTTTCTAAGCTAAGATAAGCTCGACCCTTCCTGCGGACTGGTCCGGGCTCGGGCTTGGCGAGCCGGCCCATGCAAACCTCTAGCTACGGGATCATGTGATATAGAGGTGGGCTTAAGAGGGATTTTCCAGTCACAGTGACGACGGTGACAGTCCCACGGAAGTAATGGCGACTTTAAATTGTGATAAAATCACCGTTTACGACAGGGTAACGGAGCTGTAAGAAAGTCGGAACTAGGAGTGACTGTGTTACTTATTAAGTGTGACGAAATCAACGTCTGTGATGGATATGATGCGAAGCAGGAACAACGCGGAGAATCACTGGACAGAAGCTTAACACTAAACGGAAGAAAAAACTATGTAAATATGTTGACCTCTATTCGGCACAACTAGACTAGCGCTTTCACCTCCCCCACGTTCTCATCATTTTCCCTGACAGGATTGGGGTGATAACGATCTCGTCCATCTCATCCTGAGATGTCAACAGTCTTAAGGATAAATCTCTTCTGCAGAGGAAAGATTTATCATAGAACACTGTGAAGCCTATAGCCGAACTGTGACAAGATAACAATGATTTTTGCCTATAGCATTGGCTTGATCATGATACAGCTAAGTGGTTTAGGAGCTGATACGTTTAGTCACTGGTCATAACGGTGATTTTTCAGTAATGACGACATGATTTTCGACTCATCTCTAATGTGATGGAGCTGCTCCATCCCCAAGCCCCCAATCGTTCCTTCCACCTTTTATGGCAGTGTATGATCAAGTTCGAGATATGAAATTTCATGTCACAGTCTAGCACTAATTTCAACGCTGTATAATACAGTGTATTACGTATAGAAGAGGATCTGAGAAGATAAACGCACTTGCAGTTCCAACGTCCACGTTACTTGAAGTCTCCTATTCGATATGCTTTTGATGAGGTTGACAAGGTGAAGCACGATGACAATGATTTAATGCGACGAACCCCTATACACACATTAGCAGTCGAAAAAACTAACGCGTTAAAGAGGTTATCAAGAAACTCACGAAAAAAACCTTGAAAAACAGGAAACAACCTTCGATTAAAACAAAGAAAAGTCCGGAAACGTCGTAGCAAACAGCAAATGTCTAGTGTTGAAGATTTCTAACACCTCACACTCAAGAAATACGTATAGTCGCTGCGTTTTGTCTCAGTTAGTTGACGTGACCGCCTTCCAGTGGTGCTACACGCAGAAGAAAAACTAATGGGAGTTCAGACATGATATTAAGTTCAGAAAGTATAACGAGAGACAACCAACTTTACACAACTGGAACAGGTAGCTATCAAAAAGGAAAATTACGTAGGTAATACACGTCACGAAGTGTTTAGCTGGCGTGCTAACCGATTTAGTGACGGCGTACCCACGACTTAAACTGACTTCTGTTAAATATATCAGTCCTGTGGAGGTGTCTCATATTTCTCCCCTTGTGAAACTTGCACCACGAAAATTCATCGCTATTCATTCCCACAGATTTCTGAACACTGAAATGTCAGCTGGAGTGAACATTAACTTTGAATACTTCAGGGAAGAGACGAAGGTATTTTTTGTATGATCATTATAAACAAGGTTAAAATCCTCCAAATACGTGGCGTCAGTAAATTAATAAATACATAGCTCTTTCCACGTTCCAGAAACACATAGCAACCGAAAAATTGTTTTCAGCCGCCGCCGTGCAATCGAACCACGGATCTCTCGATATCTAGCCGAGCGCGTTGGCTTTACACAACGGCTAGATATCGAGAGATCCGTGGTTCGATTGCACGGCGGCGGCTGAAAACAATTTTTCGGTTGCTATGTGTTTCTGGAACGTGGAAAGAGCGATGTATTTATTTATCATTATAAACCTCAAAGCAGGAGACAAAATATGGAGTGGAAACGTCTTTCATGCAAGCAAAACAAAGAAGTTCAAAAGTATCTCCTCTGTCAAAAAAATCATTCTAACCTTATTTTAGAATACGCAGGAGCCTATTTTGGAACGTTACCAGGAACACGGACAAACTGTTGACGGTGATATTCATCAATGCTAAAGAACAAACTGAAACCTGCAATTCGCAACAAAAAAAGAGGATGGTTGTCTAAAACTTTTCTTTTGCACCACGATAATGCTCGCCTTTACACAGCGGCTACAACCATGGCTGCAACAGTTACAAGATGGATGTGTAACATCCACCTACCTCAAAAAGATATGTGAAAAAAAGCCCTTTTATAAGGCATGGGATTCGAACCCACATTTGCCTTCTCCAGGGTTGATTGTGCTACCGACAGAACTACACCGACGAAGCTCATCGCTGCAACTTTGTCGTCTTGACATATGATGCACCTCTGAGGTAGGCACGTCACAAGTGGATGTGGTAACATCCATATCCACCTTACGGAGATCGTACTAAGATATTTTTATCTATTCTGTCCGCCCAAAGAAGTACTACTTGGTCAATGGTTTGGTAGTCACGAAAAGGTGAAAGCAGCAGTGTATAAATGACCAATTTGACCACACGATCCTTAATGAACATTCACTTTTTTGTCGCAGTGTTCTGTGTGAGATACTAAATAGCGATTTTTTATCACCTTTTAGGGCAGATAGTTCATTATCATTTATGTCAAAGCAAACAGAATATGAATTCTGAATTTTCTTGTACCATTTACTGGTCATCTGGTAACACCTCTCAGAAAACTTGCAAATTTCATCGCCCTGGAGCGGGAACCACACCTACATCTCCCGATTTCCATTTGAGGACAAGGTGACACCATATCTCCCAAGCTGTTTAATGCCACATTGCAAAATATCTTTCAATCATTGAAATGAGAAAACAAATGGATAAAGATTAATGGAGATTACTTAACTCTCCTTCGTTTTGCTGATGACGTAATCGTATTTGCAACTACCCCTTCAGAGCTGCAGAGTATGATCCAGGAACTTGCTGACAAGAGTAAAGAAGTGGGATTAAAAACGAACTTTCAGAATACAAAAGTGATGTACAATGCTTTTACAAGAAACAAACATTTATCGATTGATGGAGAAAAGCTTGAGACAACCGATACCTACACTTACTTTGGGCAGCAGATATCAAGTGAGTGTCACATTGATGAAGAAATTAATCGGAGTAAAAAACTTGGATGGAGAGCTTTTGGAAGAAACAGTACAATTTTTAAGAGCAGTATGCCATTATGTCTCAAAAGAAAAGCGTTTAATCAGTGCATCCTGCCAGTGCTTACGTATGGAGCAGAGACATGGACCTTAACTGAAAAAGACATACAAAGATTGCAGACAACTCAAATAAAGCTTTGTGCGAAGTTTGTGGAGTTAGTAGTGTAGTGGATCGTAGCACAGCGTCATGGTGGGCTTCTCGTTTCTGCCAAGACCGGGAAAGCATCGAAGACGACCCAAGAAGTGGTCAGCCATCAGATGCAACGGACAACACTTCTGTGGTTATCGTCAACAGCATTTTGGAAGAAGATCGACGGAAAACATGTGAAGAGATTGTATATGAAGCAAACATGTATACTGCATCGTGTCTATCCAAAGATTCAAAGCTGGTGCCACCATTTTGCACGACGACTCGAGGCTGCATGTTGCCCGTATAGTAAGAAACATTCTGGAAAAGTATGGATGGGAATTGCTTCCCCACGCTCCATACAGTCCTGACATGAGCCCACCAGACTATGGCTTGTTCCCAAAACGCCTCAACAATGGAGGTGTCCTGACTGGAATACAAGACTTGCCCAATAAGAAAAAGGAAACATGGAGATTACTTCAAAGGCCTGTAAAGGTATGTTGTGAAATAAATTCGTTTTTTAAGAGATAACCCACAATGTACAAAACCTTTGAAATGACCTTCGTACAACACACTGTTCAACAAACGTGCAATCAGAAAGAGGAGTTTTCATGCTTATATAATTACCACCGAAACCATTCTGCGTTGAGCGATGTAGGTACTACCTTGTGTAACTGCCATTATGACGTGGTAACATTGCTTGCTGTCACTTGAAGCACCAGTTTATTTACAAATGCTTTTACTTTTTTATTTCCCCTCGTACTTAAAACAAGTTTTTCCCTGTTTCGACAAATGACGTTTTTCTTTTTAAGACATTCAACCATGGCTTAGCTTTAAGGAGGCGACAAACACAAATTGTAACTACAAATAGCGTACACTGACACCATATGCAAATTTCCACTGTGCCGTATTATTACGTAACTCATTTTTACCAGAAACACTCAAAACGTGAATTAAACTGAAATCTAAAAGACACAAAAGCAACACAAAAGTGATGCATAAATAAAATTTAACAGCTTATTCGGATAATAAGGGAATTTCTTTGTTGCTGCTTTGCGCCACGAAACTCAAGCGATCACTCAATTGTCCATAAAGAAAAAAATACAGGTAAGTTCAGCTGTGATTGAGCAGTCAATTTGAACGTAGGGCTACGACTTGCAGATCGGAAAGTTGAAACGAGCTAGTCGAGTATGGTTTCAAAGCGTTTATTTAATTTGTTATAGTCTATGGTATGAAAAGTAGCTTGCATAATTTTTACAAATAATGCTGGATACATTGCGAACACAAAGCAGATCGATACACGAATTACCCAACGTGGTGCTCTGTCTTCTTGGGCTTCTTATATTCCTCATCACCTGCTCTTGCCTCTCGTTTTGATTTTTTCAACTTTTGCTTGCGTTCATTCTGCAAATTCCACGCTATTGTCGAAAATGTTAGTTAAGCCGTTCACACGAAAACAATTTTTAAAAATTTTAGTTTAAGGTAGTTGCAAAAAAATCTCTGCCTTATGTTTCCAATGGTAAAACTTCTGTACACATTTTCTTCGCAATTAGTGCATTCCCAAGGATGAAAATTTGCACATTGATAAAACTAACTTTAGGTTATAGCATGGGATACTTAATATTTACTAAAACATAACCATAATGAAGGAATCCAACATTTGTTTGTCTACTGACGTCATTAATGTACAGGTATATTTGCTTATATACCTGTACATTAATGTACAGGTATATTTGCTTATATACAGGTCATTAATGTACAGGTACATTTTTTATTTGCTTATGCGCCATCTATTAACAGATCTGAACATTACTGAAAGAAAAATGATTTTTTTAAATATAATTATGGTTATGTTTTAGCAAGTATTAAGTACCCCATGCTATAACTTAAAGTTAGTTCTATCGATGTGCAAATTTCCATCCTTGGAAATACATTAATTGCGAAGAAAATATGTACAGAAGTTTTACCATTGGAAACATAAGGAAGAGATTTTAGGTGGAACCACCTTAAACCACTGCGATATGTTCTTTATATATTTGAATAGATCTCGTCGAGAGCTTTAACACGATACCACGCACAGTCGTTTTGCGCTCACGGTTGTCCAGATAAACCGCGATATTGTCAAAAGTGTTCACAGGTTCATAAGAAAACGATTTTTAAAATGTTCAGGTTAAACCACTGCAAAATGATCTTCGTATATTTAAATAGGTCTCGTCAAGAGATTTAAAACGATGCCACGCACAGTCGGTTGCGCTCACAGTTGCCGATATAGACTGAGTCAAACGCGGTGGCACACCCAGAAACATTGATGCGCACAGGGAGCAAGGGGAGCGTTGCGCACGATGTATTGCGCAGAACGCGAATCGAACTCCATGCTGTTTACGAATATGCAATTAGTGTGCGGCACGTATTTTTAACGCTATAATGATTTCAATTGGAACCTATTTTTGTCACACTCGGCAGGCCGTAAGTCGCCCCATACTATCCGCGGAATAAGACGTAGTCCTACGTCAAAACACTCTCGAGTCAAAGCTCTGAAAAAAACTTTGGGAGATCTTTGTCTTATAGTGAATAATTGCTGCAGAGGATGGTACTGTAGTTCTACTGCTCACGTACACCCAGAAGTTCAACAGAAAAATTAGCAGTAAGAACTAGCATTATCGTAAGACATTTTTTAGTATTGCTCAAGCACTGAATGACATAGTCAAATTTCCAGGGAAGGGCAAGTTCCCTTCTTGCTCCCCATATGGGCACACGTGCAGCCAACACTATACCAGACTCAGTGGCATAAAGCCAGCGAAAAATAAAGGTGAAATTATTGCAGCCAGTCATTATTATCATTTTTGTTTGTTTTTGCTGCAAATAAAAGTTGAACCTCACTCTTCTAGATTTTAATGTGCAAGGTGACAAGAAGACAATTCTGTGCCTGGCAGACAAATGGACTCCAGAAAAAAATGCGTTGTTGCATTTGAATTAGGTGCCTAATTTTATAATGAACATTTCTGAAACTTATGGTCGTAAACTCTGTTAATGTTGGAACAACTGAAAGCACACATTCTGGCTACAGGCCGTCATTTTAAGCTAACGTTACATACTGCAGTGTGCTCATTGTTATACATTTCCCACGAAATAAAAAAATACACCCGAAATTTCACGCGAGAATAGCTTGAGTTCTTTAAATAATTTTGAAACTGCTAAGACTCAGAACCGTGTTCTGAAATACCTGTTTTGATTGGGAAGGAAAAAAAAGAAGGAATTGTTGTTTGTGGCAGAGCGCGATGTTACGTAAAACTTAATTTCTCTGTGAATATTCATTAAAATTGGGGGAAAATAGCGTTAAAAGCAGCAGAATTTCTGAAACAGAAAGTATTAATACAATTTAAAGGGGATTGCTTTCTTTTCAGTTATAAAAATGTGTGAATTTTTTTATAGCTGGAAACATTTACGTTTTATCAACAATAAGGCTTTAGCCTCCATTAAGGCTTTATCTTAAAATATGAATAAATTCTGAGATCAAGCAGAAGCTTTCGCAATATTTAATGTTATAAAATATATGTTTTATTTTACGTTACAAGTAGCAGTGAGGAGAATTGAAACATCTATAGCATCGTTTCATCCCTGAAAAAAAATATCCAACGAATAGTTACTGGATAACTTCTCGTTTTTCACTAACACACTACAGAATAAAAAATTTGGACGAATGAAGTAAGAAAAATAATATTTAAATCTCCACCATTACAAAACAAGACTTGAGGATATGCAGTTACATTGTTACGCAAAATAGCATTTAGATGCTGAACTTTTACAGAAGTTGATATTCATACCTCGAAACTGCACCGGAGAAAATCCTGTCGATCATTCTGGAGGAAATATCTGTAACCAGAGTAAAGTAAATATGTAAATATGAGGCATTTACATTTTTCGACAGTTAGTTACACATCCAAAAGAAAAGCATGCTGAGAATTTATTTTAATGAATACAATTTCTCAAAAAATGGTCTATCAAAGAATAAACTATTTCCCAACCTACGAATTTTCGTAGGAAGACTGTTTTCATACTGTACTTGCTTCCGAAAGTACAGGTAATAGGATTATACGCCATGTTGCTAAAAGTATTTGAACACCTGATTGATTAATTAGGCGAATCCTGGATTCGCGCGGGCACATGCATACACATGTGCTTGTGAGAGTATGAAATCGTGGATCTGGGAGAGAAATTGCCGTGCGTTCGAAGTCAATGTATAGCGCACAACGAAACATACGGATTTTTAAGGTGAGATGGTGGTTGGGTGCCACCTTAGTAACCTATCTCTACGTGGTATTGCAAACCGTCTTAATATACCAAAATCTGCTGCAACTGTTGTAATTCAAAGTTGGATAACAGACTGTTCTACGTACTTCAGAAAGAAACGCAGGGAAAGAAAGACAGAAAGAAGCGATCAGGAAACTCACGGACGGGTGGATAATCAGAGACTCGCACACGTCATCTGCAGCGGACATCTCTGCCGGTCTTGAAAATGTTATAGAAACATTTGTAATCACTAGAACTATCTTCAGAGAATTGCATCCCCTGGATTTCCACCGTAATAAAGCTACGCAAAAGCCCAACATGGCTCTTGTAAACGGTCAACGCTGTTTCCATTAATGACTTCGTAAAAACATAAGTTTGTCCGTGATGAAGATCGAACCGTGCCACCTCATTCCGTAGCAAGATGTGACGTGCCTTCACCGCAGGACGCACATGAGATAGAGGCAGATAGCAGCGAGAGCATACGTCCGCGTAGCTCAGTTGGGAGAGCGACTTATTCCAGAATGAGGAGACCCGGGTTCGATGCCCGCCGTGGACAAAAATGACGGAGAAATTTGCTTTGTTATAAGTTGCTCTCCTAACTAAGCTACACGGACAGAATGTATCGCTGCAGATTTGTTGCCTTGAAACATGCTTTACCTCTGTA
Organism: Macrothele yani; assembly: GCA_039090855.1. Taxonomy (NCBI): domain Eukaryota; kingdom Metazoa; phylum Arthropoda; class Arachnida; order Araneae; family Macrothelidae; genus Macrothele; species Macrothele yani. The sequence goes on from CM076998.1 coordinate 95,755,959, forward strand.
GCACGTCACAACCTTCCCTCCATTCCGTAGAACACTGAAAGAAGTTTTTATGGAGCAATGGATCACGCTTGACTGTTTCGCTCTAACGGACGTGGTTGGATCTGACGTCTGCTGGGAGAAAGGGATTCTCCAGACTGTATCGATCCAACTGTCAAGTTCCGTGACGATTCTGTAATTATTTGGAGTTGTTTCAGCTGGATGGGGTTTGACCTATTGTTGTTGTACTCGAAATCATGAAGTACAATCCATATATTTATATTCTGGGTCATTCCACGCTCCTTACACTGTGACAATACTTCGGTATACACCGATGTTTGTTTCAGCATGACTGTGCCCAACAGTACATTGCACGATGTTCACAAGATTGGTTTGTGGATAATGACATTAAAATGCTGGATTGGCCAGTTCAAAGTCGGGACCTCAACTCACCAGAACACCTTCGAGATGCAATGGAAAGCCGAATCAGATTTCGACAACAGAGACCTTCCTTCAAATCAGCTTTGGTTATTTTGAGTAAATGGAGAACTATGCTTGTCGAGACTTACCGGAATTAGTAAAAGGCATACCCAGGATGGTTACCATTGTCAATAAAGCCAGAGTTGGCACTTCTGTTCTTTAAAATGTTGAAATAAAAGTTGTTCCAACTATAGGTAGAATACTTTTTTGGCAACATAGTGCAGATGTCATTTCGCTGAACTGTTACGTTAAAAATTGAATTTCGCGGAACCTTATAAATACAAGAGGTTTATAAAGATAAGTTATAGAGAAAAAGGCATAAGACCGTATGGTGTACTACTACAGAGAGGAAGAGTGTGTCAAGACGACAAATCTTCAGTGGTATATTCCGCCGGTGCAGCTTAGTCTGCTAGAGCAACTCCCTCCGGAGCGAGGAAACACGGATTCGATCTGATTTCACAATCGGTGAAATCAGATCGGATCCGAAATTTCCTAGAAGCGCTTCCTTTCCCTCCCTTCCCTAAGAACATGTTTTTGCATACTTAAATCGAGTGAATATGAATCTAAAAAAGTTCACATTCCACAAAATGAATATACTCCTTGATAAAGCATAAATATCACCCGCACGTTATTGCCTATGAAGAAGGCAGAAGATAAAATTGATAATTGTTTTATAAGAAGTTTTCTTAGAAAACTATGTTTGAAAATTGGTTGTTGCATTTCAAAGGAGAAAAAAACCCCGGAAGGTTAAAGAGCGCCCAGCAACTGAAAACCGAAATCTAAACAGAAATTCAAGAATATGCGATTTCGTAATTAACTTTACTTCTTCTTCGTACCACTGGGGATATTTCAACAACACGTAAGATGGGAATAAAAGATATTGCGATCAATGACTTGCTGAATTCATTCAGTGTTACAGCATATGTAAAACCCTTCTTGCTAATCTGGCGATGGGAACGATGTTAAAGAGATCATATCTTCACATATAATTTTATCTGTAAAACTCAAAACTTCATAGCTATGCAAAATAACGATTTCAAAAACAACGAGACATAATGAAATTCGAAGCTCAGTCGAGCGTTTTAAACGCCAATCGCTCGATCTTAATATCATTCTACTGCTTTTTTTGCCTGCCTAAAAAGGCGTTTTAAGTAGTGTAACTATAGATTAAACTGTGAAAAAATTTGAAAAGCGCTTTGGAGGGACAAGAAGTGTAAATGGTCGTTACAGAAACAGAACTGCCCGTTTCTTTTCTTCCGCCATAGACAAAGCTAAGTAAATGAAATCGAGAAAGTTGAAAAAAAAAAAAATTTAGACACCTTTTTTACAAATCGACTGGTGTTTATATAGCAGACATCTCGACCCCTGACCTTCTTCAAGAAGACCTCTCTGCAATCGAGAAGGAAGGCTCTCCAAATCAAGTTCCTGTACGGCATCATCAATGGAGAGATTGATGATTCTCAAATTGTTAAGTTTCCGTGTTCCACGTTTATCGAAGACAAAATGTGAACTATTTGCAGTGCCATTTTTCAGAACCGATGCTGGAAAAAATTCTCCGTTATGTAAAATGTATAGACTTCACAACTCACTTTCTTCAGTTTTCGTAATCGTTTCCGAAGAAATCAGAGAAAATTTTGATTTCCCCGATGCTCGACTGAGCTTCTAATTTTATAATGTCTCGTTGTTTTTGAAATCGTTATTTGGCATAGAAACTATGCAGTTTTGAGTTTTACAGATAAAATTATATGTGAAGATATGATATCTTTAACATCGTTCCCATCGCCAGATTAGCAAGAAGTGTTTTACATATGCTGCAACACTGAATGAATTCAGCAAGTCATTAATCGCAATATCCTTTATTCCCACCTTACGTGTTGTTGAAATATCCCCAGTGGCACGAAGAAGAAGTAACGTTAATTACGAAATCGCATATTCTTGAATTTCTGTTTAGATTTTGGTTTTCAGTTGCTGGGCGCTCTTTAACCTTCCGGGGTTTTTTCTCCTCTGAAATGCAACAACCAATTTTCAAACATAGTTTTCTAAGAAAACTTCATATAAAACAATTATCAATTTTAGCTTCTGCCTTCTTTATAGGCAATAATGCGCGAGTGATATTTATGCTTTATCAAGGAGTATATTCATTTTGTGGAATATGAACTTTCCTTTAATTGTTCTGAGTGGTATAGCATGACACAAACACACAAGAAAAAAATCCATGACTCTTCCAATCTAAACATGTTATTTTTCTCGCTTTTATTCTCTTCATTAACGTGTTTATTTATAAAGACGTGTGACGACAACAGCGTCAGTGGAAATATTTTTACCCTGGTGGAAACTTTCCCAATGAATGACCCTCAGGTTTAAAGCTGCAGCAAGTTGTTTATAAGTGCGCTGTGTGACCTAAATTTTCTTTCCTCGTGTGTGCTTCGCGCGAGGAATGATCACATTTTTTATTTTTATTTTTCTGGAGGGATACAGATTTAGAAACAGATGATATAATAATTCTCGGGGTTTTCTTCCACCAAATTTGAACACGCAATAGGTGAGTGGGAGCTCTTGCATTTATTGCGAATTCGTACTCCTAGAAAATATACACCTTATCTTACACTTGAAGCTTATCTTTTCGCTCTCTGAAAGTAGTTTATTTTCCACCCACAATCACTTAGAAGTGAATATTTAAGAAATGTGTGCCTTCATGATTCAGTAACTACGAAATGCGGCAATCAAGCTTTACGTAAATTTTAATTGTTTGTTATATAATATTTTTCGTTTAATCGTCTGTACTTCACTACTTAAAACATCATTTATCGTACTATGAGTCAGTTGAACTCGTAGAACTCTAACTTCGAAGTGTTACGCACCAGATAGCTAGCACACAAAAATCTTTAATTATACACTGCGCTAAATTGGACGACCCAACGGCCAGATAAGAGATGACTTCAATTACTCACATAAATGGTCTGTATTGGTTGTTCCAGGATAAGCATAAACATGTATACGGTACTTCAAATTAATCAAAAACGATCACATCCACATCAGTTACAATACTGAACCTTTATCAATTTAGGCTATATTTGTTTACATCCAACAACAACAATTTGCGGTAGTACTGTACATATTATTTGCCACACTAGACAAACCACACCACCACCATTTTGTCGCTGCTTGCTTCAACATTATATTAAGTGTACAAATAAGTTTTAAATCGGTTTAAGACAATGCAGCATGTAATTTGAGAGATAACAACAATATCTTTACGAATCAAAATATGCGCCGTCATTATCTATCACCTTCCGCCATCGGTCGGGCAGCTGGCGGATTCTAGCTATGAAGAATACTTCGTCGTGTGACGCGATGAAGTCGTCAACCCATTTTTGCACTTCGTCACATGTCCGGAACCGTACAGCAGACAAACCATGTTGCATAGATCGGAACAATGGATAGTCTGAAGGGGCAATGTCGGGACTATACGCCGGGTGCTCCAAAACTTCCCAAACAAGCGTCAATAACGTTTTCTCCACCGATTTTGCGACATGCGACCTAGCGTTGTCATACAGTAATATCACGGGACGCAATCCTTTGCCTGTGAATGGACGTTTCCAACAGATTTACTGGTTCAATCGCAGCAATTGTTGCTTGCAGCGATCAGCAGTAACAGTTTGACTCTGTCCCAATAGTTTATAATAGAGCACACCCTTCATATCCCACCAGCTGCACAGCAGGACTTCCTTGGAATGAATACTGAGTTTCGGTGTCGAAGTCTTTGCTTCACCGGGGCCTACCCAGTGGTTTTTGCTTTTGGCATTGTCGTATCATGCCCACTTTTCATCACCCGTAACGATTTTCTACAGGAAAGGCTTTCTGTGTTGTTTATTCAACAGATTCAAACACTTTATGACACGCTCATCCTTATTCCTCTGGCTCAGGTCATGTGGCACCCATTTTCCTTCCTTCTGAATCTTTCCCATTGCATGTAAACGATTGGAAATGGTTTGATGAGTTACCCCCAGTTGTCCAGCTAGTTCCTTTTGCGTTTGAGACGAATATTCATCCAGCAATGCCTGCAGTTCCTCATGTGTAATCTTCTGCAGGGCACCGCTACGTTCTCGATCGATAACATCATAATCACCTGCTTTAAACCGTCTAAACCAAAACTCACACGTGCTTTTCGATACAATATTATCCCCCAGAACAGAACAGATCGATGCACATGCTTTTGCAGCACTTTTCCTTGATGAAATTCGTAACGAATGCAGTGCCGAATAAATGGAGTATCGCTTGCCATCTTTCGCCTACCGATGTGCAAGTGCGTTTGACTGCTGTGTCACATTTTATACTCTGGATCAGTTACGGTCACATGACAACAATGTGGGGGAATGTCGGATATGTAAATTAGCGGTATGCGTCACACAAAAAACGCTTTAAAACTTATTTGTACACCTAATATATCTCTCGTTGTTATCTGTCAACACGCACACGTCCCGCATTCTGACCTCAAGTCTGTTGCCAACACCATTCAGCCAGTGAGACAATATAACGTTAAGTAGAATAAACTCAAATTTACGTAGAAAAAGAAACTAAAAATGAAAGTTAAATTAGAGTATACGTTAAAGGTATTTTAATTTGATGAAAATGTCGGTTTTTATTAAATCAGTGTGTTTGAGAAACATTATACTACGAGGTGTTTGGGTGGAGGGAGTTTGTAGAATATTAAAGCAATAATCTCTGCAGTAGAGAAAATAATTCCATGAGATTAATCTCTCGTATGGTATTAATTTGGTAAATATAATTGACGTTCGCTTTTGAGACTCGGACAGATTTCTGTGAAGATTTGGTTTAAGATGGTTTTCTACTCAATATTCAAATGAATCCTTCAAAGACATAGGATTCAGATATACTCTTCAATGTGTGTGGCTATTCTAGAAGTCTTCATACATTTTCTATTTATTCATCTAGCTCTAGAAAAAAATATGAAACTCTAAGTAGCCGCGCACATTGAATTTTATTTAATTTAATATGAACTCTAAGCGACTGACAGTTATCACATTTGTGCAGTCAGCATGATATGAATGCGAATTCGTATAGATGGCAGTAGAGAATATCAAAACAGGATCAATATATTTTGCACCTAGTCTTTTGAAAATGCATTGCTGCTGATAGTACTCTACTAATTTGTCTATCCGCTTGTAGCCGCAGCAGTAAGTCCGATTTGAAAAATTTCTTTTTTGCACCGAACAGGGCTAACAATGAAGATGGCAACTCATACACCTTCGGATTTTATCGATATTGGGTGTTTTATATCGATACTGGATGTTTTTTTTATCGATACTAGATGTTTTCACGAAGTGGCGGAAAAGCATTTTTATATCTGCCTGCGGGGAGGAAATAAGTCTCTCTGACGACATCGGCATAAGAAAATAAGAACCCCCCCCCCCCCACCACCAAATTGGTTCTTTTGCTAAACGGTGCGGTCTCATTACGTGTCTGTTTGTCTGGAGTAGGGTGCTCAAAAAAACTTTTTTTTTCAAAACCGTGCTCCTTGGCCATTTTCCTATTTCTATAGCGTATATAAGATCTCACAAAAATTTGAATGGAGTCGGAGCATTTTAAGCCTTGCCGCCAGTATGTCACTAATTTCCCAAAATGTTCGCACTCCGCGAATGGCTTTGATAGGTAGAAATGAAACAAAAATGCGAATTATTAAATTATAATTGCTTAATTAATTGAATAATCGATACAACACAAATCAAACTAAAGCTTCTCAAATCTTTTTCAAAGTCTTCCTTTTAGAATCAGGGATATTTCGACGGTGATTTTCAAACACCTGAAGAAGAAACTGTCGCTGTTCTTCATCCTTTGTGATGCTTTTGGCAAAATCTTCGATCAGCTGTACTGATTTTTCTGCCAGATCATTCACGACTTTAACGTGACGTACGAACGCTACGGCTTCTAATTAATCAGAATCCAGACGCCGCTGACTTGGTGGCTAATTTAGCCAATGAGAATTCAAACCAAGCGCTTGGAAAATGAACCACGACTTCGGGCCGATTAGGGACACCAACCTAGTAGATGAGTTGAGTGTTGGGAAAACAGGAACTCCTCTTTCCAATAGATGATTTGATTTTACTTTGCGAAGTTCACAAGAAATTTGAAGCTTCTCAGCTTGGGAGAGGCTATTTGTAAATAATGAGATTGGAGCTATCTCTTCAGTCAAATACCAAAAATGTATTTCCAAAGCCGTGATAGCAGCAGCAGCAACGTCTGGATCAACCTCGCGATAATCATTCAGATCATGCCACAGTTGAAGATCGTTAACTGGAGCATCTACCCCAATAGGAGCTGACAACCATGCTTTTGCATAAAAAAGCGCATTGAAAAGCCATATGCGTTTCAGTAATTTCATTTTGACTGTATCATACTTCAGCTGATGTCCAAATGCATACATCTTTGCTGAATAGAGGACAGTAGACATCCCGCGAGCAAAGGTTCCTAGCCCAGGAGCCTTTCACCATGTTCGCTGAATGTTTAAAATTATTGACCTTCAGGATTTTGTGAAAAATATATACATTATGATAATAACATTTATTGTTATAAAACAATATAACGCACCAGAAAAGACACAATAATGTGGGAAAAGAAGCAAATATTAAAACGATCTTAATGAACATTTACGGTGCAACTGAAAATTTGATTAACACTTAAGTAATTCATCGGTTTCTTACGGGCCTTTGCATGGGCAAAATTGTCAATTACTGAAGAGTAGTCTATCATCATTGTCAACCATTATCAATCCACTGCTGGACGAAGGTCTCCCAAGTTTCCTCCACAACGGTCTGTCTTGTGCCAGTCTCCTCCATGTCACCCCTGCATACTTTCGAATTTCATCCACCCATCTCCTATGTGGTCTTCTTCTGGGTCTTTTCCTGTCCCTTGGAATCCAATCTAAAATTTCGGCTGTCCATCGATGATCTGTCCTTCTGGCAGTATGTCCAGCCCATTGCCATTTCAGGGATTTAACTCTGATCATGATGTCTTCCACTCTTGTCATTTTTCGGATCCACGAGTTCCTCTTCTTATCTCTCCTGGTTACACCAAGCATGCACCTCTCCATGCTTCTTTGAGTTGTCTGCAGCCTTTGTATGTCTCTTTTAGTTAAGGTCCACGTCTCTGCACCATACGTAAGCACTGGAAGGATGCATTGATCAAACACTTTTCTTTTAAGACATAATGGCATATTGCTCTTGAAAATTATGCTGTTTCTTCCAAAAGCTCTCCAGGCAAGTTTTGTACGCCGATTAATTTCTTCATCAATGTGACCCTCACTTGATATCTGCTGTCCAAGATAAACGTACGTGTCTGTTATCTCCAGCTTTTCTCCATCAATCGATAAATCTTCATTTCTTGTAAAAGCATTGAACATCACTTTTGTCTTCTGAAAGTTCATTTTTAATCCCACTTCTTTACTCTTGTCAGCAAGTTCCTGGATCATACTCTGCAGCTCTGATGGGGTAGTTGCAAAAATGACTACGTCATCAGCAAAACGAAGGTGGGTTAGATAATCTCCATTAATCTTTATCCCCTTGTTTTCCCAGCTCAGCGACTGAAAAACACCCTCCAATGTGGCATTAAAGAGCTTCGGAGATATGGTGTCACCTTGTCTCACTCCCCTTTCAATTTTTACGTGTGTTGTATTTTCAAACAGCCTAATCTTTGCACTTGCATTTTCATAGATGTTATTAATAATATTAATGTATGCATCTTCAATACCGCAGGTTTTCAGGACCATTGTAACTGCTGATGGTTTCACCGAATCAAAGGCTTTTTCATAATCGATAAAAGCCATGCACAATGGAAGTTCATATTCCCTCGCTCTTTCAATTAGTTCTCTCAGCACGTGGATATGATCTATTGTGCTGTAGCCACTCCTGAATCCAGCTTGTTCTCTCGGTTGAGCCATGTCTAGTGCTACCTTCAAGCGGTGTGAAAGAACTTTAGTGAAGATTTTATAAACTACTGATAGGAGGCTGATAGGTCTGTAGTTTCCGAGATCCTCAATGTCACCTTTCTTATGTAGCAGGATCATTGTAGCGGTGTTCCAATCCTCAGGAATCTTTCCTTCATTAAGGCATCGAGTGAAAATTTGGGCGAGTACTGTTTCGATTTCTCCACTTGCTTCTTGTATGATGTCTACAGTAATTCCATCTTCTCCTGGAGCTTTTCCTCGCTTCATGTTCTTGATTGCATGTGCAACTTCTGCTGGAAGGACTGGAGGAACTCTGGTACTGGTATCTTTCATGATGTCTGGAGTGCATATATCATCCCTTTCATATAATTTGGAGTAGAAATCTTTCACTCTTGTCAAAATTTCGCCTCTATTTCTTGTTACAGAACCATCTTCTTTTCTCAGTGCCATAATCTGTTTTCTTCCCTTACTGAGATGTCCCTTTGCTATCTTTAGGCTTTGGTTGTTTTCAATTGCTTTCCTCACTAGTTCACAGTTGAATTTCCTTACGTCTTCAGTGATACTTTTTCTTACTGTCTTGCATAGCTCTATATATTCCACTTTGGAAGTCACATCTTCTTTAGTTGTCCTCATCTCTCTTCTTTTTTGCATCAACATTTTGGTTTTTCCTGATAATTTGTTCACATGCAACTTGTTCTTAGACCCAGCTAATTTTGTTGCTGTTTCCATAAGAGCTTTTGTTACTTTTCTGTTAACTTCAGAGATGTCCACTTCTTCCGATGTTAGGCCTTCTAAAGCAGAGAACCTGTTCTTCAGTTCTAACTTGAAGGTATTATGGTGTTTTTTAAGGTTGGTTATGTCAATAGATTTTGTTTGTCTTATGAGCTTGCCACGTTCAAGTTTAGTGTTGAGGTGCATCTTACATCTCACCAATCTATGGTCACTACCTGTGTTGAACTTGTTTAGCACACTGCAGTCTTCTATGACGAATTTTTTGTTACACATAATAAAATCAATTTCACTTGTGGTCCCATTTGGATGTCTCCATGTCCATTTCCTGTGTGGCTTTTTCTTGAAGAAGGAGTTCAAGATGAAAAACCCTTCTGCCTCTGCAAACTCAACGAGAGTATTTCCACGCTGGTTTCTGTTGCCATGACCGAATTTACCTACTGAAGTTTCATTCTGTTGCCGTTGCCCTATTTTTGCATTGAAATCTCCCATAATTATTTTCAAGTGCTGCTTACCTTTATTATTTAGATGACAAATTTCCTCATAAAATTCTTCAATTTCTTCTTCAGGATGACTTGTGGTGGGTGCATAAGTTTGAATAATCTGAGCCTGGTATCTTTTCGAGAGTTGGATATCAAGTCGTGCAGCTCTGTCAGAGGAACTTTCAACTTCTACAACTTTATCCTTCAGTTTCTTGTTTATTATAAATCCAACACCACTAGTTCTGCCAGTATCTGTCCCACGATAGTAGAAGAGGTGTCCACTTTTCAGTTCGATGAGATCTTCTCCTTTTCTCCTTACCTCACTTAGCCCCACGATGTCCCACTTGATCCTTTGTAGTTCCTCTTCCAATTCAAGAAGCCTTGAATCAGAAGATAGGGAGCGTCCATTGTAAGTAGCCAAGGTCAGCATCAGATGGCAGCCTAGTCCGGTCCTCCGGGGATTCTTAGCACCCTCTGCCTTCATGTCGCACTGGCCGCTGCCTTGGCCAGGTACATTCCAGCTGCCGGAGACTGAGGGCCAAGATTTAAGTTGTGGAATCATTTTGGAGGGTTTGGCCATAACTCACCACGCTGGCCAAGCGGGTTGGTGAGTGTGGGATAGAATTTCCTCTGATCCCGATGGTATAGTTATACCGCTATGGGCGGTCGTCAGAGCCCCTTTAGTGGGAACAGGATGCACCACGAGAAGGCGGGGTTGACATTTGTCAAGGAGAGGCTGTGATGTTACGCATCACCTGACCTTGCATCCCGAGTAGTCTATACCCAGAGTTATGTCCTTTTTACACAGCACATTACCACGAGTGAGTTAAACTTTTTTCTCCCAATAAAGTTCTTTTTTCATATTTTATTTTTGACACTGCTGAAAATGATCTTTCAGAAGAACAATTCGTGATTAATAAGATTAAAAACATTCTCACGTCTATTTCTAAGTTTGGAAATGTACTCTGGAGATTGTTATCAATGATGAAAGTGTATTGTGACGTATATTCTAAAATAACTTTCCTTTTTAGTTTCTTTCCCTATGTAAATCTTGAGTTTATTCTCAGTTATACTTCACTCTTAACGTAATATCTTTTCTCTCAAACGAATACTGTTGGCAATATATTGAGGTTGAATAAACGTGACGTATGCCTGTTTTGATAAGAACGAGAGATAAAAACGACGACTAAACTGTTGCTTGGCGAGCGTTGTTAAAGAGAGCGTTGCTTTTAGAAGTGTTGCAAGTTGAGCGTTGTGTTGTAGAGCGTCGTGCAACTGTGTGGTGTGTGGAGAGTTTAATGCGAAGTACTATGTGATGTTATGATTTGTTATGGAAGTGCTACATCCTGAATAAAGCATCTTTTCCGTAAGTTTTGACTTCTGTTGTTTACATGTTTCGTCTGGCCGTTAAGGTTTAATTTAGGAACTATTTCATCTTATGGTTATGTTTTTTTTAAATAACGTAGAAGTACGAAAAGACTTCTACGTCATAGTACATATCCCGTGGTGTGTTCAAGTCTTCGGCATTCATATATGACTGACTGGAAATGTACACATTCGTTTCTGAGAAAGTTTTCTATGTCTCCTTGGTATCTACGGACAAGTTTATTTGATCTAGCCTCCATGTCACGAGCACTGTCCTCTTTCAAATCCCTGAAAAGTTCAAACATTTCCAGAACAACGTAGTATGATTTCCTCCTGTTCGCTAAATTATTGATTAAGGAATCCATAATCTAAAAAAAACCGTGTTTAATCTTGCTCAGTTAATGCTCTCCGTCCACGCATATGGAGTGACGACTACAAATAATATAAGTTTTAAAAATTAATAAATTTTGTAAAATTATTTAAGTAAAAGTTTTCTTGGGTGATGGTGCTAAATTATTCATAAAAAAAAAAAAAAAAAAAAAACTCTTCTAGCTTGAAGCCTCCCTAAATCTGGCGCACTGGGCCCGTTATTTAAATCGGTCCTGTCTGCCTGATGTTTACGCTTCTAAGACTCACACTGTAAACATTATTTTTGCATTTTAAGGTGGAGCTGAGAGAAACATTTCAACGCGTTCCTTGCTTTGTACATCGTGAAGTTTTTCCATTAGGTGGCTGAATGCATAGCCCTCCAAGGTAATATAAATGTACACATTTAGTACGTTATCACCGTTTCTAAAAGACTGATTTGCAAAATCATTTTCGAATCCAATTACGGCCATTTCTTTTTTTTTTTTTTTTTTGAGTTTTTACTTTTATCTGGCACAAAAGTTTTTAGTTAGTGACATAAAGTTCTATTTTTAAGTCATAAACATGCTAACTCTACAGTTGCCATTACGAAACTTTTGGCTATTATTAATATAATTCACATACCATCTAATTTTCTAAATTCAGTATATTTTTCGTTTGTACTTAACGGTGTATTTGCATTTAGATCTACTTCGGCGCTTCTTAAAGCCCCATTTGAGAATTCTTTTTCGTATCCCATTATCATCGAGATGAATTAAGATTTTCCCACTTTTCTGATGTAATGATTTCCTACTAGGCGGAACAAATTTAAATTTTTGTTTCAACCATATCTCAGCTTCTATAAATCGAACTGGAAAAAAAGTGTTTTCACTATTATTCAATTCTAACTGCTATCAATACAATTTCCGTACGTACTAACCTATCAAACTCATTATTTCTTCAGCGGTAGGCTAAACAGCATACCTGCTTTTGATAATTTATCTCCTTTTCTGTAGTTTAAAAGTACATTTTGCATCTTCCAACGATTTTCTGTACGTTTACCAGCTATTTTGATGTAAAAGTTTTCCCGTTTGGGAGGTGGGGTCTAAAATTTGATTTTTCGTTATAAAATTTGCTGATCGTACACTTAAACACTTTGACGACTACTACTCTCGAGAATGCAAACGATCAGGTCTATCTTAAAACACCTTTATGAAGAAAGAAAGGTTTCTTACCCCCTCCCCCAAGTATAATGGTATTAGTGTGATATGAGTGATCATCACCCAGTGACCAGTGCTGCCTCTGTTCACCACACCTACGTTTAAAAGATTTACAAATTAGCAGTAATATATACAGGGTGTCCACAAAGTCTCTTTACAACTTTGAACATTTATTACGGGCACCCTGTACTATGTAAGGTTATGGTATTTGTTGTATAATGTACTGTAAATATCAAAGTCTTAATTGACATTATCGCTTTTTGTAAAAGGTCCCTCACTAACGGAGCAGGTGCTGTTCTATGAAAATGTAGCCCCTACAAGGAAGAGCGCAGTGCGTTGGTTGGTTCATCGAAACGAAATCTGATACACACACGCAACGACATATCCGGACTAAGTATGGGAAAACCCCGCCATTTCGTTCTAGTATCCGCCAATGGCACCAGAAATTCATGTGAATCACTACAATCTTGGGTCAGTGTTGAATCAAGATTGTAGTGGCTGCCCACGAACATCGAATGAAGACATCGAACGTGTTCGTGATTCATTTTCACGAAGCCCGAAGAAGTCCATTCGTTCCGCTGCCAGAGAACTACAAATGGCCCGGTCCACGGTACACAGGGTGCTACATAGACATCTATACTCATATGCATACAAAGTACAACTGTTAAAAACACTTGAGGCGAATGATAGACCACGACGAAAAGAATTCGCCGTAACGATGTTGAATAGACAGTGAAAATCCCGAGTTTCTCACACATGCTTGCTTTACGGATGAGGCAACCTTTTCATGTCTCTGGGTAGTTAAACAGACACAATGTCATGATTTGGGGGTCTGAAAATCCTCATGCGTTTATGGAACTCGCAAGAGACAGTCCTAAAGTGAACGTGTGGTGCAGTGTTATGCATAACCGAGTCCGTGGACCATTTTTGTTCAGTGAGAAAACAGTGACGGCAGATGTTTACCTGGATGTTTAGCGCAAGTATGTTGTACCACAGTCGGAGGACCTTCAACCAAGCTTGATATTCCAACAGGATGATGCACCATGACATTGGAGACGGCACGTTCGGGACTTTTTAAACATAACATTCCCTGGGAGGTGGATTGGACGGGATGGTCCAATTGCATGGCCACCCCGTTCCCCCGACGTCGCACCTTTGGACATTTTTGTATGGGGATATGTGAAGGATATCGTGTATCGGACAAAGGTGCAGAACATCAATGACCTGAAATCGAGGTTCAGCAATGCCATTTCGACCGTTACTGAGGGCATACTGCAACGCACATGGTTGGAACTGGAGTTTCGACTAGATGTTCTATGCGCAAAAAATTGAGCTTTTGTAATAAGGTAGAAAATTTTTTAGTGTTTGCTCTTACTTACGTAATCAACCACATTTGTCTATCTCATACAGTGTATCCGTAATAAATGTGCAAAGCTGTAAAGTGATTTTGTGGACACCCTGTATAACTCCTAAATCAGTAACATATATAACTATTATATTGAATTAGTAATGTCGGGCAGTGTATGCTTTATATATAAATATGTTTGTACAGCTTTTCGCAATTGCTTCGGAGTTCGAACATTAGATACCACATCTAACGGGCCGAGGGTAGCTGGCAGTAGTGGCTTGCAGCCGCAGTAATTATCGAATAGCCCTCAGATAATCTTCAGTAATGTCAATGGCATCCTTATCTTGCAGCATACTACAGAAAAATGGGTCCGGTTGTTGTCGGCACAGGCCGTGGTTCTACTTCAGTTGGAAGACTGTATGTATAACGGTGCCTTCATTTCTGAATGTAAGCAACCAACATCCCTTAAGCATTTTGAGGAAGAAATTCGAATTTCTGGTGTAACAAAATCTGGTGTGGAATTTTCAATTCCAATTTTAATCAGATTGTAAGCAGTTACTTTTGCACCCTCTCTTGAGCTGCGCTCGGGGCAGCCGCCACCCACCTGTCCCACCCTAGTAACGCCTCTGACCACGGGGTTACGAAAAGAAACAAAAAACACCAACCATGCCTCAATCCCGGATCCATTTCAGACGAATGATTAGAAGACTACGCTTCCTACCACTCGACCAACGGAGAATCTTTTCTATGGTGACATTCAGTGATTTTTCTTTAGTTAATCACTGAAAGGAAGAGGGCCGTCCCGGTGGCGCAGTGGTCTAAGCGATAGCCTCTGATCATTCGTCCAAAAGGGATCCGGGTTCGAATCCCGGTGAGGCATGGATGTTGTGTTTGTCTTACAGCACTGGCTCTCTCCCTTCCCTGGAACCAGTGACCCTAAATTAGGGACGGGCGACTGCTTATAGCCCAATGAGTTGCTCATTGCGGTCGTTAAACCTCCAATCAAAAAAAAAAAAAAAAAAAAAAGGAAGAGGGGAAAGATAATGAATGGAAATGTTGCGACAAAACACTTCGGTCCTTATGATATTGTGATCTGCATAAGATTTCAGGGCCTTGGTTCCCAGGAATTTAAAGGAATGCCTTGAAATTCCTGACAAATTTGAAAAAAGTCTAAATCTTACTTACGAGGTTTATGACTTTTCTCAAATTTCTCAGATTTCAAAAGACGTCCTCTTTACGGCAGGAAACGTTCATGTTTTGCTTTTGCATCATTTCTAATAGAACTCTCGTTGGGTGTTACACGTATTTTATGAAAATAAAAACTGCATCACTGCATTAAGAAACCAGAGCTAAACCTTGCAGCAACCCTCACACGGCTTTTTAGATGTTGCTTATCTTCATGCGATAAGAAAAAACACAGCATCCCTAACAGAACAGGCTTTCTTGTACCCTCACGTGACTGCACAAAATCGCAATAAATGGAAACACAAAATTGCATAGATAACGTGGAAGAGAAACTGCATAGATAACGCGGAATAGAAACTACTTAGATAACGCGGAATAGAAACTGCTTAGATAACTCGGGTCTGAAGTTAAATGAATAAAAAATGGCTCTTTTCAGCGTACGCCACGCAATTCAAAATGGATTTGAATCAAGAGCATATAATATATAAATCAATAAAAGACAGTTGGACCATATTCTGCTGCTAGCTCACAGTGTTTATATTTTTTGAACTTAACTCCCAACAAAGGTGCAGTACATAGACTGAACTTTCGTAACTTCCTGAGATTTCTTTTTTATGTGAGCAATCCGACCCACCCCTATAATTTCCATTTCAGGCCAAGTATACTTCACCAGGTGAAGGAATGGACTCCTTCGCTGTAAAGATCACCATTCATTCCCAAAATTTGGTGACATCCTTTCTGCTTCGTCCAGCATTGTGCCTCGGAATCATGTTTAACAATGCGTGACAATGCTTGAGCAGTGTTACGCAATCATGATGTCATAGGAGTCGTGGCTGGGCAAGTTTTCTTTGCCGTCTTTGATAATAAAAGTTGGATGCAGTGGTAAAGAAGCAGTATAAGAAGACGAAGAACACAACTAACATTATGTTCATAGCCTTGGTTTCCCTATAATTAGTTTGTTGTCATTCAAAATATGACTCCTTCCCATTCCTTTGGGGCTTTAGCCCGAGCCATGTAGCTCATTGTGTAAAATAAATAAGGCCAGCCGGGTTACGAACATTCAGCCACTCAAAATGTGACAGAATGTGAGAGCGGATAATAAGCATTTAAAAATGAAACACTGAAGGCTCGATGTATTATCATTTCCGCAGCATTAAGAAAACCTGAAACATGCTTTAACAGAAAGACAAAAGCAAAATTCACATTTGCTTGCCTTTCATTCTTCTGAAAGGTGATACCGAAACATGCGCGCAAGAGCAATTGGTCGGGTACTCTTTGTCTGGCCCAGCCTGCTTTTACGTAAAGTCTCATAGAATCGAAGATAAACTTAGACCGTTGAAGTTTTATGTAAAGTCTCATAGGATCAAAAATAAACTTAGACCGTCGAAGTCTTATATTTGCTTTTTAATGACGTAAAATTAATATATGATACAAATGCCAGAATTTGGTCTCCATTGGGAAACTTTCTCAAGGCTGAAAATGTTGGAGCGTAATGACTAAATTGAAATTCAGAAGTTCATTCGATAAAGTTCCTACATAGATAACGTGCATTAAACAGAATAGAACGGCATCTCGCGCCAATAATAACTCGTTCGCTTGATAGGCACGCACCGGCAGATTCGTTATGCCATGCTTGCCAGGGGATTTCGACAAGTTGAGGATATATTCAGGAAATACGAGTAGTTTTCACTGCAAGGGTGGGGCAGTGAGTTAGTATCTCAACCAATGATCTTAATAATCTTTCACAGCATCACCCATTTTCACATGTCTCTTATTCTAGTTCTTGTTTTCTACCCTGGATAAACAGAATTAATTTTTGTCCCGAAGTAGAACATTCAACAAAATTTAAAAGTAGAACATTCAACAAAATACAAAATTTTAAAAAGTAAAATATTCAACAAATTTAATTATAATTAAATTAATAATTCAAAAGTACAACATTCAACAAAATGCAAAATTTTAAAAAGTAAAATATTCAAAAATACATTCAACAAATTTAATTATAATTAAATTAATAATTCAAAAGTAGAACATTCAACAAAATGCAAAATTTTAAAAAGTAAAATATTCAAAAATACATTCAACAAATTTAATTATAATTAAATTAATAATTAAAAAGTAGAACATTCAACAAAATAATTTATAATTAAAATGCAGAACATATATAATTAAAAGTAGAACATTTATAATTAAAAGTAGAACATTACTTAAAAGTAGAACATTACTAATGAGTAAGACACTCGAGCTCCTGTTTGATTGTTTGACATATTCGAATTGCATTTAGGCTCTGATTCTATCTATTTATTTTTCCGCTGCTTGACGAATCTTCCCGTTGGAAGCGAAAGCTTGCAAAATAAATTAGGTTTCTACGCGTAATAACGGATCGTTGAGTTTGTATTTATATTTACTATAAAAGAAGAACATTTACTTTATAATTTAAAAGTAGAAAATTCAACAAATACAAAAAAATTAAAAAAGTAGAAAATTCAACAAAATACACATTTAGCAAAATTTAAATACATTCAACAAAATTTATTTCAACAAATACATTCAACAAATTTAAATTTTCTGAAGCAGAACGTTCAACAAAATTTTCTTCGAACTGTAAGTTTCCCTGCTGTTGCTATGATTCCTTTATTACGTTTCTTTCAACAGATAATTGCAGATCTTCGCTTTTAGTTTACGCCAAAATTCAGAAATTATTATTATTATTATTATCTTGGAAGTAGGGCAGGGGGATACAACACGTAAACGTGTTAAAAGTTATTAATGAAAGTACAACATATGCAAAACGTAAGCGCGTTAAAAGTTACAATAATGGAACTTACACTTTAGTATTATACAACTAAATTATGGCGGCGGCAATAGTAAGAATTTCGACTGTTTAGTTTTTGAAAATCAATATTTATTATTATTATTCAGATTTAGACGAACATAAGAACGACCTTGACACCAGTGAAATGTGATGTATGGGTAACTATGAAATTCATCTGCGCATGCGGAAGTTAAAATTTGACCTCAAGGTAGAAAGAAAAACTGAATCGCAAGTGTGTTAGTGAGGTGGAATAAAACATTTTGGTCTGGGATATCTACAGGTGTTATATAGGATATCTACAGGTGTTATACATCGTGTTATACATAATTTTAAAGCTCTCGCCAATAGCAGGTAAACCTCCTTCGGGGCTCGAGAGGAAGCCAAATTTTGTTACGACGCATATTTGCAATGGCTTTTATCACATTTTGCATCAGGTTCTCGTAATTTACGCAGATTGCAATGAGATATTGTAATGTTCGGAGATAGTTTAGTAAAATATATTGTTGAGTAACAATGAAATTAACTATTGTTGCGTCACTTAATGAGACAGAATGACACACCGTTACCCATTTTCGTCACATCGAAAATTTTTACTTAGGATTTATTTTACTACTTTCGGGAAAGATGCATAGCATCAGAAATAATCTATGAGGACGAAAGAGAATGTATGTATGTGTTGAGGGAGACAGCAATAGCTCATCGAAAAATCTTGCAAAACACTTCAAAATTTGACAGACTACTTTTCTCTGTTGTTCGAGTTGCAGTAGCAGGGTTCAAGTCAAAATTCAAAATGGAGGCTTTCTAGAAGCAAAATTATTTATTATGCTCCACTGTTTCTACGTAAACCAGACAGACAGTTTAAACCGCGTTTGTGACCTCGAGTGCGCACGCGTGTGCTGCCATTGGCGCTTTAAACTGCTCCTGTCAGTGTGCGCGCGTAGAGAAAAACAACTTCCCTTATTTACAAATGTTTATTCTATAGGCGATCGAAAGCTTCTTGGCGACAAATAAACGTCGTTGTCGCGATGCATGCAGGGCTTCACTAACTGTCTCAAGCTGAGGAAGATGCTTTACCAACGTTTCTTAAAGGATTGTACAGGATGTGTTGGTCAAACTCACTTTCATTATATTCCTTCTGAAAGTTAAAATACATGGCTGCAGCTGAGCTACGGAAGCAGAAGAAGCGAAACGGCAAAGAAAAGAAATATTTTTTCACAATGGGAAGGCGATGAATGCTGTTCGTAGAGAGGTTTTGTGAACTTATAAAGTTAGATTTCCTCCTCTTTATGTATTGTAAAGATATTATTATTGGATTAGCAACAAGATTTGCACACATTAAGAGTGCACAAAACAAAGCAAAAGACTTTCGTGATTTGAAGGGTTCTGGAGGTGATAATCACAATACAATCATTCACTGCAGTGAAAATCAAGATATACAGATTGCATCTTAAACATTGTGCAAACACAGAGCCAGCGATATTTCAATTACCGTATTTTTCTTTGTGTAATAGGAGCAGCAACGTATAATCCGCAGACCGTGAAATTCAGGAAAGGGGGGGGGGTGATTCTTCGTATAATCCCCAGGCCATGAAGTTCAGGATAAAAAAATACCAAATGATCCGTGCCCGCTATGTTGATCCCATTCGTGTTGAAAAATCGTGATTCACGAGATGGCTCTGAAGTCCAAAGAATTAGGCGGAGAATTAGCGATCTTATTGAAAAAAAAAAAAACAAGAACAAAAACCCCTCTCATTCTTAAATGCTTTTAGGTGAATAAAGAACAAAAATTTCCTGTTTTTTCACCATTACCGCAGTTCCATAGTATACAGTTCTCTAGTTCGACCTGCGACACTCACGAACATGTGTGACGCCGAACTTCCCACAACACGTGATCATCCGCGAGAGCAAATAATAGCGTTTTCGTTGCATCGTATTTTATGCCAAACTAAACTGCTCGTAAGAAGAAGAAAAAAAAAAGACTTCTTTCTAATTGTTTGCGCACATCCATCGACTTATTGCGCTACGTTTTCCTGTTATCAACGCATTTCCGGTAATTTTCCAAATTACGACCTCAACTGACACTTACGACGTAGATTTCTCTAAAAATTGCAGTGCAGCAAAAACGTATCCTTTTTCTTTTTCAAAAACACCGGCGTATTATCCGCAACGGCGTATAAACCGCAAAAACCTAAATTTATATATATATATATTTATTTAATTTAAAGGGTCGCGGGTGGCCTAGTGGTCAACGTTCGTGACTGCCACGGAGATAATCTCAGGTTCGATCCCAGCCAGGTACGAACCCTCGAACCACTAAATACCCGCCGTGCGTCGGATAGGCATGTTAAGCCGTCTGACCCCGAGTACTGGCCTCCCGGTAATAAATAAGGGCGTCTTCCTCCGCCTTTCTAAATCGCTTCCGTGTCACTTTCCTATCGGGCACTCTATAGCCCAAATCTCCTAGCTTCCTATTTCTAAGGGTTGTTTAAGACCTGAGGTCAGACACTCCCGTCCTAAAATCCTCTACACATGATCTGATCTATATTTTTTTAAACAGATAATCTACGGATTATACCATATGACGAAAAATATGGTAGTATAAAATAAGTACTGTCTGAAGAACATAAAATACGATCCTTAAATCTCAGTATTTTATAAGTTGTTAAAATTCTAGTACATTCTAATCACACCATAAGAGTTTTAAGTTTTAAAAAACAGCTTACCGCCATTGTTGTGATGTCTAAAATCCCGTTTATCGACTAATAGGTCATGATCAGTGTCAATCTTCCAAAATTTGCAGTAAATGACGTAAAAATGCTCATACGAAAAGTAATCAGTCATTTGATTGATGTCATCATCTTCTTCAAGATCTGCCACAGCCTGGAGGAATATTTAAATTAAAATTTTATTCAGCAAAAGAATCAAATGGATCTAAAATTACTAACGCATATAAATCAAATGGAACAATAATAAAAAATAAATAAATAAAACGGATGCACAAAGAAAATACCAACCTGCAGAAAATTGCTCCTGCGAAGCTCTGACGCTGTAATGTTTCCACTCCATGCTCTATTGACATCGTAAAATATCCTCGCAATGACCTGAGAAAAAAATGAAAAAAAAATGATAGGAAACGTCATGTATTTTGAACAACTCACACAAATACATAGTCAGCATAATGAATTATTATTAATATTTGATCTCCACATTTCTTCAACCTTAAAACTATGAGCTAAGAAAGAAATCGTACTTCTTTTTGTATATTACGAGGTACGGCTGTTAAACAACGAGACTAATACTATAACTTTAGTTAAATAAGAAACTTGCAATTTTTAACGCTTATCATCTTTATTATACTCTCCCTCCGCATCAACATATCGCTGCATTCTGATCTTCCACAGAGCAAAGAGGTGCTGTAACTCATCTGGTGTAATGAGAAGCTTCGTCGTTTTCTTCTTCATCGATTAATCGACTCAAAACAGCTTCTCTTAGTACAGATTTGAGTTTAGGGAAAAGAAAAATGTCGCATGGGACCAAATCTGGTGATTAGGCAGGATGTTCAAGCGCTGTGATGCGTTTCATCGCTAAAAACTGCTTCACTGAGAGCACTGAAAGAACTGGGTGGTGATAGATGAAGCTGTTTTTCCACAACTGTGGGATTCTTTCTTCTGACTCGCTCTCTTAAAGTCACCAGCATATGTTTGCAGTACTGCTGGTTCACTGCTACTCCATCGGAAACCCACTCTGCCAAAATTATATTCTTAATGTCATATAAAACAAATGACATGGCCTTGAACTTGGACTTGCTTTGCTGTGTTTCTTTCATTCTTGGCGACATTGGTCTTTTCCAATGCATCGACTATTTTTCTCGTTTCAGGATCGTACTGAAAGTTCCAGGTTTCATCACAAGAAATACCTTCTAAAATGGTTGGGGTTTGCCAACATCTACTCCAGAATGTGAGCAGAAATTCATCTGCGATTATCCTTTTGTTCAGGCATGAGAAGCTTCAGAAACGTCCTGGCACTAACCTTTGGCATGTTCAAATCTTCATGTAAAATTTGCCTAACAGTCTCTTTATCGATGTTTACCATTTCTGCTGTCATTTCAATGCACAGTCGCCTATCACTTTGGGCAATTGCGTAGAAATTGTCTACACTTTCTTCTGTTTTTGAAGTGCTCGGGCGTTCCGGAGGTTTGCCATCTCCAGTGCCTTCCCGGCCTTCACTGAACCTCTTATGCCACGCAAAAAAGACGCACACGTGTCACGTATTCTTCCCAATACTCCTCATTTAACGTACGGAAGGATTCGGTAGGCATTTTTTTAAAATTCACCAGAAATTTCTCGTTTACCTCATTTAATGCTCTAACTGACTGTGAATGACGGTACCCTGCCCGTCAGCCAGTGAGCACCACGCACGACTCAATAAGTGATTTCAGCATCTTCTCAACGCCCGACAGACAACATGTCTGCTTTCACTGACCTGTGTCACTGAATGAACGCAGAGAGTGAGGTGAACTTTTCATTTCCGGTTACGAACTGTTCAAGGTCAATGGCCACCCACTCACTTTCAACCTGCACCGCGCGTTTCATTCGCCACAAGTACAGTCTCGTTATTTCATAGCCATACCTCGCACATGTACAGTATGTACAGCATATCAGTATTCTACGCAAACAAATGTGTTATAACAGTTTTACTATTCCTTCATCCATGACATATTGTTATACTTCAGTTAGTTCTACAGTTTTAATAACATTTAGCCACAATTTATCCACAATGTTAGGTTTAAAATAGAAAATGAAATGAAATTTATTTAACAACTACTTAATAACTACATTTGGTGAATGTACGCTATTCTTGTCGTATACTACACGTCAATTCCATCAGCGACAGCTGCGAGATAAACACTTGTGACGTCACGCATAGCTTCTTTGTTTTCAGGCAGGTGTTCAGTGACTGGAAATCACTTTCCGGATGAAATTATGCGAACGTGTGACGCAACAGCTGTATGACCTAGGTTAGCTAATATGTTTCCTGCTATTATTATCAGTGGTTATGGGCTGCGGGTGGCCTGGTGGTTAACGTTCGTGACTGCCACGGAGATAATCTCAGGCTCCATCCCAGGCAGGAACGAAAGCTCGAACCACTAAATACCTGCCGTTCGTCGGATGGGCACGTTAAGCCATCGAACCCTGGGTACTGCCCCCTCCCCCTCCGTAATAAATAAGGGCGTCTTCCTCCTCCTTTCTACCTCGCTCCCGTGTCACTTTCCTACTGGGCACTCTAGCTCAAATCTCCTAGCTTCCTGTTTCTAAGGGTTGTTTCAGACCTGGGGTCAGACACTCCCTTCCCAAAATCCTCTACATATGATCTGATCTGATCTTATTATCAGTGGTTAAAATTGAATTAAATAAACTTTACATACTATTAATCAAAGTATCCACAATGAATTAACATACAATAAAATAATGCAGAAAAAGGGTAGTTAGCTCTGTCAGAAATCACTTCTAAATATTCAGTTCGGCCGTGAGCAAGTGGGTTGTAGTTCCAAATTATATGCTGAATTGCTGAATAATCACATGCATCTTAATTCAGCGTATTTATTTCCAAATATTTTTTACTTTTATCAAAATATTTGCAGCTATATTTATTTCCAAATACAGTAGAACCTGCTTATAACGAAGAACACGGGACAGACTTAAACCCTCGTTAACTTCGGGGGTTGGCTAAATCCATTTTTGGGTGAAAATTCCTCCACGTAAAAATATGCATACGTGATAATATGCATGTAGGCTCATATTATCTGATAACAACTGGATATACTTGAAATATTTAATTAATTAACTATACAGTGAGATTGTTAATTAATGAAACCTTTCAGGTATAATCAACTCGACGGCCATGTGAGACTAACCACTGTTTAACTGCACAACACACATGAAGCGAAAGCAACACCAATCCTCCTAATGCAACGCTTACTTGGAGGGTGACAGGGAAATGGACACAGTTCCGAATTGTTTTCACCTGTTTCTCCTCTGGCGACAGCCCCCATTCCATTACTCTCCTATTCCTCTCTGCAATTGTCGCCCAAAAATCCACTTTCATGTGCGTGATTCCCACCCATCCTCTTTTTTGTCTAGGAGTAGGTGGCCTATTTCTAACTCTGTTGACGCGATATACTCAAAACATGGCACCTTAGAGTGGGTGGAGAAGATGCTCAACTCGCTTCTTAAGCATGTGATGTACTTTACTTTTCCACAAGCATTCTTCCACTAGCACACCAAGTTTTCCCTGCGTTGTTACAATTTCGTTCTGTATGACACCATTTCTATTCCAGGATGTTGCTCAGCAGATTTTCTCTGCCTCATTAAATATGAAATTGCATTAAATTTCGTTTCTTCGTTTGTTAAAAGTGATCATCTTAGCCTTTCTCTCCCTCGTTAAATCTGGGGACTTCATTCAATTTTGTTCGTTAGAAACGATTAAATTAGCTTTGGATTAACACACCAAATAAAAGTTCCAGTTTTGCTCGTTAAATCGGAGATCTCGCTACACACGGTCTTGATATAAGCGAGTTATACTGCATTTCTGTCTTCTGATTAACAGCTATAGCTGGAACAATTGTTTCTAATGTAGTTAAGTAGTGAAAAGGTAGAGACCTGCATGTTACGACAGAACTGATATTTTAGATTCGGTTATTTCCTTCTTGATATTTATATGTCGGAGAATGATTCCTAAACGCATTTGAAACATGGTACTCTAAAGATTGCAAGGTTTCTTTTATTGGGAGATAAAACCAAATCACAGAAATTAAAAAAACAATCGCTTGAAGACTTCTTCTGGGAGAAATTTTGAGAGAAATTTTGCAATTTTTATAGGCTTTCAAACCTTTAGGCGATTTTCCTTTCAGTGACCGGAAAAAAAATGTGGCTCAGCAAATGATTTAAAACAACGCTAACAGAGTAAATTGTATGATTTCAGTGTTTCGTGTATTGAATATTGTTAATTGTTTATGGCACAACTAAAACCTCCAACATAACTTCACCATAAAGCACTCTTTTAATTAAGCGTGACCTCCTGAAGTAACTGGCTTCACTGTAAATCTTACTGAAATTTTCCGGAAAGATTAACGTCGTGTTTCGGATATCCTAATTACAGATGCAAATGCTAATTAGGCGCAGAATAAAAATATACAGGCCAATTTAAAAGGCTTACTTACAAAGTTCACTAACTTCTTTATTGGTTCCTTTTTAAGCACATTTAGGTCATCCAAACTTCAAAGGCAGAACATAAATCCAATTCGTAATTAACTATTATCTCTTCAACATCAGAGTAATCCAGTGCTCATAACACAGAATATTCGTAAAGAAACGTCAACGCTTGGCAAACTATTTAGACTATCGAAAAAGGAAGCATAACATTCAGCGTTAGTTACCCAAATAAAAGCTCGTACAGATCAACTCTTACTAATTCCACTGATGCAATACAAAATAGTGGTCTTATTCTTGTCGTTCGCATTCTTGTCGTTCGCATGTTCCAAGCAATTTCCTCGGAAAAGTAATCTTTCAAGGCATGTGCTTGTTCACAGGTGAAAAGGTAAAATCATAATATATCTAATATAAAGTAATATTAGGGTATTACAGCTTACCATTGATTTGCGTACACTATCATATTCTCTTCATTTTAACAGAGCAGATCTCTGTAAAACGTCACTAAACTTAGATTATCATACACACAACTGTAAAAACTATGAAATTACACGGCGGTTTTACCTACAGAATGAGAAAAACACTTGTATTTACGCTGATGTCCCAGAAGCCAGCCGAAATGTTTCCTAAATTATAAATACCTGGAAGTAGCCGCAACGCCCTAAACATTGATAAATCAACTAATAATATCCTTAAGAACAGTATATCAACGATTAATAAAGAAGGACAAATTTATTAATTAAGATGGCTGCCGTGACGTTACAGGCGTGACGTTTCGCTGGCTTCACTTGGATTGCATTGAGCTAACGGAGATCTGTTGTCAGGTTGCCACAACACGAATTCGGAGAAAAAGGAAAATGTAGCGCTAAGCTAGAAAATGCTTAACGAGAATAAACTAACTTTTACAAAAGAAAACATAACCAAACAGGAAGGTGAAATTAGAGTATACGTCACAAGATGGTCTCTTTTAAAAGCACTTCGAATATATTTCCAAAATCAAAATTAAA
This sequence comes from Macrothele yani, assembly GCA_039090855.1. Lineage (NCBI taxonomy): Eukaryota > Metazoa > Arthropoda > Arachnida > Araneae > Macrothelidae > Macrothele > Macrothele yani. The sequence continues at coordinate 95,782,082 of CM076998.1, forward strand.
AAGGGCGAAAGAGCAATGTCACAGAAAAGTGAAAGTGTTTATCATTCGAAGCTTACGAAATACATCCAAATATACTACATTTTGTAATGATATTCACAAAAACGTTCCTTTCTTTTCATAAAGATCTCAGAGTGATGAATGGGAAGCACTGATAACAAAATTAAATAAATAAACAACGCACGATAAATACCAGAAGAAGAGACGACAGGATTTTCCCCATTGGAAACTTAAAGGATATGTCGTATTCGCTAAAAATTTACACTTCCGAATGTATCCATCGACGAATCCATTGTAATATAAAAGTTTGCTGAGTCCTCCGAATGAAAAGATATGCAGCTGAACTACAAACAATTCTGTCCCTCTATGTGTGTTTACCTATACACGGCTAGAAAGCAATTCTATCTATATGTTTACTTTGCAATGCTTGGAACTGAATACATAAATTGCTGCTTACAGTGTCGACGTATCTTGAATGAAACTCCTTGCTGTCCCTGAGAAACATCAAGCCCGGTTGAGTGTCGACGATGTCCTAAAAACATAAAACAAACATTTTCATCTCAGCAAACTGAAAATATGAACTCATCATGTGCAAATTTACTACATCCAAATTTAATTATCGGTGCTGCCCAACTTCAATTGAGCCGTGGGCGAAGGGTTTCAAAATACAGCAATTAGATGGCGGGTCATATTTTTTTCAAATATGAGTAGGATGGTGTGTATGCGTGTAAATATACAAATCCCCCATTTAATTTACTAAAACGTTAAGCTTTTTAAATTAATATCAGAGCAGTTGAAATTTATAAGCAAAAAAAATCTCTTGCATTTAATGAGCAATGTAGACGATTAAATTCCACCAACAGTAGAGTTATACATACTGTTTCTGTGTTTTGACTGTATGTGTTTCATGTCAGAAAATGCCCTCTCGCGTAGATAAGTACATCCAAGCGATGAAATAATTTTTATCTCAAAACTCTTACGTTTTGATATTTTTTCGGTGAAAAATGTTTAAACAATTCTGCTCCAGTTCCTTGTTGAGCTCTAAAAATTCACTCTGCTTAAAGTTCTCACAATTGTATTTTATAAATGAGGTCTGCGCTTTCAAATAAATCTTTCAGTGGATTGCCCAAGAGACGTATGCTTAGTTTGAGTTTATTAAATTGTTTCCACCTGCCATCAAAATTCTTAACAAGAGTGTCAAACTGTGGAACAAATACTATAAAATCTACACTGTTAAAAATTTTTTGGTAGGTTGCACTGAAAAGTGGTGCTGCACCAGCTGCACCACTTTCCGAGAAAGGATACACCAAACAAAACCCAACAACATGGTGCACAACCTTGCACCATAATGTGGTACAGCTTTGTACTATAGCATGGTGTGAAGTTGAACAATGTCTTTGGGTTTTGTTTTCACCCCACAATAGTGTATATTTTCTCGGAAAGTGGTGTAGCTGGCGTAGCACCACTTTTTGGTGCAACCTACCACAAAATGTTTAAGAGTGTATAGTACTACCAAGTACTGTCATTCCATCAAAAGGCTCTTTGTAAGATTCGAAGTGATTTAAACTGCTTCTTTTTAAATTTGATTTTAGCAATGGCAACTTGTTACGAATTGATGAACTCAAACTAAGATGATTTGATAAATGACGTTTGTGCTTTCAATACGGACATTCAGTGGGTTTCCCAAAAGACGTATGCTTAGTTTGAGTTCATCAAATTAATAAAGAGGTTTGTGCTTTTAATGTAAACATTCAGTGGATTTCCCAAGAGATGTATGTTTAGTTTGAGAACATCAAATCGATAAAGAGGTTTGTGCTTTCAATGTAAACATTCAGTGGATTGCCCAAGAGACGTATGCTTAGTTTGAGTTGATCAAATTAATAAAGAGGTTTGTGCTTTCAATGTAAACATTCAGTGGATTGCCCAAGAGATGTATGTTTAGTTTGAGATCATCAAATTGATAAAGAGGTTTGTGCTTTCAATGCCGACATTCAGTGGATTGCCCAAGAGACGTATGCTTAGTTTGAGTTCATCAAATTAATAAAGAGGTTTGTGCTTTCAATGTAAACATTCAGTGGATTGCCCAAGATAAGTATGTTTAGTTTGAGATCATCAAATTGACAAAGAGGTTTGTGCTTTCAATGTAAACATTCAGTGGATTGCCCAAGAGACGTATGCTTAGTTTGAGTTCATCAAATTAATAAAGAGGTTTGTGCTTTCAAAGTAAACATTCAGTGGGTTTCCCAAGAGACGTATGCTTAGTTTGAGTTCATCAAATTAATAAAGAGGTTTGTGGTTTCAATGTAAACATTCAGTGGATTGCCCAAGAGATGTATGTTTAGTTTGAGATCATCAAATTGATAAAGAGGTTTGTGCTTTCAATGCCGACATTCAGTGGATTGCGCAAGAGACGTATGCTTAGTTTGAGTTCATCAAATTGATAAAGAAGTTTGTGCTTTCAATGTAAACATTCAATGGATTGCCCAAGACGTATGCTACGTTCAAATTCATCACATTGTTTCCACCTGTCATAAAAATTCTTAATAAGAGTGTCCAACTGTGTAACAAATACTACTTCAAAATCTATAGTTTTACCAAATACTGCCATCTCATCAAAAGACTCCTTGTAAAGTGGATTAAACTGTTTCTTTCTAAATTTGATTTTAGCAACAGCATCGTGTTACGAAAACCAGCTATATGTCTTTAAAACAAAATGTATTTTGGTCTTTCCCTTGCACATACGATAGCTAATGAACTAAAAGAAAGACTTTTAGTTAGATCAGTATCACCTTTTATCTCCTCCAATAAAAAGAGAAATTCCTTCCTAAGTTGGGAATATCTCGTTAAATATTTTTTGGCACTTTACCAGCCGATTCGGTTTTGCAGAGCAAGTCATCATATTCGGTATGGAATTCATCCAAAAAATGTTTTATATTTTCCATGCGTAAGAACACGGTTTCTGCAACTGATTAAAGTCGCTGTTTCGTTACCTTGTCCATCGTATTTGATAGCCCCACCCAAGACCCACATAAGCTTGTTGTTGTTCAACGCAATGTAATATTTAAATTTAATGCCATCTCTTTTCAGTCAGAAACGAAAATTGGTTTATTCTTCCTTTGAAGGCAGCAAAATTTCGCACCGCGGGCTCCAAGTTCGGCAGCACGGTTCTGTATCATTAACTGCTTTATTGCGTCAGCCAGTAAAACATGTTGTTCTCTTAATTTAGGCAAGAATAAATAATTTGTTTTGAAAAAATGGCTATCCTCTTAAATATAAATACACCACTCTTTGTGAAAATTGCAACACCGTGAAGGACTGCTGGTATTAGCTTGAAATTTACAGAATACGTACAACAGGTTGGTATATGCAAATGATTAAAATGTCAGTGAAAACGCTCATACGGTTTGGAGCAGCGCCCTCTGAACTGTCCGGTTTTGGGTACCGTATATACTCGTGTACAGGTCGACCCCCGATTTTTATCTGAATATTTGCAGTTTTCGAATCTTTCTTGTGTATAAATTAACAAAAAAATCTTTTCCGAGGATGGCCTGCATGCGGAAATGTAAACCTACTATTTATTGTTGCAGCTGGCTCTCGCAATGTTGCTTGCGGCAGTTTCCCGCAAAATGTCGGTGGAATTGAGGCGCAATTCAGGGAAAATGATAGGGCTCACCACCCTGGTTAGAGAGTTTTCAGGGGAAGGTTACATACTTTAACAATATATGAACCCACTTTTTCACATAGCCCCCCCCGCTACTTTTCCACTTTTTGGGAGCGAGTTTTCTGCAGTTACTTCATTCGTGGAGAGTAAAGCATTTGCTCCCGCAGCAAACGAATCGTGATGCATTTACCAAACGTCCTAAAGCACATCGTTATTTAAAAAGAAAGAAAAAAAAACTTCCTGAAACATATTTGGAAAGCGTAAATAGGTCTTGATGTCAGCCTGATAGTTTTTTTATCCCGTAAAGAATATGCATGCCGTAAAAAATAGATGTGTAACTTTTGAAGTTTTCAATGGATTTCTCCAAAATTTTAAATGAATCTTTATTTTGATGTATTGTGGACACTGAAAAATTTGAACGCAACTGTTTAAAAAATTGAAGAAAATGTGTTCTATAAAATTTTCTCCCACTACCCTGTGCAGTGTAGCAGCTGTCGGTCAACTGCTGAGCTGGACGAGTGTGTGATTGACAGAGAGGTCGTTTATCTACTCCCGAGTTTCATCCCCCCTCTCCACCGTGTTTGTGACAAACGATCGGCTTTAGTGACAAAACCAAACATCGCCACATTCAGTAAAGATGCAATCCCTTTTGCTCGCTCTTAGTCTTCAGAAAAGGTTACTGTTTGATTTTTAGAGCCGAGGCACACTCAATTTAATAACAAACGTAAGCATGTTGTTAAACTAATGAACTTTTTACTATCAGAGGCAATGTTATTCTGAGCGATCGGCCAAGTTTAAAAACTTTCGTTTTCTGGATGCATTGATCAAGTTACCGCTGTTCTGTAGATTGTCATGCCTCTCTTCTCCGCCGTCGCTAAGCAGGGGCAGTGGTCTCCTTTTGCAATAGTCTGTTCTTTTTCATCTTCATCCCCCCCCGATAATTGAGCACGGCCGTGACCTTCGGCGCGGCGCAACTTATAAACTACTGGCTGACGCGTTCACCTCTTTCCTCTGGCTGACGCGTTCACCTCTTTCCTCTGGATGATTTACCAGCGGTGCAGTCAAGCCCATATCGACAGATCTAAAACGGACTTTGAGACATCCTTGCGAAATGAGTTTTTCTATTAGTGAATAAAAAAATTCGTACATATAAAAGCAAGAAAATTCTTAGCAATAATTTTCTTCTGTACCAGTAACACCCGGAAAGTGACTAAATATACAACTGCAAATGAACTGATGACACAAAGAGCTAAGAAAGCGCATTTTCATAAGGCATCAAAATTTTGGTTTTCAACGTATCAGAAATATTTTCCGTGTATAGATTGACCCCCTAATTTCTACCTAAATATTTCATTAAAAAAAGTCAACCTATACACGAGCATATACGGTATAAAGAGTTAGCTCAAACGAGATGTTGTAATCAATGAAATGCCGACACTGAGTCGAAAGACTGTTTCTTGTGTCTCACTATGCCCTGTCGCCGAAGAAGATCGCATTATGAATACATGACGGACTTTGAGCGAGGAAGGATTGTTGGGATGAGAGAACTGGATTTTCTTACCGAGTAATTGTTACATTTACGGGACGAAACGTCAATACAGTGATGCGAACGTTAAGTCAGTGGAAAAGTGAGGCTCGGACGCCCAGAAATCTGAAAAAAGGACCGCAAAATCGCACGAGTGCAAGGGATGACAGACACCTGTACGGCATCGCAGTGACCGATCACACAGCGACATCCACGGTGTTAATGCAGCACTGTCACAAGTCAGGAATTATCCTCCAACGCAGTTCAACGTCGTCTTCTTAACAGATGACTGGTCTCCAGCAGCCTGTTGCTGAGCATTCCTTTTACCCTCAACCACAGACGCCTTAGGCTGCAATGGGGTCTCGAACACAGATATTGGCGAGCTTATTGGCAACAGGTCGTGTTTTCTGACGAATCACGACTCAACTCAACTTGATGCACCATTATTGTCGCATATGCGTTCGAAAACATCGTGGTTACCGGCACCTTGCACCGTGATGGTTTGGGGCGTCACTGAGTTCAATTCGCTATCTGGCCTGATACGAATTGAGGGAACCCTCAACAGCCAGCGATTCATCAGGGATGTTTTAGAGACAGAGGGGATACCCTTTCTTCAGGGTTGTCCTGGAACTACACTATATTGAAAAAAGTCACGGAACATCAATTCAAAAGCAAATGAACGGATCCGCTGCGTTGTTAAGATGTGCGGTACATTTGCAAACGGTATAAAAACAAGCCTGCAGCTGACCGCGATCATATCGCACTGTAAGGTTGAGTGAAAATGTCGCGGCGGGAGAGAACTGACTTTGAGAAAGGAAAGATTGTTGAGTGTTATTTAGTGGGTTGTCCATAAGAGAAACCGAGAGGCGTTTAAACATACCCAAGTCAACAGTTTGGGATGTACTGAATAAGTGGAAGACACACGGCATGTCTGAAGCAGCAAAACGTACCTGCAGACCAAAGAAAATCAGTGATAGAGGACGTCGAAGCCTCAGGAGAGTCGTTACAGCTAATCGACGGAGTACTGCCCAAGACATCAGTGTACAGGTGAGTAAAAATGCTGGAACCTCGATATGTACACGTACCATTTGCAGAGAACTTCATTCCATGGGTTACCGTGGTCGTGCGGCTGCTCATAAGCCTTTCATCTCCACTCGGAATGCTACTCGTCGTTTGGCATGTTGTAAAGAACATTTATCGCAGACCGTAGATCAATGGAAACGGTTCCTGTGGACTGATGCATCCAGATACACGATCCATCAGTCTTATGGCCGTGTGTGGGTATGTCGGCAGCCAGGAGAACGCTATTTACCACAATGTACTGATCCTACGGTCAAGTTTGGAGCTGGCAGTGTACTCGTGTGTGTTTTTTTCGTGGTATGCCCCTAGCCTATTGGTTATGGTGGACAAACCTGTTAACCAGCACGTCTACCTCGATATTCTGGACAATGGTGCCCTACCAACTCTGTGGCAATGCTATGGAACCGCGCCTTGTTGATACCAGCAGGATAATGCACCAAGCCATAAAGCAAGGACTGTTACGGCGTGTAATTCCGTATTGTGTGTTTACTGGCCAGCACAGAGCGCTGATCGTTATCCCATAGTGCGCCTATGGGATGAATTAGAGAGCCGCTTAAGAAGTTTGGAAACAAGGCCTACTATTAAGCAACAGTTAGCGGTAGCATTATGTACTGAATGGGAGGGCATACCTATAGCTGTGTTCTAAAACCTTGTCGAAAGCATGTCTGGATGGGTCAGTGCATGCATTAAGGCCAGAGTTAGACCGACACCGTACTAATGCATGTCAATAAATGCTATGTTGTGTTTCTCTTCTGGGAGTCGGGTGACTTTAGTCAATATAGTGCATATTCCAGCAGTAAAATGCTCGGCCAGATTTGGCCCTGATTGTCCAAGACCTCTTCCATGTAAGGCAGGTAATGCTTCTTCTCTGCCCTGTACTTTCGCCGGATGTGTCCCCGATCGAACATGTTTGGGACATGGTATCTAAGCGATTGGTCCGTCAAGCGCCTGTGTCAGCCACCACAAATGAACTCTGGTCTCGCATAAAAGTAGACTGGAGGGCTGTTCCCCAGGATGATATCGAAAAAATCTTGTGAAGCTCTACAAATGTAATCAGTTATCTCCTGTAACACATGTGATATACATTTCATTTAAATAGCGCGATTCTTTCTTGGTGTTGCAAATTTCACAAACAGTGGTGTACATCCAAACATTTCTGAATACCCGCTGAGCGAGTGGTCATTGAGTTCAAAAAGTTATACTTCTTTGTTGCACGATGAAATCAAGGGACTGTCATATAGGATGGGTAATTTGGTTACAAAATGCATTGAAGTCACAGTGTACCGAGCTCTCGGTTCTAGAACTCCTCGGCTTATTCATTTCAACTGAACACACATTTTTTACTTCACCGGTTTTAATTTCATTTAATTAAATTAAACGAGTGGCTGTTCTTCCTGTCTGACGCAAAATAAATGGATAGAGAAAGGGAACAAACAATTGAAACATTACCGTCACAGAAAATTCAAGCTGCTTTTCGTAGAGTTAATTTGTTTACAGATGAACAGGATAACACCCAACATATTTTTTTGATGCTATGCATGTTTCTCGACAGCAGTAAAGTGAATCCCTAGTAAAAAATTTCGGTGTAACGAAAATGGGTAACGGAAATGGTCAAAACCATTCTTGAAATCTGATTTTTGAATGCTGTCTCATGAAGTGACGCAAGAATAGTTAAAAACCCTTTAAGCGGTAGATGTACGGTGATTCAACTAAACGGTGAGTAAGACTTTTGGTCCCTCTAAACAGAAATGTTCATATAGCGACCGGGTTTTACGAAAGCTACAGGAAAATAATTTATCTTTACCCCCTCTCATCACATCAACAGCGAAAATAAACCTATTATAGGTGATAAGCCCACCCTGATAGTCCTATATTCCCTGTTCAATGACCTAAAACATGTTAAGGAAGGGTTAATTTTGCTGACACACGAACATCATGCAACTGGGTAAAAAAAAAAAAAAAGTTACTCAAACGTATTCTCTCTCCTTCCTTAAATTTGGCTCCACTGCCATAGTCCTCTATCAGTTAATTTTTCAGATTGGTGGCAATCACACGCCTGAATAACCAATCTGAATAACAAATCAAAGTGCGAACCCAACTTTTTTCGATGTTCTAGTGTCGAACGTAACTCATACGAGCATTTTTGGGACCACTAAACATACCCTGAATGAATTCGTTCCAGTCGCGTTCGGCTCATTTCTTAGACAGCGAACATATTCTTTTGTGTTGAGTTCAGCCCATTTTGTTAACCACGAGTTAATTCGTTCCAGCCGGTTAAAGGGTTAATTTCGTCGTCTCGGTGGCGCAGTGGTCTAAGCGGTGGCTTCACATCATTCGTCCGAAAGGTGTCCGGGTTCGAATCTCGGTGTGGCATGGATGTTGTGTTTGTCTTACGGCACTAACTCGACACACGGCTTGACGACGGTTCGTCGTTTGGCCATCTGTACACTACTTTTGACACGTCGTCACTACAGCATCACGTGAAAAACCCACAAGGCGCGCCGTTTCCTACAATAGATCGTAGTTTGAGGCGCCGTGGCATCACAATTTGTCCTTTATCAAACTACGATAAATCGGCAGCTTTTCTCATTCTGACTCCGAACACTCTACTAACCCAAAGCCGATCCTTGGGTTGTGTATATAGTGCTCTGTGAACTTCACCTGCACCACCGTTCGGTCTCTAGGCGCACTCAAATCTCTAGACTGGGGGTGGTTATGTAATTGCTCATCGGTGTATATCTAATCTATTTCTAAAACGATGTTTCATTTTTAAAAAAATGCCTTAAATAGCAATTTTGCCTGATAAACGGCTGAGCAAAGAAAATTATGGATGAACAAATAAAAGTTTGAGACATAGTTGTGTTGCTTTTAGCTCTAGATCCTAGGGATTACCTTTCGTGGCAATCTAACTCAAGCTTCAGTTGCCGCACCCAGCTCAGAATGACGTTTATCAAGGTCACGTGCCTACCAGCTGGATGACGTAGGTCGCCATTTGCATATTTCCATAGGAGCAAACACTATGTTGTTTAGGTGCATCGATTTAGTGTTCCTCTTTGCACATTTCTCTGAAAAATCTTTGCAATCGGTCTTCTCGTTTTGGGATATTCTCGAATTTGTATTTATCACTTTAATTTTGGACACCAGTTTATATTAGACATTTTGGATTCAACGAAAACTAAAATGACACAGTACAGGCAAAAATATTTTGATTGTTATACATAATTTAAAGACTTCACACTTGTGATGTTGATTTAGGATTATAAACGTTTATTCACAATTAAATGTTTTATTAACATTGACTATAGTTTCGCAGAGCGTTTGGCACGGCATCATTAGGACGAATGGAGCGTAAACATTCAAATCATTGTGACATCATCAGAGTTCTGACGGTCACGGATTTTGGTGAGTTATTTCCACGCGCTTGAAAGAAATGGCGTAAACGTCATGTCGTTGACAAGTTGTGAAGAATTCCGGTACATGTGGAAAGCTTCTAACACATTAAGCTTGATGGTCGAATCAGGTTTATCAATAAGCGTAGCGTTTCCAAACAAAAATGTATAGTTATTTTCGTGACAATGTTGGGCTATAGATAACTTCTTCAGTTCATAGTTCCGCACGTAGGTCTTGTGTTCCTTCACACGGAAACTTAAAGCCTTGCGGGTCTGTCTTATATATGAAAGTCAACATTCACAAGGTATCTGATGAATTCCCCTGGAATTTATGTCTTCGACGTAGTCTTTTGATCACCAAAATGTCATCTTGTTTATGGATCCAAAAATAACTCTGAATTAAAACAACCCATGGAAACAAAAAAATTCTGCTTTCTACATAAACGTATATCGTGCAATACATGTATGTTCAACTGAGGATTCCTTACAGAAAGAGCTTGATTTTTTTAATGAAAATACACAGAGGATATAGCCCTTCCGTGGTAGACAAAGCTGCCCAAAAATTTTGGAAACCGAAGCCTGTCAGCTCGCTCACGCCAAAAGACCTCCCTGTACGAACGAATTAGGCGGTTATCCCATTTGCTCCTCAGGTTTGCTTCGGAATTTCAAAAATTCTCAAAAGTTTTAATTTCAAAGTTACTTTCAGACCCATAAACGAGATAAATTTTTGCCGAACAAAAGACTACGTTGAAGACATAAAATCCTGGGGAATTTATCGGATACCTTGTGAATGTGGACTTTAATATATAGACAGACCCGCAGGGTTTTTAAGTTTCCGTTTAAAGGAAAACAAGACTTACGTACGGAACTATGAACTGAAGAAGTCGTCAATAGATTAACATTATCCCGAAAACGACCATAAGTTTTTGTTTGGAAACGCTACGCTTATTGAAAAACCTGATTCGTTTATCAAGCTTAATATATTAGAAGCTTTACACGTAGCCCGGTATTCTTCACGACTTGTCAACGACATGATGTCTACGCCATTTATTTCAAGCGCGTGGAAACAACTCATCAAAATCCGTGACCGTCAGAACTCTGATGATTGCACAATGATTTGAATGTTTACGCTCCATTCATCCTGATGATGCCGAGCCAAACGCTCTGCGAAACTACAGTCGATGTTAATGAAACATTTATTTGTGAATAAGCGTTGATAATTTATTCCAAAAATTTTGATCGGGCCCAATTTTTGCTAATTCAGTGGTCTTGAAACAGAAAACTGCTTTTATTCAAAACAAATAGCACTGGGAGCAGTTGACGGAAACAACTACCGGGAGATTCCATGCCAGATACGTCTGGATATCTTATTGTATCTACTACCAAGAAATTTGATGCTGAAAACGTCTGGATATCTTATGTATCTACTACCAAGAAATTTGATGCCGAAAACGTCTCGATATCTTATGTATCTACTACCAAGAAATTTATTGCCGAAAACGTCTGGATATCTTATGTATCTACTACCAAGAAATTTGATGCCGAAAACGTCTGGATATCTTATATATCTACTATCGGGAAATTTGATGCCGAAAACGTCTGGATGTCTTTTGAACAAAAGAAAAATTGAAGAAATAAAAGAGTTAAAGTACAGCACTTCCATAATGATTTAGTTTCACGGGATTCATTTTTTTTCATTTATAATAGTTTTTCCAATTTTTTTTAAACTTCAAATGGACGCTCTTAGTTTTACGTTTCCGGATATTTTTTTCAATAGAATTAAAGAAAACGTAAATTTGGCCCCCTTGAAATTTTCTGTTAAATAAAATTGAGCTTCTCTCTCTCTCTCTCTCTCTCTCTCTCTGAATGAATTTGTAGAAATGAAGCATGAACAACGGAAAAGCCTACTGTTTCAAAGACTTCGAAACTTAAATGTAAATAATCCGGAACACACATTGTCCCGCATTTAAATATGCAACGAGTGCAAAAGTGACCTGAAAACCCTAACTCATCTGTACGTGTACTCAACGAAACAAGTAGAAGCAGCTTTCTGACACGGTGTTTCTTCACATGCACTGCACACAGCTGACGGCAAAATCATTTCTTCGATAACAGTTTTCCCGCTTTCATTTTTGCCTCGTTTTTTTTGACGTATGTATGTATGTCAGAAAAAAAAACCAAAAAAAAAAAAAAACCTTTCTTGTGTGTGCTTATTTTTTATTTTTTCTTACTTTCTTTCTGCTTGTCTATACCCTTACTTTCGGTGAACGTGACACACTCATTCCAGAGTGCATACTGGAAATATTTAATATCACAAAGATGTGAGACGACAAAATGTTTTGAATAACTGGACGTCTGCACAAACTCTGCTTCTATATAAACGCAGAACTAAAAAAAGAAAAAAAAACTTTTGAAACAAACAGATCTTGATCTGGTCAAATTTCAGATGGGCGTTTATTCTTCCAGTATTTCCTAGTAAGCAATTTTAGAACCTTTCTTGAAAAATGATTTATTAGCATAATAATAATAATTATTATATTGACCAGAAAGACCAGACTTTTAACATGGAATGATTTTCATATGATTTCCAGTTTTACTGGCTATGCACATTTACCGCTGATGTAAGATGTATCTGCACGAACAAATATATTTTTTACGTACAAGAGATTAGAAAAGCTTGTTTTTTTCTTACAGCGGCGAGGATCACGAACAGCTTTTTTAATAAGGGTTTTTTCCAATGTAAGACAGTGTGACGTACATTTCTAGACACGGCCTGTGTAAGATCTCTACCCAATCCAGGACCAGGAAAATGGTGATCCTCCCATCGAAACAAACTTTTTCACCACTGTACAGCGCTAAAGATGTCACATGATACACACGACACGATGTATACATACTTACACATATTTCCTTCTACAAGCCGAGCACTTCGAATTACCACACCCTACTTTGGAACCTGAGGTACACACTTGGAGTTGAGAAGGTACGTGAGTTTCCAATCAGACTCGCCAAAAAGTTTTTCGGGAAAGCGGAATCTCATCCAAATGAACTTGTTAGGTATGCAGTTGACTATAACCCCAGAGCATTCCGCCCAAGAATTAAAGCGGCGGTCAGGGTTCTCCCCTAACGGGAACAACGGCACAGCAGCACTGTTGAGTACTGTTCTTGTGTTGGAAGCCTGGGATCAGATGAAGGAATGGATTGGGTAGAGTAGTATTAGAAACATTTCGGGTGGGTGATGCCACCCCTTCCTTTGTTTTCAAGTTGGCTTGTGATGATAAGTACTGTTGGATGCTCCAGTATCGGATGTGATTTTCTGAAATTTCATTCCACTCTAGGAGTTGATGGTGGGTGGCTGCTGTGTCGTTTGGGTCCTCCCAGCTGGGTACTTTGCACCCCTCCCTTTGACTCTGGCGGCGCAGTTACCTCTGAGTATTCTCTCACTGTCTCTAAATCCTTCCTATGAGTTAACTTACTCAAATCTCCTAGCCTCTAATTTCCCAAGGGCAGTTTTAGACCTGGGGTCTGACACTCTTTTACTAAAACCATATAACGAAGTAAATTTCTCCGTCATTTTTGGTCTACGCCGGGATTCGAACCAGAGTCCGCTTATTCCGGAACAAGTCGCTCTACCAACTGAGCTACGCAGACGTTTTGTTCTGATTGCTATATGCCTTTATGTCGTGTGCGTCCTGCTGGCAGGTACATCACATTTCCCCACCCCCAAGAGGGCCGGGGGCATGGCCCACGGGTCAGCCGTGACCATGAATCGTTGCAGGCAGCCATCCACTGTAGAACGTTCACTCGAGAACTCCCAGTCAATCTAGTGTGTAGAATGCAACATCACACATTTTTATTTTTCGAAGCGCTGGAGAAGGGATTCTCTGATTTTTCCTATCTTGCGGTGTGGAAATAACATCACACCATTGCGAGATTTCGAACGGTCGGGTCATCCGGATAGTTCGGGCGCCATTATAACGAAGTAAATTTCTCCGTCATTTTTGGTCTACGCCGGGATTCGAACCCGAGTCCGCTTATTCCGGAACAAGTCGCTCTACCAACTGAGCTACGCAGACGTTTTGTTCTGATTGCTATATGCCTTTATGTCGTGTGCGTCCTGCTGGCAGGTACGTCACAACCACTTAGATTAATTCAATTCCATCTATACAATCTTTGCATCAAATGAGGAAGTTACTTCACATTTCATCTTATATAGAAATTTTGATTATATAATAGTTGAAAAGTCGTAGAATTTTATTAATAAACTAACACTTTGAGACAATAATTTTTACTAATCTTAGAATTTTTAATAAATTTCAAAGTGAAATTCATTGTGATCGTGAAACAAGGCAGCAATTTCAGAGATGAGTAACGAAGTGTTTTATCAAAATTGAAACTCCCCCTTTAATGAAGATTGGCCTATAAGAAGGAGCAAAAAACTCTACATAAAATAATACTTTCAGAATAATAATAACAATAAAACAAAAAAATTCAATGATATGATTAGGTCATTTCTAGAATCAATTTTGTTTTAAAAAATGAGGTTTCCGTTAAACAGGAGGCCCACCAGAGTTGGGCCCTACTGGCCCGTGCGGTAATCAGACACTGCTAGTAATCCATCTTTTCCTTTGAGTGTTTTTTTTTTCCTGTGTAAGTTGTGTTATTTCTTGGTTACGTTCTTCATTTCTGAACGTCAAGTTCTGAACTTCCAGTTTCTTTGTTACTCTGACAAGGCTAATAGGTAGCCAGGTGAACGGTCGCGATACGGAAGTGATATAAGCGACTGTAACAAAAGTTCAGGGGATTTGCATGGATTGTTGTCTGTTGTAAAGTCGATGGCGAATGCATAATCCGGTCAGAGCCACCTGGCTTGAGATAGAAAAATTTAAACAAAACTGTCTGACTAATGCTTACTCTGACTAGGTCAAAAATACTAAAGACCTCTTAACGGGAAAACAACCAACTCAGAGAATATTGAATATTACGACAGACGGCAGATGACGTCTGCTGATTATTCAGAGCAAGCAAATGACTTTTGTTCAAACCATGAATCACTAAATTTTAGAGGTTAATAATTTAAATTTCGTTAAATATCCTACCTCTAAGTTCATATTGCCGTATACGTATATTCACATATAATAGCTAACCATCGCGGAAACTGGGAACCGCCATGGAAGCCGACACTCCAATTTTAAGCGTTTTGAAAACGTGACATTTGTTGAGAGGTAGTAATGCAGATGTATTTCTTCATACACTGTCTGACAGAGAAAATGCCACACCACGAAGAAATGCTCGAAAATAGACCAAACTGCACACACAGATTGCCAAGTAGGTTCTAAACAAACGTTTTAATTGTCACATGCAAACTAGGCTCCAGTGGCCGAATATACAGGATTGTATCCCCCATTTTGGGCGATACAACGTTGAATCCGACGTGGCATCGAGGCATTGAGAGTCCGAATAGAGTCTTGGGGTATCGTGGAGTATGTTGTTGTGTTGATATGAGTCCACAGTTCATCTTCATTTTGCGGGGGTGGGAGGGTACTCAACCGACGTCCAGTCGTGTTCCAAAGATGCTCGATGGGCGAGAGATCGGAGAATCGTGCTGGCCACGGAAGCATCCGCACACCGTGTAAAACATTCAGGCTGATGAAAGCGATATGCGGCCGGGAATTATCTTGTTGAAAAACGGCAGTTTTTTTTTTTTTATTGAAGGCTTAACGACCACCGTGGGCAACTTAATGGGCTATACGCACTCGCCCGTCCCTAAGTTAGGGCCACTGATTCCAGGAAAGAAAAATACCCAGTGCCGCAAAACAAACACAACATCCATGCCTCACCGATATTCGAACCCAGACCCTCCCGGACGAATGGTCATAAGCCATCGCTTAGACCACTGCACCACCGGAACGGCAACGGCGTTTGGGATGCCCTGTAGGTACGGTAGTGCCACGGGCCGCAATACCTCGTCAACATAGCGGCGTGCCGTAAATGTGCCTGTAATGCGTACCAGAAGTGAGCGGATGTTGGCCCTGATAGAACCCCACATCATGATTCCACTTTGCCGGACCGTGTGGCTCTCCACAATGGCGGAGGAATCCGCTCGTTGGCCACGTCGCCTGCGGACTCTCACCATCCGTGGTGAGACCGAACCGCGATTAGTCGCTGAACACCGCACTGTTCTATTCAGCACCCCACGCATTTCTGGAGCGACACCACGCCAAGCGATGCCGACGATGGTTCGCTGTTAAGGATAGCCTTCGCAACTGACGGCTGGACAGACAACCAGACGTAGCCAATCGGCGCGACACTGTCCGCGTCGATGGAGGAGCATCCAAGCCTCCCTGTACACTCCGTAAAATGTCGCCCGTTGTGGCCTGTGGATCCGCTACGGCATGACGTCGGATGCGACAATCGGTGCGCTCGGACGTGGGTCTCCGTGTTCTGCCACCCTACGACGTTGCGCATATCCTTCCTGGGACCACTGTCTTTAAATGCAACCGACGGGTGTGGCATCACGTTGCTTTTGTTCCGCATTACGACGCAAGTACCATCCAGCGGTACGAAGGCCTACGATGACACCTCTCGTGAACTCATCCGTTTGTCAAAATCGCGTACGACGGCGTCTTAACGGCATTGGCACCCCTTGTTCGTTTTCCAGACACGGTTACAGCAGAATCACACACTTCTCGCGGCTGTGACGACGTCTCGGCTGATGGCCTCACTGTTCTGTATTTGTCATTTTCTTGTAGGACTTCCGTCCACAGTGAGTACAGAGTTTAGGTCCCAGCCACCTACAGCGAGATCGCCTTTTGGGCAGGACACAGAAACGGAAGGAATGAGAGCAAGTCTAGCGACTTTGACAGAACAGTTTGTAGTGAGATTAGAGTACAGTAGATGGCGCCACCGTACAAGTACGATATTGCACATAGAGGGGTGAGAGAATTTCACGGGGGACATAGGAAAGGATACCCATTATCCATTGGGTCCAGCATGGGGGCCGTCACTTAACGTGCTCGTCCGATGCACGGCGGATATTCAGCGACTGCTAGTAAATCACACCATCTCCGAAAGATAAGCTCAGGCTTGAACCTGAGGACCTTGCATCGATAGTCTGAATCACTAACCACTAAGCAATCCGCGGCCTGATGGCCTCACGGGCTGGTTGCACGCTTATATATCCCGCGCGCCGTTCCTGCAAAGGCAATCATTTGCATAACTTGTACGTGTGCACCCACCATGCAATTTGGATGGCGACGCGTTGACGTCTTCGTGGTGTGGCATTTTCTCTGTCAGCCAGGGTATATTTAATGAATTTTTCTATTGAAATTAGTGCTTACCCATTCGTTGGTCTCCTTACTATATCAATCAACGGAGCCCCAGCAGTTTCCCTGCGATTTTAACATAAATTAAATTTCAAAATGGACACTAGTTTCACTCATGCGGAAGCTTGCGCTACCTTTCACTACTCGTAAAGTTGTTTCACAATAGAGTAGACAGAGGAAACACCGATTTTTGTGCTTTAGTCTCCATAAAAATTCATGTACTTTCCATTCCGTATCGTTTCTTCTGCAGCAATTAATTTTCCGTCTTTTTAAAAGCGAAATGGAAGTTGAAAATTAGTACTGTTTTTCCTCGGAAGGCAAACGGAAATTAACAAATTCGATTCATAGGTTTTACACCGATTTCAGTCTTCCCGCCAAGGGCGGATCCAGAGGGTTACCCTGGGAGGGGCGGTTGCTCCCGTCTAAAAAAAAAAAAAAAAAAAAAAACACCCTTTGCGGAAAATTTACGCTAGCTCGCGCGCGTGTGTATGTGTGAGAGGGAGAGGTACGAGGTGCTAGTCTTTACCATTCGTCTCAGATGTGTCAGGGAGGAATCCCTGTTGAGGCATGGATACTGTACTTGTCTTATTCCCCTCCCTGGAACCAGTGGCCCTAAATTAGGGACACACGACTGATTTTAGATTATTCAGTTACTCAGAGTTGTTGCTAACCCCACTCCCGCAAAAAGAAAATGTATAAAATTTTTAAATCACAACGTGCAAACTACAACTGAATTATCATCACTATTTTCATAGCATTCAGCTACCCACTTTTTGAGGAAACAAGCTTGGTGCTTTTCAAAAAATCACTTCTCGATAAAATCTTTCACAGTAAAGTTTAAGGTCGGCTATTTGAATCCTTTTTCTGTTTTAGCACTTCTAGTTTTCTTTTATCTTTTCTTCGTGCTGAAACTAGAACAGAACATTTTATCTCCAAATTCACAGCAAATTTAAATTGCCATAATAACTTCTATGATAAAACCTGTGCATTTATTACCATAATTGTACAAAAACAAATTTATTAGTTATTTACGATCTGGGCCTTTTAAAATGGAAAAATCTGCTGGGAAGGTAGGAGGAGGGGATTGATTGCCCAGTCGCCTTTTATTGGATCTGCTAATGCTTCTTCCACGGCGATGGCAATATCCCGGCCATTCGAAACAGTTATTTCTAGCTATAACACTGGATATCAAAGGAGGTTTTCATTCTGGTATAATGAAGCCCCACGAGTTCGTGTGAAACTTCTTGTGAAGTCCATGCAGGCAATTCTGAGTAGAGGTTTTCACGGGCCTTAATTTGGAAAGCCCGACCGGGCCCAAGCCCGCACGTCCAAGGTCCGGCCAGTATCATATTTTTCAATTAAAGCGCTGCCCGTATATTTCTCCTGTTTCCAAGGCTCGGGTCTGCCCGTGAAATTTCAAAACACGAATTTGACACCTTGTGCACTCGGTCATTCGACTCCTGAAGAGTTTTCGTTTTCTTAATTGCTACACGTGTTCTATTACAATAAGCGTTAATTCAGAATATTTCTGAGACTCTGTATAAGTCACGTGACGTCCGAGGAGGGGGGCTTGTATACTCAAAAATATTGCACGAAAAGGACAATTTCCATGCCTTTGACATTTTCTGGGTTTTCAAATTATCATTCCCTAGCACCACACCCGGAAATATCCTTGGGGATAAGGAGGGGGTTGGGGGAGTTAATTCGAAAAGTACAAAATATCCGGAATTATGAGTCCGATCGTTTTACTGGGAGAAGATTTTATGGCTTTATAAACTGCACTTATCTCTATTAGCATATCATATCGCTGGAACCCAATATGTTTCTCATGTATATGTGGGGAGCACATTTGTGCCGCTTAAGATGCGATGTTCCAGACTTTGTGCTATCGTAACACAAAAAAGTTTTTGCATTTAGTGCACTGCTCAACGTTTACCAGCCGACTAGTTTCAGAACGGGACAGTAATTTAAAATATTTCCAAATATCGCTTTTCCCCTTTACATTGTCTACAAGCACATATTCTTCGGAAGCGATTTTTTTGCGATAATATTTCGCTTTCTTAAACTCCATAATAAGTATGGAAGAGTATTTATCAGCAACACTGAACTGAGCATATGCTAAGGGAAAACAACGACAGACTACCCAGCTAATCAGTGTCACAGAAGTTTTGAAAACGGCTGCCTGATAGTACAAATGGGGAAATTACGGCACAGATTTATTTACAGAAATAAGTTTCTCCCAGCCCATTTTTCTCGTGCCGTTTAAGAAAACTTAAAAGCTTTTCAGACATCTAAAGAACAAAGTGCCGCCGACCAGAACAATAATAAAGATCGTCTGCGAGCGGCTGGCTCGGTTTAGAAATGCTGCAGTTAATAGCCTGCCCTGAAGCATGAGAGGAGGATGAAAGTTAGGGAGAAAGAGAGAAGGGACCACATTCACATTGAAAAACTAAGGTACCCGACCCACTACAATTGTTTTGTAGGAGGGGAGGATGTTGTAAAACTTCAATTTTTTTCCATGAGCGGAAATTGTTTAGTCTTATCCTGCTGCTGTATGTTGCGAGTTTTCCAAACGAGAAAGGCATCGTACAGCGATTGTTTTGCTCATAAAAAAATCCTGCTCGGCCCGTGTCTGTTTTACATTAAATATTAAAGGCCCGGCCCGGGCCGTTTTCCCAAGTTAGAAATGAGAAAAGGCCCGACCCGGCCCGGAGGCCGGGCCCTTGCAGACCTCTAATTCTGATTGATTCTGTTATTTGCAAACCCCAGGTTCGACTACCTAGTGTATTATATTCTGCAACAATAGTTACGTCTGTACTTGTACAGGCGTATTATCTTCAAAGATTATAAGCAAACAGGAAGATCAAATACTGTAACACACAAACAACTCGGGTTTTTAACATAGTTCGCTCATCATGACAAAACGCTGAGCTCCTGAAATTTTCTGTGAAGGAGGTTATTTGATGGGTTGGGAGCAAAATAAAAGGAATGGCAGTTCAGAAAACCATCACATGTGTACAAAGGACATTCGGGACTATGATTTCTCGGTGTAATCCTACATGAGGACAATTCAATCTATCTGAGACCATACTCACAGTCACCATCTTGCCTTAACTCTCTGCTGAGTCACATGCATCCACAATTGGAGACATTGAGGCCAACCTCGTTCGTTAATCAAGAACAATTAGTTCCATGAACTCTTGGCCTGACGAAATGAACATACACTATCTGATCAAAAGTATTCACACACTTTTCTCTTTGCACTTACTTCCCGGAATAGCAAAAAACAAATATCGAGTTGGTTCATTCATTGCTGCTGTCACAGCCTCCACTTCTCTGGAAAGGCTTTCCACGAGATTTTTTTTTATGAACTGCTGTGATAACTTCCTTCCACAAGAGCATTAGTCCGGTCGATCACTAATGTCGAGCGGTGCGGCCTGCCTCGCAGTCGGCGTTTCAATTAATCCGGAAGGTGTTCCATGGGGTTGAGGTCAGGGATATTTACAGGACAGTCAAGCTCTTTCACATACATCTCATCAAACCATTTCTGCACGAACCTCAATTTATAGGTGGGGGTATTATTCTGTTAGTAAGGGCAAGGCTGAAGTGAACGAAAAACAGGCTATAACATTAACCTTGCAGACAATAGACTTTTGGTGATTGGCCAGTAGGCATGAAAGATGATTTAGACAGCATTGCGTCCCAAGGTATAAACAATACAGTTTCCGCGTTGTTCGCATGGTCGGAATGTGCTTGTTAAAGAAAAAAAGTCCGCTACAGTTTTAGAAACTATCTATTGTTTTTACCGCAAAATACAATCCATGTTCATTACGGTTTACTGCTGTTTGATGATGGGTACGTCTTCTAAAGAGAAAATTGTAGAAATGTCATTCAATGAGTTTCCTATGAGATCAAAACCTGAAGCAACTGCGGTTGGAAGAAATATCTCGTCAGGATTTTCAACCAAATGACAAGTCGCCATTACGTGCCGTTTGTGATAAGCATTTTCAGTCTGATAATCACGTACTTAGCGTGAGGTACAAGCGACTGAAGGAAGATGCTGCACCACCTATATATTTCCAAGTTATCCCCGTTACATTGAAAGTGCCTTCTGTAAAAAATAACAGACACGTTCTTAAGAGAAGGAATTATGCTGCAGACTAGCTACATTATACACTGCTGGACAATTGCTAAGGACGGATCATAAACGGCTATATAGCGAATAAAAAAGTAAGTGTGGTTGGATGCCAAGTGAAATAAAATAATGTCAGAATGCCAGGACATTACAAGAAAGACAATTTATTGTGCTCTGAAATCCAGAAGGCTTTGGAACGTGTTCAATGGACAAACAGGCCATTTTGTGCAGAACACGTAAACGTGAAAAAATGCAATTACCATCCGCAGGCGTTCCGGCGTAAGATGTCAATACGGGATATGGCCACCATGGAGGGCGATGCAAGATTCCACACGTCGTGTCATGCTTCGCACAACATTATCAAGCAGCTGTTGGGGTAATTTATCCCATTCCTCTATCAGTGCACGGATGAGGGTGTTCTTGTTTATTGGAAGGCATTGGCGACCAGCAAGACTCTTCCCCAAAGCATCCCACACATTTTCAATGGGATTCAGATCTGGAGAATGTGCTGGCCATACGAGGCGTTGAATATCCTCACTCTCAAGACACTCCTGGACAGCGACTGTTCGATGACATGTTGCGTTGTCGTCCATGAAAATGAATCTATCACCGACAGCACCCCGGAACATGCGAACATGAGGTAGCAGAACATCATTAATGTATCGTTGGCCAGTCATAGTCCCAGTTGGAAGCACATAGAGGGACGTACGGCCATTGATTATGATGCCAGCCCATACCATGACACTACATGTCGAATATCGGTCCCTTTCCTGTATGTTTGCTGGACAATATGCAGTACCACTATCACGCCAGATCAGTTGTCGTCGACAATCAGACGATAGACTGTATCTACTCTCATCTGAGAAGAGGACAGCAGACCAGTCGCTATCAGTCCAATTGCGATGTTGATGGCACCATTGCAAACGGGCGGTACGGTGACGTCTGGACAATGGGATGCACACAACAAGACGGCGGGCTTATAGTCCTCCTTCATGCAAACGCCTGGCGACAGTTTTTCGGGAGATCCGCTTGCCAGTAGCAGCCATAAACTGATTTGCTACCTCACTAGCTGTGCTGCGCCGGTGTCTTTTTGTTGATAGCACTATGTACCGATCTTCTGCAGGTGTCGTACTGCGAACACGACCTCCCCCGTGACGTTTGCTACACTCTCCATTTGTTTGAAATGATTTCCAAAGCCTTGAAACAACACTGTGGCGGACGTCGAACTCCCTGGCAACATCTGTTATTTTTCGCCCTTCTTCAATCTTGCCAATAATACGGCCACGCGTAAAATCATCTAGGTGATGTCGGGAAGACATACTGAAACTTGTAAGTTCGTCAATTGATTCTTTCCCTTTCAACTTTGCGTTTATATAACAACGGTCAATACGCGTCAAATCCTTTATATCTCTTATCAGCGCTATGACGTCACGAACAAGTTCGGCAATCCAAAATTTGCATACGCACAACACGTCTTACTGTATCCCGCACTTATGCTAATTTCCACATTTTCCTGCCTTCCATTTTATGGTTGCTATCGTTGCTATTGTCATCCGTCCTTAGCAATTGTCCGGCAGTGTAGTACAAAGAGGAAAACAACAAATGCAACATACTTGGATAATGCATAATTATTAGTTAATTTTATAAATATTGTCAGGAATGACTTTAATGACAGATTTTAACATGGAGCATTTCATCAGTAACCATGTTAGGCCATGATCATGCGTTTTGTATAAAAAGTAGCCAGTTCGCGTACTTTAGTCTGCAAAATATGTAATAATTTTATGGCCTATTACACAAGGACTGAGATTTATATTTAAGTTAAATTACGGTCAAATGATACGAGTTCAGAGTGTATATAAAAAAACATATGTTCGGACGATATGCTCGCAAATAATGATACAGAAACAATCTGCGTGTTTCTGAGTCACACGTCAATAGATAGCGCTGCGTCCAGACACCTAACTTTTGTCCTCGCTGTTTTCACTTAACGTTTTTTTAGTCTTTTATGTGATCTACTAAGGTAAATCAAAAAGTAAGGTCAATGTCGTCGTATATTAACCCTTGTGACGTGCCCCACAGTAGGCACACGACATAAAGGCAGATTGCAGCGAGAACGAACGTCTGCGGAGCTCAGTTGGTAGAGCGATTTGTTCCGGAATAAGAGGCCGTGGCCATCAGGTCGCGGTTGTGCTGCTGATACTCAAGGTGTTTCCAATTTACAGTAACACTACTTACAGCTGATCACGGTAGCTGCAAGAAATTTCCTGAGCATGAATTATAGAATGGGCTGTACGGCATCCCTTGTCCATAGACGAGCACGAACAATATAATGCCGTACAGCACATTTTATTTTCATGCTCGTCTGTGATATTTGCGAGGCCACGTGCGTGTTTTTATACTTATATAAGCCATGGCTGTGACGTATATGGTCAAATGTCCAGACACTTTTGATTATATGGTATATATAGACTTCCAGAGTGTCCTTAAAATTTAAATATATTTTAAATATATTTTCGCCATGCTGCGTACATGAACATTTTACCTAACGTTTTTATCATTGCTGAAATTAAGTAAAAGAGACCATTTTTGAAAATACATTTCACAAAAGTGTTACCACAACGTCCAAGGAGTTCCTGTTGAAATAAAAATTGCAATAAACATGTCTGAATTTTAATGGAAACCTAAATTTCATTTTCAAGTGTTACGGTAAAATCGAGCATCATAAACTTCCTCTGAAACTGCCAAAAAAGCTAAAGTATAACTGAGGGTTCTGTGCAGCAGCTACCGCTCTCAGTCCGGTGAGCGAGTTGTCAGAGGCGCGAGTTTCTGGCCAACTGCTCGATGTGTTCCCGGGTTCGAGGCGTGGGTGATATGTTTGTTGTACGGTGATGGCTCTTTTCCTTCCCTAAAATCAATGGATTTAAATAAAGGGCGGAAGACTACCTACATTATTAAATGCCATGTTGGTACTGTAACCACCATCTCTCGCTCCTAAAGTAGAAAACAAAACAACAACAACACACACACACACACACACACACACACAACAAAGCTTTCCCTTCCGTTTTCCAAGGTCAAATGAAGAAATGAAGAATGAAAAGTATTTATCTCATTAGTTACTTAATGAACTTCCGGGAATGTCAAAAGAGCAAAACAACCAACACAGAATCTGTACTAAGCTTCAAGAACTATTATTACAGACACATTGGTGAGTGGTACTTACTTGTATCATTGGCCTAAAGTCTTCCGGGAGAAGATAGGAACGTTTTCCACGGCTTAAGATGTAAACAAATTGCGACGCCTCATCATGGTGGGTGCTTGTCATTCTGAATAAAAAGAACAACAACAGAGTTGCCACAGTCTTAGAAACTGAAACAAATATGCAAATATAAGAACTCCATCTTCAGAATTTACTCAAAAAGTACTTAAAAACTGACTAAACATTTTACAAGCCCATATGTACTCTTTAAAATCCGCGAAAAAAAAGTGTGTGTGTGTGTGGGGGGGTGAGAGGTCATCAATGTAATTCATAACTCATGGGCGAAATATGCAGAAAATCTGAAAGGAGACAAACAGTGACCAAAGGGGACAGTATTTATTATTTACCACATATTAAGTTTTGGCAGGAAATTTCATATATGCAATGACTTTTTACCTCCGAAGGGACATCCTTACGTTGTATTTATTGAAATAAACAAATAACTCAATTTTATTTAATAACAGCGGTATAACAGCTACAGAGTGTGGACCTATACTTCAGGAATGTTGAACCAGATGAAAGCTAAGAAGAACACAAAACTGTATAGCACTCATTTCTTCCATTTCAGAAATATGAGACACTAAATGTGCCAAGTTTGATCACTATCTAACTGGTTCATTTTTCTATAGATAGATGATTTTTATATCACAAATTTTATTAAAACAAAAACCACCAAAACGTGGGCATTTAATAACACGTGAGAATGTGACAGGAAATCAAAGACATTTTGTAAAATTCTAATTAAAAAAACAACAACTGCACTGTGGTCTCCAGAATTTGAACTCCCTATTTTTGCCATATCATGAATAACTTTTGCCAAATTCCTAGGCTCGGGTAGTTAGCCGAATTCAACTTCTTTTCACCGTATTCTTTCTCTCTTATATTTAAGATTTACAGTATGGATGTTCCTGTCCGTAGATATAACATGGGATATATAAACTTAATGAAGGGGATAATCAGTATACACATGATTTATTATTATTGTTAACTTTACAGTCCAGGGCCGGTGAGCAAAATGCTGAGATATTCGCCTCAAGCCTGGAAACTCAGAAACTTTCTAGAGATACGGCATGTGTCTAACATGATTGCCTTTTAGACTGGGACAGTCCCTGTGACAATCCTAACTCCTCGAGATTTTTTCGAAAGTTATTAGATACCACTGCGGTTGCCGAAATGGCAACTGGTACGATCTGCGTTATGCTTTGTTTCCAGATTTCTTGAATTTCCAAACGGGAAAATTACATTTATTAATTGGGATTTTTTCAGTTTTGTGTCTACAATTACAATATTAGTTCGACTGTGGTCATTGGTTTTGTCTGTATGAAAGATTTGCCTCAGTACATGATGTAATTTTGATTTTCAAGAACAGGTTCTGCTTGGTACTCAGTAAAACCTTGGTTTAGGAGGTATTTAAAGCAAGCTCTTGATCTTAGCTACCTGGTCGTGTCTTTTAAGGTATTGTTTTGATGCAAAGACAGCTTAAATGTGTTTTATGTTTTCAATGGGTTTTCCACACATTCTACCGGTGTCATCAGCTGCAATTTTCATCATGTGTTTCGTGTAGTTCTGGGACGCAATCTCGAATCCCAATGAAAAATTCCTCGGTTTGTTGGATAGAGCTAACCTTTTCCAACCATTCTAGTTAGAAGAGTTTGTCAGTATTTTCCAGATCTAAAGAGTTTGGATATTTCTCGTGCAGAATTTTGCTTTGCGAACTCTTCTGTGGACCTTAAGTGTTTTCTGATTGAGGACTTTATCATCCTCGGGTTATTATTATTGTTTCTGGGAGTACAAAGCCTGGAGATTACACAACTGAAAGAAAAAACTCAATTGTCCATTACAGATTAGTTCAGAATCTTCGCCGAAAGTAGATGCTACATGGAGAACGGTTATAACGAAGGCGCTCTATGCCAAAATAATATGCTTATATGCTTTGCCATGTACTTCAGGTGATTTATTCTTCATTGATTTCTGTAATTGTTTTTGAAATTAATGACGAAAATATCTGAAAGAGAAAAATAAAGATAAGTACTTTCCTTTACCAAAAAAACGTATGACGTACATATGTAGAAGAAATATTTCTACAACACATGGGAATATGTTAAAGTTTCCAGAGCAGGCGATACTTACTGCTTGAAACATTCGATTCGTTTTCATTTTATGAATAGAAAAGAACGTAAGCGTGCTCAGCAATCAATAAAAGCGTATTTTATTTAACTTATCAGCAATCAATAAAAGTGAATTTTATTTAACTGATCAGCTATCAATAAAAACGGGTTTGATGTAATATCTAGTGTATGACTAGTGGCAATGAGTCTTGCAAAATTTAATTGGACATTTACTGCATTTGTTGCATTTTTTAACGTGAAAAGTTAGTTCTATTTAATGATGATTAGTGCACATAGTGAAAATTTCTGCAAGCATAACGAAAGATATTGAAACCTTTACTCGCAGAGCTAACACATTTTTTGTACCTTTCTCGACCGTCACTGACGAATTTTTTCCTTCGGAAAGACAACGAGTTTTTCAGATATTTTGGGACCTTCTCATTAAACGGTAACAAAAGTTTTTACTAAACATAACGCCACGCTTCTTTCGAGTTGTATAAGCCACGTATTCAGTCAGTTGCAGTTCGGACAATTCTTTAAGTCATGTAGCAAAATTTACTGTCATTTTTTCATTCATCCAGTTCCTCATGATAAATTTGGATTTTCCAGTGGAACCGTTTAACCACGGTACCACTGAAACATCAAAAATTTTCACGCACAAGCGTTTTGAATGGATTCCGTGCTAATTTATCAACGGTATTGTCAGAAAGCCGGTCTGGAAAACAGATTCATCAGCAATGCTCAGCTGTGCATTGCCAATGCTTATCCCTTCTAGATCAAGACTTATGTTCTGCTAACTCACTGACTGAAGCGTCTAAAGGCATATTTTGTGGCATGAAATTTTAAAGTGAGAAGTTTGTTTAGGAAAGCATTGCATGACCGAAAGTGAGGTTGTTACGCAGAAGTATAATAAACTCATTTGTGGCTTTGAAGTCGCGCACGTTTGGCAGTGTGAGGCAAATTACGGACACAATGTTTTTTGTGTATAATTTTATTCATTTGGAAATACACGGTACCCGAAATCTGTGGGAGTGCTCTTGAACGATATCGATATTGTAACGTACCAGGAGATGTGACGTACCTGCCCGAAGGACGCACACGACATAAAGGCAGATAGGAATCAGAATAAAACGTCCGCGTAGCTCAATTGGTAGAGCAACTTATTCCGG
Source organism: Macrothele yani (assembly GCA_039090855.1). Lineage (NCBI taxonomy): Eukaryota > Metazoa > Arthropoda > Arachnida > Araneae > Macrothelidae > Macrothele > Macrothele yani. The sequence continues at coordinate 95,809,733 of CM076998.1, forward strand.
AATGAGGGGACCCGGGTTCGAATCCTGGCGCGGATAGAAATGACGGAGAAATATACTTCGTTATAATGGCGCCCGAACTATCCGGATGACCCGACCGTTCAAAATCTCGCATTGGTGTGATGTTATTTCCACACCGCGAGATAGGAAAAATAAGAGAATCCCTTCTCCAACACTTCGAAAAAAAAAAATAAGGGGGAGATGATGTGACGTACCTGCCCGAAGGACGCACACGACATATAGGCAGATAGGGATCAGAATAAAACGTCCGCGTAGCTCAATCGGTAGAGTGACTTATTCCGGAATGAGGGGATCCGGGTTCGAATCCTGGCGTGGACAGAAATGACGGAGAAATATACTTCGTTATAATGGCGCCCGAACTATCCGGATGACCCGACCGTTCAAAATCTCGCATTGGTGTGATGTTATTTCCACACCGCGAGATAGGAAAAATAAGAGAATCCCTTCTCCAACACTTCGAAAAAAAATAAATAAGGGGGAGATGATGTAACGTACCAGGAGATGTGACGTACCTGCCCGAAGGACGCACACGACATATAGGCAGATAGGGATCAGAATAAAACGTCCGCGTAGCTCAATTGGTAGAGTGACTTATTCCGGAATGAGGGGACCCGGGTTCGAATCCTGGCGCGGATAGAAATGACGGAGAAATTTACTTCGTTATAATATCTTTATAGTAGTCATTAATTCAACTGGAATTAATGCACTGTCAAACATTTTGTGGTAGGCTGAGTCATCCAAAAGTGGTGCTGCTACACCAGCAGCACCACCTTTTGGGGATAAGTTGCACTCTAGTGTAATGCACGAAAACACAAAATCATGGTGAAATGGGTGCAACTGTGCACCAATCAGGTTATATACCATACTATGTTGCACAATTATATCATGTTTTAGTATGTTTCACGCACCACACGTGAGTTTACCTTTATCCCGAAAGATGTAGCACCACTTTTTTTGCAGCATTTTGAATGGTGTTAAGACTACGGGATACGTGGCTCAAAGATACTGTAATAATTTAAAATTTCTATGTATAGTAGGTTATATAATTTTCATTTCTTATACTTTTATATGACATAGCTCAACAGCATTTTAATGTAATAATATTTTTTAAAAGTAAAACAAGGACTGGTGCACACTGTGCACCAGTCTTTGTCACTAAAAGATTAAAATGTAGCACAAACGAACAGTAGAAAAATATGGAGGAATGCGGGTATGAAAATCGATAAGCTTATTTTAACAGCTTCTAAAGGTTAATCCTTTTAAAAGTGCAGAAAGGGCGGTGCACACTAGTGGCTGTATCTACTGACTTCTATCTGTCTACCAACTTTCCTATAGTGAACTTCTAGGTTCCATCTAATGTTCTTTCGTCTCCTGACTCGGTTCAAAAGCCTGTCCAGGCATAATAGTTAGTCGAGCCTAAATATTTCTTGTGGGCGGAAGCCATGCAACCTGATTGTTGGGTTATATTGCACAAAGTCCCGTTTCGTGAATGGCATCACACGTTCCTTCGGCCACTCACACTGAATTAGAATCTTTGTCCTAAAGTTATAGTTCTCGCTTTCTTTGCCTCAGTTCCACAACTATCATTAAATATAATGTTCCAGGCTGTTGAAGCTCATTTCTTTTTGTTCAAATCGAAAAGATTGCACAAGTAAGAAAAATAAATCATGACCAGTAATATTCCATGAAAACACGTAAGATCTGAATGCGGGTTGAATTATGAACAGCACACAGAAACATTTACCAAACTTCTGCGTTCTAGCGAGGTGTATGTCATCAGGAGAAGCAGAAATAATAACACAATATGATTCTTATGCCACTGCCGTCTGGGTTTTCGTGAACATATTCTGTCTTATTATATTCATCACGCGCTTACACTGAAATATCTCCATTTCGTGTAATACGATATTGTGACGTACTATTGAGGTAAAGCACGTGTCAAGACGACAAATCTGCAGCGATACATTCCGTCCGTGTAGCTTATTTGGGAGAGCAACTTGCTCCGGAGTGAGGGGTGGTGGTTCAATCCCCATCACGAACATTTTCGGTGTTTTCACAATATGCGTTAGAAAACTGATTATATACAGTTTTTCTCTGTACGGTCAGTACACTTTGCTGTAACCTTTAAGAACAGTACGTGTTAAAACTAAAGCTTAGACAAACACTTTTTTTTAGAAAAAACACTTTAGTACAGTAACTGCAAGGTCGATCCACAAATTCTCGACATTTCCACCCTCACCTTTTCCAGAAATCCAGAAACTTGTTCGTTGTGATGTAGTTCAGCTTGTCAGTTCCTACCGCCAAATACAAGGGCATTTTCCAATACAGTGGCAATGAACACGTCTGAGGGTGAGAAAAATCACTTAATACCAATAAAAATCATAAACAGTTGAATTACCAATAACAATTTTGAAATATTTTAATGTTTTGTTTATCTAAAACACAAACATAAAAATTTGATAGAGATGCTAGAGTTTTGTAACTCCCGTACGTGATCATTTGCAAAGTAATTCCAAAAACTAATCAAAGAGACGCTGAAGGAGCAGAAAGAGTATAGAATGGTGATGAATCGTCAAATCAAAGGGGAAAGAAAACTGTCTTTTACACTGTTAAAAACACAACTCTAAGAAAACTCCATGTCTTACAAAGGAGACCATAGGAATGTTTGAGGAACGCGTTAAATACGTCATAAGGAATTTTGCAGATGAAAAAACATGTAGGGGAAAATGCATAATTCTTGTCTGGAGAGAACAATATTCAGTGGCATTTCAGACGTTTCTTCTCCGTTTTAAAACATAGAATATTTATACTACTTTGATTATTACAGTATGACATAACTAATAGTTTTGATCATCCAAATATTTTAATATTTGTACGTGATGAGCACAAATAATTTGCGCTTCTTTGTGTTTACACGTGTATATGTGAAGGAAAATCACCCAGTTTCCGAAAATTCAGAAATTTTCCTCTCAATCAAAACCATACGATCGATTTCTACACAACTGCAAAGTTTTGTATATGAAATAAAAGTCCTCAGCAAATGTTTTACGATGGCATACACGTCATTTACGAAAAACTAAATGTTTTCCCTTTAGCTATATATAATAATAATAATAATAATAATAACGTGTGTGTGTGTGTGTGCGTGTGTCATAACTCATCGGCAAATCTTGGTAGACAGTTCAAATTTTGGCATATTGTTTGTCATTGCTGTCACGAATTGCAGTGGCCTTTTTTAAGTCGAAATTCCGAAAAGAAACGCCTAGTAAAAGAAAAACATATTCACTACGCTACTTGTACGGGAAACAGACAGTTACGAAAAACGACAGCTGCTGAGAGCATTTATATGACACAAAATATGCGTGCTTGTTCTGCCACAGGCGTCTGCATTAAAATGCGCCTGTCAGATGTACCACGAGAAACGAAAGAGCTTCCTATAATTGGGCACTGCTATTCTATCGGTGGTCGAAATATTTCCTGAAGACGAATGTACTTTGCTCTCCCGATGTATGCAGAGCTTCACTACCGGTCTCGAGTTTGGTGAATTATCTTACCTAAGGTTCACAAAAGATTACATAGCAGTGTTAGTCAAACTCATTTTCATTACATTCTTTTTGAATGAGCAAAATTCATGGTTGTTGCTAGATCTGTGGAAAGAGAAGCGAAAACGGAAAGAAAAAGAAACATTTTCGCATTTTGGAAAGACGATTAAAATAGTTGATGAAGAGGTTTTACGAACATGTAACTGAAATGTTTTCGTATTTTTTATTCCAAAAACATTGCGAATACACTGCTAGCAAGATGTACCCATGTAAAGTGCATGAAAAACGAATACTTTTCGTAGTTAGGAAGTCCAGAAAGTCGTACTTACAATGCAGTTAATCATTGCCCTAAAAATGAGAATATACGGATTGCATGTTAAAAGTTATACCCAAGCAACGCGCGGGTAAAGATCAACAAGTATGTAATGCGGTGATCATAGTGTGATATTTATTATAGTGAAACTGCTTAATCTCATTTGCTTGAAAGGAGATGCAAGTGTGATAAACACAGGGACGCCGACTTCACCAAATTATTGGGGGGGGGGCAGGCTTGAAGATATCAGACGTGGGAAGGAGATTCGACGTATAATTTAAAAGTCAATTGTAACTGCTCATCAGCAAATGGACAAGGAAACATAAATATTCTTTTGCTGAATATTAATATTTTGAAAAATAAAATTCGCCCTGTGATTTTATAAAAATATCTAGAGACATTTTATTTCCAAAGGGTTATAAAAGCATGAGAAATTAGCTCAGTTACTCAAACAAAAAATGAGGAGGGCAAAAAATAAATAGATAAATAAAGGCGCTAGAGATTGTACGTTTCTGTATTTTTATTTATTTATTTTATTTTTGTTGTTTTAAACATTTACCACATATCACGAGAACATGTCAAATACAATAGGGCGCTAGAAATCAAGTTTTTTTTATCAATTGAGCAATGCTGGATAAGGGAAAACGTTTTTACTTATTTTGTAACTCATTATTTTTTGGAAATAAATCGCTTTGACTTTATAAGGTGAAACTTGATCCATCTTATAAAGAATAATACATTTCTATAAAGGAAAGAAATGCATTTTTTTGCAATTAACACAGCACACGATAGCCTAAATAGCAGGGCGAAACGTTTTTTTCTCTGTTGAAATATTTCAACTCACGCATTTCGAGAATGAAATACACACACACACACAAAAACAAAAATTTATTTGAACAGGACGAAAAATATTGGGTGAGCACTTCCCCCCTCAGTAAAATATTTGCAGGAGCAAGATTTATCTTGCCCCTCTATTGTTGGCGCTTGTGGATAAACAGCGGAAGATAATAAAAAAAATGGAAATCTAGTTTTGAAGAAAAATGTTTTACCAGAACTTGAAATTAATCGTTACTTTAAAAAATCGCATTTAGTATGTTAAAAACTGCTGGCACGAAAGTCATTTCTCTGCCTGCAGGAAAAATCTTCGACGTTTGTTATTTTAAAATAGAAAATACATTTGAAGATGACATAGGTTTAGTCGATAAGCGACAAGACATATTCTGAGTTGTAAGTCTTCGAGATATAGACCTAAAAATACGACGTACTTTTCACTGGCAAATTAATTAACACAATTTTTGCAGAGGCTCATTACTTGACTTAATGTCGGTTAGTCCAGCGCCTTTCTTGCTGGCAGCTTATCAGATCGGGGTCAAACTTGGTTCATAGTTAGTCCTCTATGATTGTTAGTGCTATATTTGTTTGGAGCCTTATCTGATAACTTGTGGGGAGGGCACGCTACAGATGAGGGTGGCTGTAAAATTATTTCTCACTTAAAGGATTATCATACATCATTTTAAAGGTCCTTATTTCAAAAATATAAACTTTTTGATATTTACACCATGTGGGGAAAAGGATGAGGTCCCGCAAAAGGAACGTTTTACTTAATAAGTCAAAAACAAATGCACCAGTGGTTTGGAGTTGCAGTAGGCGTCAGATTCATGTCTCCCTTAACTATGACTCTGGCTGTTTGAACCGAAAAGTTTCTTGTAAATGGAGGTTTTGGATCTGTAAAAGACATTGCATATGAACCAGGAGCTAAGCCACCACTGCAATCTTATGCAGTTCTTCAAATATGACAGATACATTGTTACTACTTTCGTCGGAGAAACAACATCTCTTTCAAGTATTGTGTGGACTCGGAGTAAAGGAAGCATCACCTGTGTAAGGATGCAACTATACTCTACATTTTATGGGCTCTAACCGTATACAAGTTCCATGGCATTATTCTGGACAATGTTGTGCTAGACATCGGAAGCAATGCATTTAAAGTCGGTCTTTCCAACTTTGGACTGTCATGTGTCCGAATTCTCCAACAATTGATGCTGGATCCCATTGCGACTGAAAAATTCCAGGGGAAAAAGGATTCATCGATCTTTAAATTTAAGATTAAGAGGGAGAGAAGGCTTGCTGAACTTTCGAACTTACGTTGAGTAATAAAATACGCTTGTAATACACTGCTCGACATTGAAATTACCCCACTCAGACAGAGTGGGGTAATTAACACTCTTTGATCGGCGTATTGGCAAATGAACCAAAAATCAACAAACATAGAACATGAGGGGGATAACACATGTTTTGATTTCTCACCCAGTACGTCAGTTTGATTAGCAACAAGACAAGTTCACGTGACAGCAGTCAATACCTTGTGTGACCACCATATTGTGTAATGCAATCAGATAATACGACGCGTCGTGTAGTGATACAACCCTATATCACCGTGGGATGCTGGGTCTACGAAGCGTTTACCACGTCCCATAATTCAGTTTCATTCCGAGGTGGCCAAGGAGAGGTTTGCAAGCACCGTCCAAAGAGATCCCATGCACGCTCGATGGGTGATAAGTCCGGATATGTATTTGGCCATGGAAGCATATGGACCCTTTGTTGGCACGTTCCAGAGATATTAGCAAATTATGGATGAGCGTTATCTTTCTGGAAAGCGGCCTCTGGTATACCATTTAGGAAAGGCAACAACACTGGTTGTAAAACGTTATCCTGCTCATTATGCGCATCAGAGATGACCAGCAACACGTAACTAATGGCAGCCCATACGAGGACGCCCGGTTGGCAAGCAATGTGTTGCTGGCGGAAAAAGGCTATCTCTCTGTGGCCACGGCATCTCCAGACACAGACTCGACCATCGTCGCACAGAGGCAGAATCGGGACTCATCGCTGAATACGACATGACGTTATTCCAGCAGCAACGCTGCTCTACCACGACACCACTCCAGTCAATGCCCTACGGTCAATGACAGTCCACGCAATTGTTGCCTGAAGCGCAGACCTGATTCCGCAGATCATTGGTTTGCCGTCCATGTCGTCACTAGGACGGCCATAGTCGCCGCTACAGCCCATCAAATGCTCTCTACAGTAGCTTGTGGCTCAGGAGCTTCCTGGATACGAATACGCCGATCAAAGCGTACTAACATCCTCCTGACTGCACCTGTCCCTCTACCGTGAGTGGGTGTGTCTTCTTGAAACCACTGTTGACAACAGCGTTCAGCTTTTCTGGCATCCTGATGCATATGAGCAGCAATTCGGCTAATCGACATATCAGCTTCACCGAGGCCTGCGCTCCTGCCTCTCTCAAACGCGTCTAGCTGGTGATATGGTTGGTGTCGAGGACTACGCGGAGTCTCCTGTCCTTGGACATGCTGCTTCTGTAGTTTCACCACTCCGCTGCTTTGTTATGTATGTCGTGTCTGCATTCTGTACGATCTGTAGCACCGAATACGACGTGGCTTCGGCGGCTAGTGTTTTTTCTTTTATCTCTAACACATCACTCTTTATTGGTTGCATGCTCGAATGATTTACATGTCCATCACCTGCTCGCACACATCTAACGTCGAGCATAAAAAAATGGAGATTACTTCATGAACCTATGAGTGTGGTTATTCATTGTTATGGTAACATAAACATATAAATTTCATTCAGGGCCGGCTTTTGCGTTCGCGGCGCCCGGTGCAACTATATCTGTTGACGCCCCCAGAGCCAGCTGCACAACCGGGGCAGTCTCCAGATTTAGCGTTCGTGGCACTATCAAATTTTGAGAGATTTCCACTTATCCCTGTAGAGCCGACATTTCGACGGAGCAGGTACAGTCATCAGCCTATAGCTTGGCGTTCGTGGCACCCGGTACGACGATATTTGCTGACTTCCTCTCTGAAGCTTTATCTTTTATGAGCTGGACTACATGGATTTTCAGCCACATATGAAACATATGCAATATAAATTAATAATCGCGAACGTTGACCCCAAGGTCAAAGCCATAAAAAAACACTTCTTTTTTTCCCCTCTGATTGTAGCGATATCGTATTGGGAAGATCTGGATTGTTTCCAGTGACAGCAAGACGTTTTGTAGTCTACAATCACAATCGCTCATCGTCTCAAATTTCAAGACTTGAAGGGTTTGTTTTCCCTTTCTATTTATATACTGTAACATTTCACAAAATAAAAATTCCACTGGGCGCCCGGTGCGACAAGACATGTCCTTTTATTTGTCTGCGTGTACGCTGGAGATTATACAACTGCTTCCACAGGGTGTTTCACTAGGTAGTCCCCCAAAGAACCAACTACCGTTTTCTTCCCTCTCACACGACGTTTGGCTTACAAGTGCCCTTGATTCTTGAGAAATGCGCAGGAATGATTTTCCTGATAAGGCGATGGTTCATTGTGACGTCCCCCCACCAGATGTTCAGGCACGCTGATTCTGCCCGGAGGCAATCTGCATGCTTTACTGTGTCGTTGAACGTCTTTCAGGATGGCTGTGCATGCCGTTGTGGAGCGGGTGTTTATTGTGAAAAGTTATTGGATGACAAAGTCTATAAAGGTAACACAACGTGAATTCCTGGAGAAGTCCAGGGGAAGAAAAGCACAAGACAACCGTTACATCGCGGGTTAGCGAAGAAATTCGAAACCCCTATCAGTGTTTTTAACCAATACAATAGCGGACGTCCTCCTTTAGCGCAAGAAAAATAGAAGAGGTGAAGCATAAGCTGCTGGCATCACCGAAGACGTCACAAGAAACTGGGTATCCTGTTTTCACTTGCCAAAGAACAGTGAAGAAACGGTTGCTTCTTCGGTACCGTGTCACAGCTGTGCAAGAACCGGATCTTGAAAAGCGCATGTCTTATTGTTACTGGTTCCTGACACTTTTACCCACAATTCCGAACATTTTGGATTTCACATGGCTCACTAACGAAGCATGGTTTCATTTGGACGGGTATGTCAATTCCCAAAACTCCCGCACCTGGTCTACAGATAATCCACGTGAATTACACGAAACTCCATTACATCCTGCAAAAGTCAGTATTTGGTGTGCTATGTACCGAACCAGAATAATTGGACCCATTTTCTTCAGGAGTGGGGTAAACTCGGCTTCATATGTGAACATTTTCAGAAAATTTGTGGACCAATTAACAGGCATCGATTTGACAGCGGGGTACTTTCACTAGAATGGAGTGACATACCACACGTCTCGTATGATCATGAATGGAATTTTTCTTTCTTCGGTGACGGAGCGATTTCCAAAGGACTGTGGCCACCTCGGTCACCCAATTTGACTCCTTCCGATTTTTTATGGGGATATTTGAAGCGTCGTGCTTACAGCAATAAACCTCGCTCGTTAGAAGAGTTAGAAAGCAACATCCGTGCAGAAATCCGGACTACTGACTGATGAGGACATGCAGCTGAGGACCTTCAATAATACATAGCGTCGCGTTCGAGTGTGTTGAGGACATTTCCAGCATTTATCGTGAATGGTGGTGCATTCCCATGAACTAAGGTACGTTGTAAACCACATGCAATGTTTCTAAGTAAAGTGTGTTGCGAAATATGACTGATTCTTTGGGACTGGGGCTACCTGGTGATACACCCTGTAGAAAATTGAGATAGGAGTACATATATTCTTTTTGTCTCGTAGACACGAAAACCTGTTCAAAGTTCTCCGATATATTATTAAATATTTCCAGAGCACAATTTTTTGCAACCCACCCGGGAGACGCAGTGGGGTAAGAGATGGTTTCTGACCGTTCGTTCTAGTGGGCCCGAGTTCGAGACCCGCATGAGGTTTAGGGGTGTATTTGTCTTGCGGCACTAGCTCTCCGCCTTCCCTGGAACTAGTGGCCCCAAATAAGGGATAGGCGACCGACTGCTTATATCTCTCAGAATTGCCAATGGTGGTCGTTAAACACCGAAACAACAAAAATGTTTCGACGTAGACGGTTACGTTAGTGTTTTCCTAACGATATGTCTGTTACCGCGAAACCAATTCTATTCACCTAAGAGAGAAATGGAAGCACAAACATTTTTACTTTCTCTATGTACCTATCTGTGGTCACAACAATTCCTCTTGTAGGAAAAGGGACAAGCATGCTCAAAACTTGCCGTATACTTTCTAACCATTTCTGGTGAAAATTTTCCGCCACAGGACACTGTGACGTACCTACCAGCAGGACGCACACGACATAAAGGCAGACAGCAGTCAGAACGAACGCCCGCGTAGCTCAATTGGTAGAGCGACCCATTCCGGAATGAGGGGACCCGGGTTCGAGCCCCGGCGTGGGCAAAAATGACGGAGAAATTTACTTCGTTATAATGACGCCCGAACTTTCCGGATGACCCGGCCGTTCAAAATCTCGCAATGGTGTGATGTTATTTCCACACCGCGAGATAGGAAAAATCAGAGAATCCCTTCTCGAGCGCTTCGAAAAATATATGTGTGTGACGTTGCAATCCACACACTAGATAGACTGGGAGTTCTCGAGTGCACGTTCTACAGCGGATGGCTGCCTGCAACGATTCATGGTCACGGCTGACTCGTGAGCCAAGCCCCCGGCCCTCTTTCGGGAGGGGAGATGTGACGTACCTGCTAGCAGGACGCACACGACTTAAAGGCAGATAGCAGTCAGAACGAACGTCCGCAATTGGTAGAGTGACTTATTCCGGAATGAGGGGACCCGGGTTCGAGCCCCTGCGTGGATAAAAATGACGGAGAAATTTACTTCGTTATAACACCGATTAATGTCTTTATTGTTCACAATATATACATTTATAGGATGTATGGGGGGTTGGATGGACAAGAGTAATCACTACTAAGCTTTTGAAATTTTTTACAAAAGAGAATTTTCGCGCTGTCTGGCAGTAAGGTGTAATACTGCTGAAAGGCAAAACCGCAAACAATGTCTTTCAAGGTGGTACGATGTCTTGGTCACTTTCAAATTTCCTGGGTACAGTCCTGAGGAATATTTTTAATTAGTTTTGTTATTCTTTTCTTGAAAGACCGAGGCGGAGAGCCTGGTTATCACACACAAAAATTTCAGTAGCATCGCTATTATTCGCCACCGCTTTTCTTGAAGTCAGCATCGCATTCACAATCACCGTACTTCCAATATATATTTCTTTTTCTCATTTCAAATTCTAGTCATGTTTTATGATCCCTTAACGCATTTTGAGTTGAATTATATAATTCCGAATAACCTCCATGAGCTTATCGTCAGCTGCTAAGAAATCACAGCGCATTCTGGGAAATATGCTTTCGCGCCTTTCAGCTCCATTTGTACGAAGCAAAGGGGAGTGGCTCACCGAATGATTTATGATTCACGAAAAATTTAATAGCATGCACCGCCCTTTTGGGATTTTTCTTTCTCATGTTCCTCATGTGCGTGTGTATGTGTGATGTTTTTGTCACATGGGCAAGTACTGCGAAAGTCGCGCCTGTAGAAGCCTGAAATTCAGATCGCGAACTGGGGTTATAAAACAGGAGTAGCGGAACAGGAACGGAGAAATGGGGCGGGGTGAGCTAAACACTGAAACGGGCGGTTTTCAATTTCCTTGACAAGTGGCTTTATGCTGCAGATATTCCCTTCTGTTAAATCACAAGAGCGGGTTTGGTTCCGCTTCTTAAAACCAAGTCAACTGAAACAGGGTAAAAAAAATCACGTAATTCGATAACATTATGACATGCTGTAGCATGGTATATACACTGCTGGACAATTGCTAAGGACGGATCATAAACGGCTATATAGCGCATAAAAAAGTAAGTGTGATTGGATGCCAAGTGAAATAAAATAATGTCAGAATGCCAGGACATTACAAGAAAGACAATTTATTGTGCTCTGAAATCCAGAAGGCTTTGGAACGTGTTCAAGGGACAAACAGGCCATTTTGTGCAGAATACCTAAACGTGAAAAAAATGCAATTACCGTCCACAGGCGTTCCGGCGTAAGATGTCAATACGGGATATGGCCACCATGGAGGGCGATGCAAGATTCCACACGTCGTGTCATGCTTTGCACAACATTATCAAGCAGCTGTTGGGGTAAATTATCCCATTCCTCTGTCAGTGCACGGATGAGGGTGTCCTTGTTTATTGGAGGTCATTGGCGACCAGCAAGACTTCTCCCCAAAGCATCCCACACATTTTCAATGGGATTCAGATCTGGAGAACATGCTGGCCATACGAGGCGTTGAATATCCTCGCTCTCAAGACACTCCTGGACAGCGACTGGTCGATGACATGTTGCGTTGTCGTCCATGAAAATGAATCTATCACCGACAGCACCACGGAACATGCGAACATGAGGTAGCAGAACATCATTAATGTATCGTTGGCCAGTCATAGTCCCAGTTGGAAGCACATAGAGGGACGTACGGCCATTGATCATGATGCCAGCCCATACCATGACACTACATGTCGGATATCGGTCCCTTTCCTGTATGTTTGCTGGACAATATGCAGTACCACTATCACGCCAGATCAGTTGTCGTTGGCAATCGGACGATAGACTGTATCTACTCTCATCTGAGAAGAGGACAGCAGAAAAGTCGTTATCAGTCCAATTGCGATGTTGATGGCACCATTGCAAACGGGCGGTACGGTGACGTCTGGACAATGGGATGCACACAACAGGACGGCGGGCATATAGTCCTCCTTCATGCAAACGTCTGGCACAGTTTTTCGGGAGATCCGCTTGCCAGTAGCAGCCATAAACTGACTTGCTACCTCACTAGCTGTGCTGCGCCAGTGTCTTTTTGTTGATAGCACTATGTACCGATCTTCTGCAGGTGTCGTACTGCGAACACGACCTCCCCCGTGACGTTTGCTACACTCTTTATTTTTTTTAAAAGCCTTGAAACAACACTGTGGCTGACGTCGAACTCCCTGCCAACATCTGTTATTTTTCGCCCTTCTTCAATCTTGCCAATAATACAGCCACGCGTAAAATCATCTAGGTGATGTCGGTAAGACATGCTGAAAATTGCAAGTTCGTCAATTGATTCTTTCCCTTTCAACTTTGCGTTTGAACAACAATGGTCCATACGTGTCAAATCCTTTATATCTCTTATCAGCGCTATGACGTCACGAACAAGTTCGGCAATCCAAAATTTGCATACGCACAACACGTCTTACTGTATCCCGCACTTATGCTAATTTCCACATTTTCCTGCCTTCCATTTTATGGTTGCTATTGTTGCTATTGTCATCCGTCCTTAGCAATTGTCCGGCAGTGTATTTAGTGCGATAGCGAACCCTATCGGAAGATCTTTATCTAGCACTAAATACCTGCAGCAGAAGATTATATCATATTTTTTATTCGCCATTCATGCTTTTCCACGCTGTACGAATGAACGCTATGCTGCAACCACCAATCCAAAAATTCAATATTACTAATTTCCATAGCAAATTTCTTTTTCTTTTCTACTGTAAATTCCCAACGTTTTGCTTATTATTACTGCGTACACACACATCCAGAAGTTCAACAAGAAAAGGAAAAGAAAAGAAAAATTAGAAATCAGAATTACTGTTATGGTGAAAAACTCTGTAGTATCTTCCAACAACAGGAATGGGGAAGTCAAATTTCCAGTAGAGGACAAATGCCGCCTCCCCCTCCCCATATATTGGCTCCATTGAGGATACGAACTACTTTCCAATCTTTCTGTTTTAAACTGCTCGTGGATTGAGTGATGTGAGTTTAAACTGTTTGAGTTTATTACGAAGAGACAATTTTAATTCTGGGATATTGGTTTCTGAAAGGAAAGAGGATCAATTCTCAGTATGAGAAGTAAAACAGGAAATTGAAGTCTAATAGGTGTGACTTCCATTCCATTTCATCTGCAGAGAACACTCGGCATGACCGATGGTCAGCGAAATGAAATGAACTTCCTTCAGCTTAACTTACGACAGGGAATAATTACAACACATCTTGAAAAAATAAGTAATTTCTGTACTTTTGCAAACTTAATGACAAGCAACATTATTTTACAAACCAGTCATTAAAATTAAAGGGAAATTAAAAGGCTGCATCTGTATGTTTAAAGAACCAACAAAACAGTAATAAAACTATCATCATCATTGTCAACCATTATCAATCCACTGCTGGACGAAGGTCTCCCCAAGTTTCCTCCACAACGGTCTGTCTTGTGCCAGTCTCCTCCATGTCACCCCTGCATACTTTCGAATTTCATCCACCCATCTCCCATGTGGTCTTCTTCTGGGTCTTTTCCTGTCCCTTGGAATCCAATCTAAAATTTCGGCTGTCCATCGATGATCTGTCCTTCTGGCAGTATGTCCAGCCCATTGCCATTTCAGGGATTTAACTCTGATCATGATGTCTTCCACTCTTGTCATTTTTCTGATCCACGAGTTCCTCTTCTTATCTCTCCTGGTTACACCAAGTATGCACCTCTCCATGCTTCTTTGAGTTGTCTGCAGCCTTTGTATGTCTCTTTTAGTTAAGGTCCACGGCTCTGCACCATACGTAAGCACTGGAAGGATGCATTGATCAAACACTTTTCTTTTAAGACATAATGGCATATTGCTCTTGAAAATTATGCTGTTTCTTCCAAAAGCTCTCCAGGCAAGTTTTGTACGCCGATTAATTTCTTCATCAATGTGAACCTCACTTCATATCTGCTGTCCAAGATAAACGTACGTGTCTGTTATCTCCAGCTTTTCTCCATCAATCGATAAATCTTCATTTCTTGTAAAAGCATTGAACATCACTTTTGTCTTCTGAAAGTTCATTTTTAATCCCACTTCTTTACTCTTGTCAGCAAGTTCCTGGATCATACTCTGCAGCTCTGATGGGGTAGTTGCAAAAATGACTACGTCATCAGCAAAACGAAGGTGGGTTAGATAATCTCCATTAATTTTTATCCCTTTGTTTTCCCAGCTCAGCGACTGAAAAACACCCTCCAATGTGGCATTAAAGAGCTTCGGAGATATGGTGTCACCTTGTCTCACTCCCTTTCCAATTTTTACGTGTGTTGTATTTTCAAACAGCCGAATCTTTGCACTTGCATTTTCATAGATGTTATTAATAATATTAATGTATGCATCTTCAATACCGCAGGTTTTCAGAGCCATTGTAACTGCTGATGGTTTCACCGAATCAAAGGCTTTTTCATAATCGATAAAAGCCATGCACAATGGAAGTTCATATTCCCTCGCTCTTTCAATTAGTTCTCTCAGTACGTGGATATGATCTATTGTGCTGTATCCACTCCTGAATCCAGCTTGTTCTCTCGGTTGAGCCATGTCCAGTGTTACCTTCAAGCGGTGTGCAAGAACTTTAGTGAAGATTTTATAAACTACTGATAGGAGGCTGATAGGTCTGTAGTTTCCGAGATCCTCAATGTCACCTTTCTTATGTAGCAAGATCATTGTAGCGGTGTTCCAATCCTCAGGAATCTTTCCTTCATTAAGGCATCGAGTGAAAATTTGGGCGAGTACTGTTTCGATTTCTCCACTTGCTTCTTGTATGATGTCTACAGTAATTCCATCTTCTCCTGGAGCTTTTCCCCGCTTCATGTTCTTGATCGCATGTGCAACTTCTGCTGGAAGGACTGGAGGAACTCTGGTACTGGTATCTTTCATGATGTCTGGAGTGCATGTATCATCCCTTTCATATAATTTGGAGTAGAAATCTTTCACTCTTGTCAAAATTTCACCTCTATTTCTTGTTACAGAACCATCTTGTTTTCTCAGTGCCATAATCTGTTTTCTTCCCTTACTGAGATGTCCCTTTGCTATCTTTAGGCTTTGGTTGTTTTCAATTGCTTTCCTCACTAGTTCACAGTTGAATTTTCTTACGTCTTCAGTGATACTTTTTCTTACTGTCTTGCATAGCTCTATATATTCCACTTTGGAAGTCACATCTTCTTTAGTTGTCCTCATCTCTCTTCTTTTTGCATCAACATTTTCGTTTTTCCTGATAATTTATTTACATGCAACTTGTTCTTAGACCCAGCTAATTTTGTTGCTGTTTCCATAAGACCTTTGGTTACTTTTCTGTTAACTTCAGAGATGTCCACTTCTTCCGATGTTAGGCCTTCTAAAGCAGAGAACCTGTTCTTCAGTTCCAACTTGAAGGTATTATGGTGTTTTTTAAGGTTGGTTATGTCAATACATTTTGTTTGTCTCATGAGCTTGCCACGTTCAAGTTTAGTGTTGAGGTGCATCTTACATCTCACCAATCTATGGTCACTACCTGTGTTGAACTTGTTTAGCACACTGCAGTCTTCTATGACGAATTTTTTGTTACACATAATAAAATCAATTTCACTTGTCCCATTTGGATGTCTCCATGTCCATTTCCTGTGTGGCTTTTTCTTGAAAAAGGAGTTCAAGATGAAAAATCCTTCTGCCTCTGCAAACTCAACGAGAGTATTTCCACGCTGGTTTCTGTTGCCGTGACCGAATTTACCTACTGAAGTTTCATTCTGTTGCCGTTGCCCTATTTTTGCATTGAAATCTCCCATAATTATTTTCAAGTGCTGCTTACCTTTATTATTTAGATGACAAATTTCCTCATAAAATTCTTCAATTTCTTCTTCAGGATGACTTGTGGTTGGGTGCATAAGTTTGAATAATCTGAGCCTGGTATCTTTTCGAGAGTTGGATAACAAGTCGTGCAGCTCTGTCAGAGGAACTTTCAACTTCTACAACTTTATCCTTCAGTTTCTTGTTTATTATAAATCCAACACCACTAGTTCTGCCAGTATCTGTCCCACGATAGTAGAAGAGATGTCCACTTTTCAGTTCGATGAGATCTCCTTTTCTCCTTACCTCACTTAGCCCCACGATGTCCCACTTGATCCTTTGTAGTTCCTCTTCCAATTCAAGAAGCCTTGAATCAGAAGCAACCTATACTGAAGATTATAAAGGTAAATTGGGCAAAAGTCGAAACAAACATCATAGTTAAAGAACTTACCTTCGTAATGATGTGGAAGGTATCAAAAGTGTACTTTCCTTTGCAATCGGCAAAGACGTTTTTCAACCGTTCTGTCTGGATTTCAACATTTTCATGTGAGGATGGCTGCCCGTTTGGAAAGTAAAACTTTGGAATTTGACTTGGCTTCCTCACCAACTTCACCGCAGAATTTTCTGGGATTGTAGATCGACTAGAATGTTTTATTTTCTTTGGCAAAACTTGCAAACATTCCTTTTCTTTGTTCTATAAAAAAAACAAATACATAAAATTGGCATTAGGCAAATTCTAGATGCAAATGCTGGTTTTATAAAAAAATTTGAATGATGACACAGAAATAAAAACCGAATGGAAAGTGATGTATTTGCAAAGAACATGAGGGATGCTGAGAAACTATCTGTTGTTTCCTCTTTAATCTACTTTGCTTCCTACATATCAAGGGAGACACGTCTCTGTACTGACTGTATACATTGTAAAGCCAAGAAACTCACGTATTAAAGAGATCTTCAGGTTGGGCAAATATTTTGTTTTCTTAGGAAAGACTGTTTTTCTATACAAATCTTACCGAGCGGGCCAGCATGATTCCATGTCTGTAAAACCAGAGGAGGCCAGAGCTATTTGAACATAGTGCGTTTACGTAGATATCAATTTTTCAATTGATAAACATCGGGATTTAGGAGGAGCAGCTCATTTCGATTTTAGTTTTCCAGCTCCATCAGAAAATCATAATAGAAAAAAAAATGTGTATTTCCTCTATTTATCCCGTATCGAACCTAGATTTCAGCAAGAAAAGAAATCAAATGTTCGTTTTATATCAAATTCAACACCTAAAACAATGGGTTATATTAATATAGTTCAGATATTGAAAGCCTGAATATCATGAATGGGATATGGCAATCCTCGAAGATGATTTCCATTTTCAACAAAAAAAAATAAAAAATAAAAATAAATAAACATTTTTAATCAAAAGATCTCACTACAGACTGATAAGGTGTTTCTATAGGTGCATATAAAAATTAAAAATGTTATTTATGTTCGTACACAGAGGACACTCGAAGTCAGTAAATCAGCACATCACCATTTCGTGGAAGAACTGAAACAACCAAAAAGCATAATGTTCACCG
Organism: Macrothele yani; assembly: GCA_039090855.1. Taxonomy (NCBI): domain Eukaryota; kingdom Metazoa; phylum Arthropoda; class Arachnida; order Araneae; family Macrothelidae; genus Macrothele; species Macrothele yani. The sequence continues at coordinate 95,827,656 of CM076998.1, forward strand.
CCATTTGTCTAGACACGTGGCTGAGCGCAGAACACGGTGTAGACTTCTTTATGAAAATCGCTTAGCCGGAGACAAATGGAAATGTATTGTGACTATTGATGAAGCATGGATCTACCTAAACGACTGTAACAAAAAAAGTTCGATTTACTACCGCAAAAGAGAAGAAATAGACTTACAAACTTGGTTCCAAGAATCCAAAGAACGTTTCAGTAAAGGATTCATGATCATTGCTGGTTTCTGGTACAATGGGAAATTAAAGTTAAGAAAAGTTGAAAAGAAAGTTAAAATCAATTCTTCATATTACCAAAATAATGTTTTAACTCCTATCCAATGTTTAAAGAGGAAATGCCATTCTTTTATCCACAGAGCCTTCAAAGAGTAGAACTGCATCAAAACAAGGCTACCAGTGATACATCCAAATCCACCACCCTATTTCTTCAAAAAAAAAAAATAAAAAAAGAGACAGGTATCAAGTCTACACCTTTTTCTCACATTCCTTTAAAGTCCATTTATGTGTCAGCAATGGACTATTGTGCCTTCGGACTGCTAAAAAGAACGCATTCTAAACGCAGACCTAAAACAATGATTGAACTATGGAAAGCAGTGGAAGAGGAGTGGAATAAAATACAACTACCAATTTTAAGAAATGCCCTGTTATCTTGGAAATCTAGAAGTGGTGTTCACAATCCAGAGGAAGGGCTGTCAGACAGAACATTAAAGAACGAACTAGTTTTAATTTAAACTTTAATTATATTGCTGAAAAATGGTTCGAAAAATATCTGAACATCCTCTGCATTTCCTTCGTTTCTGAACTTTTGTAAAATTATTCATTTCAATGGAAAAGTAAGTTTTGAACGAATCTGTAAAGTTTATATGTATACACAAACCGCCTTCATCAAATATTTTCAATTCACTACTGGGTGTTTGTTTCTTCAAGTCCCCTGCCCAATTCTTTACCTTTAGCTATTCTCTTCCCCGTCACTCCCGCGTGCTTTCGAATTTAATCCAAACATCTCCAATGTGGTCATCTTTTGGGTCTTTTCTTGTCTCTTGGTATTGAGTCAAGTATCTCAGTTGTCCAAATGTGGTCAGTTCTGTATGCCATATGTCTTGCAACTACCTTCTCTTGAAGATATTGTTCTACCAGCCTTGCTCTGTGGGGACGATCGTTATCGTCTTGTAGGAGAAATGTATCTCCAATGGCGTCTGCATAAGGGCATACGAAGGGGGCCCAGGACATCATCCCTATAGTGTTCAGCATTCATGGTTTAATCTTGACAGTACATAGATGTCTGTGCGTCTACCTAACGAAATGCTAATTCAAACCAACACGCTCCCACCATCCCATATCATCGCTTATATCATCCCTCTATGTTCTATCACAGGCCATAGAGGGATGATAGTGTCTTCCTCGTTCTCTCCAGATAAGAGCAGCGCCTGGAATGGCCCTGAATCTGGATTCATGAGTGAAGAGTATTGACTTCCATTGGTTTTCAGTCCGATTGAAGCGAATCATGCTCTATTCAAGCGTTTCTTCCTGTGACGGCAAGTAAGGGGATCGCAGAATACTGGTCGCCTAGCATAAAGACATCCTTCGTGAAGCCTTCTGCGCACAGTGGAAGCAGATACTACCGTCTCTGTAGCAACAGGAGGAGCAGATTGCAGGTGTGTCAAGGTAGCCGTCACATTCCTCCGCTCAGTCAGTCGGAGATACAGTATATGTCATCCACTGATATTGTACCCCTGGGCTTTCCTTGGCTGTTCCTTCGGGAAGTCGATTGCTTATTTTGAAATGTGTTACGTAATCTGTAGACAACAGAAGGATTCACATGCAGTCATCTAACAACTTCCGACTGACTTTGGCCAAGTTCTAGTCTTCTGATCGCTCTCCACCTCATTTTATATGTTAAATGAAATCTCGCAACCGCTACAACAAAACTTCTATCTGAAAATCCTGTCTTTACACTCAACAAACGATGTGCCGCACGTCTTCGCAACAACTTTTATGCAGTGGCTTATATGCGTAAGCTGATTCCATCGCCACTCATTTGCATAGGGTGCCCTGAACTCCCCATTACATTTTATGTCATACACAGTACGGCAATGAATAATGGGGCTGATTTTTTTAATGGGAAATCAGGAAAACATAGGTGAATATAATTCCCTCCTGCATTAATACAAGAAGTGGCACGATCTGCCAACGAAAAGAACCTGCAGAGGCCATCTTTTGATATGGAGTATAGAACTGATGTCACAGTTCTTTGTATGTCTTCAATATCTTGAAAAACTTTTCCTTTTAAAGGCAGCTTCAATTTAGGGAATAGGAAGCAGTCACCCGGTGACAAATCTGGATAATAGCCAGATGGTTAAGTACACACCTTTTTTCGTGTCAGAAATTGCTGTACACTGACTGCTCTGTGCGAGCGGTCCCGGACAATTCGTCCAGTGACGATTGGTCCAATGCCGATTTATCCAAAGGGACAATTGGTCCAATGCCGTTTGGTCCAATGGACTATTCGTCCAATGTAAGAGTAGTCCAATGCCGATTCGTCCAATGTAAGAGTAGTCCAATGCCGATTCGTCCAATGGTACGATTGGTCCAATGTCGATTCGTCCAATGGTACGATTGGTTCAACGCCGATTCGTCCAATGGTATCATCCTGCCAACGGTAAACTTTTTTATTTTCCAGAACGGAATAATAATTTAAATTATTCTCTTCTGTCTTTATATCTCTTTGAAAGATAATTTCCGTATATTTGGTAATTGTAAACAGTTTATAAAACCTAATAAAAAGAACTCAACGGATCATTTCTCAGCTCTTTACAAGGCACCTAAGCCGCGGGCCTTTTTAGGAGATTTTAAGTTACAACCTAGATATTTGGTATTTGTAAGTATGTTATAAAACCTAATGAAAGACACTCATCGTATCACTTCTCAAGTCTTTTTAAAACACCTAGACCGCGGGGTTTTTTAGAAGATTTTAAGTTACAAACTAGATATTTGGTATTGGTAAACATTTTATAAAACCTCATAAAAGGCACTCCACGGAACATTTTTCAGCTCTTTACAAGACACCTAGGCCTTTTAACACTTTTTATTCTACCGATGTAATTTTCTAATGTTTACATATTAAGTAAAGTTAAAAAAAACAAAAAAACTAGCACAACATTAGTATGTTGACTTGATAGGTAAATGTTTTGACTACGACATTGGTAAAATAAAAACTATCAAAAAGGCCCAGGGCCTATGAATTAATATTCCGTGCTTAAGTAAAAGCGCAATATTATTAACTTGACTTGATATGTAAACGTTATGAATATGACATCAGTAAAAAAAACTGTTAAAAAGGCCTAGGTCCGAACCCCGACCAGACGTCTCCATTGACCAGTTGGCCGAACCCCACTGCATGCTACAAACAGGAACGGAAAATTAGCATTTTATATTACACTGGCGGAAAGTGAAAAAAGAACACCAAGAAGGAGACGTCTGATACCAACGAAATTTATACAGCATAATAACGGAATACAGAGGATAACGTGATCAAAACATTATGGCAAAATACAGCTGTATTTGCTGGTAAACTGAATAATAACATTTCCATGTAACATGGTTAGTACGAGGTTGAACCGCCATGAACTGCGTCACACTGTGCAATTCTGGCATGGAGTCTGTCGTACAGATGTTCGATGTAAGTTTGGGGTATTGAGTTCCAAGCATCCTCAACCTGGACGCGTAAATCGGGGATGGTCGTGGCTGGCTGTGGAGACCGGATAAGTCGTTGTCCCATAAAATCCCCCACGTGCTCAATGGGGGACAAATCCGGTGAACGTGCAGGCCATGGAAGTTGTCTCACACCCTGAAGTGCATGTTGCGTTGCACGTGTCGTGTGTGGGCGTGAGTTATCTTGCTGGAAAACACCACGATGAACTGACCTTACAAATGGCACAACAACGGGCTGAATGATGTTGTTGATGTAGGATGTGCTGTTTAACGTACCCGGTACAAACACTAGTTCTGTACGGGAGTGATAGCTGATCGCTCCCCACACCAGGAGACCAGGTGTAGGCCCTGTGTGTCGCTGGCGGATGCAAGAAGGGTGGAGACGCACCTCTGTGCGTCTGCGAACACGCATACGGCCATCGAAGGCTCAAAAGCAGAATCTGCTTTCATCGCTGAACACGAGAGATGGCCATTGCGTTCTCCAGTGCAGACGTTGGCGACACCACTGTAGCCGTGCCTGACGGTGGGCTGGAGTCAGAGGTACACATTCCAGAGGCACACGTGCACGTAGTCCTGCATCCAGTAGACGGTTGCGGATTGTTCGCACAGTCACCTCAGGTGCAACGGCAGCTCGGATTCGTGTCGCAGTGGATGTTCTGCTTGACAACGCCGCTCTTCTTATGCGTCGGCCAGTCCGCTCATCAGTCCGTCTGTGACTCCCGGTTCCACGTCTTCTCGTGTGGGAATGTTCCTTGGACAATCTACGCCACCATCGTACCACCACCGATACTTCCCGTCCAATTCGCTCCGCAATACGACCACCCGGCCTCGCGGAGTCCGACTAGACGACCTCGCTCAAAGTCCGATAACTGCTTAAATCGTACACGTCTTCCATGTCCAGGCATTGCAGTTTCTTCAGGGTCTTCGCACGTGTCCGTACGCCGAGGACTGATTACATTCACTTCGCCGTTCTCCTTAAATACCACAGACGATAATTTGCATATTATGCCGTGCTGTGGCGTAAGCGCTCACCGGTTGTTCCCGAAATTAACATCACACCTACGTAAACTCGACCCATTAACATATGTAAATTTCATGATCGTCCGCCAATTCCTTCTTGGTGTTCTTTTTTCACTTTCCGCCAGTGTATTTAATGCAAAAGAGAAAGATTGAAGTTGATTGAACGGCTCGTACATCAGTAACTTCATACGGCAGGAAGGGCAATATAACAAGAAAACACGATTCCGAAAAAAATAATTAAAAAAAAACTGTAACTATAACAGTGCGCATGAATGTAACATTATTTTACATTCTTTAGACTATATAGGTACTTTCGTATAACATTGGAGATAGAATCAGAACAGGTGAGATCTATATAGCACGAGTAGCACTTCGGACAGATTGGACGGAAATGGACTAATCATACCGTTGGGTCCCATTGGACGAATCGGCATTGAACCAATCGTGACATTAGACGAATCGTGCCTTAGGACCAATTGTTCATTGGACGAATTGTCCCTTTGAACGAATCTGCATTGGACCAATCGCCATTGGACAAATCGGCATTAGACCAATCGTAACATTGGACGAATCGTACCTTTGGACCAACTGTTCATTGGACCAATCGTCCTATTGGACGAATCGGCATTGGACCAATCGTAACATTGGATGAATCGTACCTTTGGACCAATTGTTCATTGGACCAATCGACATTGGACGAATCGGGATTGGACCAATCGTCCCATTGGACAAATCGGCATTGGACCAATCGTGACATTGGACAAATCGTACCTTTGGACCAATTGTTCATTGGACGAATTGTCCCTGACGAATCGGCATTGGACCAATCGTCGTTGGATGAATCGTAACAGAACCGTGTGTGAGTGCGTTATCGTGAAGAAGGAACCATTGTCCGTTTTTGGATACTCAGGCCTGACACGAACAATCCTGTCCCACATTCGATCCAAAAATGAATGTGTGATCATTCTCAGTGGCAGTTGTACCTTCGGCAATTAACTCGCGATGCAGAATTCACTTACTGTCTTAAAAGCACACAAACTTTGTCTTGATTTAGGACTTCAGTAACCTGATCTTCTTTCCTTTGGGTGACTGTGGCGACTTCCACTGAGGACTCTGACACTTCGTTTCAGGATCATAACGAGAACACCATGTCTTGTGATCTGTCACAATACTTTGGCAGTCTACAGGATGTCTTTTGCGAACTCCACTCGTGCATGTTTATGGTCGTCTGACAATGCATGCGTAACAAAAGGAGCACAAACTCCTCCCCCCAATTTTGCACTAAAATTTGACGAATGGTCTCCTTCTTAACACCGAGCTCGAATTCCAGAATCCTCAAGGTAACACAACGATAACTATAACGAAGTAAATTTCTCCGTCATTTCTATCCGCGCCAGGATTCGAACCCGGGCCCCCTCATTCCGGAATAAGTTGCTCTACCAATTGAGCTACGCGGACGTTTTATTCTGATTCCTATCTGCCTTTATGTCGTGTGCGTCCTTCTGGCAGGTACGTCACATCTCCTGGTACGTTACATCATCTCCCCCTTATTTTTTTTTTTTTTTTTTTTTTTTTCGAAGTGCTGGAGAAGGGATTCTCTTATTTTTCCTATCTCGCGGTGTGGAAATAACATCACACCATTGCGAGATTTTGAACGGTCGGGTCATCCGGATAGTTCGGGCGCCATTATAACGAAGTAAATTTCTCCATCATTTCTGTCCACGCCAGGATTCGAACCCGGATCCCCTCATTCCGGAATAAGTCACTCTACCAACTGAGCTACGCAGACGTTTTTTCTGACTACTATCTGCTTTTATGCCGTGTGCGTCCTGCTGACAGGTATGTCACATCTCCCCCCCCTCAAAGAGGGCCGGGGCATGGCCCACGGGTCAGCCGTGACCATGAATCGTTGCAGGCAGCCATCCACTGTAGAACGTGCACTTGAGAACTCCCCGTCAATCTGGTGTGTGGAATGCAACGGCACACACATTTATTTTTCGAAGCGCTGGAGATGGGATTCTCTGAGTTTTCCTATCTCGCGGTGTGGGAAGAACATCACACCAATGCGAGATTTTGAACGGTCGAGTCCCTGTTCGGGTGCCATTATAACGAAGTAAATTTCTCCGTCATTTCTATCCGCGCCAGGATTCGAACCCGGGCCCCCTCATTCCGGAATAAGTTGCTCTACCAATTGAGGTACGCGGACGTTTTATTTTGATTCCTATCTGCCTTTATGTCGTGTGCGTCTTTCTGGCAGGTACGTCACATCTCCTGGTACGTTACATAACTTTTTATGCTTTTGCGAACTTTCTCAATGTGCGCACTGAACTCGGGCTTTCGGGCCTTTCGTCATTTTTCAAATCTTTCCGCCCATCATTGAAACGTGCACACCATCAGAATATTTGTGCAGAGATAGGCAATTACCCCCATACAACTCACACTACAATTTAACTGTCTGGGGTGCAGTTTTACCGATTTAAAAACTGAACTGGATGTTTGCTGTCTGCACCATGACAAATCAATAACAATATTCTTCCACCGAATGACATCATATAAAACGTAAATAATCATCTGCGCTATTCTCACGCAAACGTTTTTGCCACCGAATAGCTGATAAATGACCCAGCAAAAGACTATGGCTTTCTGACCAGTGTGTTTTACTGGGATTTTTTTTTTCAATCTCATTAGTTAATTACCACGCTGTGTATATCCAAGTTTCGTGCATTTTCAAATCTTCTTTTACAAATAATCACAATTTTTCTGTTTTGTTTTTTCTTAATTTATGGCATACCCTGAAATGTATGCTGAAACCCAAAAAAGGTAATTTATTTGTATTTAACATCATACATGGCCGACATGCCAGTTACGGAGTTGTAAATAAACAGGTCTCCAAAAGATGTTTCAGTTAGCAATTTTGGACGTTGCATTTTTATTTATGTATGCCGAGTTCTTCCTCACTAGATTCTACAGAAACTTAATTTCGCAGCCAACTTTCGAGATGGAACGTTTCCAGGAAATAGATGGCACGCTAATTGCCTGCTGGAAGGTAACGAGGCCAAAGTAATAAAATCAAGTTTCCATGCTTTTGACTTGGATCTTGTGTGATAGAAACTTAGCGTTAATTGTCAGGGCAGATGTAAGCGAAATACATTGCCTCACTCGAAATCTATCCTCACGAAGTGCTGAGCATGTAATTAAGGACACATATTAAAGATATCGCATGCTCTCTGATACACGCTGTTCTTTGACATAAGACAATGCGAAACTTTAGGAAAGAGTACAGAAACAAGCACAATTGTGTTCTTTTAATTTTTATTTTTATTTTATGTATGCTTGTGTCATAGAAGTGTAGAGAAATTAACCTTTTTGATTGGTCTGCGAAGTGGAAAATGCATTAATGTAACTATAAATCAGAACATCGCATGCCGGAACGCTACAGGGACGTGCTTATTGAGTTTAAGCACACGTCACTTTGACTTGCCTCCGAAACAAAAAGAAAATAATGACGTATAAAATATTAGGTGAGGAAACCGAAGTCTTGGGTGTTATGAGCTCGTATTTCGATAAAAATGGGCAAACTTATATTTCAATGATATTCCAGCACTACGCGCAGGCAAGAACTGGTGGGTAATTTGAAGTACGTGTAACATTCTAGAACATTCCAATGCAACGGAGATGATGAATTCACAGATTTATCATGTACTTTTCTTTTTTATTTCAATGATATTGTATGTTACTATAACTTAATGGGAAAATTATATGCAAGGAACAACGGGAAAATCTTGGTCGTTGATGGTATAACGTTATACAGTCAGGGTTTTTTTTTGTTTTTTTTTTACTTTTGGAAGTTTAATGACCACCGTGAGCAACTCAGTAGACTATAAGCAGTCGCCCGTTCCCTAATTTTGGGCCACTGGTTCGAGGGAAGGGAGAGACCCAGCGCTCTAAGACAAACACAACAACCGTGCCTCATCGGAATTCGAACCCGGACCCTCGTCGGACGAATGACTAGAAGCCATCGCTTAGACCACTGCACCACTGGGGTAGCCACTCAGGGTTAAAAAAGAGGTATAGAACTGAACTTGGCATAATGACTTACCTTGAATCATTTGAACGACTCATATACTTTGTACCACCCCGATGGCCGAGTGGTTTGAGGCTCGGCGTTGTGGCCATTCGCCCGAATCTGGCCCGTGCTCGAGTATCATCCCCCCCCTCCTAGAACCAGAGGCCTCAAATTAGGAGCGGGCCACAGCTTGCAGCCCTTAGAGTTGCTCATGATGATCGTTAAACACCGAAAACCGTAGCAAGTAGAAAATAGTAACACTATACACTGAAGAGCAATTGAATTAGAGACAGCTGGCGTTATGCAAATGTGGCGCTGTGGGTGGCCCTGTAAACGGAAACGACATGACGTATGCAGCGATCCGACAATATAAGGAATGATGCGACGGGAATCAGTAAGAGTCGGACGCAGTATGGGCAAGACGAAGGATCTAAGCGCATTTGATCGTGGACAAATTGTCGGGGCCCGACGAATGGGTCACTCCATCTCGGAAGTCGTGCAGGCACTGGGATTTTTACTAGCCACTGTGTCACGGGTGCACCGTGAGTACATCGAATCCGGTAAAACCATCCCTGCAAGGGCCAACTGCCGTGGACAACAGCGTATGGATGAGCGGGGTCATCGTCGGCTAGCTCGCATTGTAACAGCGGACAGACGGACCACAGTGCAATAAATCACCCGGCAATTTAACGCTGGTGCACAACAACGAGCAGCCACACCATCCAGAACCATCTCCTAGCTATGGAGTACAGAAGCCATGTCCCACGAGGGTACCGCTGCTTACCGCACATCACAGGGTGCAAATATTAGCATAGGCGCGGGAACATCGCCACTGGACCCTAGACATGTGAACAAATGTTGCCTGGACTGATGAGTCGAGATTCACGTTGGTACATGCGGATGGCAGGATACGAGTACGGCGCAAACCACATGAAGCGATGGATCCTTCTTGCCAGCAGGGTATTCTTCAAGCTGGTGGGGGTGGCATTCTCGTCTGGGGACTGTTTACGTGGATTGAAATGGGACCCATGGTACGTGTGACATCGTCCCTCACAGGTTAACGTTACCAGGATATCCTGGACGACCATTTGCTCCCGTTTGTGCGTCTTCAACATCCCACTGGGGACCTCATCCTGCAACAAGACTATGCACCGTGCCATCGCTCCCGAATTGTATCCGAATGGTTGGATGAACACTCCACCGACGTGACCTCGCTTCCTTGGCTAGCTGGTCACCTGAGCTCAATCCCATCGAGCACATCTGGGATGCCATCGAGAGAAATGTTCGAGGCTCTGACCCCCTCCATCAAATCTTCGTGAACTGTGGGAGCTTGTTCAGGGATCGTGGATCCGTATGGCTTCCCAACGTTTCCGGTGTTTGTCGAGTCCATGCCGACACGAATCGCAGCCGTCATCAGGGCGAAAGGTATTGCTACACGTTACTAGACAGGCATCTCTAATTCAATTGCTCTTCAGTATACTAGTGAACCGATTTATTGGCGTAGGAAATAGACACATAAGCGTTTCCAAGCTTTCGCACATCAACCAGATGACTTTTTCAAGAAAGTTAGACAGAAACTGAAAACTGAATAATAGAACGCTTTAAAAATTTGAACGCGGGAACTTGATTTGACAATAAAAAAATACGACGTTATATTCATTTAAAGATACGTTGACTCGTTTGATCAGAGTCAACGAACATAAAAGGGACACAAAATACGATAATATCGGACGGTTTGTCCGCACGATAACTCGCGTAAAAATTGGTCGATTTCGATGAAATTTTAGTATGTTGTAGGGAACAAACTGGGGACGAACCCTATTGAAAATGGTCAAAATGGGGTCAAAGGTCAGAACATAGGAGAGGGATCCATTCCATTTCCCTTATGCGTCATAACTTACGTAAAAATGGTTTGATTTCGATGAAATTTTAGTATGTGGTATAGGGAGCGACTGGGGACGAACCCTATTAAAATGGGCGAAATGGAGTCAAAGGTCAGGACATAATAGCGGAATCCATTCCATTGCCCTTATGCGTCATAACTTCACTAAAAATGCTTCGATTGAGACAAAACTTTATCATGTTGTTCTGGAAGTATGCTTAACCAGTTCTGTTGAATATCATCGAAATGGGGTCAAAAGTCAGGACACAAGAGCGAGATTTATTCCACAGCCATTATCCTCATAACTTGAGTAATGATCTCTGGTATGTTGGAAAGCGTATAATAATCAATGCATTGCATGATTTTACTAACTTTTTCAATATATTTAATTTTAAAATATAGTCTGGACTTTGCCAAATAACAATAAGTCTTGTGTTTTATTTCATGCAGCCGTACGTATTTTTCCCTAGGAAGTGTGTTGATTACGTCTCCAAAAAATGTCATCGAAATAGCATCCACAGATCTATGAAAATTCAATTGTTCTCCACTGTTCCAATTCCTGAGTTTAAGCCTCTTCTTCATGTTTGTACGAGGAGGGTGGATAGGAACCAACAATTTTCATAGCTAATGAGGAGGGTGGATAGGAATTCTTTAAGGGGGTCACTACTAAATGCTCTGTTGTTTCTTTTGCTAACAAAACAGGAGATTTCAACACGGAAAGTGGAGTCTAAAGCTACACCAGCGCTCTTAAGACTGCCACGGGATAGTGAAAGTGCAGGAAGTGGACGAAGACTGCTTTGTAGGACAGGAGTGCAAGACAAAGTCGCTGGCTTGTATGGAGGAAGTTAAGGAGTGGAGAGGTATTGTGTCTGCATGACACGACGTTAAAATTTGATTTAGATAAACAAAAACATTTTCTTTTAAATTGTTCAAGCACAGTGCTATTTCCGTTTTTCGTAAGCAAAAATGCAAATTTTGAAAAGCAATTGAAGACAATGCATTCAGAGCAAGCAAAAAGTTGAAGGTGACATTCTAGTAACACTTGTACCTTACACCACTGGTGTAACTAGTCAGATCAGCGTATGTGTGCGTGTGTGTTTGTGTCCAGGTGGAGGGGGTGAGGATTGCACGAATACCTTTGTAGCGGGTAGTGAAAACGCTTAAAAATTAGTTCTTTCAGTGTTTCGTAAAAAAAGAAAAAAAATTCTAACAAGCTTGCCCAACCAAAAATGATGCTCGCACATCCAGATTTCGAAGTCTAGCGACATTCGTAGATGCAGCATGTGTCGGTTAAGCAAATAGTAGGAAGGGGGTTTCTCAGTAGTGAAAATCTGGGTTTTAGAACTTAATAAAATAATTATGTGAATGAGCAGTTCTTAATTTTCCTTTCGAACAGTACCTTAAGTGAATCAAATGATTTGACTTCCGATAGAGAAACAGCTGTCCATAACCTGATTTACGGTCGGTTTTGAGTAGAACGGAGGAAGAAATTATGAATTTGACCATACATTAAAAGACAATAAGGTTCTTTTGTGGGTGACTATGTTTGAAGCAAAAGAAAAAGATAGCGCAGAATTATATTCTTTGATAGGTCTTGGAAATTTTATGCTTGTGGTGGAATTTTAGTCTGGCACATGTTATGCTCGTTGACTTCTACACATATATTTTGATTATTTTGTGGACGCGTCAGTACTTTATTTTCTTTTTTTTTTTTTTTGCTTCATCTCCCTTAGAAGTCATTGACCTTGTGACGTACTACAGAGGTAGAGCACGTGTCAAGACGACAAATCTTCAGCTATACATTCCGTCAGTGTAGCTTAGTTGGGAGAGAAACTTACTCCGGAGTGAGGGGGCTTGATCCACGCCACGGACCAATTTGTGTTTTCAAATTGGCGGCCGAAGGTAGAAATGGATGTACTGACCGTTAAGTTCTTCGAAAAATGTGTGATATTTATTCCACACATCGTCTAGAATGAATGAAAATTCGTTGTTCGCTTCAAAAAGAAAGGGAAAAAATTAAGAAGGAGATGATGTGACGTACTACAGAGATAAAGCCCGTGGCGAGACGACAAATCTGCAGCGATACATTCTGTCCGTGTAGCTTAGTTGGAAGAGCAACTTACTGCGGAGTGAGGGGGCACGATTTCGATCTTCGTCACGAACAAATTTGTGTTTTCACAACATCTACACATTTGTTTTTATTGTTTTGTGGACTCAGTACTTTATCTTCTTTTTTCTTGCTTCATCTCCCGTACAGAATTTAATCGCCTGCTTCATCTTCATTTGTTCAGTTGCTCTTTTTATTCACACAGAGTTTGAGCAGCATGTAAACCTTGGTTACTTTCCTCAGTGTTCATTTCTCCTCGGCGAGGAATCGATTCGAAGAAGTGACAACAGATACCTTGGGGTATCTGGTACCATAATGTCGACAGCAGGTCTTCCAGTTCCCGCACATTTCGAGGTGGTGGAGATTTAGCGCGAACCCGCTTTTCCAAGTTGAACCACAAATGTTCGATTGGGTTCATGTCAGTTGAATTTGGAGGCCACGGCATTAACAGGAAGTCACCAGCATGTTCCTGAAAAAACTCCTCGATGACTCTGGCAGTTTGGCATGGCGCATTATCCCGTTGGCAATAGTCATCACCGGCAGGGAACACAGTTACCATGAATGAGTGAACTTGATCTGCAAAGATATTCAGATACCTGACAACTGTCAGGGATTGTGCTATCGGATAATGGGGCCTAAAGTGTCCCAAGAAAACATCGCCCACAGAATAACACCGCCGCCGCCGTCCTGTTTCCTCCGAACAGTGCATCCAGATGCCATAGCATCCGTTGGTAAGCAGCGTATCTGCGCTGGACCGTCTACGTGATGCACCAGGAAACTTGATTCGTCAGACAAGGCCACTTTCTGCCAATCATCCACGATCCAATCTCGACGATCTTGGGCCCATTTCATGCGTTGTTCGCGATGACGTGTAGTGAGCATGGGGACTCGGCTGGGTCTTCGGCTACGCAGGCCCATGCGCAGAAGATTGCGATGAACTGTGCGCTGTGACACATAGCCCAGATCACCACTGTTGTAGCTGCGGGTAATTTGTAGCACTGTGGCCCTGCGGTCGCTGTGAACAATGCGCGACAGTCTCCGCTTCCCTCTGGCATCAATGAGCTGTGGACGACACACAGCTGGACGACGGTTCGTCGTTTGGCCATCTGCGCACCACTTTTGATACGTACTCACCACAGCGGCACGTGAACAAACCACAAGACGCGCCGTTTCCGAGATCGCAGTTCCAAGGCGCCGTGCCATCAGAATTTGTTTTTTTTTTATCAAACCCCGATAAATTGGTAGCTTTTCGCATTCTGACTCCGATAATCCGGTCCTCGGGTTATACACTATCTACCAACAAGTAATTGGACACCCCTGCAATCGACGATATCAGAGGTCCTGATACACGTCACGGCCGCCGCCGTTAAATATCGTGTGGGAAACAACAGCGCAACCAGTCCCATGCAAGATGCCACACAGTTCGGAGCTCTCTGATTTCAAGAAAGGTGTAATCGTCGGGTATCACAGAAATGGCCGATCCGTACGTGACATATCCAGCTAGTTGAAGTACCCAAAATCGACAGTGGCCTACGTGATTGGCAAGTGGAAGATGTGAGGTGACTGTCGGAATGTGCCCCGACCCGGCAGACCCACAAAACTGGGAGTTAGAGACCGACGGGTGCTGGCCAAAGAAATTCGGAAGAACTGCACCAAATCGATGGGCCACATCCCCGAGGAGTTTCAACAGGCATCCGGAGTTTTCTTTCGATGAATACCATCCGTAAGGAAGCCCATCTGCTCGGTTATCATGGACGTGCTGCCGCCCACAAGCCTTTGATCACCAAGTACAATAGCCCTGCTCGGCTAACGTGGTGCAAAGAACGTCGACAGTGGACCGTTGAACAGTGGAAATAGGTTCTCTGAAGCGACGAATCAAGGTTCACCCTCTACCATTCGGATGGCAGGGTCTGGGTTTGGCGTCTGCCTGGAGAACGCCTCCTGCCGGAATGTATTGTGCTAACTGTGAAGTTCGGCGGTGGTGGAATTATGCTATGGGGGTGTTTCTCCTGGTATGGCACGGGACCCTTGGTCGCAATTACTGGTAGACTCAACGCCGAGACCTACTGCACCATTTTGGATGACCATGCGCTTCCTACGTTGTGGCAGTTTTACGGTGTGGACCCATGTTACTTTCAGGATGACAATGCCACCTCTCATGTTGCGAGGTCCACCATGGCTTGGTATGGTGACAATGGGGTTAATCGAATGGACTGGCCTGCGCAGAGCCCGGACCTTAACCCTATCGAGCACCTCTGGGACAAGTTGGAGCGTCGACTTAAGTAACGGGTGCCCCCACCGTCCGAAATCGGTGAAGGAACTGACCTGTCTTCTCTAAGCCGAGTGGAAGAAAATACCGCTAGCCATCGTACAACGCCTGGTTAAGAGTATGCCCCGGAAGGTCGCAGCTGTTATCGCCGCTCGTGGAGGCTCCACCAACTATTGAAAGTGAATAAACTTCGTTTTCCTTTGCTATCACAGGTGCCCAATTACTTGTTGGTAGATAGTGTATATAAACTGCTCTGTGAACTTCACCTGCGCCACCGTTCGGTCTCCAGGCGAGCTCATTTCTCTATGCTGGGGTTGGGCATAATGGAATCGCTCATAAATGCAAAGATACTAGATAAACATATCATTATTCAACGATTAAAAAGAAAGGAAAATTGATAATTTTCTTAAATCGGTTGTAATCACAAACCATATTTCAAGTCTGATTAAAAATTGATAATCATTTGTGGCGATCAGGGTTGACCGACTCACCAGGACACCGGCACATTTTTCTGTGAACCACTCGGGAAATAGCCCACTTCCTTGAATTCATTTTTTCTGTATATGGTAAAACGGCGTTTCCTTTTATTCATATGTGTTGGGCGTTTGCTATGAAATGACATAGAGTAATTCTCTGTATTTAAGTGAGAAAGTATGCCCATGGACCAAGCATGATGTTATGTTGAAGCTAACTACAGTTACACGTAGGCCAGTGGACTTGGAGCCCAGGGTCATTAGCATGCCCTACCCTCCTTTTGTAATCTGGAAACCCGTCATCCCCACACCGTTATCCACAGACTGACACCGAGCATAAAATTATTCTCCATCAGATATATACCAAAATCCTTATCCCACGCACGCCTATCTCAGAAGAAAAAAATATTCATCAGTACTGGCTCACGAGTTAAAAAAATTAGTAGACTTAAAAAAGGCGCTTAGTCAAGGAGGAGGTATCAATGCCATTTCACAATAGGCGATTAGTGATCAAATAAATACTAAAATTAATTGCGTAGGAAAATTGCTATGTCACATCTGAACATTGCAACTTCTAGGAAGACCTACATAGTGATTGATTACTTTTCTTTTTTTTTTTTTCAACGTCGAGAACAAATCTTTTAAAACAAAATAATTATATGACACAGCATTCCGCTTTTAGCGTGGTTTGGCGCTTTATTCAATTTGTTCCTGACTGAATTCGGTAGTTTGTGCCTTTTGGAAACTGCAATTAAAAGTTGTTTTTTTTATGGCGACTACTGGGAAATTGGTGAACAAGATTCGGCAAGCCATCAATTACGTCACGTGATTGCCGGTTTCCACTGCCGGGAAACTAGCAGGCCACATTAGGCTAGCCATCACTTATGGCACGTGCTTACAAGGCCGCTTAAGGACCGCTTGTGGGGAACCGCTGCCAGTGATGGATAACTGATGGCGCTGTTCTGGCACATGACAACTGATGGGGTGCCAACTGTTGGCCAGCAGCTGGTCTGCACTGCTGGCCCATGTGGTGGCTGCTGGGACGTTTTATTGACGGTTGGGCAGCGGCAACATAGTGCTAGGCCACTGCTGCCTTGAGTGCTGGCCCAACAACACTGTTTTTGCTGGGCGTGTAAGGCGTAAAAATGCCTGTGCGACGTCATCGGGAATACTACCATAACATAGACGCCTTTACCAGAGACAGGGCTGCGTAAGGTTGGTTGGTCCATGCGCCACATCGCGGTGGAAACTTATCGGGATGCAACAACAGTCAGCCAAATGTGGTGACAGTGG
Source organism: Macrothele yani (assembly GCA_039090855.1). Lineage (NCBI taxonomy): Eukaryota > Metazoa > Arthropoda > Arachnida > Araneae > Macrothelidae > Macrothele > Macrothele yani. The sequence continues at coordinate 95,844,487 of CM076998.1, forward strand.
TTGGAGGAAGGTAACGTGCATCGCAGTAGTAGGACTGGTGCACGTAGGTGGAGTTCGAATGTCCCACAATCCACAGCGGATGACATTCGACGAGGTGTACAGGCTACAAAGGACATCACCGTATGGACACGGATTGTTAATCGCCTACTGCCTGAGGCAGGTTTGCGCTCTCGACAGCCATTGCGACGACTGCCACTCGCAGCAGCAAGTCGTCGCTCAATGTTTCAGTGGTACCGTCCCAGACATGCGTGGTGGGACAAATGAACCCATGTCATATTCAGAGAAGAGTCTTGCTTCTATCTATGCGCAGACAAGCGTCGATTAAGATTATGGAGATGACGTAGCCATTGGGAGCTACCCTCCGTGAGCACCATACTACTCACCCTGGTGTCATGGTTTGAAGCGCAATGAGTTTCAAGAGCCTTTCATCGCTCGTACGCGTACTGGGTACAGCGACAGAGCAACGAGATACGCCGATGAGAAGTTGCAGCCCGTTTTGTTGCAGTATCTCCGTGGCATCCTTGATGTCCAGTTTCAAACAGATAACCTCCGCCAGGACACTGACAACATATATCGTAAAAGCCATTTTCCGGCAACAGAAATAGATTCCGCATCCTTCTACTCCGGAGTCGAATGCTTTCCCAATTAAGCTACACCGACGAAGTTTGTCGCTTCAACTTTTCCACCTCAACCAGTGCATCGCATCCCCTCTGAGATAGTTACATAACATATGTACATCCCCTCCCCTTGAGAAAAAGCTGGAATGGAATCGTAGGTTTCCGGGTCAGCCGGAAAACTACGTTAGGAGAGCTCACTGTAGGATAAGGAGTTATAATTCCAGACGTCGTGTGGAACGAACATCACACATTTTTCGATGAATCCAACGGCGAGGAGATTCGATTCATTTTACGTTCGAACGCCAGTATACCGTAAAATAAAGCCTCGAATTTGCCGGTGGCAGAAATCGGGCCCTATCCTCCTGCTCCGAAGTCCAATGTTTTCCCAACCAAGCTACATCGATGAAGTTTATCGTTGCAACTTTGACGTCTTGACACGTGCGTCACCTCTGAAGTAGGTACATCAGCAAAGAGTTTATAAGAGGTGTCCAGGTGCTGGGCCGGCCAGCAAGATCCCGAGATGTCACCCCAATAGAATGCGTGTGGGATGTCATTGGCGCACGACTTTAACACCCCTGCACGTCCTGCACGCAACACCAAAGAATTGTGGTGTTGTCAGCGATACCTCGGGACGCCATCCGGGAACTTTCGAACTCGCCTTCTTGCCGAGTATGGCTGTTGCATGACCTACTCCATCAGGTCCGTTACATATAGTCATTTAAAAAAGTTTAAGACCACCTGTCAATTTATTGAAAATTAAGATTTTCAAAGAAACAGCACATTACTAGTCAGAAATATTTGAAAAAATGACACCCCAGATGAATTCTTACATTCTTTAAAACACAAAAAAAAAAAAAAAAAACGAAATCAGTACTCTGTGTGGCCACCTTTGTATTTTTATAACGGACAGAATACGATGTGGCATACTCTCAATGAGGAATTTGCAGTAGTCACTTGAAATGTCTTTGCACGACACGTACTTTATCGCGACAATCAAAGCTTGGGAATTTGATGGCTGTTTTTCTGCTACTTTATCTTTTAAAATGGTCCACAAATTTTCGATGGGGTTAAAGTCGGGACTATTACCGGGCCAGTCAAACTCAATTATGTTTTTCCTCTCAAGGTAGTCCTTTGCTATCTTTGATCTGTGGCATGGAGCACCATCCTGCATAAAGATTGTGCACTTGCATATGAGTTACCAGCTGCTCACGTTGTAGTACATTACAAGGCAACTGAAGTCTGGCATATAAATTTTCAGCAGTTTTTCAGCACTTCCAATTTTCAGGATGGTTCATACACGAGATACGAGTTTAGGGCAACTGGCCACAAAAGTTTAAGGGAAGGGGGGGGGTGCGTTCTATGTAAGCCAAGCGGGGATTGTACTTTATTTTGAGGAAATGAATTGCCGTGACCTAGTAAATTTTTAAAACCATAACGTTCGACGTAACAAAGAAATTACTTACTGCATGACTCATGTTGTGTTCAGAAAAGGACGATATAATGAAATTCTTTAATAACGCTGAGCTTTGACTCAGGCGTTAAATATTTACATAACATGTTGAAATATTAATATTTCTCTTTTACTTAATTAATTCATAGGCCCTAGCTTAGGCCTTTTAAACAGTACTAACAAGGCAAAAAAGACTAATTGTCGGGGTCTGGTGTAATAATTATTATTTTTATTTTGTTGTTTTCCCTCGACAATCCTAAGTACCTCAAACCGTGACCAAGGAAGGGTTAAACTGTACTAAGAATTTCTTGCTCTGAAGAAAATGCTTTTCTTAAAAACAAGAAATGAAACAAAATGAAGGTTCGGGGCCTTTTTGGAAATATCTCTTAGGCCATTTCTGCAGGTTACAGTTGAAGCATAAAAAATTTCATGTATGCGCAAAATTTCGCTTTGAATGTATAAAGAAACTTACTGAATTTACTGAAAGGGCCCGTTGACCTTTTTGGAAATAACTTCGTTTGGAAAGCCTTCTATATAAGATGAGACATCTGCTTTCAGTTGGGATTTGAATACACAAAGAAATATGTAATTTGCTCAAAGGGACCCCGGTGCCGTTTTTGGAAATATCTTTTAGAAATCTTGCAGTTGAAATAGAAAAATATCACGTCCGTGGGTTCGCCCTTTCCTTGTGGCGCCCTTTTGTCGTACGCCCTTTTACCGTATCCCCTCTTTTGTCGTATCGCTCCTTTGTTGTATCGCTCTGTTGTCTTGTTCCCTTTTATCGTGTCGCCCTTTTGTCGTGTTGCCCTTTTGTCGTTCGCCTTTTTGAAGTTCGCCCTTTTGCCATGCGCTCTTTTGTCGTGATACGGGCATGGAGCACCATCCTGCGTAAAGTTTGTGCATCTGTGCATTTGCATATGAGTTAACAGCTTCTCTTATAATATTTCCACATAAAAAAGACCAGTCATGGTAGTGCCTGTCGACAAAAAGGATAATGAAGCAGTACCGGATGCTGACATAGCACCTCATATCATCTGACTAGGCGGATGTCTCACGGTATTAACGGTGTATTTTTCACAAAACCTTTTGCCGTTTGTTCGTCGAACATGTGGTTCACGTGTGTGACGTACCTGCCAGCAGGACGCACACGACATAAAGGCAGATAGCAATCAGAATGAACGTCTGCGTAGCTCAGTTGGTAGAGCGACTTGTTCCGGAATAAGCGGACTCGGGTTCAAATCTCGGCGTAGACCAAAAATGACGAAGAAATTTACTTCGTTATAATGGCGCCCGAACTATCCGGATGACCCGACCGTTCAAAATCTCGCAATGGTGTGATGTTATTTCCACACCGCGAGATAGGAAAAATCAGAGAATCTCTTCTCCAGCGCTTCGAAATATAAATGTCTGTGACGTTGCATTCCACACACCAGACTGATTGGGAGTTCTCAAGTGCACGTTCTACAGTGGATGGCTGCCTGCAACGATTCATGGTCACGGCTGACCCGTGGGCCATGCCCCCGGCCCTCTTTTGGGGGGGGAGATGTGACGTACCTGCCAGCAGGACGCACACGACATAAAGGCAGATAGCAATCAGAATGAACGTCTGCGTAGCTCAGTTGGTAGAGCGACTTGTTCCGGAATGAATCCCGGCGTAGACCAAAAATGACGGAGATATTTACTTCGTTATACGTGATTCAAATTGATGCACAGTTGATTCATCGGGAGAAAAGAACTTGGCTCCAATTTTCAGCAGTCTACGAATGATGACACTTCGAATCTGGAGTCTCTTCTTTTTCATGACAGAGGTTAGTTTAGGTTTATGTGCGCAAGTTTGTAAGACTTTAATCCAATTGATCTTTGCTAATGCATCGGGAAATAGTGCTGATTCTAATATCAGACCCTTTTGAATGTAGAAATGACTCGAGTTTCTTGCAAAAACTCCTCGGAGAACGCATTCACCTTATGGCATTGTCATCACGTGAGGTTGTTTCCTTTAGACGTCCACTTTTCTTTCTGTCGCTAAATTCATCTGTATCTCGATATTTCCCGATCGAATTATGAATAGCAGTCTTGCTCCCATTCATCTTTCTGCTTGTGTCAAGTTCGGAATATCCTTAATGATATAAAGTCACTATTTGTGCCCTCTGAGTAACACCTAATGACGCTTTTTTGCCCATTTTTCACTATACAGAAAATACGTACAAAATCTCTCAGCATGAAAACCAGAAGCAAACTGAAGCTCGCACGCTTCCCCCAACTCTATCAACAGCATGATGCAGCAATGACAGGAAGTTAAGTAATACAGACAGTAGCTGACGCGATCTGCAGAAATCTCCTAATACCAACAGGTGGTCTTAAACTTTTGCAAATGACTGTAGTGTCTCCTCGTTTATTGCATTCGTGTAATCCCTGAGAAATGAAATCATTTCTTTCCCACCTGCTTGTCCACATGTTTGGTAAGTTTCGTCTCATATCGTGCATTTCTTCACGTTATGGCATTTTCTATATCAGTTTGTTTTGGTATAGTTGTGTCTGTACTTTCGTTCATCAGCAGACTGATTAGAAATCTGGATGCTGAACGGAAAAGTGAATAACTGCACTTTATTGGTCGAACAATGTAGATGCTCATTTGTTTTTGCGATAGTGACGAACCAAAGCAGAGAAGCCTTACGTAACGTTCGTCATATGTATATGTCCCTCAGCCTGATGCTGGAGCGTCAGCCGAGCGTATCTAATTGATTATTGCGAAAGAGGTAGTTCGTCCCCTTTGTTCACACGTGACTTGCGTGCTAAAACTTATTAAACTTCGCATATCACCATAACTGCTTCTCGAATAACTTTCCCTTGATGTTTCAGATTCTCTGCATATGTCCATTACGAAACAGTTTTCATCTCTCAAAAAAAATATATTAGTACATTATCAGTCCATTTAATTAGAGTCCACAATAAGGGGTAAATTTATGCACATACACGCTAGGCATTTGCCTAGAAAGTTTTAAGAAAAGCTCGCACAAATATGTCAACACGTCGTGAAAAACTAATTTTCTGGCAAAACCCATCGGCTTTTAAAACTTTTTCATGGATTATCATTTTCATCAACCATTCGTAATCGACTGCTGCATGAAAGTCTCCCAGGTTTCTTCCACAACTTTCTGTCTCGAGGCAGTCTCTTCCATGTCACTCCGAGAAGCTTTCGAATTTCATGCACTCATCTCTCACGTCCTCTCCTCGGCTTTTCCCTCTCCCTTTGTATCCAGTTCAGTATTTTCCTTATCAAACGGTGGCCCGTTCTTTTAGCAGTGTGTCCAACCCATTGTCAATTGAGGATTGAGGATTATCCACTCTTGTCATTTTCCTGAGCCATCAGTTCGTTTTCCTGTCTTTCGTGATTACACCAAACATGCATATTTCTCTCCATACTTCCTTGATTTTTGCAGAACCTCTAGTCTTTTTTACGCTTTCCAACCGTACGTTGAAGAAGCGTATATGCTCCAGCTTTGTCCGTCCGTCCGTCTGTCCGCACGATAACTCGCGTAAAAAGGTTCGATTTCGATGAACTTTAATATGTGGTAGGGAACCACCTGGGAACGAGCCCTATTGAAAATGGGCCAAATAGGGTGAAAGGTCACGACATAGGAGCGGGATCCATTCCATTGCCCTTATGCGTCATAACTTGCGTAAAAATGGTTCGATTTCGATGAAATTTTAGTATGTGGTAGGGATCCACCTAGGGACGAACCCTATTGAAAATGGGCAAAATGGGGCCAAAGGTCAGAACATAGGATCGGGATCCAATTCATCGCCTTTATGCGTTATAACGTACGTAAAAATGCTTCGATTGAGACAAAACTTTATCATGTCGTTCCTGAAGTATACTTTACAGGTTCTGTTGAATATCATCGAAATGGGGTCAAAGGTCAGGTCATAGGAGCAAAATTTATTCCACAGCCATTACTAATCAAGCTTGTTGCACAACTGGACTGTGGTCACAATGCCTTACAAAAGATAGTGGGATACTTAGGGCATCGGAAAGTGTGTGCAAAGTGGGTACCTCGGCAATTGGCACCCGGTTTGAAGGAGAGAAGAGTGGAAGTCAGCTCTGATCTGCTCGAAGCATTTGAAGCCAATGAAGACACGTTTTTTCGATCTGGTGACAGGCGATGAAACGTGGACGTATCTTTACGATCCGAAAAAACGAAGAATCAATCCATGGAATGACGTCACAACTCTTCACCAAGGCCTATGAAGTTCAAGAGCCAGCGATCAGCACAGAAAGTCATGATCACTGTTTTTTCGGAATGACAGGGGTGTCATTCTCCTTGATTTTCTGGAACGTTACCGTGCCGTGACCAGCGAGTGGTGTACTGAGACACTCACTTAAAGAAGCCATAAGAAGGAAGAGACCGAACAAGAATTTGAAAAGGACCCACATTCACCATGACAATGGGAGACCACACATCTTTGGCAACAAATCATGCGATCAGCAAATTAGGCTGGTCGGTGGTCCTCCATCCACAGTACAGCCCAGATCTGGCGCTCTCCGACTTCCACCTGTTTGGTCCAATGAAGGACAGTCTCCATGTACAACGATTTGATGACACAGACGAGGTGAAAGTGGCTGTGAAGAAGTGGGTACAATAATAGTCCACACCTGAATTTTTTCAAAGAGGATTCGAGAGTTGGGTTCAAAGACGGCGCAAATGCATCGCTTGTGATGGATACTATGTTGAGTGATACCTTTGTATCTATGTTGAGTGGTACGTTTGGATAGAGGAAGAGTTACTCTACCAACAAATGCAATTTGAACAACCTGTGTCAATTAATAAGAAAGTTATGCGCACTTTTGCATTACTTTCGGTACAACCCTTGGATATACGAGTATAGTAGTAGAAAGAGAAAGAGAGAGAATTATTTATATTTATACTGTAGATTCAAGGTCAAATGACGCGCAACACACACACACACACACACACACACCAATATATGGAGGAGACTGGCTGAAGACAGAGTTCTGGAAGAAACTTGGAGAAACTCCTCCATGCTTTTCGCGATTAAAGATTATTCAGTTAGGGATGAATAAAGGTGAATTTTTATTCCGTCAGGATATCTCTGTTTCTCAATGAGGGTGTATTAAAAAAGATTTTGTTGTTTAGGATAAAGCTAGGTACCGCAGAACGTTTTTTCGGTTTTTCTTAGAACATGGGTGACTGTGAGGTCAAATCAAAAATCCTGAAAACAGCGGACAAAAGTAAAGTGCATGTTGATTTCGCTTAGGGTACAAACTGATTATTTTGGACTACACGTATTACTTATCAAACAGTTTCCCATAAATATTCTAACTTATATATTCTGTGGAGATATAAATTGCTCTGACATTAGTAAACGCAATTGTGAATTTAAAATCAAACAGCTTAAAAACAATTTTTGTATACATTTTCTTTTTACACAGAATAAAATCTAAAAACAACTATCCTGTTTTACAAAAGTACAGGTTGATAAATTCTAAAAGTTCATTCTTTTTTGCGAAAATACATAGATTTTGTCTGTTTTTTCTGTTCTACATCAGCACAATCACACTTTTTTTTACTCTTTTCATTTTTTAATAAGTTCGGGAATCTCCACAAATTTTTTAATGTCACAATATTCTTTGTTTTTTTTTTCTTTTTTGTAGTCCAACAATTTTCAACCGTGCTACTAGTGTGAAAACGCAAATTTGTCCGCGCCTTCTCTCTCCGGAGTAAGTTGCTCCCTCAACTGAGCTACACGGACAGAATGTATCGCTGCAGATTTGTCACCTCTGTAGCAACTCACACTAGATTTTTTAATACTATTAATACTTTGCATATCCTTCATGTAATTGTATCAACTATTTACCATATTTTGGACCAGTTGTACTCGCTCTGTATTATAGTTTCTCGCGCGCGTGATCGACGAATATTTGTCGTTAAGCGTATTATTTCTAGATTACGGGATTAAAGTTTTTGATTTTTCTTTTACTTTTAGAAACTGGTTTATCCTGCAAAAAATATAAATTCCTTCATTTTAAATTAAAAGTCTAAGAATAATTTTAACAGATACAAGATATACGGGCTTCTCATTTTCTCCGGATTTTCGGGTTTAATCGGAAAAAAAAAAAAAAAAAAACGGAATTCTGGATCAAATCCGGAACACGAATAAGAATAAGTTGTTCTCATTCAGTGGCAGTAACATGCATTACCACTGAAAGACCACAGTAGTTTTTGTCTGCGGGCACGATATCTCACCCTCCAAGAAAAGATTTTATTTTATTTAAAAGTATCTTAAGCTTATATTTTTTTTTGTCAAAAGGATCGTTTATATTACCCCAACTGTTAAAAAAATCATAATGCTTAGCTTTGCTTTTAAATTAAATTACGTACGAATTGTTCGGTGTCTGTGAATTCGCAGACGGTTGGCAGCCTTGCGCAAAAACGTCACAGAAGAAGCAGTAAGGGGGAGAGAAAGGCATACATTTATAATAGTTTCGAATTTAGCATGAAGCTAAATTTGAAACTCAATAGAAGGGTAGAAGGACAGAAAAGGGCAGAAGGAGACAATCATGAAGGTGGCCAATCGCAGCATATACTTGAGAGCATCAATTCAATCGTTCGTCAGGAAGACCTAGCTTTCGTTCACTGCCACCCCTCTTCACCGACATCATTTATTACTTAAATGGAACATTTTTTTCAGACAGCGTAGTAATAAATTTTTATAAAGCACGCAATCATTGTTCAACGAAATGGGAAAAATGAAAAAAAAATGAAAGGGGGTTTATTTCTTTTACATTGTGTACACGAAAGAACTAACTTTGTCTTTAACACTTCGTGCAAGCTGCATTAAGCGAGAATAGATTTCAATAAATGCTTTTCATTCATGTCATCAAAGCACACATACAAAAAAAGGAAATTACAGAGCAGTCATTCAGTATCCGGTCGATGCTGAGAACCCCATTGTTCTACGTACGATTGACGAAACCCCGTTGAAAAGAACGACCCTGACGCCAAGTCCACCAAGTTCATTCCGTTTGGAAAGCGTTCTCCAAAATCTTTTTAAGATCTGTAAGTGGGAAACACATACTAGAACATAAACAATGAGCACGACTGAAGTTTTAAAAGTCACAAGACTAAGCACTTGTCCTTCGACTGGGTAATTAGTCTCGGCATAAGCAAGATCTATATTCGTTTTGCTTGAATTTCGCGTGACTGAGATAAAAAGAAGTAACGCTGCATAGAGAAAGGCATCTATTTTCGCTCTGAGAATTATGTAACGCAGTAGACGACGCCTTTTGCGATAACTTCGGGATAACAGTTATTGGATGAAATAATAGCTTAGCTGTCACACTAATGTTTATTCACACAGGGCGGCAAAAACACTGCATAAAATTTGGAAAGCTGAATTTTTATACATTTGTTGAAATGTGTAAAGAAAATCAAAGAAAGATCGAAATAGGAATTCAAAACATTATTGTTGACTATAACGTTTTTTTAGAATTTATAGAATTTTCAAATTCACCTGTTTTTGCTTCCCCCATCGCAAAAAAATTAAACCCACTCTCTTATTTCAGCATTTGTTGTAGAATTATCGAATTTACGAGCTTTAACAAATATTCCCTCTAAGCAGTTATGGGCAATGGGCGCCTAACCCAATGAGCTGGGCAGGAATCAAAACCATTTGGGCAAAAAAAAAAATATTTTCTCCGCTTCTCTTAATAATTCAGTTGAAGTTGGAAATTGGATTGGAACCCTTATTTTTTCTAATCCCTCCATTTTTATCACCGTTTTTATCCGCAACTGATTTTAAATTAAAAAATGGCATCTTTGATGTTGGAAGAAATCTACCTTATTGTCTGACAAAGTTCTGAGCAAAAACCTTTTACCAGCGGCTTACAATTTCATTGAACAGAACGGCTTTACCCCGCCAACAAGCATGGGTGCATTAGTTAGTACAATGAACTTGGTTACGGTTTGCTGTGATTGGCTGGAGCTGATGTGTTGTTTTATGAAAATGCTCAATATCTGCCTCTTTCTCGACGTTCACAATCTGCTCGCACAAGGCTACTTTGCAAGAAGCCTTTAAGAATGAAGAGGACAAAGCGACGGACTTAGAAGGAGGCGAACGGAATTTAAGGAAAGTGTTGTTTTGACTTTTGAGCGCCCAAATTTGATTTATTTATTATTACTTTTGCAGGTAATTGTTTTTCTATTTATGAAAATTAATTAGGGAATCTAAAATGCTTACTGCGAGGAGGAATTTAAATAGCAGTGCGGCCGCGCTCGCTCAACTTAGAGGGAACATTGGCTTTAACTGAATCTTCTTTCTCATCTCCCAACTGTGTGTATGTCAGAATCATAAATATCTGCGTACATTAGGCAGAACTGACTTGAAAACTTTCTTCAACTGTGATCAAAGCTCTAAAACCACTCGCAATAATAGCACGTCGTCTACACGTAATTCGCTCTGTTCGCCTGCCTTCTTTTGAAAAAAAAATACCCCGCCAGGAATAGAACAAATTTGAAGGGTTTTTTTTTAAGTACCAGATTATGTACCTCAGCTCAAACATAAATGTTTTCTTTATTAGGTTTTAGAAAATCATCTGCACTCAGTTGTTACGTGTTCGCTAAATTTTACAACACTCCAGATAGCATCTCCCGATAGCAAATAAGACTTTCCCGCTCGAATAGTTCCCTGATCCCATGGTTTGAACAGTAGCTTTGTGTCTGAATGTAGAAACACAATCTCAATGTATTTGAATCCTGGGACGTCGCTAGACTTCGAAATCAAGGTGGGCGAGTATATATTTTTCTAGGGCAAATTTGATGACAATTTTATTTACGAAACCTTGCAAGAAAGAAATTTTAATGATTTTTACTACCGGATACAAGAGAATTCGTGCAATCCCACTTTGACACACACACACATATGACAAGTTACGCAGCTGGGAAACCAACAAGATAAGATGGCATGACAATGATCAGTGGGTTAGTAGTGTATCGGGTGTGTGCAATGGTTCTACCCGTTTTTGTAATACATGCAAATTGCGATCGGAGTGCTTACGTCACAGATGACGCTGCGATGACGAATTTTCAACCAATAAAGCTTAGAGTAGTAGAGCATATAGAAGCACTAGCGAGTAAGTCATTCCTAACGGAAATCACGAACGGTGTAACATGGCATGCGATAAGGAGTACATTAGACATTGTTTACTGTACGAGTTCGATAAAGGCAGTACTGTCAAGTGTATGGGGAGGATGCAGTTGATGATAGCACATGTCGCCGTTGATTTCGGAAATTCCGGGACGGAGACAGAAGCTGCAAAGATCAACCACGTCCTGAATTCCATCCGTGGTTTCTGACGAGGATGTGGACCAAGCCATAACAAATGACCCACATCCAACCGTTCAGGAATTAGCGGAAACGTTGTCGGTACACAGAACAACAGTCGAAAGACGGATGCATGCGTTTGGGTTCATCACCAAGTTCGATAACTCGGTTTCGCATCAGCTTTCTGCAACGCAACGAGAGGAGAGAATCCGCACCTGTGTTTCTTTGCTTTCTCGTCACAGAAACAAACCGTTTCTTGGGACGAAATGTGACGGATGATGAGAAATGGGTACTGTGCCGTAAATATAAAGCGTCGACGTAGTGGATACCAAGTTGCAGAGCCTACTCCATCGACCTCAAAAGGAGGACTGCATCCACAAAAATGTGTTGTTGGGTGTTTGGTGGGATGTCCAGGGTATAATTCACTGGAAGGTGTCGGCAGCTAACCGAAAGATAAATGCTAACCTCTATTGCCAACAGTTGGACAGATTGCGAAAACAACTGACATCGAAGCGACCAACACTAGTCGATCGCAAAGGCGTGACCCTACATCATCATAACTCCAGATCTTATCCTGTTTTAATCACTCGGCAAAAATTACTGGACTTTGGTTGGGAAGTGTTACCTCCTCCGGCGGATTCCCTTAACCTGGCACCTACGGACTACCACCTTTTTCGATCATTACAGAACGCCTTCACTCTCCAAACCTTCCATGCTGTGGATGACGTGAAAACGGCATTAGATGACTTTTTTACTCCAAAACACAGGAGTTTTTCAGGCGTGGGATTCACCTACTCATAGACAGATGACAAGCGGTCAGAATAATGGCAATTATGTGAAATCCTAGATACGTTACTTGTTGTGTTCTCCTCATTTCTTTGTAACCTACAAAAACGGGTAGAACTTATGTACACACCCAAAAAAATACAAGTGTTGGTAGAAAGTCGCCTTTAACGTTTTTACAATAGTAACTGTGAATGCATTGTCTTAATTGCTTTTCGAAATTTTGCACATGGAAATAGAACTGTATTTGAACAAGTTCTATAACGAAGTGAATTTCTCCGTCATTTTTGGTCTACGCCGGGATTCGAACCCGAGGCCGCTTATTCCGGAACAAGTTGCTCTACCAATTGAGCTACGCGGACATTTGTTCTGATTCCTATCTGCCTTTATGCCGTGTGCGTCCTGCTGGCAGGTACGTCACATCTCCCCCCGAAAGAGGACCGGGGGCATGGCCCTCGGGTCAGCCGTGACCATGAATCGTTGCAGGCAGCCATCCACTGTAGAACGTGCACTTGAGAACTCCCAGTCAATCTGCTGTGTGGAATGCAACATCACACATTTTTATTTTTCGAAGCGCTGGAGAAGGAATTCTCTGATTTTTCCTGTCTCGCGGTGTGGAAATAACATCACACCAATGCGAGATTTTGAACGGCCGGGTCATCCGGATAGTTCGGGCGCCATTATAACGAAGTGAATTTCTCCGTCATTTTTGGTCTACGCCGGGATTCGAACCCGAGGCCGCTTATTCCGGAACAAGTTGCTCTACCAATTGAGCTACGCGGACATTTGTTCTGATTCCTATCTGCCTTTATGCCGTGTGCGTCCTGCTGGCAGGTACGTCACAGTTCTTTAAAGAAAAATGCTCTTTTTTGTTTAGGTAAATCAAATTTTAACGTCGTGACACACACGCACAATACCTTTTCCCTCCTTAACTCCCTTTCTTCAAGCCAGCGACCTTACCTTGCATTCCTCTTCTCCAAAACAGTCGCCAGCTACGTCCTAATTCCTCACTGAGCCGGGACAGTCTTAAGAGCGCCAGTGCATCTCTAAACTCCACTTTCGACGATGGAATTCCCCACTTTGTAGCACAAACATACAGCAGAGCAATATTAGTAACGACCTTTCTCAGTGAATTCCTGCTGACCTTCCTGATTCACTTCTCGCCATGAAAGAAAGCTTAAGCTAAGGATTTAGAAGAGTGGAGAACAATTGAATGTTCGTGGCCATGCGGAATCTGATTTGATAACTTTTCTAGGGAGAGTTAAAGAACGCAATTCCCAGGGGGAAATACCTAGGGTTAAACGACGAAAAACACGAGACTTATTATTACTTGGCATAGTCCAGAATTTAAAGTTAAAAACAAATCAAGACTGGCTCTTCTTGAACTGGGTGGGCGACAGAGTGGGCAAGAAACATTTCAGGACGGCTAGAGCCCACCCTCGCATCCCCACGTCCCTGTTTTTAATCACACATTAATATTGGAACTTGATCTATTTCTCACTATGGGTTGAGGAAACTCTGCAGTTACGTAGCTTTCTTCGTTACATGGAACGTTTGTGTTCATTGAACAGAAGCTACTTAAGTTAAACTTGAATGTGCGTGTTTATAATCTTTCAACTCTTCCATTTTTTTGGCGTTTAAAAGCCCCAGTGATCATTTAAATCTATAAGGAGTCTTTTGTACGTCTCTAATTTCTGACATTGGTTCCAAGGAATGGATTAGACCATTGCAATGGGGCATATGAATCAGCCTTGCCCCATCAGGGCTTCGAGCTGATGTCCCGCTCGGACGATTAGCCGCTCCCTCACTTTTGGCCGTTCGATCGCCAGGGAGGCATTTAGCTTTCTGAAGAGTGAAAGCTCTTAATCCCAAAACAAACGGAAATGATTAGAATTATGTAAACCAATTCAATTTGTTATAATCGTTTTTGTTCATTATGTCCTCACTGAGGATTAATTAAACGAAAGTGTAGTTTGAAAAAAGAATTTGATGATAGAAACTTCTGAATGATCCAGCACAAGTTTAGATATAAAAGCTGTTGAGATACACGTGATCGACGAACAAGGTGTCGTTGCTGTAAGATTGATGTCCTCGTGATCCAGCTTCCCTAACAGGATTGCGAGGAAAATATTACAGCATCCACTTTCACACATATTAGAACTCCTGAAATCTGAAGAGCTAGTCATTTTCTAATAATAGAGAAGCAAGAAACTAAGCTGATAATTTACAGGGTGTCAGAATAATGATAATTCAGGGTGTCCGAATAATGATTGTGCACTTAATGTGCGAATTGCAGTAATATAATAATAAAGAAACTTTGAATGGAATTACAAAAGTGACCTGCCACATGGAAGTGCTCTGTGTCTGGTAACCTTCATGTCTCCACACTACGAGGCGCGCGCAGCTCCACTCCGAGCTAAAGTCATTCCCGAGCGCTTGGTCGACGGAGACAGACGAATCGATTAATAACTCGTCTCGGCACAATGACAAGGGTGTGGATGGTTGAACAGGGTGTGTTTTGGGGGAACGTTTCACCATGACGGCATGTACACAGACGAAATGCAAAAACAGTTCGCTAGGAAATTTTGTGATGCAGACGTCCCCCACCGTAATGCGGTAGGTCAGCTCATAGCAAAGTTTCGGGAAACTGGCAGTGTTCCGGATGCCCACCCTCTCCGATCCGGTAGGCCATCCATAGCACACGAGACCGTACACGATATCCAGGACAGGATACAGAGAAGTCTACACAAGTTCGTGGGGCGGCTGTCACAACAAGCTAATGTGCCAAAGAATGCAGCCCACGATATTCTGAAAAGGAAGTTACGTTTCCACCCGCGTATCAGCTGAAATAATCAAACCACGAGGTCCGTGTTCGGTCCTGCTGGTCGTTCCAAGAGTTCCTTTTTTTCTGTATGGAGCATTTCAGGGAAAGGAGTACGCAGGTAATCCGCATACACTTCAAGAGCTACAGCCTGCAATAACGACCCACATCCAACAAATGCCACCACGTACCCTGCGAAACGTCTGCACCAACATGCAGAAGCGTGTGCAGACATGCCTGAACGTCGGTGGGGCCCATTTCCGATACCTCCTGCAGGAACCAGTTCGACATGGTAAGTGTTACTTTCAGTGCAGTTATTTTTCGGACACCCTGTACAAGCCGACTCACTGCCGTTTTTGTTTACATTTTTAAATAGATAATGGCGCCCATGTATCACGTCAAAAGAACTTTAGTAGTCTGTTTACCAGACTCTCTTCACCAAGAGACTATGTATACGTACGCAGGATGTGCGTAAGTATTAATAATATTTGTTGATTTATAGCAGGGTAGCGAGGAGTGGATACAGAATCGCGCATGCTCAGTGGTGTAAACTGACTCAGTAGCTTCCCAGTACAGATGGTCAAACCGATTCTTTCGATTTAGCTCACTCTTTGGTTCGTTTGTTTCGGTCGTTTGTTTTTTCCGGTTTAGAGAACGATTTGTGTCTCGGAACCGATTCTGAGTCGAGTCCTTTGGTTCGTTTCGGTCAGTGAGTCTTCCGTTTTAGAGAAATATTTGTATTTAGCGAAACGATTATGAGTCAGTTACTTTCGTTCGTTGAGAGTTTCCGGTTTTTTGGACGATTTTTAAGTTTAAATTTGTTTTTAATTCTTATGGAAATTTTGTTTCCCTCGGGTTTGTTGTAATTTCGTCTTTAAACGCTCACGTAATTCATTGCATTTGTGCACTTCTGAATAAGGTATGAGTTTTGACTAGAACATGAACCTCACCGAGACACAAAGGTGAAATTTAGATGTCTAGTAAAAAATAGTTTCAAAGACATTGGCTTCAGTAATTCTGACTGATTCGTTCAGGGAATCAGCTCTTTTGCGGAATCGATTCTTTTCAGGGAAGATTCGTTCGCAAACGAATCAGTTCGCTGATTCGTTCTTTTTGAACGAATCGTTCGAGAAAGACACATCTCTACTTCCCAGCAAGCACATTGTTCACTGTTCATTCGCATTATGTCGCAGTGATCTAAGCGCTGGTTTCTAACCGTTCGTCCGAGATGGGTCAAGGTTCGAAACCCTTGAAGCATAGGTCCTGTATTTGCCTTACGTCACTGGGTCTCTCTCGTTCCTGGAACCAATGACACTACATTAGGGACGGACGACTGCTTACAGCCCATCGAGTTGTGTTCAGAGGTCGATAAACAAAAGATTCACGTCACGTACTGAGCGATTTAAAATGAATGCTATAATTAGTGACCTTGCCAGCCGTGAATTGCATACTGTTATTCGCTTTCTTCACGCAAAAAACACAAGTGCTACAAAGATTCATCGTGAACTATGCGAAGTTTATCGACCGAAAAGTATTTAATGGACGAGGCGCAAAACAGGGGCGTGGAATGTTTAGGATGAAGAGCGAACTTTGCGGTCTTCTGTTGTTACTGATGAGCTTGTGCATGCAGAAAGTGGAAGCAAAGGTTCGAGAAAATCTGTGCTTCAGAACAACTGAGCATTCACTTGATTTTCCGGAAATTTCTTGTACTGTTCTGTGTGAAATTGTCAACAACAAGCTAGATTTTCAAACTGTTGCGTGCCGCCCCGGTGGCGCAGTGGTCTAAGCGATGGCTTCTGATCATTCGTACGGAAGGGGTCCGGTTTCGAATCCCGGTGAGGCATGGATGTTGTGTTTGTCTTACGGCACTGGTTCTCTCCCTTCCCTGGAACCAGTGACCCTAAATTAGGGACGGGCGACTGCTTATAGCCCATTGAGTTGCTCACGGTGGTCGTTAAACCTCCAATCAAAAAAAAAAAAAACTGTTGCGTTTAATGGGCCCCGAAGATGCTTACGGACGATCACAAAAAGAAGAGAATGGGAGCAGCTCTCACTTTTCTGGAGCGATTCCATAATGAGGAAGATGAATTCCTTTATCATACGGTGACAGACGAAACCTAGGTTTCCTATGCTGATATTGAACAACGAACGATAAGTCCAACAGTTGGGCCAAGCTCCTTCATCGAATAAATCATGGTAGTTGAAGCAAACTTTGCCAGAAAGCTTATGGCAACTGTCTTTTAGGACCAGAAAGGAGTATTATATGGCAGAAGGAACCACAATTACTTCGGACGTTTGAGACACTAAAAAAGAAAAAAAAAACTACGGAGAGCCATTCAAAACAAAAGGCGCGGTATCATGACTTTTGGCATGGCTCTCCTGTACGACAACGCGCGACCTCATACAGCAGCTCGTACCCCAACATTTCTGAAACATTTCAAATGGAAATATTGTTATCATCAGCTGTACAGCCCTGAACTTGCTTCGAACAACTATCACCTTTTCGAACACATGAAAAACTGTTTAGGTGCACAGCTCTTCAGTAACAACGAGGAGTTGAAAACAGGCGTACAGTCGTGGCTGAGCTCACAGGTGGCTGATTTCTTTGATGCGGAAATCCCAAACTTCGTTCCCCGATCTGAAAAATACCTCATTTCAGATGGCGGCTATGTACAAAAGTAGTATACGTAAGTAGATATATTTTTCTATATGTAATAAAATCTTTTTGTCGCACTTCTGATACTTTTAATAACCCGCGTACGTATAGTGGCGTTCATAAGTTTCTGGCCAGTATTTATTCTGTGTTAATTCTTTGAATTATTTTTATATCTTTAAGAGTATGAAACTAATATCAATATATAGTATTGCCATTATAACAAGGAATTTATTTTCAGGAAAGACAAAGATGACTCAGTAATTTGTATTGAGAAACTTACATTTCATAGCATATACAGGTGTATCCGACCATATTGGCCCACGACAAAATAAAGGGGTTCTAATAAAACATAATAGTGTACAATAATAATATATAATTAATATTTCTTACCACACTCTTAGAATGAATTACAGCAGCACAACGACGTACATAAATATAATAAGTGGTTTAATATCGTCGAGAGTAAATTCATTCCATTATTCTTTCACTTTTTGAAAAATTCGGTCGAATTATTACTTATGCACCTGGACAAGTTTATCAAGTTCGTTCAAAAGCTCGTTCTATGCGGTTTATGTCAGGCGATTGTGATGGCTACTTCATTATATATATATACACTATCTACCAACAAGTGATTGGACACCTGTGATAGCAACGGAAAACGAAGTTTATTCACCTTCAATAGTTGGTGGAGACTCCACGAGCGGCGATTACAGCTGCGACTCTCCGGGGCATACTCTCAACCAGGCGTTGTACGACGGATAGCTGTATTTTCTTCCACTCGGGTTGGAGAAGACAGGTCAGTTCCTTCACCGATTTCGGACGGTGGTGGCACCCTTAAGTCGACGCTCCAACTCGTCCCAGAGGTGCTCGATAGGGTTAAGGTCCGGGCTCTGTGCATGCCAGTCCATTCGATTAACCCCATTGTCACCATACCAAGCCATGGTGGATCTCGCAACATGACAGGTGGATTGTCATCCTAAAAGTAACATGGGTCCACCCCGTAAAACTGCCACAACGTAGGAAGCGCATGGTCATTCAGAATGGTGCAGTGGGTCTCGGCGTTGAGTCTACCAGGAATTGCGACCAAGGGTCCCGTGCCATACCAGGAGAAACACCCCCATAGCATAATTCCACCGCCGCCGAACTTCACAGTTGGCACAATACATTCCGGCAGGAAGCGTTCTCCAGGCAGACGCCAAACCCAGACTCTGCCATCCAAACGGTAGAGGGTGAACCTTGATTCGTCGCTCCAGAGAACCTGTTTCCACTGTTCAACGGTCCACTGTCGACGTTCTTTGCACCACGTTAGCCGAGCAGAGCTATTGGACTTGGTGATCAAAGACTTGTGGGCGGCAGTACGTCCACGATAACCGAGCAGATGGGCTTCCTTACGGATGGTGTTAATCGAAAGAACACTCCCGGATGCCTGTTGAAACTCCTCGCGGATGTGGCTCATCGATTTGGTGCGGTTCTTCCGAATTTCTCTGGCCAGCACCCGTCGGTCTCTAACTCCCAGTTTTGTGGGTCTGCAAGGTTAGGGCACATTCCGACAGTCACCTCTCATCTTCCACTTACCAATCACGTAGGCCACTGTCGATTTTGGGTACTTCAACTCGCTGGATATGTCACGTATGGATCAGCCATTTCTGTGATACCCGACGATTACACCTTTCTTGAAATCAGAGAGCTCCGGACTGCGTGGCATCTTGCATGCGACTGGTTGCGTTGTTGTTTCCCACACGACATTTAACGGCGGCGGCGGCGGCCGTGACGTGTATCAGGACCGCAGATATCGTCGATTGCAGGGGTGTCCAATTACTTGTTGGTAGATAGTGTATCTACCAACAAGTAATTGGACACCCTGCTTGTAGGTATATATATATATATATATATATATGGGATGTAAGGTCAGGTGATGCGTAACATCATAGCCTCTCCTTGACAAATGTCAACCCCGCCTTCTCGTGGTGCATCCTGTTCCCACTAAAGGGGCTCTGACGACCGCCCATAGCGGTATAACTATACCATCGGGATTAGAGGAAATTCTATCCCACACTCACCAACCCGCTTGGCCAGCGTGGTGAGTTATGGCCAAACCCCTCCAAAATGATTCCACAACTTAAATCTTGGCCCTCAGTCTCCGGCAGCTGGAATGTACCTGGCCAAGGCAGCGGCCAGTGCGACATGAAGGCAGAGGGTGCTAAGAATCCCCGGAGAACCGGACTAGGCTGCCATCTGATGCTGACCTTGGCTACTTACAATGGACGCTCCCTATCTTCTGATTCAAGGCTTCTTGAATTGGAAGAGGAACTACAAAGGATCAAGTGGGACATCGTGGGGCTAAGTGAGGTAAGGAGAAAAGGAGAAGATCTCATCGAACTGAAAAGTGGACATCTCTTCTACTATCGTGGGACAGATACTGGCAGAACTAGTGGTGTTGGATTTATAATAAACAAGAAACTGAAGGATAAAGTTGTAGAAGTTGAAAGTTCCTCTGACAGAGCTGCACGACTTGTTATCCAACTCTCGAAAAGATACCAGGCTCAGATTATTCAAACTTATGCACCCACCACAAGTCATCCTGAAGAAGAAATTGAAGAATTTTATGAGGAAATTTGTCATCTAAATAATAAAGGTAAGCAGCACTTGAAAATAATTATGGGAGATTTCAATGCAAAAATAGGGCAACAGCAACAGAATGAAACTTCAGTAGGTAAATTCGGTCATGGCAACAGAAACCAGCGTGGAAATACTCTCGTTGAGTTTGCAGAGGCAGAAGGGTTTTTCATCTTGAACTCCTTCTTCAAGAAAAAGCCACACAGGAAATGGACATGGAGACATCCAAATGGCACGACAAGTGAAATTGATTTTATTATGTGTAACAAAAAATTCGTCATAGAAGACTGCAGTGTGCTAAACAAGTTCAACACAGGTAGTGACCATAGATTGGTGAGATGTAAGATGCACCTCAACACTAAACTTGAACGTGGCAAGCTCATAAGACAAACAAAATCTATTGACATAACCAACCTTAAAAAACACCATAATACCTTCAAGTTAGAACTGAAGAACAGGTTCTCTGCTTTAGAAGGCCTAACATCGGAAGAAGTGGACATCTCTGAAGTTAACAGAGAAAAGTAACCAAAGCTCTTATGGAAACAGCAACAAAATTAGCTGGGTCTAAGAACAAGTTGCATGTGAACAAATTATCAGGAAAAACCAAAATGTTGATGCAAAAAGAAGAGAGATGAGGACAACTAAAGATGTGACTTCCAAAGTGGAATATATAGAGCTATGCAAGACAGTAAGAAAAAGTATCACTGAAGACGTAAGGAAATTCAACTGTGAACTAGTGAGGAAAGCAATTGAAAACAACCAAAGCCTAAAGATAGCAAAGGGACATCTCAGTAAGGGAAGAAAACAGATTATGGCACTGAGAAAAGAAGATGGTTCTGTAACAAGAAATAGAGGAGAAATTTTGACAAGAGTGAAAGATTTCTACTCCAAATTATATGAAAGGGATGATATATGCACTCCAGACATCATGAAAGATACCAGTACCAGAGTTCCTCCAGTCCTTCCAGCAGAAGTTGCACATGCAATCAAGAACATGAAGAGAGGAAAAGCTCCAGGAGAAGATGGAATTACTGTAGACATCATACAAGAAGCAAGTGGAGAAATCGAAACAGTACTCGCCCAAATTTTCACTCGATGCCTTAATGAAGGAAAGATTCCTGAGGATTGGAACACCGCTACAATGATCCTGCTACATAAGAAAGGTGACATTGAGGATCTCCGAAACTACAGACCTATCAGCCTCCTATCAGTAGTTTATAAAATCTTCACTAAAGTTCTTTCACACCGCTTGAAGGTAACACTGGACATGGCTCAACCGAGAGAACAAGCTGGATTCAGGAGTGGCTACAGCACAATAGATCATATCTACGTGCTGAGAGAACTAATTGAAAGAGCGAGGGAATATGAACTTCCATTGTGCATGGCTTTTATCGATTATGAAAAAGCCTTTGATTCGGTGAAACCATCAGCAGTTACAATGGCTCTGAAAACCTGCGGTATTGAAGATGCATACATTAATATTATTAATAACATCTATGAAAATGCAAGTGCAAAGATTAGGCTGTTTGAAAATACAACACACGTAAAAATTGGAAAGGGAGTGAGACAAGGTGACACCATATCTCCGAAGCTCTTCAATGCCACATTGGAGGGTGTTTTTCAGTCGCTGAGCTGGGAAAACAAGGGGATAAAGATTAATGGAGATTATCTAACCCACCTTCGTTTTGCTGATGACGTAGTCATTTTTGCAACTACCCCATCAGAGCTGCAGAGTATGATCCAGGAACTTGCGGACAAGAGTAAAGAAGTGGGATTAAAAATGAACTTTCAGAAGACAAAAGTGATGTTCAATGCTTTTACAAGAAATGAAGATTTATTGATTGATGGAAAAAAGCTGGAGATAACAGACACGTTCGTTTATCTTGGACAGCAGATATCAAGTGAGGGTCACATTGATGAAGAAATTAATCGGCGTACAAAACTTGCCTGGAGAGCTTTTGGAAGAAACAGCATAATTTTCAAGAGCAATATGCCATTATGTCTTAAAAGAAAAGTGTTTGATCAATGCATCCTTCCAGTGCTTACGTATGGTGCAGAGACGTGGACCTTAACTAAAAGAGACATACAAAGGCTCCAGACAACTCAAAGAAGCATGGAGAGGTGCATGCTTGGGGTAACCAGGAGAGATAAGAAGAGGAACTCGTGGATCCGAAAAATGACAAGAGTGGAAGACATCATGATCAGAGTTAAATCCCTGAAATGGCAATGGGCTGGACATACTGCCAGAAGGACAGATCATCGATGGACAGCCGAAATTTTAGATTGGATTCCAAGGGACAAGAAAAGACCCAGAAGAAGACCACATGGGAGATGGGTGGATGAAATTCGAAAGTATGCAGGGGTGACATGGAGGAGACTGGCACAAGACAGACCGTTGTGGAGGAAACTTGGGGAGACCTTCGTCCAGCAGTGGATTGATAATGGTTGACAATGATGATGATGATGATATATATATGTTAAGGTACATATTAGGGGTAAGCAAAAGTTTCCGCCGTTTTAAGGAGAAATGAAAAAGGAACAAAGAGGAAGTCAGTACATATTTATTCAACGATAAAAAGACCACATGGGAGATGGGTGGATGAAATTCGAAAATATGCGGGAGTGACATGGAAGAGACTGGCACAAGACAGACCGTTGTGGAGGAAACTTGGGGAGACCTTCGTCCAGCAGTGGATTGATAATGGTTGACAATGATGATGATGATGATGATATTGGCCGTTAGCATCAATGACATTTTGCATTTTTCAGACAACAAATGAATGCCCCTGTGATAGAAGGTCTCGGGTTTTGAGCTGAAGAACGCAGTGACGAAATTTTCCACCTCTGGAACTTTGGTGTACTGCTGTTGGTCTATGGCCTGTTACATAGAGCGAAACAGATGAAAGTCTGAGGGTGCGATGTCCGGGTAGTAAGCCGGGTGCGGTAAAACCTCCTAGTGTAACTGTTCAAGGGTTGATTTCAGGGTGGCACCAACATGTGGTCTGGCATTATCGTGTAGCAGGATGACTGGGCGTCGTCCTTTACCTGCCCATGGGCATTTTGCTCGGTTGCGGAGTTCAGTTTCATCAACTGATCGCTATATCGTTGTGCAGCGATTCTTTCGTCCGGTTTCAACAGTTCGAAATACAGCGCTCCATGCATATCCCACCACACACACAACAGCACCTTTTCTTCCGTGGATATCCTGTTTTGCCGTGGATGTTGATGGCTGGCCTGGGTCGATCTAGGATCGCTTGCGTACGGGGTTGTCGCAATAGAACTATTTTTCAACCCCAGTGACAATCTTCCACAAGAAAATTTCCCCTTGAAACCTCTTCAGCAAACGACATGTAGATGCCCAATCGTTGACCAATATTAGACTCCGTTAAAGTATGCGGAACCCACTTACCAATCTTCTGGATCTTCCCCTAGGCCTGTACACACTGTACCACCGTCGACTGAGCCACTTTCAAACGTTTCGCCAGTTGCGTGGTCGATTGTGTGGCATCCTCTTGCAACAGCGATTCCAGCTCCTCGACTACGAGTTCCGGCGGTCTACCTGCACGTGGCTTTTCTTTCAAGCTCAGATCACCTTTCTTAAAACTGGCAAACCATTCTCGACATGCCTGCTCACCCATAACCGTGGTTCCGCAAATGAACTTTATCGACCACCTTGTTTGGCTTCATGTACGAACTGACAGCACGGCTCCCCGGCCGGTTAGACTCCTACAGCGCCCGCTATCGGGGCGGCGGAAACTTTTGCATACCCTTAATAGAATTTATGGGATATTAAAAATTAGTTATCACTATGTTTTTACCTTCGAACGGCACTTACTTTCTGAATGGCCCTAGTATCTTGTAAAATGTCCCTGTACATAGTTCCTTTCATCTTACTCTGGATTTGTACTAAAGGACCAACACCTTTTGCAGAAAAGGCTCCCGCCGTGCTTTATTGCAGGTATTTGGTATTTTGATTCCTATCTTTGCCTTGGAGTCTCTTCGTACATACTGTTTTCCATCACTTCCGAAAAGGTTAAATTTTGATTCATCGGAAAAAAAACTACTTTAATCTTTATCCGACCTGTGTTTATGCATCTTGACAAACTCCGGCCGGGCCTTATGTTTTTTGTTTGTTTGTTTGTTTGTTTTTACTAATAAAAAGTTTTCTCACACCAACTCTACCAAAAAGCCTGACATTGCGTAGACACCTGGAAACTGTGACATGGCTAACGTCGGCAAGATTTTCCTCCCGTAATTCCTGAGCAATTTGAACAGCAGTTTTACATGCGTCAGCAGTTGACTTTCGTTTTATTGTTCTGTCGACTTGAATGGTGGTTTTCTGTGGTCTCCCATTGCGTGGCATGTCTGAATTCCATATCCAGCTATACACTTTTTTTTTTTTTTTTTTTTGAAATATCGATTACCGTGAGCTTTACTATCGACAGCGGTTCAGCTATCTCACGGCAGGATTTTCCATTTTGCGATAAAGTAACCACTCTTTTATGTAAATGAATTTTCGACCTGTACTTCATTTTCAAGCAACAAGATACGTTTCTTAAGCACAAAACATTGCAAACAAGCTTTACTGAAAGCAGTACCGGAAAAACCGCAAACTGAACTTAGTGGTCGGGAGTTTTGAACCCGTACAAGTTGATTGTCTGCCTTAGCAACCTCTGTATTACGAAGTAGCAAATGCAAGATGATTTTTTTGATTGGAGTTTTAACGACCACCGTGAGCAACTCAATGGGCTATAAGCAATCGCCCGTCCCTAATTTAGGGTCACTTGTTCCAGGGAAGGGAGAGAGCCAGTGCCGTAAGACAAACACGACATCCATGCCTCACCGGGATTCGAAACCGGACCCCTTACGGACGAATGATCAGAGGCCATCGCTTAGACCACAGCGCCACCGGGGCGGCTAAGATGATTGCGTCACGAATATTGATTCGCATATTCCTTGCTTTTGAGTAACATATTTTTCCGGCAAAAGTAAAAAAAAAGTTTATCTGGCCGTAAATGTATGAACGCCGCCATGCACAATATACGCATTTATCACTAGATCTGATTTTTTAAAGACAATTGGGGAAAAACTGTTTTGGATCTTTTACAGATAAGAACGCCAAAGATTTTCAAAATATTTTTCCATGGATGATACTTTTTCTATTTCGATTTGTATTTGGTCATGATTACATTGAAAAATTTTCTTTTAATTCAATAGAAGTAATCACGGGTAAGATTTTTTAATTGGAGGTTTAACGACCACCGTGAGCAACTCAATGGGCTATAAGCAGTCACCCGTCCCTAATTTAGGGTCACTGGTTCCTGGGAAGGGAGAGAGCCAGGGCCGTAAGACAAACACAACATTCATGCCTCATGGGATTCGAACCCGGACCTTTTTCGGACGAATGATCAGAGGCCATCGCTTAGACCACTGCGACACCGAGGCGGCGGTAAGATTTTTCGTAGTTTTTCAAGTGTGAACTTCCAGCTAGCAGCAGTAACTTAATGATTAAAAAAACAAGCGAGGTAGATAAAAAACAAACAAACGTGATAATGGTTGCCCATGGGCATGATATCTACGTTACAAAAGACTAACGTGACACAAGGATATGTTTGAATAAATTTTCATTGATTTATTTGCAATCAAAACCCTTTTTCATTATAACTAAATGTTCTAAACAAATTTGGCATCATGCATGTGTGTGTGTGCGTGTGACATAAATTTAATTGAGTGGCATACATGTTAGCACTTGTGGTGGTTTCTTTGGAGGTATGTAATTAACAGGATGGTAAAGGAATGTAGCTACGTCGTTTTGAACGGTATATTTTAACTTTATTTCTAGCCACTAGGTGGCGCAGTGGACTAAAAGCTGGCTTGTAAACAGTCCGTCCGAGGGCGCCGGGTTCGCGTCCGGAAGCAAACACGCGTGGCTTTTTTGGCTTACGAAGCAGGCTCTCTCCACCTGGAACCAGTTGCCCAAAACAAGGGACAGACGACTGCTCTTTGAGTTGCTGAATTTTGTCGTTAACCCCCAACCCCCCCCCTCCTTCCGAAAAAAAAACCACTTTAACACGTCTGAGAGACGCAAAAAGCCCATAATTCTTCCCCAGAGTGCGATTTCTAAAGCGATTCTATATTTAGCAGGCAGTGTATGGAACAGTGATAACAGGTAACTTTACGGCTGTCAAGCCGTATCTGTTTGTATTTGAACGTTTGTAAAAGATGAACTTTTGAATTCTTAAAATATCGCTTAACTGGAAACCTATATAGTTAAGATTCTGTATTTATAAACTATTTTATTTTATTCGGCAAGGATTACTGTACATTATTCATACATCCTTCTTTTAAAAATATTCAATTTTTCTAAATTTTCCAGAATAATCTTCACTTACTGGAATATGTTTTAACTGTCAAACTAGGGTGTATCTTTATTCCCTTACACACCTAATCGGTACTCAGCTCATCTATCACACGCTCTTTTGCAAAAATATGCTTTATACCATTTCACATTTACGCCATTTTGTTTCATATCGCGTTTACTGAATAGCAAGAATTTACTGCGCAGAAGCACTTACCTGGACATACCGCTTCATAATAAGCTGTTATAAAGTTCACAACAAAGTACAGTCAGCATAAAAATATACTTCTACACCTCTGCGACGGAGGGCTGATACAGTTTTTAGGCTTAAATATCATCAGTAACACAACAAAGTTGCATTTTGCCAGTGTTCCTTTGCCATACGTCAGACGTTTCTATAGACGCAATATTGACAACAAACAATAACAGCCAGCCTCAGTATTTCTTGGCATATTCTGTTTTAAATGAAACCATTAGAAAGCAAGCCTAGTCAGTGGTTCCAGTCCTCAAACCCCACAAAAAAATTAATACTGGCCTTAAAACGCGTTGTTTTATTTACCGTAAACAAAAAAAAAATTGCGCAGATGGCAAGCAGCTACGTTTACTTGTTCCTGCTGTTGCCACAAAGCAGGAAAGTGCTGCAATAATAAAAGTAGTTTCGTAAACTTAAAATTACGCAGTTGTAGATGTCAAAATGTTATGGCAGTTCATGCGCACAAGTAGAAAAGCATTGTTTCTCCATTTCTTCTAAAAAAAATAAATAACACGAATATCTGGGAATAAAAATAATCTACTGCGCTGCTTTACGAATTATATCCTAAGAATTTTCTGGCTTTAGGAAAAAGAAAGTTCCCGAAACATTTCTTCAGCACACGCATAAAATAATAACACACTCTTACCTACGTATTAGACTTATCAAGTTTTAGACATACATGAAAAAAATGGTTTGATAATTTAAAATAATAAATTTATCTTCTCAAGGGAATTTTAAATTCAAATTTTAGGCGACGGGTTTCCAAATGAAGTACATTTGTCAAGACTATCATTTATAGTTTGAAGTACTGTCATTTATAAGTTCCCAGACATACTTTTAACACTCTGAATATTATACAAGATAGAATCATATACTTAAGTAACTGCGAAGGGTACTGACGTCATAGTTTTGAATTTACTAACTGCTTGTACAGGCTGCTGCCCAACCACAGTATATTATAGCTAAACCAAATGCTTGCGATTGAAATTTATTCATGTGACGTCGAAAGTACGATGGTACAGATCAACATGGCTGGTGATTTAATATTGTCGCTATTATATACTAACCCTTACTGTTCATGAACTTTGAGAATCGAACTTTTCTTGGCGTATTCTCTCAAAGAGAATTTTTACAAAGTAATTTTGCAAACCGCAAATGTTTAGTCCAGACAAATGAGGAATGGACGTTATTCATGTGACTTCAGAAGTGGATTTCTACGGACCGATATGACTGCTGTTTCAGTGATGTCGCAATTTGATTTTCGCGTACTATTGGCTAATTTTTGCAATTAACGTCATGGAGTCTGCCAAAGAATTAATAGAGCTACAGGGCAAAGAAGAAGAACAAATCAAGGTTGCAAAAATGTGCCAAAGCAATTTTGTGTTCGATGTTGATTTTGCATGACGCTAAAGAACATCGCCATTAATCATCATGAAGTTTTTAATGGAGCATTTCTTGTACACGGTATATTAATTTTTCATGTTCTTACTGTCAGACATTGGCGAAATATCTGAAACAGAAACTTTGAAACGTTTTTTTACAAAATAAAATATTTAGAAGCCCAGACAAACACGTAATATTGAAACAAACTATGGTTCGCACGCTAGGCAATCTGCTTAAAAATTAAATGAATGCGTAACATTAAATAAAAGAAAAATTATAGATATGTTTGTTTCGTTTTTTGGAGAAAAGAACGTAGAATTTAATTCCTAATTTACTGATCCAAATATGCCATCAGTTTTCTCCTACCTTTTTTTTTTCTTTGAAATTCAAAGGAAGTCTACGAGGTTTCAACTGCCTTTGATTCTTTTGATTGATTTTGATTGTAGGTTTAACGACCGCCGTGAGCAACTCAATGGGCTATAAGTAGTCGCCCGTCCCTAATTTAGGGTCACTGGTTCCAGGGAAGGGAGAGAGCCAGTACCGTAAGACAAACACAACATCCATGCCTCACCGGGATTCGAACCCGGACCCCTTTCGGACGAATGATCAGAGGTCATCGCTTAGACCACTGCGCCACCGGGGCGGCACCTTTGATTCTTAGTGTCATAATATCCAAAATCTTTTTCGTTAAAGTAGGCAGAACATATTGGAGAACGAACTTTGGTATGGAAATCATCGCGTTTCATTTTGCACAGCCATTACTTTAATTATTACGCCTTGTTCAGAGGAAAATTGTGGAAAGTTATTCCATCCTCTATACATTTCAAGTGACAGGATTTGTTTACACAATAACAAGTTTCGCAATTTTTTTTTTGATTGGAGGTTTAACGACCACCGTGAGCAACTCAATGGGCTATAAGCAGTCGCCCGTCCCTAATTTAGGGTCACTGGTTCCAGGGAAGGGAGAGAGCCAGTGCCGTAAAACAAACACAACATCCATGCCTCACCGGGATTTGAACCCGGACCCCGTTCCGACGAACGATCAGAGGCCATCGCTTAGACCACTGCGCCACCGGGGCGGCCTTTTCTTTTTTTTTGTTTTTT
Organism: Macrothele yani; assembly: GCA_039090855.1. NCBI lineage: Eukaryota > Metazoa > Arthropoda > Arachnida > Araneae > Macrothelidae > Macrothele > Macrothele yani. The sequence continues at coordinate 95,873,870 of CM076998.1, forward strand.
TTCGTTGAAGGTTTAACGACCAGAATGAGCAACTCAATGGGCTATAAGCCCTCGATGGTATATAAGCCCGTCCCTAATTTAGGGTCACGGGTACCAGGGAAGGGAGAGAGCCAGTGCCTCAGGACAAACACAACATCCATGCCTCACCGGGATTCGAACACGGACCCATCTCGGTCGAATGGTCACAAGCCAGCGCTCAGACCGCTGCGCCACTGGGGCAACTTAGGCATGTCGTTAATAAAAATGTCAAAACTCACGACTTTCCTGAAACTATCATCCTCCTTATTAAGCATTGTTAAAAAGGGATATACTCCATTTTCTGACCATTCATCTAAGATGTGTCCTGGTTCGAATCCCGGTGAGGCAGGGATGTTGTGTTTGTCTTACGTCAATGGCTTTCTCCCTTCTCTAGAACCAGTGACTCTAAATTAGGAACGGCCGGCTGCCCCATCGAGCTGCACACAGCGGTCGTTAAGCCTCCACAAAGAGAGAGAAAAAAAGAATAAAATCCAAGCCACAAAAAAGGGGGAGGGACAAACTATTGTTGGCTCTCATCCACCGAACTTCTTTCACCGCCCCGGTGGCACAGTGGTCTAAGCGATGGCCTCTGATCATTCGTCGGAACGGGGTCCGGGTTCGAATCCCGGTGAGGCATGGATGTTGTGTTTGCCTTACGGCACTGGCTCTTTCCCTTCCCTGGAACCAGTGGCCCTAAATTAGGGACGGGCGATTCCTTATTGCCCATCGAGTTGTTCATGGTGGTCGTTAAACCTTCAATAAATCAAAAAAGTCCCGTCGTTCTCATGATGCAATGCGATGTGAATGAGGTCTGTAAAGCCTTATTGGTCTAAGTGCTGGTTTGTGACCATTCGTCCAAGAGAGGGTCCGGGTTTGGATCCCAGTGAGGCAGGGATGTTGTGTTTGTCTTACGGCAATGGCTCTCTCTGTTCTCTGGAACCAGTGAACCTAAATTGGGAACCGGCGACTTTCCCATCGAGCTGCTCATGGTGGTCGTTCAACCCCCACAAAGCAAAAACAAACAAACAAACTCCAAGCCAAAAAAAAAAAAAAAAAAAAAAAAACAGGGGGGGGGGGTAAACAAACAATTGTTGATCCACAACTACCAAACTTCGCCGCCCCGGTAGCGCAGTGGTCTAAGCGATGGCTTCTGATCATTCTTCCGGAAGGGGTCCGGGTTCGAATCCCGTTGAAGCATGGATGTTGTGTTTGTCTTACGGCACTGGCTCTCTCCCCGGAACCAGTGGCCCTAAAATAGGGACGGACGACTGCTTATAGCCCATTGAGTTGCTCACGGTGGTCGTTAAACCTTCAATTAAAAAAAAAATAACAACCACCGAACTTCCTTCCCATTATGCAATGCGAGGTGAATAAGGTCTGTAAAAAGCCTTATTAGTCTAAGCAGTGGTCTAAGCGCTGGCGCGCTGGCTTATAACCATTCGTCCAAGAAAGGGACCGGGTTCAAATCCTGACAAGGCATGGGTGTTGTGTTTGTCTTGTAGCACTGGTTCTCTCCCTTCCCTGGAACCAGTGGCCCTAAATTAGGAACGGTGAATGCTTATAGCCCACTGAGTTGCTAGCGGTGGTCTTTAAACTTTCAATAAATTAAAAAAAATAAGGTCTGTAAGCATATTCGTTCAAAGCTAAGCCAGCCGTAAACAGCATGAAGCCGTATCCCCTGGTTGCACCGTTGGAACTCAACATGCCGGTGAAGGTGGTGTTCTTGTTTGGGTAGCTTTTTCCCTGGCAAGTCATAGGTCCGTTGGATATCATCCCACAAACACTGAATAGTGGACATAACAGTTACCACCTAGAGCTCTATGCGATGCAGAAAGAATTTTTCAAATATGACTTTTAGAAGCAGAGATATCGGGGAAATCGTAATTTACCTGTTAGCCGACCATCTTTATCCATATCTGCAGGAGGCTTACCCGAACCACAGTGCTATTTTTCAACAGGACAACGCACTGTATCATCGGGCTCGTATAACTACTGACTAGGTGGAGGAACGTGACAAGGAATTCGCCACATTACCTTGGCCCCCAAACACTCCCGACTGTAACCTAATTGAACATTTGTGGGATATGCTGGAACGGGTTGTGAGAACTGCTGATTCTTATCTACGGAATGAGCGTTAACTGACGGAGCTGCTGCAGATGACATAGGTCAAGTTACGCATGGAGGATGTTCAACACCTTGTAGAATTTGTTCCTAGGCGTCTGCGAGCCGTGATGTCAGAGAAAGGGGGACTAACGCGTTATTACGTAGGTTTCCCTAATGCGAAGCTAACTCAGTGTATGCCAAGGTTGTGAACTGCCAGTTCCTCTTGTTTCCAACTTTCAGTTTCATGCAGATCGTATAAAGGAAAACGTACGATTTGGGATGTCCGTCCGTCCGTTTCTCTCACCTGTACTTATGCTTCGAAATGTTGATTTCTGAAATTTCCTTTCTTTCCCCCTGAATTGGAAGAACTATATAAAATTTCAGACAACACTTCTGCTATCATCAGTTGTTCAACCACAAAAAATATTTTTCTAGTTCTAACACCCGTACTGAAGACATTCTTTTTGAGTTTGATAGAGACAGATGTGCGCAAGAGATTATCACTATCTGTTCTTTCGTTCGTCGGTCTGTTTGTCCGTCAAGCGAGACTTACGCTTCGACACGTCGGATTGTTAAAATTATTTCTCTGCCCCATGGAGAAAAACCCGAGCACAAGATTTCAGGCATCTCTCCGTACGTCCAACTATTGATCAGTTTATGTGTCCGTCTATTTTGGAAATTATATATTTTCATCTAAAAGCCACAAAGAAGTAATTCTTTTTGTGGCTAATAGGGACAGGAATGCGCAAAATATACTAGTCTTCCCTTCCCTTCATCCGTCTGTCTGTCGCTCTGCAGAAACGAAACTTGTCTTTTACAAACTGAGATATAGCTTTTGCGAGAGGACAGACAGACAAAGTGACGAACAGATGGACGGAAGAAAAAAAGCCCGGAACTCGTATTACCATGTTTTTCCTTACAAGGACCGAAACGAATTTCAACAAATCAAAATTTGGAAGCTGAAAGATCGTTTCTGTAGAGTGACAAATGAAGGGAAGGACATACATTGCTAATCTTGTGTGGAGTGACTAAACACGCCACTCACTCTTTTGTTAAGATGAACGTATCTGAGTGTGGCTTTTGCCCAAAGAACGCCATCAGGAGGATTGCATTTTCCCCACAGTCAAGATTTCAGGGAATCTGTGACGGTTCGGGGCTGGTTTTTTCTGAGAAGGACTCTGATCTGTGGTTATGTTGTCCGCCAGATTAACGGCGGTCATATACGAAAGTATTTTGAACAATTCCGCACTACCTACACGGTTGAAGTGATTCGGCACAGATCACTGACTGCTTCAGCGAGATGGTGTGCGTTACTACAGTGAAAGGTCTATTCAGGTTTGGCATAAGAAGCAAAATGTCCAAGTATTGGATTAACCGGTCTAAAGTCCCGTCTAAATGAAATAGAATATCTGTAGGACGAACAGTAACTCCGAATCTGATCTTGGCCAGTAAGACCTACCTCTACAATAGCCCTGGCAGAAGCTTTGTAGGAGAACTGCAGGAAATTCTGGTAGAGACTTACCGTCATCTCTTGGAAATCATGTTTACAAGGGTCGCTGCAATCAGTACTTCTAGAGTGGGCCAGTTATACACTGCTCGACAGAGAAAATGCCACACCATTAATGAATGCTCGAAAACAGACCAAACTTCACACACAGATAGCCCAGTAGGTCCTGAACAAATGATTTAATTGTCACATACAGACCACGCTCCAGTGGCAGAATATACAGGATGACGAATAAGGAGTGTGTCACCATTTTGGGCGATACAGCGTTGAATCCGACGTGGTATCGAGGCAATTAAAGTCCGATTTGAGTCCTGGGGTATCGTGGACCATGTGGTGTTGATCCGAGTCCACAGTTCATCTTCATTATCCGGGGGTTGGAGGGTACTCAACCGACGTCCAATCGTGTCCTACAGATGCTCGTTGGGCGAGAGGACGGGGGATCCTGCTGGTCACGGAAACATCCCCACACCGTGTAAAGCATTCAGGCTGATTAGAGCGGTATGCGGCCGGGCGTTATTCTGTTGAAAAACAGCGTTTGGGATACTCTGCAGATACGGCAGTGCCACGGGCCGCAGCACCTCGTCAACATAGCAGCGTGCCGTCAATGTTCTCGTAATGCATACCAGGGTGAGAGGCTGTTGGAGCTGATAGCACCCCACAACATGATTCCACGTTGCCGGCCTTGTGGCGCTTCACAATGGCGGAGAAATCCGCCCGTTGTCCACGTCGCCACCAGACTCTCCCACGGCGAGGTGAGACAGAACCGCGATTCGTCGATGAACACCACACTGTTCCATTTGGCACCCGACGCAGCTCTGGTGTGGCACCACGCCAAGAGGTGACGACGATGGCTCGTTGTTAAGGGTAGCCTTCGCAACGGACGGCTGGACAGCAAACCAGACGCAGCCAATCTGCGCGACACTGTCAGCGTCGATAACGGAGCATCCAAGCCTCCCCGTACACTCCGCAAAATGTCTCCCGTTGCGGCCTGTCGGTCCGCTATACGGCATGACGTCAGATGCGATGATCGGTGCGCTCGGACGTCCGTCTCCGTGCTCCGGCCCCTCTACGACGTTGCACATATCCTTCCTGGGACCACTGTCTCCAAATGCGACCGAAGGTTGTGGCACCACGTTGCGTTTCTTCTGGAATACGACGCAAGGACCAGCCGACGGTACGGAGACCTACGATGACACCTCTCGTGAACTCATCAGTTGGACAAAATCGCGTACGACGGCGTCTGAACGGCATTGGCAAACCTTTTTCGTTCTCCAGACACGGTTACATCAGAACCATTCACTTCTCGCGACCGTGGCCGTGACGACGAGGTCGACCGATGATCTGACGGGCTGGTTGTCCACTTATATTGCGCGCTCTTTGTGCGATTGGCCTGCGAATGTAATAATTTGCATAACTTATACGTGTGCACGTACCCTGCAATTTGCACGGCGCTGCGTTCGCGTCTTCGTGGTGTCACATGTTCTCTGTCAGGCAGTGTATATACAGATTTCGGCTAAAAATGCTCTTATTTTCGTTCGACCTAGATGTTCGTATACTTTGTCTATATAATGTATATCTTAGGGCACAATTTTTATTTCCAGTTCCTGTGTTGCTGAAACAGGGAGTAGTCAGCAGCGGTTTGTTTTCAGCTAATGAAACAAAACTATACAGTTATACATGTCTCTCTGAAAATATTACAAAGACGACTCACCACTTTGCGATTAAAGTCTTTCACACTGTTAGATCTTTCTGTAGTCCAATCCGGGCGCTTCTCGAAGGCAAGAACTCTTTCCGCTACTGACGCTTTTGGTGTCGAAACAATTTTGTGATCAGTAGCATTCGTGTACCTGGAGTCCGTATAAACCCTTTTCACATCGTGTACCAGCTGTAGAGACGGAATCACACTGTCTCGACGGTGAAAAGAAGAAATACTCCAATCTCCACGGTTTAAAATTTCTGTGGGGAAAACACCTAGTACGCCATTTTCAGATTTCATCTTTCCAGGAACAGCTGTTGTCCTGTGACTTTCTGTGGTAACGAATCTTTCAGAACTATCTTCGACGTCGAAGATTAACTTCTTCCTGCATGGAGGATGCTGGACGTTGTCAACAGTCTTTTCCCCTTCCTTTCTCCCAGTAGAATCTCTTAAATCTCTACACTCCGAAACACCCGCTTTGGAATCCGAACGACTTGCGATTTTTGTATTTGGAGCACAGATTTTACCTTTTTGGTAATGATTTTTCTTTTGGGGAGGATCTTCTAAATCCACCAGGGATACATTCATCAAAGATATCAAAGAATCTAGCAGTTCCGAATCAACTGTATCAGTATTGTTGCAGAGTGTGCTTTTAACAGAGTCTGTCTTATTCAATATCCGCATAACTTCTCTTTGTTTTGCTAACGAGACCTCAGAACTATAATGGCAGTTTTGTTTGGTGTCCAAACTATCCGTGACCTTACTTACAAAATTTTGCTCCTTATTCCGACCATGTGTATTCAAATTCAAACCCTTTTCCAAATCCTTATGAATGTAATTTTTAGTCCGTGTAGCTGAAAGGCTGTATCTAGAGGCTGTATCTAGAGGGCCAGTCGATGTAGCTGAAAGGCTGCATCTAGAGGGCCAGTCGATGTCATTTTTTCTACCGAAATTAAACGAACTGCCATCGCTGTCGTAACTAAGGTCGCTGAGAGGTCGCGGTTCATTTTCAGTCGAGTTGATCGATTTCTTCTTCACAATGTCAGCTGAATAAAACGAATCTGATAATTCAGTTTCCTTTACTTTCTGATCTGCTTCTGAGTATGATACCTGCTGCTGCTGCTGTCTGACAGCAGCGATAAAATTTCCTAAATGATACTGAAGACTAGTGGCTAGATTGCCAATGCTATCCTCTTCGTTAGTATCTAACGAGTCTGTAGTTTCGCAGGAAGACAAAATGTTAAGGAAAGGCTTTATATTTTCTTCGATATTTGCAGCCAGCAACTCTAGAGAGTTGCAATTGTCTTTTCTGGCGATTCTGAAGCTTCGTATCTTGGCACATTCTTGCTTGCGCCGCGAGGCAATCGCAGAACGCTCTCCTCGTGCTGGGCTAAAGTGGAGGGTTTCGTATCTCGAGCCTCGACGCGGCAGTTGGCCGGCACAATGGAGAATGTGGGAAGTTTCAGAAGACTGGAGCATTGACCGTAATGGATAGCCCTGCATTCTGAACTGGACAGAAGGAAAGGATCCGGGCAGCATGGCTCCAACTCTGTGGCGTGCACACTACGACTGAGACTGAGATCCGTTACGGTGCTGTAGTAAAACGTCAGCGTGGTCACCAGATAGTGGCAGCCGGCAGGGTCACCCAGTTTATTCGGCATATTCGATTCTCCGTTGTACTGGCATCGGGAAATAGTTCTCTGTCATCTGAAAGAACGTAAAACAATATATCAATTAACTTAGAAAGGAGCAAAACACAAAAATATTTAAATATTCTCTTGTTAAAATTTTCTGTGGAACTGATTACATTTCTCTTGTACCGTTATATAATTAAATCAGAGTATTGCAGTTTTCGAAGAATACCGGTGACTAGAGGTCTGCACGGGTCGTGCATTTTTTTACTTTAGAGAACAAAGCAAAGGGCCGGGCAGGACCAAGTCGACCTATTCTTTTCATCGCAATGGTAAAGAAATAAAAAAGTCAAAAAGTCGTATTTCCCCATTTCCTGGTCTGTTTAACTGTTTTGCTGGCTTTACTGACTTCCATGACATAGCCCAGGGCATAATCACAGAGGCGAGGAGAGACACTCACAATGTTTTTACCATCTGTAGGTATGATGATGTTAAAACCATTTTGGGGCCTGTTGACAACAAAACGATTCGACCCCGTGCGAGTGCAAGCGCGCGTGTCTGTGAGTGTGTGTGTGTTTTGAGACAGTGGGACGACACCAGATGTTTCTCCTATCTCTAATCCGTATAGGGATTGACTTTTGTAGTGTTGCCGATTGCTAGTTCAGAGAAAGGGAGACTTTGAACGCCCTAAGTCTTTCTTTTTCTCTCTTTCTCTCTCTTTCTCTCTCTCTCTCTAAAGGTTATGTTCTTTGATTATTGCTGAAGTTTAGTTAACATCTTTAGGCTTACATTCAACTACATATTTTCAATAATATCTCATTCATTATTAAATTTTCACAATTTAATAAAATTGAATCGAAAGACAAAATAATACAAAAAGGCACATCACGGGCCGGGCTGGGTCGGGCTTTAAACATACGGGCTTGAGCCCAATTGGGCTCACCAAATAAGGCCCGGGAAGACCTCTACCCGTAGATGCGGGAATACAAAGTCTGACGAACAATTTTTTGAAGAAAAAAAGTTGTCATCTAGAATTTTATGCATTAAAAGTTCAGCTCGAAAAAAATGGAAATCGTTCTGATTTCAGGTTCAAAAAATTTATTAATACATAGATCCTTTTTATCTTCTTCCAGAGAAATGTTGAAGCCTGGTCACACGAGGTACGCGGATTCCGCGTGGTTTCTGCTGGCAGAGGAAGATAAGAGACATCCACGTAGGTAAGATGGGGGTTTCGCAAAAGTTAATATGCAGTTCTTATACTCATGTTCTAAATGAACCTACAGTGTTAAAAATAATTTTTCCAACTGCCAAATAAACTCTTGTAAAGTATAGTTCAAGTCATCTGTGAACGTGACTGCAATGCACCGTATATTCTCTTCCCAAACAACTGGCTATTTAATGAATGAAATACGGGATTGCGCTATTGTGCAATATAACGAAGTAAATTTCTCCGTCATTTTTGGTCTGCGCCGGGATTCGAACCCGAGTACGCTTATTCCGGAACAAGCAGCTCTACCAACTGAGCTACGCAGACATGTATTCTGATTCCTATCTGCCTTTATGTCATGTGCGTCCTGCTGGCAGGTGCGTCACATCTCCCCCCCCGAAAGAGGGCCGGGGGCATGGCCCACGGGTCAGCCGTGACCATGAATCGCTGCAGGCAGACAACCACTGTAGAACGTGCACTTGAGAACTCCCAGTCAATCTGGTGTGTGGAATGCAACGTCACACACATTTATTTTTCGAAGCACTGGAGAAGAAGGGATTCTCTGATTTTTCCTATCTCGCGGTGTGGAAATAACATCACACCAATGCGAGATTTTGAACGGTCGGGTCATCCGGGTAGTTCGGGCGCCATTATAACGAAGTAAATTTCTCCGTCATTTTTGGTCTGCGCCGGGATTCGAACCCGAGTACGCTTATTCCGGAACAAGCAGCTCTACCAACTGAGCTACGCAGACATGTATTCTGATTCCTATCTGCCTTTATGTCATGTGCGTCCTGCTGGCAGGTGCGTCACAGCAATACAAATTCGGAAGACGTGAATCCGTTTATTGGTGTAAGCATAACTCGGGCGCTATCCGGGAGTTCGGATTCGATTTTCTCTCCAGGACGACGAAAATTTCAAATTTTCGGATGTATCTGACTTAACATCCATGTCATATTTACCTGGTTATTTATTAGATAGATAACCAGGCGTTTATGAAGAGAATATAAAAATTTCTAAATATTTTTAATAATATCTCATTTCATTATTAAATTTTCACAAATTTAATAACATACAATCGAGAGACAAAATAATACAAAATGGCACATCACGGGCCGGACAGGGCGTAATAGCTTCAACTAAGGATTGGACCGGGTGTCTAATATCTAAAACGAACCGGGCCTTGATGCACGGGCTGCATCCGGGCCGGGCTAACCAAATAAGGCCCGAGAAGACCTCTACCGTAGATATTTAAATAAGTCATGTGTGAAAACACAAAATTGTCCGCGACGGGCATCGAAACCGTGTCTCCTCACTTCGGAGTAAGTCGCTCTCCCAACTGCCATGCTTTCACCTCTCTAGTACATCACACATGTTTGAATAAAATCGATTATGGAAAAGTCATGCTTGAAAATAATCAATATTAAATATCTTGGAATTACATTTCAAAATAATTTAAAATGGAACCTACGTATTGACCATCTTGTTGTTAACCTCTCGAGAGATTTAGGTATGTATAGTTGGTTCAATAGTCTCAGTTTTTGTAGCTCAGGGTTCTGAAGTTATTATACAGTATTACTCATTACTACAGTCTCACCTTAACTATTGCATTCTGGCATGGGGGCAGATTACCTAAATGGATATTTCCAGACTCCAAAAATTACAAAAAATATTTTTTTTTTTACTTTTGGAATTAAAAAATAATTTCAGACCTACAAATGAAGCCCAATTCAGTTTTCGATATTTTGCTAGAGTATATACCCTGGGAAATATGTTTTATTAACTATCAGCCAGTTGTATAATTTTAACGTAGGTAAGATAATGCACAAAACGATTAAAAATAATATAAATAATGAATTTTTATTTGTTTCTAAATTTGTGCACATCTACTATACCAAGAATCGGAACTTACTGAAACCGGTCTTTCCCAGAACTAATTATATAATGCAAAGTATAAATTACATGGAACCACTATACTGGAACTCATTGCCTCATGAGATTACTGATTTGAACAATTTGAATATTTTCAAAAGGAAATTAAAATTTTACCTGTTACATAAAAATTAGAAATGAGGGGGGTTGAAGGGAATGGGGTAAATTTGTTAATTTGTGAAGGTAGGTAAATCGTGTGCGATAAGGTGAACGTTATGGGTGGTAAGGGGGAACGGACTTTTGCATTTGCATCTTTTTTCCCTCCTTAATTACTTTAACATGTTATTAAATTATATTTAATAATTTGTGATTGCTGTCTCTATGGTGCTTGAGTGGCTGTACGTATATAGAGAGAATGGGGATATGTCAGGTCTGTGTTTGGCCTTTTCTCTTGTCTTCCTAGCTGTTTGTATTAATATATGTAATAATGTCAATTGTTTTAAATGCAATTGTATTAAAACAGCTGAAATAAAATAAATAAATAAATAAATAAATAAATTCTGTGGCTCGTATGAAATTCTTTATTTCCGTGACTTTGTTTGCTTTGTGGTAAATCCGGGCCACCGGCGACTGTAGAAGTGAGTTCTCGGCTAGCCTCAAGCACTGGGTCAATTAACTGCCCGCTTCGTCAGTGACTTTCCATACGCGCTAAGAGATAATCGCCAGCTTTCCAAAACTCACATCGCCCTTGTCTTCTCACAAATTTGCATCCACCTCTTTTTCGTTTTCTTAGTCAGTGTTGCCAGCTCACTCATTCTAAAAGTCTCCAAATCAGCTATAAAAAATCTCCAAAAGTGAAAAATGGTCTCCCGTATTATTTAAATTATGTTACATTTTTGTATTTATCTGTTTGAAATTTAATGGTGCATTTTTTTTTTATTTGGTACGTTTAGTGTAAAATGAAGTGAATGGGGCATCATTGTTACTTAAGGCTCTACGAGACCCGCCATCTTGTATTGCTGCCTTCTCTTGTTAACCAATGGGCAAGCGTATTTCACAAAATGCTCGGGCAATTTTGCACATTTTGGAACACCGTTTGTGGCTAACGCAAGATATATGATAAATAAAGAGTTCCCTGGTTTCAGATTTTCATTTTGGACTCTTTAAGTATTTTTTATTAATTAATAAAACTATGGAAGACGCCTTGGTACGACTTTCGCTGCAGATAAAAAATGAAGGGAAAGGTCAATAAAAATTCTGAAACCAGGGAACTCTTTATTTATCATATATCTTGCGTTAGCCACAAACGGTGTTCCAAAATGTGCAAAATTACTCGAGCAATTTGTGAAATACGCTTGCCCGTTGGTTAACAAGAGAAGGCAGCAATACAAGATGGCGGGTCTCGTAGAGCCTTAACGTGGCTTCAATAGTACTGTATACTTAGAGTGACAGGATACAGAAACAATTTTTAAGATGATTAGCTAAAAAACTTAAAAAAAAGTTTTTCCCTGTTATTTGTTACTGATATTTTTTATCTAGAAAAATAGAAATTGAGCTTTCAACTGCCGGTATAGGTCCTGATCTCGCAGGTAAACCTAGATGACTTCTCCGCTAACTATGCTGGCTCTGCAAGGAGTAATGGGACTCTTTTATCAAAATAGTTGTATGGTGAAGGCGTTGCGAGGTAATCATGCCGGGATTCGCTTAGTGTTTCCCCTCGGATAGGATCGGCCGGAGAACCGAATGGCACAAGCCACCCCCTCGGACCACCACCACTCATTTCAGACCCCGTTGGAGGGACATGCCAATGGGCCGACGCTGCAATTTTGCCGGCAACTGGGAAATCCGTTCGCCAACGCTTTTTTTTGGGTCTCTATGGACCTTTATTAAAACCACAGTACATTTCTCATTTATTACACTGAATACTCATTTTCAGCTGGGAATTATTTCCTTTATTATTCGAAGTATGAGTATTTTCCGCATGCTAGAGCCGGGGTCATCAACAAGGCAACATACATATCTTTTGAAACTTGAAAGAATGGAAAATATTGCAGTTTCCGCTCCTACTTCGACGTAATTCTACTTAAATAATTTCCAATCCCATTTATTCTCCAGGACCCTAAAAATATGAAACCATTGGCAATGACCGAAAACCTTACATTCCAATGTTCGTGCATTTGTGAGCGATTGCGGCCTGCACGGCCGCAACCCATCGTTCAAGGTATTTCTCCTGTGAGGACGGCTGTACACCCGTTATATCAGTTCGGAGGAGCAACAGAGCGTTCTACTCACCGGCTGGTGTGTCATTGCTCGGCATCAAATCCCACATTCGGCAAGAGAGTTGAGTCCGGTGTGTCATTGCTCGGCATCAAATCCCACATTCGGCAAGACAGTTGAGACCGGTGTGTCATTGCTCGGCATCAAATCCCACATTCGGCAAGAGAGTTGAGTCCGGTGTGTCATTGCTCGGCATCAAATCCCACATTCGGTAAGAGAGTTGAGACCGGTGTGTCATTGCTCGGCATCAAATCCCACATTCGGCAAGAGAGTTGAGACCCGTGTGTCATTGCTCGGCATCAAGTCCCACATTCGGCAAGAGAGTTGAGTCCGGTGTGTCATTGCTAGGCATCAAGTCCCACATTCGGTAAGAGAGTTGAGTCCGGTGTGTCATTGCTTGGCATCAAATCCCACATTAGGCAAGACAGTTGAGACCGGTGTGTCATTGCACAGCATCAAATCCCACATTCGGCAAGACAGTTGAGACCGGTGTGTCATTGCTCGGCATCAAATCCCACATTCGGCAAGACAGTTGAGACCGGAGTGTCATTGCTCGGCATCAAATCCCACATTCGGCAAGAGAGTTGAGTCCGGTGTGTCATTGCTCGGCATCAAGTCCCACATTCGGCAAGAGAGTTGAGTCCGGTGTGTCATTGCTCGGCATCAAGTCCCACATTCGGTAAGAGAGTTGAGTCCGGTGTGTTATTGCTCGGCATCAAATCCCACATTCGGCAAGACAGTTGAGACCGGTGTGTCATTGCACAGCATCAAATCCCACATTCGGCAAGACAGTTGAGACCGGTGTGTCATTGCTCGGCATCAAATCCCACATTCGGCAAGAGAGTTGAGTCCGGTGTGTCATTGCTCGGCATCAAATCCCACATTCGGCAAGAGAGTTGAGTCCGGTGTGTCATTGCTCGGCATCAAATCCCACATTCGGCAAGAGAGTTGAGTCCGGTGTGTCATTGCTCGGCATCAAGTCCCACATTCGGCAAGAGAGTTGAGTCCGGTGTGTCATTGCTCGGCATCAAATCCCACATTCGGTAAGAGAGTTGAGTCCGGTGTGTCATTGCTCGGCATCAAATCCCACATTCGGCAAGACAGTTGAGACCGGTGTGTCATTGCACAGCATCAAATCCCACATTCGGCAAGACAGTTGAGACCGGTGTGTCATTGCTCGGCATCAAATCCCACATTCGGCAAGAGAGTTGAGTCCGGTGTGTCATTGCTCGGCATCAAGTCCCACATTCGGCAAGAGAGTTGAGTCCGGTGTGTCATTGCTCGGCATCAAATCCCACATTCGGTAAGAGAGTTGAGTCCGGTGTGTCATTGCTCGGCATCAAATCCCACATTCGGTAAGAGAGTTGAGTCCGGTGTGTCATTGCTCGGCATCAAATCCCACATTCGGCAAGACAGTTGAGACCGGTGTGTCATTGCACAGCATCAAATCCCACATTCGGCAAGACAGTTGAGACCGGTGTGTCATTGCTCGGCATCAAATCCCACATTCGGCAAGAGAGTTGAGTCCGGTGTGTCATTGCTCGGCATCAAGTCCCACATTCGGCAAGAGAGTTGAGTCCGGTGTGTCATTGCTCGGCATCAAATCCCACATTCGGTAAGAGAGTTGAGTCCGGTGTGTCATTGCTCGGCATCAAATCCCACATTCGGCAAGACAGTTGAGACCGGTGTGTCATTGCACAGCATCAAATCCCACATTCGGCAAGACAGTTGAGACCGGTGTGTCATTGCTCGGCATCAAATCCCACATTCGGCAAGAGAGTTGAGTCCGGTGTGTCATTGCTCGGCATCAAGTCCCACATTCGGCAAGACAGTTGAGGCCGGTGTGTCATTTCTCGGCATCAAATCCCACTTTCGGCAAGAGAGTTGAGTCCGGTGCATCAACAAAATGTGCCCATCGCTCTTCACCGTCACAAGTCCATCAGTGGTAGTTGATCTTTCGTAGTAGTAGTTGTGAAATCTCCGTTGCGACACGCATGATGTGTTTTATTCTTTTTCCTTAATATCAAAACTAAAATGTGTTCAAAGAGCAAGATCAGAAAAACTGATGACAACTACAAGGATTTTAAAGAAGAGTGGATGCCGTTCTTTGCTTTTGTCAAAAACTCCGATGGGTTACTGTTGTGTTTAATTTGTAAAGACAAGCATTCTAACAACAAAAAATTCAATTCGGAAAGACATTTCAATATAAAATATAAAACGTTTGCTCATGAATATCCGGTGGGGAAGTCCAAACGGAAAGCCGTTATAGAACTGCAGCAAAAAATTAACAAGTACGTCGTTGCTAAACAACTGGGTAAAGACTGCCAATCACGTTACAGACCGGACAACCAGAATGGCAAAACAAATTTCTAACCAACAACTCAACGATATGAAGAAGGTCTCTACCGCATTTTCGCATTGCCGCCATCCATGCCTCTTCTAAAAGTAAAAAATATGTAATTTACGACTTTGTTTTGGCCTTTCTTAAGTACCTAGTTGCCCACCCCTGGGCTAGAGTATCACTCAGAAATCACAAAAACACAGCTATCTAGACTTTTTCTTAGCGGTGGGCGGCCGCTAGTCTTCTGACCCTGGGCAGGGGTTGATCGTGCAGGTAAGTAACACAAAGAACATTGCCGTCCTTTTAGCCATTCCCCAAACCAAGGAAAGCATAGCGGAGATTGCAAAGGAACTAGCGGCAGATATCGAACGAGTAAGACCTGTAAGAGAGTCGAGATCGGAAACCGAAGATGGAGGCGTAGAAGAAGATGAGCTTAGCGACCGCCCATCGCAAGAATGAAGAAGTGTAGGTAGTGTAATAAATTGCTGATCTCTGTGTAAGTTTTCTAACCGCTATAAAATACTCATAATCGAATAATAAAGGATCTAATTCCCAAAGGAAATGAGTATTGGAGTGATATAACTGAGACTGTATTGTAGGTTTTAATAAAGATCCATAGAGACTCAAACAAAGTAGCGTGGCGAGCGAATTTCCTAGTCGCCCGCATTACAGCCAGCCCCATAAGCACGTCTCACCGGCGGGCTCTGAGTTGGAGTGGGTGTGGTGCTGGTTCTGTGGGGGTGACTTGTGCCGGTAGGTCACTCGATCGATCCTGTCCCTTGAAAAGCGCCATGTGGATCCTGGCAGGATTGCTCCGCAACGCCTTCACTAAACGTCTTTCCTTATAAGAGGCCTGTTAATTCCTGCAGAGCCAACAACATGGTGGAGCAGGCGAAGTCTTCTAGGTATACCTGGACCGAATAGTGCTCACAATTTTCTGCATCCTCCAAACAGCAATAATCGCATAGCAGCCAGGCTTTACTAAATCTACAACAGGGCAATTCCTTTTCCCTTCATCTCAGCAGTATCAACTATGAATCTGTAACTAGTGAGACTTCAAGTCCTTTACTATGTGAACACCTAGGAAAAGAAGGTTTTACATACCTAATAGGGTCTGGGACAACCTTTGGCATTCAAAACTGCCTGAAACTTCCTTGGAATTGACGCATACAAATCCTGGATGGTGGTCAGTGGGATCTCATTATCCCATTAGAAATCCTGGATGGTGGTTACTGGGATCCCTGGATGGTGGTTAGTAGATCCCGTTATCCTCCTCCTGCATGTCTCAAGAACCATGTTTCATGGTTCTTGAGATATGCAGGAGGATAACGGGATCTTACTCTGTTTACCAGCACAGTGCCTCGATGGTGCTTAAGTCTGGTGAGCCAGTGGTCTAATCAGGTGGCGCAGTGGTCTAATCGATGGCCTCTGATCATTCGTCCGAACGGGGTCCGGGTTTGAATCCCGGTCAGGAATGGATGTTGTGTTTGTCTTACGGCACTGGCTTTCTCCCTTCCCTGGAACCAGTGACCCTAAATTAGGGACGGGCGACTGCTTATAGCCCATTGAGTTGCTCACGGTGGTCGTTAAAAATCCAATAAAAAAAAAGTCTGGTGATTGGGGAGGCCAAGGAAGGTGTGAAAGTTCGTCCTCATGTTCCTCAAAGCATGACTGGACATTCCGAGCTCTGTGAGTTGGGGCGTTACCATCTTGACAGACGCCATCCACTGCACGAAACAATGCCTGAGCAAGTGAATGTACGTGGTCGGCCAAAATGGTTTCATACGCCCTACCCGTCATCCATTCTTTCAAGGTGATGAGGGGACCCGCTGAAAACTACGATACAACCACCCAGAGCACGGCAAAACCACCACCATGCTGCACTGTTGGAAGCCGACAGTCTGGGTTGTACACTTCTGACGGTGTTCTCCACATGTAAATGCGTCCTCCGGTGGGAAAAAGTGTTAATGTGGATTCATCCGACCACATTGCACTCTTCCATGCATCTGCAGTTCAT
The DNA here is from genome assembly GCA_039090855.1 of Macrothele yani. Lineage (NCBI taxonomy): Eukaryota > Metazoa > Arthropoda > Arachnida > Araneae > Macrothelidae > Macrothele > Macrothele yani. Next base: position 95,890,539 of record CM076998.1, read on the forward strand.
GTTGTATGCTCCTCGCGCACTGCTGCCGGCGCCGTTGTACACTCACCCGGGTAACCAGAGGTTTTGCAATAGCAGCTCTACCATCAATATATTGTTTATGCAGTTGTCTGCGCTCTGTTTTCATTGATACTAGGTTCTGGAGTTGCAGAGCGAGCTCCGCACTAATTTCTCGCGCTATGGTCTTCTTATTACACGTAACATCCTCTTTAGTGATCTCCTGTGTCTATCAATCAGGGTCATTTTCCGGCCGCTCTTGTGTTTCGCAGACGAGGCTGTGCCACGAACACTGTAGCCTCTCACCAACAATTAGACCTCTTTCAAAGACCGTTAAGTCGCTCATTTCGTCGTCACCCTGAAAGAAATGTTGCAACAAGACACTTTAAATGCACTCAAACAGGACCTCGAGGTTCTAAACAAAGTTGTTACAACCGAAAAGTGGTGGATACATTTGCGTATTGCGAAGTATGCAGCTGCATTAGTCGCGTCTCTGAGCTTGGTGTTCACATTATTCTGTCCAACCCCTGTATGTATCCATGTACGTATCTACATATTGCGGCAATTAAGTAACGAGACTGAATTTTTAAAAAGAAATGGGAAAGCAGGAAAACTTACGTGAATGCATTTTATTCGTACAAATTATATTATTTTCTCCTGCGTAAATACCAAATGAGGCATAATCAGCCAACGAAAGGAAGGACTTGCAGAGTTCATCTCTTGGTATGGAGTAACCATCCAGGATTTGTATGCATCCATTCCAAGAAGGATTCAGGTGGTTTTGAATGCCAAAGGTGGTGCCACACGCTATTAGGTACATAAAACCTTCTTTTCCTGGGTGTTCACATTATTCTGTCCAACTCCTGTACATGCGCAAATTTTAGATATGTATTTCTACAGCAACAATTGCCATTATATCATCAACTACAGGATGCTGCGTTTTGCCTTCTAAATTCTACAGCAAAGAACTGTTCGTGGATACTTCTGCGGAGAACCAATCATTTAATAAAACGAAATTACTTTCATTAAACGAATTATGTATAGTAGTTGTGCTTTTAAAATCATCTCAATGAATTCCGAAGATCGGATCATTAGCTTTTAGGTTTCTAAAGTATTCTAAAAATCTTATATTTTTCTAGCTGCGTGTGTAACAAAAAAGAACAAAGCCATGTTATGCGTCGTGCAGCTTTTGTTATCAACATATTTCATTGCACAGTAAGGCCATTCACGAAATTTATTTATTCTTCTGTTGTTCTCGGAAGCCAGCTTCAATATCCACGTGCGTTCGAGATCGCCTTTATAAAAACCGGTCGGTAAAAGACCGTGACAAATGTACATTCTCGAAAATCTGTGTCGTCTATATTTCTTTTCAACACCGAGGTATCTTTTGCAAATGCCAACCGGTTTGACGTAACTCCCTGGTTCATATTTTTTCGCTTCAAAGCTTTCCAGCCACACCCTCATCTAAAGCACCTAATCACTTTCTTTTTAAGTACCTTTCTGTTTTTTTTAGGGCGATAGCAAATACGAAAGAACTTAAATTCTCTTTAAGGTAACTCAATAGATTAGAGGCACAATGTTAATTTTTTTTTATTAAGATAAGGATCTGTTTCGGTGATTATGACATTTTGTAAGGCGGAAATTAGCACTTGTTTCGCAATGTACATTGGTGTCTAAAAGTTAAGCATAATCAACAAAAAGTGTAAAATGGCAAAAACGAGAAGACACAATGGAATAGGCTGTTTACTATACTTAGGTATCTTAGTGAGGAACTACATGCGCAGTACAAATCACATAATTAAATGATGAACCAGGAAAACGTACAAATATTTCAAAATGATGAGAACAGCAGGAATTTTCTCGAGGCGTTTCTGATTCCGTACAACGGCGTAGTAAATCATATGGTGACCTCTTACAGCGATGCAAGTGTCATACCGATGTCTCATACTGTTGACAAGGAAAACAGAAAGACTCTGTGGCAGTAAATCCCACTCCTGAACGCGACCAGATTGGAGTTCCTCGAGAGTTCTGGCAGGAGGTTGACGACCTACACATCTCCCCAACTCATCCTCATACATGCTCTAATGCAGGGGTCCTTAATCTGTGAGTCGCTACCAAAGCTTGGGTAACCGGGACTTCCTAGATGGGTCACCGTAGCTTCTCAGAAAAAAAAATTAAATTTTTAATTTTAAACCTTCTTCGTTTTAACAGGTGTGTAAATTTTAAACCTTTTTCCGTTTTAACAGGTGTGTAAATTTTAAACCTTCTTCGTGTTTAACATGTCCGGAGATGACATCACGGGTACCACCATCGTTGCTTCTTCTGGTCATTGGGATCGTGGGAATTTTTAGGACGTCGTAGCATTGCAAAATTTCCTCCTAAACCTAACTTTTCCCCTTAAATTTAACGGACCCCCCCCCATCTGCGCAACACTGGCCTTCCCCCGAAATCCTATGACAAATGATCAACAAATACGACACGGAAGAGAGACGGCAGAGAGAGAGAGAGAGAGAGAGAGTGAAAGTATGATCTATAGAGGCTTTCAGAGAACATTCATTAATAATAATAAAAAGAAAATGCCTAACTTCTAAAGTTTTCATCGGATTTTGAAGAAATTTCAAATGGGAGTTTATTTTGACATGTCTTGGTTGCTATTAAAATCGCATTCGGTTATTCAAACAATTGGAGAAATTGAAATATGTTTTATAAAATGTTTTAATTTTCAATTATTCATATTATTTGTCTCACAATATGGTATTATTCATACCTTCCCACTATTACAGATAACCCTAGCCCCCCCCCCCTTTCCCACTTGGTTTCGCCACTGCTTTGACTGTAATTTCAAAAACCAAAAATGTTGTTACACTCCGTGTAATAATGAATAATTACTGCACTTATTTATATTATTACATTAGCATTTTTAATTTCAAAATAGACTCGTGGGTAGCGAAGTTGATCTTCTTGTTGATTTTGGATCGCGGCCAAAAAGGTTAAGAACCCCTGCTCTAATGAATGGAAGTCCGGGGAGTGCACTGACCATGCTATACGGTGGATAGCTTCACTTTTCAGATAATCACCACCAATAACAGCCCTGTGAGGTCTCGCGTTATCGACCATGAACAGGAAATTAGGGCCAACAGCAAACGAGAAAGCATCAAGGATTTCGTCTCTGTGTCGCCGAAAGTTTCACCAGCTTAGACATGGAGCTGTGTGCACCATGGGGCATAATGTCACCCCCAGACAAGTGCACCACCACCTCAATAATGGTGCATTTCTTGGATGTTTGTGGGGGAATAACGGGTTTCAGGTTCTCTCTAGATGGGAACATGACGGCTGTTACTTTCGAGACTGAACCTGGATTCAACGGAGAAGAAGACATTAACCCATTAATTTTCGTTCCAGTATCTATATTATCTGCACCACAGTGCCCTAGCGTTACCAAATTACCCTAAAGTACACAGTCCTTTTTCGTTGAGCCGTCTGTACACTATTTGCCTTGAAACAGCTGGTCCATCAGCCGAAGACAGCACTAAAGCAAGTGCTCTCTAGACGGGAACACGACGGCTGTCACTTTTCAGATTGAACCTGGATTCATCGGAGAAGACTTTACCCCATTAATTTCCGTCCCAGTATCCATGTTATCTGCACCACAGTACCCTGGCGTTACCACATTACCCTAGAAGTACCCAGTCGTTGTTCGTTGAGCCGTCTGTACACTGTTTGCTTGGAAACAGCTGGTCCATCAGCCACAGACAGCACTAAAGCAAGTGCTCTCTAAATGGGAACACGACGGCTGTCACCTTTCAGATTGAATCTGGATTCATCGGAGAAGACATTAACCCATTAATTTCCGTCCCAGTATCCATGTTATCTGCACCACAGAACCCTAGCGTTACCACATTACCCTAGAAGTACCCAGTCCTTGTTCGTTGAGCCGTCTGTACACTGTTTGCTTGGAAAAAGCTGGTCCATCAGCCGCAGACAGCTCTAAAGCAAGCGCTCTTGCTGACATCGACCTGTTACCTCTCACTATTAGTGCTACATTCTTATCATCCTGAGCCGTTGTAATCCGTGGACGACCTGCCAGAGATTGACGATTAACAGCTCTGGTGTCCTGGTACCTTCTCCGAAGTCTGGATGCAATCGATTGATTCACGCCAGTGACTCTGGTAACATACTCTGCGTCTCGCCGGATTCCTACATCCCGATAATGCGGTAACCTGTAAACATATCCAATTGCCGTCTTTCTGAAACGTTGTTTTAAGGTGGTTCCACCTAAAATCTCTGCCTTATATTTCCAGTGGTAAAACTTCTTTACATATTTTCTTCGCAATTCATGTATTCCCAAGGTTGAAAATTTGCACATCGATAAAACTAACTTTAAACTACAGCATGGGATACTTAATACTTGCCAAAACATAACCATAACTAAGCAATCCAACATTTGTTTGTCTAATGACGTCATCAGTGTACAGGTCGCGCCATCTATTAACAGGTCTGAACATTGCTCAAAGCAAAATTATTGATTTTTAATATAATTATGGTTATGTTTTAGCCAGTATTAAGTATCCCATACTATAACTTAAAGTTAGTTTTATCGATGTGCAAATTTTCATCCTTGGGAATATATTAATTGCGAAGAAAATATGTAAAGAAATTTTACCATTGGAAACATAAGGCAAAGATTTTAGGTGGGACCACCTTATAAAAGAAATTCGTCTGTACTTACAAAACTACCATAATAAATTCTACTGTACTTGGAACCACCTTAATAAAAATAAATTCTACTGTACTTGGAACCACCTTAATAAAAATAAATTCTACTGTACTTGGAACCATCTTAATAAAAATATAATCTACTGTACTTGGAACCACCTTAATAAAAATAAATTCTTTTTGTACTTTACTTAATAAAAAATAAATTCTTTTTGTACTTTACTTAATAAAAAATAAATTCTTTTTGTACTTTACTTAATAAAAAATAAATTCTTTTTGTACTTTACTTAATAAAAAATAAATTCTACTAGGAACAGGATTCGATAACGACAAGAAATATCACTTTTATCCTTTTGGAAGCTCCTTCTGTACTCCACAAATGCACTTCTTCACCTTTTACGCCAATTATGGTTCGTCACATGATATTGCGTCATGATTTCAACATTTTCGTATTTCCATGTCCTTCTTCCTCTTTTCCCTTGTTTTAAAATATCTTTCTTTTTTAATTATGCTTAACATTTGGACAACAGTGTATATTTAGTGCAGGAAAGACTTAGCAGTAACAAAAAGCAAACTTGACAAACGTATGTTGCAAAGACTTCACTGAATCAAAACCATGGTTAAGCACATAGTTGTTAAACACTAAGACCTTATATTATCTGCACGCTGCATGAGGGGTATCTTCCTTTTCTCTGCCTAGATTTATGAGCAGTATCTCTTTTCTGTAATCTTATTATAAGTATGTGGGCTCGTAAGTAAGCAAACATTTCATCCATTTTGCCACAGTTAAACATTTCGGGTAAAACAATACCTACACGGAAAATATTACATATCTCTCGCAGAACAACCAAGTGGCGTCATTCTGATATTTTTTTCGAATTTACTCCCAATGCGCACTCCTCGTCATATTTATAAAAATTTCAGGCCGAACAGAAATAAAATTCTCACGTAGCACTAACACGTTCTCTGAAATCCATAGGTTAGCTCCTCAACGTAAGAGCATCTATTAAGTCAAATTTATTGATGATGTTACTCTAAATGGCACAGAGATAGGTGAATGAATTTGTATGTTTAGGAAGCATGTTTGCCGCACCTGTGGAGCAGTGGTCTAAGCGGGCGCTTCTGATCATTCGTCCGTAAGGGGTCCAGGTTCGAATCCCGGTGAGGCATGGATGTTGTGTTTGCCTTACGGCACTGGTTCTCTCCCTTCCCTGGAACCAGTGGCCTTAAATTAGGAACGCACGACTGCTTATAGCCCATTGAGTTGTTAACGGTGGTCGTTAAATCTCCAATAAAAAAAGAAGCATGTTTAACAGAGAAAACAAATTAGGTCGTCTAAAGAAAAACAAATTGGACGTCTGACAAATCATACGGAACAAAACAAGCAGAACTCCCAACCCCCGGAATCTTACACTAAAAATGGACGAATCGTCTTATTAACACCGAGATCGCATCCTCAGGTCCTCACAACGGTCACTTTTTATCCTTTCGGGAAATTTCTCAATGAGTTCGGGGGCTCCGGGCATTTCGTCATTTTCCAAATCTTCCCGTCCATCCTTGAATCGTGTTTATCATGGGAGTATTTGTGAACGAGATAGGCAATTAGCTTCATACACATCACACAACAATTCAACTGCTTCACATGCAGTTTTAATGATTTTCAAATAGAACGGGATATTTGCTATCTGCTCCATGACACAGCAGTGACAGTGTTGTTCCGCCGAATGACGTCATGCACAGCGTAAGTAATCATCTGCGCAATTCTCGCGCAAACGCTGTTGCCACCGCATAGCTAATAAATGGCCTGAAAGACAAATTAGTAAAATCATGTAATGCATTGATTATGATACGCTTTCCAACATACCACAAACATTACTCAAGTTATGAGGATAATGGCTGTGGAATAAATCTCGCTACTTTGCCCCTGACCTTTAACCCCATTTTGTTGAAATTAAACAGAATTGGTTCAGTGTATCTCTGGAACAACATACTAAAGTTTTGTCGCAATAGAATCATTTTCAGTCGAATTATGAGGATAATGGCTGTGGAATAAATCTCGCTCCTGTGCCCTGACCTTTGAACCCATTTCGATTGTATTAAAAAGAATTGGTTCAGCATATCCCCGGAACAACATACTACAGTTTTGTCGCAATCGAAGCATTTTTACGTAAATTATGACGCATAAGGGCGATGGAATGGATCCCACTCCTATGTCCTGGCTTTCGACCCCATTTTGCCCATTTTCAATATGGTTCGTCCCAAGATTGTCCCTTACGACATACTAAAATTTCATCGAAATCACGCGAGTTATCGTGCGGACGGACGGATAGACAGACAGACAGACAGGCAAAGCTGGAGCACGTACGCTTCTTCAACCTACGATTGAAATCCGTAAAAAACATGCCTTCCTTCCCGACCTGTGTGTCTTACCAGGATTTAAAAAAGTCAATCTCATTACTTAATTTTTTCATGATTAACAGGAAGTTATCTCAAAATGATCTGCTCAAATTGTTATCCCTTTTTTTCTATTAAAAAATCGTGATCGCTTACTCTTTTCTTAACAGTTCGGTATCTCACAATACTCAGCACTTAGCGTTAACTAAAAATATCTCAACACTGCACTTCCGTTAACATTTCAATTCTTCCCTTTGCTGATTCAGTCATTAAAGCATATTTATCTCTGAATCACTGTTAATGTTGCCAAACTTAGAAAACCTATCGGGGAAAATAATGTGTCATTAAGTCAGAAAACATTTAAAGAGAAGGAACTAAATTTGCATAAGAGCACAGAAACTCAAAAGGGAGATTAAATACGATATACACTATATTAACAAAAGTCACCGGACACCTAGAAGAGAAACATAACATAGCATTTATTGACGCACATTAGTACAGTGTCGGCCCATCGTTGGCCTTAATGCATACACTGACCCTTCGAGACATGCTTTCGACAAGGGTTTTGGAACACTGCGATAGGTATGCGCTTCCATTCAATACATAATGCTGCCGCTAACTGTTGCTTAGTCGTAGGCCTTGGTTCCAAACTTCTTATGCGGAGCTCTAATTAATCCCATAGGTGCTCTATGGAGTTAAGATCAGGGCTGTGTGCTGGCCAGTCCACACACGATACGGAATTATTGAAAAGCCACGCCGTAACAGTCCCTGCTTTATGTCCCGGTGCATTATCCTGCTGGTACCAACACGGCTCGGTTCCATAGTATTGCCAAAGAGTTGGTAGGGCATAATTGTCCAGAATATCGAGGTAGACGTGCTGTTTAACAGGTGTTTCCACGATAACCAATGGGCCGGGACCATACCACGAAAATCACCACACACAAGTACACTGCCAGCTCCAAACTTGACCGCAGGAACAATACACTATGGTAAATAGTGTTTCTCCGGCTGCCGCCATACCCACACACGTCCATCAGACTGATGGTTCGTGTATCTGGATTCATCAGTGCATGGGTTCCGTTTCCATTGATCTACGGTCCACGATAAATGTTCTTTACACCATGCTAAATGACGAATAGCATTTCGAGTGAAGATGAAAGGCTTATGGGCAGCTGCCCGGCCACGGTTACCCATGGAATGAAGTTCTCTGCGAATTGTACGTGTACATACCGAGGTTCCAGCATTTTTACTTGCCTGTACACTGAGGTCTTGTGCAGTACTCCGTAGATTAGCTGTAATGACTCTCCCGAGGCTTCGACGTCCTCTATCACTGTTTTTCTTTGCTCTGCATGTACGTTTTGCTGCTTCAGGCACGCCATGTGTCTTCCACTTCTTCAGTACATCCAAAACAGTTGACTTGGGTATGTTTAAACGCCTCTCGGTTTCTCTTATGGATAACCCACTAATATAACACCCAACAATCCTTCCTTCCTCTAAGTCAGTTCTCTCCCGCTGCGACATGTTCTCTCAACCTCACAGTGCGATATGATCGCGGTCAGTTGCAGTCTTGTTTTTATACCGTTTGCAGCTGTGCCGTGCATCTTAACAACGCAGCGGATCAGTTCATTTGCTTTTTGAAGGGTGTTCGGTGACTTTTGTCAATATAGTGCATGTGTCACGAGCTCCTATGACTTTCACAGCTGAATTGTCAGACATGCTTCCTACATACACAAACTCATTCAGCTGGTCCAACTGTATCATTAAGACTGATCTTGTGTTCTGTGCCAACAGTTTCTCTCACGAAAATCTGAATTTTATTTTCCTCCTTATTTATCCTCAGTTTGAATGGCGTACACAGATTTTTCATCCGGGACAAGATACTCTGTAAACCACTTTTGCTCTTAGCCAATATGATAATGTCATCAGCATGCACACATGGGAATTACTAAGACCTAAAGCAGTACTATTTGTTTCGGCATCCCGCATGCATGCATCCATAGGTACTGTGGCGTATATTCTAAATTAACTTTCCTTTTTAGTTTCTTTCCCTATGTAAATCTTGAGTTTATTCTGTTATTCTTCACTCTTAACGTATTATCTTTTCTCTCAAACGAATACGTTTGGCAACACAATTGAGGTTGAATGCACGTGATGTATGCCTGATATCGATAAGAACAAGAGATAAAAGCGACGACTAAATTGTTGCTTAGAGAGCGTTGGATTGTAAACTGATTATTGAAACGAGCGTTGTGAAAAGAGCGCTGTGTGGAGAGTTTAGTGCAATATGCTATGCTACGATGTGTTTGCTACATCCTGAATAAAGCATCTTTTTACGGTAAGTTTGACTTCTGTTGTTTACATGTCTCGTCTGGCCGTTAAGGTTTCTTTCATTTAGGAACTATTTCTTAGTATGTTGATGTTTTAAGTTAACGTAGAAGTGAGACAAGACTTCTTCGTCATAGTACGCTGAACAGCTGTGGTGACATTACATTACATTTTCAGACTCTTGCGTCAGTGGAAACTTAATTCGACAAAAGACCATTTTCACGTGCAGTGCCAGATTGCACCGACATCTTTCTCTCCCTGTACACAAAACGAATCCACTCTCTTGTTCCTGCAACGGTTTTCCCGAGATTAAACATGAGCAACAGACAGCGACAAAATGTACACTTTGTCGGTCGCCATGTTCTAACTCAACAAATCGCACTTGTGGACTGTCATCATGCGTTTTTCGACTCAGTGTTGTCACCTTGCATTCACAACATAAATATTAACAAACATTCAACCATTTCCTTTTACAGCTTGGTATACGGAGCGGTGGTAACTTATGCACATAGGTTCATATTTACAAACTGTAAAAGTAAAAGAAGAGTTGCTCCCGTGTGACTCGCGAAGATAGTTGACGGTCTCTCCTGGTAATCAGTACTGCATGATATTGGTGTGTGGCTTAGGTATGGTTTGACGTACAACTACTAAGACTTTCTCGGTCGTGAAGATTCTTCTTCTGAATGCGAAAGATGATTTATCCTGTTTTCACGAAGAAAAACTAAGAGAAGTGTCTACTGTAATGGATTGAATGAATACTTCAGAAGGACTTGAAAATTTGGACGAAGGAAACTTCGATTAGTGGCTGCTAAATCATTCACGTGAATCAGAAGGTATCAACTTATGTTCCCAAATAGATTAGCATGAACCAGGATTCCAATACTGAACTGTTCAAAAACACTGCGATTTTTAGAACCTCAGATGCTTGTTAATGCAAATGTTTTCAGATCAGAATGCTAGCAGGGACAGCACGAAACGCAAGCGAATTAAACTTCTCGAGTTTCGCATTGCTGCCGCGCATGCTCAAGAAAAATGTAAGAAGAAAAATTGAACTTGGAAACATCAAAGGTGCAAAGGTATGTCTTAAAGGTGCGCCTCTGTAAACCCTACCATCAGACTGTGAAGGGTGCGGAGGAGACATCTAGACGTCGCAGAACGCAATAGGGTGATTGGACTGCTGCAATCCGGCCTAAGGCACGCAGCCGATCTAACTGCTTTTAATGCATACTATATTGACAAAAGTATTTGGACACTTCCGCATGGGAAATTAAACATGAATTGCAGAATCAGACACAAAGGCGCTGGGTGCGTTGGATGCTGTATCTAAAGGGGAGCACTGGATGCTGTATCTAAAGGGGAGCACTGGATGCTGTATCTAAAGGGGAGCACTGGGTGCTGTACCTAAAGGGGAGCACTGGATGCTGTATCTAAAGGGGAGCACTGGATGCTGTATCTAAAGGGGAGTACTGGATGCTGTATCTAAAGGGGAGTACTGGATGCTGTATCTAAAGGGGAGCACTGGATGCTGTATCAAAAGGGGAGCACTGATGTTGTATCAAAAGGGGAGCACTGGATGCTGTATCTAAAGGGGAGCACTGGATGCTGTATCAAAAGGGGAGCACTGGATGCCGTATCAAAAGGGGAGCACTGGATGCTGTATTTAAAGGGGAGCGCTCGCACACCTGCCCTACAGCAATGGAAGCATTTATGACGCGAGGAGAGGAATTGACGGATGTTGAAAGGGACCTAGTGGTTGGATAAGAGTGAGTAAGCAATCGGTGCGTAGCATTGCCGTTCTTCTGTGATTTATAAAATCCAATACCGTTGATATTCTTCATCTACTGAAAGCATATGGTGCCATTACTGGTGCTTCACTCTGGGTGGCCGCACAAACCAAGTGATCGTGCCACATGAAGCTTTCTGAGGAATGTGGAGAAAACACGCACTTCCTCTGTCGCAGACCTGGCCGCCGACTTGCATCAGGTTAGCCCGTCAGAGACTGCCTGCTCACGGTTACCGTGCTAGTTCAGCTTCGTACCAGCCGTTCATCTGTCCAGGCAATGACAGACGATAACTACACTTGTGCCTCGCTCGTCGTTCTAGGACAACATAAAAGTGGAAGGACGTCGTGTGGAGCTACGAGTCACGGTTCTCTCTATTTCGTTCAGATGGATGGATGTGGGTGTGGCGTTTGCACAGGGAACTCTGTTAGACTGATTTATCCTTAAAGTCTGTTTGGGAGGAGGATCTGTGTTGTTACTGCTGAGAAGAACTTAGATCTTTGGTGGTTCAACAAGACTGAGTGCCTTGCCATACTGTATTAGAGAAGTAGTATGTTCGAGGTTTGGCTGGTACGAAATTCCGATCTAAATTGAAACATCTGTGGAACAGCTAGAACCCCGAATCCTATCTCGGCCGGTAACACTTTCATCTGCGGCAGCTCTGATAGAAGCTGTGCACTGCCATGCCTAGAAAATCTGCAGCGCTCGGTCGGTCGCTACAGTTACAACGGCCAAATTTGGGCCGTATGTGTACTGCCTTCAGATAATAAATGCTCTTGTTCTCGTACTACCTTGGTACCTCAACTCTTTTTGTCTAAATAATATGGTGTGTGTGTGTGTGTGTGTGTGTGTGTGTGTGTGTGTGTGTGTGTGTGAGCCATAAGTCAACAGGAAGCAGCGGCAGACACTGCGTATTGCATGCTTCGTTGTCCTCGTTGAATTTTTTTTTGATTGGAGGTTTAACGACCACCGTGAGCAACTCAATGGGCTATAAGCAGTCGCCCGTCCCTAATTTGGGGTCACTGGTTCCAGGGAAGGGTGAGAGCCAGTGCCGTAAGACAAACACAACATCCATGCCTCAGCGGGATTCGAACCCGGACCCCGTTCGGATGAATGATCAGAGGCCATCGCTTAGACCACTGCGCCACCGGGGCGGCCCTCGTTGAAATGGAGTGTTTTAGGTCAGAATTTCAAAGTGAGGGGGCTTGAGAGAAGCAAGTATATTCACCATGAAATTTTTACGGTTTTACGAAAGTTAAGAAATTTGAACTAGATAGATGAAAAGTCGTACGCGACCTTAAACGTGATCGTGATTGAGAAACGAGAGATATGAACGACTTTGAACGTGGAATTATACTGTAGTTTGCTGCACGCGGGCCGGTTCGAGCACCTCTCAAACTATTTTTTTTCTAGGTTTTCAAGCACAACCGTAGCAAGTGTTTACTATAAAAAATTCCAACAACCGACAATCCTGAGCGCGAACACATTTAGTGGATTAGAGGGGCCAAAGGAGACTGGCGAGAATCGATCCTGAGAGCGAACATACTTGGTGGAGATTAGAGGGGTCAAAGGAGACTGGCAGGAATCAATCCTGAGGGAGAACACACTTTGTGCGGATTAGAGTCGTCAAAGGAGACTGGCGGAAATCGATCCTTAGGGAGGACATACTTGGTGGAGATTAGAGGTGTCGAAAGAAACTGGTGGGAATCGATCCTGAGGGAAAACACACCTGGTGGGGATTAGAGGGGTCAAAGGAGACTGGCGAAAATCGATTCTTAGAGCGAACATACTTGGTGGAGATTACAGGGGTCAAAGGAGACTGGCGGGAATCGATCCTGAGGGAGAACACACTTGGTGGGGGATTATAGTGGCCAGAGAAGACTGGCAAGAATCGATGCTAAGGGCGAACACACTTGGTGGAGATTAGAGGGGTCAAAGAAGACTGGCGAGAATCGATCCTAAGAGCGAACATATTTGGTGGAGATTAGAGGTGTCAAAAGAAACTGGTGGAGATCGATCGTGAGGGAAAAAACACTTGGTGGAGATTAGAGGGGTTAAGGGAGACTAGCAAGAATCGACCCTGTGAGCAAACACACTTGGTGGAGATTACATGGGTCAAAGGAGGGCAAGAATCGATCCTGAGGACGAACATACTTGAAGATTATAGGGGTCAAAGAGACTGGCTAGTATCGATCGTGAGGGCAAACACACTTGGTGGGGATTAGAGGGGTCAAAGAATCCTGCAAACAAACAGACGGGTCAAAAAGCTGAAAGTGACTGAGGAATTCAAAATCAGAGTGACAAGGGCATTCTCAAAACTCACGATATATTTGACCATATGGCAAATTAGCTACGAAATCGGGTGATTCTGCTGCTAGTGTCCTTTGACCCTGTGATCCACCAACTGTTTTTTTTTTTTTCCACACTCTGAAAATTGGAAAGTTCTGAATTTTCAGAAAACTTTCCGCAATTCCTTTCTTATATTGACGGTAAATTGCCATTTCTAAAGGTGTTAACGGTAAATCCGGAATTTCAGAAACCTCTCCGCTATTCCTTTCTTATATCGACGGTGAATTGCCGTTTTTAGGATGTGTTAACGGAAAATTCAGAATTTTCAGAAACCTTTCGGCAATTAGCGGAAACACTCACTTTTTTCGTATCCATATGATTTCTGCTAACAGGAGCGTTTCGCGGGAACGCTTGATGTTTGATTAACTGTTAAATTTCAATCATCTGTCAAAAGATCTGATTTTAAAGTTCTGTAGCAAGATTGGATATTATGGATGGCATACCGCATGAAACTTTGATAATTGTGGGACTGGATATTTCTTGTCCTCATCCCCCATCTTGTGCTCCAGCTATTGCAAATTGTGTTATCGTAAGAAACCGAGGACTTAAATTATTGTACAGATTGTACGAGGTTTGTGTGTCAGTTTGTGAAACCAATACTATAAAACATTACATTTCGCTTTTTCTTAAAGATAACTGAAAGTCATTGTCAGTTTAAAAAGACCTCAAATTCCAAGAAATTCTGTAGCAATAAATAAATAAAATACTGAATTTGTGATAAGTAAGCCCTCCTACAGAAAAAATAAAATTGTAACAAACCTATTCAAAAAAATAGTATGCTCCAACAGAAAATAAAGCGACTAACTCGTCTCATTAATGACTAAATAAAAAACTTTCATCATCGCGCAATTAGAATTTTAACTTGAACGTGACTGTGACTTCTGAGTCCTTCTAGCTCAGTGGCTAAGACGCGTTGTTTCTGTCGAGCCAACCCCAAAATCCTCGAATCGAATCCCACCATGGAAAAAGGGAAACATTTCTCTGGTATAAGGGCTGAAAAATTCATGGACTTCAATTTTGCGAAATTTCTGTATAAATTCGGAAAAACACAAAACGGGCATTTCTGAAATAAACGGAATTACTGACTAAGGAAAATCTGTGATAACACGCAGGATAAAAAAAAAAAAAAGGAAATTTTAAAAACGGAAATTTAGTTAAAAAAACACTTACCGGCCGATTTGCTGCACATTATTTTCTGGAATGTTCCGTGAATTAAAAGTACTTATTTTTTACAGTGCAGGATGGCCGATTGCTGGAAGTTTTTGCGTGTCGTAATATTCACCGTAAATCTTTGCTACGGTAGATCCCAATAGAACGGCCATTTGAGAAGATGGCCATGTGAAAATCCCAAAAGGACGGTTATTTGAGAAGACAAAATCCCAAGAGGACGGCTATTTGAGAAGACGGCTATGTGAAAATCCCAAAAGGACGGTTATTTGAGAAAACGGTCATGTGAAAATCCCAAGAGGACAGCTATTTGAGAAGACGGCCATGTGCAAATCTCAAAAGGACGGCCATTTGAGAAGACGGTCGTATGATAATCCTATGAGGACGGCTGTTTGAGAAGAAGGCCATGTGAAACCCCTAAGAGGACGGCCATTTGAGCAGACGGCCATGTGAAAATCTCAAAAGGACGGTCATTTGAGAAGACGGCCACGTGAAAATTTCATTTGGGAGATTCTCGAAGCAGTACGCCTGGTGGGAACTACCATGCCACTTTCAAATCGTTCAGATCATTCGTTTTGTCCATTCTGACCCTCACTAGAACGCTAACTGATGCTCGACGAGATGGTGTGCCTATTTTACACGGCACACAGCGATAACGTGACGTCTTACGTGTTGGAACACACCATTTGTGTGCCGAGGGAATATGTACCTAAAAAATTGGCATCTGCAGTGTGCGTATCCATATGGCATCTTAAGTACCTAATGAGGAAAAAAATCCCTGGAAACACCTTCCGCGAAAAAACAAAAACAAAAAAGCATTCCAATAGATCACGTGAGCCATATTTCCTTTAAAACTGCAGGTAAGCTCGTATTTAGTCTACTCGTGACGCGTGTTGAGCTTACTGACTTCCAACGGGGTGTTATTTATAAGGTGCCATATCGGCAGCCAGTCCATGCGCGCGGTTGCAGAACATTTCCAGCACCTACGATTAACTGTTCAAGTTATTAATGAATGGAAATGTGAAGGACTTGGGACTTCAGGAAGGCCAAGTAAATTAACGGAAAGGGACAACAGAACTCTGGAACGTGTCGTCCGTGAGTACCCTCATTCATCTACACAAATCATCACCAAAGAATTTCAGGGTTCAACAGGGGTGAGTGTGTGCACTAAGACAGTCGGTAAGGAACTGCACAAGTTAAATTTCCATGACCGAGCTGTCGCATGCAAGCCATTTATAGTGCGTACAAATGGGAATAAGCAGCTTGCTCGGTGCAAAGCACATCGCCCATAGACCCTATACCTGTGGAAACGAGTGTTATGGAGTGACGAATCGCACTACGCCGTTTTTAAATCCGATGGTCGTTGATGGGTCTGACGTACGCCAGGCGAACGGTATCTTCCAGAATGTGTCATCCGAACTGTTAAATTTGATGGTGGCAGTGTCTGGATATGTTTCTCATGGTATGGATTCGGATCGTTGGTGGTTGTGGTCGGAAGCATGAATACCACGAAATACCGGGACATTCTAGACCAGTGTTTATCAACCGCCGGTACACGGACCGGTACCGGTCCGTAAGGTGTTTTCTGTCGGTTCACGAGAAACGAGTGAATTTATTTTTATTTATTTATTCGAATCGAAATGGGTTCAGAAAAAGAGGAAATCTCTTTCTAAATTTTTTTGTACACCTGTCTCGAAAGATCAAAGGAAGCTTGGATCGCTAATCTCTTAACAGAAGATCTGAATTCCTGCAGGCTAACTCAACAGGAAAACGAAAGCTTTGTTGAACTTCCTTCTGATGCCAGTCTGGTATCGATATTCAGATCCAAATCTCTGACTCAGTTTGGGAGTATTGTAGAGAAAGGGTGTCCAAGTCTCAGCGACAAAGCTCTAAAATTTTTGTAACTTTTTCGACCACGTATTTATTGCCAGAAAAAACCTTTTCAGCCGTTTCGACAATAGAAACAAAGCACAGGAATATAATGGACATTAGTGCTGCACTGCTATTTGCCGAAACGATCCTGGAGCCTCGGCTCGAGAAGATTATCGCATAGCAGCAGCAACAGATGCCGCACTGACCCCAGAAAAATTATATAGACGGTAAAAAGAATATTGTGGTACATTGAATATGTATTGTTAATGTATTTGACGTGGACCAGGAACATCAAACAAAGGTCAACGCTCTTTCCACGTTTATAAGTGAGTCACGGAAAAATTCTTATTGGCGGCCACCGGGAATCGAACCCAGGGTGCTGGGTTCAATTCCCGGTAGCCGCCAATGAGAATTTTTCGTGTCCCTAGGTTCGATTCCTGGTGGCTGCCAATGAGAATTTTTCCGTGACTCACTTATAAACGTGGAAAGAGCGTTGACCTCTATTTGATGAATATGGATTGCACTTATTAATCATTAAAGAATATTAACAGATTAAATGATATTAGCTGTAAGTAGATGACATGGAGTAATCTGGCGTATAAATTATGGATTGAACGCAATGATCATTATAATATAGAATACTACGAGGTTAAATGATCGGAAATAGCCTAAAGATTTTGTTTCGGCATCGCCAGTCCGCGGAAGTTTCTACAACGTTTTGCAGGTCTGCGAAAGTTTTCCTAACGTTTTGCAGGTTCCCGAATGCAAAGGGGTTGGGTAGTGGGAACCACTGTTCTAGACAACGCCGTACTGCCTAACATTTTGCCAGTTTTATAGAGATGGGACATTCGTATTTCAGCAAGACTGTGCCATAAAGCTCGCTCCATTTCGACATGGTTTGAGGATATGGGTGTACAGAATTTAGAGTGGTCAACTCAAATCCCCGACCTCAATCCTATAGTGGCCTTCAGGGTTGAACTTGAATCACAGATTCGGACTGGAACGATAACTCCGGCTTCTGTTTCTGAACTGATCACTGCTTTGCGGGAGAAATGGAACAATGTAGTTGCGACTACTTACCAGAATCCCATTGGAAGTGTGCTAAGGAGAGTGCATAATGTAATAGTGGCCGAAGGTGGGCCAACTCCTTATTAATTTTGCCATACATGCTGTACTTTATAAAAAACACCGGTGTCCGGAGACTTTTTCCACATAGTGTACGTACATAAAGCATCTTCATTATACCCGGACAGCGCCGGTAATAATTCAACTAGTTTATGCATATCATCATCATCATCATCATCATTGTCAACCATTATCAATCCACTGCTGGACGAAGGTCTCCCCAAATTTCCTATACAACGGTCTGTCTTGTGCCAGTCTCCTCCATGTCACTCCCGCATACTTTCGAATTTCATCCACCCATCTTCCATGTGGTCTTCTTCTGGGTCATTTCCTGTCCCTTGGAATCCAATCTAAAATTTCGGCTGTCCATCGATGGTCTGTCCTTCTGGCAGTATGTCCAGCCCATTGCCATTTCAGGGATTTAACTCTGATCATGATGTCTTCCACTCTTGTCATTTTTCGGATCCACGAGTTCCTCTTCTTATCTCTCCTGGTTACACCAAGCATGCACCTCTCCATGCTTTTTTGAGTTGTCTGCAGCCTTTGTATGTCTCTTTTAGTTAAGGTCCACGTCTCTGCACCATACGTAAGCACTGGAAGAATGCATTGATCAAACACTTTTCTTTTAAGACATCATGGCATATTGCTCTTGAAAATTATGCTGTTTCTTCCAAAAGCTCTCCAGGCAAGTTTTGTACGCCGATTAATTTCTTCACCAATGTGACCCTCACTTGATATCTGCTGTCCAAGATAAACGTACGTGTCTGTCATCTCCAGCTTTTCTCCATCAATCGATAAATCTTCATTTCTTGTAAAAGCATTGTACATCACTTTTGTCTTCTGAAAGTTCATTTTTAATCCCACTTCTTTACTGTTGTCAGCAAGTTCCTGGATCATACTCTGCAGCTCTGATGGGGTAGTTGCAAAAATGACTACGTCATCAGCAAAACGAAGGTGGGTTAGATAATCTCCATTAATCTTTACCCCTGGTTTTCCCAGCTCAGCGACTGAAAGAACCCTCCAATGTGGCATTATAGAGCTTCGGAGATATGGTGTCACCTTGTCTCACTCCCTTTCCAATTGTTATGTGTGTTGTATTTTCAAACAGCAGAATCTTAGCATATTTATGCATATAAGAAGTTATATATGCATAATTCATTGTAAAACTTATATCAGATTTTATATAGGAAGTTCATGAAGTCTTTATGCACTTTAAAACTTCTATTTAGATTATATTCAAGGTGAAAACAAACCTGTGAAACGCATTTGACGTTTTGGTACATCTAACTTTGTTTTATCTTGACCCCCCCCGATCGTTTTCCCTAATAACTACTGTAAAAGGAAGGTAAATTGTGTACTATGGCTAGCAGAGTTTCAGATGTTATGCGAAGAAACACATTATTAATCCTGGCCTTCCAGTTCGCGACCTGTCATTAGAGGAACCAGTCTGCTGAAACTTTTCATGCAGTTTGAAATTGAATTTCTGCGAAGTTCTTCCTTCTTTAATGTGAAAAATTTCCTTCTGCGATTTGAAAGATTAGATTATCTTCTAACAGCTGACGTCCATTTCAACTCAGCTGTGGCCAGAGAACACAATTTACATTTTCTTTTACAAAAGCCAGTTACTTGGATAAATGATCTGTAAAAAAAAAAAAAAAAAGAAAGAACAACAACAATAGGATTAAATATACCAAAACTAGAGCTAATTACCTATGGAATTCATTTTACAGGTTCCTTAACAGTGGATAAAATCTGAACTACTGAAGTTTTGAAATGACTGAGGACGTGATGAATCCCTCTGTACCTGATCCTGTGATATTGTTAATTGAAGTCAGAGTCGTTGCAACGACTAAAGCCGGAACGAGCTCAACCGTAACCTTGGGGACTGGGTAGCATTGTGAACAGCGATGTTTTGTTTTCACAAATCAGCCTAGTAACTATCTCTTTTTTTTTTTTTTTTCTCGCTATGAGAAACTCTATAAGGTACACGAACAGTCGACCGTCCCTAATTTAGGGCAACTAGTTTCAGGCAGGGGACAGGGCCAGTGTCATCAGACATCAGACCACTCAGCCTCCAAGGCGGCATTCCTTTTTTTTTTTTTTTTTTTTTTGTGAACTTATTTCGAGTGAGTGTCATTTTGCAAATTTAGGACTGCGTTATAGCAACCCAGAACTACAGAAAAAACAAAAATATTTGCAGATTATGACACTTGTAGAATGCGTGGAAAAGCTAAGAAACCACAGAACATATTTTAGACTGCTCTCTCCTTGCATCATCAGGTCGTGTCTGTAAAGCAATACCTTTACAGACACGACCTGATAGATAATATAATACACCACTGTTTGTAAAAATTGCAACACCAAGAAGGAAACCATACGATTCGAATGAAATTTATACCACACATTACTGATATGATTGTACGTAAGTGATTTAGTTTTCAGAACAATACCACAATTTTTATCTGAAAAAATCAGTATCTTGCGAAGCATCCGCGAGCTGCAATAAGAGCTTCTAGAATGCGTGGCAATGAATCGAAAAAGCGTCGGATAGTGTCCTGGGTAATTCCTTGCCAAGCGGCATGTATGCGAGTCCACAAATCATGGTACTGACCGCTGGAGGACTTTGATGGGCCAGTTGCCGAGTGACCATATCCCAGACATGTTCAATAGCCGACATGTATGGCGAGCGTGCAGGCCAGGGAAAAAGCGGTATCTGCTGTGCTGCGAAGAGGGTTTAAACATTCCTGCAACATGAGGTCGGGCATTGTTCTGCTGGAATATTGTCTCAGAAGTGCTCCATAGCCCCAGGAAGAGTATGACTTCTGCTTGTACAACTTGCCTGATGTAGTGGTCGCTGTTGATATTGCCCTCAAGTTCTAGCTGCCGAGATCGTGAATAGTACCCAATGGCAGCCCACACCATCACACTTGGCATTCGGCCCGTATGACGCTCGACACTGCATGCTGGAAGAAGGCGCTCACCACAATACCGTCTAGTGCGTATGCGGCCATCAAGGTAGTCCAAGTTGAATCGGGACTCTTCCGAAAAGACGACATTTTGCCAGTCCGCACGCCATTGTCTCTATTGGAAACACCATTCCAGCCTAAGGCGTCGATGGTTCAGGGTCAAAGGAATCAGCCGCAAAGGGATGCGGGCAACCAGTCCTATGTGCAGCAGACAGCGTCGAACTGTGGAGGCAGACAATGCCACACCCGTTGCAGTGCTCCACTGTTGTGCTAACACTTGCGAAGTTGCGGAACGTTTCGTCACTGCCATGCAGACGAGGTGTCGGTCATCCCGCGGTGTCGTCACATTTCTCGGTCCACTGCCGCATTGCCGATGCACTTGGTTCTCCTCGGTCCACTGTCGCCACACGTGTATCACTATCGTGGCGTTATGTCCCGTCCGAGCCGCAATGTTCCGGTACAAAAATGCACCTTCACGCAGACCAATCATTCGCCCCCATTAAAACTCCGTCGTATTGTGATATTGCACCCATCGTCGTCGCCGAGGCATTATTGAATCCTAGAGACCTTTTTTTACAACTCGCTGTCCGCGATGCACTACTGGTGTCTATGATCATGATAAAATGATCATATGTAGAGGATTTTAGGAAGGGAGTGTCTGACCCCAGGTCTTAAACAACCCTTTTAGAAAATAGGAAGCTAGGAGATTTGGGCTAGAGTGCCCGATAGGAAAGTGGCACGGAAGCGAAGTAGGAAGGTTGAGAAAGACGCCCTTAGTTATTACCGGGGGCCAGTACCCGGGGTCCGACGGCTTAACGTGCCCATCCGACGCACGGTGGATATTTAGTGGATCGAGCGTTCGTACCTGCCTGGAATCGAACCTGAGGTCCCTTCCGAAGCAGTCACGAACGTTGCCCACTAGGCCACCCGCGGCCCTACTGGTGTGTATCCTAAACAGCCCTTTCTTTATACCCCTCACTCGACGGTTCAGAGGGCGCTGCCGTGCCCAGAAATGAGCAAAATACTCAGCTGAAATTACGAGTTTGTTCGGAGAATGCTTTTTTCCAGAATTTAAGAAGAAAGGAGAAAAGTGCGCAAACTCTTTACGCTGAAATAAAAGGGTTCTGAATACCCTTCTCCCAGCTGGAAGTCTTAAATAACATAAAATGTTTTCTCATCAGAGAGATAAAGGTTTTACGTGTGACTCAATCAGGCTATTTTTCTTCCTTTGCTCCTATGAAATAGATAACCTGTAATCTTTGTTCAACCACCTGACATCCATTCAAGCTTTGTTTAATCTCCTGGCACCCATTCAAGCTTCGTTTAATCTCCTGACATCCATGCGATCGGAATTCACTGTTAAACAAGGATGTCAACAAAGATGCTAACCACGCCAACTAGGTGAAGAACTATGTTGGCAGGAATGGCAACAGAGTGCTCCAATACTTTAAGGTTCAGTGACAAAAGACTTCGTGCCAAATGGTATGATGAAGAATCCGAGTCTGTCGTATGCACGATTGAATAGTTAAAAACTTGCATTTAAAAAATGATATTTATTTACAAGTTAAAATCAGCTGCACTGGCAAGCACTTTCGAGGATATTTTAGCCTTATCATCGGGCCCAATTGCATGAAAGGGTGGTTACAGGGATTTATATACAATCATGGAATAACAAATGGTGTTGCCAATCTGGAAATGGCATATTTCAAATAAGTATATGTAAATTTAACTCACGTATCTGGAGATCCAACAGGTGAGGCATTTAGCTGGTTCAACAGCAGAATCCAAGGGCGAGGTATAAAGGCCTCACCTGTTCGATCTCCAGATACGTGAGTTAAATTTACATATACTTATTTGTAATATGCCATTTCCAGATTGGCAACACCATTTGTTATTCCATGACTGTACATAAATCCCTGTAACCATCCTTTCGCGCACTTGGGTCCGATGATGAGGCTAAAGTAGCCTGGAAAGTGCTTGCCAGTGTAGCTGATTTTAACTTGTAAATAAATATCATTTTTTAAATGCAAGTTTTTAACTATTCAATCGTGCATACGACAGCCTCGAATTCTTCATCATACTTTAAGGTTCATTTGCGGGATGATTTCAACAGCGTTGGCAGCGGTATGATGATGGACATTGTCGTGCAACAGAAAAAACAACTCCTGATACGAGTAGTAGTCCTTGGCATCTGCTTCGAACTGAGAGATTCATGCGGTCACGCAGCTTCTACTGAAGTGATCAATGCTCGTTGCTGACACCCTTTCCTGATAAAGTTCCAGAACTGGTCTCTGTAAGGCTCGAAAGACAGTGAGCTACACTTTTCTACATGGAGGTTGAGCTTTGAACTTCTTTTGACTCACGAATTCCGATGTTTTCTTTGTAAGCTCTACAGTTTACACTCCATTTAGTAATGGTGAACCACGTTTTGTCCCCAGAGAAGATTCTTTTCAGAAAGGCACCATCTTCGTTATTACTGCGATCCAAAAGACGTTGGCAAATGTTCAAACGATCGCGTTTTTGCACTTTTGTGAGAAGTTTTGGATCCTACCTCGCACCAGACTCTACAAAAGTTAAGCCTGTTGAGAATGATATCACATAATCCTGACAAATTTGCATACCATTTGTCACTTTATCAATAGCTACTTTCCTGCTTCATCAGAACAATGGCGCGGTCTGTTCAACATTGTCATCAGCAGTGGATTTGAACGGGCATCCCGTTCCTTCTTTATGCGTTACACTTGTGCGACCGTTTTTA
The DNA here is from genome assembly GCA_039090855.1 of Macrothele yani. Taxonomy (NCBI): domain Eukaryota; kingdom Metazoa; phylum Arthropoda; class Arachnida; order Araneae; family Macrothelidae; genus Macrothele; species Macrothele yani. Next base: position 95,913,986 of record CM076998.1, read on the forward strand.
AACTTAAAAATTCATTCGTAAACACTCTGCTAAGCGAAAGCATAGTTCCTATACTGTGCCGAAAGTCTTCAGCCTATGAAAAAAAAGTGATTTGCAGCTCCATGTTTTCCCTTCGTGCTTATAGAATGCGGAGTACCCATGTTAGTTGCACAATAATAGTACCACAACTGGTCGATCGAGGTCAAACTTCATAATTCCTGCACGGTAACAACAGCAATACCACATCTACACATGTGCGCGCAACTGGTACTACAGCCACCCGAAAAGAAATTAGAACTGCACTACAGGTTATTATTGACTCACACTGGTGGATGTAAACTGTGTAGACAAAGCTACTCGGACACCTCCATATATACAATGTAATGTACATATGCAGAACCAAATGGCTATGCACTAGGTGTTTTGAGTGCTGTATATAAAGGGGAGTGTTAGCACACCTATATGAAAACAAATATGCCGGTCGGAGCTAAACTGACGGATTTTGAAAAAGGCTGAATAAGCAACCAGCGCTTAGCATTGCCGCTTTTCTAAGATACAGCGTTGCTGATGTTCTTCATCGGTAGAAAGCAGATGCTGCTACTACGGCAAAGATGTGCTCTAGAAAGCTGTATAATCTGAGTGATCGTGCCGAACAAAGCTTACTGGGGAATATGAAGACACGCAGGCACGCACTTCCTTCTCCATAGACCTGGTTGGCGACGTCACACAAGCCACTGGGACAGCAATTTGCACCAGAAGAGTTCGTCAGGAACTACCTGCTCTCGGTTACCGTTCCACGTTAGCTATGCTCAAGCCCTATATCAGTCCAGGTAATGCTGGACGACAATTGCAGTAGTGCCTCGCTTCTAAAACAAGTGGATCGTGTTGAGCGACTAATCAAGCTATTCATACTTTCGTTCGGATAGACTTATTTGAGTGTGACGTTTGTCAGACGGATTGCTCTGTCCGTACAGTCAAGTTTGAATTCAGATCTGTCGTGGTGAGGGGCTGCTTTCTGCTCTTGGACTCTGTTCTTTGGCTGTGGCACCCTTCAGCTTAACGGCTGCCAGGTACGAAGACATGCTGAATAATTCAGCTCTTCCTACGCTGTAACAGTACGTCAGCACGGACAGTTGTCTATTTCGGCAAAATGGAGAACCTCGAAACACTGCAAGGTCTCTCCACGTCCGGTTTGAGGAGCAAGACGTCCGAGTGTTGGATTGGCCTGCCCCAAAATCCCGATCTACATCAAATAGAACATGTATGAGATCAGATGGAACTCCGAATCAGATCTCGGCCGATAAAACTTTCCTCTATGGCAGCACTGGCAGGAGCTTTGCAGGAGAAGTGAGAGAAACTTCCGGTATAGACCTACCGGAACCTCTTGGAAAGCATGCCTTGAAGGGTCACTGCAGTCATAATGGCCGAAGGTGGCCGACCATGGTCCTAATTTCGGGTAATAGTTGCTCTTGTTTCCATTCATCTAAGTATCCGAAAACTTCTAAGTAGTGCAAATGCTGCCCCGTCTCATTTTTAAATTCTGTCAGATTGCTTCTGTATGTTGACGACGTTAAGTACCTGCTAACGTGTGATCTATCGAAACGAATAAAATTCTCATATTGTTTTACACCCAAAACCTTAATTCTCGAAGGTTTACATTGGTCTTTGTATATACGTATATATCAGTTTTTATGCTGAAGTATTTATTTTTCGAACCGTAGCGCAAATTTCTGATGTTATTTCTTTCTTTTGCGTACTCGTGTGGGCATGTTCGAGTAAAGTGCACGCCCGACACTTTGTTAATAGGAATCTCCACAATGGGTGGGAAACAGTTGCCCCCGCAGACACTTCTAAGGCCAGAAATGCCTTGCCCTTTAAGTCACCAGTAGGTCTGCGTTCGAGGTTAATGTAATCTACCACCCTTTGGAGGACATATTTGCAGAAAAAAATCTCATTTTTGTTTCTTTTGCTTCCTGTAAACTTATCTTACAAATGGTCGAAGATAACAGTTCTGTACCCTTTACTTTAAAGGATGAATAAAATAACATAAAACATCCTAAACAGATAAGAAATGGCTGAAGTCATTGTCTGCTCTTGGAGCATCGGCATTTCACATTACTTCCCTCCTACGAAAAAACAAACAAACAAACTGCAATATGAAGTATCACAAGTTTAAAAATGGTAAAAATATCTTCAACTTTTTTTCATTAGCATGTCTTTGAAATGATTGCGTTTTTTATTGTCTTCTTCCAATTGACAAACTCGTTTTTACTGCAGCCGGTATCCCATTCAGTATTTTAGAATCATTGAATATTTACTCGTATATATATACACTACCTACCAACAAGCAATTGGACACCCCTGCAATCGACGATATCTGCGGTCCTGATACACATCACGGCCGCCGCCGTTAAATATCGTGTGGGAAACAACAACGCAACCAGTCGCATGCAAGATGCCACGCAGTCCGGAACTCTCTGATTTCGAGAAAGGTGTAATCGTCGGGTATCACAGAAATGGCCGATCCATACGTGACATATCCAGCTAGTTGAAGTACCCAAATTCTACAGTGACCTACGTGATTGGCAAGTAGAAGATGAGAGGTAACTGTCGGAATGTGCCCCGACCCGGCAGACCCACAAAACTGGGAGTTAGAGACCGACGGGTGCTGGCCAAAGAAATTCGGAAGAACCGCACCAAATCGATGGGCCACATCCGCGAGGAGTTTCAACAGGCATCCGGGAGTGTTCTTTCGATGAATACCATCCGTAAGGAAGCCCATCTGCTCGATTATCATGGACGTGTTGCCGCCCACAAGCCTTTGATCACCAAGTCCAATAGCGCTGCTCGGCTAACGTGGTGCAAAGAACGTCAACAGTGGACCGTTGAACAGTGGAAACAGGTTCTCTGGAGCGACGAATCAAGGTTCACCCTCTACCGTTCGGATGGCAGGGTCTGGGTTTGGCGTCTGCCTGGAGAACGCCTCCTGCCGGAATGTACTGTGCCAACTGTGAAGTTCGGCGGCGGTGGAATTATGCTATGGGGGTGTTTCTCTTGGTATGGCACGGGACCCTTGGTCGCAATTCCTGGTAGACTCAACGCCGAGACCTACTGCACCATTTTGGATGACCATGCGCTTCCTACGTTGTGGCAGTTTTACGGGGTGGACCCATGTTACTTTCAGGATGACAATGCCCCTTGTCATGTTGCGAGGTCCACCATGACTTGGTATGGTGACAATGGGGTTAATCGAATGGACTGGCCTGCGCAGAGCCCGGACCTTAACCCTATCGAGCACCTCTGGGACGAGTTGGAGCGTCGACTTAAGGGGTGCCCCTACCATCCGAAATCGATGAAGGAACTGACCTGTCTTCTCCAAGCCGAGTGGAAGAAAATACCGCTTGCCGTCGTACAACGCCTGGTTGAGAGTATGCCCCGGAGGGTCGCAGCTGTAATCGCCGCTCGTGGAGGCTCCACCAACTATTGAAGATGAATAAACTTCGTTTTCCTTTGCTATCACAGGTGTCCAATTACTTGTTGGTAGATAGTGTATATATATATATATATATATATATATATATATATATATATATATATATATATATAAGAGCAAAACTGAAGACTAAGGAAAAAAATTTTAGAATTTAAAACGAAGGGTGCAAAATAACCTGAAAATCAAAAACGCGCAACGCAGCAGTTTTGAAAATTCAGAATTCATATTCTATAAAGAAGATACCTACAAAAAATACATATATAATTTTGACTCACACCTAGTACAACATACAAAAGGTTATGTATCTACCTGTGTGAGTAAAAGGAGAAAAGATAAAAAATAAAATAAAACAACTGAATGTAGAAGGTGTTGAGAATACTGAGCCTTGGCTTTATCAAGGACCAGCAAAAACTCTGCATTTTCTCACTTCTACAAAGATCTAGTTGGAAATGGGTTTCTGCAAGGCCATAGATGCAAGTAACATTCCCACCTAAAATAGTTTAAAAAATATATATATAGTCATGTCCTCCGTAGAGTAGCATGACCTAGCACTAGTTAACAATTTCGCTTGCATCCATTAACCTTCATGGCCTGACCCATGCTCTTCATCTGTTACTATTAAACAGAGAGAAGAAGATTAAAGAGAACTCAAGCCGTGAGAGTGACATAATAAATAGAAATGATTTTCAGCTATAACGAAATTCCAAGTTCGTTTGAGAGAGAATTTAAACCTGAAAAACAATGCAAAAGAAATCCAAATTTTACATTGCAATTAAAAAGGAAATGTTAATTTATAACGAACAGATTTTTGAAAGAAAACTTGAGTCTAAAACCCCTACTCTACAACTTATGACAGCACGAAAACGAGAATAAGTTAAAGATAATAATTAACTAAAGAAAACTTTGTGAAAGTTATATACCTTAAACAGTTAGTTGCAATATGTACAAAGTATTTCAGCAGTGCTTTAAGTGCATAATTAATTAGTTATTAAGAACTTTACTACTTTGAAAAACAGCGCATAGACAGCGCATAGAAAAGGAACAAGCTTAGCCATCTTCTGTTCCTAGGTACCCCAAAAGACGCTCAAAGTTACAAAGAAAAGTAAGAGTTAAAACCTGCATAAATGTTAACAGACAAACCAATGCTTAAAAGCTGAAAAGCTAAAAAACGACAGAGAAAAGGTACATAAAGTACAAACATTGAACTTATAAAACCTAGAACCCAAAAACAAGGAAGAGAGCTTACCTCTTGTGTGACAAAAACTTTTCTCCTCACAAGAGGAGAACATGGCTGACCTCTTCCGCCACTCCCTAGACGCTGGGGGCAGTGAGGGTGGGGCTGATGGCCTCCTCATACAGCAAGAAACCAACGCGCGGAGATTTTAACCAGAGAAAAAATATATAAACTTAAGACTGTGGATCTGTATGATCAGAATGAGCAGAATTAACTCTCCAGAATACATGAGAAATATTATAAAATACACGAGCAGTTTATTTAATAATCTTTGCATGTATTAAATCACCTTAGTGAGCTTCTATAGATTAATCAGAATCTTATTAATTTTAATGTTGGTTTTACTATTTTTAGTATAGCTATCCTAGTGATGAATAACTAGTTTTCTTTTTTATTTGTTTTTATTTTCTTTTATAAACAGATTTTTAAGCTTTTTTGTGATTTTGTTTATATTATTTATTTTTTTGTTTTAATAGGACCGTCATATCCATAGCACTAAGGTTCCTTTAGGTAGTTAATAGGCATCCTCTAGCCAACTTCCTTACGGCTTTGATTGGTCAGAATCATATTATTAACTGTGTAGAAAATTAAAGCAGATCTGCCAACCTTACTCTATTATTCAGAATAATTTTTCTTAAAGTTCTTTTGATGAAAGAAGAAGGAATTTCGTTCTCTAGAAAACTTTCTAATAGTATATTAATGTGGTAATTGAAATCCAAATTGTTGCTGCAAATTCTTGAAATTCTTAGACCTGAGAAATTAGTACATTCTCAATTACTTTGGTTGAAATGTTATTATTCCAGTGTAGATATTTAATTACTTTGAAAGGAAAATTAACTCTTTTATCAAAGAGGCTAATAGATGGGTTACCTCTGTTGAGCTTAATGCTTAAGTCTAGGAACTCAAGTTCCTGATTACTGTGGTTGGTTTTACATAAGTTAAGAGAGCTAGGATAGATATTATCAAAATCACTCTCTATAACTTCTGAATTATTGATACACAGCAGATCATCAATATATCTAAAAGTGTAAAGGTAGTTATCTGAGCAGGTGGGGTGATTTTTAATGAATTTATATTCCTTAAAGAACAGGAATAGATTAGCGATATTTGTGGACGTTGATGTTCCCATTGGAATACCGTTCACTTGCTTATAGAGAGTATTATTATATAAGATATGGTTATTTTTTATGCAGCAATTGAGATAAGAGTTCCAAGTTCCTACATCAACAAATTGGTTAAGTTTAGTAAAACCAACATTAAAATTAATAAGATTCTGATTAATCTATAGAAGCTCACTAAGGTGATTTAATACATGCAAAGATTATTAAATAAACTGCTCGTGTATTTTATAATATTTCTCATGTATTCTGGAGAGTTAATTCTGCTCATTCTGATCATACAGATCCACAGTCTTAAGTTTATATATTTTTTTCTCTGGTTAAAATCTCCGCGCGTTGGTTTCTTGCTGTATGAGGAGGCCATCAGCCCCACCCTCACTGCCCCCCAACGTCTAGGGAGTGGCGGAAGAGGTCAGCCATGTTCTCCTCTTGTGAGGAGAAAAGTTTTTGTCACACAAGAGGTAAGCTCTCTTCCTTGTTTTTGGGTTCTAGGTTTTATAAGTTCAATGTTTGTACTTTATGTACCTTTTCTCTGTCGTTTTTTAGCTTTTCAGCTTTTAAGCATTGGTTTGTCTGTTAACATTTATGCGGGTTTTAACTCTTACTTTTCTTTGTAACTTTGAGCGTCTTTTGGGGTACCTAGGAACAGAAGATGGCTAAGCTTGTTCCTTTTCTATGCGCTGTTCTATGCGCTGTTTTTTCAAAGTAGTAAAAGTTCTTAATAACTAATTAATTATGCACTTAAAGCACTGCTGAAATACTTTGTACATATTGCAACTAACTGTTTAAGGTATATAACTTTCTACAAAGTTTTCTTTAGTTAATTATTATCTTTAACTTATTCTCGTTTTCGTGCTGTCATAAGTTGTAGAGTAGGGGGTTTTAGACTCAAGTTTTCTTTCAAAAATCTGTTCGTTATAAATTAACATTTCCTTTTTAATTGCAATGTAAAATTTGGATTTCTTTTGCATTGTTTTTCAGGTTTAAATTCTTCTCAAACGAACTTGGAATTTCGTTATAGCTGAAAATCATTTCTATTTATTATGTCACTCTCACAGCTTGAGTTCTCTTTAATCTTCTTTCTCTGTTTAATAGTAACAGATGAAGAGCATGGGTCGGGCCATGAAGGTTAATGGATGCAAGCGAAATTGTTAACTAGTGCTAGGTCATGCTACTCTCACGGAGGACATGACTTATATATATATTTTTTAAACTATTTTAGGTGGGAATGTTACTTGCATCTATGGCCTTGCAGAAACCCATTTCCAACTAGGTCTTTGTAGAAGTGAGAAAATGTAGAGTTTTTGCTGGTCCTTGATAAAGCCAAGGCTCAGTATTCTCGACACCTTCTACATTCAGTTGTTTTATTTTATTTTTTTATCTTTTCTCCTTTTACTCACACAGGTAGATACATAACCTTTTGTATGTTGTACTAGGTGTGAGTCAAAATTATATATGTATTTTTTTGCTTAGGTATCTTCTTTATAGAATATATATCATCATCATCATCATCATTGTCAACCATTATCAATCCACTGCTGGACGAAGGTCTCCCCAAGTTTCCTCCACAACGGTCTGTCTTGTGCCAGTCTCCTCCATGTCACCCCTGCATACTTTCGAATTTCATCCACCCATCTCCCATGTGGTCTTCTTCTGGGTCTTTTCCTGTCCCTTGGAATCCAATCTAAAATTTCAGCTGTCCATCGATGATCTGTCCTTCTGGCAGTATGTCCAGCCCATTGCCATTTCAGGGATTTAACTCTGATCATGATGTCTTCCACTCTTGTCATTTTTCGGATCCATGAGCTCCTCTTCTTATCTCTCCTGGTTACACCAAGTATGCACCTCTCCATGCTTCTTTGAGTTGTCTGCAGCCTTTGTATGTCTCTTTAGTTAAGGTCCACGTCTCCGCACCATACGTAAGCACTGGAAGGATGCATTGATCAAACACTTTTCTTTTAAGACATAATGGCATATTGCTCTTGAAAATTATGCTGTTTCTTCCAAAAGCTCTCCAGGCAAGTTTTGTACGCCGATTAATTTCTTCATCAATGTGACCCTCACTTGATATCTGCTGTCCAAGATAAACGTACGTGTCTGTTATCTCCAGCTTTTCTCCATCAATCGATAAATCTTCATTTTTTGTAAAAGCATTGAACATCACTTTTGTCTTCTGAAAGTTCATTTTTAATCCCACTTTTTACTCTTGTCAGCAAGTTCCTGGATCATACTCTGCAGCTCTGATGGGGTAGTTGCAAAAATGATTACGTCATCAGCAAAACGAAGGTGGGTTAGATAATCTCCATTAATCTTTATCCCCCTTGTTTTCCCAGCTCAGTGACTGAAAAACACCCTCCAATGTGGCATTAAAGAGCTTCGGAGATATGGTGTCACCTTGTCTCACTCTCTTCCAATTTTTACGTGTGTTGTATTTTCAAACAGCCTAATCTTTGCACTTGCATTTTCATAGATGTTATTAATAATATTAATGTATGCATCTTCAATACCGCAGGTTTTCAGAGCCATTGTAACTGCTGATGGTTTCACTGAATCAAAGGCTTTTTCATAATCGATAAAAGCCATGCACAATGGAAGTTCATATTCCCTCGCTCTTTCAATTAGTTCTCTCAGCACGTGGATATGATCTATTGTGCTGTAGCCACTCCTGAATCCAGCTTGTTCTCTCGGTTGAGCCATGTCCAGTGTTACCTTCAAGCGGTGTGAAAGAACTTTAGTGAAGATTTTATAAACTACTGATAGGAGGCTGATAGGTCTGTAGTTTCCGAGATCCTCAATGTCACCTTTCTTATGTAGCAGGATCATTGTAGCGGTGTTCCAATCCTCAGGAATCTTTCCTTCATTAAGGCATCGAGTGAAAATTTGGGCGAGTACTGTTTCGATTTCTCCACTTGCTTCTTGTATGATGTCTACAGTAATTCCATCTTCTCCTGGAGCTTTTCCTCGCTTCATGTTCTTGATTGCATGTGCAACTTCTGCTGGAAGGACTGGAGGAACTCTAGTACTGGTATCTTTCATGATGTCTGAGTGCATATATCATCCCTTTCATATAATTTGGAGTAGAAATCTTTCACTCTTGTCAAAAATTTCCTGCCTCTATTTCTTGTTACAGAACCATCTTCTTTCTCAGTGCCATAATCTGTTTTCTTCCCTTACTGAGATGTCCCTTTGCTATCTTTAGGCTTTGGTTGTTTTCAATTGCTTTCCTCACTAGTTCACAGTTGAATTTCCTTACGTCTTCAGTGATACTTTTTCTTACTGTCTTGCATAGCTCTATATATTCCACTTTGGAAGTCACATCTTCTTTAGTTGTCCTCATCTCTTCTTTTTTGCATCAACATTTTGGTTTTTCCTGATAATTTGTTCACATGCAACTTGTTCTTAGACCCAGCTAATTTTGTTGCTGTTTCCATAAGAGCTTTGGTTACTTTTCTGTTAACTTCAGAGATGTCCACTTCTTCCGATGTTAGGCCTTCTAAAGCAGAGAACCTGTTCTTCAGTTCTAACTTGAAGGTATTATGGTGTTTTTTAAGGTTGGTCATGTCAATAGATTTTGTTTGTCCTATGAGCTTGCCACGTTCAAGTTTAGTGTTGAGGTGCATCTTACATCTCACCAATCTATGGTCACTACCTGTGTTGAACTTGTTTAGCACACTGCAGTCTTCTATGACGAATTTTTTGTTACACATAATAAAATCAATTTCACTTGTCGTCCCATTTGGATGTCTCCATGTCCATTTCCTGTGTGGCTTTTTCTTGAAGAAGGAGTTCAAGATGAAAACCCTTCTGCCTCTGCAAACTCAACGAGAGTATTTCCACGCTGGTTTCTGTTGCCATGACCGAATTTACCTACCGAAGTTTCATTCTGTTGCCGTTGCCCTATTTTTGCATTGAAATCTCCCATAATTATTTTCAAGTGCTGCTTACCTTTATTATTTAGATGACAAATTTCCTCATAAAATTCTTCAATTTCTTCTTCAGGATAACTTGTGGTGGGTGCATAAGTTTGAATAATCTGAGCTTGGTATCTTTTCGAGAGTTGGATAACAAGTCGTGCAGCTCTGTCAGAGGAACTTTCCACTTCTACAACTTTATCCTTCAGTTTCTTGTTTATTATAAATCCAACACCACTAGTTCTGCCAGTATCTGTCCCACGATAGTAGAAGAGATGTCTACTTTTCAGTTCGATGAGATTTTCTCCTTTTCTCCTTACCTCACTTAGCCCCACGATGTCCCACTTGATCCTTTGTAGTTCCTCTTCCAATTCAAGAAGCCTTGAATCAGAAGATAGGAGCGTCCATTGTAAGTAGCCAAGGTCAGCATCAGATGGCAGCCTAGTCCGGTCCTCCGGGGATTCTTAGCACCCTCTGCCTTCATGTCGCACTGGCCGCTGCCTTGGCCAGGTACATTCCAGCTGCCGGAGACTGAGGGCCAAGATTTAAGTTGTGGAATCATTTTGGAGGGGTTTGGCCATAACTCACCACGCTGGCCAAGCGGGTTGGTGAGTGTGGGATAGCATTTCCTCTGATCCCGATGGTATAGTTATACCGCTATGGGCGGTCGTCAGAGCCCCTTTAGTGGGAACAGGATGCACCACGAGAAGGCGGGGTTGACATTTGTCAAGGAGAGGCTGTGATGTTACGCATCACCTGACCTTACATCTATATATATATATATATATATAACATTATAAACAGTCAAAAAATATGTTATCCTTTAGTTTGTAGGGTCACCTTTATCGTGAATGACAGCAAGTACACAATGCTGCTTGGATTCTATGGATTCTATGAGGTTAGTCCAAACATAACTATTTCTTCAGCAAAATATCTCAGCACTGTCACTGTTGACGTGTTGTCCCGAATAACTCTTTCGGACAGGGAAGATTTTCTTGTCTTTCACTCGCTCAACAGTTTTAGAATAGTTGCGTTTAAGAAATCAGTAATATCTTTTGATTTTTTTAAATCGTAGAATCAGCTGAAAGTACACAGTTGTATCAGAATAAGATGACCACCTACTTAAAAATGGGAATAACCACCCTTAGCCGGGATGACAGAGGCGAGACGCAGTGAGGTCCTGGGAGGTTGCCCGAGGCACACGTGCCCATTCGGACTGTCCCTGAGGTGACGTGGTTGTGGGTCAGCACGTCGAACCTGTCGATCCAAATAGTACCAGAGGTGCTCTATGGTATTGAGATCGGGAGACTTTTCCGGCAAAGGGAGAGCGGAGACATCACTGTCGTGTTCCTGGCGCACGCCCTTAGCGACGTGGTACGGCGTATTGTCCTATTGGTAGACACCATCCCCACCAGGGTAAACGTCCAAAACCAAGGAATGCATGTGGTCAGCGAGGATGGACAGGTCGCCATTAGCGTTTAGGGACCCATCCAGTGGTACCAGTTGCCCTAGGTCATACCAGGAAAACATCCTCCAGACATGGACACTGCCACCTCCGGCCTGTACTTGACCGACAAGTGTGTCCAGGTGTTTGTTCTCGTGTGTCTGACGCCGTATCCGCCACAGCCCGTCACTTATGTAGAGTAGAAATCTTTACTCGTCGGTGAAGGCAACCTTTTCCCATTCTTCCACTGCCCGATGACGGTAGTCCTATGTGAACTGCAGGCGTCATTGCCGATGGACCTGGATTATCATGGGCGCCTTGACGCAGCGTCGACATCGGAGACCCATGCGTAACAGGGTTCGCTTTACTGTTATCGGGGACCTGGGTGCCCCAGAGTTCATTTGCGTGGTGAATTGCTGCACTGCTGCGAGTCGAGTGCACTTTAATAGTCGACGGAAGTGGCGTTCTCCTCTGGGGTCGATGGCCTTTGGGGTTCCACAGTTATGCCATCAGGAGGTACTCGGTGTACCTGCGGTCCATTCTTGAAACACCCTTACTACAGCATCTAGCGAACAGCCCACAAAGTCTGCTGTTTCTGAGATGCTACCACCCTTCGCGTGGTAGCTGATGATCATTCCTTTTTGAACGTCCATCAAATCACTACCTCCTCCCATTGGGCTCACGTCATGCACTATGGCTCATCTATCCTGGCCAGCCACTTATATCTCAGTGTGGTCGACCTTGTCACGTGCACTTCGTGACGTGCCTGGGCGGGTACACTGCGATTCTGAGGATGACCATATTATTCTGATACCACCGTGTATATACATACATATCACTAAGCTGTTCTCTGAGACACAGAGGTTAGCTCCTCAAAGAAACCTCATCACTAGTTTAAAGATTAAAACTGACGGTTCTAGATTTTACTTACTGTTGATGCAACTGTCTCCATTTACAGCTATCTCAGCACACAACTCGAGTTTCACTGACATCCATCACACGTCTCACATAAGAACTTTTGTACTTGATTCTCATTATCTTTTTCTCATGGAGACCTTCCTGATACCAGTCCTCCCATGATTTCCTTAGCGTTCTTCTACCTTTTTTTCCTACTACCTAGGCTGAATAAACTTTTTTAGTGGGCATCTCACCACTCATTGATTTCAACATTGCCAAACCACCTAAGAATATTTGCCTCCAAACTTACTAACAACGTTTTGCTTCACATTACACATCTGCAACACATCTGCATTCCTCACGTGATTAGAACGTGTCTTGTCACAAACTTCCAGTAAGAGAAACGCATCTCTCCAGAATACAAATGTCTTCCATGTATCTTCTGCAGTATCCAGATTTCACTGCCATACATCAGATTAAAAGCAATTTTACTTTCACACACAGCCATTCGGGACCTTTTGGGAACCAATCAGTTGTTACAGTACAGGGCTTGGGGCTGAGTTATATTATAGCGCCCTGTGTGAAGGGTTCGTTTGATGCTTTGCTGCCAGAGTTTTGTTTCTGGACCTAAACCCGTATTTTACCCAACTTGAGCAAATTAATAAAATATAAACAAAATATCAATCAAAGCATTAGCTAGTTCTTGCAGTGAGAAAGGTGTTTATTCAGATATTACGGGGAATGTCTCAAAACATTGTCCTGATCTCCTTTTCTCCATTATCATCAACAAGCTGATTACCCTTTTCCCCTTCGGCCAGTGTTCGCTTCCTACCTTCTCATTCTCCGTTGATTCTCAGCATTTTCCCTAATTCCAATGGACCGGCGAGATTTCACACCTCCTCTCTCCACTCCTTTCCACCGAGATCCTGCAACCGAGTGCCACGTCCTCTTGCTGAACCCCCCCCAAAAGTATGCCCTGCCGAAGAGTGAAATCCCCGCTCTACAAGAAAGCGCGGACCCTCCTTAAAAATATCTTCTCACTGAAGACGCAGAAGTTCCCTAATTGGCTTCTCAGTCCCCTTTTCATACTCCCTCGCAGGAAAGCGAAAAACTCATAAATCTAACTCCCCCTCAATGAGATGCGTGAGAAAGAGAGTACCGTCGCCCTGCTCATCAAAGTGGCGGAAATTGGAGGAAAATGAATACAATTTCCCTATCTTTAAAATGGCTACTGAACTTCACTTCTGATAAATATGTATGTCCAGGTTACACAGTCCTGGGAAATTCCCCAAAGGCAGCTGTAACTTTCAAAGACAAATTCACTCGCGCACTATATACTGTATAAGCAACTCAAAGGAACATCAAAGGGCCTGTCTCTATTTAGGACCACTTGTTCCAGGGAAGAGACAGAACTAGGGCTATCACCTCATGCGGGAACTGAACCCTAGACTTGAACTCATGCGCGAGTTGAACCCTCGGCCGTAGGAGCGTCCCACTTCATTATCATGTTCTCTGGTTTTTAACATTCGCGATTTTTTTTTTTTTTTGTATTTGATGATCATTTTTTGTTGCTTTACAGATTCTCGATACTCTCTTTAGGAATTCCAAGGTAAACGCATTTCTCGTTTTCTTCTCTTTATCATCTTCTGTAGGTTATTTTCTATATTCGCAAGATTTTTTTTTTTACGAATTTTCGGTTATAATTTCTTCTTGCGCCATAAATTGTTCGAGTTATCTTTAGAGTTCCCAAAATAACTTTTGCGCTGCAGTAGTCATCTTCCGTATTTTTTGCTCTTTAGTCTCCACCATCTACTCAAGGTTGGATTTGGTGTTCGCGATTTCTTGCAATATTCGGTGACCATTTTCTTTCTCCGTAGATTTTCAGCTACCTTCAGAATTTCAAAAATAACTTCTGCAGAATAGTCGTCCCAGTAACGGATCTAGAAGCTTGTCTTGGGAGAGGGGAGAAGCTCCAGCCTAAAAAAAAAAAAAAAAAAAAAGAGTGATCTTTTGTGGAGGGCGCGCGCGCACACACACACACACACACACACACACACACAAACACACTATAAACACAACTTGCAACACTTACACTTCCCCTTCCTGGCCTCGTAAGGCTTTTTAAAATTTTCCATTAAAAATTGTTTTAAATTACAGACTGTAAACAAAAACTGAATAATCAGCACAATCTGCACGGCGTTCAATTGCCGTTTTTTTTTCGAGGAAACCAACTCGATGCTTTTTATATCTCACGTGTGTATAGAATCTTTCAAAATAAAGTTTGATCCCTTGTATTGATATAGGGTAATTTAATAGAAAAATTACCTGCTTGGAAATTGTTTATTACGTAGTTTTTTTCGATGGACCAATGGAGACTTTGCCACCCGCACTATTTCACACACACTTCAAAGTCTACCCTACACGGTGAATTTTCCTGCTCCCAATTACTAATGAAGCCAGACAATTCAAGAAAACAGAAAAAATCTCACCTATTGCTTTTCATGATCACTCAAAATGTCTTTCCACTTCCGCTCTCATCATTTTCTGTTTCTGAAACTTTACTTTTCTGTTCCTTTTTTTCCTGGAGCTAGAACAGAGCGTTTTTTCTCCAAATTTATCGCAAATTTTAGTTGGATTTATGGACTTAATAATAAATCTGTCAACTTATTACTATAATTTTTCAAAAATAAATGCATTAATTATTTATATATTTGCCATTTGAAAAGGAAAAGCTTGTTTCTTTTGGGTGGGGTGGGAGGCTCAGTCCCCCCTCCCCCCCCCCAAAAAAAACCACTGCTAAGTTGTCCTCCTCGGTATTTTCTACTACTTCATAATCTTCTTTGTACTGTCTTTGTCACTCGCGATTTTTAGTAATATACAGTATACATGTGTATATTCAGCGATCATTTTCTCTTGCCTTTGTAGATTCTTGGTACTATCTTCAAATTTCCGAAATGTTTTTTTCACTAGAAATGATCTGTTCCATGTTTTAAAAACTCTACTTCCTCATAATGTCCTTGGCAGACTACCATTAATAATTAATCAATGATCATTTTGTCTTGCTTCATTTGAGATTCTCGGAATTATCTTTAGTTTCCAAAATGTGTTTTGCACTGGAGCTTAACTCTTTCATATTTTCCTCTGTTCTTCTATATAATGTTCTTTAGGTTGATTTCGATTAATAATCCGTGGGCATTTTATTTTGCTTCATAGATTGTCGATGCTATCTTTAAGGCTTCCAAGGCATTCCACCGTGTTTTCTGCTTGTTTTTCCTTACTTTTTGAAAGTTTTCCTCGATATCTGCAATTTTTTGCGATATTCTGTGTCATTTTCTGTCGGTCCATAGATTTTCGATGTTATCTTTACAACTTCCACGGTGTGTATTTTGAACTAGAGCCTCTTCCTCCGTATTTTCCACTTCTTGTTCGTCATTCTTCTAAGCAATATTTTGTCGCAATCTTTAATTCCTTAGACTATCTCAAAATCTGTTTGCGTCTCTGCCCAAATGTTGCAAACTTCTATATAATATTTCAAGCCAGTTGTCAAGTGTTAGCTTGTGTTCAGCTGAATCTGTGTGCTCTTGTTGCCAATAAACAAACACTACGTGAGGGGACAGCGTTACCGACTCGAGTCACTATTTCATAATGTTAGCTGATACTTAAATATTTCCGTATAACGTCAGATATATATCCACTTAATATTAATAGCACAGTAAATTATCAGAAGCTTAAAATTAAGAGGAATAATTTCAGGGTTAATTATCAAAAGCTCAGGAAAAATTAGGAATGCTAATTTAGGCCAAATTTACAAATTTTTAGAGTAAATAAGGAGCACCAAATTATTATCAAAAGTTCAGAGTAAATTTATTAGGTCTGATAAAAAAGTAAAATATCAAAAGCTCAAAATTAGAAAGGATAATTTTAGAGAAAATTGTGAAAAGTTCAGAGTAAATTGGGAGTGCTAATTTCGAGGCAAATTTTCAAAGCTCATAATAAATTAGAAGAGCTAATTTTAGCGTGCATTATCAAACGTTCAGAGTAAATTAAGAGGGATAATTTTAACGTAAATTATCAAACGTTCAGAGTAAATAAAGAGGGATAATTTCGCAGTAAATTATCAAAAGCTCAGAGTAACTTAGAGGGTACGCTTTTAGGGTAAATTATCAAAAGTTTAGAGAAATTAGGAGGGTCGATTTCAAAATAAATTATCAAAAGATCAGACTAAATTAAAAAAGCCACTTTTAGGGTAAGTAACCAAAAGTTCATATAAAATTAGAAGCGCTACTTTCAGGGTAAATTATCAAAAATTCAGAGTAAATTGGGAGATCTGATAGCAGAGTAAATTATCAACAGCTTAAAACTAGAAGAGTTAATTTCAGGGTAGATTATCAAAAGCTCATAATAAATTAGGAAAGCTAGTTTTAGGATAAAAATTATCAAAAGTTCAGAGTAAATTAGGAGGGATAATTTCGGAGCAAATCATGAAAATCTCAGAATAACTTAGAGGATCCACTTTTTTAGTAAAATACCAAAGTTCAGAGTAAATTAGGAGGGTTGATTTCAAAATAAATTATCAACAGATCAGAGTGAATTAAAAGGATGACTTTTAAGGTAAATTATCAAAAGTTTAGAGTAAATCAGGATGGCAATTTTCAGAGCAAATGAAGTAAGCAAGTTTTAGGCCAAATCATGCCGCTTCTGGAATTAATTAGGAAGCCAAGCATCAGGATAAATTATTCAAAGCTCAGACTAAATAGAAAAAAACATTTGAGATTAAATTAGCCCCAGTTGAGAAAAAATTGTTTTAAAGAAACTAGATCTGTATTCCATTGACTTTATCAACAAAAATACCACTCATTTTCTAATACTTCAATTATTCTGACCTCATTGCAAGTATATGTTTCCGTCATAAGCAAACACGGCCGAAAAGCTTCGAAATTAAACAAGGCAAGAAACTTCGTGTTGCCAACATAGAAAATAATTGTAATTAGAAGTTTCTTGGGCACCTCAGGTTTGTAACAGACCGAAACAAAGTTTGTTTCATAGGGCTTCAGCAGGCGCGAACTGGGCCACTAGGATACCTGGATAATTCCATGTGGGCTGCTACATTGTTCTAGCCAAACAATATACACAGTCGAGTCACATTAATGTGACCTCCTCCTACTTTTGAAGTCAACAGCGGGTAGCCAATGAAAGAAAGCACGTGTCGTGAGCTGGCTTGGAAGGTACATAGGCATTCTGAAAACATATCACTCGTTGCTGCCATGGATAAAGGGAACGATTTATCAGATTTGCAAAAAGGGATGATTATCGACTTTCGGGCCAATGGTGGCAGTATTTCTGAAACAGCGCAGTTTGTGAACTGTTCGCGTGCTGGTGTATTTAGAGTGTATTGTTATTGGAGAAATGGCACCATTGCGAATAAGCGATGTGGAAACTGTGGAGCACCACGTGCCATTGATTTGATGCGGTGAACGCCTGCTCCGAAGGTGCATGAGGACCGATCGACACGCTACACTGGAGCAAATCACTGGCCGAACGAACTAGGGGGCTACCGGAAGTGTGGGAAAACGACAGTTCAGCGAATCCTGCAGCGTATGGGGCTCCGATGCAGACGGATGGTCATTGCACCTATGCTAACGATGGTGCATCGGCAGAAAAGGGTGACATTTGCACGGCAGTATCGGAATTGGACCTCTGCTGATTGGCAAAGGTTTGCCTTCTCCGGTGAGTCACGCTTTCTGCTTCATCGAACGGATGGACGTTGGTGTACAAGGCGAAAAACATCGGAGAACAAACACTCTTCAACCATTGCTGAAAGAACGCAAGCTCTTGAGAGCAACGTTATGGTCTGGAGAATATTTTCGTAGCATTCTATGGGTCCACTCATACCTGTGGAAAGCACTATGGACCGAATTCGTTATGAATCCACCCTTGCAGACCACGTACACCCATGCATGCTGATTGTCTTTCCTGGGGATGATGGGATCTTCTAGCACGACAGTGCGACGTGTTAGACAGCTAGAAATGTCCGAGAGTGGTTGGAAGAGCATGACGAGGACTTTAAAGTTCATTGCTGGAAGAACCAAATTCCAAATTGATAATCCTAGCTCCCCTAATTCCCCAGACTTAAACACAATCGAGCATCTGTGGGACCACCTCGATCGTGTTGTTCACTCTTTGGATCCTCCACCACGCACCCTCCAGCAGCTGTCAGATGCACGACAGTCAGCATGTCTCCACATACCTGTGAACATCTTCCAGCACCTTATTTAGTCACTTCCAGCCTGTCTAGCTGCTGTCCGCGCTGCACACAGCGGTTACTCTGGATATTAGCTGGTGGTCACAATAACGTCAGTCGCCGGTTACTCTGGATATTAGCTGGTGGTCACAATAACGCGAGTTGCCGGTTACTCTGGATATTAGCTGGTGGTCGCAATAACGCGAGTCGCCGGTTACTATGGATATGCTGACTCGATAGGCCGTGAATGGCCTAGTGGTCAACATTCGTGACTGCTACGGAGGAACCTCAGGTTCGATCCCGGGCAGGTACGTCTGCTCGAACCACTAAATATCTGCCGTGCGTCGGATGGGCACGTTAAGCGATCGGAAGCCGGGTACTGGCCCCTTGGTAATAAATAAGGGCGTCTTACTCCCCCTTTCTACCTCACTTCCGTGTCACTTTCTCATCGGGCACTCTAGCCCAAATCTTCTAGCTTCCTATTTCTAAGGGTTGTTTAAGACCTGGAGTCAGACACTCCCTTCCTAAAATTCTCTACATATGATCTGATATGATCTGGTGTGACTCGACCTTGTATATATATATATATAAATATAGAGAGAGAGAGAGAGAGAGAAGAGAAGCGATTAATGCTAAAATGGCAACTATTTTTTACCACTTTGACGGTTAAAAAAAAGAACCTACGTAGCAAATGTTCTGTTTATCAAGAGACGTTTTCGTAATGATTTTATTAATAATAGGTAAGTCTTGAAAAAAAGATATATTTTTGGCACATTTGGATTTCCGTTGTCACTAAAAGCAAAAAAAAAAAAAAAGAAAAAAAAAACTACTACAAATTCTGAAATCAGCTATCTCAATAAAATTCATAAGAATTTATGTTAGCCAGTCTCTCTCAGAGGACGTATCTTGTCTATTGCTTCTCCACAATGGTAATAATTTTGTTCTGACATTAAATTTTAGTAGGGATCTCCAGTTCTGGAAAATGGGTATAGGGAAACTGGTTTGCCTCAATACGAAAACCTGCGATGATTCGTAGTTTTGTGTTGAAAACACTTTTTTTAACAGTAAACGGTGATGCTGACATACGGTTTTCTTAGGGATGGAATAACTTCTTAATTTTTTCCAAAAGTGAGGAGCGCAAAATCAGTTTCCAGGGCCGCTTATGGATCACCAGTCCGCCACTGAACTTCTGCACGGCAGATTCGCCTTTGGAGATATAAAAAATGTTCATTGGAGAAATTTCGATTTCATTTTGGTTTGCAGTACAATTAGTTTTGATTGTACGTCGGTTTGGAATAGAATTAGTCTTCACATGACGCGATAGTTGCATTTCGGAAAACTTGCTCAAAATCATTAATTTTCTTTTCTTAAAGTCCGATTTTTCGCTTAAGGTATCCCACTATGTTGAAAAAGTAGTTTTGGACCAAATTTCACATTTTGTAAAAATACGTTCATTTTAAAGCCCCATTCTCTAGGATTCCAAAACTGCCTTTGTTTCTTGTCTACGATGAATAGATAGAGAGTTACAGCAATCGGAATATCTAAACCTAGGGGTCAAACGAACGGGAAGTGACACTTGAAACGCGTTTTTTGTAGGATGAGATTTTCGTCCCGAACTCTTCTCGGAAAACCTGATAACTGCAAAAGGTATGTAAATAAACTGATGAAACTTGGTATACATCTTTCTTTGTTTGCTGTTTGTCAGTTCAAAGTTAGGTTATAGCTATTTACATTCAACATAGTGAAGAAACTTGTCGAAAATTCACACTAATGCTTGCAGGAATGAGTGTGTCTCATTAGTGTTTAGGAACATCACTTACTTTTCAGTCCAATACATAGATAATAGCCATGCGCATATACTGATGCAAAAAATGCCATCATATGTCTGTAACTTCTTTATTATTTACCGTAAACGACATATTTCCTTAAATTCTTTCACAAATTTCCCAATTTCTTGAAAATTTATACTGATGTCATTTTTTTTTCAACGTTTATGCGTTTTTGTGTGTTAGCCTTCCTAAAAAAAATTACCTATTCTTGCATTTTTTTTAAAAAAAGTGTCTCCAACGTAGTGGGATACCTTAAGAACAGAAAGAAAAGGGGACAATGATGCTCATGTTTAGGACTTCCATTAAGCGCTCTTATTTTATTTCGTTTTCGTGAATATCAAGTACACTAAGTATTTGCACTATGTAAAGACGTGTTGTAGGATAAAGTATTGTGACCAGAATTTACTAACAGCTCAGAATGCCTCTCAGCAGAGGATAATTTTCTGAAGGTACATTCTTCTCCCCTTGTTTTTTTTTCTTCTTTGTTTCACATCAGAAACAAAATTTCGAAATTGTTTGACCTAGAAACAGATTCACCACTAAAAATCTAATCTTACTAGCCTAACATTCTGATATCTCGAATCCTGACTTAAGAGAAATGTTATCGGCCACCTGATAGCTATTTTATAATATGATACTATTTTGTTATGTGCATCTGCGTTGCATAAATCGAGGTGCGTACATTTATTTCTTAATGAATCTGATGACATTTTAGGTTGCTACAAAAACCTGTATGAAACGCAACTACTCTGCTAGTCAACAAATCTGTTTGGAATGGGGAAGTATTTAAATTTTGTAAAGGGATTCATGCGCTAAAAGGGACTGCGGGATATTATCACAGGTAATTGCAAGTCACCACATTTCAGTATTTGGTAGTTCAAAAAATAATTGTGTTGTGGTTGTGTGGAGAGTTATAGAAATTGTATGTACTATGTATAATTTATGGTTGTTGTTTTTGCTGTTTTAGGTTGCTGTTGTTCACTGGTGACCAACACGAAGAAAATTAACTATTGTTTTTTTGTGACACGAGCGCAAATACTGTTGTTTTTGCATCTACTCTCTCACCAACAACTATTAATTCACCAAATACCCACAAGAAAAGAATATGGTAAAGAAAAACATGAGTTTATCGTCATATGTGATACCAATTCGAATCATTTAGTATTTGTGACGGTGCAGCAAGGGTGTAACATTGTTTCTCATAACAAAACAAGATTAAGAAGTTCCCTTTTTTGTAATTCTTCCATTCTTACAGAATACGAGGTTCTGTAGCATTTAAAGTATATAAACTAGCTAGATTAATTAACTCAGGACTGAACGACAAATCAATCGGATATTGCTGAAACTTTATATTTCAAGGTCTGAAATTGAAATAGCTTACAGCACATTAAGTTCAACATGAAGGTTGGAATAACAGCATCCCAGTATGTGGCGAACCTTCAGGGCAAAGAGGGCGCAACGACCCACGGTGTTTTGCATTGTCCTTCACATTTTCGTCAATATTACATCATAAAAATGTGCTTCTAAGCAATTAAAAAACCGTTTTTCAGTTATCTAGTGAATCATAAAAGAACATGTTTTTTTAATACATGCATAAGTGGTCTAGAATTAGATTAAATTAACTGTATGAGGAGGTGATGCTATTGAAGAGGGAGAGAGAGAGAGAGAGAGAGAGAGAGAGAGAAACCAATAGTTTAATATTACATACTTAGAAATGTTTACAAAATGGGCTGACCACAGCACATTTAAGGAGACGGGGGGGGCAGTATTTTTGGGGCCCACTATATATTAGTGGCACATCTGGAATTTCACAATGGGTGGATGAATAAAAGTACCCAGGAGAAAACATTGCCGAAAATATGATGAGGAAGCCATCAAAATATCCCCGCCGTATTGAAGTGCGTATCCCATGATTCATAGGACGAATCAGTGTTAGCGAGAAAATGTTAAATTGCATGGTTGAAAAATGGATACCAGTTCAGTTTTGCTGTAATCCTCCCACTCCCAGGGATGGATTCATCTTGTTGAAATTATATCGAAGTACAGGGGAAAATAATATAATCCAAGTATCATGATTCAAAGGAATTCTTAATGTATAAAAATTTTCACCTATTACAGATGTGTACAAAACATGTGTAATGCTTTCGAAAGATTTGAGGATGGACTGGGGGCGACTATACTTTTTGCGGACTCCTAAAAAAGGGGAAGGAAATAGAATTTTTTTTTTCAAAAGGCATTTTCGTAAGTTTCTGCTGTGCTATCTCCGAAAAAAAAAAAAGACTGTAGAACTCTGTCAATTGTTCAAGCATCCTGCATAATTCTGGGTCTCTTTGAAAATGCGGGGCCCGGGACTGTAGCCCCCTTTCTTCCCTGTTAATTGGGCTCTGGGGCTGATAATTGACAGGTGTGCTTCAAGGCTACAGTGATCACCGGTGTGTTGTGATCAGAAAACGAAATGGTTCCTCTGATTCGATTTAGTTTTAATTTCGTAATTTTACAACACCCAGTTAACAAACTATTTAATTTTTTTTAATTTCACGGTGCATTCTTATCCGACAAACTATAACTGGAATTATTGGATATATATCAAGAACAGTTATTGATGTTTTTGCGTCAATGCAAAACATCTGCTCTCACTTTCACTGTAAAAAATATCGTTTTCATCAAATAAGCACAACACAATGCCTTTAAATAATCGAAATTAACGTGCAGATAAAATATGCTGGTACATCGTTATTTTAAATTTGTAGGTCAGTAGAAATTATGAGTTTCTTACCTCAGAATTGCGCAAGTGCGAATCCCGGCGATAATCCTTTGCTTGCTCTGCAGATCGTGTAACCCTACACAAGTCCTTTTTCCTGGATTCGGCGTGTCGAAATTGCGTGAGCGTTACCTTCGAATAAGCAATATCTTCTGCATACTTTTGGTGCTACGTCCGATGACATTCCGTTTCTTCCGCTCATAAAACCGAAAAGAAAAAAAAAGTAGCACCTTTCGGTCTCCTCCACTTCGAAAGAAATAAAGATTAAAATAAAAGGAGCCGGAGATGAAACGAAAAAAAAAATAAAATGAAATAAAAGCTCGTGAGTGGTGGATACTAATATTTGGGCGCCGCAGTTTTGTTGTTGGCGTAAAGGATTTCGCGTCGCAACAAAGTTGAAAAGGTGCGTCGTGTGTTAGTTGGGCAAACTCCTCTGGCAACCTGTCCCCGCCCGCGGGCCAAATAAGGTGAAGTTCGTGGGCGGTACGGAGGCCTCCTTCGCCGCTGCTTCGGAATAAAAATATAACACAAACATAGAAGGAAGTCACAAAGTGAAACCCGTTTTACGCCATGGGCCGTTACACGCAATTCTGACGTCAAGCGGTCACGTGATATCCATTGTGAGCCACCGAAATGAATGAAAATGGATCGTTCTGATTTAGGATCAGATTGTCTGTTAAGTGCAAAAGTGAGGTGCAGCGACACAGTGTTGAAGCAGATGACGTACTCGACTGGTCTAAATAGCCGGAATGCTTCCACTCTGAAACGCAATCCCTTTTTTTCACTTCTTTTCTTCACGCTTCCTCTCTCTCTCTCTCTCTCTCTCTCTCTCATTTCTGGGGTACTTCGACCATAAAATTGCCATTTTTTTTGTTCCCCAAAAATAACTAGGTAAGTAAACTTGAAAATAAACGGTTGGATATGCATAACCAGCAGCAGACACCAAACCACGAGCTCAGAGCTGCAGCCAGTTCTGTAACTACTAATTTTCGTCCCTTAAGCAAAATTCTGTAAAAAAAAATAATTTGCTCTATTTACAAAACAACAAACAAAATTAAAATTAAGAAAAATAGTTTTTTTAAACTAAATAAGCATTTATTTCATTAAAAGAAATTCTTATATTTTTATAGATAGATGGGTCACACATATTCAAATGAAAAATCTTTCTTCCTTGCATTGGCGAAGTTTGTAACAAAACCTTTGGTATTTAATATATCTCTCTCTAGAGCTTCAGTGGTAATTAGTGACAGATGCTTCAGTATTTCCTGACGCATGGACTTATCGAAAATAATTTTAACCTATTTTCAGCTTCCTGAATGATCTTTCAGATGTAATTACTACAACAGGTAGTGTTAAAAATAAAATAAGCTCTGTAGAGATGTCCGGGTAACTAACTACATGACAAATTGTTAAAATTTATTATTTAAATTCTGTGAGTTCTTCATTTTCCGTTAGTGTAAACAAGTGCTCCAAAAAATACGAAATTCGTGGCATTATTTTGCATAGCGAATATTTTTTCTCGAATTTGTGTCATACATATGTCTAAAATTTTGTTCAACTCATTTACCCTGAAGGCGTCTTCAGCTCTTTTATTAAATATTCAATCCAATGTTTGGCATCGTGCCAGCATCCTGCGCTGCTGACACCACCAGTGCCCTACAACTGAGGTGAAGCATAAGTCAAGACGGCAAATTTGCAGTGATAGATTCCGTCGGCGTAGCTTAATTGCAGGGGCGGATTGGCGGTCACAAAAGGGTCCGGGAAATTTTATACAAATGGGCCCGGGAAAATTTTGCAAATGGGCCCGTTCAGTTGTAGTTCTGCGGTACTATTGTATCACAACTGAAAATCACTTTTTTTATTTAAGAAGCGAAACAAAAAGTACAGTTGCTCTGGAAACAGTGGCAAGCACAGTACTGGGGAAGGGGGGTAAAAAGTACACCCGTCATCCTTAAATTGAAGTGGGTGTTGCGGAAAAATTTTCATCGGCCCTTTTTACTGTAGAAAAAGTAGAAAAATTGTACTGCAATTTTTCTGTTGTGGACAATTAAAAAATTCAAGATATTTAAATATCGTGGCAAACTCACTTAATCGACGTGGAAAAAGCGAATAACCAGTGTGACGTATACTCTATATTCACTTTCCTTTTGATTTTACTATCTCTGGTTATTTTATTTTACTATATAAATTATCTTCTTACTGAACGAAATATTATTTCACCCGATGAATGAGATCTGGCAATGAGTGTAAGTCATGACGTGGTGGTAGCCAGTATATATAGGCGCGTTCATCGATAGCGAGAGAGCGTTTGGTGTTGTACGGAGAGATTTTGTTGTTATAAGGAGAGCTTTTGTTGTTATAGGGAGATCGTTTGTTGTTATACTAGAGGAGAGAGTTTCGTTCTATGTAATTAGTTGGATTCTTCATTATTGTGAAACAAGTTGTGTGTGTGCTTTGGATGACCAAGAGTCGCATAATAAAAGAGCTATTCGTAAGTACGTCTTTCTCAATTAATAGTTTTTGTCAGATCTCTGTCTGGCTGTTAGGTTTATATCATTAGTTTATTACCATTAACAACCAGCGTTAAGACTTTATTCATTCTAATTACTGCTGCAACATTACTACCAGTTATAAGTTTGTTCAATACTATTACTACACTACTAGCAGGAGACTTTATTCATGTTCTTAATTAACTAGTAACAACAACCATTTGAATTCACTATTTGAAGCTCAGTAGGAAAGCTTCATTATTATCATTAGCTAGCTGGTAGAAAGAGCTTATTCATTATAATTAGCTTAGCGTAAAGCAAATAAAGCTAATTCATTATACCAGGTTTAAATCACTAATTTAGTTAGTTATGTATGCAATTGCGCTGGAGAAGCTTCTAATTTTGGACACACTCAATATTTATATTTGTTTAAAATTTTCTTTTAAGAACGCTTAAGTAAGAACATTAATTTTTTTTTTTTAAATTGCTTATATAGCCTTTTCAAATGATTGACAGATTGTAAAATAATCTTGATTTTCATACCTTTGAGCTTCCAGTTCTTAAATTTTCAACGAAGTGGGCTGAAATTCCAGCAAATATTGGAGAAAGAGAGAACTACTACCAAGATTATATTGGATTTGTACCAAAAATCCTTTCGCATAATACATGATTTTTAAATTTAAATAAGTGAAAAAGAAAAACAGAACTTTTACACTGTAAAATTTTCTATTTGTACTGCAATTTTTGTAATTTTTCTATTGTGGACAATCACAGTTAGAAATTTAAAGATTTTTAAATATCGTGGTGGACAGATTCTTATTTTAGTGATCATATATTCGTATATGTTTCAATAGCAAAATGTGCTTTTATGCTGCGGTTATGTATTGTAAAGACACCTTACTAAATGACGTAAACAAAACATTTTGCAACTTCATGTTGAAATGATATCTCCGTAAATGCCTTCATCTGCAGCATTTGTCAGTTATTACAAGGAGCGTAGGCTGCGTAGGTAGAACATTGCGAGGGAAAGGGATCGTACAAGAACATCCCCGCAAATAATCTTACAGTTATTTTAAAATAATAAATTCTTGATATTATTAGCTTACACACTGAATTCTGTGTTGTCATCAGTGGCGTATGCGAAGCCCAGAGAATGCATAAATAAAAGTTAATTAAATATACACAAATAAAAGTAAATTATCAACGGTATTTAGATATGTCAATGCTTTCGGTGCGAAAAAAATACGAGCGGATTCGCTTCTTTCGATTATGAGAATCAGTCTGGAGAGCGATGATCAACGGCATAATGCAAGTAGGTCTTCGAAGAGACTTCGCTGTTCTAATGCGAAGAGCTTCAATACTATCTCCTGCTAGCGTTTCCATGACAACATGAATGAGCTACGGAGCTCGTGAGTGGCCATTGCTTTGGCCAAAGGTTCGCTCCGAAAAACGAAGCCTTCCAACTACCTCAGTCCCTCCATGCTTTCAGCGCGTGTTTCTCGAGAGTTGTTTCAGTTTGTGTGAAGTGTTAATGAATTAAAATCAGCGATATTATATCGTAAATTCGTGGCTTTGTTGAATTCGAACTGTTTTGATATATTTTGTGAAAGCTTCTCTGAACATCTACTATCAGAGCTTAAAGAACTCTATGCTTTAAATTTTGTTACAGCTGGATTAAAAAATGAATTGAAGGTGTTTAATTCCCTTGATGAATACAAAACAAATCAGTAAGAGACATTACTTGTTACATAAAGTTGAATAATTGGACATAATGTTTATTGAGGTGTACAAATTAGCAGATCAATATTAAACTTTTCATCAACAACTGCAACTGCCGAAAGAAGTTTTTCCGTATAAAAAAGAATAAAGATATATCTTAGAGCCACACAAGGACATGCACATTCGAGCAACTTGGCTGTTTGTTAATAGAGAAAAAATTATTTTTAAATATGAAAAAGTACTCGGAAGAAACATTTTTGTGAAAACGTAACACTCAAGTTCCCACAAAAGGAATGAAGAATGGAGTTCTTGTACAAATAAGTGTTCAAATCCTAATCCTCATAATTATTTGGTATCATGTTTGCAATAGCATGTACCTAAAATTTAGGAAAAAATGTTACTTCTATTACTTAGCAATTAAAAGATAAACTTCGCAATTTAAAAAAAAAACAGGACGGGTGCGCGGGGGGGGATAGCCCAGGTCTCGGACCCGAGATACGCCACTCGTTGTCATATAGTGGAAACAGTGATGACAATTGTGGAAACAGTGACATCCCATAAGGACCATTATTTAGCATTGTTCTGCAACTTTATCAAACATGGGTGAGTATTTTCACTACTTTAACTAAAGTAGTGAAAAAAAATTTAGCCCTGTTCATCCCCCACCCCAATACTGTTAACAAAAGTAGATTGTTGTGCCTCTCGATTTTTCCTGATGCCGGGACCCTCGAAACATTTCAGGATGAAATGAATAGTCAAAGAAACTTTAGAAATAGATAGACATACCTTCCGCACTCCGTAGTTGAGAAAGACATCGGTTAATTGCACGGGGAGGAAGGAGTGGAAGTTTGGAAGAGGAGAGTTTTTTTAATGCCTAAGCAGATTAATCATAGTTTTCGGGCTCGTTCGGGCCCGGGCTCTATTTTGCATTATGAAATTCGGGCTTGGGTGGGGTAGGGCTGACATACTTCGGGCTCTTAATATTGAACCTGAACTCAGCTCTTATGAGCACAGCACTATGCCTCCTACAACCAACGGAAGTAAAATCAACTACCTCCCCCCCCCATTTCCTTGGGGAATATATAGAACTACACACATTCGCCCTCCCGCAACATACGGTACATACAGTCTCGTTCCTCAGCTACTGAGTGAACCCAGAAGTTCGCAAACACACATGACCCATCTGTTGTATAGTTGGGATTCTAGCAGTTGCCTATTGAGGGGATGCTTTTCCCTAATTCAAAATAGAAGTTGTTTTTTTCCCCGCTTTTTTACGCTTTCCATTCGTAGGTTGAAGAAGCGTATATGCTCCAGCTTTTTCCGTCCGTCTGTCCGTCCGTCTGTCTGTCGGCACGATAACTCACGTAAAAATGGTTCGATTTCGATGAAATTTTAGTATGTGGTAGGGGACCATCAGGGGACGAACCGTATTGAAAATGGGTGAAGTGAGGTCAAAGGTCACGCCATAAGAGCAGGATCCATTGAATTGACCTTATGCGTCATAACATGCGTAAATAAGGTTCGATTTCGATGAAATTTCAGTATGTGGTAGGAAACTACCTGGGCACGAACCCTATTGAAAATTGGCAAATTGGGGTCAAAGGTCAGGCAGGGCATAAGAGCGGGATTTATTCCATTGCCCTTATGCGTCATAACTTGCGTAAAAATGGTTCGATTTCGATGAAATTTTGGTATGTGGTAAGGAACCACCTGGGAACGAAACCTATTGAAAATGGGTGGAATGGGGTCAAAGGTCAGGTAATCTGCGTGCCACATGCGGTCGCGCATTATGCTGTTGGTAAATGGCACCAGACAGTTCCAGAAAATATGGTACAACAACAGGCTCCAACACCTCAGTGACGTGACGATGGCTGTTCAACGTACCTGTAATGCAGACGAGGGGCGTGTTGGAGTGGAATCCAGTGGCGCCTTATACAATAACGCCAGGTGCCGGGCCGGTATGGCTCAGCATGACTCACTCAGCCGGTCGCTGCTGTACCGCCAGACCCGGATTCAGCCATCATGGTGCTGCAAACTGAAGCGGAATTCGTCGGAAAACACGATGAGTTGCCATCGCTCCTGCCCGCGCAGCAACGTTCATGGCACCACTGCAGTCGCAGACGCCGGTGTTGCACAGGCAAAGGTAGCCGAATCAATAGACGTTGTGCAAAAGTGTCCCGTGCAGCAGACGACGTCGAACCGTCCTTGCGGAGACTGGATGTTGTGCCACACCCCCGAACTGTTGAGCTATGGTGGTCGATGTAGGTGTGCGATCCGTCAGAGTTATGCGAACCAGATGTCGATCCTCTCGTTCGGTGGTGTTACGGGGCCTTTGTGATCCCGCACGTCGGTAGTTTCGTTCCCCCGCTACCCACTGACGCCATATTTACCCCACCGTGGCCGCATACCGTTCCAGAGGAGCACCAATGCATCGGAGTGGTAATTCGCAGCCCTGATATGCCGCAATTCCCTCGCGATCGAAGTCGGAAACCTGCTGGTAAGACTGCCGTTGTCTTCAACTGGGCATACTTCAGCTGTCCGTAGCCATGAAGGGCGAGCAAACACACTTTGAGTGCTTAAAACTGGCTCCTTGTTCCCCACTCTTATACGATTTCCAGGGGCGTTACTGTCCCATATGATTTCCATATGTGCCGTCCCGGTTAATCATTTGCATGTGCGCTCGTGTTCTACCCTTCTGCCAACTTTCAAGCCCCTGGGATGCGATCTTCCTTTTGTTGCACTTTTAATGGCCAGCAGTGTAGTTGATTCGATTCCACTCCAGGTAAAAGCAGTTATCGCAGCAAAAGACGGCTCAATACATTATTAAGTAGGTGGTCATAATGTTATGGCTCTCAAATATGTATAACTACAAATAGAGTACATTGAAATATGACCACCCTCACAGCAGATCAAAAGTGAACTGCACCATTAGAACGAAACCTCACGTGGGAGAAGACAGGCATGCAGAACACTTGGCAGCATGTTTAGCTCTGCCAACGCAATGAAAAAACCCTCGCACTTTAAATGAATTCAAGGAACAGAGGGCGTAATTAGGGAGCAGCAGATGGGGCGACTGCCCTGGGCGCAAAAACTATTGATTAAAACTGCTATCGAAACTTTTGCACCAGTTTTTAGTACAGCTTTTTCGCGCCAGTTTCTCTCACAGCTTTTTCGCCCCATATTTTATTGTTCGTCCATTTACTGAAATTCATTTAATATATTTCGCCATATTAGGTAATCTTGGCAGCATAAAATAGGTATTTCTTCCTAAAAATGCTCAGGGGACGTTAGTTGCTCACCTTCAGAAAAGAAGGCGCGGTTGTACGTACGTACCTACAAAATAAAGATGTCGTTCATACTGTTGAAGATTTTTTTATTGGGGTTCAACTACCACCGTGAGCAAATTTAGGGCCTCTGGTTCTAGGAAAGGAAGAGATAGCCAGTGCCGTATGACGGACACAGCATCCATGGCTTACTGGGATTCGAACCCGGACCTATCACGGACGAATGGTCATAAGCCAGCGCTTAGACCACTGCGCCACCGGAACGGCTATGACAGATTTTTTGGAGGCAATTCGATCATTATTGTGACTGCGAGCCATGACTGTGTTTGGTCCGTTTAATGTGGTGCCGAAAATCCGAACCAGTTGGGAAAAGCTGTACAAACAGTCGCAGTTTGCTTGTGCCTCCCGCATAGAGATGCTTGCAACGTGTCTTTTTTTTTTTTTTGCTGAATAATTCTGATGGCTTATTCAGACACTCTCACAACTTGTGGTTTTTGTAATCGTTTTTCTGTTTTTTGTGGCTTACTGGGATTCGATGACGAGCGATGGGTTGGGCCAGGAAAGTTGTAGATGCATGCAAAAACTTTAACTAAATGATTCCTCATGCAGCTCTGAAGAAGTTATGATAATTATAAAAAAAATTTTGTGGGCTTTAAACTTGCATCTATGGCTTTGCAGAAACCCAATTTCCAACTAGGTCTTTGTGGAAGTGAGAAAATGAAGAGTTTTGCTGGTCCTTGGTAAAGCCAAGGCTCGGCATTCTCGACACTTACTACATTCAGGTTGCTATTACTTTATCTCCTTTTTACTCATACCCGTTGGTTTTTGACTATTTCTTAGTTGTTTTGTACCAGATAAATATTTTTTTGGCATCTGTCTCTTCTTAATAGTATGTGAATTCTGAATATTCATAACTGCTGCGTTGCGCGTCATGATCTTCAGGTTTTTTAGCAAATTTAATTTTAAATTCTTTGGTAAAAATTTGTCTTTGACTCTGCTCTTGGGTATATATATATATATACACAATATCTACCAACAAGTAATTGAACACCTGTGATAGCAAAGGAAAACGAAGTTTATTCACCTTCAATAGTTGGTGGAGCCTCCACGAGCGGCGATTACAGCTGCGACTCTCCGGGGCATACTCTCAACCAGGCGTTGTACGCCGGCTAGCGGTATTTTCTTCCACTCGGCTTAGAGAAGACAGGTCAGTTCCTTCACCGATTTCGGACGGTGGGTGCACCCCTTAAGTCGACGCTCCAACTCGTCCCAGAGGTGCTCGATAGGGTTAAGGTCCGGGCTCTGCGCAGGCCAATCCATTCGATTAACCCCATTGTCACCATATCAAGCCATGGTGGAACTAGCAACACGACAGGTGGCATTGTCATACTGAAAGTAACATGGGTCCACCCCGTAAAACTGCCACAACGTAGGAAGCGCATGGTCATCCAAAATGGTGCAGTAGGTCTCGTCGTTGAGTCTACTAGGAATTGCGACCAAGGGTCCCGTCCCATACCAGGAGAATCACCCCCATAGCATAATTCCATCGCCGCCGACCTTAACAGTTGGCATATTCCGGCAGGAGGCGTTCTCCAGGCAGACGCCAAACCCAGACCCTGCCATCCGGAACGGTAGAGGGTGAACTTTGATTCGTCGCTCCAGAGAACCTGTTTCCACTGTTCAATGGTCCAGTGTCGACGGTCTTTGCACCACGTTAGCCGAGCAGCGCTATCGGACTTGGTGATCAAAGGCTTGTGGGTGGCAGCACGTCCATGATAACCGAGCAGATGGGCTTCCTTACGGATGGTATTCATCTAAAGAACACTCCCGGATGCCTGTTGAAACTCCTCGCGGATGTGGCCCATCGATTTGGTGCGGTCCTTCCGAATTTCTCTGGCCAGCACCCGTCGGTCTCCAACTCCCGGTTTTGTGGGTCTGCCGGGTCTGGGCACATTCCGACAGTCACCTCTCATCTTCTACTTGCCAATCACGTAGGCCACTGTCGATTTTGGGTACTTCAACTCGCTGAATATGTCACGTATGGATCGGCCATTTCTGTGATACCCGACGATTACATCTTTGTCGAAATCAGAGAGCTCTGAACTGCGTGGCATTTTGCATGCGACTGGTTGCGTTGTTGTTTCCCGCATGATATTTAACGGCGGCGGCCGTGATGTGTATCAGGACCGCAGATATCGTTGATTGCAGGGGTGTCCAATTACTTGTTGGTAGATAGTGTATATGCTAGAACGGGTATGAGAATTGCTGATCTCCCTAAAAGGAATGAGCGCTGACTGACGGAGCAGCTGCAGCGGACATGGGTCAAGTTACGCATGGAGGATCTATGACACCTTGTAGAATTTGTTCCTAAGCGTCTGCGAGCCGTGATTGCACAGAAAACGGGACCAATCGGTTATTACCTAGATATTCCTAACGCATTGTAGTAAAGGCGAATTGGACAAACTTAGAGACAAGTTCCGAAAAAAAATCGTGTAACTATTTTTACGACTTGAAAATTATTAATAAAAACAATTTACAAAGGGCATCCTGAAAGTAATGCCTCGTCCATCATCAAAGTTTTATTTGTAGCAGGAAAAATGTGAAACTTGGTGGCAAAATTCTTGCACATAACGCTAGCTTATTCAAAGTATTGCCCATAACTTTCTATACGTTTCCACCATCTTTGAACCTATTGGTAAAATCCATTTTGGAAAAATTCCTGAGGCTGTCGTTTCACCCATGAATTCACAGCCAGTTTAACGTTCGTCACATCGTCCAAATGTCCCCACGATTTTTTTTTCAAAGGGACAAACAGAGAAACTCGGACGGAGCCAAATCAGAACTGTAGGGAGGTTGGAGCATCACCGTCCACCCCATTTTGGCAATAGCCTGTGAAGTCTCCATTGAGGTGTGGGAACGTGCGTTATCACAGCGTAAAACAACATTATGAAGTGGAATATCACGTGTTTTCGTTCTGATAGCTTCCTTTAGCTTCTTCAATGTCTGCACGTAGTGAACACTGTTTATTGTTGCACCCCGTTCAAGGAAATCAGTCAAAATGACCCCACGTTTGTTCCAGAAAATTGTCACCATCACTTTCCCTGAAGAACGAATTATTTTCACCTTTTTCTGTCGAGAAGATGTGCGTTGCCATTCTATTGACGAACGCTTTGTTTCCAGGTCACGAAGGAACACCCAGGTTTCATCCCCTTTCACAACTTTAGAGAAAAAAACCTCACCCTCCTTCTCATAACAGTCCAAGAGGTTCCGGCATTGTCCACCTTTTGCTCACATTGTTCACAGGTTAGGTTTCTTGGGATCCACGTTGAACAAATTTCTCTGTAGCCCAGATCCCTAATTAATGTTTCTATAGCACTATGACCACAATGAATTGCATCACACAACTCCTGGATGGTGACACAACGATCAGCTGTGATGTGGCCTTTCACTCCTTGCTTGTTGGCATCTGTCACTGCAGTTGTAGGTCTTCCACTCCGTTGTTTGTCCGACACTGAATTTTCTCCCTCTCAAAACCTCTTCATCCTTCTTCGGACATTACTGATATCGATTGTGGCAGCTCCATGCACCGCCAAGGAGTTTTCTGTGGATTTTTGGAGTCTCACATCCCTCTTTTTTAAGGAATTCAGTTACGGCTCGCTGCTTTCCTCTGTCATTAACGATCTTTATTTCCGATTCTGAAAGAATTTGTTCCCACATTGTTAACATATCATAGTACATGTCAGTGCAGTTTCATTTAAATCACTTCAACATTTCAAAAGTTATTACTGAGGAGGCATTACCTTCAGGATGACTCTTGTGTAAGGCACGTAATACACTGAAGTGCCAGAAAAATTGGTACAGCAGTCTAATACTTGGTAGGTCCCCCACGGGAGCGCAGGACTGCAGAAATACGACGGGGCATAGACTCCACTAGCTTCTGGAAATATGCTGTAGGCAATGCACACTATACTTCCTGCAGAGCGTTTCACAATTCAGGTGCATTCCGAGGTATCGGATTCCTGTGTTCGATAGCGCGTTGCATGACATCCCAAATGTGTTCTATCACGTTCAGATCTGGGGACTTGGGTGGAAATGGCAACACCCAAACTCACATGAATGCTCCTCTAACCTTAATGTGGCGTCCCGACACTTGTGTGGAGGTGCATTGTCCTGTTGGGACAGGCCCAACCCATCAGCATGAATGCAAGACATAAACGGGTGTACTTCGTCAGAAAAGATGCGCACATAGTGTTTGCCGGTCACAAACGTTTGTAGACGTACCAGGAGTACCAGTGAAGTCCAGTTAAACACACTCCATACCATTCCGGATCCCCCCCTACCAGCTGGTACAGTTCCCTGTTGACAGGCGGGATCATGGCTTCATAGGGTTTGCGCCACACACGAATCCTTCCACCAGCCCGATACAGTCGGAAACGCGACTCGTCAGACCAGGCTACTTGTTTCCAGTCATCAAGTGTCCAGTGGCGGTGTTGCCGTGCCCAAGCGAGGCGCATAGCTCTGTGTCGTGCACCCATCAAGGGGACTCCAGTTGGGCGTCGGCTCCCAAAGCCCATATCGTGCAGGTTACGTTGCACAGTCCGGACGCTGATGCTTGTTGAGGCTCCAGCATTGAATTCCGATGATACCTGCACGCCTATAGCGTGAAACGATTCTTGACAGCCGACGATGGTCACGTTCACCCAATGTTTTTTTTACAGCCACACTGGTATCGTAGGTTGGAGGTTTTGCCGGAATTCTTGTAGTCACGGTACACGCTTGCAATGGTCGTCCGTGAAAATCCGAACTTCGTTTCTACCTCCGAAATACTATGGCTCATCTCACGAGCGCCAACTATGACACCGCGTTGAAAATCGCTTAAATCGTTATTACTTGTCATTCTTATGCCGAAACAGCTCTGACAGCTGGCAAGGATGTCTATCGTTTTATACACGCACTGGCGGACGTACCCGAGTACGCGCATAGGTGACGTTGCTATGTATTTTGCATAAACTCGTCTGTACCAGTTTTTCTGGCACTTCAGTGTATATTCTTATCAACGCCACTGTGTTAAATAGTAATTATGTTATACGCACTGCACACGCGTATATATATTCCAGTTTACTACGAATATATTTTTTTTATATCCCCACCTGCAAAGATACATTAGAGCCGCAACTGTTATGCAATATATATTTACTAACATTCAGACGACAGAAGGCGTTAAACGGTGAAATACAAAAGTATTTGCTGTCATTTTGAACCTTAAAAATAAGCAGGTGTTTCTCACACCGTCGACGAGGAACGCAAACATTGCGCCACGCGACTTCAAATCAAGAAGCGAGCATAAGAACCAGTCTGTCACCTGTATTTCGCAAATCTGAAGGTGTTCTGTTTACTTTGTTTCTTTGAAAGGTCATTCTGTTGTGAAGCGAGCGAAGTAGGATGGAGTTAATTTCTTCTTTTTTCTGTCGACCAATGGGTGTGTGGATGAATAGGCATTAGGAGCTCACAATGGAAACGCCCATGTCTTGTCTTGAACAACGCTTTCAAATCGATCTTGTCTTTCTTTGCATATGCATGATGTTTCAATGAGGAAGTTGATATGACATCTATTGTTCTTAACTAATGTGCGTTGCAAGATACATCTGCACAACAGGAACGAAAGTATCCGGACTCGACGCCTTTTTAGGAAAAGCTGTTGTCTTCAAATTGATCATATATGATCTGGATCACAGAGTTGAAAGACTGGCATTGTGGTTAAACTACGATAAACATAATTTAACTGCGCTCCCTTTTGGAGCATAAATATTACCGGGGAGCAAAATTTAACGATATTCGCCTCATTATTTCCTTAAGGAGATCCACTCCGTTCAGTACAATTTAAAAGAACAATACGGCTGAATCGAAGTAACATATGTCGTTTTTCGTCCCGGTAACTGAGTGATCATAGTCGTAAGTGTGCAATATTTTGAGCTCGGTCCGGGTTCGAGTCCCGAAAAGACATGACTGTTTACTTGTCTTACGGCGTTGGATCTCTCCCTACCCTGGAGCCAGTGGCCCAAACTATGGACTCGCAATCGCTTATAGCCCTCAGAGATGCTCATGGTGGTCGTTGAACCCCGAAACAACAAGAATGGCATCATTCTTACTCATAGGCGTAGCCATGGAAGGGGGAGGGCGCCTCGGATTCACCCCTCCTCCCAACACTTGATAAAGACTGAGTACGAATTTAAAGCGGATATACACGATCGAGTCACATTATTGTGGCCAACAGCTAATATCACGAGTAACCGTCGTGTGCAGCGCGGACAGCAGCTAGACGGGCTGGGAGTAACTCAGTAAGGTGCTGGCAGGTGTTCAAAGGCATGTGGAGCCATGCTGACTGCGGTGCATCTGACAGCTGCTGGAGGCTGCGTGGTGGAAGATCCATAGAGCGAACAACACGATCGAGGTGGTCCCACAGATGCTCAATTGGGTTTCAAGTCTGGGGAATTAGGGGGCCAGAGAAGTACTTTGAAGTCTTCATCGTGCTCTTCCAACCACTCTCGTACATTTCTAGCTGTGTAGCACGTAGCATTGTTCTTTTGGAAGATCCCATCCGCCA
Source organism: Macrothele yani (assembly GCA_039090855.1). Classification (NCBI taxonomy): domain Eukaryota; kingdom Metazoa; phylum Arthropoda; class Arachnida; order Araneae; family Macrothelidae; genus Macrothele; species Macrothele yani. The sequence continues at coordinate 95,950,989 of CM076998.1, forward strand.
CAGGGAAGACAATCAGCATGAATGGATTCATAACGAATTCGGTCCATAGTGCCTCTCACAGGTATGAGTGGATATAGATAATGCCACGAAAACATTCCCCATAGCCTAACGCTGCCCCCACCAGCTTGTGTTCTACCAGCAATGGTTGAAGAATGTTTGTTCTCCGATGTTTTTTCGCCTTTTACGCCAACGCCCATCTGTTCGATGAAGCAGAAAACGTGACTCATCGGAGAACGCAATTTTTGCCAATCAGTGGAGGTCCAATTCCGATAATGCCGTGCAAATGTAAGCCTTTTCTGCCGATGCACCTTCGTTAGCATAGGTGCAGTTACCATCCGTCTGCATTGGAGCCCCATACGCAGCAGAATTCGCTGTACTGTCGTTTTAGACACACTTCCGGTAGCCCTCTGGTTCATTCGGCCAGCGAGTTGTTCCACTGTAGCGTGTCGATCGGCCCTCACGCACCATCGCAGCCGAAATTCACCTCTCGCATCAATGGCATTTGGTGATCGCTCCGCAGTTTCCACTTCGCTTATTCGCAATGGTGCCATTTCTCCAATCCCGATACACTTTAACCACAGCAGCACGCGAACAGTTCACAAACTGCGCTGTTTCAGAAACACTGCCACCCTTGGCCCGATAATCATCTCTTTTTGCAAATGTGATAAATCGCTCCTTTTATCCATGAGAGCAACGAGCGATATGTTTTCAGAATGCCTACAGCACACCTTATATATCCTCCAAGCCAGCTCACGACACGTGCCTTCTTACATTGGCTACTCGCTGTTGGCGTCAAAAGTAGGAGGTGGTCACAATAATGTGACTCGACTGGGCATATGTATTTATATAAATTAAAACGTTTTTTGTCTCAATAATGTGTTTTTTTTTTTTTTTTTTTTTTACCTTTAAAGATTTTAGGCTTTTTTCTTCCCGGAAGGTTTCATCGATGAACCAAATCCATGGTGGTGCAGTGGTCTAAGCGCTGGCTTATGACTATTCGTCCGAGATGGGTCCGGGTTCGAATCCCGTTGAGGCATGAAGGTTGTGTTTGTCTTAAGGCTCCGGCCCTCTCCCTTCTATGGAACCAGCAACCCTAAATTAGGGACGGGCGACTGCTTAAAGCCCTTTGAGTTGCTCATGATGGTCGTTAAACCCCCAACCGAAAAAAAAAAAAAAAATCCATGGAGCCCTACCCTTTAAGAAATTTTTGGCTACGCCACTGTACTTATTTATTGTTACTCTTTACAGCAGCGTTTCTCAACTGCGAAATAATGAGAAAATTAAAAAAAGAAAAAGGAAATTGAAAAAAAGCAAAACAGTAAGGCGCATAATATGAGGATACGAGAATCGGGTTTGTTTCCGAAACAGAGTAGATAACCCGCCACAACCCACTAGTGTTGCCATCTAACGACAGAAGCACGCATCTAACTCAAGGACCAACTGGATGCTTCATTGCTACATGCTTCCAGAACTTTCCATCGCCATATTTAAGCAGGACCAGCTTCTCTTGAGTCCAGTCCAGATACAACAGTGCATGCGTAAACTTCGAAACGATCTAAAATAAAGTTTATCTTCTTTGTGTACACGTAGAACATTGAAGACTGCAACTATGACCGTTTCCGAACATTTGAAACCTTTATTGTCGAAAATGAGGTGAAACCTGCTGATGGCATAATCTCCGCACATTTGAACGCGTTGAAAGAAAATTTGGTTATTTCCTTGAAGCAAAGAAAAACTGTTAGGAAACGAATTGCGTTGAGAATCCGTTACAGGGCAACTGGAATATCGACAAAGGCCGACAAACATCTATCAATCTGTCCCAAGACACCTCGTTAAAAATGAATTTCAAGCGCAAAAATTGATGCAGTTCTGGCTGTCTGTTGAATAAACGTATACAACTCTTTCTACTTAAGTCTTGAAGGTGCTGCTTCTTTTCACTTCTTTGTACATCTGTGAAGTTGGGTTTTAAGCGACGGTAGAAATAAAAACCAAGTTTCGAAAAAGCCTGCAATTGTCGAACTCCTTGCGTCTGACCCTTCCCACACGCCTCATTACGAAAACCAGATCAGGTTTTTTTTTTGTAAAATTTTATACAGCAGTAGATTTAAAAAAAAACAGTTGTAAAAATAATTAAATTAGAAAGTGCCTATCCGCCCTCAGTCCATTAATGCTAGTCAGACGGATGGGACATTCAATTTTCGAAATTGTGCGAACATTCCTCGATGTCACGTGTGTACCGGGAATACCTCATGGAAGGAGTTACTACCCCCCGTGGACAACGCTATGGCCGATCACGGGTGCTGAATGACAGTGACCAGCGGCGTCTGACCAGAATTGTTCATGCTAACAGACAAGCGACACTGACTCGAATAACATCCACATTCAATGTAGGAGGTACCAGAGACATATCCATCAGGTCAGTGCAGCGTAATTCAGCGCCCATGAGGTATAGGAGCAGAAGACCTACCAGGGTGCTTTTGCTATTACCACATCGGACACAGCGCCACACCTGGGCTCGTGAAAATGGTAATTGATTCCTGGAAGACTGGCAACATGTGGCGTGGTCCGATGAGTCACGCTTCCAGTTGTTACGAGCTGATGGTAGAGTTCGGGTGTTGCGCAGACTCCATGAAGCCATTGGACCCAAGCTGTCAACAAGACACTGTGCAAGCTGGTGGTGGTTCCACACATGTGTGGGGCATCTTTACATTGCACGATTCGGATCCCTTGGTCCTCGTAAACACGTCATTAATCGGTAGTTGTTTTGTTGCTCTGCTGGGTGACCATTTGCAGCCCTTCATGGACTTCACATACTCCAACAACGACGGGATTTTCCAGGGGGACAATGCACCATGTCGTCGGGCTCAAGTTGTCCAAAATTGGTTCGAGGAGCATTCTGGACAGTTCCGACGGATCTTGTGGCCACCACGTTCGCTCGACATGAACCCAATAGAGCACTTGTGGGACGTGGCGGAAAGGTCCATTCGCACCCAAGACCCTGCACCTAAAAAATACCAGGGATCTGTGGGCGGCTATTCAGACAGCATGGCTCAACATCTCTCGAGAAGTCTTCCGGCCACTTGTGGAATCGATGCCACGTCGAGTTGCTGCACTTCGCCGGGCTAGAGGAGGTCCAACACGATACTAGATGTGAATCCCATGACTTTTGGCACTTCAGTGTGTAAAATGCTTGCCAGTTTACATCACTAGGTGCATGCTTGTCATACTTAAAGCAACATTAATTACAATTTTGATAGCAGAGGGAGTGGATGCTTTTTGTTGGATCAAACAGCCTTCGTGTGGTGTATTTGTCTCAAGCATTCCAGTTGCAGACGGATAGGAGGCCATACCTTCTCTCAAAAAGTTGGTGCCGGTATCTATGCACTGTCGTGTTAACATGGGCCAAATGCTATGCAATATGGCAAATCAACCATTCTCCCTCTTGGAGACCAATAGTCCTTTCCCTCTCAAATGCATTCAGCTGGGGATATGGTCTCAGACTGCAACCATATCCCCAGCTGAATGAAAAGACTTACAGATTTGAAACTTAATCGCCTTCGAAGTAGTCCCCTTAAGTCACACACTTAGCCTAGTGCTATTTTCACTGCTCGAAATAATTTGTTTTTTATATTTAGGGTCACTGCTTCCAGGGGAGAGAGCCAGTGTCGTAAGACAAATACAACATCCATGCCTCATCAGGATTCAAACCCGGACACATCTCGGACGAATGATCAAAAGCCGTCGGTCGCTTAGACCACTGTGCCACCGGGGCGGCATATCAGATTTGGCAGCTCCCAGGCACAAAAACTGACTAATCAAGGAAAATGGAATAAACCCACTTTACTAGGATAATTTTTTCCATGGTATCCCTAGGAATTTTTTTTTTTTTGATTGGAGGTTTAACGACCACCGTGAGCAACTCAATGGGCTATAAGCAGTCGCCCGTTCCTAATTTAGGGTCACTGGTTCCAGGGAAGGGAGAAAGCCAGAGCTGTAAGACAAACACAACATCCATTCCTGACCGGGATTCGAACCCGGACCCCTTACGGACGAATGATCAGAGGCCAGCGCCTTAGACCACTGGCGGGGCGGCTCCTAGGAATAAAAACTAACTAATAACATTCTACTACAAAGGTAATGGGATATCAAGCAAGACTGACTCTTGCTAATTAACAATGACAGTATGTACAGATAAAACAAAAACAAGTTATCAGCAAAACAACACAATGCAAAACATCACAGTAAATGCATCCGCACAAACAGGGCCATAGCCACTGGTGGGAAGGGGGGGATGTCTTCCAAGAATGGTCATACTTACTAGGGGCGTAAAAAATAGAAATGTTCAACACGTGAACAAATTTACTGAAAATTGTACTGAAAAAGGAAGTTATACGCCTACGAATTTTGTTTTTAAAGATTATAGCTAGTCTTGTAAAGTATTGTGCACAGCCGACCATGATGCAGAACCATCTACTCTGTGAGGTATGGACCCCTCATTTCAATGTAAGGAATTGTCTGAAACAGTAGAGACAGGCACATAGAACAATACGAGGATATGCCTAACCTCTGTGATCTTTCCAGATATGTTGTAGGGATGAAAAGCAAATCAGTCATTTGTTCTACGTTGCAGAAAGCCACTATACACTGAGTGGCCACTTTATTATGACCACCCCCTCAGTACTTCGTTGGGCCACCTTTTGCCTTTAACACTGCGTCGATTCTTCGTGACATGGACTCCACGAGATGTTGATAGGTGGTTTGTGGAATCTGAGACCATGCTTGATGAATAGCACTTTCCAGGAGTGTGAGATTGCAGGGTTGTGGATCCAGCTGGCTGATGGCTCGTTCAACTTCATCCCACAAATTCTCAATGGGGTTGAGATCTGGAGATTGTGGGGGCCACCTAAGCAAAGAAAACTCACTGGTATGTTCCTGAAACCAATCTTGTACAATACGAGCACTATGGCAGGACGCATTATCTTGTTGAAAGTAGCCATCACCATTGGGATAAACCATCCACATGAAAGAATGCACTTGGTCCGCAACGATGTTTAGATATGACGTGCCAGTCAGACGTAAATCAACACGAATTAAAGGGCCCAAAGCATGCTAGGAAAACCTTCCCCAAGCCATAACGTTGCCTCTACAAGCTTGAAGGGTTGTAGCAAAGCATTTGGGGTCCATGCTTTCGTGCTGTTTCCGCCAAATTCTCACTCGGCCATCGGCATGGCGCAACTGAAAACGTGATTCATCAGACCACATAATTTGTTTCCAATTATCGACTGTCCAATCCTTGTGCTCCTGTGCGAACTGGAGACGTTTTTTCTTGTTAACTGCAGACAGCAAAGGTGTTCGAACAGGCCTTCGGCTGCCATATCCCATCCGATGCAGTGCACGGCGAACAGTGCGTGCAAAGATCATTTGAGGGGATCCTTGATTAAGATGATCTGTAATTTGCTGCACTGTTGCCCTTCTGTTGTCTGTTACCAGTCTGGACACTCTCCGTTCCGCCCGAGCAGTCACTAGTCGATGACGACCACACGTTGCACGTAGAGACCAAGTTTTTTGGCTGACAATCCAGTCTTTAAACACTTTAACAACAGCTGCTCTGGAACATTTCACGAATGCGGCGGTTTCGGCGATACTCGCTCCATGGCTTCGAGCTCCTACAATCATCCCACGTTGAAAGTCCGTCAAATCGCATTTTTTACCCATCTCGTCACCCAAAAATCACTTCTACTACTGTCGCAAGCACTAAGCTTTCCCTTTTTATACTAGCCTCGCCCACTGGCGGCAACAGCGTGCAGCCATAGCTCAATTGCTTAAAACTGTTAGGTGGTCATAATAAAGTGGCCACTCAGTGTATACAACCTGTATGGAATTATATCTCTATCTCGAAAACACCTTCCAATTCTTGCATTTACTTTCTGACACTCATTCGTTTTGTGCAGGTAGGTTTTCTGTTTTGCATTTTCCTGGCGTGTTGCGTAGTTGGCACTCATATAACGTTTACGTTTAAAGTGATACAGGGTGTCCCACTAACTACCGAAGCCGGCATTTCTTTAATAATATTAACACCAATGAAGATATTGCAACGACATTTGAAGTGGACTTACCTCATTTCGTGCGAAATGTGATGCTATCACATTTGCTGCAAGTGGCCACCATTTGCGTCCAAACAGCAGAGCGCAGCGCACCATATTGTGGAAAGTCCTTGCCAGTACGTCCGCCGTCACTGCTTGAATTTCTTCAGTGATGTTTACTTTCAAGGCATCTATGGTTCACGGTTTCTTTTGGTAAATTCTCCCTTTTAGATATAATCATAAAATGTAATCAGGAGGCGTCAAATCGGGCGAGCGCGGTGGCCATAGACCCTTCGAAATGACGCGGTCGCTGAAAAAGGACTGAATTTCGTCCATACTGGTGTGTGATGTCGCTCCATCATGCTGGTAATATCCAATGGAGAGTTATTCGTCGTCCAATTGATTTACAAAGGTGTTGAAGATTTCCATATATGCAGCTGTTGTGATGGTTGTATCGAAGAAGATGGGACCAAATGTGTCACCAGGTCCTCCCACACCAAACACCAATTTTCTGTGAATTAAGGGGTTCTTCATGTATTGCATTAGGATTTTAACTGGCCCAAATATGGAATTTCGAGAATTGAAGTATCCGGATAGATGAAACCACGCCTCGTCCATGAACCACATGTTGTCCAAAATGCCCGGATTTTCCTGAAGAAATGTCTGAAACCATCAACAGTATGTCACTCGTTTCACGTGGTCAGTCTCTTTCAGTTCGTGGACCACGGAGATACGGTACGTATGAAGCTTCACTATTTTCACAGCACATTGACAAGTGCTTTTGGACAACCCTGTTTCCTGTGACAGTCCGCAAAGTGACTTCCTGGGAGATGCAAGTAGTCAGCCCTTTACATTATGGATCGTTTCCTCGGATATTTGTAGATGACTTCCTGCTTGGTCGTCTAATAAAGTCTCCTTGGTTTCCAATTTCTTTGACAATGTCCAAATGGTGGACTTGCTCGGCAGATGTCTGCCTGCAAACCTCTCCAAGAATTGCTGTTGAAAAGACTTTATCGATTCTGTTTTCCAATAAGTGCGAACAATAAACACTCACTCCTCCAGAGTATACCGATACATTTTTACACATATGAGAACAGCCACGAGCACTCGCTATCAACAATCGCATTGTGTAGACACGCTCAGCGAAATGGCAAAACAAAGCAGCAGAGATGCGCGTACGGCTGGCTGGCAGACTGCTCCTCAGTGGCGCCACACTTAGGAATGTATCTGCCACTAAGGAGCACTCCGGCTGGCTGACTGGCTGGCGGACAGTGCCGGGTTCAATGCTGTCTGGACGCAAATGGTGGCCACTTCCAGCACATGTTGTGATGCCATCACATTTCGCATGAAATGAGGTACGTAAGTCCACTTCAAAGTTCGTTGCAATATCTTCATTGGTGTCAATATTATTAAAGAAATGCCGGTTTTGGTAGCAAATGTGACACCCTGTATTTACAACTGTTGGCTCTTGGGTATTTATCTAGTTTTTAGATTTCAAGTAAAATGTCTAAAACTGGAAGTGCTGTTTTTGAACAATCATAATACTTTCCTATAGTGGAGGCATGACAAAGCAAAAACTGCATACTACTTGAGTGAAAGTGGGAAACAGTTGAACTGGCAGGGATGCAATTTCAAACGTAACCCTCCCACATAAGAAAAACTTTATCAGGTACCACATATCCCAAAGGCCATGGTTTTCAAACTACGAATATTTACAAAACCTCTTGAGAAATGTAAAAATATCATCCCAATTAGTTCTTAAAGTAATAGCTCCTTTGGCATCTGGGATGTCAGCAAAAGACATTCAGACCTTGAGAGTGTTTTGATGGTTCTGAACATGTTCTGGGAAGGGAGTGAAAGTCTAAGCCAATAAGAGGTTGTTGTTTTTTTGATTGGAGGTTTAACGACCACCGTGAGCAACTCAGTGGGCTATAAGCAGTTACCCATCCCTAATTTAGGGCCACTGGTTCCAGGGAAGGGAGAGATCCAGTCCCGTAAGACAAACACAACATCCATGCCTCACCGGGATTCGAACCCGGACCCATCTCGGACGAATGATCAGAAGCCATCGCTTAGACCAAAGGTTAAGCCACCTATCGGGGATGGCGAGTGAAGTACAGAAGGTGTGTTTTATCTTTCTGTGTTTTTAAAGTTCACAGTTTTAAAATAGGTGGTATGCTTTTTAGCAATTGGGAATTGACAGTGAGAAGGGAGGGGAGGTTTTCATTATAAGTTTGTATATAAACACAGAAATTTAGCAAAAACAAGTCTGTATACATCTTGAAAGCATAACAACAAAAGAAATGGGGAAAGGATTTTTTTCTTAAGCTAGTATTTTAAATTTAGTGGCATCTGGTTGTGAGTGGAAGTGTTTTTGATAGTAGTGATTGGGTAATTAATGTATTTTTGAATACTACTTGCCTTCGGGCTTCACTTGGGAAGGTCCCATCAACGAATGTCAGAGATACTACACGTGTGATATATGTAATTATATAAAGTTACAAGCAAGGGTAGGTTTGTTTAAAATTGCACTATATGCTTGATTTTATGAGATTTTTTAAAGTTTTCAAACTTTTCAAGAATCCCCCCCCCCCCAAAGGAATATCAGCATTTATATTATTACGTTGTGTTATAGAGCAATTCATTGGTAGTCTTTTCAAAATGTTTATTATGACCAAAATTACAAATTTTCAATTAAGTAAAATGTAAAATCATTTATTTGTACATAAAAAATAATACAAAACAGCAGATGTACTAAAATCAAACTGTTTGATATAAAATTTTTAATAGAGGTCAATCATTCCAGTTAATGAAAAATCTGAAATGCAGACATGTTTTTACATTCACTGTGAAGGCCACGACCCTTGATCAAAAGCATGCTTGACAATTTAACAGCCCAGTCCTTTATCTTTTTTTTTTTTTTGGGACATGTGATACATATATACATACATATTGCTTCTCAAACAGTAGCATTATATTTTTTCCACATGACAGAGATGAAGGTGAGTTTATATCTTCAGTGGATGCAGACATCCACTAAATGAGGCAAAACAACATGACTACAAGTAAAATAACAAAATAAATCATTCTACAAATGCGCAACAGGTTTCTTCTATTTAAACACAGATAAAATGAATGATATGCACTAATTTCTTGGGCTTCATATGAAGGCAGTACTCATGATGCTTTATGGTAGCACACAAAAGAAAAAAACACATTAGTTCTTGAATACAAAGAACATGGAAATGAACATGACTATTATTAATGTCATGGGAGAACTGGCAACACAGGAAATTCCTTTATTGCATGAAATACCTGGAAAAAGCACAAGAGTTTAATTATATTAATATAATTTAAAACAATCTACAATCAAGTTTCACAACTTTATTAATGAAGCACTTTTCTTAAAGACATGATAAGGTGTTATACTGCAACTATGAAATGAAACATGATTTTTTCACAATTAATACATACAGATCAAAAAGTAATACCAGATTCGCCTTTAAACATTTTTTTCAGAGAATACAAAGTCCTTTAAATTCAAAATACTGAGGACATCATATTGGAACACTGAAATGTATGTGTATAGAATTGTTGGTGTGTTAACATGCTGTTTTTCTTAATAGTTTCTACAACACAGCTTGGCAATGACACACAAACATACATTTACCATACACAATAGATTTGTGGCAAGTGTATTACTGCTTGAAAGAAAAGGTAAGCAAATGGTTCTTATTTAAAATGGTTTTCAGGAATGCTTTGTAAATCAGCACAGAGCGCTCAAATATTGATAAGCATTAGGGTGGTCCAAAAAATTTTTTTTCTAAATGTGCAAATCTTGACCTCTAATTCTTGTACATAACCAAAACTATGTTTGCATTCAAAATTTCATTTATTTTAAAGGATATTTAGCGGTAGCTCAAAGGCATTGAAGTTTTCCCATTGAAATCCTATAAAGATAATTCCTATCATAGTCATTAAGTTTGCTGTTTAATTTATTTATGATTTGACTTTCAAAAGTTTTGTTTTAACATGTTTCAAAGTTAACAATTTCTTTTTCATTTTGGCAACACCACATTTGTTTACATTTGATAGGGTTGAGTTTTGATTTGAAATTGTACAACAGGTTGCTCTTTTTTTCTCATTCCAGAATACTTTGGTGAACAGTTAACATTTTAAAATAAGTAGACATTCAACAATGTGTGATAAGAGAAAAAACAAACAAACACAGTCTCAGAAATTTGGCTATTGGGCGTCCCCATAAGTGAAATCAAGGTTGCAAATTATCATCCATTAGACTAGTGTTAAAACACTTCTTCCATCGTGAAACAAAAACAATACATGAAAGTTCAAGACACACAGTTGATAGTGTGTTGACTTTTTGAACAAGGCTAGACTTCTAACAACTGAAAAGCATAATGCAGTTAAATGGTTAGAAAAGTTAGTGGAGTGGTACCAGAAATTGAAAAAGAATAGAAAACAGCATATAGACACTCAAGAAATTAATGAACAGATGTTTTTGGATGAATGCAAAAAAGTTGTGGGATATCTCTCATGAAAATGCTCTTCAGGTGATTAAAATTGCAGAAAACAAGCAATTTCTACTCAAACAAAGAGGACTCCAGGGTTGTATGTTGTCAATTGACAGAAATCTTGGGAATAAAGAGAAACACTCACATAAAAGAAAGCGATATGAAAAATTACAATTGGATAGTGAGAACAAGAACCCAACTGAGCCTTATTTCTTGTCAAGTGTGAATGTTGAAGTAGTTCAAGCTCATCCATAGAAAGTGAAGATGAAATATATCTGAGTATTATAAAATCTTCACCAAAGACATTAGAGGGTTGCAAAAAGCACAAACTTTGTTCACCTAATTTGATGGCTGCATTGGGCAGAGCAAAATTATCATGTCAAAATGCTACATTTTCAATTGCAGCTACAACCCAAACACTTGGATTACACGTTAATGATATTACGCTTTCAAGAAGCACACTTCGCAGACAGATAGCAGATTTCTGATGCAAGTTGTCAACAGAATTGAAACAAAGCTTCAAACCTGATGGCCCGCTTGTGTCCATTCGGACGGGAAATTGTTAGCCGATAGTTCTGGAGGAAGGAATGAAGTCGACCATCACTTTCCTATTCTTGTCATTGGCAATGATGTAGATAAATTATGTGGTGTACCAAAACGTCCAGTTGGTATAGGTCATGCAATGGCAAAAACAGTATTTGATATACTTAACGGTCGGGAGATTACAGATAAAATCCAAGGGATGTGCTTCGACACTACGTCAGGTAACACGGGGAATCGCAAGGGTGCATGCAAAATTTTAGAATAGAAGATGGGAAGACAACTTCTTTGTTTGGCTTGCAGGCACCACATTTATGAAATTATTATTGGTGATGTGTTCAGTGTAATATTTAGACCATCTAGTGAACCCTGTGTGCTCATATTCAAGACATTACAAAGCCATTGGACTTTATAGATAAATGTTCTTTCAAATGTCAAGAAGAAACCACAGAACTTTCAGAAAATTGGAAAATATTAAAAGAAAATGCTATTAAATTTGTTACACACTATCTTATCTTGGAAAAAGAAAAACTGCCAAGGGACGACCACAGGAAGTTCTTGGAATTTGATTTATTTAGAAGTGCCACCATGCAGAGTAAATTTTGCAGCCTCGGGAGCATTTCATCATGCAAGGTGGGTGGCTAAAGTTATTTGCTGTTTAAAGATACATGCATATCATGATCAATTCAAACTCCAAACAAAAGAAGTTAAAGGGTTGAAACGATTTAATGATTTCAGCAGTCTGTTGTATCTGAAAGCTTGGGTTTCTTGCCCGAATGCAACTGATGCACCATTCATGTACTTCGAATTTCTAGAACAATTAGATTTAGTAAAAAATGAATTTAAAAAAATTGTAGAAGCTGCAAGTAAATCAATGAAATGGTGATTTAGTAATGTTCAGTCTTTTTGGTTTAAGTGCAAGCAATGAAGATAAGGTTTTACTGGTTGATGAGTTGTTTAAAGTGGAAAAGGATAAAACAGTAGATGCAGCCAACACTTCCAAAAGATTATGTGAAAAGGATATTGGCAAAGTTCATGAAAAGGCACTACATAATTTCATTAACCAAAACTCTTGGCAGATATTCAGAGCGTTGAACATAGAATATTTTTTACAATCATCCCCATTAGAATGGAAAGACTGAATCATATCGTGTGATGGAGAAAAAAAGGTGAAATATTTAAGGGTAATAAATGATTGAGCAGAAAGAGGTGTGGATCTTATTTCATACTACAACCAACTTAAATATGGTAAACAAAAACTATTTTATTACAGGCTGTAGAAACACAGAAGAAAAAATTTAGAGACACTAAAAAATACACTTTATCAAAATATGTGTTCCTTAAAAAGTGTTTGCATCTGGTTATTTTTGTGTGTTATACTACTATTGCTCAGTTTTCTTGTTTCTTAAGGTATAAATAAAAACTAGAAACATATTTTAATATATTTTAGAGGTATTAAAAACATAAAGAATTTATATACTACAAAGTCTTTGTTATTTACTATAGTATGAAATATAAAATCATCTTGAGCTACCTTTAAATATTACTTAATTCAGCTGGTTTTTTGCATGGAGGCTTCTTTTAACATGTGTACACATATTTGAGGTTAAGACTAAAAAATTATAAAAAAAAAGTTTTTCGGACCACCCTAATAAGCATGAGAACAAACGGCATCTGTGACAGACTGCTTCACATATGGTTCGTGATCCGGACCTACAAGAAATACTTTTTCACGTGTCTTCTGAGCATGCTGGTTTATCTGTTCATTTATTACATCATTCGAGAAGTAAGTGAACACTTTCAACTTACCATAATTCCTGTAATACAGAGGACGTTCACACATTTTTATAACAATCTTCCAGTAATATAACTAATGTTTAAAATAAAATTATTTCTTTCTTAAATGTTCTGTCTGATAACTCTTTCTCTGCACTATGAACCTTATACATCTAGATTTCCAAGATAACAGGGCATTTGTTACAATTGGTATTTTATTCCACTCCTCTTCCGCAGTCCAATCATTGTTTTAGGTCTGTGTTTTGAGTGAGTGAGTGTGCGAGAGAGTGTGTGCATTCGTGTTTGAGAGAGAGAAAGAATGCTCTGCCTGCTCTTTTTAGCAGTCCGAAGGCAAAATATTCCATTGCTGATACATCAGGGGACTTTGAAGGAATATGAGCAAAAGATATAAAGTTGACACCCATCTCTTTGTTCCTTTTTTCAAGAAATAAACTGGTATATTTGGATGAATGCTTCATTGAAACTTTCTTTGGATTCTTGAAACCAAGTTTGCAGGTCTTTTCCTGCTCTTTTGCGATAGTAAATTGACTTTTCTTTTTGTTACAGTCATTTAGGTATATCCATGCTTCATCAACAGTCACAATAAAAATCCATCTGTCTCCGGCTAAGTGATTTTCATAAAGAAATCTACACTGTGTTCTGCACTCAGCCACATGCCTAGGCAAAAGGCAGTAAACATTATGTTTTTTTACGGATGGGGCATTCGAATCCTCAAATCCCGCGAATCTTAAAAAGATTCGAGATTCAAAAACTCTAATCTTCACGCTTTTTTTGTCATTCGAATCTTAACAGAAAAAACTTGGCATTTGGTGCTTGTTTTAGAGCAATATTTGTTCGAATTTTTGTCAGCATGATGAGTTCTGACATTAGAAAATAATCGAAGAAAATCATCAAAAGTGTGTTCGCAGCTACTTGAAATAGCTCATTACTTCCAAACCAGATGGAACACTGAAGGAATTGTTCAGCCAAAAACAGAGAGCAACCGCCAAAGCGACTGGCATCTCCCATTGGACAGTGCCTTAGCCACCACACCTCAAGTATAGTGGAAACTCAGCCATATTTTATCTCCTTCCCCTGGTAGCCGTTACCGTGGTAACAGAGGGGAAGTGTGACCTTCAGCCGTGTTGCGCACATGACTCAAGTTACTATGTCTACAGCTCAGGGGTTCTAATTCTACTCAAATCTCCGCAGTGTCTCACTAGCACACACTGTCAGTATACGCTCAGAGTTATCCGGTCTGTATTTTTTGTCTCAATCTCAGCATTTCTCATGCTTTATTGTTTTCATTCCTACATATTTTCTATCGCTAATCACAGCATTTATGCATACTTAGGAGCGATTTATCTTGTGCCTGTCCCACAACCATCGCATCTCCTATAACCTGCATCGAATGTCAACCCATGAGATGACATCATCTCAAGCATCTTCTAATATCTGGAACTATTTCCAAATTTTGGAAAATGAAAATTATGTGAATTGCAATCTGTGTTCAGCAAAAATATCCAGAGGAAAAGGGTCACATACTACTTCTGCAATGTGAAAACATTTGAAAGCCAAACATTCATCCAAATTTCAAGAACTGAAAGATAGAAACATATATCGTTGTTCAATTTTCGCCAATTTGCGATGAACATACTTTTTACGTGGCTACGATATTTTAATTTGGTTGACATTAAATGTCTGTAAATACTGTTTCACACGTAATGCAAGTTCAGCTATCGGGAGATTGCAAAAGGACGTTAACAAAGTATTGGCAATTGAAGTCAAGTATAATAATAATAAGTATCTGTACTTACAATATTCATAGTGGCTGTCGGGGCTTCATATGTGCGTCATCAAAGAATGAATTTTTCAATTGTGAAGTTAAAATTCATGATATTGTAAAATCTACACCAGATAAAATTAAACAAGATGAATTTTTACAATGCAAATAAATCCTTTAACATCGATGAAATAAGAAACTGAATTAAAACCTTGTTGAATTTTTTAAAAATGAACTACAATCCTGAAGAGGAGACAATCTTGACCGCGAAGCACCCTGATACATAACGAAAACTGAAGATGAATTATACTTTTGCCAAAACCTCAAAAATAAACAATCTTGAAAAAGAAAATAAAAAAATACAAATCTCCCGAATGCGAAGCACCAAACTAGTTTCTGCTAACATTCGTAGCCATCATCAGTGGTAGGTGCACGGACATTAGGATTACCGCACTCACTCGCTCAGGTATGCAGCTTAACCCCAATGTATGTTCAGCCCTGTCGTGTAGATATTTGCGCATCATGATTTGGGTTCCACTGCACATATCAATGGTGTCGCCATCTGTAGTCAAACAAAAATACACTAGTAGCTTTTATGTAGAAATATTCACCTGTATTTTTACGTAATATTTGATGTCACATGTTTTTTGTTAATGTTTTTCCTCTTGAAATGTTTTCTCTCCTGTTCAATAAGGTATCTCCATGCAAACTGAAGCTCTACTGGACTATTAACGTTACAGTTGTATCTCTTGGTTTTCTCAATGACTACAGCCTCGGAGGTTAGAATCTGGGCATGTGATCTATGTGATGTTAGAATTTTTGTGTTAGTCCAATCAGGAGTTACATTATTTTTGATACGATGTTGTATTAATGAAGTTTTTTCATCTTTTCTTGTCCAATTCGTAATATGTTCATTTAATCTAGTCAAAAATCTTCTACGCGTACTTCCGATATATACTTTGTCTTTTTGGTTATCATCCTTAACTGTTGGAATGACATAAACGCCAGATTTATTTAGAATTGATCTATTATTAGTAGTAGTAAGTAGGCTTCCATTGTCAATAACTGTTTTTGCAATGTTAATATTGTTGTTGTAACATTCTTTTTTTTAAAATAGTACTAATAGGAGGTAAGTATGGAAATTTTCCATAATATTGCTGTATTTCTTTTTTAATCTTATTATCGGAACGATGTATACTGGCCGTAATGTTGTTATATAAAGATTTGACTAATCCTTTACTATATCCAAATTCTGCAGTTTTTTCAATCCATTTAAGCTCTTTGATCTCCGATTCTTTATTGGATGAGTGTGTCATGGCTCTTTTAATATAAAAGCGGAACGCTGCAGTCTTATATTTCCAAGGGTGTGTAGAATCCCTTGGGATAATTGCCTGTACATATGATGGCTTCCGGTATACAGAATATTCTATAATTCCGTTATCCTTTTGTATAGATATGTCCAAGAAGTTTAGCTGGCCATTAACCTCAATTTCTTTACTAACCTGTATAGATTGATAACAATTGTTAAATTTAGCAATGAAATTATCCATTTCAAGATTGGAGTGCTGCCAAAACAGTAAAATATCATCTACGTATCAGAGATATACATATGGTAAGCATATATTAGAATGATCTAATATACAATTTTCAATATCTTGCAGAACGACTTCAGCCAGTAGCCCTGAAATTGGGGACCCCATAGGGGCGCCATATTGCTGTTTATAAATTATCCCATTAAATGTGAAATAATTATTATTTGCAACAAAAAATAATGCAGATATAATACTGTTTCTGACTTTATCAGTAAGATTTTCATCTTCCAATCTGGAATTAATTAAGTTAATAGTGACATCGGTTGGAGTATTGGGATCACATTTAATGGGATAATTTATAAACAGCAATATGGCACCCCTATGGGGTCCCCAATTTCAGGGCTACTGGCTGAAGTCATTCTGCAAGATATTGAAAACTGTATATTAGATCATTCTAATATATGCTTACCATATGTATATCTCTGATACGTAGATGATATTTTACTGTTTTGGCAGCACTCCAATCTTGAAATGGATAATTTCATTGCTAAATTTAACAATTGTTATCAATCTATACAGGTTAGTAAAGAAATTGAGGTTAATGGCCAGCTAAACTTCTTGGACATATCTATACAAAAGGATAACGGAATTATAGAATATTCTGTATACCGGAAGCCATCATATGTACAGGCAATTATCCCAAGGGATTCTACACACCCTTGGAAATATAAGACTGCAGCGTTCCCGCTTTATATTAAAAGAGCCATGACACACTCATCCAATAAAGAATCGGAGATCAAAGAGCTTAAATGGATTGAAAAACTGCAGAATTTGGATATAGTAAAGGATTAGTCAAATCTTTATATAACAACATTACGGCCAGTATACATCGTTCCGACAATAAGATTAAAAAAGAAATACAGCAATATTATGGAAAATTTCCATACTTACCTCCTATTAGTACTATTTTAAAAAAGAATGTTACAACAACAATATTAACATTGCAGAAACAGTTATTGACAATGGAAGCCTACTTACTACTAATAATAATAAGATCAATTCTAAATAAATCTGGCGTTTATGTCATTCCAACAGTTAAGGATGATAACCAAAAAGACAAAGTATATATCGGAAGTACGCGTAGAAGATTTTTGACTAGATTAAATGAACATATTACGAATTGGACAAGAAAAGATGAAAAAACTTCATTAATACAACATCGTATAAAAAATAATGTAACTCCTGATTGGACTAACACAAAAATTCTAACATCACATAGATCACATGCCCAGATTCTAACCTCCGAGGCTGTAGTCATTGAGAAAACCAAGAGATACAACTGTAACGTTAATAGTCCAGTAGAGCTTCAGTTTGCATGGAGATACCTTATTGAACAGGAGAGAAAACATTTCAAGAGGAAAAACATTAACAAAAAACATGTGACATCAAATATTACGTAAAAATACAGGTGAATATTTCTACATAAAAGCTACTAGTGTATTTTTGTTTGACTACAGATGGCAACACCATTGATATGTGCAGTGGAACCCAAATCATGATGCGCAAATATCTACACGACAGGGCTGAACATACATTGGGGTTAAGCTGCATACCTGAGCGAGTGAGTGTGGTAATCCTAATGTCCGTGCACCTACCACTGATGATGGCTACGAATGTTAGCAGAAACTAGTTTGGTGCTTCGCATTCAGGAGATTTGTATGTTTGTATTTTCTTTTTCAAGATTGTTTATTTTTGAGGTTTTGGCAAAAGTATAATTCATCTTCAGTTTTCGTTATGTATCAGGGTGCTTCGCGGTCAAGATTGTCTCCTCTTCAGGATTGTAGTTCATTTTTAAAAAATTCAACAAAGTTTTAATTCAGTTTCTTATTTCATCGATGTTAAAGGATTTATTTGCATTGTAAAAATTCATCTTGTTTAATTTTATCTGGTGTAGATTTTACAATATCATGAATTTTAACTTCACAATTGAAAAAATTCATTCTTTGATGACGCACATATGAAGCCCCGACAGCCACTATGAATATTGTAAGTACAGATACTTATTATTATTATACTTGACTTCAATTGCCAATACTTTGTTAACGTCCTTTTGCAATCTCCCGATAGCTGAACTTGCATAACGTGTGAAACAGTATTTACAGACATTTAATGTCAACCAAAAAAAAAAAAAAGAAATTGAAAGACAGAAGTTCACCATCCCCATTACTGACTCCAGCTTCACCCTTAAGCCCTTTGACTGTTAGAGCTGATTGCTGATTGGAAGACAATAATGGCCCAGATGATCCAGCTGTCATTGGGAGTCTTGGATCAGTTAGTTTAACTCCTAGTCCAGGTTCAGCACCTATTTCTTATGAAGAACAAAGCCCTTTCCAAGCACCCCCAGGAAAACGCAAAGCAGTATCTTCTGACCAACCGACTCTGAAAACATTTATTGATAAAATGCAAAGTTTTAAGCCTGGAGACAAAAGAGCTAAAACAATTACCAGATTAGTCACCGAAATGATCTGCAAAGATAACCAGCCATTGTCCATAGTAGAAGATAAAGGTTAACATATCCAATTGAAGTCTTTCTGACATACTGTTTTCATAAAAAATAAATTCTGTTACTAAGGTGCAATGATGATAAGAAATGTCAACATTTTTGCAGCTCTTTCTCAACTCCACAAATGCACTGCTTCACCTTTTATGCAAATTATCATTCGTCACATGGTATTCTGACATGATTTCCACAATTGCGTATTCCCACATCCTCTGTACTTTACTTTATTACTCTTCTTTCCCCCTTTTTTTTGTTCTAAAATGTCTTTTTTTAACTATACTAACTTTGGAAACCAGTGTACATGTAACTATATTTCTGAACAGCATTGTACAGTAGATTCAGCTTGCTGTACAGAACTAAGTGGAGCAGCCCATTTTTGTAGCATGCTGGGGGGCTCTTCCAGCTAATAAATTCTGAGTTCACTTTGTATTCTTAATTTTTTTTAGGTAATTTTACTTGCCCTATAATTCCCAGAATTTCAAGAGCTGCAATAGAAAAAAACTACATCTGAATTTGGAAAATTATTAAAAACCTTTATCTCAATTATCAAACATTATATTTAAAATTTTCACTTTGTGTTCATTATATAAAACCAGCATGAAATTATGCTAACAAATTTAATTTAAATTAAAAAAATATAAACTTTATTATACTACATTTAAAACAGAATTTCACTTTTATTGTGATTAACCTAGGTCATAAGGTATATACTAACAGTGCAAAGTGGGTCACTATGGTAGGTAGGTTGTTAACCACTTACATCTAGACAGTCCATAGTTGTGTGGATCGACAAGTCATCAATGCTGCATCTGACAAAACAGTCAATGCAAAATCTTCCAACTTAGTTCTATGTGTCATGACAAACAAAACAAACTCGTGTGACACCTACAGCATTGGTTAGACTCATATGATTCTGTGGAAAGGACCACTGAACTATATAAACAGAGGCATATGGATACTTTTCAGAGGTTAGTGTTCATGTGTATGAACATGGAAGTTTAAATTAAATACCATAGTTTTTGGCTTATAAGTTGATATCTGTATAAGTCGAATGGGGAAAATTTCTCAATTTACTTATCTTCATTCACAGATAAGTCAATCCTAAGAATAAGACGAAGCTAGAACAAATACAGTTAGTGGTCTGAAATTGTGCAACTATATTTTTAATGTTTCAGTAAATATAAAAAGAAAGAAACAGAGGTAACTACCACATTTTTCTTTTCAGCAAAAAAGTAAATTTCATAAGTTTATTTTTTTCTTATGAACTGAAGCTACTGTTGTTGTTGTTTTTTAAAAAAAGTTTGTATATTTGGGAATCTTGTTGGACAAAGAGAACAGATTAGATGGTGAAATTAGTAGGCAAATGAATTCCTCATTGAAAGTCTTAACTGCTTTAAGAGGTTTTCACAGGAATGATGGATTCTCAAAGGAGTCCCGAATGGCTGTGTATGAAAGTGTAATTGTTCCTACTCTGATGTATGGCAGTGAAACCTGGGTACTACAGAAAAAACATAGAAATTGTTTGTGTGCTGGAAAAATGCATTACCTACAGAGGTAAGACACGTTCTGATTTTGTGAGGAATGAAGATGTGTTGGAGTTGTGTAACATGAAGCAAAATGTTGTTAGCAAGGTGGAGACTAATATTCTTAGGTGGTTTGGCCATGTTGAAAGAATGAGTGACGAGATGCTTACTAAGAAAATTTTTAGGCCCAAGTGGCAGGAAAGAAAGGCAGAGGAAGGCCAAGGAAGTCACGGGAGGATCAGATTCAAGGGTGTCTGAATGAGAAAAAGATTATGAGTATGAAGTATAGAAGGTTTTGTGTATGTCGTGGGGTGGATGTCACTGAAGCCCCTGTGGTGTGTCAAGATTGCTGTAAATGGAGAAGTTCGATATGGCAACAGTAAGTAAATAATCAGTTAAAAATTTATCTGGTGGTTTGTATTTCTTTGTGAAGCTAATCTCAGAGAACACCTTAGTGATATGTATTATCAGTTAAAAGTTTATTTGTCAGATGGTCTTTCTTTGAGGAGCTAACCTCTGAATATCAGAGAACAGCTTAATGATATGCATGTATGTATGAAGGTACTGTATTCCTTCCCTCTGACTGACCAGCATAAGGTACTGCACAAAGGTAAGAAACAAACAACCAAGGTCACACGAGTGGGCCAAATCACAATGATGCTTACAGAATGAGTTATCATCTGCTGCTTTCTCAGAGTCTGCTTGAAATCAGAAACCAAAAGAGCTTTTCATTTCAATTGGAAACATGGAATAAATTAAGATAAGCATAAGAAATGGAAACAATTGTTGATTTTAATTCAGTTAAGGGACACAATTCAGAGACTGACAAAGAGGAAAAAGATTGCCTTCTCTAGCTACTGGTCATTGCTGTTCTTAAAATACAAACACCACCAGCTGTCGAGACGTTTGTCACTAGCCGATCAACTACCTGGTGGCAACATGTTTCAGAGATTTAATCATTGCAATATAATTGCAGTGTATCTTTTGTAGTTCTAGCAGGTTTGAACAACCAGGGGTGAATGGATGTCATCTTTGTCCACTGGGTTTTGAAGCAATCATGAGGGGGATGCAATTAAAGGTGCCACTCCAAATTGGCCAAAGGGATTTTTATTAGCATGTCTTTTATAAAAAAAAGATTGTGCTTATGTTATCGGTTTGTCCGTCTGTCCGTCTGTAGACACTATATCTCTGCAACTATTAATCTGATTTCAAAAATTCTTTTTGCATTGGGAAGCTTGAAGTGTGTGAATGACGATCCTTCATTTCATTTTTTTTTTTTTTACGATGTACAATTTTGCCGCTGAGTGCAGATCATGTTGAATTCAAAATACATTTTATTCCATATATTTGCTTCTAAACATCCGATAGAAAACATTCTTCTATCTTTTGATTCCGTTTATGTTGAAGAGTCATAGTTACTTTTTCAAATTACGTGTAGATTTTCCGCTAGGGGCGTAAAAGTAAATTATGTTTCCCCTGATATCTCTTCTTCTAAAACTTCAATTTAAAATTTTTTTCTTCAACGGATGCAGCTTCTGATGAAAAATCTTTTGCATATAATTTATAATTTTTGATAAAGAATGCTTTGGCCACCAGAGGGCGTAAGTGTTAATTTTTGCTTCTGATGTATTTGCCATAAAATCTGAGCTTCTAAAATCTCGATTGAAAAATTTCATTCGTGAACCGATACTACTCACGTTGACAACCTTTTTTGGAACATTTTTTTCTTAAAATATTACATGGTTCCTGCACCAGGGGTGTAGATCTATATATTATTTTTGTCAATATCTCTGCTTCTAATGGTCCAATTTGAAAACTTATTTCTTTATTGGATAGAGTTTCCGGTGTGACATGTTTCCCATATAAATTTAAAATTTTCAAGTAATTCAGAGACTTTCCACAAGGGGGTGTAAAGGTAAATTGTGTTTCCCTCAATATCTCTGCTTCTAAAACTCCGATTTGAAAAATTCCCTCTGTACCGGATACAGCCCCTGATGGGAAATCCTTTGCATATCATTTCTAATTTTGGTAAAAAATGGTTTAGCCACCAGGAGGCATAAGTCTTAATTGCTGCTTCTGATTTATTTGCAGCAAAATCTGAGCGTCTAAAATCTTGTTTGAAAAAAAATTGTTTGTGGACTGATACTACTCACGCTGACAAACCTTTTAGGAATATTTTTTCTTAAAATAATGCATGGTTTCTACGCCAGGGGGTGTAGATGTATATCTTATTTTTGTCAATATCTCTACTTCTAGGAGTCCGATTTGAAAAATTCCTTCTTTATTGGATAGTGTTTCCGATGCGAAATGTTTTTCATATAAATTCAAAATTTTCAAGTAAATCAAAGACTTTCTGCTAGGGAGCACAAAGTTAAATTGCATTTTTCCCGATATTTCTGCTTCTAAAACTCAGAATTGAAAAAAATTTTGTGCACATTTAGCTGCTGATATAAAATGTTTTTCACATAATTTCTAATATTTGTTAAAGAATGATTTGGCCACCAGGGGGCATAAGTGTCAATTTCTTCTTCTGGTGTATTTGCAGCAAAATCTGAGTTCCTGAAAACTCGACTAAATTTCCTTTTCTTTTACCGATACCGCTCACATCAAAAAACCTGTTGAAAATGCCTTCTTCCTATAATAATTCGTGGTTTTCCCCGTTAGGGGGCATAGATGCATATCTTATATTTGTCCACATCTCTGCTTCTAAGAGTCTGAATTGAAAAATTCTTTCTTTGTTGGAGAGGTTTCTGCTGCAAAATGTTTCTCATATACATTCAAATTTTTCTTATCTCATAAGTCTACAACCAGAGGGCGTAAGTTCACGATTTCATTTACAGCAACACTGCGGGGTTAAAAACATGATTAAAAAACTTCTTTCTTCAGTCATATACAATTGTTTTCCTAACCAGTTGCATTGACTTTGAATAGCTTTGATAAATTTAATTTGCGTCAAAACGGATTCAAAAGACGTGCTGATTACACCCGAAAATTTGGTGTCATCTTTCTTGTTTAAATATGTTTCCGGCAAACAAAAATATCCATTTTAGCAGCTTTTAAACAAGTTCTTAATGAATGGAATATTACATTTTGTACGCTTTCGGGATGGTTTTTTATGAACATAATATTGCATTTCAGGAGCTCAGATCATAGCCAAATTTAAAGCACACTGTTTATTTTTTTCCCTCATTCATAAATTTTAAGTCGATGTGGCATATAAGTCGAGGTCTGGACTTCTGAAGAAAAAAGTCTCATTTTATATGCCTAAAAATATGGCATAACCAAGTTTAAAGCATCTTTACATAGGATGAGAGCAACAAATATAAATCCTACAGAAAACTTTCTGCATTGTTTTTGAGACCAATGCAACCTAACAGGTACACTATATAGATTGGTTACTCAACATTTTCAATAGAAAAAACTTTTACACTCCTGAAGAACTCTGTTTGCACAATCAACCTTATTTGTACTTTCCAATATTTCACACCAAGGGGATTTTCAGTTTAACCTTTTCAGTACCGGGTTTAAAGCAGGTAGGCAAACTCCCCAGTATCCAATACTGAAGGCCAGGTGCTGATGCCATGCTTCACTGATCACACACACAGAAAAAGGAATGTGACTTATTGTTATTGCTTTTCTTCCATAGAAACTACTGCCATTAATCAAAAACTTTTGTAAACTAAGGCCATCTATTGAAATATATATAAGAAATATATATAAGAACTCAACCCAAACATATGTAGAGCATCGAGAAAACTCCCAAAGAGGAAAACAAATTTCAAGAATGAAACGTGGATGCTTGTAGCATGTCCACAACACTGAGTTGGAGAAATGCTTGCACGCACTAGATGTGTTATTGACACTGGGTAAAGGAAAGCTTTGCAAGCACTAGACACATCGCTGCCACTGGGTAAAGAAAAGATCTATATGTGTTAGGCACGTTGTTGACACTCAAAGGGTTAATGTAACCCAAAAAATTAAAACTAAAATTATGAAAAATCATTAAAATTAAACAAAAAAATTTCACTTGAAATAAGTCACTTTAAATATTAAAATTTCACAAAATGTCAACATTAAGGAATTTACTTATCTGCTGGTAGGTTGGTTAGTGTTTAGTGGCGCAAGGGTCTTGAAGGGCCAAAGAGTGCCAAGTCTCATAATTTAAAATATGGACAAAGGAAGATTAATAGGTAACAATGATAAAAATAGAACAAGCAGTGTTAAAAGCCAATAAAACAACAATGAACTATATAACAATGACACCGGCACAAAGAATAATGATTTAATGTAACAAAAACAATATTAAAAGATAAAAGATTATGTGATAAAACCAGAAAAAGTAAAAAGGTGTAACAATGATGTGATAAAACATGATATAAAAGGTGTAAAAGGCCAATACAACAGAAACAAACTACACAAAACAAAAAATACCGGTAAAACGAAGAAATGATAAAACAGAAGAGATGTCTTACTGATTGTTTAAAAAATGACTCGGGTTCGCTGAGTCATCTGGTAGAATTGGTAAAAGAAAATGACGAAAACTTACCTCCAACAAAAATTGCAAATTATGTAGATAAAGGTGGAAAAACATAAATAACAATTGTGGAACATAGGAATCTCAATCTTATGAGTTGATGCAGAACAATCTGTATACACCCCTAATTATATTACAAGAAGCACTGTTTCTGTACTTCTTATCAGTTAACTATTTTCATAAATTCATTAATAAAAGTGAAGCAGCTTGTTTTATGATCTTACATAAAATCCTTATTCAGCACAGTTATTATTAATTTTCATAATCATTTTAAAATATCATCTGCATCAATATAATTTTGGACTAAGCCTACTACATTACATTTGATTTATTCAAAGATGGAGTGCTATTTTGATGAGATTGTAATCTTCATTAATAGTTATGAGCTAGAAGAAATGTCATTGGCTGTCAATCAAACAGCCTTGCCATACAGCATGAAGCACAGCTAATTGTCTTCTTTTTTTTTTTTTTTTTGATTGGAGGTTTAACGACCACTGTGAGCAACTCAATGGGCTATAAGCAGTCGCCCGTCCCTAATTTAGGGTCACTGGTTCCAGGGAAGGGAGAGAACCAGTGCCGTAAGACAAACACAACAATGAACATCCATGCCTCACCGGGATTCGAACCCGGACCCCATTCGGACGAATGATCAGAGGCCATCGCTTAGACCACTGCTAATTGTCTTCCTTCCAAAATTATGATGGTAAGCTCAGTTACATGGGTGGTAATCAAAAATACTGCAAGCACCACCAGAAGATGCAGGCAATTATTAATTATTACTTTAAGAACAGCAAAAAAGTTAAACCATTTATCTATCTAAATATTCAAGATCAACTTAATTTAGTTACTTTATGCAAAACCTTTATTCACTTACCAGTGTGCTTGAATTCAAACTGAATTTGGTTTGGAGTAACACACATCTTATCTGCAAAAGGAAACATATATATTGTATAGGCATATAAATTATGAGATGTAATAGAAAAGGTAAAAAAAAATACAAGAAAATTTTTTGACATAATACAAGTCCTTCACCAAAGAATTTCTTCTTGTTTTGATATAACTTTCTGCATGTTTTCTCTTGGTCGTCACATTTGGCAGGAAGTTCTTTAAATACACTAAAATCTTGATAGATAAAAAATTTCCTTTGAACTAGAATTTTTCCTTTGAACTAGAGTTATAGCATGTTTTAAAACTCAAAGTGCCATAATTTGGTAACAAGAATTTTGCATTGTCAATTCAGATATTTGAGTAATTTATTGTACAAGAAAAATTATAAGGGAATATATCTGCATTTTTTTCTGTTTTTCTGTTAGGGAAAAATGTTCCCTTGTTAAAGAAAGCAAAATAATGTGATTAATTTTTTATATGCAGTGTTAGATATACATTATTTTATCAGCAACCACACATGTTTATAATCTCATCGGTTCTGAAAAATTAACTATAAATGACAGTAGAAAAAAGCTTGATATCATTGCAATCTTACATGTGTTTCTAAACATTTGATTTGGGTGCTTAATGACAACCATGAGCAACTTAAATGACTATAAAGCAGTTGCCCATCCCTAATTTAGGCCATTTTTAGAGAAGGGGAAGGGGCAGAGCCGGTTCCAGTAGAAAAACACGAAATCCATGCCTCAAATTTGAGCCTACCTTGGACGAATGGTTAGTGTCCAGCATATTTTGGTATACAGTCTAGAATAACCACTAGAGATTGACAACCTTAGAAAGCGAAAATTTTGTTCACATTTCTGCAATGAGAAACAAAAGCGGCACTCTACAATATGCCCTCCATACAACTCTGTCTTTCTGATGCACAGTAAATACAAGGAAATCAAGGGCAATAACATTATCTTCGCTCAACCATGTGCCAATGATGCAACTGTACTATGAAAACAACAGCAATGCATCAACAATAATTTGAACATATTGACGTCAATAAGAAAAATGCGACAAGACCCAATGAAGCAGAAAAACAGACTACTGAAGGAACAAAAATCCTGGCCAAAGAACCAGAATAAAGAAGGAAATCAGTGTAAGCACCTCAACTGTTGAAGATGTTATCACTGAAATCACCAATGTCATGTTAAAGTCCACAAGGAAATACCAGCAAAGGCATGGCCACATATCAAGGTGCAACTGCAAGGAAGTCACAGAAAAATAAATAAATAAATAAAATGAATGGTGAAGGAAGTAATCTCAAGGAACATATAAATCATGAAAACAAAAGTAACCTTTATACCCAAAGAAAAATATTTTATTAGTCATCATCATCATATGGCATTACAGAACATCAAGATCTCTTGCTCCCACCACAACGGTTCTTCAAACTTCCCTACCTTCCAGTTCCATCTCTCCACAATTCACAATTCCCAGTCTTTCAGATCTTGTCTTATCCATCCACTGCTTTCTTGATCTTCCTCTACATCTCATTCAGGTGGTATCCTATTCCAGTACTCCTCTTACCAACTTCTCACCATGGCATCTCATCACATGGCCATACCACTGCTGACTTCTTGACCTCACCACACTTGTTATGAAAGGTTGCATTGACACAGTCCTTAATTCATACTTGTATCTTCTTCTCTGCCCCATTCTCTTCTGAATCAAGTGCTGGAACAAAAATTCTTCTTGAGACACTTTTCTCAAATATCTTCAGCCTGTTCTCCATTTCGTTTGTAGACATCCTTACCTGCGATCCATAAGTTAGTATTGGTCTCACTGTTAGACATTACCAGCTACTATGTCCAGAAACATCTTTATGTTGACAACTATGCCCCTTGTAACAGAACATCTTTATGTAGACAACTATTCTGATACCCACAATCGATCTTACACAATGAAATCTTGTGCAGATAATTATACCCCTTGCAACAAAAGCATCTTTAAGTAGACAACTATACTACTACGTTAAAAAAGTTCCAGAACTTTTTGAATATTTGTCAAATGTCAGCAGATTAGGTCATTCCCCGCTGAGCAAGCAAAGAGCATGATGTGACCGACCAGCCAGAACCGGTTTGATCCAGATCCAACATGTACAGCGTATATGCGTAGTTTGAGATTACAGGCATTTGAGGCTCTACGTCGCGAGGACAACGATGTTGAATTTTGAACAGCGTTCAAGTGTAAAATTTTGTATTCTGCTCAAAAAGTATTTCGCTGAGACTTTTCAAATGATTAAGTCAGCGTACGGCGAGAGTGCAATGAGTCGAACTAGAGTTTATGAGTGGCATCGATGATTCGAAAACAGGCGACAGAGTATCAAGGATGATGAGAGGTCAGGACGACCTTTAACATCCACAACGGATGAATAAATTGCCATTCTCAATGAAATTGTGAAAAACTGTTGCAGTGATTGCAGAAGTTGTCGACATCTCAGTTGGAAGTTGCCATGCCATTCTAAGAGAGAAACTGGGCATGCATCACGTGTGCTGACAAGTTGTTCCCAAAAACCTGACACGAAGAAAAATGGATAAGCACATGCAAGTTTGCGGGGATAACATCGATGCAGTGGATTAAGATCTTGATCTCTTGAATTGATCGATTACTGGCAATGAGACTTAGTGCTTTCTGTACAACCCCAATCCAACCGACAGTCAAAAGTGTGGACATCACCATCACCACCATGACCCAAAAAGTTCAAGGCTGACCACTCCAAAGGAAAGATCTTGTTAACAGTTTTCTTCGATTGCAAGGGGGTCGTACACAAGAAATTCCTTCAACATGGTCGTACAGTCACTAAACAAGAGTATGTCAACATCCTGAAATGTCTCCAAGAATCAGTGAGACATAAGTAACCTGATCATCGGAAGACTAACTCGGGGTGCTCCATCACAATAATGCGCTGGCTCACAGATCCATCCTGGTGTCTGATTACCAGTCCAAATATCACATTTCCGTTCTTCCACAACCAGTTTATTCCCCTGATCTTGCCCTGTGTGACTTTTTCCTTTTTTCCTGGATGAAGAATTTGCTTAAGGGGCAACGC
Source organism: Macrothele yani (assembly GCA_039090855.1). NCBI lineage: Eukaryota > Metazoa > Arthropoda > Arachnida > Araneae > Macrothelidae > Macrothele > Macrothele yani. Next base: position 95,979,837 of record CM076998.1, read on the forward strand.
TTCTCAAGTTCCGAAGAAGTGCAACGAGCTGCAATGGAGGCACTGGAGGATGTGGCTAAAGAAGGCTTGCAATCTGCATTTAAATCTTTGTATGAGCGCTGTCAAAAATGCATAGTTGCACAGGGTAACTACTTCGAAGGAAACACTGCATAAACAGGTATTCTCTGTACTCATTCTTTTTTAATATAAAAAGTTCTGGAACTTTTTGAACATAGTAATATCTCGTGTAACAAAACATCTTTATTCACAAGAGAGCATTTGTCATTTTCATGTAGGACTTCCGTCCAAAGGGAGTAGAGTTTAGGTCCCAGCCACCTACAGCGAGATCGCCTTTTGGGCAGGACACAGAAACGGAAGGAATGAGAGCAAGTCTAGCGACTTTTGACAGAACAGTTTGTATTGAGATTAGAGTACAGTAGATGGCGCCACCGTACAAGTACGATATTGCACATAGATGGGTGAGAGAATTTCAGGGAGGACATAGGAAAGGATACCCATTTAACCAGTGGGTCCAGCCTGGGGGCTGTCACTTTACGTGCTCGTCCGATGCACGGCGGATATTCAGCGATTGTTAGTAAATCACGCCATCTCTGAAAGATCAGCCCAGGCTTGAACCTGGGGACCCAGCATCGATAGCCTGAAACACTAACCACTAAGCCATCCGCGGCTAAAACATCTTTATGTAGACAACTATACCTCTTGTAATAAAACATGTTTATGTAGACAACAATACCCCTTGTATCAAAACATCTTTATGTAGACAACTATTCTGATACCCACAATGAATCACTGAATGTCTGAATAACCATTAAAAATGCAACGTTTATCTCCCTGGAGGCAGAAATAAAAATAAGAAGTTTTGTTGCAAGGGGTGTTTGGAAAGTAACTCTTCTACACAGATATCTTGCACAAGAGTGGTGTGTGACCTTGAAGAGAGGTACTTCTTAACTCGTCTGTTGTTTTCTAAGCTTCAGTATGTAGTAAAGTATGTCCTGGTAAAATAGTGGTTATGCTGTATTTAGGTCAAAATGGATGACTTGTTTTCAACCATGTTGAAGTGCATGAAAGTGAGAGAATCTACTGAGTTCTTGATGCATGAAAATGAAATTTCCAGCAGAATTCACCAGCGATTATTGGCTTTTTATGCTTCAGATATTGTGAACGATAAGCACTGTACATAATTTGGTGATCAGATCAGGGAAAGTGGCAGAAATTTGGACCTGAGTAACCAGCCATGCTCTGGAAGGCCTGTCATTGCAACTCAGGATTTGAACAAAAAGGCAATGCAAAAATTGTGCTCTAACTACTGTCAATGAGATTACTGCTGATCTAGGTTACAAGAAAGTGTGTGCTTGATGTGTGGTACATCGAGCACACACTTTCTTGTAATTCACTGAGATCAACTATCAGGTAAAACAGGGATGTATAGAGGGCGAGTTGAAAGTTTTGCAATATTTGGATCACTTTATGTTGTCATACGTACCTTTACGAAGAAAGCTGACTAGCATTCAAAGTATAAGCCACGGTGTTGCACCATCGGCCTGCCAGTTCTTCGATTCTGCGGAGGTACCAGTTCTTGTTCTTCAAGGGGAAGAACTCCTTCACCCCAGCTGCCACCTCCTCCTGGTTGCTGAAGTGCCGCCCGTGAAGAAAGTGGGCCATGAACCAAAACAGGTAATAATCCAATGGGGCAAGGTCCAGACTATATGCTGGGTGTGCCATCAGTTCAATGCCCTCAAGTTCCTGGAGTTTTGCCCGGGTCGTTCGTGCGGTATCAGACCAAGCGTTGACCTGCTGTAGGAGAGCGAGCTTTCTGTTCACCACTGCCAGGTACTTTTCCTCCAAAATAGCAAACATCCACTCCAGCTGTTCAGAGTAGAGGTTGGCCTCGAAGGTCCGACCGTCTGGAACGAATTCGTAATGGATTATCCCCTCGAAATTCCACCAGACGCAGAGCATCACCTTGTGCTCGAAGTGCCGATGTTTGGTAACAAGTTCAGGAAGCTGGCCCAGGCTCAACCACTGCCATTGTGTGTTAGGACTACGAAAATAGACCCACTTTTCATTGCAAGTAACACTTCTCTTGATGAAACATACATTGCGCTGATTTCCTAGGAGTTTCGTGCACACTTCCACTCAGCGGTTTGCTTCAGCTGGCGTCAGTTTTGTGTGGGACAATGAGGCAGCCCTGTAGACCTTGCAGAGGTCCTGAAGGCGATGAACCATGGTGATCTGTGATATGCACAGCTCACCTGATAATCTCCGAGTGCTGGTTGTCCGATTTGCCTTTACGGCCTGGCGCACGGTTTGCTGCCTACCTGACCTTGGCTGGTCGCCAAGGTTTCTGTCAGCTGTGCAAAATTTCTTGAATCATCTGGTTGCAGTGCTGTGGTCCATGGAACCTTCCCCTTTTGCATGACAAATGCTTCGTGTTGCTTGAGCAGCATTATGGCAGAGTTCAAACTCGTAATGCAAAAGTTCCCTAATTAGCTGGTTGTGGCTGTTCATCTTTTAGGCGTCCTAACCACAGACACAAAGATGACATGTAATGCTGTTCACAGCAATGACTACCACTTTATATCTCTTTCGACTGACTGCAGTGCATGACTTGAACTGGTTTAAACACGTGACATACCAGCCACAGCACATGCGTTTATGTAAATATTGCGGAACTTTCGACTCACTCTATGTATGTTTACTCCACTTTTGTTCTTCATTTACATATGTGACTGGTTAAAGAAAGTAACTTACTAATGTACACTAAAGCACGTGATTCTAGTATCAGCAGTTTGTTGCATCCAGATAACTTTATGCTGATTTCCAAGAAAGTGAACAGTGTTCAGTATATCAACTAAGTGAGAACTGTAAACAAGAAAGATGACAGTAAATTCTTGGGTGTAATGAGTTGTCTTTTGAATCCTTTCTAACACAAAAATAATTTCCTAAATAGAAAGAATTGGTGAAAAAGAAAATGAATTTATGCCACTAGCAGGAAAATGTGCACAGTGCACTCTTCATAAGTAAATGGAACCAGTTATAAAACATATTTTTTCAACTGGATTTCTAGAATTGAAAAAATGTTTGTATGTAGAAAATAGCTACTTACACCAACTAGTGGCATACAGGTACAATGGCTGTTTCATAAAAACTGAGGGTAAAATCACACAAAATGAAGAAATATAGGTACAGCAAAATATATGTTATTCTTTCTCAAAGTATCTTCCCTTGGATGATATGCAACAGTCCCATCATTCAGTCCACTTTTCAAAACATGTAGTAAAGCCATTTTGTGGAAGCTGCTTTAACGACCCCTGTACAGCTTGAAGAACATCAGCATCTGTGTTGAATGTTGTGCTACGGTCTCTTTCATTGTTGGAAACAACCAGAAATGGCACGGGGCAAGGTCAGGACTGTAGGCAGGCTGTGGCATGAATTCAATACTGCATTTCATAAGAAACTGTTGAACACAAGCAGCCACATGTGGGCAGGCATCATCACGTGTGGGGTCCACTTGCCCATCAGTTCTGGTCACTTAATTGATATGTGTTGTCGCAGATGCTTCAAGACTGAAATGTAATGCTCAGAATTGACAGTAATTTGTGGAAGAATGGATGCTGATAGACTACACCTTTATGATCAAATAAAATTATCATCACTTTCCCAGCTGATTCGGTTTGGCGGGCTTTTTTCAGAGGAGGTGAGTCTGTGTGTTTCCAGACACTCCTCGCACGCTTCGTGAGGGGGTCAAATTAGTGGACCCATGTTTCATCGGAAGTTTCACTGTGTTTAGAAAGTTTGGATCCTTTGTAATAATTTGTTTCCACTCATGATACACCTGAACTCTGGCTAACAATTGTTCTCTCGTCAGGTGATGAGGTACCCAACTGGAACACACACGATGCAGCAGTAATTTGTTGCTTAGAATGCAGTACACTTGCGTTTTTGAAATATTAGTTGATGCCGCTATGTCTTCACACGTCATTTGTCAATCTTCTTGCCAGATTTCCTAAACAGTGTTAGAAATATGCTCCGTAACAACACTTTCAGGTCGACCAGGCCTAGGAGCGAGTTCTGCTGATAAATGCCCGTTTTTAACATCATGGTGCCGTCTACAAATTGTTGATTCCCCCAAACATTTATCTCTGTAAGCTTTTTTTATTAAATCAACTATTTCTAGAGCCGTTTTACCCAAACAATAGCAAAATTTAATCGCACAACGCATTTCACTTCATAACTCTGAATCACTCACCTCCATAGCTGTATGGTGAAATGCAGATGTACCTTAAACAACTACGCAATAACAAAACCAGAATCATCTGCTATTACTAATAACTGTTGCTATAGATACTTCTTTTTAATTCAGTTAGTCATCTGCGTGGTCCTTTTTCTTTTTCGCACTGATGCCAACTCAAAAAAAAAAAAATTGCTCTCAGTTTTTATGGAACAGCCTTTGAACATAACAATGAATCAAAACTTATGTGCCAAATGTTTGCCACAGTGAAAGATATCTGCAGCAAAAGGAATTTCTTACATTGAAATCAGAAAAAAAAATGTTTTTTTCTAATTAGAAGCACAGCAATAACAACAACAAAAAAACTATAAACAACTTTGCATTCCAGGTGGGAAAGACTCCATTCTTTGAAGGAAAAATTTGTTAGCTTGCAATTTTGAACTTGAAGATACCGATTTGAAAATATAATTGGCATGCCCCTTTCCAAAATCAGGTGCCAATTTTTTTGAATCCTATTTGAACTCACATTATTTTTGTTCATAACATTAATTAATTAAATAAATTTATCACATTAATCGATGTGATGAACAGAAATAAACACAAATTCAAATAGGATTAAAAAAAGTTAACTTGAAACAACATAAATTCCTACTTGTAATGACAATACAATAGTTGCTAGAGTGACTTTAACTTAGAATCAGTTGTATTGTCAAAACTGCAAATCTAGTGAGACAACAATCTATTTGTGCAGAGCAACAAGTTCATTACCCAACTAACAAAACAACTGCAAATTAACAATATTATAGATATCATACTTACCCTGGCACTTTTCTGTTGGTGTGTTTTGAGCTTCAATACGGAAAAAGAAAGGCTGACAGTTATAGACATCGTATTCTAAAAGAAAAAGGAGGAAAATAACAAAATGAAACTGTTTAGAACATAGGTTGAATTTTTAATGCAATATACAAATTGGAATGAATAATTTCATTGAACTGTAGTATAACTGATAAAACAGGAAGAACTTCCTAATTTTAATCATGTGACATAACATCTGATGCACAAGATAAGAGCAGTAATTTGATAAAGGAAATTACTGCTCTCATCTTATCGGAATCGTCATTCAGTTGTGGAAGTAGCCATTGCTGAATCATATCTAGATAAACGTTACCTATTACAGTATCTTCAATGAAGAATAAAATTCCATAGACCTTCACACTAAAAAATTGCGCAGAGCACATTGACTTTCGGTGAATCATGCTCATATTCAATCACAGCAACAGGTTTTTCCATGCCTCATATGCGAGTGTTGTAGCGGTTTACCTTGCCACTGATATGAAAGGTAGCTTTATCACTGAAAATTAAGCATGAAGCAAATGTGTCATCCTCCATGGCTTCCTGCATGGTTTCAGTGAAAGGCACGCTACACTTTGTCATTGGTCTTCAGTGCATGCAAAATTTGAACTCTGTAGAGTTTCATTTGCAGCTTCCATTTAAGAACACGTCAAACAGTTGTTTGTGGCATTTGCAGCTCTTGGCTGGCGTGGTAAGTTGACTTGCGTGGACTGCATTCAAAACTCTGACGAATTCTGTCAATGTTTTCCTCTGAAACACATGGTCCGCCGGTACTCTTCCGTTTACAAAGACATCCTGTTTCTACAAACTGCTTATGCCACCTCCTTATACTCTCAGCATCTGGAGGAACACGTTTGTAGCGCTTACGAAACATTATTTCCACTATAACAACAGAATGACACTTTTCAAACTCCAGCACGCAAAATGCCTTTTCTGCTGAGGTAATAATTTCTTTCCACTTGGCTTTGGCGCACGGGTGGCTCACTTTCCTACGTCACCATAGCAACACAGCAATAGGTTCCAATAAAATTCTAAATTTCCTTCTTTCTTGTGTAGGGATATCAGCTGTCTATTTATCTTCATAAACACGTTATTGTCATTTGTAATCGGGGCAATCATTTTGAATTACCCTGTATTTCTCCTATTGTGTATGAGATAAACACAAAATATGTATCTTATAGATATCAGCTGATAATAAAAAAATGGAATTTGAATACCTAACAACCTATGCTGAATGTTCGTACTTTATGGCAAAACCAAATTTAAAAACTTTAATGAACTTTTTAAGACCAATGAAAAAAGATAATTAAATTCTGCAAGGAACATGTAATAGAAGGACATGATTAATGAGCACTTACTTTTACATGGATTCGTCACATAGAAATCTGCTGTCTTATCTGGAATGGAAAATTGAAAACAAATTTGTTACTGGATTTAAATTTATTATATTATTTATAAATTATTTATTATTAAAACATGCTAAATTCAGTTTTACATTACTTGATATGCAAATTACTAGATACAATTTCGGAAACACTAGCATTATGATGAAATCATCTGTTTACTTCTGCAGAGTAAAAAAAAAATCAGAAAGGAAAAATATCAGTTAAATACAATAGTTGCATAATGCAAATGAACTAATTATGAATGAAAAGTAAACATCAAATTTAAGAGAAAGAGCAATGGTCAGGAAATACTGTATATTTCTAATCCCCTTTGCATGGATTTCAGAATTCAAAATAATAATCATCTCACTCTTTGAAAAATTAGAAATGATTTAATACTGAATCCAGTAAGCAGTTCACACTAATATAGATATTGGCGCCTTAATCATGGCTTCATATTTCGTTTCCTAAAACCTTTGGCACTTGAAGAGAGAGTTATCCATTTTGTTACTGGCACTGAAAATGAGTCCCCAACTGCCTAAAAGTGACCGCGGTTTTGGGATAGCGGATTTTTTCCCACATGGTTTAGGGAAGGGAAGTAAGTTGACTTCCCATAGACTTAACACAGCGCACACTTTTCACTGCAATGTTTATTTTCCTTTGAACGTCACTGGTTTTGCGGTGAAGGGAATTATCAATAAATAAATGCTTGAGTGGCAATAAAAAGCACTTGCTACTTAGAGTTTATACGTCACAAAGAGGCTTATTGAGGAGGCTAAAGGGATTTCAAAGAAACCCATATTCACTTCAATACTTAGTTTTGCGGAAACAATGGATATAGTCGGATGTGCTATCGCCGGTGCCTTTCAACCCAAAGTTCTTCGGTGGGCACATTCTTCCGTGAAAATAGGAGATGATGCCGATAATCTGACATCAAGTACAGAAACATATTTTTTTACTAGCTGTAGTACAACCAGCAATGAAAGTGAGAATGAAGAATGCCGCGTTCTTTCTCATACTCCGCCTCAACGGATTTTGGCTACACATTGGTGTGATGGTCCCGACATCACGAGAAGAATTCCGTTCACTGGTGTACCAGGACTGAAAATTAATATGATAGGTACTGAGCTAATCGATTTTTAAATCTTTTTGCAAATGAGGAATTTTACGACCTATTAGTTAGGGAAAGTAATACATATGCTGTAGAAGTGTTTATCTCAAGAGTTACTGAAGGTTCATGAAAAAATGAATGGAAGGATGTGTCAGTAGATGAGATGAAAGTTTTTCTAGCCTTCTGTTTCATATGGGCATTTAACAAATGTCCCATCGCCAAGATTACTGGAAAACAGATCTATTATTCAAATTGGACTGCTTTTCTTCAAATATAAGCAGGAATTGTTTCCTTCTGATCATGTGGTGCCTTCATTTTGCAAGAAATCCTCAAACCGGCGAAGCGATTACAACCAACTGCCTTGCAAAAATAATGTCTTTACTGGATTTATTAAATGAGACCATAGAGAGCATATACTACCCTGGAAAAGAACTTACGATTGATGAATCAATGGTTTTATGGAGAGGCCATTTGATTTTCAAACAGTACATGAAAGGAAAAGTCAAATATGGGGTGAAACTTTATATGCTAACGGAACCAAATGGTATGATTCTAAAAGCTTTGGTTTACACAGAGCAACTGGGACTCGGGGGGGGGAGGTCATGCTGCTACTGTAGTTTTAAAATTGATGGAAGGGAAGCTAAATGTTGGTCATGCTATTTATATGGATAATATTTATAATAGTTACAATCTTGCATTGCAGTTGTTGAACAATGGCACTTATGGCACTGGAACTTTCTGTGCAGACTGATGAGATCTTCCAAGGGATCTCACAAAAGCTAAACTTTTGAAGGGGGAACGGAAATGCCAATATTCTAATGCTGTTGCAGTGTGCAAATGGAAAGATAAAAGGGATGTTCTCTTCATTACGACAGAGTTTGAGGATGATTTAGTTCAAACTGTAAATAAAAGGGGACAGATAAAAGAAAAACCAAAGGCTGAATAAGTGCTATTTTTCAATTATAATAAATTTGTCAGGGGTAGATCATCAAGATCAAATGCTAATGTACTATCCTTGTGAAAAGAAAACCATAAGATGGTAAAAGAAGCTAGGAATACATATATTTCATATGATGATAATCACTTCCCACAACTTGTATAATAAATTCTAAGGGGAAAAGATAAGCCTCTACGATTTTAGACTATCCATTGTACGTCAACATTTGAATCAAGAGCCATCAACTTCCCGAGCAAAGACATCTAAATTATTAAAAGTATGTGGCCATCTTCCAGTCAAAAAAACAAAACAAAAAGGGACATTTTTTGAGGAGACGATGCAAAATGTGCTCTGCCAAAGGGATTCGCAGGGACACTCTCTATTATTACTGTGCCCAGTGCCCAGAAAATCCTGCACTGTGCTTTTAGCCATGCTTCGAATTATATCATCATAGATAAGGGATAAATATTTTGTCTTCCTATTTTGCTAAAAAAAGTATGTTCCAAGTCGAACTGTGTGTTTGTGTGTGTGTGGGATTTTTACCCTACCCAAATCAAAATGTATGGATTTTGTATTTATCTAGTTATGCATCATGGCAATATTTATGGAATTCTTTGGCATTTGTAAGCATTATTCCTCTGTTTTATATGCAACAATGTTTGAAATATGTATCCAGCAAATGTCTACTTCAGTATCGGAATAATATTTAATTGCTGGCAGAATTACAATTACGAATATCAATTATGGATAGATTTTCTCGTATTTCAGAATTGCTAAGTCATGCCAAGCTATTATATGCGAACAGACGGCTGGATGGTCCAAACGCATAAAAGCTCAATCAGGGTGCCGCGTGACGCCTTGTGGCATTGTGGGAGATTTGCACGGGTTTCATACCGGCACTGTGTGCTTGCCGCTGATATAGTACGGCAGCAGCGAACGTGTTAAAGAGTCATATGAAGGAGGGAGAGAAAAGTGTGGTGTTGGTGCTGTAATCACAGTGGTCTTGGAAACTTTCTTGCAACTATGGAAAATTCTGAAAACATGTAATTCAAACCAACATTACTGGACCTTTCAACTCATGCTGATTTCTCAGGTCAAACTCTGTTACTATAAAATGAAATTTCGTGCTTATACACATAGTGAATGAAAAAGGATATCATTAATGTCAGTTTTAAAAACTCATAAGTTTAACACAGTTGCACAGTGAAGTACTTTTGAATGCAAATTTGCAATTTTTTTTTTAATTTTCCGATTGGAGGTTTAACGACCATTGTGAGCAACTCAATGGGCTATAAGCAAGTTGTCCGTCCCTAATTTAGGGTCACTGGTGCCAGGGAAGGGAGAGATCCAGTGCCGTTAGACAAACACAACATCCATGACTCACCGGGATTTGAACCCGGACCCCTTTCGGACGAATGATCAGAGGCCATCGCTTAGACCACTGCACCACCGGGGCGGCTAATTGCAATTTATCCCTGAAATGTGCTTTGCTGGTTTTCTACAGAAAAGAATGTCTTTATATTCAGGCACTTAATCAACGAAGACTGTGTGCATCTGTAATAGCATATTAACACCTTTAATGAGATAGAATTTTGTTTTACACATTTAAACATTTCTAAGAACCCCAGTCCTGGAATTCTGATTATCTATTACTTGTGTTTCTTTCAAGTTGTCTCGAAAACAATACTGGATGGCTTGATAATCAAGGTTATCTCATAATACAGCATTGGCTGTATGATATAAATCAGAATCGGTGTTACTTTGAATGGGAATATGACTACTAATTTTGGAACCACTAATTGGAATAAGACCATATGATGAACAAAAGGAGAAGTAACATTTTCAAAAATATGAGTAAAAAAAATATTTTCTTCATACCACTTATCATTTTCTTACCATCTGGACAAAAATAGTATGCTTTCCTTACTCTCACATTGTAACAGTTAAAATAAGTAAATGAAGTCACACTTACAAAGCACAATTTTGCTAAGACAAAGTACTTCCCAAAATAAAACAGAGTCCTTCTCAGTGAAAATGTATGCTACCTTTGGAATTACACAATTGAAAAATGCAAATTGTTAGAAATTCTAGTCATGTCATGTTTTGACTCATTGGAGAATGAATCAATTAAAATCAAAGATTTCTTTAAAAAACGTGATTCTCCAAAATGAAAATAAACTGAACTCCGGATTATCTGTGCTAATTAATGTATGGATGTGCACAGAACACAATCCAAAAATGGTGCTGCATATCATAAAAATGAAATACATACTACTGTATATATATGTATTCAGAAGTTTCAAATGAACTGTATATTAGGTAATATGCATATTTACTGTTTTAAATGCGGATTACTGTACTTAATTAAAATAATATTAAAACTTATAAATAGATTTTCAGTTTTTCTTCTGGAGAAAGTCTTATATTCCTTTGTTTGTGAAACATGTTAACATTCTTCTGGACAATTTGGTGAATGTTATGCAAAGCTATGACATCATTAAACTCATACTCAATTTGTTGACCCATATAGTCTAATAATAGCTTGTCTACATATTCCAGTGCCCCACTGTGGCTAACTCTTACTGTTTCACCGTAATCTTCACTTTCTTCTTCTCGCACTTCTACTGGCTTCCCTTGAGTCACTGCATCCACAATTACTTGGCCTGATAAAATCATATGGCATTCGTCGTTCTTGTCTTTCTCCAGCCACTCTTCCACATTTTCTTTCCTTACATTTTCAAATCCTTGAACACCAGAAATGTTTTCAACAAGGTCCAATGCTGTTGCCTCTTTGTCGGCAGAACCTTCTTCCTTCACGATCTCAGGGAGCAGTGTTTTTCCAGCATGAACTGTTCTATCAATGTTTCATTATGAAAGGGAACATGTGTGGAGCTCGACTGCCAGTTTGACACTTCCACAGTAAAGGCAACATGAGGACGGAGAGGGAAGCAGGACAGTTTCTCAAGGGTCAGGTGGCAGAGAGGAGGCAGAAGTCGTAAATCTTGGGGGCTGTCTGTTCATCCTACCCCACCTCTACACACACACACACAGGGGTAGGTTGTATTAAACAATGCTTATTTAAAGCAATTACAGTGGCCTCGGCTTTTTAAAGATTCTGTGAAGATTAAAAACACACAAGCAATTTGGTCCTGAAGCCACGAAAGTCATAAGAGGAAAAATACATAACGTAAAAAAACATTTCTTCAATTGATGATTGAACTTGAATTTCGAATTTTCTCATCTACATCAGTTAATGGAGAGATCTGGATAAAAGAGCTTTGGATAAATTGAGATTTACTGTACTTTGGTATTTTACTATTTCTAACCTGTTTTTTGTTGTTTTTTTTTTTTTTTAGTTGCACAGATAATCGATTGTTCAGCGTACCATAAAAAAAAAATGAAAATGCCAAATAAATAAAAATTAAAAATACCAAATAAATAAAAACTGTTGTGAGTTAATACTCCAGAACAATCTTTTTGCAAAGAAAGCAGGAAAGTTAAAAATATTTAAAGGACTAATCTTTAAAAAAAATATTAAAGAATACAAAATTTAAAATCCCTTTTTAAAGTAATGCTCCTACAGAATTGAATTTAATGACCAAGGGAAAAAAACAAGAAAAAAGAAAGTCAATATTGCTGCAAGTACAAAGTATTAATTATTTTTAAAGATATTGAGTATAAAACAGGATATAATGCCCAATTCACCTGCTATTCACTCTCGGATCTATGCAACACATTAATTGTCATAAAGTGTGAGTATTCCAGAGTTCAGTGTGTTCTTGCTGAATTCAGAATTTAATTTTAATATTCATTATATAGTCAGGAACCTCAATTTTAACATTTATTCTAATATTAAACATAGAATAAATGTTGAAATTGAGGTTTCTGACTACATAATAAATATTAAAAGTAAATTCTAAATTGAGTGAGAACACGCTGAACTCCTTAAGAAAATTAATGTGTTGCAAAGATCTGAGAATGAGGAACAGGTCAGTAGAGCTTCATATCCTGTTTTGTACTCAATACTTCCAAAATTAATTATTAGTTATGGGTATGATAGTACTTACTAAAAATATTCCATTATGACTAAGGTTATGGAAATAAATTAACTTATGCAAAGTATTAGAAAAAAAATTACCATACAGGCCAATAAGAATAAATCTTTGCAAGTACATGGTAGACATACAAGCACATAGTTTCAAATAAAATTTTTAAGGAGCACGGTAACAATTTAATATGGCATTTCTATGTAGAAAAATTACAAGCTTGTATTAAAAAAGAAAAAGAATTTGCAGAATGAATTCTTCTAAAAAAAACTAATGATAAAGCTGTCACATCTAAACAGTTTGAGACACTATCCTTTGTACATACCTAGGGCCGAATCTATGCTGCAATCTGCTGCCCAGGGATAGTCTAAAGGCTATCTAAACCCCCCCCCACACACACACACACTCAATAAAAAAAGAACTGTTAATTTTCACTTGGATTGTTTATTTCCAGCAAACGTTTGCAAATGTTACAAAAAAAAAAAGGCATAATATTAAGTACTTTAAATTTTGACTTTTCACAGCTTTCTTTCAGCAAAGTCGTTAACAATATCACTATAACTTACACTACTTGTCGTTTCACTTTAAACATATCAAACTGAAAGACCTGATAACCTGGTCCACTAAAGATCTAAAATATGTTTCTATGAACTTTATTTCACTGAAATTTTGCGAGGTGCCAATTATTGTTAGCAGTGTTGCATAGATTCTAAGTGCTGCACACAAATTGGAAAAATATCATCGCATAAATCACTTCAGTGTATAAAGCTGAAGAGAAATAATGTCCCCTCAACCTAAGTGCTATGTCATGGCACCTGGTCTTGGAAAATCTCCATTTAAGAGCATAATTCCATGGAATAAAGATCACCGGAATGCTTAAGTGACAAATGAACCACCTGCATTCTAAAGAAATGTGAAAATAACACTAAAAGCATGTAGCCAAACCATCTTGTTTGACTACATACTTGCAGTCCTATCTACACACGCATTTCTTTAGCATATTCCATCTTGCTGTGGATGAAGAAAAGAAGGAGAAAAAAGTTTTTACATTATTCTAAATAAATACTGCGTTTCTGCACAGGTCAGCAGAGCATGCATACCAGCTAAGTTTAGAGAGTGTGTAAGGCAATAATTAATAGTATCAAATTTAGAAGTTTAATTTATTGGTTTTACTCAGAGATACTTTGAAGTTTTCTTTAGTTGAAGAATTCACTAAGTTATTTTTCTCCTTTGAGTGTTCGTTTATTTTTATGCAGACGTTTCTGACCTTTAAATGATTATCAAGGCCTGTTCTCAACGCTTCTCTTCACTCCACATTTATCGCCAATGTTACCAAATCCCAGATTTATGTTGTGGCATCTTTCAAATAAAATGTGACAAAAATTCTTCTTGAACCTTATTTGCTGTCATTGAACCAAACATTGAATACGAGTACTCTGCTTATGGCTTTGGTAGGTTCAATGATTGGACCCTTATCTCTGATGCAAGAGGTTTCTTTTGCAAGTCTGCAACTGCATAAAGGTTCATCATCCAAAATTTGAATTTGTTCTCACATTGGTTTGTATTTGCATATTTCTACGTGATTTAGAATCTCACTGTTCTGATTTCTTTTTCCAACAGCTGTTTTAAGTTTTTAATCCCATTTTAATTTCTTGTTGTTGTTTTTTGTCCAACATATTTTTTTATTATAATTTATTGTTATTTCATAAATGACAATTCCACTTTTTTATTTTGTCATTTATCAATTAACTACTGTAATAACAATACATTGGACAAAGAGTAGCAAGGAATAGAAACAGAGGATTAAAGAACACAAATGAACAACTGAAAAAAAAAGAGGGATTAGAACAGTCCAATTGTAAATAACTTAGAAAAATACAAATACAAACCAGTATGGGAACAAATTTAGATTTTTTATTATGAACATCTATTTAGCAGGGGTCATATATAATGAAACTTACTGCACCTGAGCTAAGGATTCAACCAATGAACCTAATAATGTCATAAGCAGAGTATTCAACGTTTGGTTTAATGACAACAAATAAGGTTCAACAAGAATATTAATCTCATTTTATTTGAAAGATGCTGCAACATCAATATGGAGTCTGGCAACAATCTTTAAATTGCCTACTATATAAAAATGAATGTGGAGTGAAGAGAACATTGATAACAAGCCTTGATAGTCATTTAAAGACCAGGAATGCCTGCAAGAAAATAAAGCACTCAAAGCAAAAAAAGATCTAAATGAATTCTTCGTGTAAAAAAAAAAAAAAACAAAAAAACTTATTAATAGTTTTTAATGCTAATAAAACGATTCAAAACCTCTTTATGAGATACATAATCAATTAAAAACAAAATTTGCAAAGGAATTTTTGTGGGTTTGTATATAAATATTTATTACATATATCTGATTTTAAAGAAGCATGGAGAGGTGCATGCTTGGTATAACCAGGAGAGATAAGAAGAGGAACTCGTGGATCCGAAAAATGACGCGAGTGGAAGACATCATGATCAGAGTTAAATCCCTGAAATGGCAATGGGCTGGACATACTGCCAGAAGGACAGACCATAGATGGACAGCCGAAATTTTAGATTGGATTCCAAGGGACAGGAAAAGACCCAGAAAAAGACCACATGGGAGATGGGTGGATGAAATTCGTAAATATGCGGGAGTGACATGGAGGAGACTGGCACAAGACAGACCGTTGTGGAGGAAACTTGGGGAGACCTTCGTCCAGCAGTGGATTGATAATGGTTGACAATGATGATGATGATGATGATCTGATTTTGTTTTGCTGCCCCAGTCACAAATGCCCCAGACAAATCCCTCCCTCTCAAGATCTGGCACTGTGCACACTACATGTACTACAGAAAACATAAATTACTTAATGAATCATACAGTAAAAAAATTAAAACTAACAAAGCATTTATTACCAGTAGTACTAAAAAATCGAAGTGCTGAAAATGAAAACTTCTATATTTCAAACTTACATTTTGATGTACACATGTATAAATTTATGCCCTTAAAAATATAGTACATTCTGGTTTATTAGGTCACATCAGGGGCAGTACACTTTGGTCCAATTAAACAGCTACCCCAAAGCTTCATCCCAAAGAGCTAATTTGGGATGTTCTTCATGAATTGTCCCAAATAAACGGCTGCCCCGATTAACTGATGGCTTAATTAACCAGAATCTACTGAAATAATATTTTATCAATACTTCATTAAAAATAAATATAATATTTTCATCAAGAACTAAGGTTAAAGTGAATTCAACATAATATGGTTAACCAGATTAAACTCACCCGATTCAGCATTGTGACAATTCATTCGTGTCATTGCATTGGAAAGGATGTCATTATAATTTCTTGTGAAACAAACGTTAACTTTTCCGTGCCTTGCAGAAAACTGAAAAAAAATTCAATAACTTATTTCTTTGAAACACCAAGAAAAAAAAAAAAAAAAAAAAAAGAAGGAACAAAAATTAGTGACACAATGGATATTTGTTTAAACAGGCCATGGATATTTCTTTTAAATTCTGCCATATCACAACCAAACATTACACATATTTAATAGTTTTATAAATAAAATTATGAAACTTACTTATTAATACCTTAAGATTTTCCAATTCAGAAATTAGTTTAAAATTGTTTTTGAAATTTCTCAAAATGTAGCATTTTACTATGTCATTGAATTTTTCTCACAAAACAAACTGCTGAACAGTCAGTTAACAGAAATAGAAAATACATAGTGATCCCAATTTTTTAGAAAATAAAGAGAGAAATTAATGAATATTATAACACTGCGACAAAAATTACGAAATTTACTTATTAATTCCTTAAGATTTTCCAATTCATAAATTAGTTTAAAACTGGTTTGGAAATTTCTCAAAAATGTAGCATTTTACAAGGTTATTGAATTTTTCTCACATTTTTTACAAACTGCTGAACAGTCAGTTAACAGAAATAGAAAATACATAATGATCCCAATTTTTAGAAAATAAAGAGAGAAATTAATGAATATTATAACATTGTGACAAAAAGCTATGAAATTTTCTCATCTTGGTAGTAAAACAATTATAGACATTACATCAGCAGCACAGCAAAGATGACTGGTGCTCAGGGGCAAAATATACAATTTGTGCCATTTGGAAAACAATAACACAGACGTTTCAAAAGTGGTTTTTGGAAGTGACTTGAGTATTGGTAAGCACCTATCAGAGAAAAGTTTGTTCTGTTTCTATATTGAATATATGTTGAGACTTCATATAAAAGCAAATTTAATTTTGCATCCTAATGTGCTTAAAAACATTAATTTTAATCTAGATTAGGAAGAGGGAAATACCTACATGTTACAAATCAGTGCCAGTTTGAATCAAGGAGCACCAAAAATAAATAGCACCTAACAAAATGGCAAATTAAAATCAAAAAAATTTTTCACAATCACAATGGCTAGGCAGTCTGAAATGCTGGTTTCTGATCAGTTGTCTGGATGAGCCTGGGTTTGAGTCCCAGGTGAGGAATGGTTGGTATGTTTGCTTGCTAGCACCTCAACATTCCAACCCATAGGCTGCCTGCTGCCTGAAGGAGACTGCCCCTTTCTGACCCCCATCACTATGCCACTGCATTGCATTAAACTTTCACTGAAATTATCAGAAGAAAATTCGCATATTGAGTTTCAGGCTTCTGATGTCCTCTTAAAAAATGCAAAACTTGAAGAGGGTAAAAAATGCCAAAAGCTACAATATGCGACCACAAGATTTGACAACTGCATAATAAGTGATAAGAGCAGAGTTAACCACAGAACTACAATGGCTATACCACAGAACTACAATGGCTATTTAATACAGACATAAAATTTATGTTGTTTTACTATAAACTTCAATGAGAAAAGATTGTAAATCTTATTTCACTAGTTATAAGCATTTTTAACGTGTATAAGCAGTAATGCTAAATATCTATGAAGGCCAAAGGACAATGAAGTTATCTATACTAAAAACTCACCTCTTTGCCCATAACACCATGGAAAAGAACATATTAACACACGTATAACCTCCAACATTTGCTTTGGGGCAACTCCAGTGGGAAGCATGAAAAACCCTAAACACAAACTCTTTAAAAATTCATTTTCACCTTAATCATTCTCTATTCATATTAAACATTATCACTAACATACAAATAAAATGAACGTAAGAATAAAAAAGTTTAAACTAAAATTTACAATACATTTTAACATATCTTCATTACAAAACACAACTCTAAGAACACCGCATTCAAACTAAGACAAAGCATTGATATTTATCAATTATTATTAAAATCACTTAATTCAAAAGTTCACAAAAAAACTTTAAAAACTTTGTTTCCTGCAGTTCTCACTCGTTGTCCTCTATTTGTTGGCAAATGTTCACATTCACTTGAGATCTTTCGCTCCCTCCCGTAGCATCTTCAAAAGTACAACAATGCCTGCCAATTGTCACCAGGCTGACAAAGGAAGCTCTCTCATTACTGTCATGCTGGAATGTGAACATTTGCAAATTCAAATAAGTCCAAATAAGACTTATTTGGATTTGTTTTTCGGTCCGTGTGATGGCAGCATGGGTGCAAATTATGTATAAGCCCAGTATTGTGCTGTTGATATGCTATTGGTTGAAAAAAGTATCCCCCAGCATGACAGATAATGAGAGAGTTTCCTTTGTCAACCTGGTGTCAGTTGGTAGACATTGTTATACTTTTTAAAGATGCTATGGGAGGGAGGGAAAGATCTCAAGTGAATGTGAATGTTTGCCCACAAATGGGGGACAACGAGTGAAAAGTGTGGGAAACAAAGATTTTTAATTTGTTGTGAACTTTTAAATTAAGTTATTTTAACAGTAATTGATAAATAATAATGCTTCATCTGAGTTTGAATGCTGTGTTCTTGGTGTTGTGTTAGTAATAAAGATATATTAAAATGAATTGTAAATTTTAGCTTAAATTTTTTTATTCTTGTGCCAATTTTATTTGTATGTTAGTGACAGTGTTTAATATGAATAGAGAATGGTTCAAGTGAAAAGGAATTTTTTCTGCTTTCCACTGGAGTTGCCCCAAAGTAAATATTGGAGGTCATATGTGTATTAACATGTTATTTTCCATGGAGTTATGGACAAAGAGGTGAGCTTTTAGTGTAGATAACTTCATTGTCCTTTAACTTTCAGAGATATTTAGCGTAGACTGAGAATTGTTTCTTTTCAAAAAAGAAACCAAATGATAATGGTGAAAAATTAATTGAACTCTGCATTGAGAATGGTTTGTGTGTATCAAATACGTGTTTCAACCACAAGTATATCCACACATACTTGGGAAAATCATACTCTTGGTCAAAAGAGTATAATAGATTTTGTTGTTTACGATCAGCATCTGAAACTCTTAGTTGTTGACACCCGTGTGATGAGAGGTGTGGATCTAGGCTCTCATCATTACTTGGTGGTGTCACGAGTGAAACTGAATGTTGGTTGAAGGAAAAGAAATAGGAAACTGCTTAGGATGGAAAGAATAAAGGTTGAAAGGCTCCTTGAAGTCCATCAGAGTTACTCTAATTTACTCAGTGAACTACTGAAGGAGCTGAGGTCATGTGAGAGGGATGTAGAAAAGAAGTGGACTTGTTTTAAGAACTGTGTTGTCACTGCTGCTGAATAGGTCTGTGGCACCACAATAGTGGATACCACTAAAGGGGATGCTTGGTGGAATAGTGAGATTGAAGAAGCAGTAAAGAGGAAGAAAGAAGCATATTTGGGGATGTTGCAAGGCAGAGTTTCTGAGGATGAATATCACTGTAAGAAGAGTGAGGCAGTGAAGCTGGTTCACCAGAGTAAGGCAAAAGATAGGAAGGAGAAGGTGAAAAGGCATGAATTGGCATTTTGGAAAGATAGGAAGACTTTCTGGAAGTACATGAGAGTCAAGAAAAATAGGGAAAACAAAGTTGTAAGTTGTGTGAAGAATAGGATTGGGGAAATGATATGGGAGCCCAACGAGTTAAGTGAAAGATGGGGTAAATACTTCTGTGAGTTATTAGGTCAAGAAAGCAAAGGTGATTCTGAGGCAGAAGCAGATGATGTCATAATGAGAGTGGATTCACATGAGGGATCTAGAGAGAAGAGGTGTGTAAAGCTCTAAAATCTCTTCGGAATGGTAAGGCTCCAGGAGTTGATGGCATAACTGCTGAGATGTTGAAATATGGTGGTGACTTTGTAATTGACTGGTTAACTGAAATCTGCCAGTTGTGCTGGGAGTTAGGAATGGTACCTCGGGATTGGAAGGATGCTATCATTGTTCCCTTGTATAAGGGAAAAGGTGATCAGACTGATTGCAAGAACTATTGTGGTATTAGCTTACTGAATGTGCCAGGGAAAGTGTTTGGTGAGGTCATTATTGAAAAGGTAAGAGGTCTTACATCAGAGAAAGTGCGGGATGTTCAGAGTGGTTTTATGCCTGGTAAAGGCTGCACTAACCATATGATGATTGAAAAGTATCTGGCTGTTGGTAAGAAAGTTTTTACTGCCTTCATAGATTTAGAGAAAGCATATGACCAAGTAAATAGGATACTTCTGTGGAAGGTTTTGAATGAATATGGTGTTACTGGGAATCTACTTAATAGTGTGAAAGCCATGTATGCTGGCTGTAGAGCTTGTGTACGAGTGAATGGTGTCGTATCAAAATGGTTTTCCATTGGTGCAGGAGTCAGGCAAGGTTGTGTAATGTCACCATGGCTGTTTAATATATTTATGGATGCATGCATGCATGCATGATGCCAAGACGGACAACACTGGTTTATGTCTTGGTAATACCTGTGTGTGCAGATTGCTGTATGTTGATGACACAGTGCTGTTGACAGAGAGCAAAAGTGAGTTGCAGAGTATGTTGTCCCGGATGTACGAAGTTTGTATGAAATTCAAACTGAGTATAAATAAGAGAAAAACCAAAGTTATGGTTTTTGAGTGAGGAACTGTTAGTACTGAATGCAGGGTAAGTCTAAATGGCACAGTGATTGACCAGGTAAATGAGTTTGTATATTTGGGGAGCTTGTTTGACAGAGAGAACAGATTAAATGGCGAAACTAGTAGGTGAGTAAATTCTTCATTGAAAGTCATAGCTGCTTTAGGAGGTATTTACAGGAATGATGGATTCTCAAAAGAGTCCCGAATGGCTGTATATGAAAGTGTAATCGTTTCTACTCTGATATATGGCAGTGAAACTTGGGTACTACAGAAGGGACATAGGAGTCGTTTGTGTGCCGGAGAAATGCGTTATTTATGAAGGGTTTGAAGGAAGACATGTTCTGATCATGTGAAGAATGAAGATGTGTTGCAGTTCTGTAACGTGAAGCAAAATGTTGTTAGCAAGGTGGAGACTAATATTCTTAGGTGGTTTGGCCATGTTGAAAGAATGAGTGACGAGATGCTTACTAAGAAAACTTTTTTGGCCCAAGTGGCAGGAAAGAAAGCCAGAGGAAGGCCAAGGAAGTCATGCGTGGATCAGATTCAGGAGTGTCTGCATGAGAAAAGATTATGAGTATGAAATATAGAAAGTCTTATGAATGTCGTGTGATGGATGTCAGTGAAGCCCGAGTTGTGTATCAGGATCACTGTACATGGAGAAGTTTGATACAGCAACAGTAATTAAGTAAATAATCAGTTAAAAATTTATACATTACATACATATCACTAAGCTGTTCTCTGAGATTCAGAGGTTAGCTCCAAAAAGAAATACAAACTTCCAGATATTTTTACCTATTGTTGTCGTATCAAACTTTGCCATTTACAGCGATCTTGACATACAACTCGTGCTTCACTGATATCCATTACACGCCGTACACAAGATCTTTTATACTTCATACTCATAATCTTTTTCTCATGCAGACACTCCTGAATCTGATCCACCCATGTCTTCCTTGGCCTTCCTCTGCCTTTCCTTCCTGCCACTTGGGCTGAAAATATTTTCTTAGTAAGCATTTTATCACTCATTCTTTCAACATGGCCAAACCACCGAAGCATATTGGTCTCCACCTTGCTAACAACATTTTGCTTTACATCACACAACTGCAATACATCTTCATTCCTCACACAATCATATCGTGTCTTGCCACAAACCCCACGTAAGTAACGCATTTCTCCAGCACACAAACGACTCCTATGTTTCTTCTGCAGTACCCAGGTTTCACTGCCATACATCAGAGTAGGAACAATTACTGTTTCATACACAGCCATGCGGGACTCTCTAGAGAACCCATCATTTCTGTGAAAACCTCCCATAGCAGTTATGACTTTCAAAGAAGAATTCACTCGCCTACTGATTTCACCATCCAACTTGTTCTCTCTGTCAAACATGCTTCCTAAATACACAAACTCACTCACCTGGTCAATCACAGTGCCATTTATACTTACATTACATTCAGTGCTACCCATTCCTCTCTCAAACACCATAACTTTGGTATTTCCCTTATTTATACTCAGTTTGAATTTCATGCAAACTTCGTGCATCTGAGTCAACATACTCTACAACTCACTTTTGCTCTCTGCCAACAGGACAGTGTCATCAGCATATAGTTATCTGCACACACGGATATCACCAAGACATAAACCAGTATTATCTATTTTGGCCTCACGCATGCATGCGTCCATAAATATATTAAACAGCCAAGGTGACATTACACAACCTTGTCTAACTCCTGCACCAATGGAAAACCATTTTGATAAAACACCATTCACTCGTACACAAGCTCTACTACCAGCATACATGGCTTTTACACTATTAAGTAGATTCCCAGTAACACCATATTCATTCAATACCTTCCACAAAAGTGTCCTATTCACTCGGTCGTAAGCTTTCTCTAAATCTATGAAGGCAGTAAAAACTTTCTTCCCAACAGCCAGATACTTTTCAATCACCATGCGTAATGCAAAAATCTGGTTAGCGCAGCCTTTACCATGCATAAAACCACTCTGAACATCCCACACTTTCTCTGATGTAAGACCCCGTACTTTTTCAATAACAAATTTACCAAACACTTTCCCTGGCACACTCAGTAGGCTAATACCACGATAGTTCTTGCATTCAGTCTGATCACCTTTTCCCTTATACAAGGGAACAATGATAGCATCCTTCCAATCCCGAGGGGCCATTCCTAACTCCCAGCACAACTGGCAAATTTCAGTTAACCAGTCAATTGTAGAGTCATCACCATACTTCAACATCTCAGCAGTTATGCCATCAACTCCTGGAGCCTTACCATTCTGAAGAGATTTTAGAGCTTTACACACTTCTTCTCTTGAGATCCCTCCTGTGCTTTCATCCCTCATTGTGACATCATCTGCATCTGTCTCAGAATCATTTTTGCTCTCCTGATCTAATAACTCACAGAAGTATTCGCCCCATCTGTCACTTAACTCATTGGGCTCCCATATCATTTCCCCAATCTCATTCTTCACAAAACTTACAACTTTGTTTTCCCTATTTTTCCTGAGTCTCATGTACTTCCAGAAGGACTTTCTATCTTTCCAAAAAGCCAGTTCATGCCTTTCCACTTTCTCTTTCCTATCTTTTGCCTTACTGTGGCAAACCAGCTTAGCAGCTTCACACTTCTTACAGCGATATTCATCCACAGAGACTCTACCTTGCAACATCACCAAATAGGCTTCCTTCTTTTTCTTTACTGCCTCATCAATCTCACTATTCCACCAAGCATCATCTCTATTGTTACCCACTATTGTGACAGACCTCTTTTGCAGCAGTAACAACACAGTTCTTAAAACATTTCCACTTCTTTTCTACATCCCTCTCACAAGATTTCAGATCCTTCAGTCGTTCTCTGAGTAAGTCAGAATACCGCTGATGATCTTCAAGGATACTATCAACCTTTATTCTTTCTATCCTGGGTCTCTTCCTATTCCTTTTCCTCCAACCAACATTAAGTTTCACTCGTGACACTACCAAGTAATGATCAGAACCAACATCCGCACCTCTCATCACATGGGTGTCAACAACTAAGTGTTTCAAACGCTGATCGAAAACAACAAAATCTATCACAGTCTTTTGACCAAGAGTACGATTTTCCCAAGTATATGTGTGTATAAACTTGTGGTTGAAAAATGTATTAGACACACAAATCATTCTCAATGCAGAGTTCAATTAATCTTTCACCATTATCATTCACACAAGGATCATTAAACTTACCCAGAACATTGTCAGACATTGCATTCTGCACACCTACTCTAGCATTGAAATCTCCTGCTATTATAACTTTTTCTTTAGCACCAAACTGGCTCAAAACAGCTTTTAGCTTATTCCAGAAATCTTCTTTCTTATCAGAAGGTTCCAAGTCACAAGGAGCATACACTAAAACAATTACAATTCTCTGAAGTTTCACTTTCAAACGAATCCAGAGAATTCTCTCACTTATGCAACTATAGTGAATCAAGTTGTTCTTCATCTTTTCACTTAAAATCACACCTACACCAGCCTGTCCTCTCATATTATCCAATACTCTAGACCACACACTCACCGTTCCATTCACTTCTTCTACCCCAATTTCCTTCTTTTTGGTTTCACTTACACACAGCACATCCAGTCTATACTTATTCATCTCCTCAATCACCTCACTCATCTTGCCATTTATACCTCTAGTATTCCATACACCAATCTTACATTCACTCAGCCGAGATCTCTTTCTCATACGCCGTTTAGAAAGTCCAGGTCGATTCCGTGGTGGACCGTCCTTCTCAAGTGTGGTAGGTCCATCATATCCCACACTTGAGTCCTTCTTAATATTTCTTTTTGTCTTTTTAATCAGGTAAGTACATCAGTGTGGGGGATTAGCCCACAGCTGAGGGTTCCAGTTGGTCATTCAACCTAAGGATTCTGGAACAAAACCCAGTGAGTTGGGGTCTTTTTGCCAATGTCACACAGAACTAGCTTGCACCTCTCCAAGATTCACAGAGGCCCTAGTTGCTTTTGTGTGTGCCATTGTTACCACGGAGCGCCCCGAGGAGGCAAACCCATCGCTAGTGGTTTTTATTTCATTGTGGAGCTAATATCAGAGAACATCTTAGAGATATGTATTATCAGTTAAATGTTTATTTGTCAGATGGTGTTTCTTTGAGGAGCTAACCTCTGAATATCAGAGAACAGCTTAATGATATGTATGTATGTATGTACATATGTAATAAGAGCACAGCTTTTCGAAACAAGATTCCTTTACAGAGAGCAAGGAAGAAATCTTCCTTAGATAGGAGAATTTACTATGCTTTGATGATGCAGGATTTGCTCTGACTAACAAAAATCTGAAGTTGTTCAGATTCCTATGAGGTAATTGCTTAGCTTTAGTTACATGGAACTTCATTGTCCTGGGTGGTGTAATGGATAGCATGCTGAAGCCAAAATTGGAAGATGCTGGTTCAATTCCCACTCCAGGGTGATATAATTTTCAAGTTTTCTAATATGATGTTACATGGTAAACAGTAAACTAAAGCAATTCAGAGTCAAATAGGAAATATTTTCGCATGGAATGGTATATGTACAAAATGAGCTGTCTATACATGCGATAAAAGCAAACCACGTCTTCAATAAGCAAATTAAAAGCCGTTTAAAGCAGACTAGCGCTTTCGGGGATCTCCCGTCCCCATCTACTGGTCGATGCGCCACGGGATCCAACAGAGTCAACCCTTATATACTTGATAACACAACCCATCATGCACCACGTCACCAACAGACCATGATGTCACAGTATAAGCACAAATTGTAAAATTTCAATTCCAAATCAATATAACATAAATATAAGAATACAAAATATTTACAAAAATGTACTATTCCAATGTTTTAAAATTCCTCATGTGTCAAAGTCTCTTGTGGAGCAACCATTTTTCGCCAAGGTCTTGGTACAAATGTGGGGAGATCTAAATTACAACAGTTGTCTCCGTATGCAATAATATATAAACTTTCTGAAAAGAAAACAGTATTTTTGTTCACATTGGAGTTCAAGATTTTAGCATTCTCCCAAACAGGGGTGTAACCACCCTGTTTAACAGCTATAGTAAAGGCAGTATTAATAGTTTCTGTCCGGAGGGTGTACTTGTGTTCCCCCAACCGGGTATTCAGAGTCCTAATTGTAGAACCTATATAAAATTTGTCAATAACACCCGAATCCTCATGGGCGAGCGGAATGCAGTATACACCATATTTCATGATTTTGGGTACTTTATCTCTGTCATTTCTCAGTAAAGTAAATACATTTTTAGTGCAAACTCCAAATGTCAAATTATGCCTATGGCATATCTTCTTGAGTGTGTTAACTATTGGAGGGAGATAATCCACCTTTCCAACGCATCTAGTGATTTTATTGTCCGTGGACAAGGTCGTGAATCTCAACCTGGTGAAACTTCTCAATAGACCGGGAAAGTAGTGCTCTGGGTAGCCGAAGATCCGTGCCAAAGTTGAGGCCTTAGAGAGTTCGTCCCGTCTTGCTTTGTTGGAAGAAGAGTGTGTGAATGCACGTTTGATTAGAAATCGAAGTGATGATGCTTTTTGTTCAGGGGGTGAGAAGAGTTAAACGGTATGATACATGGTATGAACGTAGGTTTTCGGTACACGGAGTATTTAATCTAGTGAGTGTTGAGGTCCCTTGATAACAAAAAATCAAGAAAAGGTAGCTTACCCCCTGCTCAAGTTCTTTCGTAAATTTTATTGTGGGAAAAAGTGAAGATAAGCAGTCAATGAAAACATCTAGTTTTCATTGACTGCTTATGAAAACTAGATGTTTTCATTGACTTAAGTAGCATATCATCGACATACTTGATTATTAGTAAGGGTTGAAGTGGAGAGTCCAGCAAAACCTTGTCCTCCAAGGATTGTAAAAGAATCTCAGCCAGCACAGGGGAGAGTGGGGCGCCCATGGGCGCACCCTCTCTCTGTTGGTATATTCTATTATCAAATTTAAAATACGATCTTCTGGCCACTAATTTCAGTGCTGAAAGAATAGCATCAGTTTCCAGCGGAAAGATAGAACTATCTTCTTGTAATTTTTCAGCAATGATAGAATGCACCAAATCAAGTGGTACATTTGGGAATAGTGAAACAACGTCTAGAGATGCCATAATAAAGCCAGTTTGTGGAGGGTCAAATTCCTTGATTCGCTCAAGAGCCTGAGTAGAGCTTTTTATTGACACCGTGGAATGGAGTGTAAGGTGTTTCAAGTAAGATGCTAGCATAGTCTCAAGGGGTCTCGTTGGACTAGCATACCCTGAGACTAATAATTTGAGGGGTTGATTTGGTTTGTGTAATTTCAGTTTACCAAATATTTCTGGCACTCTAGGTCCCACAGGTGGATTCATTTTTGATGACACAGAGGCAGGAAGGAAACCTTGGTTTCGAAGTTTACTCAGTTCAGCTATAGTGACAGAGGTTGGATCTGATTTGAGCACTCGGTGGGGGATTAGCTCTATAGCCTGTGACATCTTATCAAAGTAGTCAGCCTTATCCATAATGATGATCTGTTGTGTCTTATCCACGCCAACAATAGACAGGTTTGGGTTCTTAGCTAACTGAAGTAGCTGATCCCTTTCGTACCTTAAATTCTGAGGTGAAGTGGTTATTTTAGAAATAGATTTTACAAGGTTATGGCATGCAAAATCACGTTCATCCTCTGGCAAGGCATTAATAATGTTTTCAATCTGAGGTAAAGAGTGCATAGGTGAAAACTTCGAGATGGGGAAACTGAACTTGAGACCTCTATTTAAGGCTGCATGTTGACCCTCCGTCAGTTGAACTGAGCTGAGGTTCAAATAAGTCTTGGGTGTAGGAAGTTTAACCTTGGAGGCAGGAAATGAAACAGAGTGTTGTAGCCAGGGAGATCTTCTTGACACCAAGTCACAGAGTTTTTTGATGTGTCTTTGATTAATGGCATTTATTTCACTCTGCAAAGAAGTAAAAAATATCATCAAATTCTTATCCAGAATGATGTGATGAAGGGTTGACTCTGTTGGATCCCGTGGCGCATCGACCAGTAGATGGGGACGGGAGATCCCCAAAAGCGCTAGTCTGCTTTTAACCGCTTTTAATTTGTAAATAAATTGATTTTAATTTGCTTATTGAAGACGTGGTTTGCTTTTATCGCATGTATAGACAGCTAATTCAGAGTCACATTCTGATTATCAGAATGAGTAAGTTCCCTGCACTCAATACACTTGGAGCAGCATTCTAGCCTCTCATCAAATTCATGGTAAAAGCAGTGCCAGACTAACAATCCATGAATGGGCCCACTTTGGCAAAAAATTATCAAGGCACCCCCAACCATTCTGTTTATATACTGATTTCATTGTCTCGTTCTGTCAGTATGCTTGACTCCACGGGGACTACTGGAACTCCTTGGGTTTATTTTAAATGTTGCAATAATTTTCCTGCCTTGAGATGCAGGTTCGGGCCTCTGCCACCCCCATGGTCCAGAGACCGGCCTACGATGTCTCTGCTGGCCGCCGACCTAGCGCACTTTGGCTGGGTTCCCGCACTGGCTGGCGGGATAGGCCGTTAAATTTTGAGGGTTGGCTAGGAGATTGTTTACCCCTCAAACAGCTTTAGGTTTAGGGGAGCCATTTTCCTTTATTAGCAAACAAAATTCTTACACGCATTTACATACACTATCTTCATACTTAGGACTTACAAAGTTGAGTATGAAACAAAGTGTATTTACAAGGTATTTACATGGGTATTACTCTTACCTTTTGTCATCTTTGACTTCTGTCCTCATTCCGTATCAGAGTCTCTTTCGGTGTACACGTTCACCTCTTGCGACACGGTTCCCCTTTGACTGGGGAAAATCGTATGCTGCTGGAGGGTTAGCCTCTCTACTAGGGCTATGATTCCTTTCCTGTTTACGGGAGATTGGATGAGCAGATCCAATATCCACATTTTTTGCACACCTGGGATCAGTGTGTTTCTCCCTTTGGCAAAGCCACTGCACTCAAGCATGCAGTGTTCTATGCTTGCCAATTGTGTTCCACAGGGTCAAGTGCAGTTCCTGATTACAAATCTGCATAAGTATTCAGGGCAGATGCCATGACCACTGAGCACTTGATTCAGGAACTTGTTTGTTTGTGCTATTCTGTTTATATGAATGAGTAAGATCCCTGCACTCAACACACTTGCAGCAGCATTCTAGCCTCTCATCAAATGCATGGTAGAAGCAGTGCCAGACTAGCAATCCATGAATGGACTCACTTTTGGGAAAAATTATCAAGGCATCCCAAACTCTAAAATTAAGGTATGCCAGCATCACCATTTCCCGTTTAAACATCTTTTTAACACAAGTCTATGAATTACTGCAGTGCTTGCATTGAAGCAGCAATTAATTAACAACATTTTGCTCATTTTCTTTGGACAACAGCATAGGTCATCCTGACTACAATTTGATGTAAGAAAAAAATCCCTTCGATTGTTGAAACGGTAGGCAGGGTATGTCTTCTCAGAGAAAGTGTCAAAGATTTTATTCCATTCTTATGAATTTTATTGTGATGGCTGAATTCAGAATTGTAATGGTTTCTTTGCTTTTACTTTCAAATAGAAAGAGCATTTTTTACAATAGCTCAAATACATCTTCCGAAACGGCCGTTAAAGAATTTGTGTAACTGTAGGGCCCAGAAATGAAGTAAATTGCATGCATATCTCTTTAAAATGAAAAAATAAAAAGTTATACATATATAGGCTGCATAAAGCATCCCCAATAATGTACTGCAGATAACCAGTTCATTAATGTGTACAAATAACTTGGTGCTTCTGTCCCTTACTATTGATAGTATAAATATTTGATTATATTTTATTGATTATTCAACCACAATCAGCAAAAGCTGGTTGAGGTAAAATGCATCAACTAAAAGAGACAGAGCTTAAATATGAAAGTTTGGGGGAAGAGGAGTGCATCATAAACAGCATTTGGCTCAACTGAACATTTGTTGCATAATTTTTTTCTCTAAAGCCTTCAAAATGATAGGCAAACTTTGCTGTTTAACATAATGGGTTCCTTCAATAAGTAGAAACATATAAAACTGTATTTATAAACAGTTAAATCCACTTAATATGCTCATGGTTAATATGATTTCCCACTTAATACACATTTTTCACACAGTCCCTAGAATTAAGAGGCAAATAAGTACAAATATACTCTATTTAATATGCTTTGAATCCCGCTTAATAAGCGATCAGTTTTGTGGCATGATGTACATTTGAATTCGGATGAATAGTAACACAATGGGTCAGTCACATGTTACACAAGTCACTGGATGTTTACTTTGATTAGACAGAAAACTCCCCTGTTCAGCTTATGAACCTGGGGATAATAAAAGTAGTGGAACATCATTATTGCAAGAGACTGGTCCACAGGTACTTATGTGCAATGGAACAAGCCGATCCCTCACCTTCTGTAAACGTTCTCGACGCAATTCATTACGTCCTGCTGCATGGAATGCAGTCCGTTCTGAGATTATTAATAACTGTTTCACTGAAGCAGGCATCAAATGGCCACAAAATGAACCGGCACTGTAACCTGATGAAGTCGAAGAGGATCCCGTTTTCATGAATTTTCTTGGATACATACATGTCTATCGATGATGATATCAAAAGTGAGATTCGAACAGTACAAGAAATTGTAAAAGATAATGCTACGAGTACTACTACAAACGAGAAGAGTGAGGAAGAAGAGCCTGTGCCACCACCGACACCAGCCGCAGCATTAAATTCATTCGCCGAAGTAATGCGTTTTGTGTCCAGCATGATTGGAGTTTATGACAACACCATCAGTAAAATTAATCAGCTAGAAATGATTATTCTGAATTTCACTTTTAAAAAAATGAAACAATGAGATTGAAAAATATTTTAAGAAGCTATAAGAAAAGTGAATTACAGTTTATAAATACTATACAACAAAATTAATTTTTAAATCTACGTGACATTTTTGTGTATTTTTTTAAATTTAATATTGTGTGGAAATGCAGTTTGTCACTACAGTAAATTGTATTTTTTCTGTAGTTTTTTTTTTTATTGGGGGTTTAATGACCACCGTGTGAAACTTAATGGTCTATAAGCAGTCGCTCGTCCCTCATTTAGGGTCACTGATGCCAGGTAAGGGAGAGAGCCAGTGCCGTAAGACAAACACAACATCCATGCCTCATGAGGATTCGAACCCGGATCCATCTCGGACGAATGACCAGGAGCCATCGCTTAGATCACTGCGCTACTGGAGCGGCTAAAAAGTTTTAATATGGATTTAATTACAGTTCTTTTTATTTTTTATGCTTTCCAACCGTAGGTTGAAGAAGTGTATATCCTCCAGCTTTTTCTGCCCGTCCGTCTGTCAGTCTGTTGGCACAATAACTCATGTAAAAATGGCTCAATTTCGATGAAATTTTAGTATGTGGTAGGGGACCACCTGGGGACAAACCCTATTACAAATGGGACAAATGGGGTTAATGGTCACAACACAGGAGCGGGATCCATTCCATTGTCCTTATGCCTCATAACTTGCGTAAATATGGTTTGATTTCAATGAAATTTTAGTATGTGGTAGGGAATCGCCTGGGGACGAACCCTATTGAAAATGGGTGAAGTGGGGTCAAAGGTCAGGACATAGGAGCGGGATGCATTCCATTGCCCTTATACGTCATAAGGTGTGTAAAAATGGTTCAATTTCGATGAAATTTTAGTATGTGGTAGGGGACCACCTGGGGAAGAACCCTATTAAAAATGGGACAAATGGAGTCAAAGGTCAGGAAATAGGATCGGGATCCATTCCATCGCCCTTATCCCATACTATTAAGGTGGACGTCAAATAATTTTGCTTCCTATACTTTTGAACATCGATTAAAATAACTTCATATTATAACTTGGAATACTTAACATTTTCTAAAACATAACCATAATTATATTAAAAAACAATAACGTTTCCTTTGGTGGTGTTGAAACTAGAAAAAAGATGGCGCGACTTGTACTTTGATGACGTCAGTAGACAAATAAATGTTGGATTACATAATTATGGTTATGGTTTAGAAAATATTAAGTATTCCAAGTTATAAAATAAAGCTATTTTAATCGATGTTCAAATTTTCATCCTTGGAACGCATTAATTGTGTAGAAAATGTGTACAGAAGTTTTTCCATTGGAAGTATAGGAAGCAAAATTACTTGACGTCCACCTTAAAGGAGCAATTCTTGTATCTATGTAAATTTTATTTTGGAAACGGCTCTAAGAATTTTGATGAAAGTCATTAACTAATGTTTTCTGCTACTGAAAATCGATTTAGCTTGATCTTGACTTTAAGAAAATTTGTTTAGTGCGTTAAATAACCACCCCTAATCACCACGTTTTTACTGTCATAGCGTCGTCCCATTAATATTACCCATGCTTAGAAATCTTATGATGTCACAATCTCACGACTGTGATGCCTGCGCGCGGTCACGCGATCTGTCTCATTACATCACACGTTGTGTGTGGATCCTATTAAAGTTTTATGACATCACACTCTTGTGAGGAGATGGTCGCAATTCCCATCTGCCTCATTACGTCACGCATTGTGTGCGTATGTCCGTCCGCACGATAACTTGCATAAAA
This sequence comes from Macrothele yani, assembly GCA_039090855.1. Taxonomy (NCBI): domain Eukaryota; kingdom Metazoa; phylum Arthropoda; class Arachnida; order Araneae; family Macrothelidae; genus Macrothele; species Macrothele yani. Next base: position 96,012,022 of record CM076998.1, read on the forward strand.
ATCGTTCGATTTCGATGAAATTTTAGTATGTGGAAGGGGAACACCTGGGAAGGAACTCTATTGAAAGTGAACAAAATGGGGTCAAAGTTCAGGACATAGGAGTGGGATCCATTCCACTGCTCTTATGCATCATAACTAACGTAAAAAAGGTGCGATTTTGATGAAATTTTAGTATGTGGAAGGGGACCACCTGGGGACAAACCCTATTGAAAATGGGCGAAATGGAATCAAAGGTCAGGACATAGGAGCGGAATCACTATTGAAAGTGAACAAAATGGGGTCAAAGGTCAGGACATAGGAGCAGGATCCATTCCACTGCTCTTATACATCATAATTAACGTAAAAAAGGTTCGATTTCAATGAAATTTTAGTATGTGGAAGGGGACCAACTGGGGACAAACCCTATTGAAAATGGGCAAAATGGAATCAAAGGTCAGGACATAAGAGCGGAATCACTTCCATTGCCATTATGCATCATAACTTACGTAAAAATGCTTCGATTTGGATGAAATGTTAGTATGTTGTAGGGACCTGCCTGGGGACAAATCCCATTGAAAATGGGAAAAATGGGGTCAAAGGTTAGGACACAGGAACAGGATCTATTCCATAGCCCTTATGCATAAGAACTTATGTAAAAATGCTTTGATTGCAACAAAACTTTATCATGTTATTTCGGAGGTATACTGAACCGGTTCTGTTGAATATAATCGAAATGGGATCAAAAGTCAGGGCACAGGACCGAGATTTATTCCACAGCAATTATCCTCATAACTTGAGTGATAACTTGAGTAATGATTTCTGGTATGTTGGAAAGCGTATTATAATCAATGCATTGCATGATTTTACTAACTTGTCATTTAGATAATTTTTGAAGTGTGTACCACTTCTGTTGGCCTTATTTGTTGTTTACTTTTGTTGCAATTATGGTTAAACATCAGTGGTCACATTTAACGATTTTTCTGGTCTTCTTCTTTGAGGTTATGGCTAGAAAATAATTTGGTTCCATTACTGATAGGATCCGGAATTTATTTGATCCGCAGAAAGCATGATCAGGTTGGTGAGGCACATTCATTTGCTGCATGCCTTTTGCTCATCTTCAAATAATTTATAAGGACTGAATCAACACTGTAGATTGAAATGCCTACAGACTGAGCAGTCATGCATCTGCCTTGCCTCATGAGGTCATTCATGTGGTCGATGCTTTCCTCAGAGATGGATATGGAGAGTTGCCCTCAACTGTCTGCACCATCACAAGATTCTGTTACTTGACAACTGCAGAATGTCTATCTCCCATTGTTTGCACCATATCATAATGATCCTCATGTGGGGATGTGCCTTTCAAGCGCAGGTACTTTATCACTGCCCATAGTTCTTTGTTTTCTCCATTTTGCAAAATCTCATGGCAGGAGGGAAGAACTATAACACTGAAAATTGGTGCAATGACATACAATAATATGTACTATCTGCAGAAAATGTACTGAATATTTATATCTACTAAAAGTAGGTGAGAACACACTTTTTGAACACCCTCTGTGTACTGTATCACCCATGGCAATTCACTTCTTCTGTTGCATATTACCGTAATTTTGGGTAAATAAGCCACACCAGCGTATATGCCACAGCAATAAAAAAAAAAAAAGGGCAGAATGAAATCAAAATCACCAGAAATGCCACACCTCCATATACACCACACCTTCACAGTACGGTGGGGTAGTACCATGGCGGAATCTTGAAAACAATACGTAGATAAAAATATAGTACCTGGTCTTTCAAACAATAAATAAAAATATCAATTAAACAAGATTCAATCTTAAGGATAACACTTATCCTACTACCCATTTTACAAAAATTTACTCGAAGAATTCATAAGGTGCTTAAACCAATTATAAAACATTTACACCTCAAGAATTTAAAAAATACACACACAACACTCTGAAAATATACACATAGTTTTTCAATCAAATCCATCAAAATCGGAAACTTCACTGTCCGAATGAAAGAGTTTTAAAAGCTCATCATCTAAAAAAACTTCGGGTTCATCCGCATCACTTTCGCTGTCTTCTGGCATTTCATCGCAGTTTTTAGAAGTAATGTTTGCTTCAATGAAGCCCGAAATAATCGTCGAAGTTTTGGTGTTTTTTCCGGGATTTGGAAAAACATATTTATTTACCATTAGCTTAAAACTAGAAGTATAACTTCTGCGTTTCATCATTTTACTTTCCATAATAATGTAGAACTACGCATGCTCAAGAAAATGCAATTTGGCAAACTGAATGTGATGAACGCACACGCCATTGACAAAATCTGCATGTGCTGTCCTTGAGTCACTGACCAATGACAATCAATCTTGGATGGTAGTCGAATATCCTGTTTCAAGAGGGGAGAGAGAGCGAAGCTGATGGCATCATGAGTTCAAAGAGTAGTTGCTCGCAGCATGAAACAAGGGTGATCCTTGCTAACAAGATCGATTTCCTGCGAATTTTGCCCCCACTCCAGATTTTTTCCGAGTTTTATCGGAATCACCTCTCTCTTGCCTGTCCCACCTCAATCCTATGACCTATTATTGTCATGTCTTGTTTTAAGAGGGGGTGGGTGGAATTTATTGCACGTGGCTGCAACATCGTTATTCTATTTCCTCTCTATTGAGATATCTTCCTACAGAAAAAGGAATGGAACAAGCTATAATTGTTTTTTGTTACATAATTTTGCTCCACAAAAAAAAAAAAAAAAAAAAAGCAGTATATGCTGCCATGCTGTGTAAGCCGCACGGGGTGAAAATTTAATTTTGAACTCATATACACCGTGGCTTATCTACCCGAAATTACTGTATGTGGAGCAATTTGCTTTTTGCTATGTTTTTACAAACCTCATCTGTCAGTAAATAATTTGCACATAGAAGACTAACAAAAATAAATTGCTTTCAATTTCAGTACAATTACTTCAAAAACAAATTATTCATAATGAGAAACATGCTAAGGTCTTATATGTTTGAAAGCAATTTACTCTTCATGTAAACATTTTGAAAAACAAAAGATTATTTCTTTGAATAAAGCTCATATTGAGAAATGGCTTCCTAGTTTAATTGAATTAATAATCTAAAGCAACTTATGGGAATTTACTAGGAATTTTTTTCCATTTATAGCAAATTTTCGGAGAAAACTCTTCTCCTTCTTCAGGCTCTCTTGTTGTTGTCACTTTTTGCTTGTCACTATCATGGTTACGGTTTACCTTGACAGGTTACGGTTAACCTTGACGGTTTAGGTTATTTTTCAACAAATCCTGCCAGATGTTAGGCAGGAAAATCCTTTGCAGTCATTGATGATGGAATTTTGATTTTTCTCAATCTCTATTCCTTCTTTCAGTTTTCTTTTTGAAATTGCTTTGGAAACTGATTACTTTAAGGGAATTCCAATCCATGCTGTGCCCAGTTTCTCTAACATGCCTATCTAATCCAGTCTTGTTGGAGCAATTTTTTATAGCTGCTTTATGCTCAGCTATACGAGTTTCTAGTCTGCGACCTGTTTCACCTATGTAAGATAGTCCACAACTACAATTTACTTCATAAACTACTCCTTGCATTTTTAAAATATCTTCTTCTCTTTGAACTATTTTAGGGAAAAAAATTTTTAACTTTGTTCTCTAAACTTGGAGCTAGCCTAATATTGTATTTTTTACTAATTCTCTTTAAAGCCTCAAATAAACCTTTGTGATAAGAAATTTTTCTAGTGAATTTTACTTCTTGCTTTTGTGGGTTCTTCGTACCATTAAAATTCAGAAGCTTCTCAATTTCTTCTTTTAGGATAGTTATTTTCTGCAAGTATGACTTTAAGCTCTTCTTTATGGGCTTCTTTTATCTGCAGTAGAAACTATTTTATTAATTTTTTCTAAAAACTGACTTGCTACATTTTTCTTAATAGAAACTGGATGATACGAATTGAAATCCAGTAGTCTTTTTGTATTCATTGGTTTTTTATACCAACTAGTGAGGAATTTTCATCTTCATAATAGATAGTAATATCTAAGAAGTTTATTCTTCTTTCTTTTTGAAGTTCAATAGTGAACTTAAGGGAATCATCTAATTCATTGAATGAGTCTAGAATTCTTTCTGGAACAATTTCTGAGCTATCTATTATAAATAAGATGTCATCCATGTATCTGCTATATAAGCAGAAGTATGTGGGTTGTACTAGTATCTTTTCTTCTAGTTTTCCCACATAATAGTTAGCTAAGAGTGGGGAGAGTGGGGAGCCCATAGCTAGCCCCGATTTTTGAATGAAAAAAGTTTTCCCAAATTGAAAGTAGTTGTTCTGCAAAAGAGAAAGTAAGCATTTCGAAAATTCCTACTAATATGTTTTTTTCCTTGTTGTGAAAAACTATTAGGTCTGCCAAGTCTTCCGCTATAAAGTCTATAAGTTGATCTATATTAATGTGAGTATACATAGACACTATATCTAAACTACCCATAATAGGAGAATCTAATTTAGGAAGAAGTTCTAGTTTTTCTTTTAGCTGCATTGAGTTTTTAATCAAGTTAGGTGGCTCTTTTAAAAGATTCTGAAGGTGTGACTTTAAAAATAGTTTAGATTTGAAAGAATAGAGTTTTTTGAGTCTATTATTGGTCTAATTGGTTGGTGTTCTTTATGCAGTTTGACTATTCCATATATTTGAGGTAATCTGAACTGTAATTTTGAGAATTGTTTATAGTTTTCTGGAAGCTGGTTTTTCTTTTTTTGAAGTGAAATAAGCTTAGAGACTTTTTAATCAAATCTGGTAGTGGGTTTTCTTTTACTTCTTCATACATAGGTTTTTTAGTTCTTCTTCCATCTTTTCTAGATAATCTTTCTTATCCATAATAGTAATCAACTTACTTTTGTCTGTTTTCACAGCTTACTTTTGTCTGTTTTCACAGCAACTATACTTTCATTTTTTCTGAAATCTTTAAGAGCTTTTAATTGACTATTATCAAAATTTTTTTGAGGTTTCCTTACTTGCTTCTGGAATTTTGTAAGGCTATTGTAGTAATCTTTTCTGAGGAGGTCTGCTTTAATTTGGTCCTCTTTTTCTAAAGTGCTGCAGATGCTTTCCAATTCAATTACCAATTTTTCTGGATTTATTTTTTTCTTTGGATAGATTGAAATTACTTCCTTTATTTATCACTTGTAATAATTCTTGGCTAACTCCAGTAGCAGTGTTGTCCTTCACATGACTAAGAACTGCAGTTTTTTTGTTTTTACTTGAATAGTTTTCTTCAAAAATTTTTCTTCTTTAAGGTTCAGCTTTTTAACAAATTTCTTATTTTTGTTGCTTACTCCAATTTTTAGCCAGTCATCCAATTCTGCTTTTACTGTATCCCTTAAGATTCCAGAAATTTTCTTTTCATTTTCTACTTTTACTTTTTTATAATAAGCAACATTTTTATATTTTGCTTCAATACTTCTTTTTAACGTTTTTTGCTCTATTTTTCTTATGAAGTTGGCTGAAAGTAAATCTTTAAATGGTTTTCTAAGTCTAAATGAATTTGGAATAAAGTTATTTACCTTGCAATTTTCAGGAACTTGATTTGAGCTATGGATCTTTCCATCTTCAATGTAGCATGTTGAACTTTCTTTATTGTTTGCCAAGTATCTGACCCATACTCTGTTCTAATTCTTTGAATAAAGCTCATATTGAGAAATGGCTTCCTAGTTTAATTGAATTAATAATCTAAAGCAATTATGGGAATTTACTAGGAATTTTTTTCCATTTATAGCAAATTTTCGGAGAAAACTCTTCTCCTTCTTCAGGCTCTCTTGTTGTTGTCACTTTTTGCTTGTCACTATCATGGTTACGGTTTACTCGACGGTTACGGTTAACCTTGACGGTTTAGGTTATTTTTCAACAAATCCTGCCAGATGTTAGGCAGGGAAAATCCTTTGCAGTCATTGATGATGGAATTTTGATTTTTCTCAATCTCTATTCCTTCTTTCAGTTTTCTTTTTTGGAAATTGCTTTGGAAACTGATTACTTTAAGGAATTCCAATCCATGCTGTGCCCAGTTTCTCTAACATGCCTATCTAATCCAGTCTTGTTGGAGCAATTTTTTATAGCTGCTTTATGCTCAGCTATACGAGTTTCTAGTCTGCGACCTGTTTCACCTATGTAAGATAGTCCACAACTACAATTTACTTCATAAACTACTCCTTGCATTTTTAAAATATCTTCTTCTCTTTGAACTATTTTAGGGAAAAAAATTTTTAACTTTGTTCTCTAAACTTGGAGCTAGCCTAATATTGTATTTTTTACTAATTCTCTTTAAAGCCTCAAATAAACCTTTGTGATAAGAAATTTTTCTAGTGAATTTTACTTCTTGCTTTTGTGGGTTCTTCGTACCATTAAAATTCAGAAGCTTCTCAATTTCTTCTTTAGGATAGTTATTTTCTGCAAGTATGACTTTAAGCTCTTCTTTATGGGCTTCTTTTTTATCTGCAGTAGAAACTATTTTATTAATTTTTTCTAAAAACTGACTTGCTACATTTTTCTTAATAGAAACTGGATGATACGAATTGAAATCCAGTAGTCTTTTTGTATTCATTGGTTTTTTATACCAACTAGTGAGGAATTTTTCATCTTCATAATAGATAGTAATATCTAAGAAGTTTATTCTTCTTTCTTTTTGAAGTTCAATAGTGAACTTAAGGGAATCATCTAATTCATTGAATGAGTCTAGAATTCTTTCTGGAACAATTTCTGAGCTATCTATTATAAATAAGATGTCATCCATGTATCTGCTATATAAGCAGAAGTATGTGGGTTGTACTAGTATCTTTTCTTCTAGTTTTCCCACATAATAGTTAGCTAAGAGTGGGGAGAGTGGGGAGCCCATAGCTCCCCACTCTCTTCCTAAATTAGATTTCTTCCTAAATTAGATTCTCCTATTATGGGTAGTTTAGATATAGTGTCTATGTATACTCACATTAATATAGATCAACTTATAGACTTTATAGCGGAAGACTTGAGTAGACCTAATAGTTTTTCACAACAAGGAAAAAACATATTAGTAGGAATTTTCGAAATGCTTACTTTCTCTTTGCAGAACAACTACTTTCAATTTGGGAAAACTTTTTCATTCAAAAATCGGGGCTAGCTATGGGCTCCCCACTCTCCCCACTCTTAGCTAACTATTATGTGGAAAACTAGAAGAAAAGATACTAGTACAACCCACATACTTCTGCTTATATAGCAGATACATGGATGACATCTTATTTATAATAGATAGCTCAGAAATTGTTCCAGAAAGAATTCTAGACTCATTCAATGAATTAGATGATTCCCTTAAGTTCACTATTGAACTTCAAAAAGAAAGAAGAATAAACTTCTTAGATATTACTATCTATTATGAAGATGAAAAATTCCTCACTAGTTGGTATAAAAAACCAATGAATACAAAAAGACTACTGGATTTCAATTCGTATCATCCAGTTTCTATTAAGAAAAATGTAGCAAGTCAGTTTTTAGAAAAAATTAATAAAATAGTTTCTACTGCAGATAAAAAAGAAGCCCATAAAGAAGAGCTTAAAGTCATACTTGCAGAAAATAACTATCCTAAAGAAGAAATTGAGAAGCTTCTGAATTTTAATGGTACGAAGAACCCACAAAAGCAAGAAGTAAAATTCACTAGAAAAATTTCTTATCACAAAGGTTTATTTGAGGCTTTAAAGAGAATTAGTAAAAATACAATATTAGGCTAGCTCCAAGTTTAGAGAACAAAGTTAAAAATTTTTTCCCTAAAATAGTTCAAAGAGAAGAAGATATTTTAAAAATGCAAGGAGTAGTTTATGAAGTAAATTGTAGTTGTGGACTATCTTACATAGGTGAAACAGGTCGCAGACTAGAAACTCGTATAGCTGAGCATAAAGCAGCTATAAAAAATTGCTCCAACAAGACTGGATTAGATAGGCATGTTAGAGAAACTGGGCACAGCATGGATTGGAATTCCCTTAAAGTAATCAGTTTCCAAAGCAATTTCCAAAAAGAAAACTGAAAGAAGGAATAGAGATTGAGAAAATCAAAATTCCATCATCAATGACTGCAGTAAGGATTTTCCCTGCCTAACATCTGGCAGGATGTGTGAAAAATAACCTAAACCGTCAAGGTTAACCGTAACCGTCAAGGTAAAACCGTAACCATGATAGTGACAAGCAAAAAGTGACAACAACAAGAGAGCCTGAAGAAGGAGAAGAGTTTTCTCCCGAAAATTTGCTATAAATGAAAAAAATTCCTAGTAAATTCCCATAAGTTGCTTTAGATTATTAATTCAATTAAACTAGGAAGCCATTTCTCAATATGAGCTTTATTCAAAGAATTAGAACAGAGTATGGGTCAGATACTTGGCAAACAATAAAGAAAGTTCAACATGCTACATTGAAGATGGAAAGATCCATAGCTCAAATCAAGTTCCTGAAAAATTGCAAGGTAAATAACTTTATTCCAAATTCATTTAGACTTAGAAAACCATTTAAAGATTTACTTTCAGCCAACTTCATAAGAAAAATAGAGCAAAAAACGTTAAAAAGAAGTATTGAAGCAAAATATAAAAAATGTTGCTTATTATAAAAAAGTAAAAGTAGAAAATGAAAAGAAAATTTCTGGAATCTTAAGGGATACAGTAAAAGCAGAATTGGATGACTGGCTAAAAATTGGAGTAAGCAACAAAAATAAGAAATTTGTTAAAAAGCTGAACCTTAAAGAAGAAAAATTTTTGAAGAAAAACTATTCAAGTAAAAACAAAAAAACTGCAGTTCTTAGTCAAGTGAAGGACAACACTGCTACTGGAGTTAGCCAAGAATTATTACAAGTGATAAATAAAGGAAGTAATTTCAATCTATCCAAAGAAAAAATAAATCCAGAAAAATTGGTAATTGAATTGGAAAGCATCTGCAGCACTTTAGAAAAAGAGGACCAAATTAAAGCAGACCTCCTCAGAAAAGATTACTACAATAGCCTTACAAAATTCCAGAAGCAAGTAAGGAAACTTCAAAAAAATTTTGATAATAGTCAATTAAAAGCTCTTAAAGATTTCAGAAAAAAATGAAAGTATAGTTGCTGTGAAAACAGACAAAAGTAAGTTGATTACTATTATGGATAAGAAAAGATTATCTAGAAAAGATGGAAGAAGAACTAAAAAACCTATGTATGAAGAAGTAAAAGAAAACCCACTACCAGATTTGATTAAAAAAGTCTCTAAGCTTATTTCACTTCAAAAAAGAAAACCAGCTTCCAGAAAACTATAAACAATTCTCAAAATTACAGTTCAGATTACCTCAAATATATGGAATAGTCAAACTGCATAAAGAACACCAACCAATTAGACCAATAATAGACTCAAAAACTCTATTCTTTCAAATCTAAACTATTTTTTAAAGTCACACCTTCAGAATCTTTTAAAAGAGCCACCTAACTTGATTAAAAACTCAATGCAGCTAAAAGAAAAACTAGAACTTCTTCCTAAATTAGATTCTCCTATTATGGGTAGTTTAGATATAGTGTCTATGTATACTCACATTAATATAGATCAACTTATAGACTTTATAGCGGAAGACTTGGCAGACCTAATAGTTTTTCACAACAAGGAAAAAACATATTAGTAGGAATTTTCGAAATGCTTACTTTCTCTTTGCAGAACAACTACTTTCAATTTGGGAAAACTTTTTTCATTCAAAAATCGGGGCTAGCTATGGGCTCCCCACTCTCCCCACTCTTAGCTAACTATTATGTGGGAAAACTAGAAGAAAAGATACTAGTACAACCCACATACTTCTGCTTATATAGCAGATACATGGATGACATCTTATTTATAATAGATAGCTCAGAAATTGTTCCAGAAAGAATTCTAGACTCATTCAATGAATTAGATGATTCCCTTAAGTTCACTATTGAACTTCAAAAAGAAAGAAGAATAAACTTCTTAGATATTACTATCTATTATGAAGATGAAAAATTCCTCACTAGTTGGTATAAAAAACCAATGAATACAAAAAGACTACTGGATTTCAATTGTATCATCCAGTTTCTATTAAGAAAAATGTAGCAAGTCAGTTTTTAGAAAAAATTAATAAAATAGTTTCTACTGCAGATAAAAAAGAAGCCCATAAAGAAGAGCTTAAAGTCATACTTGCAGAAAATAACTATCCTAAAGAAGAAATTGAGAAGCTTCTGAATTTTAATGGTACGAAGAACCCACAAAAGCAAAGAAGTAAAATTCACTAGAAAAATTTCTTATCACAAAGGTTTATTTGAGGCTTTAAAGAGAATTAGTAAAAAATACAATATTAGGCTAGCTCCAAGTTTAGAGAACAAAGTTAAAATTTTTTCCCTAAAATAGTTCAAAGAGAAGAAGATATTTTAAAAATGCAAGGAGTAGTTTATGAAGTAAATTGTAGTTGTGGACTATCTTACATAGGTGAAACAGGTCGCAGACTAGAAACTCGTATAGCTGAGCATAAAGCAGCTATAAAAAATTGCTCCAACAAGACTGGATTAGATAGGCATGTTAGAGAAACTGGGCACAGCATGGATTGGAATTCCTTAAAGTAATCAGTTTCAAAGCAATTTCCAAAAAGAAAACTGAAAGAAGGAATAGAGATTGAGAAAAATCAAAATTCCATCATCAATGACTGCAAAGGATTTTCCCTGCCTAACATCTGGCAGGATTTGTTGAAAAATAACCTAAACCGTCAAGGTTAACCGTAAACTGTCAAGGTAAACCGTAACCATGATAGTGACAAGCAAAAAGTGACAACAACAAGAGAGCCTGAAGAAGGAGAAGAGTTTTCTCCGAAAATTTGCTATAAATGGAAAAAATTCCTAGTAAATTCCCATAAGTTGCTTTAGATTATTAAAAAGATTATTCATAATTAAAATATAACATGGCTTTCTAGTCTGAAAACAACCTTCAATGAAATTTCTGCATTTGAATGCCAAATACACTGGAAATGGTATTACTCAGGAGGCCCAACTCTATTTGATTCTGGAGTCTGACTAAGTGATGAATGAGCTTAGTTTATTACGATCATGTAATTCCAGTTGAATAGGCTTTCAGGCTATACACATTTTTTTTTTTAATTCTAAGCATTATTTGAGGTCTTTAGATCACTGACTGTTGCAAAACCTCTTCCTCATAAGCCTCTTTCAACAAATTGTCTGATTATTTTCAGTTTTGTTTAAGTAGCAAGAAAATTTAATTCAGTTTGTAACTGTGCTTTCACATCCACCACGATATTTCAGAGGAGATACATGGATAGAAACTTCTAGACACAGCTACAAAACAAATACAACTGCACATGAAGCAAACCATGACAGTAAGTACTGACTCATACCTATCAATGGCATCAATCAGCACAGTTCTCTTGGCATTTCCAAACATTTTCTAAAAAATATTCTCAGCCTTTACTCAACAGCCTTCATGAACACATTATTTACACAGATGACCAGAGTAAAATTGCACAAAAGTACAACTATGAGGATGGAAATTTCAACACATTTTTTTCATTCATTTTCTGATTTACTTACTGTCATCTTGATGCTGAAGCTCTTTAAGAAGTATTTTGGGTGCATTGTCCAATACTGAACATGATAAGGTGTGATATATCCTTGAAAAGCATTGGCATCTTCATCGGCCCTTGAATTTCTGTAGCAGTTTTTGAACTGAAGCAGTGCTGGAACTGCAGAGTAAAAACAATACACAAAATAACTACTTATTATTTACAAGGTTGAAACTGTTGTATATACAAAGGGTGAGTTGAAAGTTTTGCAATATTTGCATAAACGCATGTGCCGCGGCGGGTATGTCACATGTTTAAACTAGTTCAAGCTGTGCACTGTAGTCAGTCGAAAGGGATATAAAGTGGTAGTCGTTGCTGTGAACAGCATTGCATGTTATCGTTCTGTCTATGGTTGGGACACCTAAAAGATGAACAGCCACAAAAGGCTAATTAGAGAACTTTTGCTTTACGAGTTTGAACTCTGCCATAACGCTGCTCAAGCAACACGAAACATTTGTCATGAGAAAGGGGAAGGTTCCGTGGACCACAGCACCGCAACAGATGGTTCAAGAAATTTCGCTCAGGTGACAGAAACCTCACCGATCAGCCAAAATGGCAGTGGTTGAGCCCGGGCCAGCTTCCTGAACCTAAAACACAACGGCAGTGGTTGAGCCCGGGCCAGCTTCCTGAACCTAAAACACAATGGCAGTGGTTGAGCCCGGGCCAACTTCCTGAACCTAAAAAAACGGCAGTGGTTGAGCCCGGGCCAGCTTCCTGCACCTAAAACACAACGGCAGTGGTTGAGCCTGGGCCAGCCTCCTGAACCTGTTGCCAAACGTGGACACTTTGAGCAAAAGGCGATGCTCTGTGTCTGGTGGAATTTTGAGGAGGAATTCCATTACGAATTTGTTCCAGATGGTCGGACCGTTAACACCAACCTCTACTCTAAACAGCTGGAGCTGATGTATGCCATTTTGGAGGAGAAGTACCTGGAACTGGTGAACAGAGAGAACGCTCTCCTATAGCAGGACAACGCTTGGCCTCCTAGTGCACGAACAACTCCTGGAACTTGAAGGCATCGAAATGATGCCACACCCACCATATAGTGCAGACCTTTCCCCATCAGATTATTACTTGTTCCAGAGCATGGCCCACTTCCTTTGGGGGTGGCACTTCAACAACCAGAAGGAGGTGGCATCTGGGGGTGAAGGGTTTTTTGCCTCAAAGGACGAGAACTGGTACCGCTGGGGAATCGAAGAACTGGCAGACAGATGGCTAAAGACGGTGCAACACGATGGCTTATACTTTGAATGCTAGTCAGCTTTCATTATAAAGGTACATATGAAGACATAAAGTGATCCAAATATTGCAAAATTTTTTACTCACCCTTTGTATTTACAAGGTTGAAACTGTTGAGTCTATTACCAGGGCCATATTTCATAAACTGAACCAAAACATATTACAGGTTTTATACACTTTTACAGAAAATAAATTCCAGGACTTTTCCAGAAGCCATCAAAAAGAGAGTTCTAGGAACTTAATCTTTTGCTAGAAACATAGTGCTCGGTTTTATATTTTGCAAATTGGGGTGAAATTTACTATGCATTTAGAATTCTTATGAAATCCTGTGGGTTCTGCTATTACAGAGCGATCTTAGTGGGTGTTACATCTTCAGTGAAGGGGCAAAATTTCTCTGTATGAAAATTGCTCTGCATAAAATGTATAAGAAACAATATGGAACTTAGCACAATGATAATACAAAACAATTCTGCAATGGCAATGTAGATTCCTTATTCCATAGCCATCTATTACAATGTACATTGGTGGCAGGGATGCCAGATATCAACCTCCTTTAGTGAGGAAAGTTCATGCAAGAAGGAATGGCCATCTTGGACTTGCGGGAACTGCATGCTGTTGTGATTCCAACTACAAAAAAAAAAAAAAAAAAAAAAAAAAAAAAGAAACTCATATACCACAAACCAAAATATGGCACTCAAACATCTTGCACTGCAGCATCACATGAGCTTACATCATGTCCCACACTCTATGGAAGCAAGTGATGTCATTGTGAGCAGATGCCGCAGAGAGCCAGAACAAAGTGACACAATCAATCCAAACATTGACTTTATTTTTTTTTTTTTTCATTGCAAGAAAAAATTCCGGGATTATTCCAGAACTTTTCACAAAAATATGAAACATCAGTGACTTTCCAGGGGTGGAAAAAAGGGAAATCAAATTTCCAGGATTCTAGGGGCCATGCAAACCCTGCTGTTACTCTCAAATATAATGAAATGAATACATATATTTATTATGTTCTTACAAAAGTTTATAAAACAAGATGCAGAACAAACTTAGTCATTTTCAGTGTAAATCCTATGTTTCTAACCATTGTAGGACAATATTAATCAAATGGTCAACATACATAACATTGAAACAGCTCACTATTTTGTGGCAAACTGAAGTGTGTGTAGTGCAACATTTTGAATATAATAGCAATTCTTGTTGTTGTAACAAAATTAAGGACCAGGTTAGATCAAAAACAATCTGCAAAGCACAGCCAGCATTAATTCAATAACAGCAAATTGTGGAAATCGTTTCAATGGTGTACGATACAAACTACAGCGTAAAATGAAGCTTACAGTTATTACTGATTAAGCTTACTATAATTAGGCTTACTGATTTAGTTATTGATTTAAGTGTATTCTACCTGATTATTACCAATTTTGAGTATTAATTTAGTTTTTAACAACACAAAAGAGGTATCTTAAGGTCTGATGCTTTTGATGTGAAACTAACAATAAGAGCATTTTAGCTTATGTGGTCTTTTTAATTATTTAGTAAAACCCTGATTATGTGTGCTTATCCCGGAAGAAGGGCTTTGCATAATAGATCCATGAGATCACAGAAGAAAATTATCATGAAAGTGACTAGAAAAATTAAAAAAATACTGCATGCATTTCATTGGTCTGTTATATAATGTAGTAATAATAATGAACACAGAAACAGAGCACATACATGCAACGAGAGCTTCAAAACCCTTACTGGCCATTCCATAAAATCCTGCTGGTGCTAATAAATGCTACAAATACCAGATTCAGGATCATTTTCAAATAGTCAGCATTTAATTTAACAACAAAAGGATGTTGTTGGATTACATGGCTAACAGCATTCACAACATTTCCTGCAGAATGAAAATTCTGTAGTTCAATTTACTGTTTCACACATTATTAATTGTTCATATTTTCAAGAGGTAGCTGAGTGCTATGTCATTTCATTATAATTTGTAAAGTTATGGTAGTCAGATAATATATTTTTCAGATTTTTTTTATTTTTGTTAAGAGATGATAACTGCAATATCACAATTCCAATTGACTTGCCCTATGCTTGGAAATAAACCAAGAAAAACCTACAGAAAATAATTACCTAGAAACGAAGACTATAAAGAAGAAGAATATTGATAGATGGTGACACTACACTCAAAAACAACATAAAACACGAAAGAAGACATCGTACCCTGACGGCAACTTAGCTTTGAAAAAACTTTGTCATTGTAGCCGCAGCAAAGCGACTAACAACATCACTAACTAAAAAATGTTAGAAGTCATAATCTCACTGAGGAAGGCTTACACCAAAAAAAAAAAAAAAAAATCGAAACACATATGAGAAATTATTCAACTGGAAAACGTCGACTGTACTTCATTTCACAATTGTCGCAATCAACCAGCAAACTGGTAATATCTTTACATTAAGCAAGCTGTTCAGCTGCAGTTGACAGTTTTTTGAAGTGGTGTGAATTGGAGCAAACATACAATGGGGTTAAACATATCAGGGTTTAAACCGCGATCGCATTTTTTCGCGTTTTGCAAAAATATATGCAATTTTGCTAAAATATTTATTTCTTTTTGCATAAATACGAAAACATTTAAATCGTGCCGTTTCTAGTGAGCACCATTAAAATTCTGCAATTCCATGCAACGCATACGAAATATCGTCGTGGTGGAATTTCCCTTCTTTCATCATCTGTCATCAAATGATGCATAGAAACTAGTAGCCAATCCAGTTTCTATGATGTCATAAACCGAGCTGTTTCTTAAGTTCTCCCTGCTTTGGGTTTTTGAAAATTGGCAACACCTAGTCGCCAACCGTGGTAATCTGTCTTTCATGTGTTTGCTTTCGAGGTAGTCTTTTCTTACGTGGCCTTATTCGCGTGTGTTGAACATTTTTTCATAGTCTAAATATGGGTAAATGGTTAGGAATAAGTTCCAAACGAAAAAACGATATTGAAAGTGTTACTACTGCACAACAGCCAGCTAAAAAACCTAAGGTATCGAAATCTTTGGCGGAGAAGTGGCTTTCACTTTATAAGTGGGCCAATGTAAGATGGCATGTTGGTTAACCTAACAGTTCGTGTGAGCTATGCCAGAAATCCAAGAAGAAAACCATCCTTGCAACTGCTGAAGGTAAGTTTTTTTCCTTTTTATTTACTTTTTTTCTTTTGGTTAAATTAATTTTTTTCTTTTTCACGCTTGATCAGCGTTAAAAAACAGCATGTCCAAGATGAGCAATCGCATTTGGCAATCAATCGTGCAAGCAAGCAATCTACGAAGACAAATTTTGAAACATCACCATTATTTACAAATTTCGGAATAAATTCCACAAATGTAGTTTCAAATCTGAATTATTATTATTATTTTGTTTTTTTACATAGGGTAAATGAGTAGTTTAGTGTCCTAAATTATTTCGCCGCAAATGTTGAAGGATTTCGAAAAAGTGAGACATACAAATTTTAAAGTATGTAACATACTTGCCAACTTTTACGGATTATCCGTAAAATTTATGGATTTCTGCTTAATTTTACTGATTTACGGATAGAAATATCTTTTTACGGAATTTTTAATATTTCGATTGCTCAATCAAAATGTTTCAATCTTCTGCAATCATCCACTTAGTTCTACCGGACCTTACGAGCGCTGTGCGCACTTATTTTCCCGCTGACTTATCGAAATGTTTGTCGAAAAAACACCTGTGGATGTTCTCATGTCTATTATGTGTCTTCTTTTCTTTCAGTTAAAGCACAGAGTAGTGACTTCCTTTCCTTTTTACACTATTTTGTTTACAAAGATTGGCGAAGAACACCTGCGTGTGTTCCCACGTTTTCTTCATGCTTATCATTACTACACGTGCGCGCCAGCTGTAATGATGCATTTTCTCACGCTCCGTAACGTAAATGAACACACTCTAGCGAAGCTTGTAGTGTGTTGTTTATGTAACTTCGAAAGATCCGCGAAGTACTTTTTCACATTTTTTTGTTTGCTGCTCATCGGAGCGAAGATGAAAATTTTATGTTTGACATTTACAGAATGAATCAAGCTTTTGGTTTTCGTTGTTTGCATGCAAAGTGATTTTATTTTATTTATTTTTCTTTTGTTTTGTCATTACATTTCCGCTGTTTTTCGTATGGAATTTTCTTATTAGAAATCGTTTATCAACAGAAAATGTAAAACACTTATTAACCATTAACATAGAAGGGCCAGGTTATAAGGAATTCGATTTTAGAATTGCATATGAAAAATGGTTAAATAAAAAACCCCGTTGCATTGTAAATTAATAAAAAAAAATTAATAATTTTTTTTTTAAAATTAAAGTGTTTTTATTGGTCTCGAAATAAATATTTCTAAATAAATGCTAAATTGTTTATAAAAAATGCTAAAATGTTTTTGGAGATTTTAGCTAAAATGCTAAAGGTTTTCAAAAGCCAGTTCATACCCTGGAACATATGCAAATACATTAGGTTCAATTCCAGGACTTTTGGCAATCAACAAAAAATACTAGAGAAACATTTTATTTTATGAAATCTACATATTGAAAATTGTAAAATGTTAAAGATAATAATGTTTGAAAGAAAAAAAAAGAAAATTTACTACTTTAAAAATAATAGAATAGATGTAAGTCTGATTCTCATCTTTTCTGATAATAAGTTACAATATGGCTGTAGAACTGTCTCAATTCTTCTCTTAATAGTTGAGCTCTGGTTGCAGTTGGGTTGTTGCTACAGGAGATCTCACATCCCTTATTAATAAGAGCAATAGCCTCTTACATTGATTTCACTGTTAGTGTCCTGCCCAGCATTGCAGAGTCAGCTTCGCTTTCCTCTGTGTCTTCTTCGGACAGCTGTTTAGCTAACTCTTCTAAATTTTCCATTGAAAGCTCTTGACCATGACTTTCAAGAAGCTCATTTATGCCACCAACTTTTACATCATCTAATCCTATTACCTTTGCTATCTCTGTTATTGGCACAAGAGTATTTTGTGAATCTGGAATGCCGTCAGGCCAAACAGTCAGGTGAAGTGTCACAACCATGTATGAGTTGTGCCAGATGCCACTCATACATGATTCTGACACTTCACTTCATGCCCCTGAAATGTTGGAGATCCCTTTCATGATGTCATGTGATTTCCAGTAGTCTCTCAACATGACATCGTCGAACACTTGAATAACCTCAGAAATTCCCTGGGTTTTGTCCGTAAGTATTAAGTAATAATGGTTAGGAGGACCCTGACGGTCACTCCTAACCTTTCGGTATCCTGTTGTCTAGACACCAGTGCATATTTGTCAGTTCACTTGCAGTTCTTAGTCCACAGTTATTGTAATTTGCTTCTTCTGATTGCATTTTTTATGCTTTGGTTTTTGTTTAATTATAAATTTTAGGTTGTGGTTTAATCATTTAGTATTATAGTTTTATTGCGATGCAAGCTTTATCAAAGAGTCAGGCAGAGTCATGATTCATCATCCCTTCCAATCGTGAGCTATGAGAGGCTCAAAACTGAAATAAGGTCAAGTTAAACCACCGTAAACTGAGTCCTACCTGCATAAGGGTCTTACATCAAAATCAATGTTAAGGTGGTATGAAAGAATCTGTTTATTGGTATTATTTGTTCATTAACATACATAAGCCCCATCACCAACAGATGGCTTTTTCTTCTGCAGTGTCTTGCTATTTTTTAGAAACAATTGTTTTGCTACCTGCCTGGAGAAAGCCAACTGCTTTGTTACTTACTCCCTTTGAGAAAGTCATCAATTTCTCAATTGATTTGTTACTTGCCTCTAACAACTGCTTTGTTATTTGTCTTTAGAAAGCAGGCAAGTGCTTTGTTACTTGATTTCAAAAGGATCAAAAGCTTTGTATCCATACATTTTGATGAAAGTATATCAATAAATAGATTTATGTTATTGTGCCATTATACAGTTAGACCCATTACGTATGGCAGATTGAGACTTTTGTTCACAATCTCTAAGAAAAATGATGAAAATGAACAGTAATTTCATTTTCAAGCTTAAAAAAATCTAATTCAAATACAGTAATTTGGGAGCAAAAAGAAAGTTAATTTTTTTTTAATTGTGTAGGTGAGCTCTTTAAGCATTGTTTTGAGCAAGTAATTCTGTGAAAGAGTCAATTTTTTAATGAAATTACTTTATAAAACAGCAGTTTTAGCATGAAACGACTTCGGGAAGATACTGATTTGAAATTAAATGGCTGTGTGATTTTTCTGTTTTTAAATTAAATTAAATAATTTTGTGAAACTGCGAAAGAACTGGTACCAAATTCTTGTTAGATATACTCACAGGTACACAGCAGTGTTTTGAACAAATAAACAAATGCTACTTTATAAAAACTAAAACATGCATTTCAGTATATTTGCACTTCTCTAGAAAAAAACAAAATTCATTCAACAGTATCTTGAGAAAACAACATACGTCTTTTGAGCTTTTATTCTGAAATATATACACAACAGAATTGAGGCTTATGCTCTCAGTAGGAGAACTAGATTATTTTATGTGTATTGAAAAAGAACATTAAAAGTTACACCAAAAATTAAGAATTTTACTTGAACTATTGATTAGCTTACAAAAATTTTGATGAATATTTGCTACATCACTAAGTCAAGTAAAATTTATAGCACTAGCGCACATCAAAGCAATCCAAAGAATATTAGTATGTTGCTCACCTTTACATAGTTTTTCATTCAAAGTTGCTAAAGCACGAGCATCATTTTGCAGGATGATATCATTTTCAGCATTTTCCACAAAAGGAGTCAGCAAGTTCTTATTTGTCCCAATAGCAAGCACCTTTGTACCTGAATTTTTGAAATTCAGCAAAGGAAAAATAGATAATCATGAAAAAGATAAAACTAATCAAACGGTAGAAATACTGGAGTTATTGACAATTGAAAACAATCAAATTATCAATTACCATCAGTCATTGAAGTGAATCAATGTATTTAGCAACATATTTTTTAATATTCTATTGCAACAATATTAAATATATATATCTATATATAATATATATATATATAGCCATACAGTACATGAAGTGTTTTAAGTTTTGTTTTCTCAGTAAAATTATCTTGAACTTAAAAATAAATAAAAATCAACATGCTAATACATTACTATATTACCATGTTCATCACCTCAGTGCCTAAGATTTTGGGGATATGATAGGGAGTGTAGTAGAAACATAGTTTATATATCCTCCATGTAGAAATTCAGCAAAGGAAAAATAGATAATCCATGTAGTTCAAAAAAAAAAAAAAAAAAAAAAAAAAAAAATTAAAGTATTCATGTTAGGGTCTTCAGTTGTCTCATGTCTTAATAACTAACTGTTCATGTTGCCACAGACTTGAAAAAGTTAATGAGGTTTTCAATTTTGAAATTCACTATCAGTTTTTGGCATATCCAATGGACCATTAGCAATTTGTTTTAAGTTTTGTAGTTTTTCTGACTTTCTTTTAAAAGCAGTTAACGCTGCAGACTATTTGTTCAGCTACTTTCATTGAATTAATTTCCTACTTGAGATGGTTTGCTGCACAAATTCAAAATGGGAGCTACATGAGGCCTACAAAGCCACCAGTTCTCTAGAATAATGACTACTATGAAAGATGGCAGTGGACCAAGAACAAGATCAATTTAAGGTGTGGAATAACAGAACCATGTGTTAGGCAGTCCACCATTTCTCACTTTAAAAGCATCTAAGGCTAGGAAGAGTGACATATCCATTCCAAATAGGCAGCTAGTTAAGGGAAAGAATCAAATCTGTGAAATTAATATGAAATCAAAGTCCCAGCTAAGACCCAAATTTGAGTTCTTGGAACGAAAACTGAGCCTCAAAACTACTTGGCTACTGAACTGCTCTCTGATCTGATGGTTCACTGGGCAGGTTCATAGGTGATTTTCTTTCACTCCTTAACAAACATTCCTGAATAACGGACACCTCCATTTAGTGGGCAGTTTTGTGATGCCCAGACCTGGAGTATAACGCAGTTCGGTATATTTACCTCCAAACAGCAGACTCTCCAAATAATGGATAGTGATTTTGATCATAAGACAATTAAAAACAAGAACATTCAAGGGAAAAAAATCTGCAAATTTTTGCTGTAAAGGTTTTGTTTTAGCTTCTTTGAACAGAAATTGGCTACTTTTTGTCTTCCAAATCCCCATTACAAAAACCACACGTCTGTGGTTTCAACATGGCCAACATTTTCTTAGAAGTTTGCAAAACAGCTTCTTTCAAACAAAAGTGTATTTGTTGTCAATCAAGAAGAAGAATTTTAGACACCATTCTTGAACTAATTGCGGGTCTAAACAGTGAAAGAAATGCAAAAGATTTCATTACAGTTAATGAAGATCTTGTTTCAAAGAAGCAATTTGTGTGCAAGGTAGTTGCTTTGGAAGCATTGGATACAAATTATTTGGTTGAGGAAGCATCGGGTGAAGTTGTAAAAGACGTGTGATTTTTTAAAAAGGCTATACTCGTAAAGTGTAGTGAAGAGCTACAAAAAGTTTTTTTATTTAAAAAACAACAACAAAGGGAATACTATTGAACAATTTAAAAATAAATAAATTTTGAAAAACCTACTATGAATTGCCAAAATACCCTCCCCTTTTTACCAGATTTTTTGTAGTCAAAAATTGACTATAAATGCAAGCAGTTCAGAGATGTCTGATTGCTGTGTTCATAATTGTTGACATTTAATTAAATAATGAGTGGGGTAAGTACTGTAAGTGTGTTTTAAAATTCATAGTGTAACATATTTTATTGTTATGTACGGATGTTTCAACATGCATCTTATATAGTATTTCAAAATGAAAATACTGTACATGAAGTGTGTGTATCAAAAGCTATTGTATGCTGCTTACTGTTAAAACAATAGTAAAAAAACATTTAATGAAAAACATCATTTTAGTAATATATTGTATGTATGTACATATATAACAAAGTTTTTTATATTGTGAGCCCAGTTGGGCTCATAAGTCAACCTCCTCAATAGTGGACAAATGTTGAAGTTCAAGGATGTCTGCCATTCAGAGGTTTTACTGGGTCAAGCAAAAGTAAAAGTTGTGATGCAGGATTGAGCATTGCATTAGAGTTCAAAGAAATGTGGAGAGAAAAAAATGTTACAGAAGTACACAATTTGTCATGCTGTTTAAATAAGGCAGAAGAGAACCTACAAAATACTATTAGGAAATGCTCTCTGTAGTTTTGCCAGAGGGGATGAAATATAAATTCATGATTATTGGCTACCAAACAACATCAGCTCATGCATTTTATGGAGTGGGATATCAGCAATTGATCCTTCAGGAATGTAACAGTTTAATCTTTTAGAATGGTTAATGAATGATGACTGCATTACATATCACAAGCAAGGTCTTGCTGAAAGGCAGTATACAGTACACTGCCAAAGAACTGATGGGAAGATGTCGATGACATACCTCATCTGCAACTCAGAAACTCCTGTCAGGTCGTTTGGAAAATAATGGCCGATTTTCTGAGGTGCCACATTCAACTCGCCCACAATGCTTACAGACCAACCTGCTTGCAGCGCCATTTGCATGAGTTGAAGAGTGACTCAGATGCCACATACACGCCATAATCAGTTGAACTGCAATCATTGCTACTTGTTTGAGAGCGGTCTGCACAATATGTTAGGAACAGGCTTTGATTTCATTTTTTTTAGAAGTAGCAACACTTGCTAGTAGCCTTATTTTTACTTTTTTACTAGCAAATTGCATTATCTACTAGAGAAAGTTTATTAGCATTATACAAAAGAAACTTTAATATGTACCCCTCCATTAGTCAATCATGGCAAATTTACATTTCACCCCTGTAACTGACACATTGTAATGTTGAAAAGATTTTAAATATTTAGATATCACTCACTTTTCACGACCTGACAGATTAATTCTAACAATTTAATTAGAATAAAAATACTTTAAAAGACATTTTTTTATTTAACTTTATTCACAAAATTCAAGAACACTATTCAAAACCTTAAGTTATTTTCTGTATGGTTTATGACCTGGTTTTCGGGTCTTTTCATCATACCACTTTAAAACAGCAGGCCTGGGGTCAAACTTGTCTTTGGACAGACCTTCAACATCAATGCTCAAGAGAGCATTCAATGTTTGAAAGTTTAAACTGCTCCTCCAATCACGCTGGATTCTCTTTATGAAACTGAACCCCTCACATGAAGAAGTAAATAAGGGAAATATACTGGATATTTCTACTAGTGCCAAGATGTTTTTAGAATGTTTGCACTTTTCAAGAAACATTCGTTTCCAGAAAGCAGTTGTTCCTTTTTGTATGTGTCTAAAATATTCCACATGCGCAATGCAGTGGTGCTTTACAGCTCACACTAAAACATTTAAAAAATTTTCTGCTAGCAATTTGCTACTAAATGCCGGTTGAAATGCAGCATAGGTTAGGAAGGAATGAGTTGCGGGTGATTCTGCTTCACGAGTTCAAATTGAATCACAATGCAGCACAAACCTACCATAAAATGGTTGAGGCGGGGGGGGGGGGGGGAGGCAACATCTGAACTGCTGTCTGTCGGTGGTTTGAAAAGTTTTTTTCCGGTGACACGAGCCTAAAAGATAAGGAGGGCTGAGGACAACATTCAGTCATTGATAATAACACTCTGAAGGCAAAGGTGGAGGTAAATTCTCATGTCACTGTCAGAGAACTCGCCAAACAGTACATACAATGTGTTGGTGTCAATCATTTCCAAACATAAGGTCAAGAAGCTGGATACACGGGCACCACACAAACTGATGAAGCATCCAGAAACAACAATGGTTCGAGATGTTCAGTAACCTTCTGTTTCACAATGAAAAGGAGCCCCATTTCAACCTGTGATGAAAAGCGGTTGCTATATGACAACCGTAAGTGATCTGGATGGTGGCTGAACCATGGTAAACCACCAGCACAACATCCTAAACCAAGGCTGACTCCAAAGAAGGTTCTGTTGAAAATGTAGTGTACTGTTCATGGTTTCATGCACACCAGGTTTTTGAATGCTGGTGAAAAGCATTACCTCAGTCACATACTGTGAAGAAATTGAGTGAATGCACTAGAAGTTGTGTTCCAAACAGCTATCTTTGCTGAACAGGAAGGGTCCTACCCTCCTCCATGATAAAGCAAGACAACACGTGTCACAAATGACAAAACTACACAAACTGAGGTTTGAAACTTTCCCACGTCCAGCCTACTAGCCTGACTTGGCACCTACCAGTATCCAAATGTTCATGCATTTTAGCAATTTCCTCAAGAACAGGACCTTCAGAATACGAGAGGCCAAAATTACATTCCGAAACTTTCTCCCATCGAGGAAGCCAGATATTTCTTCTGGACTGCCACTGAAGCACTTGTCACCTGCTGACAGAGGCGTGGAGCTGCTGAACAGGCACCTATTTGCCAATGAACCAAGATTGTGTGCTGTGAGTTATGTCTCCTTCATTTTTACCCTATAAATTGGCAATTATTTTTCGAATGACCTGGTATACGCTGGTATTATGCCGGACATGTTCTATGGCATTACAGAATAGTTTGCATGCCAGACTAGTTATAACATCAAAAAAGTGCTAGGAAGAATCAGTTAAAATAGATCTTTTAATGATGATGAAAATGTAAATGCAGCACCTTTTTCATTCTTTCTTTCTTTCTTTCTTTTTAATTTCTTTCTTTTCATTTTTTTTTTTTTTTTAGGATTTAATGACTCCATGAGCATCTGAGGCTTCACCCTCTAATTTAGGGTCACTGATTCGAGGAAGAGATAGAACCAGCACCACACGATAAACATACCACCCATGCCACATCCAGGATTCTACCCAGGCCCAACTTAGATGATTAGCCAAAAGCCACCACCTCTGACTGCTCAGCCACCAGGGTGGCACTTTCATCTTTCCATATCT
Source organism: Macrothele yani (assembly GCA_039090855.1). Classification (NCBI taxonomy): domain Eukaryota; kingdom Metazoa; phylum Arthropoda; class Arachnida; order Araneae; family Macrothelidae; genus Macrothele; species Macrothele yani. The sequence goes on from CM076998.1 coordinate 96,036,786, forward strand.
GCTGTGCTGCAGTAATATTACAATTGCTCCCATTAAATCAGAGCTACATGCCACAACAGATACCATGATTGCAACCCAGCTTCTGCAAATCATTAAGCATTGATTTTCCATGTTATGAGAAGCCTGCTGATCAACACTGAAGATTTTCTAATAGATGATGAAACTGTGAACATTTACAATCTCTGGGTCATGTGATCTTCCAGTTTGTTCCTTTTTTTTGACGTAGGACTATGTCTAACTCAGCAGATAGTATGGGGCTACTTATGGATGACCGCCTGTGACAAGAATAGGTCCGATTATAGAGTTAAAAATACATACCGCACACTAATCGTGTTAGCATATTCATAAACAGCACGGAGTCCAATTTGCATACTGTGAAATACATCGTGTATGCGGTGCTCCCCTCACTCCCTGTAAGCAGGGGAGATGATGCAATACTTCTGGGTGTGCCGCTGCATTTGACTCAGTCTATCTCAGCAACAGTGAGCACAAGACGAAAGTGTGTGGTATCGTTTTAAAGCTCTCAATGAGATCTATTCAAATATATGAAGAACATTTCATAATGGTTTGAACCGAACATTTTAAGAATTGTTTTCTTGTGAACTGGTGAACACTTTTGACAATATTGCAGTTTACCTGGACAACAGTGAGTGCAAAACAACTGGGTTTGATATCATTTCAAAGCTATCAATGAAATCTATTCAAATATATAAAGAACATATCGCAGTGATTTAAATTTTTTTTATTGTTTTTGCGTGAACAGGCTAACATTTTTGACAATGCAGCAGACTTTGCAGAACGAATGCAAGAAAAAGTGGAGAAAATAAAAACGAGAGGCAAGAGCAAGTGATGAGGAATGTAAGAAGCCCAAGAAGACTGCAGCCCAACAAGCTAGAGAGCATCAAGAATGCCTGAAAGCAGCCATTGCCAAACAAAAATCCAACACACCGATCAAGCCCGTACCTGGCTCATCTCGAACTCACTCATTTCAACTCTACGATCTGCAAGTTGTAGTCCTACATTCCAAACTGACGGCTCAATCAGAACTGAGCCTACCTGTTTTATTTTTTTGTCTTTCAGATAATTCAGATTTAGTCCAATAAGCGTGATGAACTTCCTCGAATTACTATTTATAGTAATGGTCAGATGGGTTTATCACCTGGCTTTACAAGGTCCTACTTTCAATTTCCTGCTCTTCTTTCTAATTGTTTGTACAGAAAAAAATATGTTACCTGAGCATTCTACGTACAATCATGTTCATATTATTTTACTGCCAGCTAGTCATAATTTCATTAATTATGTATTCACTATGTATGTACATTCAGAACATCAACACCATCAGATTGTCCTGCAATATCTTCTCTGCTTGTGAGCATTTTTTCACAAAAGAATTGTCATTTATAACATATCATCATGGCATACACGAGGGCTGTTCAATAAAGAATGATCATATTTTTTTTTAAAGTATTTTTATCATTAATCACCCACATCTTGATGATTTATTTCAAAATACTGTCGTTGTGATGCCCTGCACTGATTCCAAAACTTCTGCCACTCTTCAAAAACCATATGGAAGCCATTTTTGACATGCATTTGAGAACCACATCCGAAGCTTTAACAACTTCATGACGAATGAAACAGTTGACCCTTTCAGTTCCTTCTTTAAGTTTGGAAACAAAAAGAAATCACAGCGGACAAGATCAAGGCTGTAGGGTGGATGAGGAACACATCTAACATTAATTTTGGCTAAATATATACACTGCTGGCCACCCAAAATGCAACACCAAGAAGGACACTAGATATCAAAGCCAGATTTACTAGACACATGACAACAGATACAAAGATGAAATGATTGAGCATACAGGCCCGTGCGACTTGTGGAACACGCAGACATCAATAGTTCGTGTGGTCCCCATGGCTGGCAATAACGGCAGCTATACACCGCGGCATCGAACGAAAGAGGCTTTGGATGTGGGCTTGGGGTATGTCAGTCCAGGCTGCTTCCACACGTTGCCACAGTTCATCAGGCGTAGCCGTGGGTGGTGCTTGCCGGGCCACTCAGTTGCCGATCAGCGACCAGACGTGTTCGATGGGCAACATATCGGGAGAACAGGCGGGCCACGGCAGCAGTGACACTTGGTGGGCCGTGAAGAATTGTTGCACAATGCGTGCTACGTGCGAGCGCGCATTGTCCTGTTGAAACGTGGCCGCTGGCAGGTTCTTCCAGGAAAGGAGGATTACAGACTCCAAAACGTCGGAGATGTAGCAGTGGCTGTTGAGTATACTAGCGACGCATACCAGAGGTGTGCGGGTGTCATATTCAATTGTGCCCCAAACCATAATGCCAGGTGACGGACCGGTATGGCGATGCATAATGCAGGCGTCATACAGTCTCTTGCTGCAGTGCCATCATGCGCGGATCCGACCATCATGGTGTTGCAGGTAGAAGCGGGATTCGTCGGAAAAGACAATGTCGTGCCATTCTGTAGTCCAGGTGCGGCGTTCAACAGACCCACTGCCGCCGCACTCGCCGGTGGTGTAACGTCAATGGTAATCGGAGCAATTGGCGCCATGCGACAAGTCCCCGCTCCTACAGATGACGTCGAACGGTACGTGCTGACACAGGTTGTTTCGCAACACACCCTAATTCCTGCGGTAACGTTCATGATGTGGCGGTTTGAATCGTCAATGCCCGCCGCACAACATGCTGGTCCTCTCGTTCGGTGGTGTGCCGTGGCTATGGCAATCGCTCACATCGATCCGTCCATCCCTCCTGCATCCACCGAATCCATACTCGCCTCACTGTGGCTGGATGTCGTCCCACACGGGCGCCAATGTCTCGGTACGATAAACTGCTGTCGCGATAAGCCACCATTCGTCCTCTGTCGAACTCCGAAACGTGCTGAAATGACATCTGCATTCTGCGACGAGGCATCAGGAAGCTTCCTACGCATAGGTCCGGCAGCATAACACACTTCCACTACTTACACTCCGCCTTCTGTGCACCCTTCTTATAGTGCTTCTCGGTGGCATGCTGGGCGCACATGATTTGCATATGCCCTGCAATGCTAATCGTTTGCATGTCCTCTCGCGGGCGACACATGCTTCAGGCCAATCGGATGCTTCCTTCTTGGTGTTGCATTTTGGGTGGCCAGCAGTGTATATTTTCATTGTCGATTACAATCAATAACAGCATAAAATATGGAAAGTCTCGCATTTTCGTGGTGCAGAATACATCCACCTGCAAGTAAGTGAGGTCTTTTGCAATGACATTGGTTGTGATTACCTTGGTTGTAGGTCCCCATAGCAGTAGTATTATTTGGCACACCATGCTGATAAATCATTCCTTGCACGTAAAAGAAACTGACAACCTCAATTTTGCCACAGATGGCACAACTTTTTCTTTCTTTGGTATCAACGACTTCCAAACAGAATTTTGTTGCTTACTCTCTGGATCAATGGTGCAGCCAAATCTCATCTGCAGTAGTCACCTTATATATGAATTCAGCATCAGTAGCAACCATACTTTGCAGTAGATGACAAACTTCAACCCAAACATGCTTTTGCTATGGTGTCAGCACTCTTGGAAATCAACACGCATGCACACTCACACCATCATATGAAGATGGTCATGGGGAACAGAGTGGGTCAAAACAGAGTCTGACAGTCTCAAATCTCTGCTATCCATCTGACTGATACGTGTCTATCGTCTCACAATTATAGCTACAGTGTTGAGATTTTCCACAATAACAGCATTTGCCAAAGCACCAGGACTGCCTTTCTTGTATAAGGGTTCAAATGAAAATGAGCCAATGGACATAGCAAACTGCCAAATAGGTTTTTCACTGCAGCATCAACACAAAACGTAGGTGGCATCATTGTAGTGTTACGACACAGTGAAATGTGGTGCTGCAATCACTTGATGATGGAAGCGATTGGCCTTTGTACAGGACCTCACACAGGTGTTCAGTTCAACCAGTCATGATTGAAGTAATGAATGTTGAACAGAGAGTGGTTATCTGGGTTAAAACGTTGAAGATGTCGGGAGTACAGAAATTAATTGCTGCATGAGTAACGTGTACAAAAACTGCATGTCTTTGTCACGTATTAAAGATTAGAGTATGCAGTTCCTAGAGGGCTGGTCATCATTGGCTCATGATTCGAGGTCAGGGCAAGCACACCGTGTTATCATAGATGTTCCCATTGCTGAAGTGGATAGTTTCATTCAGGAACACAGAGTCATTATAACCATTCTTTATTAAACAACCCTTGTACATTAACATCATTTTAGATGATCAGTTCTTACTTCCATGGATGGGAAGTTTCACATACATGGTGTGGGCTAAACAGTTTGCAGTTTTCTTGGCCTCTATGACATCTCAACGAGTGATTCACCTCCAATTAAAGGCTATTGGATACAGAAGAAAGACCTATGTTTGAAGTGACATGGCAGTAAGTGGACTGCTGCCACTTGATGGACAAAATTATTTAAATCATATCGAAGATCTATTCTTAATTAGAACAATGCTTTCTTTAGCTTTACTCAGAAATTGAAATTATATTCAGCTGAAAGATTCTTATATTCTCCTTTGTTTCTGAGTTCTGAATTCATACAAAAAGGAGTGAATAAACTCTTCTATAATTCAATTTTTAACACGTCTTTTGTAAAAAAAGATCGTGCTTATGTTACCAGTTTGTTCGTCCGTCCGTCCATCCGTCAGTACGTCCATCCGTAGTACCCACGATATCTCTGCAACTATTAGTCCAATTTGAAAAATTCTTTTTGCATTGGGAAGCTTGAAATATGCGACTGATGATCCTTTATTTCGTTTTTTTTTTTACGATGTACAATTTCGCCGCTAGGGAGCGTAAATGCTGATGATGTCGAATTCAAAAATACATTTTATTCCACATATTTGCTTCTAAACATCCGATTGAAAAAATTCTTTTATCTTTCGATTCCATTTATGTCGAAGAGTATTTTAGATATAGTTACGCTTTCAAATTACGCATAGATTTTTCACTAGGGGGCGTAAAAGTAAATTACATTTTTCCCGATAACTCTCCTTCTAAAACTCCGATTCGAAAATTTTTTTCTTCAGCGGATACATCTTCTGATGGAAAACCTTTTGCATATAATTTCAAATTTTTGGTAAAGAATACTTTAGCCACCAGGAGACGTAAGTGTTAATTTTTGCTTCTGATGTATTTGCCATAAAATCTGAGCTTCTAAAATATCGATTGAAAAAATTCTTTTGTGGACTGATGCCACTCACATCGATAAACATTTTCGGAATATTTTCTTCTTAAAATATTCCACAGTTTCTCCCCCAGGATGCGTAGATGTATATCTTATTTTTGTCAATATCTCTACTTCTAGGAGTCCCATTTGAAAAATTCCTTCTTTGTTGGATAGTGTTTCCAGTGTGACATGTTTTTCATATAATTTCAAAATTTTCAAGTAGTTCATAGACTTTCCGCTAGGAGGCGTAGAGGTAAATTGTGTTTCCCCCTATATCTCTGCTTCTAAATCTCTGATTTGAAAAATTCTTTCTGCACCAGATACAGCTCCAGATGGGAAATTGTTTGCACATAATTTATAATTTTTGTAAAAAAAAAAAAATGGTTTGGCCACCAGGGGACGTAAATCTTAATTTCCGCTTCTGATGTATTTGTAGCAAAATATGAGTTTCTAAAATCTCGATTGAAAAAAGTGGTTTGTTCACCGACACTACTCACGTCGACAAACCTTTTTAAGAACATTTTCTTCTTGCAATAATGCATGGCTTCTACGCCAGGGGGCGTAGATGTACATCTTATTTTTGTCAATATCTCTACTTCTAGGAGTCCGATTTGAAAAATTCCTTCTTTGTTGGATAGTGTTTCCGATCCGAAATGTTTTTTCTATAAATTCAAAATTTTCAAGTAAATCATAGACTTTCCGCTGGGGGGCACAAAGGTAAATTGCGTTTTCTGCGTTATTTCTGCTTCTAAAACTCCGATTTGAAAAATTCTTCCTGTATCGCATACAAGACCTGATGGAAAATATTTTTCACATAATTTCTAATGTTTGGTAAAGAATGGTTTGGCCACCAGGGGGCATAAGTGTTAATTTCTGCTTCTGATGTATTTGTAGCAAAATCTGGGCTCCTGAAAACTCGACTAATTTTTTTTTTTTTTTCTTGGGCCGATAGTGCTCACATGGAAAAACATTTTGAGAATACTTTCTTCCTAAAAATAACGCATGGTTTTCCCACCAGGGGACGTAAAGTCACATCTTATTTTTGTCGATATCTCTGTTTCTAAGAGTCCGATTTGAAAAATTCTTGTGTTGGAGAGCATTTCCGGTGTGAAATGTTTCTCATATAAATTCATGTTTTTCTTAATGCACAAGTCTGCAACCAGAGGGTGTAAGCTCACGATTCCGTTTACAGCAATATCTGAGAGATTAAAAACCCGATTGAAAAACTTCTTTCTTCCGTCAGATACTATTGTTTCCATACTGGTTCCATTGACTTTGAATAGCTTTGATAAATTTAATTTGCGTCAGAACGGATTCAAAAGACGTGCTTATTACACCCAACAATTCGGTGTCATCTTTCTTGTTAATTATATTTTTAAATATTCATAACAATGCAATTACTCACACAAAAAAATGAAAGAATATTACTAAAAACAACAAACAAAACAACAAGAACAAAAACAACAACAAAAAAAGAAAAAAGAAAAGAAAAAAGACTCACCTTTGTGATGTTTTCGGAATTCCCAAACAGCATTCTTCAGCTCTTGGGAATTAGCCGGGTTACCGTAATTGAAATATAAAACCATCTACAAAGGTAATTACAAAGAGAATAAAGTTATGAACTGAAGAACACTGTGATGATGCAAGTACTAATATAATATCTTTTTTAAAACATAAGTAACTCTTTTTTATAGCTCAAATAAAATTACTTTTGCCCACACTGTTTCAGAAGCGGATAACCTCAGGTCATAAATAAGTTACAAAAATAGTTAATGTACACACTACCACTGCAAAAATGAATTTATCTTAAAACACAGTACAAGAAGGTCATGGTAAATGAGAAAAGAATGTCTACAATTTAACTGAAAAGACAAAATGTCCGTTTTAGAAAAAAATTCCACATTATTATAGCTGAAATAAAATGACTTCTGTACGAGTCTACACCATTTCAAAAGCACACAATCTCAGGTCATGAAAGATTCAAAAAATGTTTAAAGTGAACAGAACAAATTTGCACAGTAATACAGAAACTCAAAAACAAGGTTACATTATGAGTATGCATCACAGAGTTTACACGAAATTTAGCATGTAAAGAGAATGAACTGTTATTTTTCAGTTTTTACATCTGTTTTAACATAACATTCTGAGTGAAGCCAAAATTTGTTGCAGTAGACATTCAGTGAAGACACAGGGTTCCCAAACTTTTTCTCCCACAAAAATAAACACTTTTTAAGAACTTTTAAGAGCATTCCTCTTCCCGAATTTTTTAAAGACTTCACCAATTGCATATGCAATAATGACATATGCACAAATATACTTTATACATGACTTAGCTATGCAAACTGAAGTATGCTGATGAAGTCTGCAATATTTCCCCATATAATTTAAGTTTAAATATCTAATAAATCAGAGTTTATGCAATTTAAAAGACACCTCTGTCGGTCAAATAAATTTTTCCTATCAGAGAACAATCAGATATGAAATAAAAGAGTATGTAGACAGTAAAACTGTGTTACGAGGGGACGCTGAAAAGTTCTTGGCCTAACCCACTTCCTGTAATTGTAGCATTATTTTGTCACTGCAGCTCAAAAGAGTGTTCTTTTGTATTGTAAAGTACCAATTTTCAGAACAACGGCTCCTTTTTATTCTTTGCAGATGTTTGACGTCCTGAACTGGATCTTGTTAATGCAAAGTGTTGAATTTTTGAATGTGGAACTCTGGGCTGTTATGAAATATTTGTTCCTGCAGAAGAAAACTGCAAAGGAAATCTATGAGTGTATGATGCAAACATTAAGTGACAAGTGCCCTTCATATTCCACTGTGAAGAAACGGTGTGCCAACTTTCAGCATGGAGACTTTGCGACCAAAGATGCAGCAAGATCTGGGAGGCCTTCAACACCTGAAATTGTTGATCATGTTCATGATCTGATTTTGTCAGATCCGCGAATCTCTGCTAAAACAATAGCTAAGACAGCGGACATATCCAGGGAATGTGTTGGGTTCATAATTCATGAGCACTTGGATATGCAGAAGATGTCAGCAAAGTGGGTGCCCAGATGTTTGAACACCCATGAGAAACGAAAATGAGTGGACACTTCCAAATCAGTTTTGCAGCATTTTGAGCAATCTGGTGATAATTTTTTGCAGTGACTTGTTACGGTTGATGAAACATGGTTACATCACTACAATCCAGAGAGAAAACAACAGTCCCAGCAGTGGCAGCACTCGGGCTCCCTACTGCCAAAGAAATTCAAGACTAAGGTCTGCAGGAAAGGTCATGGCAACAGTCTTTATGGATTCAGAAGGCGTTTTACTGACTGACTATCTCACAAATGGCCAAACAATAAATGCTGAATATTATTCCAACTTGCTGTGCTGAGTAAAGCACACGTTGAAGAAAAAAAGGCAAGGAAAACTGTGAAAGGTGTTCTTTTTTTTGCAAGACAATGTGGCAACTCACAAGACTGGCAAGACAATGGATGTTTTAAGGGATCTGGGGTTTAAGTGCATAGACAATCCACTCTACTCACCATACCTTGCTACATCGGCCTATTTCCTGTTCCCAAACCTTAAAAAAGTTTGAAACGGAAGCATTTTTCGAATGATTTGGAGGTGATATCAGCAGCAGAGCAGTATTTGAGTAATTAGACTTCAGAATTTTTTTTTTTTTTTTTTTGGAAGGGTTAAAGAAACTCTAGAAACACTGTGCCAAGTGTGTTGAACTTCAGGGTAAATATGTGGAATAGTCTAAGTTTCATGGTAAGTTTCATGGCTTTAGCCCATTTCCTTCTTGGTGAGACCGAGAACTTATCAGCATCCCCTCGTAAAGTTATGAGTTCGATATTTGAGTTTTGCACATAATCATCTCATGGTTTAAATTGTAAAACCAAAGTCAATGTAGCTCAATAATTTAATTTTCATTTTATTTTTTCATGGTATAACTGAGTAACTTATTTGCATATACAAAAAGGAAAAACACAAAACAGAAATATTACCACCAAAATATGGTGATGGGGCTTGTAGGGTAGAATCTGCTGGATGTGCTTAATTTCCCCACGTTTCTTCAACACACAGCAAATTACTTATCTCACACTGTTCCATGCTCTACCAGGGGCTTTCAGTTGATGATAAAGCCAATCAACAACAGAAATTTTAGTCACCACAAAAAAAGGCACTAACTTCTGGATTCTGCATTGCCAGTTAACAAAATAAATACTATTTATGTACTTTTTGGAACTTTTGGAAACGAATAAAGACTTCTAAGAAATCTAAAGAAATGAAGACTTTTAAAAATTTATAAGGACCATGGGTACCCCGAGATAACATAATACAAAATATAACAACTACATAAATTATGGCTAGCACTTTCTAAGTCTTGTGTCCCCAACAGAAAATCACAGTCCTAAATATGCAGGGTGTCTTTCCCACATTACAAAAAGTAATATAAAAAAAATCTACCTAAGTTAAAATAAAATGGTTGACAACATAATATAGCAGCACTCAAAGTTTTTTTCAATTCTTTAGGTGAGCACTACTGCTGAATAAAAGTAGCATTTAATCAATAATGGCTTCCATGCAAGAAAAAGAGGCGTGCGTGTTATGGTTCCATGGGACTAAATCAGCGGTTACTGTCCGTCGTCATTTCAGAAAAGAGTACAGACGATCAGCAACGGGACCAAAAAAGCATAAAATCTTGGTATGAAATGTTTAAAGCAATGGGTAGTGTTGGCGCTCTCCCCCGAGTGTGATCCGACAGCCAGTTATACAAGAGACAGCTGCAGTTTTTCAGGAGACATTTCTGAAAAGCCCCAGAAAATCCATTCATCGTGCTTCACTGGAAACTGGGATTCCCTGTGGCACGGTACACAACATTTTACACAAACGTCGTCATCTGTATGCTTATAAGGTACAGATCATTCAAGTTCTTCAGCCTGATGACCGGCTCCACCGTGCTGCATTTGCGACGGGGATGTTGCAGCACATAGCTCAAGATAGTGATTATCTGAACTGTGTCTGTTTCTCAGATGAAGCCACATTCCACATCTTTCATACAGTGAACAGACACAATGTGCAAATCAGGGGATCAGAAAATCCCCATTGTGTCATCGAACAACAGAGGGCTAGCCCCAAAATGAATGCAAGGTGTGGCCTGATGCACGACAGAATCATCAGACTCTTCTTTTTCACAGAGCCCACAGTAACATGTAACGTGTACCTGGACAGGCTGGAACTTTTTGCAGCACCTCAGTTGCATGCACTCAAACCTTCAGTTATTTTCCAACAAGATGGCGCCCCACCACATGGGTCAATAATGGTTCATGAGCTCCTGAATGCCACATATCCAGACAGATGGATTGGCTGTGGCGGTCCAATGGCCACCTCATCTTTTGGTTCTGTCTCTGCTGAGATGCTAAACAAAACATGGTGCAAAAGCAATATCACTTAGATGTCCTCCGGGCCACAAATGGTGTTAATGTGGAAATGTACTGATACTAAAAAAAAAAAAACTTTACTTGTGCACCATCATTGTCGTGCAACCCCTTTCCTGTACCTGTAATACATTTTTAACATTAATTCTTATAATGTGGGAAAGATTTTATGGGAAAGATAAAGTCTTATATATGAAATATAAAAGACTCATATATATATATATCATCATCATCATCATTGTCAACCATTATCAATCCACTGCTGGACGAAGGTCTCCCCAAGTTTCAATCACAACGGTCTGTCTTGTGCCAGTCTCCTCCATGTCACTCCCGCATATTTACGAATTTCATCCACCCATCTCCCATGTGGTCTTTTTCTGGGTCTTTTCCTGTCCCTTGGAATCCAATCTAAAATTTCAGCTGTCCATCTATGGTCTGTCCTTCTGGCAGTATGTCCAGCCCATTGCCATTTCAGGGATTTAACTCTGTTCATGATGTCTTCCACTCTCGTCATTTTTCGGATCCACGAGTTCCTCTTCTTATCTCTCCTGGTTATACCAAGCATGCACCTCTCCATGCTTCTTTGAGTTGTCTGCAGCCTTTGTATGTCTCTTTTAGTTAAGGTCCACGTCTCCGCACCATACGTAAGCACTGGAAGGATGCATTGATCAAACACTTTTCTTTTAAGACATAATGGCATATTGCTCTTGAAAATTATGCTGTTTCTTCCAAAAGCTCTCCAGGCAAGTTTTGTACGCCGATTAATTTCTTCATCAATGTGACCCTCACTTGATATCTGCTGTCCAAGATAAACATACGTATCTGTTATCTCCAGTTTTTCTCCATCAATCGATAAATCTTCATTTCTTGTAAAAGCATTGAACATCACTTTTGTCTTCTGAAAGTTCATTTTTAATCCCACTTCTTTACTCTTGTCAGCAAGTTCCTGGATCATACTCTGCAGCTCTGATGGGGTAGTTGCAAAAATGACTACGTCATCAGCAAAACGAAGGTGGGTTAGATAATCTCCATTAATCTTTATCCCTTTGTTTTCCCAGTTCAGTGATCAAAAGACATTTTCCAATGTGGCATTAAAGAGCTTCGAAGATATGGTGTCACCTTGTCTCACTCCCTTTCCAATTTTTATGTGTGTTGTATTTTCAAACAGCCGAATCTTTGCACTTGCATTTTCATAGATGTCATTAATAATATTAATGTATGCATCTTCAATACCGCAGGACTTCAGAGCCGTGGCAACCGCTGATGGCCTCACCGAATCAAAGGCCTTTTCATAATCGACAAAAGCCATGCACAATGGAAGTTCATACTCCCTCGCTCTTTCAATTAGTTCTCTCAGTACGTGGATATGATCTATTGTGCTGTAGCCACTCCTGAATCCAGCTTGTTCTCTCGGTTGAGCCATGTCCAGTGTTATTTTCAAGCGGTGTGAAAGAACTTTAGTGAAGATTTTATAAACCACTGATAGGAGGCTGATAGGTCTGTAGTTTCCGAGATCCTCAATGTCACCTTTTTTATGTAGCAGGATCATTGTAGCATTGTTCCAATCCTCAGGAATCTTCCCTTCATTAAGGCATCGAGTGAAAATTTGGGCGAGTACTGTTTCAATTTCTCCACTTGCTTCTTGTATGATGTCTATAGTAATTCCATCTTCTCCTGGAGCTTTCCCCCGCTTCATGTTCTTGATTGCATGAGCAACTTCTGCTGGGAGGACTGGAAGAACTCTGGTACTGGTACCTTTCATGATGTCTGGAGTACATGTATCATCCCTTTCATATAATTTGGAGTAGAAATCTTTCACTCTTGTCAAAATTTCGCCTCTATTTCTTGTTATAGAACCATCTTCTTTTCTCAGAGCCATAATCTGTTTTCTTCCCTTACTGAGATGTCCCTTTGCTATCTTTAGGCTTTGGTTGTTTTCAATTGCTTTCCTCACTAGCTCACAGTTGAATTTCCTTACGTCTTCAGTGATACTTTTTCGTGCTGTCTTGCATAGCTCTATATATTCCACTTTGGAAGTCACATCTTCTTTAGTTGTCCTCATCTCTCTTCTTTTTTGCATCAACATTTTGGTTTTTCCTGATAATTTGTTTACATGCAACTTGTTCTTAGACCCAGCTAATTTTGTTGCTGTTTCCATAAGAGCTTTGGTTACTTTTCTGTTAACTTCCGAAATATCCACTTATTCCGATGTTAGGCCTTCTAAAGCAGAGAATCTGTTCTTCAGTTCCAACTTGAAAGTATTATGGTGTTTTTTAAGGTTGGTTATGTCAATACATTTTGTTTGTCTTATGAGCTTGCCACGTTCCAGTTTAGTGTTGAGGTGCATCTTACATCTCACCAATCTATGGTCACTACCTGTGTTGAACTTGTTTAACACACTGCAGTCTTCTATGACGAATTTTTTGTTACACATAATAAAATCAATTTCACTTGTCGTCCCAATTGGATGTCTCCATGTCCATTTCCTGTGTGGCTTTTTCTTGAAAAAGGAATTCAAGATGAAAAATCCTTCTGCCTCTGCAAACTCAACAAGAGTATTTCCACGCTGGTTTCTGTTGCCGTGACCGAATTTACCTACTGAAGTTTCATTCTGTTGCCGGTGCCCTATTTTTGCATTGAAATCTACCATAATTATCTTCAAGTGCTGCTTACCTTTATTATTTAGATTACGAATTTCCTCATAAAATTCTTCAATTTCTTCTTCAGGATGACTTGTGGTGGGTGCATAAGTTTGAATAATCTGAGCCTGGTATCTTCTCGATAGTTGGATAACGAGTCGAGCAGCTCTGTCAGAGGAACTTTCAACTTCTACCACTTTATCCTTCAGTTTCTTGTTTATTATAAATCCAACACCACTAGTTCTGCCAGTATCTGTCCCACGATAATAGAAGAGATGTCCACTTTTCAGTTCAATGAGATCTTCTCCTTTTCTCCTTACCTCACTCAGCCCGACGATGTCCCACTTGATCCTTTGTAGTTCCTCTTCCAATTCAAGAAGCCTTGAATCAGAAGATAGGGAGCGTCCGTTGTAGGTAGCCAAGGTCAGCATCAAATGGCAGCCTAGTCCGGTCCTCCGGGGATTCTTAGCACCCTCTGCCTTCATGTCGCACTGGCCGCTGCCTTGGCCAGGTACATTCCAGCTGCCGGAGACTGAGGGCCAAGATTTAAGTTGTAGAGTCATTTTGGAGGTGTTTGGCCATAACTCACCACGCTGGCCAAGCGGGTTGGTGAGTGTGGGATAGCATTTCCTCTGATCCCGATGGTATAGTTATACCGCTATTTGCGGTCGTCAGAGCCCCTTTAGTGGGAACAGGATGCACCACGAGAAGGCGGGGTTGACATTTGTCAAGGAGAGGCTGTGATGTTACGCATCACCTGACCTTACATCCCCTCATATATCATCATCATCATCATTGTCAACCATTATCAATCCACTGCTGGACGAAGGTCTCCCCAAGTTTCCTCCACAACGGTCTGTCTTGGGCCAGTCTCCTCCATGTCACCCCTGCATACTTTCGAATTTCATCCACCCATCTCCCATGTGGTCTTCTTCTGGGTCTTTTCCTGTCCCTTGGAATCCAATCTAAAATTTCAGCTGTCCATCGATGATCTGTCCTTCTGGCAGTATGTCCAGCCCATTGCCATTTCAGGGATTTAACTCTGATCATGATGTCTTCCACTCTTGTCATTTTTCGGATCCATGAGTTCCTCTTCTTATCTCTCCCGGTTACACCAAGCATGCACCTCTCCATGCTTCTTTGAGTTGTCTGCAGCCTTTGTATGTCTCTTTTAGTTAAGGTCCACGTCTCCGCACCATATGTAAGCACTGGAAGGATGCATTGATCAAACACTTTTCTTTTAAGACATAATGGCATATTGCTCTTGAAAATTATGCTGTTTCTTCCAAAAGCTCTCCAGGCAAGTTTTGTACGCCGATTAATTTCTTCATCAATGTGACCCTCACTTGATATCTGCTGTCCAAGATAAACGTACGTGTCTGTTATCTCCAGCTTTTCTCCATCAATCGATAAATCTTCATTTCTTGTAAAAGCATTGAACATCACTTTTGTCTTCTGAAAGTTCATTTTTAATCCCACTTCTTTACTCTTGTCAGCAAGTTCCTGGATCATACTCTGCAGCTCTGATGGGGTAGTTGCAAAAATGACTACGTCATCAGCAAAACGAAGGTGGGTTAGATAATCTCCATTAATCTTTATCCCCTTGTTTTCCCAGCTCAGTGACTGAAAAACACCCTCCAATGTGGCATTAAAGAGCTTCGGAGATATGGTGTCACCTTGTCTCACTCCCTTTCCAATTTTTACGTGTGTTGTATTTTCAAACAGCCTAATCTTTGCACTTGCATTTTCATAGATGTTATTAATAATATTAATGTATGCATCTTCAATACCGCAGGTTTTCAGAGCCATTGTAACTGCTGATGGTTTCACCGAATCAAAGGCTTTTTCATAATCGATAAAAGCCATGCACAATGGAAGTTCATATTCCCTCGCTCTTTCAATTAGTTCTCTCACCACGTGGATATGATCTATTGTGCTGTAGCCACTCCTGAATCCAGCTTGTTCTCTCGGTTGAGCCATGTCCAGTGTTACCTTCAAGCGGTGTGAAAGAACTTTAGTGAAGATTTTATAAACTACTGATAGGAGGCTGATAGGTCTGTAGTTTCCGAGATCCTCAATGTCACCTTTCTTATGTAGCAGGATCATTGTAGCGGTGTTCCAATCCTCAGGAATCTTTCCTTCATTAAGGCATCGAGTGAAAATTTGGGCGAGTACTGTTTCGATTTCTCCACTTGCTTCTTGTATGATGTCTACAGTAATTCCATCTTCTCCTGGAGCTTTTCCTCGCTTCATGTTCTTGATTGCATGTGCAACTTCTGCTGGAAGGACTGGAGGAACTCTGGTACTGGTATCTTTCATGATGTCTGGAGTGCATATATCATCCCTTTCATATAATTTGGAGTAGAAATCTTTCACTCTTGTCAAAATTTCGCCTCTATTTCTTGTTACAGAACCATCTTCTTTTCTCAGTGTCATAATCTGTTTTCTTCCCTTACTGAGATGTCCCTTTGCTATCTTTAGGCTTTGGTTGTTTTCAATTGCTTTCCTCACTAGTTCACAGTTGAATTTCCTTACGTCTTCAGTGATACTTTTTCTTACTGTCTTGCATAGCTCTATATATTCCACTTTGGAAGTCACATCTTCTTTAGTTGTCCTCATCTCTCTTCTTTTTGCATCAACATTTTGGTTTTTCCTGATAATTTGTTCACATGCAACTTGTTCTTAGACCCAGCTAATTTTGTTGCTGTTTCCATAAGAGCTTTGGTTACTTTTCTGTTAACTTCAGAGATGTCCACTTCTTCCGATGTTAGGCCTTCTAAAGCAGAGAACCTGTTCTTCAGTTCTAATTGAAGGTATTATGGTGTTTTTTAAGGTTGGTTATGTCAATAGATTTTGTTTGTCCTATGAGCTTGCCACGTTCAAGTTTAGTGTTGAGGTGCATCTTACATCTCACCAATCTATGGTCACTACCTGTGTTGAACTTGTTTAGCACACTGCAGTCTTCTATGACGAATTTTTTGTTACACATAATAAAATCAATTTCACTTGTCGTCCCATTTGGATGTCTCCATGTCCATTTCCTGTGTGGCTTTTTCTTGAAGAAGGAGTTCAAGATGAAAAATCCTTCTGCCTCTGCAAACTCAACAAGAGTATTTCCACGCTGGTTTCTGTTGCCGTGACCGAATTTACCTACTGAAGTTTCATTCTGTTGCCGGTGCCCTATTTTTGCATTGAAATCTCCCATAATTATTTTCAAGTGCTGCTTACCTTTATTATTTAGATGACAAATGTCCTCATAAAATTCTTCAATTTCTTCTTCAGGATGACTTGTGGTGGGTGCATAAGTTTGAATAATCTGAGCCTGGTATCTTTTCGAGAGTTGGATAACAAGTCGTGCAGCTCTCTCAGAGGAACTTTCAACTTCTACCACTTTATCCTTCAGTTTCTTGTTTATTATAAATCCAACACCACTAGTTCTGCCAGTATCTGTCCCACGATAGTAGAAGAGATGTCCACTTTTCAGTTCGATGAGATCTTCTCCTTTTCTCCTTACCTCACTTAGCCCCACGATGTCCCACTTGATCCTTTGTAGTTCCTCTTCCAATTCAAGAAGCCTTGAATCAGAAGATAGGGAGCGTCCATTGTAAGTAGCCAAGGTCAGCATCAGATGGCAGCCTAGTCCGGTCCTCCGGGGATTCTTAGCACCCTCTGCCTTCATGTCGCACTGGCCGCTGCCTTGGCCAGGTACATTCCAGCTGCTGGAGACTGAGGGCCAAGATTTAAGTTGTGGAATCATTTTGGAGGGGTTTGGCCATAACTCACCACGCTGGCCAAGCGGGTTGGTGAGTGTGGGATAGCATTTCCTCTGATCCCGATGGTATAGTTATACCGCTATGGGCGGTCGTCAGAGCCCCTTTAGTGGGAACAGGATGCACCACGAGAAGGCGGGGTTGACATTTGTCAAGGAGAGGCTGTGATGTTACGCATCACCTGACCTTACATCCCCCTCATATATATATATATATATATATATATATATATATCATCATCATCATTGTCAACCATTATCAATCCACTGCTGGACGAAGGTCTCCCCAAATTTTCTCCACAATGGTCTGTCTCGTGCCAGTCTCCTCCATGTCACTCACGCATACTTTCGAA
This sequence comes from Macrothele yani, assembly GCA_039090855.1. Classification (NCBI taxonomy): domain Eukaryota; kingdom Metazoa; phylum Arthropoda; class Arachnida; order Araneae; family Macrothelidae; genus Macrothele; species Macrothele yani. The sequence continues at coordinate 96,054,218 of CM076998.1, forward strand.
TTTCATCCACCCATCTCCCATGTGGTCTTCTTCTGGGTCTTTTCCTGTCCCTTGGAATCCAATCTAAAATTTCGGCTGTCCATCGATGATCTGTCTTTCTGGCAGTATGTCCAGCCCATTGCCATTTCAGGGATTTAACTCTGATCATGATGTCTTCCACTCTTGTCATTTTTCGGATCCACGAGTTCCTCTTCTTATCTCTCCTGGTTACACCAAGTATGCACCTCTCTATGCTTCTTTGAGTTGTCTGCAGCCTTTGTATGTCTCTTTTAGTTAAGGTCCACGTCTCTGCACCATACGTAAGCACTGGAAAGATGCATTGATCAAACACTTTTCTTTTAAGACATAATGGCATATTGCTCTTGAAAATTATGCTGTTTCTTCCAAAAGCTCTCCAGGCAAGTTTTGTACGCCGATTAATTTCTTCATCAATGTGACCCTCACTTGATATCTGATGTCCAAGATAAACGTACGCATCTGTTATCTCCAGCTTTTCTCTATCATTCGATAAATCTTCATTTCTTGTAAAAGCATTGAACATCACTTTTGTCTTCTGAAAGTTCATTTTTAATCCCACTTCTTTACTCTTGTCAGCAAGTTCCTGGATCATACTCTGCAGCTCTGATGGGGTAGTTGCAAAAATGACTACGTCATCAGCAAAACGAAGATGGGTTAGATAATCTCCATTAATCTTTATCCCTTTGTTTTCCCAGTTTAGTGCTTGAAAGACATTTTCCAATGTGGCATTAAGGAGATTTGGAGATATGGTGTCACCTTGTTTCACTCCCTTTCCAATTTTTATGTGTGTTGTATTTTCAAACAGCCGAATCTTTGCACTTGCATTTTCATAGATGTTATTAATAATATTAATGTATGCATCTTTAATACCGCAGGATTTCAGAGCCATTGTAACTGCTGATGCTTTCACCGAATCAAAGGCTTTTTCATTATTGATAAAAGCCATGCACCATGGAAGTTCATATTCCCTCGCTCTTTCAATTAGTTCTCTCAGTATGTGGATATGATCTATTGTTCTGTAGCCACTCTTGAATCCAGCTTGTTCTCTCGGTTGAGCCATGTCCAGCGTTACCTTCAAGCGGTGTGAAAGAACTTTAGTGAAGATTTTATAAGCCACTGATAGGTATGTAGTTCCTGAGATCCTCAATGCCACCTTTTTTATGTAGCAGGGTCATTGTAGCGTTGTTACAATCCTCAGGAATCTTCCCTTCATTAAGACATCGAGTGAAAATTTGGGCGAGTACTGTTTCGATTTCTCCACTTGCTTCTAGTATGATGCCTACAGTAATTCCATCTTCTGGAGCTTTTCCCCGCTTCATGTTCTTGATTGCATGTGTAACTTTTGCTGGAAGGACAGGAAGAACTCTGGTACTGGTACCTTTCATGATGTCTGGAGTACATATATCATCCCTTTCATATAATTTGGAGTAGAAATCTTTCACTCTTGTCAAAATTTTGCCTCTATTTCTTGTTACAGAACCATCTTCTTTTCTAAGTGCCATAATCTATTTTCTTCCCTTACTGAGATGTCCCTTTGCTATCTTTAGGCTTTGGTTGTTTTCAATTGCTTTCCTCACTAGTTCACAGTTGCATTTTCTTACGTCTTCAGTGATACTTTTTCTTACTGACTTGCATAGCTCTATATATTCCACTTTGGAAGTCGCATCTTCTTTAGTTGTCCTCATCTCTCTTCTTTTTTGCATCAACATTTTGGTTTTTCCTGATAATTTGTTCACATGCAACTTTTTCTTAGACCCAGCTAATTTTGTTGCTGTTTCCATAAGAGCTTTGGTTACTTTTCTGTTAACTTCAGAAATATCCACTTCTTCCGATGTTAGGCCTTCTAAGGCAGAGAATCTGTTCTTCAGTTCCAACTTGAAGGTATTATGGCATTTTTTAAGGTTGGTTATGTCAATACATTTTGTTTGTCTTATTTAGTATATATATATATAATACATATTTCATATTATATATATATTTTATTATATAGATAAAATGTATAAATTTTATTATATATATATATATATATATATATATATACTTAAGAACAAAACTGAAGACTAAGGAAAAAATTTTAGAATTTAAAACGAAGGGTGCAAAATAACCTGAAAATCAAAACGCGCAACGCAGCAGTTTTGAAAATTCAGAATTCACATTCTATAAAGAAGATACCTAAGCAAAAAAAAGATACCTAAGCAAAAAAAAGATACCTAAGCAAAAAAATACATATATAATTTTGACTCACACCTAGTACAACATAGAAAAGGTTATGTATCTACCTGTGTGAGTAAAAGGAGAAAAGATAAAAAAATAAAATAAAACAACTGAATGTAGAAGGTGTCGAGAATACTGAGCCTTGGCTTTATCAAGGACCAGCAAAAACTCTGCATTTTCTCACTTCCACAAAGACCTAGTTGGAAATGGGTTTCTGCAAGGCCATAGATGCAAGTAACATTCCCACCTAAAATAGTTTAAAAATATATATATAAGTCATATCCTCCGTAGAGTAGCATGACCTAGCACTAGTTAACAATTTCGCTTGCATCCATAAACCTTCCTGGCCCGACCCATGCACTTCAAATGACTTATATATATATTTTTTAAACTATTTTAGGTGGGAATGTTACTTGCATCTATGGCCTTGCAGAAACCCATTTCCAACTAGGTCTTTGTGGAAGTGAGAAAATGCAGAGTTTTTGCTGGTCCTTGATAAAGCCAAGGCTCAGTATTCTCGACACCTTCTACATTCAGTTGTTTTATTTTATTTTTTTATCTTTTCTCCTTTTACTCACACAGGTAGATACATAACCTTTTCTATGTTGTACTAGGTGTGAGTCAAAATTATATATGTATTTTTTTGCTTAGGTATCTTTTTTTTGCTTAGGTATCTTCTTTATAGAATATATATATATATATATACACTAAAACTCTAAACGAAGAGACTACGTATACCATACACACAAGAAAATGACATCAAAAATTGCAAAAAATATTACAAAGAATATTACAAAGAAACACAAGCACACACCCAGACACGCGATGCAGCAGACCGAACTGTGCTCAAATATACAATATAAAATGAATACCCACTGCAATATGTAAAAGCATTATTTTCACAGCTATTGCACGACTCCAAAGCTTAGAATTTTTATAAGGCATACAACATGTCCCCAGACATATTTAATTGTACTAACCATGGCCCTACAATATTAAATGGTTAGTTCTTTAAGTGCCACTCGATGGGCCTCTTGTGGCTGAAGACTAAGTTAACATCTATCTATCTATAACCTTTCTCGTCATTCACTATAGATATATACCTCACTGCAACTGCGGCGTTATGCGTCATTCTTCCGCTGCATATTTGTCACATGGTTGGTCATTTGGATTTCTATCACAGGTTGTTGAGTTATCCGGAGGTCTATCTGCTGCTTCTTAGTGTGTCTCTGGATTGCTACCTTTATTTACTTATTTGTTTTGTATTTTTTGTTTTTTGGTCTTACCTGGGTTTATCGTTATTTTCATTTATGGCCTAGAGGACCCACACTGCAGGTATTGACCTTGTCTGCCTTTGCTGTCGTTCTGAAAGGCCATATATTTAGCTGGGGTCTTCCTGATGATGACAGCTGAATCTTCGAGATGATTTGTTATTTTTGATATTTTTGATGCTTTTTCTTGGGCTAGTTATTTACTTTGGCTGTTGCTTTTCATTTAATGAGGTAAGTGAGTAGAGTGTATTTGGATTTGTGATTTTAATGTATTTTATATCGTATATGTATATATATATCATCATCATCATCATTGTCAACCATTATCAATCCACTGCTGGACGAAGGTCTCCCCAAGTTTCCTCCACAACGGTCTGTCTTGTGCCAGTCTCCTCCATGTCACCCCTGCATACTTTCGAATTTCATCCACCCATCTCCCATGTGGTCTTCTTCTGGGAATTTTTCTGTCCCTTGGAATCCAATCTAAAATTTCGGCTGTCCATCGATGATCTGTCCTTCTGGCAGTATGTCCAGCCCATTGCCATTTCAGGGATTTAACTCTGATCATGATGTCTTCCACTCTTGTCATTTTTCGGATCCACGAGTTCCTCTTCTTATCTCTCCTGGTTACACCAAGTATGCACCTCTCCATGATTCTTTGAGTTGTCTGCAGCCTTTGTATGTCTCTTTTAGTTAAGGTCCACGTCTCTGCACCATACGTAAGCACTGGAAGGATGCATTGATCAAACACTTTTCTTTTAAGACATAATGGCATATTGCTCTTGAAAATTATGCCGTTTCTTCCAAAAGCTCTCCAGGCAAGTTTTGTACGTCGATTAATTTCTTCATCAATGTGACCCTCACTTGATATCTGCTGCCCAAGATAAACGTACGTGTCTGTTATCTCCAGCTTTTCTCCATCAATCGATAAATCTTCATTTCTTGTAAAAGCATTGAACATCACTTTTGTCTTCTGAAAGTTCATTTTTAATCCCACTTCTTTACTCTTGTCAGCAAGTTCCTGGATCATATTCTGCAGCTCTGATGGGGTAGTTGCAAAAATGACTACGTCATCAGCAAAACGAAGGTGGGTTAGATAATCTCCATTAATCTTTATCCCCTTGTTTTCTAAGCTCAGCGACTGAAAAACACCCTCCAATGTGGCATTAAAGAGCTTCGGAGATATGGTGTCACCTTGTCTCACTCCCTTTCCAATTTTTACGTGTGTTGTATTTTCAAACAGCCGAATCTTTGCACTTGCACTTTCATAGATGTTATTAATAATATTAATGTATGCATCTTCAATACCGCAGGTTTTCAGAGCCATTGTAACTGCTGATGGTTTCACCAAATCGAAGGCTTTTTCATAATCGATAAAAGCCATGCACAATGGAAGTTCATATTCCCTCGCTCTTTCAATTAGTTCTCTCAGTATGTGGATATGATCTACCATGTCCAGTGTTACCTTCAAGCAGTGTGAAAGAACTTTAGTGAAGATTTTATAAACTACTGATAGGAGGCTGATAGGTCTGTAGTTTCCGAGATCCTCAATGTCACCTTTCTTATTTAGCAGGATCATTGCAGCGGTGTTCCAATCCTCAGGAATCTTTCCTTCATTAAGGCATCGAGTGAAAATTTGGGCGAGTACTGTTTCGATTTCTCCACTTGCTTCTTGTATGATGTCTACAGTAATTCCATCTTCTCCTGGAGCTTTTCCCCGCTTCATGTTCTTGATTGCATGTGCAACTTCTGCTGGAAGGACTGGAGGAACTCTGGTACTGGTATCTTTCATGATGTCTGGAGTGCATGTATCATCCCTTTCATATAATTTGGAGTAGAAATCTTTCACTATTGTCAAAATTTCGCCTCTATTTCTTGTTACAGAACCATCTTCTTTTCTCAGTGCCATTATCTGTTTTCTTCCCTTACTGAGATGTCACTTTGCTATCTCTCCTTGACAAATGCCAATCCCGCCTTCTCGTGGTGCATCCTGTTCCCACTAAAGGGGCTCTGACGACCGCCAATAGCGGTATAACTATACCATCGGGATTAGAGGAAATGCTATCCCACACTCACCAACCCGCTTGGCCAGCGTGGTGAGTTATGGCCAAACCCCTCCAAAATGATTCCACAACTTAAATCTTGGCCCTCAGTCTCGGGCAGCTGGAATGTACCTGGCCAAGGCAGCGGCCAGTGCGACATGAAGGCAGAGGGTGCTAAGAATCCCCAGAGGACCGGACTAGGCTGCCATCTGATGCTGACCTTGGCTACGTATAATGGACGCTCCCTATCTTCTGATTCAAGGCTTCTTGAATTGGAAGAGGAACTACAAAGGATCAAGTGGGACATCGTTGGGCTAAGTGAGGTAAGGAGAAAAGGAGAAGATCTCATTGAACTGAAAAGTGGACATCTCTTCTACTATCGTGGGACAGATACTGGCAGAACTAGTGGTGTTGGATTTATAATAAACAAGAAACTGAAGGATAAATTTGTAGAAGTTGAAAGTTCCTCTGACAGAGCTCCACGACTCGTTATCCAACTCTCAAAAAGATACCAAGCTCAGATTATTCAAACTTATGCACCCACCACAAGTCATCCTGAAGAAGAAATTGAAGAACTTTATGAGGAAATTCGTCATCTAAATAATAAAGGTAAGCAGCACTTGAAGATAATCATGGGAGATTTCAATGCAAAAACAGGGCAACGGCAACAGAATGAAACTTCAGTAGGTAAATTCGGTCACAGCAACAGAAACCAGCGTGGAAATACTCACGTTGAGTTTGCAGAGGCAGAAGGGTTTTTCATCTTGAACTCCTTTTTCAAGAAAAAGCCACACAGGAAATGGACATGGAGACATCCAAATGGGACGACAAGTGAAATTGATTTCATTATGTGTAACAAAAAATTCGTCATAGAAGACTGCAGTGTGCTAAACAAGTTCAACACAGGTAGTGACCATAGATTGGTGAGATGTAAGATGCACCTCAACACTAAACTCGAACGTGGCAAGCTCATAAGACAAACAAAATGTATTGACATAACCAACCTTAAAAAACACCATAATACCTTCAAGTTGGAACTGAAGAACAGATTCTCTGCTTTAGAAGGCCTAACATTGGAAGAAGTGGATATTTCTGAAGTTAACAGAAAAGTAACCAAAGCTCTTATGGAAACAGCAACAAAATTAGCTGGGTCTAAGAATAAGTTGCATGTGAACAAATTATCAGGAAAAACCAAAATGTTGATGCAAAAAAGAAGAGAGATGAGGACAACTAAAGAAGATGTGACTTCCAAAGTGGAATATATAGAGCTATGCAAGACAGTAAGAAAAAGTATCACTGAAGACGTAAGAAAATCCAACTGTGAACTAGTGAGGAAAGCAATTGAAAACAACCAAAGCCTAAAGATAGCAAAGGGACATCTCAGTAAGGGAAGAAAACAGATTATGGCACTTAGAAAAGAAGATGGTTCTGTAACAAGAAATAGAGGCGATATTTTGACAAGAGTGAAAGATTTCTACTCCAAATTATATGAAAGGGATGATACATGTACTCCAGATATCATGAAAGGTACCAGTTCCAGAGTTCCTCCAGTCTTCCCAGCAGAAGTCGCACATGCAATCAAGAGCATGAAGCGGGGAAAAGCTCCAGAAGATGGAATTACTGTAGACATCATACAAGAAGCAAGTGGAGAAATCAAAAAAGTATTCGCCCAAATGTTCACTCGATGCCTTAATGAAGGGAAGATTCATGAGGATTGGAACACCGCTAGAATGATCCTGCTACATAAAAAAGGTGACATTGAGGATCTCGGGAACTACAGACCTATCAGCCTCCTATCAGTAGTTTATAAAATCTTCACTAAAGTTCTTTCACACCGCTTAAAGGTAACACTGGACATGGCTTAACCAAGAGAACAAGCTGGATTCAGGAGTGGCTACAGCACAATAGATCATATCCACGTACTGAGAGAACTAATTGAAAGAGCGAGGGAATATGAACTTCCGTTGTGCATGGCTTTTATCGATTATGAAAATGCCTTTGATTCAGTGAAACCATCAGCAGTTACAATGGCTCTGAAATCCTGCGGTATTAAAGATGCATACATTAATATTATTAATAACATCTATGAAAATGCAAGTGCAAAGATTCAGCTGTTTGAAAATACAACACACATAAAAATTGGAAAAGGAGTGAGACAAGGTAACACCATATCTCCCAAGCTCTTTAATGCCACATTGGAAAATGTCTTTCAATCACTGAACTAGGAAAACAAAGAGATAAAGATTAATGGAGATTATCTAACCCACCTTCGTTTTGCTGATGACATAGTCATTTTTGCAACTACCCCATCAGAGCTGCAGAGTATGATCCAGGAACTTGCTGACAAGAGTAAAGAAGTGGGATTAAAAATGAACTTTCAGAAGACAAAAGTGATGTTCAATGCTTTTACAAGAAATGATGATTTATCAATTGATGGAGAAAAGCTGGAGATAACAGGCACGTACGTTTATCTTGGACATCAGATATCAAGTGAGGGTCACATTGATGAAGAAATTAATCGGCGTACAAAACTTGCCTGGAGAGCTTTTGGAAGAAACAGCATAATTTTCAAGAGCAATATGCCATTATGTCTTAAAAGAAAAGTGTTTGATCAATGCATCCTTCCAGTGCTTACGTATGGTGCAGAGACGTGGACCTTAACTAAAAGAGACATACAAAGGCTGCAGACAACTCAAAAAGCATGGAGAAGTGCATGCTTGGTGTAACCAGGGGAGATCATAAGAGGAACTTGTGCATCCGAAAAATGACAAGAGTGGAAGACATCATGATCAGAGTTCATTCGTTCCGGTCCTAATCCCGTACAATTCAGCACATCCTTATCCTCAAAAATGCAATAGTATAAAAACCTTAATTAAAAGAGCATATACGCATTCTGAAAATAGTCAGTTCATCAATGAAGAAATCAAATTCATAAAAAAAATTGCAGGCAGCTTTGGTTATCCTAACCATTTAATAAAAAAATGGGACACTGAAGTAATAAAGAAAATAAAAAATAATGCTGTAGTAAATAAAAAAGATGTCAAATATTTAAATGGTTTTCCTTACGTAAAAGGTACTACCAATGAAATTAATAACATTTGTAAAAACATAACATTCAAATTGGAGGAAAAGTAAATACCATCAAAAATATAGTAATAAAAAATGAAAAAATAAAAATGTTAGAAAAAGCAGGTATTTACTCAATTCCTATTACTGAAAATCCTCCAATGGCTTATATAGGAAGTACCAAAAATAAGCTTAAACACAGATTAAAACAACACGTAAAAAACTGGCAGAAAAAAGAAGAAAAACAGCACTTATCCAATACTGTCTGGATAACCAAAAATATCCTAAATTCGAAAATATAAAAATCATCAAAAGCTGTAAATCCGAAAAACACCTCAGAATAGCAGAGTCGGTAATGATTGAAAAAAATAGGACAAAAGTTTGCAACCACAATGACCCTAATAATTTGAGAAACAGCTGGAAAAATTTAATTAAAATTGAGCAAAAAAATGAAAAAGTTCGAAAAGTGAGATCACTGACCAACAAGAGATGGCGCCACAACGCCCAAGAAGAAGCGATAGCCGATGACAGAAGCAGCCCGCGAGAACCACCGAAATGCCCAGCTGACACGGTCCGTGCTAGTCGGAGCAAAACGTCCCCTCGAAGACGGTAAAGGAATTTTTCTGAAAGTACTCGGGTATGAATAAATATTGAAGTAAATGAGGATGCAGCAAAGGAAAAACTCATTTGGTGATGAGACAAAATAAATTCCAATGGGAAAAAAAAAAAGAAGCGGACCCGTGGCCAAATGAAAACCCCCCGTGCGGCATCCACATAACGGAAATAGGAATTGAAAGCCAAGCCCCACGTGCGGTAAGTGTTCATCGAACTTAACCAACTAAAAGTGAAGTTCAAAAATGCAAATCATGATCAGAGTTAAATCCCTGAAATGGAAATGGGCTGGACATACTGCCAGAAGGACAGATCATTGATGGACAGCAGAAATTTTAGATTGGATTCCAAGGGACAGGAAAAGACCCAGAAGAAGACCACATGGGAGATGGGTGGATGAAATTCGAAAGTATGCGGGAGTGACATGGAGGAGACTGGCACAAGACAGACCGTTGTGGAGGAAACTTGGGGAGACCTTTGTCCAGCAGTGGATTGATAATGGTTGATGATGATGATGATATATATATATATATATATATATATATATATGAAATCCTGCAGTATTAAAGATGCATACATTAATATTATTAATAACATCTATGAAAATGCAAGTGCAAAGATTCGGCTGTTTGAAAATACAACACACACACAAATTGGAAAGGGAGTGAGACAAGGTGACACCATATCTCCCAAGCTCTTTAATGCCACTTTGGAAAATGTCTTTCAATCACTGAACTGGGAAAACAAAGGGATAAAGATTAATGGAGATTATCTAACTCACCTTCGCTTTGCTGATGACATAGTCATTTTTGCAAATACCCCATCAGAGCTGCAGAGTATGATCCAGGAACTTGCTGACAAGAGTAAAGAAGAGCGATTAAAAATGAACTTTCAGAAGACAAAAGTGATGTACAATGCTTTTACAAGAAATGAAGACTTATCGATTGATGGAGAAAAGCTGGAGATAACAGATGCATATGTTTATCTTAGACAGCAGATATCAAGTGAGGGTCACATTGATGAAGAAATTAATTAGATATAAAACTTGCCTGGAGAGCTTTTGAAAGAAACAGCATAATTTTCAAAAGCAATATGCCATTATGTCTTAAAAGAAAAGTGTTTGATCAATGCATCCTTCCAGTGCTTACGTATGGTGCAGAGACGTGGACCTTAACTAAAAGAGACGTACGTACATAGGCTGCAGACAACTCAAAAAAGCATGGAGAAGTGCATGCTTGGTGTAACCAGGAGAGATAAAGAGGAATTCGTGGATCAGAAATATTACAAGAGTGGAAGACATCATGATCAGAGTTAAATCCCTGAAATGGCAATGGGCTGGACATACTGCCAGAAGGACAGATCATCGATGGACAGCAGAAATTTTAGATTGGATTCCAAGGGACAGGAAAAGACCCAGAAGAAGACCACATCGGAGATGGGTGGATGAAATTCGAACGTATGCAGGAGTGACATGGAGGAGACTGGCACAAGACAGACCATTGTGGAAGAGGCTTGGAAAGTTCAGCAGTGGATTGATAATGGTTGACAATGATGATGTTATATATATATGTCTTATATAATGAAAACATTTTGCAGGTTAACAGAAACATACTGCAATTCATACAGTTATTTTTATATCCAAATTTTGCATCTGCACAATGCAACACAATGAAAAAAGACATCAGAAATACATTGATGCTGCCTTTCCAAAACTTCTCATGTTGATATTAGCTTATGTACTTATATTCAGTTATCCTAAGCCGAAATTTACAATGATAAAAAAAATGCATTCATACCCACAAAAATAAACCCAATTTATACACTATTGTTAGTTGCCCCCCATTTCCCCCAAATGTAGAATATAGAAAGAACTGAGCACTGGTGAGAATGCGAAGACTTAATGGCATAAAAACAATGTGAATTTTTGAACACATAGCAACCAAAATTCCTAATTATCTCTTAATGCTGTGTTCATATTATTTGTGTTTTCTGCAAGTGCTTGAGGTTTCCTCCTATAACAACATTTGGTAAACTATCTATAATGAACAACGGGTGGGTCACAGTGACGGTGTGCATTCTAGAACAAAGAAGAGTTGTTATGCACATGTTTGCTATGTTTATTCTATGCAAATGGTATATGTTCTATCATCACCAACAACAACCTTTCTCATTCCACTGCTGAATGAAGTTCTTCCAAAGTCTCTTCCACAACTCCCTGTCTTGAGAGAATGTTTCAAGACAGGAAGTTGACATCAGAGTAGGAACAATTACACTTTCATACACAGTCATTCAGGACTTCTTTGAGAACTCATTAGTCTTATGAAATTCTCCTAAGGCAGCTATGACTTTTGAAGATGAATTTGCTTGTCAATCAAATATTTCAGTTATTCAATGGTTGTCAGTTCTTCTAGCAATACATCCAGCCCATTTCCATTTGAGGGTATTCACTTCGATCATGATGTCTTCCATTTCTGATCTATGAGTTCCTCTTCCTATTTTACCTGCTTATACTACACATGCTTTTTTTAAGTTGTCTGCAGCCTCTGTATAGCTTTTTTAGTTAAGGTCCATCAGTAAGAACTGAATGCATCGATTAAACACTTTTCTTTTAAGTCAAAAAGGTAAACTGCTCTAGAAAATTGTACTGTTTCTTCCAAAAGCTCTCCTACCAAGTTCTACATGCCTATTTATTTCTTCTTCTATGTGGACCTTGCCTGACATTTGTTGTCCATTGTAAATTTAGGCATCAGTTACTACCAGATTTGACACATCGACTTTCAAATCTTCAGTTTTTGTAAAACCACTGTAAGTCAATTTTGTTTTCTATAAGATCATTTTCAAACCTACTTCTTTACTCTTGTCAGTAAGTTCCCACTGTAGCTCTGAGGAGGCACTTGAAAAAAATGACTATGTCATCAGCAAAATGAAGGTGTGGTCAAATGATCTCTGTTAATCTTTATCCCCTTGTCTTCCAAGTCCAATGATTGAAAAACATTCTGCAGTGTAAGACTGAAGAGCATGGGAAATATGGTGTCTCCTTGTCTCACACCCCATTACCAATTTTTATACATGCTGTGTCCTCAAATAGCCAAACCTTTATACTTTCACTTTCATTGATGTTATTAATAATAATAACATGAATCTTCAATACCACAGGATTTCAAAGGCACTAAAACTGAACGGTTTCATGGAATCATTGCAAAACAAAATCAATAAAAGCCATATATATAAAATCAATAAAAGCCATACATATAAAATCAATAAAAGCCATATATGTTCACACTAATTCATTACAGAATCAAAAATATAAAAACGAATTGTTGTGCATGTATTACAGAAGCTACTACTCACAGCGAGTTGCATTCATAAAGAAACTTGATAGCATGAATGCCAGTTGTATTTACTTGTATTACTGCAATAATGCTTTCCAAAACAAACTGTATTTGCTCCATGATGATATGATTTTCAAAGTGTCAGAGGACTTCACCACAAATATTTCAGTTGACAAAGGCACGTTTATGCCTAAAAACAATATGCTTTCTCTTTAAGTAAAACTGCAATATAATGTATTAGAAAAACAGATGCAAAAATAGATAAACTTGAGCATTGCAACTCTATAAAGTCACAATTATTTAAACAAAATAAATGTTTTTTAAAATTAAATCTGGTGAATTTTAACTCTGCCAAAAGAAGAGTCATCAAAGTTGTAGTACCATTAGAAGCTATTTTCTTTATTACCATAAGAAGTGACACTGTGATTTATAAAATCCTACATTCAGGAATAACTTAGTGTCCAAAAGTGGAGCCTGACAAAACATTCTTCATTAATAAAAGCATAATTCAATGCCTTTTCAAAGTGAGATCCATACATAACTTACTTTTGCTGGAGCACCTGGTATATTTTCATCATCACCCAATAAGTCATCAGACACAAGAGTTCGGTTTAGATCACGGAAGACCTCTACTTCATTCTCAGTGCTGGTGGTTGCTATATAAAAATAAATGTATGCAACTGATTAAGGGAAATGGCATAGTTGCAATTAGATTAGCATTAGCATAAATTTACAGTTTTAAATGCACTATTCAGAAAATGCAAATAAAAATAGGAAAATCCTGTAGTACAACCTTTTGATGTAGAATTACTCACTTCTTTCCTTAATAACCCCTCCCCCAACTGTTTTATTCTTTCTTATCCACACTTCCCCAATAAGGTCCACTTTATTAGTCTCTGATATGAGAAGGTGTGTAAATAACATTACATACACTAATCGTGAAATTCCTACAGAAAAAGGCTCCAAGACTTCTGAAATGATCACAGAGTAATAGTAGAAAAAACTCTCAGGGAAAACTTGGTTACAAAAAAAAGGAAGGGGGTGGAGAAAAGAAGAGAAAACAATTCTGTGGTGTTCTTGACAGTAGAGAACTCACATGAGAGAAGTGTACTCCCAAGTTGCACTGATGTACTGGAAGAAACCGGTTTTAACGCCCATCCGAGAACTGGACAGGAGAGTTGGCAGCTGTGCATTTGTGTGTGTATTTGCAAAAGGTGATATTATGTGTGTGTACCATGTTACTACCTCACTGTGCTGTAAATTCTTATAGATAATTAAAACTTCTCAATTTATTTGAGGTAAGCGTTTGTTTTCCATTTATGAGTATGTTCAACAATTTATGATAGGTTCAAGTGAGGTCCCATACAATAAATTCCATACCAATTTTGTTTTTAATATTGCCACATGAAAATAACACTTGCTGTGCTTATTTATAATATTAAAAGTAATAAATCAATTAAAACACAATGGTTGTTAGAGATTTAACAGATACTTGATAAATTATGCAAGGACTCCCATTTCCTAATGAATCTTTTAGGTGTTTCATTACTTTTGATATGAGACAGTAAGGTAGTGTTTGTAAACAGTACTACTTGTTAGCACAGTTTTGCCTTTGATTACTTTTACATGCAGCTTCCAGTTTGACCTCAATGATCAAACTAGAAGTGACATTAAAATTAAATATGATTCGACTACAACACCTGTTGCAATGACAAAAAAGTACTTTGCCACCCTAGTGGCTGAGTGGTCAGAGGCACACGTTTCTGGCCAGTCAACCAAGCTTGGCCTAGATTCAAGTCCCAAATAAAGTAAGGGTGGTGTGCTTGTCTTACAGTGGTAACTGTCACCTTTCTCTAGAACTAGTGGCCCTAAATTAGGGACAAGCAAATTCTTGCAACTCTTAGCATTGCTTACAGTAAAAAAAAAAACAAAGAAGAGAGAGTTGAAATCTGTTAACCTATATAATAGGCTTCTGTCATGGGAATATTGAATAAGAATATTACCAAAAATTTTGTTGTTGGTGACTTATCTTATAGACTGGACATTAATAATTCTGCCATTTATTGTAGTTATGTATATGTATTTTACCATTCGTGTTATGAAAATTTCAGTCACACCTTTTTCACACGTGCATGGCACAGGCTATCAGCTAGTAAGAGAGAAGATGCTTTAGTGTTTTCTACCCAGGTGCATGACGTCCGTGTCAGAGGGCTAGCCCAAACTCTTAATGCCTTGGGCCATTCAACAGATAGGGAATTAAGGACTAAAAGCTAGTGCATATCATTACAGTGACAGGTTTATGATCAATACTGCTGAGATCATAAGGGAAGGTAATGGTTTTGCTATATCTTTCATGAAATCCGGCCGCTTAGTGAATCTTTCTGTATGGCAGCGCAGAACGATTTAGGCAACATTTGGTTCATGTATGTCGTCCACTTAAATGCTTAAGGTAAAAAATAGTCTACATAAAGGAAAATAATAGACTGCATTAAGGAAAGTAATAGACTGCATTAAGGAAAGTAATAGACTGCATTCGTTCACTAGCACTGAATGTGCCCCATCGGTGAGACAGCCAGAAGTCATTCTATGACAGAAGCACATTATTAAAAAAAAAAAAAAAAAAAAAAAAAGAAGAGAGAGACAGCGAAAAATATCTTAAATCTACAAAAAAAAATTATGTTAAAACCTTCAAAAAGTTGGCAAATTCAAGTAATTTTTGTACTGACTTTGTGAGGCATAATTATCATTGATAGAAAGAGTTCAGATGAACTGTGTGTAGCTTCCCAACAGGGAAAAAAATAAGCAGTATTGCATCACAGTTTGCGATGAAAAAATAGAAGTTTGTACCACGATTCAAAGTTTAAAAATGAAATTTCTATTAAAATGTTCAATCCACAGAGCAACTTGTTTATCAAAAAATACGATTTTGCTTACGCATGAAAATAAAATAAAATTCATGTATTCATAACTTTACAAATATTTTATGTTTGCATTCAGCTGGTAAAAGCTTCCTCGTGTAGCTCTAGCTGTGCAGTGATGAGGTGGTTATCCGACCGCAGAGCGTCTATGATTGGTTCCACACTACCGCCTGTCTGTACCAAGAGTCATTTAATGACAGATGCTCTTATCGCTGTTTTTGTTTTGGTTTGGCCGCTACTTAATTTTATAGGGTGATGCGAGTTTTGTGGTTTTACTCTTTGTTATTTAAACTCTTGTTATTATTATTGTTATTTACTCTTTGTTATTTATTTATTTGGCTACCAAAGTGAAAATATCAACCATGAAAAGGTGCATGGAGGAATTGGATCCAAAAGGTAGTTGGTTATGCTATTGATGTTGACGCCGATAAAATCTCCATCTGTTCTGCCTATTGTGAACTTTGTCAGAAGAATGTTGACAGCATAAATTTTTTTCAAAATTTCAATTCTTCTTTTATTGATGGAGTTTCTGGATTCATTATTAAAAAAGGACAATGTAAAGCACACCAGATCAGAAATTCACCGTGCCAGTGTCTCCAAGGCAAAACATAACGGAAAATCACTTGCCGATTTTTATCAAAGAACATGAAAAATGCTGATGTAATGGTATCAGAAAGGTAATTGTAGAGTCCATTGCAGAATTTGGAATAGTCAATTTTGAAAATAAATTGATTGGATTTTTAGCTGATGTAGCAAATGTTAACATGGGACAGAAAAAGGGTGTTGCGGCTCTTTTGAAGAAAAACCGCCCTAGTTTAGTGTCAGTGCGCTGTTTAAGTCATCGCTTAGAGCTAGCTCTAAAAGATTTTAAGCTGTCAACATATTTTCAAGAGGTACACAAGTTGATGGAAGAAAGACATAATTTTTATGAAAAAGTACCAAACGAATTAGAGACTTTTGTGAGTTCTCAACAAAACTTGATGAAGATGTATCAGGTACACCACCTTTGCGAGTCCATGGCACTCGATGGGTTTCACATATGCACAGAGCCACTGACAACACTGATTAAAAATTATTTTGTTATTGTACAACAACTAGAAAATATGCATGCAGATACATCAAGCAAAGGAGAAAAAGCCCGGATTACAGGCATTTTGAGAAAAATTAAGTCCGTCAAATTTGTAACTTGGCTGCTGTGGCTTTGCAACATTTTATATTCTTTGTCAAAATTATCTCTGTCTCTCCAGTTGGATGCTGTGGATGTACCTTGTATTTTGAACGCATTAGAAAAATTATATGATTCTATCGAAATCATGAGGAAAAGAAAGTTTTCAGTCGACCTGTCCAAAATTTTACAAGACTTAGCAAACGTATCAGCTTGTGATTCCAGTGACTGTGATTCAGTGAAAACTGTAGAATTTCATGGTACACAAGTTGATGGATCAACTTGTGTAGCTGTAATTAGACAGTAGATGTATTCTATGAAAATTGTGAATATCTTTTCAATCATATTCATCAGTGTGTGCATACCCGGCTTGGTGACTTGCACGAAAATCAGATTTTTAACGCTGCCAAGCTGTTAGAACCTAAGCTTTGGCCAACAGACAAATTTACTAGCAAATTTTGGTGATGATCAAATTACTGTATTAACTGAACATTTCAGTGAGTTGTTGACTGCCAACAACATTGACAACAATAAAATTCAAGAGGACTGGGATTATTTCAAAACCTTTTGGTTAAGAAATCTGCAACACCTGTCAAAGCAGCAGTTATGAAAATGTTTGAAAGAAAAGTATGCAAATGAATTTCCAAATCTAAACCATATGATAAATATCATGAGATTATTGCCATATCCAATGCTAAGGTCAAAAGAGCCTTTTCTGCGATGAAAAGAATCAAGACAG
The DNA here is from genome assembly GCA_039090855.1 of Macrothele yani. Lineage (NCBI taxonomy): Eukaryota > Metazoa > Arthropoda > Arachnida > Araneae > Macrothelidae > Macrothele > Macrothele yani. Next base: position 96,071,595 of record CM076998.1, read on the forward strand.
ATTTTCGTAATCGGATGAATTCTGATGCTTTGAACCATCTATTGTGGATAACGCTGGAAGGACCAGAACTATTGTGAGTTTCACCCTGAACAAGCAGTGGAGGTATTTTTTTTAAAGAAGTTCCGACACACAGCTGTGAAGTCTTACGGAAAAAGAAAGAAAACAGATGCAGAACCTGAAGCTACCACAAGTTCAGGAGTACTCTCACTGTCAAGTGACAGTAAGTAGCTGCTGCAATGTGTGGCCAGATAACATTTCACGATATATCCATAGAAAGAAAATTTGTACTTTTTACATATCTACTAAAATATTTTTAAATTTTACTTTTTATTACTGATGAGAGTATTTTGATAGATATTGAAAGGTGCTAGTAATAGTTTTTTTGATAATAAATTATTAGTTACTTAAATCAAAAGAAAAATAAGTCTCAAAAGTGCTCCACGTAATTACTCAATTGCTCTGCAATGCTAAATTTGAGGAGCAAAATTGCTTCCCAAAACATTTCAGTTATTTTTAACCCTGCTTCCCAACAACCACATGAGTCACAAAGGATATTAGGGTTGCAAAACAGGAATGTTAAAAGTCAATTCCTATTGAATTACTTTGTGTGCTAAAGACACTACTTGTTGGTTTCGTGCATGTAATTAAAATAGTAACTTAAGTAAGGGTAGAAGAAGAGCCAATGCTGCAAAAATCCCCACTCTTGTTAAAATAAATGCCCCTAAAAGTTTCGCAAAAATTTCAGGCAAAGTAGCCACTCAGCTATGGGATTAAATCCACTCCAGAAATAATGGAGCTTTACTTGATCAACCACAGACAGCTGTAGTCTACCAACTGGTACATTTAGAAAGATGTTTAAATGAATAACAAAATTATTTGATGAATGTGACCATTCTTATTATGCTGAATAACTGTTTTGCTTTTGCGATGCAACACTGCAAAATATATGTTACAGTATTCACAACAGTCTATAACATAACAGCAGTAAGCAGTGTATGTTACTGTGGTGGTCAAATGCCTCTAACCATTCATCTGAGATGGGCCTGGGTTTTGAGGAATGGGTGGTGTGTTTGTCTGATGGCTTTGTCATCAGACAAACATCATACAGCTAGATTTTACCAAGCTGAGGACAGATCAAGGACAAGATTTTCATTGGAAGGATAACAGTGAGTTAGTATCTCAATGGTCTCTCATGCTGCTGTGCATTTAAAGTCTGTGTAGGGTGCAAAAAAGAGCCTTCTCATATCGGACCACATTAGTATGGCTATCGACAAATGTTGTGTGATACAAAAAGGCTTGTGTCCTACACAGATTTCAAAGGCACATCAGTATGAGAAATTTTTGAGATACTAACTCGCTGCTACCATTGCAATGAAAATCTTTGCCTCAATCTTTCCTCAGTGTGACAGAATCTTCTGTCGAACATGATGTAACAAACCTGCAAACACATGCTCATCAAGCAACCTCTTTGTTGCCATGAGATCCTGTCCTGTTTAATGTGCACATTATTGCCGTAAGTTGGAACTTCATCAAATGAACTTTTGTATTTGAGTTTAGTCGTTGTACTTTAACATTTTCAGTTCTGAAAAAGCCGTCCAATGGTGGTGAAAGGTTGACATTTTGTATCATGTATTAATTTACACCACTGAAAAATGGATTTGAGGCTGCTAGTAGTCTACGATTATGTTTGTTTTGTTCATATGGGGCACACATTTCAGAGTTATTAAGATAACATATATTTCAATGTTTTTTTCAAGTTACCCAGCTTTTCTTGGGGGTATCCCAAGAGAAGCTGTACTTCATTATCTATAACGTTACGTAATAGATAATGAAGTACAGAAGCCTGCTGACGCCTAAAGAACTGAACTTAATCAGGAAGTTTAAAAAAAGAAAATTAAGCTGGTAAAAGAAGGAATCTAAATCAGGTTCTTAACGAATTGTAGAGACCTTAAAATAATACCCAAACACTTATGAATTACCAATAAACCAATTCATGGAAAAAACAAAAGGTTGTTATTAACATGTCAAGAGAAAAGACTAAATGCAGAAATCACTAACAAAAGAAAGCAACTGTACCAAAATCACATTCAGTGCTATAATTTGTGAAACTGTATACAGAATACGGAATATAAGAATTTTAAGGGCATGTGGAAAAATTTGATTATTGACAATGTACTTACAGAAATTAATGAAATCGTCGAAGGCCAACAAAAAACAGCGGAAGGTATGATTGCAAAAAAATAAAACGCTTTAATAGACGGAATCAAAGTGAGAAATGAAGACAGAACAGAATATCCAGTGTATGTTAATCAGTTATCAAGAGTGCTAACATATAGCGAAAAAGCAGTGTTACAACGTGGGAAGAAATACGCTTTTCCACCAAAAACACCAAGAACAGAAGAGTACATTCCAATATTCGAAGATATTGTACATCGAGTACCTCCAGAGCATGCTATCGATATGAGGTTTAAATTATTCAGGATTATGATCAAAGAATATAACAATAAGCACAAAAAAAAAAAAAAACCTACCAGGTCAATAAGTTGCAGTATGACAGACAACAACTGTTAAGTTTATGTAAAGACCCAGCAATTAAATTTTGAAGCGGACAAGACTGGACAAATTGTTATTTTGGACACAATAGAATATAATGATAAAATGCAGACAGCGATATCTGAGTTAAAATGTGAAAGTGTCAACTATGATCCCACAGACAAACAAGTAACTTTCCTTGCTAAAGTAAGGAACCATAGTAGTTTACCTGCAGAAATAAAAAACGCGAACCCACCAATGGGAGCAGAGATATCAAAAATCTTCTCAAAAATTAAAGCCCATAAAGAAAACACTCCATTAAGACTGATTCTCTCGAAAAAAATTCCCCTCTCATCAATCTCGAAAAAAAAGATATACAGCTATCTATCACCAATTTTTATGAAGAATCAATTTACCTTAAAGAATAGATACGAGTTTATAGAAAAGATCAAGAAGATAAATCAAGACCTTACGAACGTCACAATGGCATCTATGGACGTTAAAGCTTTATACGCTAATACTCCTGTCGAGCTAGCCATCGAGTTGATCATGCAACAATTAAATATAAATAAAGAGCTAAATATGACACAACTGAAAGAACTAAAGGATACATTATATTTCATTAAAGAAAACAATATCTTCCAATTTGAGGGAAGTATTTTTAAACAAACTCAAGGCGGCCCTATGGGATCTCAATTATCGGCGCCATATGCAGAAGTGATAATGGCGTACATCGAAAGAAAAATTATTCAAACTTTACCTGAAAAGCCACTACTATATGCTCGATATGTTGATGACATCATCATCATTTCAAAACTCAACAATATCGAGCTACAAGATCTAGCTCATCGTTACAACAAAATCTGAAATACCATTGAACTGACGATTGAATTTGAAGTGAATAATAGTCTGTCATTTTTAGACATTCAACTTAAAAAAAATAAAAATAGGTTAGAATACACTGTTTTCAGGAAAGCAACACACATTCCGGTACTCATTCCATACTCATCGCACCATCCTGTTATACATAAAAAAAATAGCATAGTAAACTTGATTAGAAGAGCGTTTACGCACACCTCTAATAATAGGCTCAAGAATCAAGAGCTTGATTTTATCTTGAAAATATCACAAGATTATGGTTACCCTAACAAACTTATTGAAAAATGGATATATGAGAGTAAAAAACGTAAGGCTAAGAGAAATGAAGACAATGAAATTTATAATCAAAGAAAGATGAGAAAAAATAAATTAAAATATATAGGTGCATTCCCTTACTTGGAAGGTGTCAGTAAAGAAATTAATAGGCTATGTGCCAAATTTGACTTACAACTAAGAAGTTCAGTGAACACCTTGAAAAATCTGACTATTAACAAAAAAACAGAGAGCAAAATATTAGAGGAATCAGGGTCTTATGAAATCCCCATTGCACATATACCCCCAATATTGTACATAGGGAGTACTAAAAACAGGTTAAAAAAAAGACTAAAACAACACATAGCTAACTGGCAAAAAAAAGAAGCAAAAACTGCATTACTGCAATTCTGTATTGACCACTGAACATTCCCAAAATTCGAAGAAATTAAAATGCTAAAAGGGAATAAAAAAATCAGAGAGACAAATGAGAATGGAGGAATCGATCCTAATTTATAAAAATAAAACAAGGGTGTGCAACCAAAATGACCCTAATACATTGTATAGCCTTTGGAAAGAGCTAATAAGACAAGAAAAAGAACAACAAAAGAAAAACTGACAAAAGAGGCAAGAGAATAGGAAATGAAATGAAGAAGAATACGGAAAGTCGACATCAACGACCATTTGAAGAGAGAGAGGAAAAAAAAAAAAAGGTCGAGTTAGAGAAACATAGATGGCGCTGGCTAGGTTTAATTAAGAAAAGTATCTAATACAGCGTATCCGACGAATGGCAACGTGGGTTTTCGGACTCCATTAACGAGAAATAAACCATGAACATCGGTGGGAAAGTCGTCACGCTCCTGAGGATGCCCAAAGACTGGGTGAAAAATTTAGAGCATTAATAATGGTAAAGAATTGAAGTTATTGATTGAATCCTAAAGTGAAAATCTACTGAATCTACCCAAAGTAAGCAGAGTGTTGGATGTGAAAGGTTTAATGCACATACAACGGACAATAAGACAATAGCATCAATGAAGACCTGAAACGTAAGTGAAAAGTGAATAATCGCTAGAAACGGAATGCCTAAGTAAGCATTATCCAACTAGAATATTTCCAAATTATCTTTATCTGAAAAAAAAGGATCTCAACTTTCAACTTCTTTCAAATTAAAGACACATAACTTCGCACAGGCATTATTTTGCTAAACTGTATTTTTCTTTGGTACACTACAAGTGAACATTTTTTAGTATGAAATAGGATCTGAAACCTACTTTCTAACACAGCCTTGTAATAATTGGTGAAGGGATACTTACATTGTTTTGTGTAGATACTATGAAGATTCTAAGTCTCTGTTCATTAACAAGGTGTAAAAGTAAATCACTATAAATCGTATACATAGTAACAGTTTAACAAATTTTCATAGTGCCTCCACATGAAACAAATATCGGTTTTCAGTTTCATAAAGCTAAAGAAATTAAAAGGTAAGTTCACTTACGTTGATCAAAGTAATCAAAGTATTTTGCAGCACAGCTGGCACATCCTGAGATTTTACTGATGTTGATTGAATGCAGCTCAAATCCTCCACCAAGAGGCTTTAAATTAGTATAAACAGCCATTGAGCTGCCACCTCCCAGGCCCATGTGAAATCCAACAGATAAATTCCTAAACAGCCACAGAGAAAAAAATTATCTCATGACTTGCTTCGTTTTTCAAAAAACTTTTACAAATATAATTTTGCACAGAAAATTATACAGCAAATGCACTATGTTCACATATTTTAATTTACAATACATCCACAATATTTTTTTTTCTGCAAATAAATTAATAGATTAATAGAAATGAAAACTGCATGTTGAAAAGACTGAAAGTACTCATAAAGCCTTTAGCGTAATCTGAAAAAAGGCATGAAAATTCCTGATTTGAAAGATTGAATGTATGCATTCACATACTTTAATTACTGTACCAGCTCATGCTTTATGAGATAATCCTTTGATGTACACAAGAATTAGAAAAGTATGCAGTGTCCAAAAAAGTAAAAGCTTTAGCTATTTTAATCACTTGCAACAACACTGAAAGAACAACAGTCCCAAAGAACAAAAAATAATGAGAACGAAAAACTCCTTGGTGCATTATACATTAAAACATGCAAATAACTGCAACAAAAAACAATAACTTTTTCTCTCATGCAATTTTACATCCCAGGTGACCATGTACCACATTCTGAAAACACAGAACTGTTCGTACAACACTGTTATGAAACAGAAACTTGAGATATGGGGATTGTCTTCTCCTACAAAAAGTAAGCACTTTTACAGACTCTCACCCCCTAAAATATTTAAGGACCATACTAATTACATACACAACACTGATGTACACAAATATACTTTTATACATAACTTAACTACTCAAATTGAAGTACAGGGATATTCAAAATGATTGTCGGGGCTCCACTACTCGTTTGTGGGTAGTACATTTAACATACAACAGTTACAGTTATACTGGTGGATAACAAAACTCTAAGTTTTTTTATCGAACCTCCTGCAATTCTGTACCTTACAGGTGCACCCGCCAGATGGCATCTGATGGTCAGGAGAGCATCTTGTCAGCCAGTAGCTCACATGTTTGCAAGATGGCATCTAACAGGAAAGAGAAAGCTTTTTGTGTCTTCGAATTTCATCAAAGTCAGTCTGTTTCAATTGCACAGCAGCACTTTTGCACAAACTTTGGGGAGGATCTGCCTTCCAACAATTCTATTCGCAGGTGGTATGCCTAATTTAAAGAGACATTTTCAAACTGGCACTTATGGTGGCGATGGATCAGACGCAAGACCAACGTTGATCAGAAGTTCCTATCCTGACCGCCTCATTCCCCAGTAATGGATTTTGGTTAGTATAAACTACCAAAAATATATTTTACGTGGTAATATAATTGAATAATAGCTACACACTATAAGTACAACTGTTTCACACGTTATATATGTTCTATGTGTCGTGTGCATATTTGCAGCAAAAACGTCTTTGCATTCATTCTTCATATATGACTTTGAAATATTATTATATGTTTAAGTTATTATGTCATCTAGCACTCACCTTGTGGAAGTGTTTCATAATAGGATTCTTCATCTAGTATCTTGAAATTGAAGTATGCATATAGCGTGTCTTGGACACGTAGAATATTCTTGTTGCAAAAAGGCCAAGTTGAAATTGCGACCGGAGTTTCAGTTCAAATAAAATACGACTATGGATACAATACCAAAAAATGCGTGAAAGAATTATATCATCATCATCATCATTGTCAACCATTATCAATCCACTGCTGGACGAAGGTCTCCCCAAGTTTCCTCCACAACGGTCTGTCTTGTGCCAGTCTCCTCCATGTCACCCCTGCATACTTTCGAATTTCATCCACCCATCTCCCATGTGGTCTTCTTCTGGGTCTTTTCCTGTCCCTTGAATCCAATCTAAAATTTCGGCTGTCCATCGATGATCTGTCCTTCTGGCAGTATGTCCAGCCCATTGCCATTTCAGGGATTTAACTCTGATCATGATGTCTTCCACTCTTGTCATTTTTCGGATCCACGAGTTCCTCTTCTTATCTCTCCTGGTTACACCAAGCATGCACCTCTCCATGCTTCTTTGAGTTGTCTGCAGCCTTTGTATGTCTCTTTTAGTTAAGGTCCACGTCTCTGCACCATACGTAAGCACTGGAAGGATGCATTGATCAAACACTTTTCTTTTAAGACATAATGGCATATTGCTCTTGAAAATTATGCTGTTTCTTCCAAAAGCTCTCCAGGCAAGTTTTGTACGCCGATTAATTTCTTCACTAATGTGACCCTCACTTGATATCTGCTGTCCAAGATAAACGTATGTGTCTGTTATCTCCAGCTTTTCTCCATCAATCGATAAATCTTCATTTCTTGTAAAAGCATTGAACATCACTTTTGTCTTCTGAAAGTTCATTTTTAATCCCACTTCTTTACTCTTGTCAGCAAGTTCCTGGATCATACTCTGCAGCTCTGATGGGGTAGTTGCAAAAATGACTACGTCATCAGCAAAACGAAGGTGGGTTAGATAATCTCCATTAATCTTTATCCCCTTGTTTTCCCAGCTCAGCGACTGAAAAACACCCTCCAATGTGGCATTAAAGAGCTTGGGAGATATGGTGTCACCTTGTCTCACTCCCTTTCCAATTTTTACGTGTGTTGTATTTTCAAACAGCCTAATCTTT